>OY482672.1:12308330-13723330 GCA_960531455.1 Urophora cardui | reverse complement strand
AAATTTTGTGGCATGAGTTCCACAATAGACCGGAAACAAAAAATATAAAAATTTTGGAAAATGGGCGTGGCACCGCCTCTTTTTAGGCAAAGGAATATACGAGATTTCTTGGCCTATAACTCGACAAATAATTGAGATATTATGACGAAACTTGGTTTATACACTTTTATAACTTGTGTTAATAACACGCAAAAATTTATTGAAATCGGTTTATGACCACGCCTACTTTTTAACAAAGATATTTCTGGAACACCCTTTGGGAATTTGTAACGTGACATCTTTGTAACTAGAAGTCAAAAAGGAATGAAATTTTGCACAAAGTATAATATTCATATGCTTAGTTGGATGACTGATAAAAATGTTGAAAATGGGCGTGGCTACGCCCACTTTATGCGACACTCGCTTTATATAAAATCCATCAAACGCAAACAAACAATGAAAGCATACAGCTGAGTATCTAATGTTCGATTCCACTCGAACTTAGGCTTCCTTACTTGTTTTATCTGCATTCGCTCTCTCAATCTTCGTTCGACCTCGACATCAGTGCCGAAACTCGCTAATTTCCATACAAATTTCTGAGAGCGAATGAACAATGAAACACTTGAATCGTTCTCATTCCTCTTGCCAACCCCGATAATATCGATGGCTTATCTAATTTTGTATCGAAAATCTATCGAAATCTCACAGAGACCACAACAAAAACGCAAAAATAAGCAAACATGAAAACATTTAAAAAGGACAAGAAAGATAAATGTCAAACTGAATATAGATCAGCTACGTAGAGACGGGTTATTTCGTTGGCGAATCAAGTTATATGGAGACGGGCTTTTAGCTTAACTTTTAAGCAGTGTTTGTAAAACTGAAGTCGAATTATAAAAAGTCCTAAAATGTTTGATTTAGTTTGATTTTGATATCAAATATCAGACTGTGTACAGCACTGTTGAATACCAAAACACGAATGCCACGGCCGGCTTGTCATTGGGTCATATTAATAAAAGCCGAGCATTTGCTTTTGCTTAAGATTTCAGACCTTTTACTCAAATTTTGAAATTTGGTTCATACAAATTCTTGTCAAATTTTTAAAATCTGAGTAAAAGCATTTGCTTGGTTTTTATTAATATGGCCCATTACCACACAAATTTAATGTGAAAAATAAAAAAAGTGGTTTGCTACTTTTTTTTTCCATTTAACTCTGAAAAAAGAACAATTGGCGTATGCCTACAGAAAGCGAGAAAACAAGCTATGTATGTTATTCTGTGTTGAAAGCCTCATAAAAGCCGTTGTGTGCATCTGTTAAAGCATGCTCACTAGCCCAGGTAGTTCTGTGATTGGCTATACAAACAAAATACACGTTATCAAGTGGGTTAGTTTATTTCGACATTTTCCGAGAGGGCTTTTTGGCGCAAGTTTTCGGATGTTACAGTGGGGCTTATTATTGTAATGCTACTTTGCAACGTGAATGTTGTTGGTGGACTAACGCGCCACGAGAACTGAAGTAGTAAACGCATTGAAGAACTTAAGTAGTAAACAAGAGTAAAATATTCATATTTTAAAGACATTAGTAAAATTAAATGAACGAAAATGTTTAGGCAAGCCGGGCTTTTCGGCTTGTATGAAGCGTCCGCCACTAATATGCACATACATATGTATGTATATGCACGCGCTATATTTATGAGGATGAAATAGAAAAAGGAATATCGTCATTTCCTCTGATAATAAACGGTTTGAACCCTTGTTCTGGCCATTTTAGTTTATGCTGAAAGTTTTGGCAAAATCATCACCCAATCCTGGATTTAGTGAAAAAAAAAATTAAGTTCATAATGGCTTTTGTATTTGCATTGCGGTCTGTAAGAACTAATAAAATTTTGCTGCTGCTGAAGAGCAAATCAAATAAAATATCTAACATTTTTGTACTATGTGCATATGGATAGGTACTCAAGTGCCGAATTATGTAGATATTCTCATATGGGCAATGAAATTATTTGACAGCACATATAAAAACATAAAAATATGCATGCGAATCTATTTATGAGTATTTAATCCACTGTGTTTCGACTTTTTCCGGGGGCCATTTCGGCTATTTAATGACTTGTAACATTTCTGCTTTGCCTTACGCATGACGTAACAAAAAATTTAAGTTCAATCAAATTCAAGGAAATATTAAGGCCCTGGTCTAGGTAATAAACATTTTTTCTCTGTGTTCGGTGTGTTTGTTTGAAAAGTAATAAATAAATTCAGCGGCATTATGACAAACCGACAATAACGTTTCGCTGTTTGCAATCGTAGTGGCATAACGCTTATTGACAGTCCAAATAATGACAGTGACACATGGCAACCACCAACTGTCCTCCAACTGTTTATTGTAGTTGTTCGCAGGCACTTACCTCATTGACCCGCCATTCGACGGTGCGGCGCGGATGTCATTCACAGCTTCCGTTTCCTTGGTAAACGAATGCGCTTCAATGCTTCACGGCTTTTGTGTTTAAGAGAATTTTCACTTGGCTCTGTTTTTTTTTATAAATTTTTTAAGTACACGTACATACATACATACACTGAGAGAAAAAAAATATATGGAGGGGTCAAAGAAATTGTTTACCTATTTTGAATACTACTTTCTTTGTTTTGAGTAAATTTTCCTTAAAACATGTTAAAAGGTTTATAAAATATTGTTGTTACATGCGTTACCATGGTTTCATATACTTGTTTTGAAAAAATTCATACATTAAAATAATGAAAAATTCTTTAAGCGTCATTCCATTCCCAACTTTCCTTGTTTTGAAGACTTGATTTCTTTAATTTTGAGAAATTAAATTCCCATACAAATTCCCATGGCAACGAATTTGTTTGAATGTTTTTTTATGTTTTTTCCACATTTTTGAGAAAATTTACACAAAACGAAGAAAATTTTGTATTGGGACGCGTGTTCAAAATAAGGAAAATTATGTCTTTGATCGAGAGAAATTTTTTTTTTGAGTGTACGTTTTAAAATATTCAACTATTTTTAACAATGCAGCCTTATTGTAATTAGATGCCATACACACAATTCACCTTATACAGTATCGAATTCCAATCCGCTAAAGTGTAGATAATAACACCGCGGTGGTCCATTCGCATCGGATTTCGTTTGGCTGCATGTCATCCACACACACAAAAGACTTAACGCTCCTGTCGTCATTGTTGTGTAAGCTAATTTTTTTTTTTTGGTGTGAAATGCTTATGCCAACGAAAAAAGTAAAAGAAAGTACAGTGCCAATAATAATGACAAATTGTTACTATTTTCAATTGTGAGGTGAATAAAAAAATTACGTCCTTTCCTGTGTTATAAATTCGAGATTTCCATTTGTAGTTTACTTTTACACATAAAGTACTTACTGGCTTGTTTAATAGATAACATAAGTATTTTCAATTATTGTACTTTGCACAATTTTCATTAGTAGATTCTAGAGCCCAACGACACAATCTCCAACGTTAGAAAATTTCGACGGCTGAGTAAAAGATCACCCAATTTAAAAATTGTTTCAATAACATCCTATTTCAGAAAATTATTCAAAAACGCCCTATTTCAGAGAATTATATATGGAACTTTCTCTGAAATACGGAATTTTTGAAGGACGTTATTGAAACAATTTTGGAAATAGGGTGATCTCTCACTCAGCCGTCGATTTGTGGAGACTACATTAGATAACTAGTGTTTCTTTTAACTATTCTCTAATCGAGAGCGAAGGTACAAAACTACACTAGAATCCGATTGGTAACTGATTAGAGAAAGAGCGCAATCGCAATGTATATGAAATAAATGCAAATTCTTATTAGAATCCCATTAGAGAATTACATTAGATTGCGATTCGAACATTATAATTTTGTCTATTTGAGAATTATGTGCAATTTTGTTAGAGATTTTAGAAAAGGGCTAGTTTTCGAGTCATTCTCAAATCGATATCTAACCTAAACCAAGGCTGCACAACGATATCAACAGAAATATTTTGTTTTGTTGAATATTAAATAAAAATTAACAAAAAAATTTTGTTTTGTTGAATATCAAATAAAAATTATTGAAATTATTTCGTTTCGTTGATTATCAAAAAAAAATTATCAAAATTATTTTGTTTCGTTGATTATCAAAAACAAAATAATAATAAAAATTTGTTTCGGGCTTACGGCTTCATTTTACTTTGAATTTTTAGTAACGTTATTTTTTTGTGATATTTTTTTTGTTGGCTACCGCAACAAAATTTTTCAATATTTGTTTTTTGATAATCAACAAAACGAAATTCTTTTTCATACTTTTTTTTTGATAATTATCAAAACAGTATTTTTTTGTTCAGCACTTAACGTTAAAATTTTTGAATTGAAAACAAAATATTTTTTCGGTTATTGATAAAAAATAACGTTAATGTGCAGCCCTGACCTAAACACTTCTTGATTTCTGAAGGCATCTTTTCATTTTTCATTTCATTTATTAAAATCAGACAGAAAAAACATATTTTGATTATTTTTGATTATTTTTGATTTTTTATGATTATTTTTGATTTTTTTTGATTTTTTTTGATTTTTTTTTTGATTTTTTTAATGGTAATCATTAAAATTACTTTTTTTCTGCAAAAGAATTAAAATAATGATTACCAATTAAAAAACAAAACAATTTAATTGATTACTAATCCTAATCGGAATTTAACAGGTCTGGTTTGCGGTACTTCTTACATTTTTATTATAATTGTATACGTTTCATCGAAAGGCGGTGCACCTATTTTATATAGAGAGGGTACAGCATAATGTGGGCGTGGCCACACCCATTATCAACAGTTTTATCTCTCATCAGACCAAGCCTAAAATATTCTTGTTAGTGCAAAATTTCATCTCTTTATGACTTTTAGTTACAAAGATGCCACGTCACAAGTTTTCAAAGGGAGTTTTAGAATTTTTTTTTAAGTAGGCGTGGTTACAAACCGATTTTGCTAAAATTTTACTACAAATAATAAAAGTACATACATATGTTCCGCCGTAATATCTCAATTATTTGTCGAGTTATGGGCTCCGAAATGTCTTATATTCACGATGCCACGCCCATTTTCAAAAATATTTATGGTTTCTGTTTTTGTCCATAGTGGGACTCATGCCAAAAACTTTCAATGAATTACCTTCATATTTGACAAAGACGTTGATTAAATTGTTTTTATTAGTTCCATTTATAGTTCCCATATATAAAAGTGGGCGTGGTCGTCTACCGATTTGGATTTTCGATTTTTCGTCCAAACCTTTGCCCTAGCAAGTAAATTACGCCTTCCACATTTCATATATATATCTACTACGTTTTCTGAGTTATTTATCACTTATAAAACTTTTACAATTTATCCATTCATAAGTGGGTGGGGCACCGCCCATTTTCGAGAATTTAAATTTATTTCTTTATAACGGCGTAAGCTCATTGCATGGATGGAATTTCATCCATTATCACTAGTAGAAATCAGTTTACTGTTACTTAACATCATTTAAAACTTGAATTCCATTTGTTGGAGAGTAACATATACACATTTATCATTCGTCATCAAGCAAACAGCCCATTGTATATAGGGATGGCAAAAAAAATTTAATAATCGATTAACCGTTTTTTAGGTTAATCGAAAGGGTTCGATTATTAATCGCGAATAATCGTAGGGAATTAACCGATTATAACCGTTTTTCGATTACAATTACTGATAAATTAATACGTAGTACCCCAAGAAGACAAACAAGCTAATTTTTATACATACTATGTATGTGTGTTCGTTTTTATTATAATAATAAAAAATCGTAATTTCAGCGAAAAAATCGTCAATACTAAAAACCACTAAGAAAGCGCACCACGAAAAAAAATTACTTTTTCAGGGGCTCTCAGATATCTCAAAACTGAAATCAAAACTTGCAGGAAGTTTACAGTTTACGAGATTATTGTCGTTAAGGTTAGATGGGTCCATAGATATTACCCCAGAGAATTATGTCGGCTGAGGATTATTTTTTTTAAAGCGCGGCTGAAGGCCGCCAACGCAAAATATTGTTCTACACACATACATATATGCATTTTCTCGTTTTAATACGTGCTTTTATCTCGGAAATAAATCGTAGTTTTCGTGTTTTGTTTGGTAAATTTTAAAATCTTAACAACAAATATCTTGTAAACTACAAGCCTCCGGAAATTTTTGATTTCAGTTCCAAGTCCTGTGAGAGCCCCTCTACCCCGCTGAAAAAGTCATTTATTTCGGGGCGTTGTTCCTTAATGGAAAATTTTCCCAAAAACAATTTTAAGGAGGTACGAATTAATACAAATCCGTATATAAATGAAATCATATTTAAAAAAAGCTGTGCACATTTATCTGCACATTGCGCTTACTTAAATAACATCATCAATCATTCATTAATACTAACATTTTGCCTTGAAAAATAATTTACAAAATATAAGGATTTATTTCATGAAGATAGCCATTTAATTATTGTACTGAGATGGTTTAAATTTTTGATAATGCCACTTTCCTTAAAAAAATATACAATAAAGGAAAAAATCGTCATTTATTGATAAAAATCGTCAAATCATTGCATAAAATCGTCAATACGGCAACGCTGGCTGGAGAGAACGTATATTGCGATTTTTTGGATATACTCACAAAACCGTAGGTAACTGAATTCGGACTCGAATGAAAAGGCGGTAATTCTCGATTATTTCCTTTCGATTATTTTCGACTTTAGAGAAAAAAGGTTAATCGAAAAAATAATCAAAAGGAAAAAACCGATACATTTTAACCGTTAACCGAAAGAAATTAACCGATTATAATCGTTTTTCCGGTTATAGTTCCCATCCCTAATTGTATAGCGATTCACTTTACCTATGTACTACGCGCCACTGCAACAACTCGCTTAGTTCTGTGTATTCCTGCACCGCGGCAACCATCCGCGAATTATGTGAAAAGCTAAATTTGAAAATTAGTAATAAAAAAAAGCAAATGCTTATTTTGGATTTGAATACGTTTACCTAATTTTCTTTCTCTGGCACATGTACTCGTATCTTTATTTGAATACACGCGTTTCTACTCGCATTTATTTCTTTTGAAATTTGAATATTTTTGGTATTGTTATGGCTAAATGAATTCTGACGAACATCTTGGCTTGATTTGGTGGGTGGGGGTGTCTTTTTGTATATACATACATACCTACTTAAAGCTGGTGATGTGGTGTCTTTTTTTGGCTGCTACTTGAATGATAACGTTCTTTTCCATTATGCGTCCATTTGTATAAACAAAGACTTATAGTCGGGGAGTCCGTGACAAAAACATCATTGAGTTTTCTGAAGGCTTCTATTTTCAGCATAGGCTACATTTTAGTGATGGAATGTTGCTGTAGTGTCAGCACCTCCAATTCCGGAACACGTAGCGTCAGCCCTATTACAAACCTGTCGGAAGTGAGATCCCAATCAAAGAGTTTTCGGAAGGCTGACACTTTCCATCATAATTACACTGTCCAACAGTGATTTCTCAACACTAACAAACGCTAGTAATTAAGAAGGAGGCTGTCTCCCAGACAAACTTTGCCGAACAGCGTACTAGTCCAGAGGGTCTGAGTTTTTTTTAGGGGGGCCGGTTCAAATTTTATAGTTTTAGCCGAAGTGTAATTACTTTATTGAAAATATCTTATAAAAAATGATTTCAAACTAAGCTTTTGAGCTCGGACTTCTACAGAATTTAATAAATAATTTCTTTACGCTAGACTTTAACCCTCCAACTCCCATGAAAATGGCTCTTTTTAACTCTTTTTGTAAACACATGGAGATAATAACAATTGCAATTAAAAATGCAGGTAGAGGGTTAAATGTTCTAAAAAATTATTCGCCAGGAATTTTTACTAGAGGTCTCCTCTGACAAAATCTTTGTAAAAAGAATCTAAAAGACCACAGAATGCAAAACCCATATATTACTTGGAAACTTCAAACAACACGCTTTGATACTCGTATAAGACAGCGTTGGGCAAAGTAGCTCCTGGTAGCATTTTGCACTTAGGAGCCGTCTCGGCACATTTATTATATGCAACAACTTTTATATGAGCAATATGAAGAAAGCAATGGATTATTTGATTATTTTTGATTTTGATTAAGCTCCCAATTCGAAGAGGAGGAGTGTACTTATTTATTGTTAGCAACAATTTGTTACCTTTGTTTTCTATCACTTCGTGTAGGAAAAGTTCGGATTATATTTATTAAATCAACCACTAGGCACAACCCATCATGAATTTTCATATGTACCTACATGCGCTTCAAATCAATATGTACCAGCAACTAACAATTTTTCTACTTTTTTCTTCGCGAAAATTTAAATATTCTGAACATGATTGTTTGCTATTTATTTATTTTTTTTTTCAAGAGTCGCTAACAAAACAAATAAAAGAAAGTAGGTAAAACATACATACATGCATGTGAAGATTTAAATATGAAAGAATGTATGCCAAACTCCTTTACGCAAACATCAAAGGCAAACTGGTAAAAAAAAATTGGCAAAAAAGTGAGCAAATCCTTGGAATACGTTCCAAAAAAGCGCTGAGATAAGATAAATTGTAACCTTAATTTGACAAACCAAACAAAATCGTTGAAGCATGGAAAACAACAAGGAAAAAAAAATTAGAATGAAAGGATTTTAAAATCTAATTTAAGGCAATTCATATGTGCACGCACACATACATATGTACATACTAGACATATACGCCGCCGATTGACTCCGCCGCCGCCGCGCCGATTACCTTCATAATCGGCCGCCGCCGCCATAATCCATGAAATCGGCGTATCGGCGCGGCGGCGTGCGCTGGCGCGCCATACCCGTATGGAGCGAGATGTGTACATATTTTCCTAGTTTTGCTAACTGCTAAAGTTCTTCAAAATTAAAAAAAAAAAAAAGGAACCAATCGACGTGTTTTGACCTCAGGAACACGAAGCTGAATGCGGAAGTGTTTTATTTTTTGCCGGTTAAAAGTTATTAACAAAAACTTTGGCTGTTCCCTACTTTACTAGCCTCAGTCCTAAAGAATTTAAGCTACTGGAAAATTTCAGTTCGTTGGCTTACATAATTTTTTCTCAGATACGGAACTTTTCTTGGAACTCTTCCATTTAGTCCTACTTCTCGAGGTCTGTTGCTAATTGTTCTACTCAAAACTGCGCCATTTCAACCCTCCTTGATATCATTAGATGCCGAAAATGATCCCAAACATGCCTCCAGAATCGAAAACTCATGGTTTGAACGTAAGAAAGTTGCTGTTTTTGAGTAGCCCTCACAGTTGTCGAACCTCAGCCCTATAGGGAATATTAAAGAAGACGATGGGGGATCAAAAATGGAAAAATAAGCAAGAGTTATGGAAAAAAATTAAAGAAGCTTGGTACTTAATACCAGTTGCAAATTGCGCTGATTTGGTCAACCCTATGCCACGAAGAAGTAAGGAAGTTATAAAAAATAAAGGAGCTTCAACTAAACATTAGTTTAAATCTAGCTGCAGCAGTAATATTGTAGTTTATTTGAAAAAACAATCGAATTTAAAGTTTGTCCCTATTATTATTTCCAACTTAAATTATACATTTCATTATTTTTATTCATAAAAATTAAATTATTATACAAAAACCACCCCAGAGTCATTGAAGCATGTCCTCTCCGTGTAAGCATCAATATATGGTAATTATTAGGGCATGGAATTTAATGTACTAAAAAATAAAAAATATGCGCATAAAAATGCAGCAAAAACTGAAAAATATGCATGAAAAATCAAAATAAAATGCATTAATTCAAATTTTTCAACTTCAGATAATTCATGTTTATTGAAGTTACAATAGTTAAATAAATTAGGTACAAACATTTTTTAATTCAATTTTGCTCTTACGTTGTACGTTTATACATATGTATGTTTATATATATATATATAGATACATAAATTCAGTCTTGAACATTTCATAATTTGCAAAGGTTAATCCTTAATCAACGATTCATTAGCGTACACAATGAAATATTTTTTCATATTCTCAAAAAGAAAACTTTGCTGATTCGGTCGAAAAAAGCTCTTATACATAGAAAACGAACGTTCTATATCCACAGAGGTAATAGGAGCATGTTTGAAAACGGCTCTTTGTCGACAGGTATGCACCGTATCGAAAATACTAATAATAGCCGTGTTCACACGAAACTATTCGTCGTCAGATGGCTCTTATGCATGAATTTCGTTTGTATAAAACTGTCAACTGGCAAATTACAAAAATAGGCAATATAATGCGAAATATGTAATAAAAAAATGCAAACAACGCAAAATATGTAAAAATATGCATATATGACCAAAATATGCAAAATATGCAAAAACATTTGAATACCATTTTAAGACAATTTCACGATTCGCAAAGATTGTTTATTTATTTGGCTCTACCTAAATCTAAGAAAAACATGTATTTGCATAGATTTCCATGCCCTGGTAATTATTATTTGGTCTTAAAATGAAATAAATGGAGAATTGCAAAATTTTGTCCCTATTATTTTTTCCAACACTGTATATACATATATATTTTTTAAAGTGCCTTATATATATATAAATATGTACATATGTAAATATATGTATGCATGTTTATTATCATACAAAATAAGCAAATGAATTTAAATTTACCCTTACATATAGATTTGTGTATATCTATATCTATATATACATATATAAATGATTTGGTATTTAATTGTAACGCTAAAACTTGAAAACGGCTGAACCAAATCAAATACTTCCTTAGGGGGGTTTGTTTGTTGTTACCCCGCGAAGGTTTAGTCGGAGAAAAAATAAAAAAATGTTAGGGGGGCGTGGCACCTCCCATACCACCTTAATTTTTAAAGCTGATTATCTCTAAAACAGTTTAAGGTAGGGAGCTGAAAATTGGTATAGAGGTAGGAGATATCAAAACCCTTCTCACTCAGAAAAGTGGGGGTTGTCAGAAAAGGGGGCGTGGCACCTCCCATACAACCTTAATTTTTAAAGCTGATTATCTCTAAAACAGTTCAAGGTAGGGAGCTGAAAATTGGTATAGAGCTAAATGATATCAAAACCATTCCCACGCATAAAAGTGGGGGTTAGCGGAAAAAGGGGCGTAGCACCTCCCATACAAACTTAATTTTTCATGCTGAATATCTCTAAAATTGTTTACGCTAGGGGCTTGGAAATTGGTGTGGAGATAAACGATAACAATTCCATATTAACGCAAAATAATAGGAGTTATACGAAAAGGGGGCGTGGCACTTCCCAACAACACTTAATTTTTTAAGCTGAATACATTTAAAAGGATTTAAGTCAGGGACCTAGAAATTGGTACAGAGCTATATGATATCAAAATAATTTTTGCGCATAAAAGTGTAGGTTATCGGAAAAGGGGGCGTGGCACCTCCCATACAAACTTAATTTTTCAAGCTGAAAATCTATAAAAGCGTTTAAGGTTGGGACCTGAAAATTGATCAGGAGATTAACGATATCAATAGCGTGCTTATGAAAAAAACAGTAGTTTTGGAAAAGGGGGCGTGGCACCTCCCATGCGTTCTTAATTTTTAAGGCTAAATATCCTTAAAAGCATTCATGGCATGTACATTAGGCATATAACATATGTTGACGAAAAATTTGGCATACCACCACGCGGTGGCAAATATTGTATGTACAAGTAATGAATATCACTTTTCTATGTGATTTCGGTTCAAGAACGTTTCGCGCACAGCTGTGTTATTATTATATTGAATCAGAATTTTCTGAAGAAAAAATAGTTTGGGGTGGGTGGGGCACTTCCCTTAGGTCCATTAAAAGGCGTTTGGAATAATAGGAAGATTATTAGTTAAATAAATATCTATTATTATGAAGAAAAACGTGTACACTGTACAAAACTTTTTGTTTTTTCAGCAGTTCTGATAAAAAAAGTTATTTCGGTTTGCGCGGAAACTTTTTTGCAATTTCGCAAAAAAAAAAATAATGGGGTTCATACTTTGCCGAGTCATTTTGCATATTGTTGTTGCAGTTGTGCATAGTGTATAGCATACAGTGAAATGGCTCTGGGATGCGTAGTCGAAATTCGATAAAAAAAAAGACGATAAGTCATCGAAAAATGTCAAAATCGGGGACAGATTGGTATGGCGGCGACTTCCGGGGGTACAGATTGGTATGGCGGCCGGATGTGGTTGTTGTAAGAAAAGGGACCATAATGACAAGGTCGTAGCAATCAAGACAGAAACGCAATTCCGGAATTGGGAATTGAAAAAACCAATTCATAATTCCGAAAAGAATTTAAGGCTGAGTTCCTAAAACGCAATTCCCGGTGATAGCGTAAACGCCAGCTATTCCACGAATAACATGTGCAAGAATGTAAAATCAACAACCTACAAAACAGAAAGAAGAAGAGCAACTTCTATTGCTTTCACCATCGTTATTGGGCCATAACAGCAACCCTGAAATCAGCTGAGCACAGCTGTTCGACCTTTTTAACACACATCCCAGAGTCAAGTCACTTGTATCCATTCACAATGCAGTTGTGTGGCTAATCTTTTTAACATAAATTTTTTTTGTGTTTTTTGCGTTCTTTATTTTGCACTTTTTCATTTACATTTTTATATCCTCTTTCTCTTGTCACAGCTGTTTGCGTCTGCTTTTTAAGCGTCTTGCTGTGCATCTCAAACTGCTCACTGTCATATACACTACACTACTTTCCAAACTGTCACTAACTTACTAACTTTACAGTCTTTCAAACTGTTCGTAGCTATTAACCCTTTCGGTTCTATCATTCGTTTTGACACTTATTTAATTTCTCTCTGATTGTTTACTTTTTATTATCTGTAATACAATTTTATACTCTAAATATGTCTTGCATATAAAAAAACTGTTCTGTTAAAAGTGAGTCCGAGCGTTTCGTGTCTTGTTGGCTGTGTGATGGGTTAGCTCATATAAAATGTGCAGGCATAACAGGCAGAATGCTGGATTTGATTAATGACAGAAAGGGCTTGCGTTGGTCATGCGTGAATTGTAGGTCGACCGAAGTAGATCTTTCTAAACTTTTCAGCCAAACGAGAAGTGGTTTCTCTGAGATTGGAAAAGAGCTACTTTCTTTGACTGAAAAATTCAAGCACTACGAAAATCTGTTTAATTCATTTAAATGCCTAGAACTCTCTTCTTCATCATCGGCATCTTTACCTTCTTTACTTGGTACGATGGGTGATTCCACTTCTGCACCACGTAATGTGCCAATGTTGAAAAATCTTCAGTTAAATCCTGTACAACCACAGGAGGAACTTATTGACTTAGCTTCACCGAATCCGCATACTGTGGGGTCTTGTTCTACAAAGGACTCATCTTCTAATTCTAGGTCTTCTAATGCACCTCTCGAAAGTATTTCGGTACAATCAACTATGCCCGAAACGACTGAACCAATTGTTAATAAGTTGGTTGTCGTTCCTCCGAAGAAATCAATATTCGTATCTAGGTTTGATAAAGACACAACCGCGGATGATCTAAAGGGCTATATTTCGTCCAAAATCTCTACTGGAAATATTTTTATCAAAAAATTCAACTTTTCATACACAAGAGACATTTCTTCTTTTAAAATTGATGTATCTCCTCAAGATTATCAAACTTTACTGAACAGTTCATTTTGGCCACCTGGTGCTTTTGTTCGCGATTTTGAAAACAGGCCTAAAATATATGGTCACAATACGGCGAAAATTTCTCGTACTGCTTCAAAAAACTGAGTATAACCTTAAATTCCGCATTAAATATTTTCTATCAAAATGGCAGGGGCCTGAACACCAAATTAAGTGATTTTTATTTAAAAACGATTGACAGCGTCTATAATGTAATTTCTTTTACCGAAACATGGCTTAAGCCCCATGTTTTTGATTCTGAAATCTTTTGTAACCATTATCAGGTGTATAGAAATGATCGCGTAAACAGAATCGGCGGTGGTGTCTTGTTTGCTGTAAAGTCCTCATTACATTCTGAGGTGGTCAGTACACCTAATATTGGTGGTGTGGAGTCGATTTGCATTCGAATAAAGCAAGGAAAGGATTGGATTTATTTATTTGCTTGCTATATCCCGCCAGCCTGCAATATAAGCGTGTATATGGAATTAGCATCTGTGCTTAAAGATGTACACGCGCTGATGAACTCCTCTGACTCTATGCTTGTGTTAGGCGATTTTAATCTTCCGTGCATTTCTTGGAGCGTTTCAGAGGAGAATATTATTCCGAACTCATCGAGATCGGACATGAATAGCTTTTTCGATCAGATTGCCGATCTTTCCCTCAACCAGGTGAACATATTTCAGAATGCGTTCGGGAAAATCTTAGACTTAGTTTTTATAGATGATAGCTCTAAGTATGTCCTTCACCGCTGTGACCTCTTGTTCTACCGGAGGACTTATACCACCCTTCTCTAGAGATTACATACGAAATTGTAAACAATATTAATGGCTGCATTTCTGTTTCAGCTAACACAAGTACATATTATAATTTTTCCAAGGCCAACTTTAAAAAACTTAATCATGAGTTAGCTAGTTTAACATGGCCAAAATTTAATAACGATGTCGAGCAAAACGTTTTACTTTTTAATAAAATTATTCATTGAAATACTTGTGCCTAAACGTGTTCGTGAGTACAGTGAGCCATTACAACCTTGGTTCAAAAAGGAGCTTAAAACTTTAAAAAAATAAGAAATCCCGATTTTTCAAATCATACAAGAAATCGGGCTTGCATGCCGACTACTTAAAGTATGCTGAGCTTAGACGCCAATACTTTGTGTTAAATAAAAAATGCTATAGAGCTTATATACGTAAAATTAAGTCTAATTTTATTCGTAATCCAAAATCGTTTTACAGTTTCGTAAACTCCAAGAGAAAAGTTAATGGCTTTCCGTCTGCTATGAGATATCAAGACAACACTTAAAGTGATAGTCAAGAAATTTCCAATCTTTTTGCACAATTTTTCAAACATAATTATTCCAACATAGAAGAACTTCCATTTCGTAACTTTCCATATCGATTATATCCTAATACATCAATTTACAAACCATATATATCTGCAGATGACGTGTTATCAGCTTTATTATCATTAAAAGAGTCATTTAGTTATGGTCCTGACCAGATACCAACATGTTTTCTAAAAAAATGTGCCATAAACCTGTTTAAACCACTAACTGCATTATTGTTCCTTAGAACAAGGCATTTTCCCTATGCTCAGGAAAGAGTCATTCATTATCCCCCTTCATAAAAGCGGGAGTAGGTCCTCCATAGAAAATTATCGAGGTATAGCAAATATTTCGGCTATTCCTAAATTATTTGAATCAATAGTTACCAATAGATTGTCTCATTCAACGTCCTCATTAATTTGTGATTCCCAACACGGTTTCTGTAAGGGTAAATCAACGGTCAAAAACCTACTGAAGTTTACCACTAGTGTTTCTAATGGATTTTCTCAAAACTTGCCCACTGATGTTATATACACGGACTTCAGCAAAGCATTTGATAAAGTCAATCACTCCTTGCTGATTCTTAAACTTGATCTTCTTGGCTTTCAGCCCAGCCTTTTGCAATGGATATCTTCATATCTTTTAAATAGAACACAAAGGGTGATTTTCAAAAATGCTTACTCGTCTATTGTTAATGTTACTTCAGGAGTTCCTCAAGGCAGTCACCTTGGCCCGATTCTGTTTTTGCTATTTATTAACGATATAACTACTACAATTAAACACTCAAAAATTTCATTGTATGCGGACGACGTAAAGCTTTTTAGATCAATCTCTTCATTTGATGATAGAACTTTGCTTCAGGAAGATTTAAATTCCTTAGTTTCTTGGTGTGACACTAACTTAATGCCACTTAACCTCAATAAATGTGCGCTTTTCCCGGAAAACCGTACAGCCAGCTTCTTATGCAATAAATGGCTTAGGCCTCGAACAAGTAAATGAGTTTGTGGATTTAGGTGT
This sequence comes from Urophora cardui, assembly GCA_960531455.1. Taxonomy (NCBI): domain Eukaryota; kingdom Metazoa; phylum Arthropoda; class Insecta; order Diptera; family Tephritidae; genus Urophora; species Urophora cardui. The sequence goes on along the minus strand of OY482672.1, from coordinate 13,707,355 downwards.
AATAATGGACTGCAAACTTAGTTTTAACATTCATATTAATGCTACAGCAAATAAGGCAAGAGGTATCTTAGCGTTTGTAAAACGTTGGTCAAAGGAATTCAGCGACCCATACATAACTAAAACACTCTTTACAACTTTAGTAAGACCTATATTGGAATATGGTTCCATAGTTTGGAATCCATACTATCAGATTCACTCTGATCGCTTAGAGTCAGTCCAAAAACAGTTTTTGCTTTTTGCTTTAAGAAATTTGCCTTGGGATTCTGGTTACAATCTTCCACCGTATACTAGCCGTTTAAAACTCCTTAATCTTCCGACTCTTGCAAGTCGACGAGAAATGTTAGGGGTAATATTTATCGTTAAGCTCTTGAATGACTTAATTCTTTCTCCTTTCTTGCTAGCTGAAATAAACTTTAACATTCCTTCTCGTTCAACAAGACACTTCAACCCTATCTACTTAAAGCAGTGTAAATCAAACTTTGAATTAAATGAACCTTTCCGGGGTTATGTAAGAGCCTTAATTCCTATTCCAGCTTTTTAGATATTTCGGACTCACTTTTCATTATAAGGGAAAAAATACTGTCTTATCTTAACACATAGTAGCGATTATTCTGTTATAATTCTCAAGACTAACTTCAAATGTACTATACTCAGCTGATGATTTTATTTCTCTGTAGCTGAGCAGTTTAAAATCTCGACGCTTAACAAACTCCTGCCACTCAACACCTCGGCATTTTATGTAAATAAAAAATATCCGTACGTCATGCGGGTGCGCCTCTCGTGCGGTCGGGCGGGATTGGAGGGCGTGGGTTATTATTATTATTATTATTATTTATGCTCTATTCGACTATGGAATGCCGTTTTTCGTATTTGCAAAAATTTTAAAAAGTTATATGCCTAATGTACATAGAAATCACTATGCAGATATACGATATCAATACCATGTTCACCCAAAAAAAAAAAAGATTTATCGAAAAATGGGGCATTGCACCTTCCATACGTACTAAACTTTTGATGCTGAATATATCTAAAAGGGTTGGAGGAGGGGCCTGAAACCCATTATGGAGGTATACTATATCAATCCTCTTACTTACTTAGTGAAAATAGCCAATATTCAGTGAAAATAAATATCCGGAACAGAAAACTAAAAATGTTGTGTATCGTGCAGCCTTAAACTGAATACTAAAATTATATATTTTTGAAGTTGTATACACAATGAAGTAGTGAAAAATCGTTAATTTTCTATTAAAAATAATACCGGTGTAATAACAATTTTTGAAATGAAATTAATAAAAAAATCTATTTTGGGCAGAACGAAGTTTGCCGGGTCAGCTAGTTCTTTAATATTTATTTTCTTTATTTTATATTTTAGTTTATGTAACAATTGTTTTTTGCTGTTAATAAAAAAGTTTCAACAATTTAAGGTGGAAATTAGTTTATTTATTCCATTCAGCCAGCGATATTAAGGTAACTAAATAAAATTAATATTTGAATAAGGATTGTGATTTGTAGATTTGGGGCAGGCGCGCCGGCGCGAAAAAGCACGCCGGCGTCGCCGCCGCCGCCGAAATGTTTTTGGAATAGCGCCGCCGCCGCCGGAATCACTGTCGGCGTATATGTCTAGTACATACCTACATATGTAGAACAAAAAATGTGACAAAATAAATAAAACCAGGAAGCGCAGCAACGCAGCCACCAGCCGAAGCGCACCCTTCAAGGACCACCGCACTCACTCCATAATAAAATGGCAGCCACCTTTTACATACATATGTACATATGTATGTATATGTGTGCGCCTTTAAAATTTACATGTGCACGGGTTAATATTTGCAAATTAGCCACCAAACGTACCGACCAGCCCCATCCACCCACCGGTTGTACGCCTTGTCAATAACGGCAAACTGAAAATTCCGAATTCAGAACCAATAAAGCGTAGAGTTGCCAGCGGACGATGACAAAAACACACAAAAAGACACAAAAGATACACCGGGGGGTCAATAGAGCTGAGGAATGTACACATGCATGTATGTATGAATGTTTGCATGTGTGTAGTTGTTTTTTTTTTGTCATTTTGTCAAACTCATTTTAAAATTTCTCTTTCATTTGCCAAAGGGTGTACCTACTTCACCTTTACTTATGCACTTCTTTTTGACTTTCCGCTTCGAATACAAAACTTATTTGTTTACGTAACGTTGGTTTGCAAATTTCGTTGTTCCGATGAATAAACAAGAACTTTCCCCCAGTTTCTGCACGTTTGCCGATACAATGACATTAAAGCTGCTGATCTATGCCGTAGATATGGTTATGGTTCAATGGGCTTCAATCATATTTGATGCGATGGGCTCAGTACAAAATGTGTACTACATACATACATACATACATACATATGTGTAGTCTACAAAGAAGAGCAGCGTCATCTTCAAAGAAACAAATGTATGTAATTGTAATGAAGATAGCCAAGCTCTTGCCAGAGTTGAAATATAATACGCAATAATGGAATTTGTCAAGTCAGATAATATCCAAGATATGCGAAACGATTTCGCGGACTTCGATAAAATACAGAACGTTCTGTCGCATTAAGTAATTAGCAACAATTTGCAGATTTTAAATTAACCTTTTCAAGTACATGAAACCCAGAGATGAACAGTTAATTTTTTTTAAAACCCTACCGCATGACGAATGCCCATTTACTCTTACGAGGTCATCAACCAGCGTGGCAGCAGCATCTTCGCTATTAAGGGTCAAGGTGCATATCCCCAAATCATAGCCTTTTAAACGTTCGCCATGGTCGTCATCAAAGAACGAGGGTCTCATCTGAGGCTTTGTTGGAATTTTCATAGCATGGGGTTTTTATGCGACGAGTCCCAAGCCTGACGCACAAACCGCACTGCGTGTGTTGTAGATTGTCACATGTTTATATAGCGAGCCGCTTGCTCCAAGACAGACGCCCGCTCGCACCGCACATTCTGTTGAAAAGACGCTGCAGTTATTCCGCTCAACAAGCCCTTAAACCCGATATGTCGTAGTGGCCTTGTCCAGCTGTCGCCTTCTCACTTTAGTTCACACAAAAAAGATGTTCGTAGCTATACAGAGTACAATGCGAGGAAGTCGTGAGATGCTTGCTCCGCATGCAAATGAATCGCTCTGACCATCCTCAGGTGGACGGCAGTCGGAAGCTTTTTCTACTTATGTGAACTTCTACACAAGGCACCATCCCCAAAAATAACACCAAATATAATGTCAGCACGGAAATCCAATGAAGAATCACTCTTGCCAATGAGTACTGCTTTGGACTAAGTAGGCAATTGAAAAGTAAAGTCCGCTATCAACGAACAATAATCACACTCTACAGGGCGCTCATCTTTCCAGTCCTCATGTACGTCGAAGAAGCATGGACGATATCAAAATCAGATGAGATGAAATTAGGAGTATTCGAGAGAAAAGTTTTTCGGAGTATTTATGGATATTTGCGCGTTAGCGAGGGCGAGTATCGAAGAAGATCTAATGATGAGCTGTATGAGCTTTATGCAGGCATCGACATTGTTCAGATTCATCGGCTACGTTGGGCAGGTCATATTGTGAGAATTTATGAAGTTGCCCCAGGCACAGAAAGTATTTCTATCGAAACCCGATAAAGGCAGAACAAAAGGGAGACTTCCAATGGGAAGATCAGTTGAATACTGATTGGTTCTCGCTTGTATTTCTAATTGGCGCCAGGCAGCACGAAACCGACACATCTGGCGCGCTTTATTGGACCCGGCCAAAAACGTCTAGACGGTTACGCGCCAATTAAGAAGAAGAAGAAAGCTTACTTTAGTTTAGAAAAGCTTTGTTAAACTGCCTTAAATATATATATCTATATATATAAAAGGAAGTGGCGTTAGTACAAACGCGTATAACTCAAGAACGCCTGCACCGATTTGGATGATTGAGACAAATTCAGATTGTTCGCTGGCCAGAATAGGAGAATATCCAATAAAATTCCCGAAAAATGCAAAAAAAAAAATATTTTCCCATATATTTTGTATATCTATATATATAAAAGGAAGTGGCGTTAGTGCAAACGCGTATAACTCAAGAACGCCTGCACCGATTTGGATGATTGAGACAAATTCAGATTGTTCTCTGGCCAGAATAGGCGAATATCCAATAAAATTCCCGAAAAATGCAAAAAAAAAAAATATTTTCCCATATATATATATATATATATATATATATATATATATATATATTTTCTATATATATAAAAGGAAGTGGCGTTAGTACAAACGCGTATAACTCAAGAACGCCTGCACCGATTTGGATGATTGAGACAAATTCAGATTGTTCTCTGGCCAGCATAGGAGAATATCCAATAAAATTCCCGAAAAATTAAAAAAAAAAATATTTTCCCATATATTTTGTATATCTTCTATATATATAAAAGGAAGTGGCGTTAGTACAAACGCGTATAACTCAAGAACGCCTGCACCGATTTGGATGATTGAGACAAATCCAGATTATTCTCTGGCCAGAATAGGAGAATATCCAATAAAATTCCCGAAAAATGCAAAAAAAAAAATATTTTCCCATATATTTTGTATATCTATATATATAAAAGGAAGTGGCGTTAGTACAAACGCGTATAACTCAAGAACGCCTGCACCGATTTGGATGATTGAGACAAATTCAGATTGTTCGCTGGCCAGAATAGGAGAATATCCAATAAAATTCCCGAAAAATGCAAAAAAAAAAATATTTTCCCATATATTTTGTATATCTATATATATAAAAGGAAGTGGCGTTAGTACAAACGCGTATAACTCAAGAACGCCTGCACCCATTTGGATGATTGAGACAAATTCAGATTGTTCTCTGGCCAGAATAGGCGAATATCCAATAAAATTCCCGAAAAATGCAAAAAAAAAAAATATTTTCCCATATATATATATATATATATATATATATATATATATATATATATTTTCTATATATATAAAAGGAAGTGGCGTTAGTACAAACGCGTATAACTCAAGAACGCCTGCACCGATTTGGATGATTGAGACAAATTCAGATTGTTCTCTGGCCAGAATAGGAGAATATCCAATAAAATTCCCGAAAAATGCAAAAAAAAAAATATTTTCCCATATATATATATATATATATATATATATATATATATATATATTTTCTATATATATAAAAGGAAGTGGCGTTAGTACAAACGCGTATAACTCAAGAACGCCTGCACCGATTTGGATGATTGAGACAAATTCAGATTGTTCGCTGGCCAGAATAGGAGAATATCCAATAAAATTCCCGAAAAATGCAAAAAAAAAAATATTTTCCCATATATTTTGTATATCTATATATATAAAAGGAAGTGGCGTTAGTACAAACGCGTATAACTCAAGAACGCCTGCACCGATTTGGATGATTGAGACAAATTCAGATTGTTCTCTGGCCAGAATAGGCGAATATCCAATAAAATTCCCGAAAAATGCAAAAAAAAAAAAATATTTTCCCATATATATATATATATATATATATATATATATATATATATATATATTTTCTATATATATAAAAGGAAGTGGCGTTAGTACAAACGCGTATAACTCAAGAACGCCTGCACCGATTTGGATGATTGAGACAAATTCAGATTGTTCTCTGGCCAGCATAGGAGAATATCCAATAAAATTCCCGAAAAATTAAAAAAAAAAATATTTTCCCATATATTTTGTATATCTTCTATATATATAAAAGGAAGTGGCGTTAGTACAAACGCGTATAACTCAAGAACGCCTGCACCGATTTGGATGATTGAGACAAATCCAGATTATTCTCTGGCCAGAATAGGAGAATATCCAATAAAATTCCCGAAAAATGCAAAAAAAAAAATATTTTCCCATATATTTTGTATATCTATATATATAAAAGGAAGTGGCGTTAGTACAAACGCGTATAACTCAAGAACGCCTGCACCGATTTGGATGATTGAGACAAATTCAGATTGTTCGCTGGCCAGAATAGGAGAATATCCAATAAAATTCCCGAAAAATGCAAAAAAAAAAATATTTTCCCATATATTTTGTATATCTATATATATAAAAGGAAGTGGCGTTAGTGCAAACGCGTATAACTCAAGAACGCCTGCACCGATTTGGATGATTGAGACAAATTCAGATTGTTCTCTGGCCAGAATAGGAGAATATCCAATAAAATTCCCGAAAAAATGCAAAAAAAAAAATATTTTCCCATATATTTTGTATATCTATATATATAAAAATAAGTGGCGTTAGTACAAACGCGTATAACTCAAGAACGCCTGAACCGATTTGGATGATTGAGACAAATTCAGATTTTTCTCTGGCCAGAATAGGAGAATATCCAATAAAATTCCCGAAAAATGCAAAAAAAAAATATTTTCCCATATATTTTGTATATCTATATATATAAAAGGAAGTGGCGTTAGTGCAAACGCGTATAACTCAAGAACGCCTGCACCGATTTGGATGATTGAGACAAATTCAGATTGTTCTCTGGCCAGAATAGGAGAATATCCAATAAAATTCCCGAAAAATGCAAAAAAAAAAAAAATATTTTCCCATATATTTTGTATATCTATATATCGACGGCTGAGAATAAGATCGCCCTATTTCAAAAATTGTTTCAAAAACGGCCTATTTGAAAAATTGTTTGAATAACGTCCTATTTCAGATTTTGCTTCAAGAACGCCCTATTTGAAAAAATTTTTCAATAACGTCCTATTTCAGACAAGTATTCAAAAACGCCCTATTTCAGAGAAATATATATGGAATTTTCTCTGAAATAGGGCGTTTTTGAAGCAAAATCTGAAATAGGACGTTATTGAAACAATTTTTCAAATAGGGCGTTCTTGAAGCAAAATCTGAAATAGGACGTTGTTCAAACAATTTTTCAAATAGGGCGTTTTTGAAACAATTTTTGAAATAGGGCGATCTTATTCTCAGCCGTCGTCGATATATAAAAGGAAGTGGCGTTAGTACAAACGCGTATAACTCAAGAACGCCTGAACCGATTTGGATGATTGAGACAAATTCACATTGTTCTCTGGCCAGAATAGGCGAATATCCAATAAAATTCCCGAAAAATGGAAAAAAAAAAAATATTTTCCCATATATATATATATATATATATATATATATATATATATATATATATATATTCTATATATATAAAAGGAAGTGGCGTTAGTACAAACGCGTATAACTCAAGAACGACTGCACCGATTTGGATGATTGAGACAAATTCAGATTGTTCTCTGGCCAGCATAGGAGAATATCCAATAAAATTCCCGAAAAATTAAAAAAAAAAAAATATTTTCCCATATATTTTGTATATCTTCTATATATATAAAAGGAAGTGGCGTTAGTACAAACGCGTATAACTCAAGAACGCCTGAACCGATTTGGATGATTGAGACAAATTCAGATTGTTCTCTGGCCAGAATAGGAGAATATCCAATAAAATTCCCGAAAAATGCAAAAAAAAAATCTTTTCCCATATATTTTGTATATCTTCTATATATATAAAAGGAAGTGGCGTTAGTACAAACGCGTATAACTCAAGAACGACTGCACCGATTTGGATGATTGAGACAAATTCAGATTGTTCTCTGGCCAGAATAGGATAATATCCAATAAAATTCCCGAAAAATGAAAAAAAAAAAAAATATTTTCCCATACATTTTGAGATAGTGATAGGAATGGGGATAGGGATAGAGATAGAGAAAGAGATAGAGACAGAGATAGGGATAGAGATAGAGATAGAGACAGAGATAGAGATAGAGATAGATATAGGGATAGGGGAAATTAGGTTTGTCGCGGCGAATATATGTATATCTCTTTTGTTCAGAGAATTGACAGTTTTATAACTTTATAGGAATAAATTTTAGGCAGAACAACGTCTGCCGGGCCAGCTAGTATATATATATATGTATATATATATATATATATATATATATATATATATATATATATATATATATATATATATATACGTAAGTAGGTACATGTAGGTATATTATGCATATATTAGCCTTAAAATAATAAGCTCTAATTGGTGACACGCATCTGTTTACATATTAAAAACAATTAGCTGACAATATAACGATGGTGTGAGTATTCGGTTTGTAAATTAAATACTTTAATTTATGCTTACATCAACAAAAAAAATTGCGCAGTCATGTGTAATTGTTTCCCTAATCCAAGAATACAAAAACAAATAGAAACAAGTAAGGCCACGGCTTTCTTCGTATGCGTCGAAGACTTCATACCCTTCATGTATAGTGGAAATGAAATGTTACATGGTCTAATTTTGATTAGTTTGTGTTATTTATGCAAAGTATTTATTACACCAAAATAATTTGCATGTCCTTACCAGTTTAAATGGAAAAGTTATGCCTAAAAAATGTCTTCATCTGAAAAATCGGCTAAACAGGCGTGATGGGCATGGATTAATACACTCAGCGCTCATCATCATGATCATATCGGTGTGCATATATACATTTAGGTGGCTCTATCATCTTTCTGCTGGAACTATCTAGAATCGTATTTTGACCCAAAGTTAGAATGCCATGTCATCTTCATGAAAGGTATAACGAAGTTCTGGTTGTTATTATTTTGAATGTAATGCATTATTGTGACAGATGCCTATTCTTAAATGAATTCGGCTTTAGGCAAGACATTTACATACATATTTATATATACCTACGCTTCTGTGAACATCTAAATACAGTGTTACATATGTAAGTGAGGAAAAAAGAAGTTGAAAGTTGACAAATGATCATTCTAAAATGTCAGTTTATTCACACTCAATGACTTTCAATTATTCACAATTTCATAGATGAGCAATTGGTCAGTTGGTCAGGGGCATGCCGCTGATACACTGATGCATATATACACAAGTATGCGTGAAGGGGTTAATTTGATGTCACGTGGTGGCAAAAATATTTTTCTATTTTGTTTGCAGTTACGCTAGTTCCGTTATGGTTGTTTGTGTAGTTCAAGATAATACCCTTATAAACAATTACTTTCTGTTTTGAGTGTAGATAAGTGCCATCACCAGCAAACAATTTGGAAATAAGTGTAGCAGTCAGTTTAAAATGTAACTTCTTATTGAGGGCTGAGTGGAGGACCATCCTACTTCAAAACTTGTCCTATTTCAGAATTGATTTGAAGCAAACTTTATAATAGGACGTTTTTGAAATAAGTTTTGAAATAGGGCAAATGGTATTGGCATCATTGGCACTAACAATAGTGCTATATGTTCTAACTTCTCAAAGCTGGATAAAGAGGCCAATTAGGAAGGAGAAGAAGATCTTCCGCTCAGCCGTTGATATACATACATATGTAAGCATACAGTCTAAGTCAATCTAAGTGCATTTTCACTTTCAAATACGTATCTTTCGGTCTAATTGGAGTTATGATATCATTTCGGTTTCAGGAGACACGAATTTTAAGGTGAGATTCCCCTCGAGAAGGGAATGGAGAAGAGATAGCATATGGTTCCAAAATGGACATAGCTGTGGGTTCGGGGATTTTCTCTGAGCAACCAAACATCTCGTTCTCTCTCTCTCTCTCTTTCCGTCTGCCAGACTCAGCCAGCATATTCCAAGCGGAGTTGCAAGGCATAGAGCGGGCCTGCCTACGCTAAGCTGCCCCCTATCAGGCATTAAAAGAAACATTCATAACAAACATAAAGAACTGGCCACGGACAATGGCCATACAGAAAGCAAGCCGAACGGATGGGAATTCCATTCTACACTAGATGCAGAAGCTGCAACCAAGACGGGAGCGAGTATCGATCACAATCGATCTTCCTGTGCGAATGTCCTGCACTGTTTCATATCATACACGAATATCGGACTTATCCGATTGCCCCCTAGCCGACCTTAACAAGTTGATCGAAGAAAACAAATGGTTCGAAAAGGATGATGAACCGTAACAACAGCAACAACCGATCTCAAAAGGTTTATCGAGAGAACCAAATAAGTTCGAACTGATGGTGAACCGTAACAACAGGTACTATTATTTTCTCCATGAGTAGATGCATCAGAATTGCGCCTTGCGCGCTAGTTGGGCACGGCTAAAGCCGAACCAAGCAACCAGCGTCGAGTCGTAAAAAATTGTTTTCGCTTAAGACAGCGGCATTTTGAAGGAGAATTCTAAACTTTAGAATCTAAAGTACACATTTTTCCATAGGCCGTCATTAATGCCGCTAATGATAAATGATGAAATTTCCACCAAAAAAGAAAAAAGAAAAACTCAAATTTACATCAAAAATTTAAATCTCTCAAAATAATGTCAATTTAAGCTGTCATTGTGCTCAAGAAAAAGGGGTCGGTCGGATTTTACATACATACATACATATCTGCACTTGCCATCAATATCGATCAGCAGCTCTGCAGTCAAACCGCAACTGCTTACCGGCCTCAAATGATATTCAAAGCAGCAACAACAAAAATCAGTCAGTCAGTATGTTTGCCAAAACGATTACCGTCGATGACATTAGGCTGTAACATGTCATGGGTAAATGTATACATATGTACATACATACATATATGTATGCACGTGAACAAAGGCGTTTGTCAACTTGGGCGGTGTCGTATGTGGCAAGTTCATAAAAATGTCAAAATCGCGTTTGTTACACATCAATATATGTACATATGTAACATTGCAACATCAATCAGGCGCACGAGTTGGCTTTTCGGCAGGAAGTCAGTCAAAAAGGATTGGCGGTGTAATTTTCGCGTTGACTTCACATAATCTCTACTGAGCTCATCGGCCACACTCTTGAACATGCGTGAATGTACATACATAAGTATGTAAATTCTTATGTTTTTGCATCATTTTATAACACATCCCCACACACACATACGCTTGCATGCACAACTTCAAAGATACCCAAAAATTTATCATCATTTCTCAAACGCGTAAATGACGCGCAGCACCAGTGTTGCCAGAACTTTTCCAGAGTTCCAGCTAGATTCTCAAAAAAAAAAGCTAGAAAAAGCTAAAAAAAATTGATTCACACATAAAAAAAAAATTTAAAGCTAAAAAAAATTACGAAATTACCCAGTAGAACTTGGAGCAACATCTCCCCAAGCGAGAGTAGAAGAGTACTCTATTTGATATCCTTTCCGAGCAAAATCAAAATTTTTTCAGTTTCGATTTATTTTGTTTGTGTTTATTACTTCCCTTTCTAGGACATTCAATCTTAAAGGCGAGTATAAAAAATTGTATGCTTATACACGAAATATAGGGAGTAATGGGGTATCTATTGACAAGTACTGCCGGATTAATAAAACGATGATCCCAAGTCCTACTGCGTATTTTAATGCTTTATTAATAGGTGATTTCCCGTGGCAGTGATCCGGACAAAAAATTTGCAAGCACCTGCAATAACAACATTTTGATCCTGATGTTTATCTGGATCAAAAAAATTTATTACAATCTACACGTACCCGAAATGGATCTAGATAAACATCAGGATCACAAAATTCTTGTTCCATTTGCACGCAAAATTTTTATGCGGATCTGGAGGGGAACTCGCTTAATGTTTTCAAAACACACATAAATTCAAGGTCAATTTAATAGGCCGTGACCTTAATGTTGAACTCTCGTGACCGAGATGTCAAAACTGTAAGGAAGACGAAATAATTTGACATTTATCTCACGGGCGAATGATGGATAAACTCAGAGAATGAAGAATTTGACGAATTGTAAACACGAATGCATGTATAGAATATGCAGAAGTAAACAAATTGGATAGCTGTTGAAGAAGAACAAGAAGTCAGCTGATCTGAAGAACCGGTCTGTTTAGTAGAGCCTGCATAAGTTATTTATTTTCATATACTATATGCAAATTTGTACTTCAGTGTCAACAAAAATAACGAAATGTTAAAAAAAAATGTTTTACATTCAAATAATGGTAACTATGATGACTGTATGTTTGTATGTATATGAGAAGGCAGCAGCGCTCATTTTTTGGGGAGTTTTGGCAAATAAAAAAGCTAGAAAAAAAAGCCAAAGCTAAATCAGAATTTTTGCAGCTAAAAGACAAAAAAAAAGCTAAATCTAGCTTGAAAAAAGCTAGAATGGCAACGCTGCGCAGCACCCTTTGAAATCGTTTGACAATTTTTGCGAAACGAAATTTTCTTCAAAATTTTTTTAGCAAATTTTTCCGCGATTATTTGCATGCGTTATGGAAATAATCGACGCATGCTGAAAAGCAAAATCGTAGGTATTTCTGCGTGTAATTTTTCAACTGTTGACACCGAGTTAGATGCTTAACGAGCTGCTGCTGGCGGCCGTGCTGGCAACAGGCGGCAATGTGAAAAGTCATGTGGTGAGTGGCGGCTCTAACGGTGAATGAATGAATGAATTTTTCACATATGAACTGCATACTAGTATTTATGTGTAGAAGTATGTATATGTATGTATGTATGTACATGTTCATATTGAAGTATAATGTAGACACATTACAAGTCGTTTTGGTGGTTGTCCGCTGCCGAAGGGTGGTGTTGCATTCAACCCGCTGTGTTTGTTGCACATTACATCAACAATGGGCGAAAAAATTTAAATGAAAAAGCCGTGTAGGTATCTCTAAAATTAGTTTGGCTTTCACTGTGCCATCTCTGAACACAGCGTGTGTCATATGCAGACACGCGGACGTGTGACGTTAAATTTTATAGTTCTTAGATTGTCATTTGAAGAACAGCCAAGCATTGCAGTTAGTAAGGGTCGAAATGATTAGTATTTAACTTCATAAATTTGCATATCTGCTTAGTTATTAACTTAAAAAAAAGCTTAACAGTAGATACATTAGATACGCGTTATCAAATTAGAAATTACCCCTTTGACAATCAAAGCCAGTTGAGCAGTTAGAACCTGTGACCCATTTTATTCGATTTTTTTTTTGTTTTTGGAGGTCAGAGAAGTGCGGACTTGAAAATGAAGCTAAGTGAAAATTCTTGACATCAATATGACTCCTAGGACCTCTACAGGATCAAATATGCATCCTTTTTATTTTTGGAAAAGATTCCCCTTATAACTGTTAACCTTTAAGTGACGAGGTGAAATTTTGTAACATTTTTACTTAAAACTCTCAATAAAAAATTTATTTTTTTATAATAATTTTTGTATTGGAAAGAGGCCAGTCCTTTTTCAAATTAAATTGATAAAAAATTAATTAAATTTTTTAAATCAACAAAGTTTGTACTATAATTCACAAGGCCTTGTTCTTTCAATATAGCGAAAACATCACATGAGAACCTTATAGATAAAAGGTAAAACAAAAGCTTTCTTTAAACTTTAGAGGCGGTTTTTCATAAAAAAATATATATTTTTAAATATATAATAGGAATTTTATTTAAAAAAAAATTTTTGTAGAAAATGCAGGCCAGTCTTTTTGAAGTTTTTTTTCATAATAACGTGAGCGTATAAAATGAAACACGAAACGAATTTTTTAATTTTTCTTCCAATGATCATTTGAAGAAGTGGTAAGATTAATAATCAATGTTAGTCAAATTGCCAGTGAGACAAGTTTTAAATGGAAATAAATTATGTTTGAAGAAAAAGTTACGTTAACATTGAGGTGTGGTAATTTTTACACCGATCTAACGTTACCCTAGACGTGGGGTAATTTTTACACCACCATCATCATTTCTCGTCAAATGTTACACCTTCCTCCATAAAAACAAAACGGGTCAATAATTACAACGAGATGGGAAGATACTAAGAGAGTAAACTTCCTGGACGGTAAGTTAAAAGAGATATTTAAAGAAACTGTAAGTCGGTGTAAAAATCACCACCACATCGCAAGTTAAAGGTTAAATTCGGAAATTTATTTTCCAAGTCCAAGAATAAAAGTTAAATCCGGTCTTTTATTTTTTTCGTCCAAAAAAGTACCAAATTTTTCAAAATCGCATAGATAAGTCGTTAATTTTTTTTTTCATTAGAAAGGACTTTTATTTCGAACTTCTAGGACTGGTCCGTATATATTCAAAGCTTGGGCTGTTCTCAAAGTTGATATGTCTTTGTAATTGAAATTCAGATTATATTAGACACATGGTGATCCATCTTAATGCTTGTGAATAGGTTTATGTATGGATGTGTATATGTATCTAATAGCATTGACAGACGGCAGCGATAATCCGTAATATCTAGCTAATTCGGACTTAACTTGAGAATTAACTGGAGGTAATCCGGAATATCTCTTGAGTTAGTCCTCAAAATTTTAGCGGATTAGAGCATTTTGTAATGACATCCCTGGTGAAAAATGTCTATTGTGAATGAAAGGGAAGAAAAAGAAGAACCCAAGGCAGATGTAGGAAGGTAGGCGCATAAGTGAATTCAGAAATTTTGAATGTAATTTGTTAGTGTAATTGGTAGAGTGTAATGTCAAAATGATATTTCGCCTTGGTTGAAATCTGAACTCGTTTGGGACTCGCCCATTCCTATTGACCATGATGTGATTTCGTTTTGATTTTGACATTACCCTACCTTTGGAAATAAAACAAGAAGTTTTTGAATTCGCCGCTGCGCCTACCTTCCTTCAGCTGTTTTGTTAATCCGCAATACTTGCCGTCTGTCAGGGTAAAATTTTAATTGAATTAAGTGTTGCGGTAATCGGGATTATCACTGCCGTCTGTCAATGCTATAAGAAAAAGAACTAGCGGAAGAGAGAAATTTAGAACTTAATTTTTTCAATGATTAATGATTTCTTTCTTCATATATATTTAAAGCGACTGTATACAATTTTTAGACACAATTCCCCAATGCGTTGATCATATGTATGCACTCCTCATTATGCATAGAAATCAGTTGTTCAAATCTGATGACCGAAAGACAAGCGATGGAAAGTCAATAGAAGTGGCGCTCCGATTTTGAAACTGCTTTGTGAAATTTGATTGTGATTCATTAGACTCATACGTAAATTGCTATCGCGGAATCCACAAGCACAATTCAAGTGCTATGTCGCTGGAGCTTTCGCCGCACTTTTGAAAAAACGCTAGGACATTTATCTGGTGACAGAAGCAGTGAAAGTCAATATATTACCCATGACGATATAAATGAAAGTGTTGACTTAAGCGCATGTATCCACATAAGCCAAGCTTTAAATTACATGCCTGAACAATTTTTGAAGAGGTTCGTGCAGTGCTCAATGCCTTCAATGCGGCCTTGCTGTCACTGCAGATACAAAATTTGGTGTACCGCCAGCTCTCACCAGTTATCCATTCCGCTGCTTTTAGTATGCCATAAATCTCCGGTTGAAAACCCGTTGCCATTGTATCTAAAGCATAATGGCACCTGAAGTCGGCTTCGAGGTAGCATTCGGATCCAGTACCATATTCTTTTTTTGATCCGTCTTTCTTCGGCTTTCTATCAAACGATACTCGTGGTATAAGCTTGTCATTAGGTGCCATAAACAAAGGGTATTGCTCTGACAGCCTGCTAAACAAATCCCCGTGTCCCGAGTTCCAGTCGCCTTGCCACAACCCGAAGGAGTGTAGTCGACGCATCGTTTTCATAGCATCCTTTTGGATCACCAAACCCAAAGGGTACATATTCAACAGAGTACTATTAAGGACGGCACCTAATTTTGTACTCATTGATACACACACTCCTCTGCAGCCTGTTCAGAATATTTAGCATAGTCCTACGCCACCATACTACAGCGGAGTACGTTATAATCGGTCTGACCAAAGCTGTGTAAATCCACATCACTATTGCCGGTCTCAGACCCCAGATCTTGCTGATGGTTCTTCTATACACTCCGAAAACTTCCAGTGCCTTGTTTACCTTCAACTCAACATGAGCTTTCCAGGTCAGCCTCTTATCATCTCCAGATATTTCACCTATTTGGAAAGACTTAGGTTTACACCTTTGACCACTGGCAGGCTGATAACTTCCAGTTTCCTCTTCCGTGTTCACTTTAAGGGCGAATTGAAACGTTATTTTATGCCGTAGTTGTGGATAAAGTGCCAATTGACTTTTTGTAAGCAATGTGAAAAACGAATTATGTAAAAGCATTCACGAAATATTCGCACAAACGCTATTCACAGCCTACAGACATATCTAGGTATATATCTCATACATACCTTTGAGCTCATTTCACTTTCCAACGAAATTGACATTCATAATATTGCACGAACTAAGTCGAACCGGCAATTCAAGCCCAAATTGAGACACATCATTTTTCATACGGCAAAGTGTCACTTGCACATTTCACCACAAGCACAATAACAACAATAATAACAACAACAAATAGGGCTAAAATTCAGTTGTCAGTCAATCAGCTCAGCACCCCATTCACGGAAGCGACGTGTTAACATCTTTGTTGCGAAAATCTCAATGGAAAATCGTGAAAAGTAAATTTGCATTCATTAAGAAAACGCAAAAAAGAAAAAACGCAAAGGGTGCGAGGGAATCGATTGCAATAATAATAGAAAATAAACGAGTATGAAAATCGCTATGCAACATGTTGACAGCATTATTATATGTAATGCGAAATTGTGCGAGACAGCAAAAAAAAAACAGCAACAACTATAAAAAAGTAAGAGAATCTGCTTTAAAGTCAGTGTGCTAAATTGGGTTGGGGTAGGTGGTATTTGTTGTTTGTCGTCTGGTTTTTCTTTTCGTTTTTTTTTTTTAGGCTAACATATGTTGAGTGCTACTTCCGGCCCATCAATGGCGCCATAATCGCGACTGTCGCAAAAATAAATTGTTTATTTTGAAAGAAAATCAAATCGCAAACGTTTACACAGCAATTCGGCGACGTCACAGCCGGGGATGGGGATATGTGTACCTCTACGTGTGAAAATGAAAGTGCAAAGTTTAAAATTGAAATACACACACACAAAAACGAGTACATACCCTGCAGGGAACTCAATAACTAGTGAGCAAAATTTCTAGTTCCGAACTAGCGAAAAGGTGTCAAAAGGGAACTAGATCAATTGTAGTTAGACCCTCACCAGTTCAGAAGGAGTGAATTGAGTGACCATTAGAAGACACACTTTGATTTGTATGCGATTTCGAAGTGACAAAAATTCTATGAAAATTTTCCGTTCTTTCAATTGCCGTCGGCTTTGTATATTTCTGCAATTCTCAGATGTTTAGTGAAGCATTTGATATAAAGAGTTTTCTATTTCCATCTTGTATGAAATGAAATGTTCCCCTAATTATGCTTTTCCGATCCCTCAGGCTTATTTTTTATTTTTTTTTTTATTTTATTACTTTTTAAATATTATTGTAAATTTTTATTAAATAAATAAATAAAAAAATATTAGTTAAAAAAAAAATATCATCCACCTTGACACCGACAGGATTCGAACCCGCGCCCCTCAGATTGAAAGGCACATGCGTTAGCCACTCGGCCATCGCGCCACTTGCATGAAATGTGTCAAAGGCTGCACTTAAGCGACAGATGTAAAACTGTTAGCCATGGGTAATGGCGCAATTTTTTTGGCGGTGATACAATAACGCCAGCGCCAACCGTGGCGCCAACTCACGGTACTGGCGCAATAACACCTTTAGCGCAATTGTCATCGAATAATCGATAAATAACATTTTTTCGCTTGTTACTGTTTACCATCCCCGTTTTATTTCTTTTGGCGCAATTCTGCTTACATATACGAAGGCACAATTAATTTTAATTTTCATAATCATTTGGAAAAATATTCCGTATATATGTGAAAATATGCTGGAAATTAGAGTCACTTAGATCACTATCAAGCACACATAATTGTGACGTTGTCATACGTATACATATACTATAATGTTATGTTCAGACACAACCTTAATTGAACATTAAGAGCCTTCATTCAATTTTCAAGCCCAATGATTCTCAATTTACCATACAAAAATTGACCAAGTTAATGCTTCATTAGAAATTAATGAGTTGTTAATGAAGAACAATTCTGCATGCAACCCTGTTAAAAGGTTTGTTTCATAAGTAAAATGAAATGTCATGAAAAGAGAAATGTGATTAGCGTCAGTGTCCACTAAACAGGTTGGTTCGTCAGATCAGCTGCATTCTTGTTCTTCTTCATCACCTATCAAATTTGTTTTTATTTCTGCTTATTTTATACATGCATTCGTGTTTACGATTGGTAAAAATTGTGAGATGAATGTCAAATTATTTCGTCCTCCTTGCAATTTTGATATTTAGGTCACGAGAGTTTGATATTCAGCTCACGGCGTGTATGTGTGTATGTATCTTGAGCCGACCTGTTAAATGGGCCAAGTAAATTAAATATGTCTGAACACCAAATCTAAAGATGTTCAATCAACCCCAATTGACTTAATTAATTTTTATGTCTGAACATGATATAAGGTTGTTCTCTGTGTCTAATATTTTTGCCGAGATATCATGATATCTTGAGAAATTTGCCACACAGAGAGAGCGCACCTTTAAGAAAATAAAATTCTAACTGACTTCATTGTGAACTAGCATGTTAGTCATATTCTTTCCACTCTTTATACAACTGTTGTCGCTTTGCTTTGCTTGCTTCAATTTCGAATTAATTAATTTTTTATCTGAATAAAATAAAATACTTAAAAAAAAGAACTAGAAACATAAATTCAAACTCACTTCTCATAGAAGACCATTGTGAATGTAATAACATGGTTGCATTTCCCGTAATATTTTTCTCATGATATCACATATCACGGGTTGGGGTATGAGAAATTTGCCGAAGCTCCAAATTTGACAAGACGTGTATTTGGTTTTTGTGCTCGGCAAATTTATCACACTTATGTCATCTCGGCAAATTTGCCAGGCCAAAATAACAGAGAGAGAACAACCTTTATGATGCTGTTATTGACGTTGTGGTTGCGCCATTTTACACTAGCGCTATATTGGAGCTGGTGTTAGCGCACGAAATTGAGTCAGTGTTATATTGCAATAGCGCATCATTGAGTTGGCGCTACATTGAGTTGGCGCTATATTGAGTTGGCGCATTTCCCAAATCGGAGTTAGCGCAATAACACCAGGGTTGGTGTCAGCGCAATTGCGCCGCGCAGCGCAGTGTTACCCATGCCTAAAACTGTGGAATTTGTAGGTACTTGTAGCTAGTTCAGAACTATCGAAATTGTGCCAATAAATGAACTAGTGTAAACTGTAGAATTTAGTACTACTTCGGAACTATCGAAAATGTAGTGCAGAGAATGACAATTGACACCGCCTAGGACATCGCCGTGTTAAATTCGCCAGTTGATAACATGCAAAAGAGATTTAGCTCGCACTAGTAGTTGCGGAAAAAGCACTAGAAGCGACCTAGTTCGGAACTAGAGATTTTTTCTACAGGGTACCTACCAGTGATCTGCACAAGCAGCTTGTTTGCCCTTTCAAGCGCTTGAAATTTTTTCCAATCTCTCCCTTGCTTGGTTTGCTTTTAAACAAACAAGCAATAGCTTGTTTACAATTTTTTCAATCTGCTTAAAAGCGAAACAAGCTGATTGAAAAATTTCCAAGCAAGCTCTTGCTTGTTTGTTTAAAAGCAAACCAAGCTAGCGGTTGCTTGAAAAAAAAATTCAATCATTTTCAAGCAAATTTCAATCAAAAGCAAGCAGGCTGGAGGAGATTTTCAATCAGCGTTTTTCAAAAGCAGATTTTTAAGAAAATCTTTCAATCATTGGATGTGAAGGAATAGGCGCACAGAAATGGAAGATGAACTCAATTCTACCAGTATTTTTCTGCAGATAATTGTAAGAAAATGAAGGACAAAGCCTTTTGTACATATTTAAGCATGCATATACCCTGCAAAAATTCCTGGTTGTTGACAAATCAGGTCTAAAAAAGGTGTATGCTGGCAGGACTGTTTCTGTTATGCACTCACTCTGTCTACTCCTAACTTTCTAATACATGACATCAACAAAAGAAAATCAGCCTTATTTCAAGCCTTACGCCAAACAAATTTGCTACCTTTATAATTTTTTGGCATTATTTCATAAGCCTTTAAATGTGCTGTTTAATTCTTAAATAAGGCTAAAATAGTTTGATGGGTATGTCCGCAAATTTTGCGACCAGCAGTTTTTATATGTAAATAGTCTTGTCGAAATGTTCAACATTCGACCCAAAAAAAAAAAGAAAATTTGTATGTATGCACATAAATGTATGTTTATGAGTACGCCATTGAAATTCCCAAAGGAACTAAGAAATTATGGAAACAAATAACTAGCGGGAATGTGACAAAAATGCAAGTAGCTTAATTGTCATTAGATTCTCACCAGCTTGTAAGTGGTCAATTGAGTAATCATTCCAATGAAATAAGCAAATTCACTTTTGAAACATGGAATTTAAAGAAAATCTGCCATCATTGTACGTG
The DNA here is from genome assembly GCA_960531455.1 of Urophora cardui. Lineage (NCBI taxonomy): Eukaryota > Metazoa > Arthropoda > Insecta > Diptera > Tephritidae > Urophora > Urophora cardui. The sequence continues at coordinate 13,687,005 of OY482672.1, read as the reverse complement.
AAAGAGTAGGCGCACAGAAATGGAAGATTAACTCAAATCTGATCTAGTATTTTTCTGCAGATAATTGTAAGAAAATAAAGGACAAAACCTTTTGTAGATATTTAAGCATACATATACCCTGCAAAAATGCTTGTTGTTGACAAATCAGGTCTAAAAAAGGAGAATGCTGGCAGCACTGCTTCTGCTATGCACTCACTCTGTCTACTCCTAACTTTCTAATACATAACATCAACAAAAGAAAATCAGCCTTATTTTAAGCTTTACGCCATACAAATTTGCTATCCTTATAATTCTGTGGCCTTATTTCGTTATTGGTGGGCATATCCGCAAATTTTGCAAACCAATACTTTTTATATGTAAATGGTCTTGTCGAAACATTCAACAATCCACCCTTTTGTCTCCAAATAAAAGAAAATTTGTATGTATGCACATATGTACATATGCATGAGTGTGTTTTTATGAGTTTTTATGAGCAAAGTGGAATGTCCGGCGAACGTAAATATACCTGCAAAAAATGCGATTTCTCCGGGACGTGTCCGGGATCAATCGCAAGGGAGCATGCGACTAATACAAGTTTACATCCCTTTATATGGAGCGAATTGATCGTATTTATTCGAGCATGTCCTTTGAAGAGACTAATTGTTCAATTTGTATACCCGAACAGGTACAAATGTAGATTAATCGCTTTCATCCAAAGTAGTAAGTATATTAGAAGAAAGTTTATAGAATTAGCTTTTATCGTGTAGTGAAATCTTTTAAAAGAATTAAGTATTTTCTGAGAATATTTTAAGTTTTGAGAATGCATTATGCGAGTGTAAAAGACATGTGAAGAATTTTTCAAAGTTGTTAACCAAGGCTGTTTCTTATAAAATTTCTTTAAAAATTATAAATGTTCATGCCTATTTAAATATTTTACAATAAGTTTTACTTTTGTAAAAAAATCTATTCAATAAATTAAAAATTTTTTAAATAGTCAGTATTGAGTGTATAATTGTAATTGATTTTTCCCGTTCGGTATGAAAGGGATTAATTTACATTTATACCCGTTCGGGAAAAATCGAGGCCTAATTGTGGACTCATTGTTCCCGAAAGAGATCAATCCGGGATAAATCTCTATCGGGATTATTCGCACATTTTTTTTCCGGGATATGTATTTTGGTCTGTTACAAAAGTAGGTAGAATGCCATACATGTATATACATACATATGTATATTTTGGTTTTTTAACAAAGTAGGTATAGAATACAAAAAGGTTAGAATATTGACGCCTTTGCAAATAGAGGATAGGTAATTACACAAGGCCATTCATATGTACATATTTACATACAAAAATATTTTCCTTTGTTGACAAAAGGATAAAATACTGATGCGTATAGAAAACAGAATGTATATACATACATACATGTGGTATGTGCATACAGACAAATTTTCTTTTTTTTTGGGTCGAATGTGGAACAATTCGACGACAAGACCATTTACATATAAAAACTGCTGGTCGCAAAATTTGCTGACATACCCACTAAAATATTTTAGCCTTATTTAAGAATTAAACAGCACATTTAAATAAGGTCAGAAAATTATAAGGATAGCAAATTTGTATGGCGTAAGGCTTAAAATAAGGCTGATTTTCTTTTGTTGATGTTATGTATTAGAAAGTTAGGAGTAGACAGAGTGAGTGCATAGCAGAAGCAGTGCTGCCAGCATACACCTTTTTTAGACCTGATTTGTCAACAACAAGCATTTTTGCAGGGTATATGTATGCTTAAATATGTACAAAAGGTTTTGTCCTTTATTTTCTTACAATTATCTGCAGAAAAATACTAGATCAGATTTGAGTTAATCTTCCATTTCTGTGCGCCTACTCTTTCACGTACAATGATGGCAGATTTTCTTTAAATTCCATGTTTCAAAAGTGAATTTGCTTATAATAATACTACATACAGCAGTGGTTTCATTGGAATGATTACTCAATTGACCACTTACAAGCTGGTGAGAATCTAATGACAATTAAGCTACTTGCATTTTTGTCACATTCCCGCTAGTTATTTGTTTCCATAATTTCTTAGTTCCTTTGGGAATTTCAATGTCGTACTCATAAACATAAATTTATGTGCATACATACAAATTTTCTTTTGTTTTTGGGTCGAATGTTGAACATTTCGACGAGAAGACCATTTACATATAAAAACTGCTGGTCGCAAAATTTGCGGACATACCCACCAAACTATTTTAGCCTTATTTAAGAATTAAACAGCACATTTAAAGGCTTACGAAGTAAGGCCAGAAAATTATAAAGGTAGCAAATTTGTATGGCGTAAGGCTTAAAATAAGGCTGATTTTCTTTTGTTGATGTCATGTATTAGAAAGTTAGGAGTAGACAGAGTGAGTGCATAACAGAAGCAGTCCTGCCAGCATACACCTTTTTTAGACCTGATTTGTCAACAACCAGGAATTTTTGCAGGGTATATGCATGCTTAAATATGTACAAAAGGCTTTGTCCTTCATTTTCTTACAATTATCTGCAGAAAAATACTGGTAGAATTGAGTTCATCTTCCATTTCTGTGCGCCTATTCCTTCACATCCAATGATTGAAAGATTTTCTTAAAAATCTGCTTTTGAAAAAGCGAAATAAACGCTGATTGAAAATCTCCTCCAGCCTGCTTGCTTTTGATTGAAATTTGCTTGAAATTGATTGAATTTTTTTTTTCAAGCAACCGCTAGCTTCATTTGCTTTTAAACAAACTAAGCAGTGCTTAGATTGAAAAAATGCAAACAATCCCAAGCGCGCTTGTGATTGTTAGGTTACAAGCGGCGCTTAGATTGTTTGTTTCGTTGCTTGCTTGTACAAAACAATCTGTTTGAAAATTCAATCTGCTTGTGCAGTTCACTGGTACCTACATGTCAATAAAGTATGTGAATGTCACAATGAATGATCCCAAACCATCAACACTGATGACATCAGCAACACCCCATCAATTTTTTTTTTTTTGTTAAATTAATGATACTTCTGCATTTGAGGAAATCCTACTTTTTTTTGGTTGGAAAAAGAAAATTCTCGTGTTGCACTTATTTGAGCGTATGCGTGTAACGGTAAACATTGTTGCTATAACCCTTGATTAAGTGTGTGTGTGTAAAATACTACCTTGCTACAGCTACCCTATAGTGAAAGCAACTAGTTGCCGTACGTTTAACTAGTCAGACAAATATACGATTTTTATACCTTTTATGAGAATGAAATGGTATTATAACTTTGTGCCGAAAATCAAATCTTGAAAGTACTAGAAGGAGGCGTGACAGACCCATCAATATATATACCGATATAATCGGAATCATGAGCTGAGTCGTTTAAGCCATGTCCGTCTGTCCGTCTGTCCGTCCGTCCGTCCGTCTGTGTGAACGCAAACTAGTCCCTCAGTTTTTGAGATATTTGATTGAAATTTGTAGTCGGGTGAGTTTTGATGCTCAATCGATCATTTGTCGGAATTGGCCGTATCGGACCACTATAACATATAGCTCCCATACAACCGATCGTTCAGATATACACATTTTGGGGTATAACTTCTCCCTTTTTACAGCTAAGGACACGAAACTTTGGGGTATTTGTACCCATATTGACCCAAAGAAGGTTACCGAAAATTATCAAGATCGGACCACTATAACATATAGCTGCCATACAACCGATTGTTCAGATATACACATTTTGGTGTATAACTTCCCCATTTAAACAGCTAAGAACATGAAATTTTGAAGTATTTGTACAAATGTTGGCCTAAATAAGGTTAACGAAAATTGTCCAGATCGAAGCACTATAACATATATCTCCCATATAACCGATTGTTCAGATATGTACATTTTGGGATATAACTTCTCCATTTTAACAGATGACATGAAACTTTAAAGTACTTGTACCCATATCGGCCCAAATAGAGTTACCGAAAATTGTCAAGATCAGATCACTATAACATATAGCTCCCATACAACCGATTGTTCAGATATACACATTTTGTCGTATAACTCCTCCATTTAAATAGCCCAGACACCATTTTTTCTAATAAATCATTCCATAAATAACCCAAAAAATTGAAATTATAAATTATACTAAATCAGGCTATGTACAACATACATAGGTAGCTTTTCCTTTCCCCACTCATGAAAGGTATGAAGTCTTCGGTACGGCCGAAGACAGCCGCGCTCTTACTTGTTATGTTTGATTATGTTAGGTTAGGTTAGTACAACACAAAATCCTAATGTAAATATATGTACATATGTACACATGGTACTAAAATTCAAATAAGTAAGATATCCACAGTACTTTTTGGTGGAACACGCTTCTGTGTTGGCTGCCTTTGGCCGCGGTTTACAAAAAGAACCCTCAATCGGCAGAATTCTCTTTCTGTAGCAGTAGGTATCTATGGCCCGATTCCCAGTAGGTACTTTACGTCGCTCCACAAGAAGAAAGACGCATGTCAGTAATTTGTCGACGAAAATAGGCGCATTAAAAATATGTCGGGGAAGAAAGACGCTTTACAAAACATGTTGACGAAGATAGACGCATTAAAAAATATTTCGACGAAGACGCATTAGCATTAATATCGACAAAGAAAAATAAAAAATCTAACACGCCTTTCTTTCCTAAAAAATATTTAAATGCGTCTTTCTTTATAGTAAAAAAAAGCGTCTTTCTTCGTTAACAAACAAATAAAGAGTCTTTCTTTCGAAAAATATTTTTAATGCGTCTTTCTTTGAAAGAAAAAAAGTTTGCGTCTTTCTTCCTCAACAAAACAGTTTGCGTCTTTTTTCTTCTATAGCGACGATATGTTTTTTTTTTTTTTGTTTACGAGGAGGAAGCATCGAAAGCCTTTACCCCGTCAGTGTGGGACTCTAACCCGAACTAAACCTCCTACTGTCATCGTACCGAACCCCCCGGTACTACCGTCAAGCTACCGTCGGGAGGTGGGTCGAGCACTAGGCTCGCAGTCCGTAATGGTCGCGTTATTGCCTTCAGTCTGCCTTAGAAGGCTTCACCCATATGTTTTGTTTTTTTTTTTTTCCTTTTTTTTTATAAAAGTGGTCAGTGTTAGGTGGTCTGCGGAGGCCAAAGCTCCGTACCACGCGCATTTGCGGATGCAGGAGGCCTAGCTCCTGTACGTATCCGTAACGGATGCAAGAGGCCGAGCTCCTGTACGTATCCGTTTCATTCGAATTTCACAATATTAGGTGGTCTGCGGAGGCCAAAGCTCCGCACCACGCGCGTTGACGGATGCAGGAGGCCTAGCTCCTGTACGTATCCGTAACGGATGCAGGAGGCAGGAGGCCGAGCTCCTGTACGTATCCGTTTCATTCAAAGTTCACAATATTAGGTGGTCTGCGGAGGCCAAAGCTCCGCACCACGCGCGTTGACGGATGCAGGAGGCCTAGCTCCTGTACGTATCCGTAACGGATGCAAGAGGCCGAGCTCCTGTAGCGACGATATGTAAATACATACATATGTATATAAGAGTATTCGCATAGCGTATTCATTGTATATGGATATGATTAACAGCTGGGAAAAACACATGTGTGTGACTATTAATTTCCGTTTTGCAATTTTCGCGTTTTTGTTTTTTTTTTGTTATTTCTATATGACAATAAGAAAGTAAAATTTGCTTTGTCACACATTTTAGGAAAAAGTTTTGCAGTTTTATACACGTGTAGCAAATTCTAAATAATGCTTTGTGTCCGGCTTATTTTACAACGATTTTCGCGAAAGAAAGTAAAATCCGCACATTGATACGCTTATTATGCTAATGTTCACCACAAAGCCGATGCGTGACTGTAAAGCCGACAGAAGCCAACACTAAACAGTTTTGATTAATGAATGCAACTCTGTGTCTTGTCAACTTTAAAATGTAAAAAAGTCTAAAGAAAGTGCTCATATAGGTACTCATATATGTATATGTAGATACTTACATACATATTTATGTATGTACAGGCCCGTTGAAATGTTTCTCCCTGTGCCATGCGAGATAGATGATATTACAAGTTTGCTGAAATTGTAGCTCCAATCGCAATAAAAAATTTAGGATCATAACCAGGGACCGAAAATAACGGTTATTTTTTCTAGTGTGGTGAAAAGGTTACGCAAAAATAACCTTTATCTTCTTTTGGTCTTTAATAACCATTATAAAAACAAAAAAACCGTTTTGGGCCTGAATAACCGTTATGACAACCAAAAAAAGTGTTTTGGGCTTGAATAACCGTTATGGCAACCAAAAAACTGTTTTGGGCCTGAATAACCGTTATTCAGATTTTTATTTTTTTTTTGGTCAGCTATAAAAATCAAGACTGTTTATTTGTCAATATTTCTGGACGATATTGGTATCAAATGAAAGGTGTTGAGCAGGGCCTTTACATAGAGGTGTATTTGTTAAGTTTCGTTGGTCGGGTTCCCAGTTATGGGTAAAAAGTGGACCCGGATGCCCTGGAATGTTTTAAGCAATATTGGTATAAAATAAAAAGAGGTAATCAGAGCTACAATCCCTGCTCAACACCTTTCATTTGATACCAATATCGTCCAGAAATATTGATAAATTAATAGGCTTGATTTTTATAGCTGACCAAAAAAAAATTAAAATCTGAATAACGGTTATTCAGGCCCAAAACAGTTTTTTGGTTGCCATAACGGTTATTCAAGCCCAAAACACTTTTTTGGTTGTCATAACAGTTATTCAGGACCAAAAAAATTTTTTTCTCATGATAATGGTTAAATATGACTTTTACCCCATTTCTCTTATAACCGTTACGTCTAGGGTTGCCAGATACCTTTCCCGAAAAAATCAGTACATTGCCTTCCAAAACAAAAAAACATAATAAATGCGGAGAAAATCGTCTTTATTAATGGCATTTTTTTGTTTCCGTATCGTTAACTGTGAATCATGTTTCTATGCCTTTTAACGCTCGCGTTGCTTCCTCCTCCTGTTCATGGTTATGCTTACGAGCAAAACACCGATGAAATTCGGACACATTTTCGTCATCGGTGAGAGGTGGTTACGCTTAAATCGATGATAAGAGCGCACATACACAACATAACACATTATTACCCCGAAACCTCGGCGTGCTGGGTGCTTAGAAATGTCAAATGAAAACAGTTGGAAAATTAAAACAGAGCAGGGTGATAAAAATTAATTTTTTTAGTTTCGGCTAAAAATCAGTACAAATCAGTACAAAATCCAAAAAATCAGTATTTTTTAAAATTTTTAAACCATCAGTACGGAGCACGAAAAATCAGTATTGTACTGATCAAATCAGTACGTCTGGCAACCCTAGTTACGTCCCTGATCATAACAAAGTGAATATATATATACTATAGTAAGCTGAGAGCAGGACTCGTTAGAGCTGCATATATTCTTGCCATATTATAATTAGTATAATATATTATAAAATAATATGAATGTGTGTGTGTGTGTGTGTGTGTGTGTCCTTTATGGACTCCCAAAGTAATCAACCGATCTTTTTGAAATTTTCACAGTAGATTCACGTGGTACTAGCGCACATATTAGGGTATATAGAATTTCGAAAAAGTGGGAACTTCCCGGAATATAGTCCCAAATGTGGACCCAGAGTGACCCAGCAAGTGTTTGAGCAATATGGGTATCAAATGAAAGGTGCTGAGCAGGCCTTCAACGTAGAGTTATTTTCATTGCGATGCCTAGGCCGGGTCCCCAAATATGGGTCAAAACATGGACCCGGATGACCCTCGAATGCTTCTAGGCGATATTGGTATCAAATGAAAGGTGTCGAGCAGGGCTTGAACATACAGATATTTTCATTGTTATTTTTTGAGTCGGTTTCCCAGAAATGGTTCAAGTAGTGAGCTCGGATGGTGATGGGTGGTCCCGATAAAGGTAAAGGTAAACGTAAAAGTAAAGGTAAAGGTAAAGGTAAAGGTAAAAGTAAAGGTAAATGTAAAGGTAAAGGTAAAGGTAAAGGTAAAGGTAAAGGTAAAGGCAAAGGCAAAGGTAAAGGTAAAGGTAAAGGTAAAGGTAAAGGTAAAGGTAAAGGTAAAGGTAAAGGTAAAGGTAAAGGTAAAGGTAAAGGTAAAGGTAAAGGTAAAGGTAAAGGTAAAGATAAAGGTAAAGGTAAAGGTGAAGGTAAAGGTAAAGGTAAAGGTAAAGGTAAAGGTAAAGGTAAAGGTAAAGGTAAAGGTAAAGGTAAAGGTAAAGGTAAAGATAAAGGTAAAGGTAAAGGTAAAGGTAAAGGTAAAGGTAAAGGTAAAGGTAAAGGTAAAGGTAAAGGTAAAGGTAAAGGTAAAGGTAAAGGTAAAGGTAAAGGTAAAGGTAAAGGTAAAGGTAAAGGTAAAGGTAAAGGTAAAGGTAAAGGTAAAGGTAAAGGTAAAGGTAAAGGTAAAGGTAAAGGTAAAGGTAAAGGTAAAGGTAAAGGTAAAGGTAAAGGTAAAGGTAAAGGTAAAGGTAAAGGTAAAGGTAAAGGTAAAGGTAAAGGTAAAGGTAAAGGTAAAGGTAAAGGTAAAGGTAAAGGTAAAGGTAAAGGTAAAGGTAAAGGTAAAGGTAAAGGTAAAGGTAAAGGTAAAGGTAAAGGTAAAGGTAAAGGTAAAGGTAAAGGTAAAGGTAAAGGTAAAGGTAAAGATAAAGGTAAAGGTAAACGTAAAGGTAAAGGTTAAGGTAAAGGTAAAGGTAAAGGTAAAGGTAAAGGTAAAGGTAAAGGTAAAGGTAAAGGTAAAGGTAAATTTAAAGGTAAAGGGAGAGACCCATTATAACATAAAAGCTTTTGTTTGTCGCTGCGAAGCGGGACGGGTATTTGCTAGTATATTATAAAATAATATAAAAGATTAAGTGAATTTAGCATATTGACGTTATTGAACTCACATTAAGCACGTATTTCGGTATAATGAAGAATATATATTCTTTCATATTTGTATGTGTGAACATATGTAATAATAATAGCCACTCCCCTGCAGCGAAAATAACCAGTTGCATACTAGAATTATACCAGTATAACGTAAACAGTCAACTACTTGCCCGAGTGTACATAGGGATGGCAACAATAACCGGAAAAACGATTATAATCGGTTAATTTCTTTCGGATAACGGTTAAATGTATCGGTTTTTTCCTTTTGATTATTTTTTCGATTAACCTTTTTCCTCTCAAGTCGAAAATAATCGAAAGGAAATAATGGAAGCTGAGAATATCCGCCTTTTCATCCGAGTACGAATTCGGTTACCTACGGGTTTGTGAGTATATCCAAAAAAAAAACAGCAATAAATGTTCCCTCCAGTTCCCTAATAGACGATTTCATAGTAATTTTGCCGATTTTTTCCTAATAAATGATGATTTTTTCGTTTATTATATATATTTTTAAGGAATAATTGTAATCGAAAAACCGTTATAATCGGTTAGTTCCCTACAATTATTCGCGATTAATAATCGATCGCTTTCGATTAACCTAAAAAGCGGTTAATCGGTTATTTCATTTTTTTTGCCATACCTAAGTGTACATTTCCCATGTAAATATCTGGTATTTTTCGTGTGTTAATGTCCTACGAAATGGCAATTGTCTTCCTCTGCATAAGCTTAATACCAGTTAAATACCAGTCGCACACATACCAAAAAAAAGTTAGTTCACATATACAGTTGAAGTGCAGCTTTTGACATGCTCAACACAAGTGGTGCGACGGCGCGCTGGTAGGGCGTCTAGCTTCGAATCGAGCAGGTCGTAAGTTGGAATCTCGTCGGATGACTAAAGTTTTTTTTTTAATTTAATTTTTTTTTTTTAATGTAACAAAATATTTAATAAGTAAAATAAATAAATAAAAATGAAAAACCTGAGGGATCGGAAAACATAAGTAGTCAACTAGTATTTTCCTAGGACTTCTTCAGACAAAAGGCAACAATTAATTTCATTTAAGTGAAGATGAACTTAATAAACTCTTTATACCAAGTGCTTCACTAATCGTATGAGAATTGTAGAAATATGTAAAGCCGTAGTGAAATCGACGAACGGAGGAAACAAATCGAATTTGTCTTTTGCATACCAGCTGAACAACTAATAGAAAGCAAACTGGTATGTTTTTTTCCGTCTCCTACCAGTTGATCAACTAGTTTACTTGCATACCAGTTCACGTTTTCCCTGCAGGATCCTTACCTATGTATATCTTATGTATTGAAGTGAACACCAATGAAATAAGTAAATCTCATATTTCCATAAATTTTTTTCTTCTATCTAGATATGTATGTATGTATGTAGTACATATGTATGTACATATGTATATGTTGACTGAACATCGCATGGCTTCAAGTTACGCCACTCTTCGTTAATACTAAGGAACAAATAAGTAAGTACCAAATTCATTCAATATTTGATCAATACATTGAAAAAACAATAGAAGAACAGCAACAAAAAAAAAAGAAAACAATATCCACAAGACGAATTGCATCAAGGCATCAAGTAGACAAATACAAATATGAATGTTAATCAAAAAATCAAACAATTGACATTCAATATGGTCTAATTTTTTACGCTGCCATTATACAAATTATAATGATGATAAGGTAAAAGGCATGAAAGCCTAGGCCTAGCACACGCAAACTTATTGAGTACAAAATGACGTACATAAATATACACAACTCTACATTAGCCCGTCGATAGCATTCCCTTGAGAGACGGGCGCATTCGCAATGCCCTTTCCCCACGCAAAGCCAAAGTCCTAGGCAATTGTAATTTTAGAATCATTGAACTGGCTGTAGAGCTCTACCTCAATCTTCGCATATCATTTTATTTGAATTTGTTATTAAGTAATAACGCAATTGGAAATTATATATTTTCTATATTACAATAATAAACAATATCGATAGAGTAATGGAAAAGCAAACAATTTTACTACATTAAAATCCACTGGGTACTTAACATATTTTGAGGGTGGCTCGTTGACGATGAACGTACGCAAATAGGTATACATATTTACATATAGGTATGAATTTTGTAAGTAGCTTCGTGTGTTGGATGAAAGATAACTTTGAAAATAAACAATCAATATAAAATTGTGAAATTAAATATAAACACTTTCGTGTGGACTTTTTAACAAGAAACGCCAATGGTTTTTCAAGTGCATGAGTTAATTAATTTTTATGGGTGTATGTATGTATGTACATATATTATGGAAAAAAGATAGATGGCTGACTAGTTGAGTTCTATGGCCAACTAGTTATAAATTTTATGTGAATTTTATATGAGCTATTGGCCAGTTTATAATTAAGAAAAATTGTAAAATTTTTTCATAATATAATTATTAGAATTAAAACGGCCATGTAAAAACAAACAGTTATAAATTAGTTTACAACTATGTAGTTGATTTGACTGCCAAAATTAGCGAAGAACAAGGTGTCACATAAAGATACACACATTTGTATATGTAGGTCCGAGGTATAAGAAAAAAGTATATATTGGTATCAAAGCCAGACATTCAACATTCAATTGGTCTAACACAAATTAATTACACGAAAAATTGTGGAAAATTCATGAAAAAACACCTAAAAAAATTGTAACCGACGTCGTTGAGTATGAAGTCTACTTCAACATTTCATCCCCACGCACGGCATTGCATTAGCATAATGCATGAGTAATTTGCAGCATTAAATCGAGGGCAACTGCACTCAAAGGCCTCAAATTAATTCAGGAACAAAGAGTCGCGCAAGACGTCCAAAGCACGCAACACAAATAATTGAGGCAGAAAACCATACACAAATGTACATATTTTAGCATCCCTGCAAAAAATGCGATCACTCCGGGATACATCCGGGACAACTCGCAAGGGAGCATGCGATTACTACCCATTTGTATCTCTTTATCTGGGTTGAAGTGTTCTCTTTTGTTTGAGCATGTCCTATGAAGAGACTAATTGTACCCAGTTTGTACCCGAACGGGTAGCAAAAGCGCACAATTGTACCCGTTTTGTACCCGAACAGGTAGCAAATGCGACACATCCATTTGTGCGACTAATTGTACCCGTTTGATACCCTTTCGGGTACAATTCGTCTACAATTAGTATACATATGTACCCGTTCGGGTACAATTGGGAACAATTGTAGACTAATTGTACCCGAAAGAGAGCGCTCCCGGACAAATCTTTTTAGAGACTCGTCGCACACTTTTTTACAGGGATACCATATGCATGAATGTATGTATGTATATATATATGAACACCTACTATTTTTATAAGCTAAAATAATATAAAATCTTCTTGAAAAATCAAGGCACTGTCAAATGCAAACAAATTCCAACTGACCTCTTCCTGAATATACATACATACATACATGTATCCCATACAATATTTTCCGCCGCGATTTGTGATGGCACAGCGTTTTCCAGATAACGCTTGATTGTGTATTTGTTTATGCGTGTGTTGCCACTAATATTCACTGATAGACGGACGCACTTCTAAAGCTTTTATTTAATTTCACCTTTCATCTACTACAAAGCAGCCAAAGATTTATTTTATTCGCACACACTTTACTTCAGCGTCAGAAAAAAAATAACGCGTAAGCTCAGGAATGAGGCAACGAATAGCAAAAAAAAAGTCTCCTTACGTGTGCCTTATTTCTTTTGCCGTGTTTTAATCTCAAAAATCCAATACATGTATATATGTATGTATGAATATAAATACCGAATTAGGACATTATCACCCTGGCATTATTTTATTCGTGCCGCCAGCCATCCAACACGGCGCGCCACAAAACATTGCATTAAATATGAGCCAGTTGTGGACCTTCAAAAAAGTTTTACGAGAAACAAATGAGCCTGCAACAATGGCACAGTGTTTATTTTCGACTGAATGGCGAAATAGAAAATCAAAATCAAAATCATAATTTGTATACTTAAACATACATATGTGAGCAGTTTAGCTGACATATTCTGCCTTTTCCAAGCTGGATAAAGAGGCTAAGAAAATGGGTTTGGCCGATAAGGATGACACGACGAAGCATCTCCTGTCATCACACAAAGAAACAGCAAGCCTTGACAGCCACGTCACTGTTGACGGTTACAAATTCGAAACCGCTGTCTGTCTGTCTGTTCGTCTGTCGAGGAATCAGCATTAATACCAAAAACAATGCCAGCACGGAAATTCAACGAAGAATCACTCTTGCCAATAAATGCTACGGCTCTCGACGAAAATCACGTTCTAAAAGACGCCCATCGTTCCAGTACTCATGTACGGCGCGGAAGCATACACAATGTTAAAGTCAGATGAGATGACACGATTTATTTGAGAGAAAAGTTCTTCGAAAGATTTATAGACCTTTGCGCGTTAGCGAGGGCGAGTATCGATGGAGATTTAAAGATGAGCTGTACGAGCTGCACGCAGACATCGATATTGTTCAGTGAATTAAGATACAGCGGCTGCCGTGGGCAGGTCATGTCACTAGAACGGATGAGGTTGCTGCGACTAAGAAATTATCTCTATCGAAACCCGCTAAAGGCAGAGCAGAAAAGGGAGACCTCCATTGCGTTGGCAAGAACAGATGGACAGCAACGCTGCCCTCGTTGGTATGTCCAACAGAAACAAAAAACGCGCTTTATTGGACTCAGTCAGAATCGCCTATATAGACTGTTACACGCCAACTATGAAGTATAAGAAGTTTAGCTGACTTGTTTTTGAGCGTTCCTAAGCCACTGTGCCCAAACATCTAAAGCAACGAACTCATCTGCACATTCAAGTGCTGCTGATTGCGTAGGTTTCGCTGGTGTATGCCATTGTTATTTCCTTGATTAAGTTTTTGACACCAAAGAAAGTGAAATATTTACAGAAAAAACGAGCCGACACTTATTCACACCAACGAAAAGACCAAAGGCAAGGGAAGGGAATCAGCAAACCAAAAACCTACATACATATAGGTATAGAAATTATGCAACTTAATTGCAGTAATTCTTGCCCAATTTCCCAAAAAGACCACATGAAAAAAAAGCAGTAATTTCCCGTTAATGAGCATAACTTCTCTAAAGATTTCCCTTGATTCTACAATGATGTCGGCGAGTGTAAGATACCGTCATTAATATTCTATTTTCAGAAATTCGTTCATTTAACGACGTCGTCAACTTTGTTTACACGTGAGTAGGTATTCCATCTATGTACTTACATATATGTATGTATGCATGTACGTATTTAAGTATGTATTTTTTTTCTAGTGAAGATTAATTTGAGCTCGACTAAGATCTGACATTTCCTGTCAACGTTGTGCTCTGTTAGAATATCTAAATGCACATGAGCTTAATACTGAAGTGTGTGTGTTGAATTGTATATCTTGGCTTGATTGCTTGAATCCTGCAGAAGTAACACACACACGAGTGCTACAAAGTTATTGGGCGGAAAATTGTTATTAATTGTTATGCAACACGCCGAATGATGGAAATGCTTATAAGCGGAGATATCAGATTTCAATTGATGGTGTTAATTATTATATTGCGTTTGGCTCAGACGCTGTTTATAATTTGTATAATGTTGAGAATGGTAAATTGTGTGCTGTAAGACAAACACCTAAGCTTTTCTGTATTTGAAGAAGAAAAAGCAGAATGTATTTGGAGAGCTAGTGCCTTGCGGCTTTTTAATCTCATACAAACCATTGTATTTTTCTATACAATTTGTAAACCTGCCGATGTATTTACGTTCATTTATGCAGCTTTGAAGAAACATGATTCTTAAAACCGGACACACGGCTCTTGCTATATACGAGTACTCAGTGGCGGATTAAAGGTCCAGAGCGCCCTAGGCAGCCACTTTCTCGGCGCCCCTGTACCGACCATAAATGGCCATCATAATACCATAAATTTTAACTACCTAGTTGTTTTACACCCTAACAATCAAAATCTTTCCTCTTTATAATATTAGTGTAGATGTAGATATAGATGATGTAAAAGCTTAGATAATTTGTTAATCTCTACATATAATAAAATTGTAACAGGTCGATGTCTGTACATTGCAGATATCGAGAAAAAAATGATTGGAGAAGCATTATTAAGCCAGTAGAATCCAAATCAACCATTTTTAGAATTTTTGTCTGTCTGTCTGTCTGTCCGTATGTTTGTGGCCGTATCACTCAAAAAGTGCTGAATGGAATTGAACGAAACTTTTTTTATTGGATTGGATCAACTTACAGTTTAAGGTATTATTTGTTTCGATATCTCGACCGGTTTCAGAGTTATCGGCCAATATGTGCACCAAAATGTGTTAGTACAATATGGGTATCAAACGAAAGGTGTTTATGAATGCTGCCATAAACCATTTGATTAATTTCAATACCTAAACTAGCTTCGGAGATATCTCATAAAATGTGAACCTTCTTAATCTCAAAATGCTTAATATGGCTATTTTGTTATAAGAAATAAAATAATGGCTACCTGGTAACCGACGTACAGAGAGTACTTATGTTATGGAGCGATAAATTCTCCTCATTGATAAATTGCGAGGGAGTCGTCGAACCCGATACCACAATCCCTGATGATGGAAAAAACATTCCACCACCCGACTATGATGAAGTGAGGACAGCTATACCCCGGGTCCAAAACAATAAAGCTCCTGGAAAAGACGGACTACCTGCCGAGCTGTTCAAACACGGGCGCGAAGAGCTGGTTGAAAGCAGGCATCATCTTAGAGTTGAAATCCAGTCTTTTTTGTTGGTACTTATTATTTACCAACAGAGTTGAAAAATAGAAGAGAAATTATACGCATACGAAGTCGCAGGCAACAGCTAGTATTTAATAAATTAACAAAATAAGTTTTGAATTATTTATTGAAAAAATATAAGTAGTAACAGAGCAAACAAAATTTAAAAAATTAAAAATCTCTGCGTCTACATTTTTGTTTCGCGAAATTGTCGATAACATCGTCGTAGTTTAATGACAGCAAAAAGATAGATTCAATATTTAGTATTGCTAACGAATTTAATCTCTTATCTGTCATGGTTGATTTGATTTGCACAGCACTACATGGTGACAGGCACAACATGCCAAACGATCAGCTGAGAGCGTCGCAACTTATAGATCAGAGATCCCCAAAACTCTAACTGCAGCAGTGTTAGTAACTGCAGCAGTATTAGTGAAAAACGACTAGTTGAGTGCCCAGCTACTACCGTCGCAACGAGAGAGTATAACAATTTGTGTGAGTTGAGCGTTGCACCTCAGTGCTATGAAACGAAGACCCCTGTTATAGATATAAACTATGCTGCTAACTAGGGTGCTATTGATTTTGATCACTTGTGATTGAAGTAAAAGAGACAAACCTATTTTGAATAGATAGTCAAAGTACATAAGAGAGAAGGTGATGCAAGATCACACGTACGCAAAGCCAGGCATCACTTTTCTCACAAGGCCCTTAAGAAAGTGCTGTCGACGGTGCACAAAACATATGTCAGCGATGAACAGCACGTGCGGTGTCAGCTGAAGCTCACTGCCCCGTAGGGTGTCAAAGTTGTACAGACCGTCGTATCGTGGATAGGCGAGTGTGCAGACCAAAATTATGGTTTGCACTCAAGTGTGCAGAAAATGGTTGCCAGAGTATGTAGTATATATTTATTTTCTCAATTAGATCTCTACATATCGTAAGATTTATTGGCAAAGTGGAGATAATGGGTCGTTTTAATAAACAAAAAGCAATTGCTATTTCTCAAATTTTTTGTAATTTGACAAAAATTTGTATGAAGAAACTTTCAAAATTTGAGAAAAAGACTTGAAAAAGTAATTGCTTTTCTATTAATATAATCTAATATTTTGATAATCGCCAAAAAAGTCGCCATCGCCAATTTTCATAAATTGGTCGCCAAAGTTTGTAAAAAATCGCCAATTTGGCGACAAATCGCCAGTACTGGCAAGCCTGACGACGCAACAAACGCGCAATATTGCACAATATATCGATGCTTGTGCAATATAATCGATTTATCTATTATCGATCTATTATAGATCAGCTTTAATTCTTAATTGTCGATATGTTATTTTCTTTATTTGTTTAAAAATTCTGAGCTCGCGCGCCCCTTGTAACTACGCGCCCCTAGGCAAGTGCCTAGTTTGCCTTAGGGATAATCCGCCTCTGCGAGTACTCATAATGATAAACAAAGGATGCCTAGACTTTTTAAACTGAAAGAATATATGGAGGGAATTGCCGCAAATTAAGTTATTGGTGTACATTTGTTTGAATTATGAGACACCAAACCAGTTGCCAAATTAAAGGAACGCTACAAACAAATAGCTATGCCAAGCTACTCATATCACCGTGAAAATACTTAAAAGAAAACCTGTTTTTAAAATTATAAATCACGACGCATTTTCTTCCGGTTTATCTTTTTGTACCTAATGTCATCTTTTTTCATGTTCTTTTAAATCGGCTCTGTATATGCGCAGCGTTGTTTTTTTCTTTGTTTTTTTGCGCAACCACAATTGTTTTAAGTTGTTCATAAATCGAATATTAAATATGATAAATAGACGGGAAAGTAATAAAAAAATAATAATACTCCATTGTTTTATTAAACTTTTTTCTTTTTCTTGAAGATCTGCCTGCTTTTGCAACCTAAACGGACACTTTCGCAAAACGATT
This sequence comes from Urophora cardui, assembly GCA_960531455.1. NCBI lineage: Eukaryota > Metazoa > Arthropoda > Insecta > Diptera > Tephritidae > Urophora > Urophora cardui. The sequence goes on along the minus strand of OY482672.1, from coordinate 13,669,432 downwards.
TTTGATCGCCTCAACGGCTAAAAAAAATGCCCCTTCTTTGATAGTATGTCACGCATTATGATAATTTTTATCAAAACAGTACAATCGACACAATTACAGAAACCCAGCAAAAAATCTACGCCTTATTTAAGAATTATTCCAGAAGATTTAAAGCAACGGCCGGCAAATATTTTCCTGGGAGTCGAAGTATGTTCGGCCGTCTCACATACACAGTTCGTAATTACACGCACACAATACGAGCGTCAACAAGCAGAGCACAAAAAAATCAAATTTTATTCAGTTTCATGCAAGCATTAAATGAATCAGGTTGATACCGCATTGCTTGATTATTTAATGGTACACTGAGCATAAATGCAAATTATATTTTATTGAACAGGTAGATGGAATTTGAAAACGATTTTTTTGTCTTAATATTTTTAATGATGCTGATGATGTGTCTTGTATGCAGCCAAGTTTTAAAACAGATACAGGGTGAAAACAGAATCGGTACGTAACGACACGACATTGCGTCAACGACAGTACCTTGACGTAGAGCTGTCCGTGCGAAGCCAGCGACTCAAACATAATAAATGCGGCAACGACCGCCCCTACAGAAGGCTCGTTGCTGCCACATTACAGTTTTTCATTCACAGCTAAAAAGTTTTTGGTTCAGATCGTAATTTTTTAATGTAAAATAATAAATTAAATAGTTAAATTTATTAATTGAATGCTTTAAACTGTTATTATATTTGGTTGTGTATAAATACTTCTGCTTTTTTTGTAAAGTTTCGTTAGATTTATTGAGTTGTCAAAATTTTCATATTTTATAATGCAGTGGCAACTCATCGTCCGCTCGTCGTCACCAAAATTAGAAATCGGCCTAAGTTGACGACAACGTAATTTTGTCGCTGGACGACGTCGTGCCGCGTCGTCTTTATTATAATTTCTTTCATAAGAATGCATGGGTTTTAATTTTGACAGGCTGTCGTTGTCGCAATGTCGTGTCGTTACGTTCCGATTCTGTTTTCACCCACATAGGTACATTTTGAATTCCGAAAATGTGCTTGATTGAAGCACGTTAGCTTGATTTCGTTAAAAACCCACATATGAATTTAATAAACAAAAACAAAATTTTTAATTTTCAAAAAAAATCACCCTCTCCAAAAAACTTGAAAAAAAAGTTCAAGTAGACACAAAACAAAAGATATATATGTTTTCCTATCAAATTTAAGTTACGTCGACCACGTCAAGATTTATCTGTTAACTTATACAACATATAATTTTTTCCAGTGCAGTACCACCAACACATAAGCATTTTTGAGCGTAACTAATACTCCCACATATTGCGTCCTCTCATCGTGCCGGCCTCTGTTTTAAAGGCTTCGGAAATAAGGCCTGAAAATTCTAAGCGAACAAAAGTTGTGGGCAAAGGCTTAAAATAAGGCTGATTTTCCGTGCTGATGTCATCAGGCCCTAAGGACTATTATCTCTCTCTCTGAGAGCAAACATTATTGCAAAGGCTTATATGCCATGGAAATAAGGCTTAGTTATATCCTGATAACCAGGCCTTATGTGAGGTATATATATATATGTAAGGTTTAAAGGTCGCCACGGGTAATAAGGCTTAGCTAATTGCTGATAATCAGGTCTTCTGCGGTACTTACATAAATGCCTTATATAAGGTATAGTAAAAATGTGTTTTTTGTTTAACTGCATAATTCACATTTTTTGCACAATTTAAACGTCAATTTTTTTCTTGTGCAAAATCATATCTTTTCTCATACATAAATATAAACTTACCTTGAAATTCTTGAAAATCGCGCGGTTTTTGGAGTAGCCCCATTCAGTTTTTGCAAAAGTGAAATTTTTTTTTCAATTTACTTACTCTACAACACCCTATTCTCATATTCCGCTGCCGGAGGGAGGATCTAAAGAAAAGAATGTATCTAATGTATATACATATAAAAGTTGTAACATATTTCATGGCAAATTTGTGATTATTATATCCTGTGCTCTTTTGCGTTATTTGTACAAAGATTTTGTCTGAGGGAAAATTTTATGCCGAATAATTTTCTAGAACATTTTAACCCTCTATCTGCATTTCTTGATATCTCTATATGTTTCCAAAAAGGGTTAAAAACAGCCATTTTCGTGGGAGTTAGAGGGTTAAATGCTTCCGGAAAAAAATTGCTTATTAAATTCTGTAGAAGAAGTCCGAGCTCAAAAACTTCATTTGAGGTAATTTTTTGTAAGATATTTTCAATAAAGTATTTGCAACTCCAGCTAAAACCATAAAACATTAACCGCCCCTAAAAAACTCAGACGCTCTGGACTAGTACTCTGTTCGGCAAAGTTGGTCTGGGAAACATCCTCTTTCATAATTACTAGCGTTTGTTCGTGTTGAGAAAAATTTTTGCACATTTGTTGGACTGTGTAATTTTTAAATTTTTTTTATGAGATAAACCTAATTTGTTTAGTAAAATCAAGCAATTTTAGTAAAATCACATTTTCCGAAAAAAATCAGTATGAGCTATAGCTCGCTTTTTATGCATGTAAAACTCAATACCCTCTCTCTCTATTTTGTATATGTATGTATGTATGAGCGCATAACCGCGAATTAAGTATTAAAACATTTGGAGCAGAGAGAATGAGTGCATAACAGCAAGCAGCGCTGCCAGCGTGTTTTATAGCTTAGACTTCAGCTATCAGCTTGAAATTTTTGCTGGGAATTTATTGTACATACATGCATATACTCGTATAGGTACATTCATACTATACAATCGTACAAATTTATGATTTTTCAAGTGCATTATTCACGCAACATGCATTTTCAATCATTTTTTTTTGTATGTAAGTAGTAACGCTCGGGGCTATAGAGTTCTTCTTTTTTAATATAAATAAAATAGAATGCGTGTTAGGTATATTTACAGATAAATATTTGTATTTAACAGTGTATGTGAAACAGTGGCATTTATTGTATAGCATAACGCAAAACGATTGCGAAATACTCACACCATTGAAGCCGAATTTAATAAACTCCCACTGCGCCATGTTATCCTTTCGCTGCAGGGAGGCGAGAATTTTCAATCACCCACATTGCTAAATATTCGAATTGAGTTATCTATCAATACGAAAAATTTGACATATTTTCAAGTGTTGCTCGTTATTACATTAAATCACTGTTTAACCCTCAATAAAATTGTAAGATATATGTACATAGATGCATATGCATGTAAAATGAAAATATTGAAGTGGTTCTTCTCTAGTTTTTTAAATTTTGAGATATGAGTTGAATTTTCTGAAGTGTGCCACTTTTTTTCGAAGTTGCAGTATCTTTCTGAAACTTTTTTGTATAGTTCACATCAACAAAAAAAAAATACGTTTGGCCCAGTTTTTCGAAATTCGAATTATTTTCAAAGTTATAGCTAACAACACTTTTCGAAGTTCCTCAGTTTTTGCCAATTTTCTCACGATTGGTCAAACCGATTTTGCTAAATTTTGACATATATATAAAGGATGATATCTTCTAGCAAACTGCATTTCTTATTTTTGCAAATAATTTTTTTTGCAAACATTATTCGCAATTTTTATGTTCTGGACCACGGTCGGATGGCGCTTTTGTATGATCTTGTTGGGCATTCCATTAGTAACTACATATTAGCAAAAAAAAATTTTTGGGGCACTTTAAGGGAGCGGGAGTTATGCATGCTTTAATTCATTATTCTTAGTACTCAGTAAGTAACAAAAAAAATTGCATTCAAAAATAACAAGTCCGTAATGTAAGTAACTCCCGCGCCTTTAAAAAGTGTTGTTAGCTATAACTTTGAAAATAATTCGAATTTCGAAAAATTGTTAAATACGTATTTTTGTTTAAGCGTTGTGAGCCATACTACCCACTTTCATTAAAATACATGGCCATCGAAAAAATTTTAGGTGGCTCACTTCAAAAAATTCAACTCATATGGCACTTTCGTAACCAACTTCCCAGCAGTATTTGAGGTAAGGAGCTGCATATTCAGTAGAATATTCATTATGAAAAATAGCCTGAAACTAAGTTCAAAATTCATTGCTGAAAAAATAACTGAACACGCAGTGAAGACATCAGGTGTACTGAAATACACTCAGAGAAAACTGGCATCGTAAAAATGACTATGAAAATATTCAGCTTTACTATTCGCTTTTTTACTATGAAAACACGGAAATATGACTATGAAACAACTTGATCTGAATATAAACGTATTATTTCAACCGTTCAAGTATGAAAGATATTCAACTTGAATATGAAAAACTTTGAGTTGACTAGTAAATACTAATCCAACTGGACAAGTATTAACACCTGTCATTATAAAATTTGTAATAGTCATCTTCAAGTTGAAACATATTTATTTTAACTACTGTTGATGCTTGAACTTCAATATGATTCATAGTAAACTTAAATATTTAGCACAGTAAAAGCAATTTATGCTGCGTACATTTTCGTTCCTTCATTTGAATGCGGCTTTTCAAATTTCCGTAACTCTTAGATGGTTTATACATTGTTCGAGCTATATAGCATGATTGATCAACTCAAATACAACTCATTTTCCACAAGGGAAATGATAGTTAAATTCAATATGAAATTTTTTAAAACGAAGACGCTGTCTCTTAGAGTTGAATAAAAACATATTGAACTTCAATATTAATCATAGTAAACTTAAGAATATGTCATAGTCAGCTTCAGTATGAACATTTTTTAAAACAACTATGTTGTAACTTTAACTTGACTATAAAATATTCAATTTGAATATGCTGCATTTTTCAACATATTTAGGACAACTATTTTTCATAGTTGTTTTTACTATGACAACACTTCAAGTCGAGTATGGTTAATTTTCATTTTAACTACTTAATATTTATTATGATGGTATGAAGTGCAACGTAGTCAGAATCACTATTTTCATCCTAGGCGCAAAACCATTGGTAAAAATAGTCAAATCAAGGTGTAAATAGTCAGATTTACGTGCGTTTTTTGCTGAGTGTACATGCTATGGAAGTTCTCCCTGCGTATTCAGGCCTTTTTTCCTACAGAAACTCTCCCTTCTCGTTCGGCAGTTTTTAGGTAGTTGATTTTCGACGCCACCTCTATATAAAAACGAAAGGGAAAGTTCAGATATTAGAACTACATCTCTACTGAATATTCAGTAGGAAATATGTGCGGTTTTCCAGCTGATAAATACTGCTGGGTTGCGCTAGGAATTTGTGCGTATGCATGTAGCTTACATACATACATGCATACAAAAAAATAATCGCAGGCGGATATTAAAAATTTTATGAAAATTTGCTTATCATGTGTATTGGAAAATTAAAATTAAAAAAAATTCAGCTGCTTGGCTTAAAAATTAAGCTGTTCATTTGTCTACCAGTACCTACATGAATATGTACATATGTATGTATGTATTTTCATACATACACAGAACTTATCAGCTTCCTCATTATTATGCAAATACATTTTTTTCTATTATACTTTTTGCCAATTTAATCCAGATTAGACACGCCTTTAAAATTGACAGTCTGTCAGTGATGATGTACATACATACATATGTTGGTACATCTATTGATACACATCCAAATCGCAACTGCCTTGTTGAATTCAATGTTCACCCAGTTACCACCCTGCGGCCGATTGAGATCTTCATAGGATGCTGTCATTTGAATATAACTTGATTCCTCATTTGTATGTACATACATACATATTTACAAACATACGAGTACTTACCTAGACATCATCTTCGCACTTTCGTTCCAATTTAAGCTGTCAATAATTCGTTCAATCTGCTTGCGATTTTGACAAATGCTACCGAAAATTATACTAAATGAGGCGAATTGAGTAGAACAAACAAAGCCCTGGGCCATAATGAATACAGCGATGTTTCAGGATGCTTGGCTTGCGCACATTAAAAATTATAAAAAATAAAATTATACATTAGTATGCAAATGCACACAAACCATTTATATGTATGTATGTATGTATTTGTACGCAGGATGTCCATTTCCCAGGCACACGCCTTATTAACGTTACATTTATGTATGTAATTCGATAATTGTGCGTGTTTCTATACACACGCATAGTGCATTCGTGATGCCGAAAGGCTTTTGCAGGCAGCATTTCTGAGAAGTTGTTTTAAAATTCGACGTAATAAAAAAACTGTAACCATTGCGTTTTCTTCCCAAAAAAAAGATGAGGTGTTCAACCGTCTCCTGCTCCTCATCCGCTTTACAGCTTCTGCAGCATCTACGATAGGGCGCACCTATCTCTCCGCGTGTTTTGCTATGAGGCAGTGTCCTGGGAGTACTCCCGTGAGATGAGAAATAGCCTCTCTTCCTAAGGAGCCTAGTTGACGAGATCTCTTGTGCTGCCATTTTGGCCACGTTAGCCTTGATATCCCACAAACTGGATTTTGTCGCCATCTATCACTTGCTTGTCTACTTCCACTTCTTTGTCAGGAAGAACTCGCTCAGTAGTACTTTGCGTGCAAGCTCTTCTGCCATATAACTATCCTCAATGTTCCTATTCGCCGCGACGCATCTGAGGTGCAAACAATTCTGTTTGGTCATTCCCCGAAGAGATCGGCGACAGTTTAGTGCCAGTGCAGAATTTAATGAGAAAGAACCAAGAAACCTAATGGCCACTTGACTGTCGCTAAAGATGAATAGATCTTTGTAGTGAGGTCTGTACCCTATGCAGCTCACAGTTTCCATTACTAATCAGGTAGGCTAAAAAACAGCTGTGATTCAGGTTATATGAGAAGACACCTCCTTCAACTTTGCCATTTAGTTTCGAGCTGACGGTGTAGATATAAAAGCTACCAGGGGAAGGATAGCACCATTTTGGCGCTCTCCATTCTTCCCTACTTGAAATCTTTGTTTCGAAGTTGCTTGCGGTCCGTGTTAAAAGGTAGAAAACTTAAGTTGTTCAGAATACTTGAGGGCCACCCAGGGCTGATGTAACCGCTACTTGAAATGCTGCGAAACCTAAAGGCTTTTTAAAAATTATATTTCTTAGAAAATACACATATCGCACCCTAAATCATAAAGGGGCACAACTCAAAATTAAAATATTTTCAGGAGAGCCAAAAAACTTTTTTTCATTACAAGCAATCGTATGGCAAAGGGCCAGGTATAATGGTTATTTTTCGGTCGAAAGAGACAGTTATTCAAAAGTTTTTTGCCAATCTCCAGAGATATGTTCCGTATACCCGTTTATGAAAAAAACTCGATTTCGAAAAATTTTGAGTTGTGCCCCTTTATGATTTAGGGTGCGATATGTATGTATTTATAATGTCCCTTAACAAATCAAGATAGTTGACACCTAAAAATCTCATCTCTTTTGTTTTTCAAATTGGCGTTGGCATAATATTAAAAATTATCCCATTCCCAACATCTGCATAATAAAATTTGCAACAAATTTACAATTTCACATACCTACATACATATGTATGTAGTATGTATTAGGAAATTTATTGTTATAATAAGATTTTAATTTTAATTTCTTCTATTTTTATTCGCTATTTCTAAAACTATTGCAAATGTATGATGCTTTGTCAAATAAATTAATGGTAAAATTTTACAAAATTTGGCAATAAAATAAATACAGTAAATTAACTAGAATGATTGATGAGCTTTAAAAACTATGTACATGTACATATAAATAATTTATTTAAACATTTAAGCGTTAACGGTTAACCCCTGGCAGTGGCTGCAACATTGGCGGCCTGTTGCGCTACAGAGAGCCCCTGAATGGTGGCATCTCTGGTATGTTGTCCAATGCGTTCCTACAAGAAAATTGAGAAAAAAATATTAATCCATAATCCATAAAATAAAATAAAACAAAATAAAATAAAATAAAATAAAATAAAATAAAAATAAATAAAATAAAAATAAATAAAATACTTACGATTTTCTTTCCAATTTTCTTTAGCCAACCCGCTTCTGTTTGACCAGCGAAGATGGCCAAAACCACAGCCAAGAAGATGAAAACTTTATTGAAATTCATTTTTAGTTTTTGTTTTTTTGTTTTTACGTTAAACTTTAATTGCTTGAGCGACTATTGTTCTTGTTCGGATGCTGCAAGTGAGTCTGGTGAACAGCTTTCGACGGCTATGGCTTTTATAGCGAACAGAGATCGGTAATCCAGCCAGCAAGCTGAGCAGAAATAATTTCACTTTAATTATGTATGTATGTAGGTACTGTATATACATATGTATGTAGGTATGTACATATAAATTTTTATATTGTTTGACTTAGATCGTACGGGGATTTACCGGCACCTATGTACATATCACGGATGTATGTATGTATGTATGTAGGTGCTACTCAAATTGATAAGAAACAGAGTGCAGATGGATGTTTTTTTTCTTGATTACTGCGACGTTATATTTTAGTGATATACCTACAAATATATGTACATACATATACCTACCTATTTTCAATTTACATAGTAGATACATATACATAAGTACCTACATATGTATGTATATAGGATGCATTGGAAGTAACAAACCACTTGTTGAAGTACAATTGAACATTTCTGAGGAGTGGTTCTTTAAGCTAAATTCGTCCCATAATTGATTTCCGGCAAAGTTGAAAGCAATAAGCACGATCTGGTACAAATATGAAAGTTTGAAAATTATAAAATCACAAAACGAAGTATGAGGATTGATAAACACGGCTAAGCTGAGTATGTATTAATGTAATTTTTTTTTTGGAAACAACAACAACAAAAGTTAGTAAAGGTCAAAGTTTATGCATTTTTTAAATTGCAATTACTTAAAAACTACTGAACCTATTTCGAATATTTTTATATCGTTCAATAGGTTTTTTTGATTCCCTTTAATTTGATATACATTTTATGTGCGTTCCATAACACCCCCCTTTTACCACTCTTAATTTTCATATATAAAATGTATGTATATCAAATTAAAGGGAATCAATACCTATCGAATGGTATAACAATATCGAAATCGGTTCATTAGTTTTTATGTAATTGCAATTTAAAAAATGCATAATATAAACTTTGACCCCTAATAACTTTTGTTGTTTTTGTTTCCAAAAAAAAATCATTTTAGTACTCAGCTTAGCCATGTTTATCAATTATCATACTTTGTTTTTTGATTTTATAATTTTAGAAATTTCACATTTGTACCAGATCGTGCTATTTTTTTCAACTTTGTGGGGCTGGGGGCACCTCTAAACATGCGAGTAGGTCAATAAAATTTTACAGGCTTTTTACTGGGCTAGAAAGGTTCCGTTCTGGCTTTGGAACAAATTGAATTTCCAACAAAAAAATTTCGCTCCACCTTAATGTACATTCATGCCTAAATAATGGTTTATTCCCACTGTCGATTAAAATCTGTTTCTTATCGCTTGCCTCACCTCGATTGACGCTCAGTCATTAGTAGATACGCAAGCACGGTTCACAAGATCAATTGTCTGCTAGGAGGGGATTCCTTTGCCAATATTTATGTACCTACATACCTACATATGGTGTGCTCTGAGTCATAGTCATAAGATGATTAACATGCATGCTTACACATAAATGCAAAATAAAATATGTATGGACGTATGCACTATGCATGTTTGTATGTAAGTATCAATGTACATATCGCCGTTTAAACTTTATAAACGCTTAAGTGAGACCTTCATAACCGCCTAACCGACATTTGTGCCAAAAATTAAAATTGAATTCCTAAATCTACGACTTGAGAGCTGAAGAGGATATTAGAGGGAAATATAGAGCTTCGCGAGCTTCCCAAAGTCAAAATTTATGGTAAATTTTGGCATAGGCGGTTATGAGTTTCAATTGGGCTGTTATGAAGTTTAAACTACGATATGTAGCTGGACGTCATAGCGCATATGAATTATCGAGTTATTAAACGAGAACAGTCAAAGCGACGGCTAAGATGCATTTTTGAAATATCTAAAGCTTGTACCTTTAGCTACATAATTAATGAATAAATACATACGTACATATGTACGTTTTAAATGTATGTTATTTATTAAAACTAATACGCATTTCGAAGTCTGCTAAGGTATTGGAGGTAGTAAGTACATAGACAGTGTAATTATAATCGCGCGTATCTCTTTCTTGTTAAATTTATTTAAAAATTAAATACACATGTATGTATGTATGTACATATTTGTTTTTACGCCAATAGATCTGTTTATCATATGCCCTTTTGTGCCATGCAACAATTTAACACGCGCCTATTTACAATATATACACAAATGTACCTACACTCAGACAAAAAAATTACTCAGATTATTGAAAAATGGTAATGATTCGGCGCTAAGGACATATTTTAATTACTTGGAATACAATTTTCTTTAAAACATGGCTTTTATTCCTTCATTTGAAGAAAATTGTACATCAAAACAATGGAAATAGCATGTCTCTAGCACCGAATCATTTCCACATTTCCATAATTTGAGTAAGTGGTTTTTTTTCAGTGTAGTTACTCCCTATTTATTCGCCGCCTGATCAATCAATAACCTTGTTGTTTTTATTAACATAAGTACATATGTATTATCTACGTATTTCCTTATTGAGTGGATGCACATGCATCTGCTATCTAGCTGACGTCAAATGAAGGTCTGTTTTTTTTCTTTTATCGTGACTGTAGGCTCAAGTGTTTTGGTGCTCACCTAGGGTTAAACACTTAACGACCACCCCTCGGTCTCTGACAAAATATATACATTAAGGTGGAGTGAAATTTTTTTTGGAAATTCAATTTGTTCCAAAGCCAGAACGGAACCTTTCTAGCCCAGTAATAAGCCTGTAAAATTTTATTGACCTACTCGCATGTTTAGAGGTGCCCCAGCCCGACAAAGTTGAAAAAATAGCACGATCTGGTACAAATATGAAATTTCGAAAATTATAAAATCAAAAAACGAAGTATGAGGATTGACTAAGATGGCTAAGCTGAGTATTAAAGTGAATTTTTTTATGCATTTTTTAAATTGCAATTAATTGAAAACTACTGAACCGATTTCGAATATTTTTATACCATTCGATAGGTATTATTGATTCCCTTTAATTTGATATACATTTTATGTCGGTTTCATAACACCCCCCTGCAGAGGTCAACCCCTCTTTTACCCTCCTAACTTTTCATATATAAAATGTATATAATAATATAATTAAAGGGAATCAAAATACCTATCGAATGGTATAAAAATATTCGAAATCGGTCCAGTAGTTTTTAAGTAATTTAAAAAATGCATAATATAAACTTTGACCTTTAATAACTTTTGTTGTTGTTGTTTCAAAAAAAAATTATAAATTCACTTTAATACTCAGCTTAGCCATCTTTATCAATCTTCATACTTCGTTTTTTGATTTTATAATTTTCAAAATTTCATATTTGTACCAGATCGTGCTTATTGCTTTCAACTTTGCGGGGATGGGGGCAGTTCAAAACGTCATCCTATCGCCATAAAATTTTGTGGGGTTCATTATCTCATATAAAGGCAACTTTTCATTGCTGGTACGTTCAAAAAAAGAAGAAAAAAAAAATCTCTATATGATTTCACTCCACCTTAATATATGTACATACATATATATAAGAAATTTATAGAAAGAAAAAAATTTACAAGCAGCCGTGAATTGGACGAGAAGTTCGACCTAAATTCTACGCTTATATTCGCGCCAAATGTAGTTTGATTTTTTTTACATCATTCACCTATTAGATACGCATTGTTTGTAAATTGTTGTAAATATTCTTAATTTTATGTTTACGTAAGTAGGTATATACATATACACCCAGAAAGAAAATAGTGTGAAATCAACCAAAAATCAACAAATTTTGTGGTTAATTTTTTTCAACACGATGCTTAATGTATGCCATCATGTAATCGTGTAAATTCAACACTACTGTCAAGTGTTAGTTTAACAGGATGACAACTGTAGAATTAACACTAAAAAGTATTGAGTCTTCCTGTTGATTTTACAATTTTAACTAGTTAATGTTACAATAAAAGCTGGTTAAATTAACACGAAATGGTCCTGTTGAATTAACAATAACATCTTTTTGATTTTACATTAAATTTATTGTTAAATTAACTAGAAGGCCTTGTTGATTGTACAATTTATTTTTTCAAATAAAAAAAACATATAAAACATAAAATATATAATCATCACTTCAATTAAGCACATTCGTACATCACCCGCACAACTGACCAAATTGAAGGCGTCCTTCTCATACGAACACAAATGTACCGGCGATAGTTTATACATGGGCGATAGTACTATCACTTGCACCGAGTAATGTTTGGCCGCTAATGCAACAACCGCATGCTGCACGCAAACCCCCATTCGCTAAAAAACCTCCTCGTGATATTGCAACCTATGAAGAGGAAAAATAAAATATTGAACATTAAATACTTTTAGAAACAAAAATGTAATCCTCTTTTAACTCACCTGCAAACTGAAAATATAAATCGAAAACCCACTATCGCGAACTGAAACTCGCATCACTGCCACGGCAAAAAATTTTCCTTTTTTTTTAAAAATAATTTGCGTTTTGCACGAAAATCAGACTTCAAATGATCAAAAAAATTATGTATGTTTCAAAATAGTTTTGACATTCTTTTTTAACACTTTTTTTAGATTACATTGACACTATGATCGTGTTGAATAAATCAAAATTACAAATGACGTTTATGTTTGAACATTGTTTCGTGTTATATCAACCAAATTTTATTGTGAATTGTGGTTCTTGTTGTTTTCACATTTGTTTTCATGTTGTATTAACACCAAAATTGGGACGTCATTTTTCTAAAATTTTTTTTAGTTTATATTGACACTATCATCATGTTAAATAAACCAAATTCCAAATGACATTTAGGAATAAAATTTTATATTTGAATCATCTTGTATATTTTAAAATTTCTTCATGTTGTATCAACAATAAAATTTGGTTAAATTTACCAAATTTTCAGATGACAGTTACAAAGCCAAAATCATGTTTCAAACATCGTGTAATTTGAAAAAAATTGTTGCTGTTCTATGTGTAAAGATCGATCGTGTTAATTTTACATGAATCGTGTTGATGATTTTTTTTCTGAGTGTATACATATACACATATGATGGGCACTTCCATGGTAACTCGCGTTACATCACAGGTAAAAATTTTGCTTTTAAACGAGTAGTTTTCTTTAGAATGAGAATCTGTAGATACACTCAAAAAAAAAAACAACCTCTTGATCGAAGACACATTTTTCTCCCAATACCCCCAATACAATTTTTTTTTTTGTTTTGAGTAAATTTTGTCAAAAATGTTGAAAAAACATTTAAATAAATTCATTGCCATGGTGATTTGTATGGGAATTCAACTTAACAAAATTAAAGAAATCAAAACTTCAAAACAAGTCCATGTTGGGAATAGAATGGCGGAAATTTATCCTTATTTTCATGTATGAATTTCTTTAAAACAAGTACATATATGAAACCATGGTAACGCATGTAAACAACTTTTTTATAATCCTTTTAACGTATTTTATGGAAAATTTATTCAAAACAAAGAAAGCAGCGTTCAATATAGGTAACCAATTTCTTTGACCCCTCCATATATTTCTTTTTCTCAGTGTACTTAATACGAAAATTGCCATAACATCCAGTAATGGCGCTTTATTTAGTGTGTGCATCTTTTTTTAAAAAAACATGAATAAGAACAAGATAAAAATTGACTTAAAAAAATCGGTAATTCACGTTGCGATTTTTGGTGCAGATATTTTAGAGCATTTTTTTTAAACTAAAACTCTGAAGTAGCTGCCACTGCCTAATTTTTAGTCATGACTTATTGGTTAAAATTGCTGAGCTTATCCATTTTTATACTCAGCTGTACTAGTACACAGAGTATTATAGTTTTAATCACATAACGGTGGATTGTAACACCATAAAATAATCGAGATAGATATTGACTTATATATATCAAATTGATCAGGGTGAAAAAAGAAATCGATTGAGCCATGTCCGTCCGTCCGTCCGTCTGTCTGTCTGTACGCACGATAACTCGCGCAAAAATTGAAATATTTTGATGAAATTTGGAATGCAAGTTGGTATCAAGACTGGAACGGATGGTATTGAAAATGGGCGAAATCGGACCATGACCACGCCCACTTCCCCTATATAGTAAAAATCGGAAATTTTGTATCTCAGTCACTAATAGAGCTAGAGTGATAAAATTTCACCCACGTGTGGAGCTCAGGCCCTTATGAAGAAATTTGGTGAGATTTTGAAAAATGGGCGGTGCCACGCCCACTTATTAAGGGCCAAACATTGAAAGTTTTATATGTCATAACTCAGAAACCGTTGAAGATATATCGATAAAATTTGGTAGGCGTGATATACTTACTTAGGCAAATGTTTGGACGAAAAATTGCCAAAATCGGTTAACGACCACGCCCACTTTTATATATGGGTATTATAAAGTGGCCTAATAAAAACATTTTAAGCGATATCTCTGTCAAATATAAAGGTATATCATTGAAATGAAGTCCAACTGCGGATATAAAACGAAAAGCACAAAAATTTTGGAAAATGGGCGTGGCACCGCATCTTTTTAGAAGCAGGAATATACGAGATTTCTGAGCCCATAACTCGACAAATAATTTAAATATAATGACGAAACTTGCAGTGTACACTTTTATTAGTTGTGGTAATACATGTTCAAAATTTTAGCGAAATGGGTTGGCGACCACGCCTACTTTTATATATGGGAACTATAAAGGGGCCTAATAAAAATATTTTAAGCGATATCTTTGTCAACTATAGAGATAATTCATAGAAATTTTGTGGCATGAGTTCCACAATAGACCGGAAACAAAAAATATAAAAATTTTGGAAGATGGGCGTGGCACCGCCTCTTTTTAGACAAAGGAATATACGAGATTTCTTAGCCTATAACTCGACAAATAATTGAGATATTATAACGAAACTTGGTTTATATACTTTTATAACTTGTGTTAATAGACACACAAAAATTTATTCAAATCGGTTTATGACCACGCCTACTTTTTAACAAAGATATTTCTGGAACACCCTTTGGGAATTTGTAACGTGACATCTTTGTAATTAGAAGTCATAAAGGAATGAAATTTTGCACAAAGAATAATATTCATATGCTTAGTTGGATGACTGATAAAAATATTGAGAATGGGCGTGGCTACGCCCACTTTATGCAGCACTCGCTTTATATAAAATACATCGTGTTTTCATCAAACGCAAACAAACAATGAAAGCATACAGCTGAGTATCTAATGTTCGATTCCACTCGAACTTAGGCTTCCTTACTTGTTTGAAATCGCACCGTTTGTTTGGCAACAAACACAAGCGCGGTTATTCCCCTTATTGCTGTGTAGTCCCCGAATTTCTGTGTGAAAAATTATTGTCGATACATATGTAAATACTTAACAATAAATATTTACCTTGCTTTTGTATAATTAACTTATCCATATTTGTTACCAATTTTGTGTATTTTGCTAATTTTTTTATGAATTTGTGTACATACATATTTGTGAAAATTTTGTAACTTGCAAAAATTCCAGTCAGCTTTTGTTTGATCAGCCGTTTTGCTGTTGGAGAATTGCTTTTGTCCATAACCCAACTAGCCAGGTCGTAGCAGCGAAATGAAAATACATACATAGGCAATTTTTATATTCTTCAATAAATATGACAAAATCAACATCTTTCCAAAATATTAAAAAAATAATTTAATTAATTCTAAATTTAACATAGATAAGCTAGTAATTTAAAAAGTGATACAATTCTACGAAATTGGCATTATTTAATATGACTTGCAATTATTAAAACAAAAGATAAAAATACTTGCGGAAATGCCCATATACATGTACATACATACATATGTTCGTACTTAATTGTGATGAGTGAAAGAAAGAATATAATAATTACAAAAAGTATTTCCTTATCAGTTTATGCACATACACATGTACGTACATCTATTTGCATAGCACATACAGATATGCCAGAGAAAATATTATTGGTTCTGTGATCCCCCGCGCCATAAAGACTTTGATATACTTTCTCTACCACTTAAAATGAGAGTACACCGATCGGCTGAATCTTTCTTGCTATAAAAGCGATAGACATTGAACGGCTTGTCATCAAACTCATTTAAATCGTCTGTCTAGCTAACAGCTCCAGGTAGTCGCCTATAAAACAAGCAAACAAGTAAATTAAATTAATTCTAAAGGACTAAATTAATTCAAAAAAGCAAAATGAACTTCCAACAAGTATTCATACTCTTCGCTGTGGTGTTGGCCATCTTCGCTGGACAAACAGAGGCCGGTTGGCTGAAGAAGATTGGCAAGAAAATCGTAAGCAACTCACATACTTGCCGAGTTCCCGTGGCAGTGATCCAGATCGGGATAAGAAGTTTGCATGCAAATGCAACAAGAATTTTGTGATCCTGGTGTTTATCTGTATCAATTTCGGATCCGTATAGATTGTAATAGATTTTTTGATCCATAAAAATACCAGGATCACCAAATTGTTGTTGCATTTGCTTGCGAAATTTGTATCCGGATCTGGATCACTGCCACGGGAACTCGCCTACTATTAGCGCTTATAACTAATATAAAATTCAAATGCGCACATGTATACATACTTATATATATATATTTTTTTTTTTTTCTAATAGGAGCGCGTTGGACAACATACAAGAGATGCTGCAATTCAAGGACTTGGTGTGGCGCAACAGGCCGCTAACGTTGCAGCCACTGCTAGAGGCTAAAGCTGTTTTATTCTACGTTCAAATGCATACATCAACTGTGGAAAGTTGTATTTATGTTTTACACATGTATATATGCACATATTAATTTTATTTTATCACTAATTGATTTACCTACAAATATGTATATGTATGTATGTATGTACTTACCTCCTTATATGAGCTTTGAGATAATAAATAAGAAATGTATATAGTGAAAATATTAAATAATATGGTGTTTTGTTTCTGTACTAGATACTTGTTTTATACCAAGTATTGAAAACAAAACAGCTATTCAGGAAAAAAGCAACAGTTAAGACTCGAATTTTATTCGTTGAAACAAACGAAGTTTCGCTGTTATGGGAGCATGATCAGTTATTTAACCCTTAATTGATGATGTTGGTCCGTGGGAAACGGGGGAAATATTTCAGCTTCCCTCTATCAGGTGTAATCATTGTAACAAATACTAC
Source organism: Urophora cardui (assembly GCA_960531455.1). Taxonomy (NCBI): domain Eukaryota; kingdom Metazoa; phylum Arthropoda; class Insecta; order Diptera; family Tephritidae; genus Urophora; species Urophora cardui. The sequence continues at coordinate 13,652,220 of OY482672.1, read as the reverse complement.
TTCTAGCGGCATTAATTGTATTACATTTTTTTTTTTTTTTTCAATTTATATGAAGAAAAATGTTTAATAATTACTTTCTGAGTTTTAATTTTTGCTCAAAATGATAATAGAAATATCATGTTTTTGCATAAATTTACTTATTGCTCTTTTTACCTTTTCTTTCACCTTTAATAAAAATACATACTTAAATTTATTTGCTGTTAACTCTCTTCTTTGCTTTTTCTCGCCAAAAACTTTGCTAGAAACAGACTTAATTAACAGATAGTTGCCTTCGTTATTGTCTTGTCGCTTCTCGTCGCCTCCTATGTGTTTTTGACATTATAAATTTGTTTTTAGTATCGATGTTTACGAGCGGGCTCTATCGGCTAATAGCGGTATTACATTCGTTAGCAACTCACTCGCTCATTACGACCAGGACATCGGAGCGGAGCGGTGCTATGGAGCTAAGAGCAAAGGATCTAAATCTCTTCGCGGATTGGAGCTGGACCCGTAGTGAGTTTCTGTAAGAAATCGAGTGGATTTGTCTATTTTGATGACGTCACGTCGATTCTATCAAAACTTCTCTATTGATCGATAACGAGTGGAACAGTAATGGAAATAGAACGCCAATCGAGAACCTAAACGCCAAAAGAAATGTAAACAACAAATAAATTGCAAAATAGCAAAAATGCAAATAAACTAAAATATTAAAATTCAGTGAGTATGGTCTATTAGTTTTGACACTCGCCATACAAGAGGACAGGATAAATCTTTTGAGAGCACAAAGACGCTCCTTAAGAGACTCTACAAATCCTTTAAATATATTTAAATGTATATTCATTAATATATAGCATATATATACATAAATAATTTGTTTTAATTAAAATATACTTACATTCTGGCTGAATTCGGCTTTTTTGTCCATTTTTTCTACCGGTGAAAGCTTTCTCACCGTTTAAGAAGTTGGCAAGTATATTGATAGATAATATGTCGACTATTTTGCTTACAGAAACACCTTTAATCGGTCATTCCTACTGAATTTGAATGGAACATATCAGCTGATTTGTCAGTTCTATCGATCCATTCGACTCATTTTCATACAGAAACGCATACATCGAGAATGACGTCATGATGACGTCAAATTGACTATTTCAGTAGGGAACATTGATCGCTATGAGTTACAGAAACTCACTACTGGAGCTAATAGCCCCGACAGATAACATACGTCAATCCGTCTACGTCGACGTATGTGACTGACAGCTCATGTACTTGACGGAGAGGTCACCACATAGGAAACGTTGACGGATATACATAAATCAGCTGTTTGATTAACCTTTAACTACAGAGGTGGTGGCAAAAATTTAACTCTTTAGAATATTTTGTAATTTCTCTTTTAAGTTGCCCCCTTGAAATTCAGTTTTCAGTAACTTCACATCTCTTGATAATTATTGACCATTTTGGTTTTATGGAGGAATGTTTTACAAATGAGAAAAAACTTGAAAAGCAAATTGCAAAAAAATGTGAAATTCAACAGTAGCTAAAGGTTAACAATCAAAAGCAATCATCTGACATAGCGACGGATTGACGTATACCAAAAGTTGAATGTTGGGCAACTTTGGTACGTTGCGGCGACGGATCCGTCGTACTTGTGACGCTGTACATTTAAATGCCCACAGTTTATTGAGCTGTCAGTCACAAACGTCGACGTAGACGGATTGACGTATGCTATGTGACGGGCGTATAAAACATTAGAAAGAGCGAAACTGCAGCTCAGGCTAAAAATCCCTAACTCCTTAATTCCTTACATACATATTTGTAAATATGTAGATACAAATATGATGCGAAAGTCAATTTCAAAAAGTAGAAATAATATTTGTCACCCGATTAAAGGTACTGACAAAAAGTTTGTCACTGCGGCATTCGATATACACTCATCACCACCAGCATTGCCAATAACGAAATTTGTTTCCTACCAAAAACCTGCCAAAAAAGCTTCCAAACTAAAATTTTTTTTAAACGGGCCTTTAAAGTGCCCCAAATTTTTTTTTTTGCTAATAGTTACAAATGGAATGCCCAACAACATCATACAAAAGCGCAATCTGACCGCGGTCCAGAACATAAAAATTGCGAAAAAAAAAATTATTTGCAAAAATAAGAAATGAAGTTTGGTAGAAGATACCAACTTTTATATATATGTCAAAATTTGGCAAAATCTGTTTGACCAATCGTGAGAAAATCGGCAAAAACTGAGGAACTTCGAAAAGCGTTCATAGCTATAACTTTGAACATAATTCGAATTTCGGAAAATTGTTAAATAGGTTTTTTGTTTAAGCGTTATGAGCCATACTACCCGCTTTCATTAAAATACATGGCCGACGAAAAAATTTTAGGTGGCTCACTTAAAAAAATTCAACTCAGGTAACACGTCCACATTTCCGATACATCTATACCAGGGCTGCTCACCTCATAGGCACTCAAAGCACAATTGATTTTGTTTTGTACTGAATCATAGGCACAGATACATATTTTCACTTCAAATATGAAAATAAAATTTTCTTTGCACTGCCATAAGCACTCAGATATAAAAAAATTTTATATGTATGTGCCTATGATTCATATTGAATGTGCAGAGCAAAGGCACTCTGTATAGGAGCTCGAGCACTGCCGTAAGAAATCGAAATTTACAATAACAAATGTGTAATGAAAAATTAGTATTAAAAAAATTTTCATATAAAAAATAAAAAAAGTTTGTATGTATGTGATACTACCATTTGAAAATAAATTCTAAAATAACATTTTATTGGAATTCATAAAAAAATTTAAATGAGCAAAAAAATTTTTCAGTGCATATACAAAATTTGTAGATGTATTGAGCTTTGTACTTTCAATACAAGAGCGTTGAGCAGCCCTGATTTATACCAATTCCTATACCAATTCGGTAAGAAAAGCCCACAAGCGGCATACCTGATCACCACAACAAAAAAATGGGACCGAGGACGGAGCTAAGAGCAAAACAATAGGGGCATTTCAGTTACTACATCTGGGTCTGGGTTAAGATAAATTTTTACTGAAACAATCCGGCTCATAATGAAAATTGGCTGCACTTGAAAAGAACTAGAAAGAAGAAGAAACATATACAACATATACCCAGCAGTAAAAATCTGAAATGAATCCTTTATGAATCACTGATGAAATTCATCATGAAGAGGCATCAGTGAATACTTTCATATAAAGGCTGCTGAATTTTTCAAATAAATGGTTTGCTTTCCTCATGCCTATATGACTCCGTTCGGAGTCGGCATAAAACTGTCCAATGGTAGGAAAAACAAAAGGAGCACACCTCGAATTGGGAGAGAAGCTCGGCCATAAAACTCGTCAGAGTTATAATAGCGCAAAAACAATTCTTGTGTACGTTGAAAGGAGACAAATACTCCCTCAAAAACAATTTGATTGACTTTAAACTAAATGAAAATAACTATTCCAAAAATTATTTTTTTGGAAATTTGAATTTAAATTACTGAAATAAATTATGAAACTCAAATGGCGCGATAGCTATGTATTCCATGTTATAAGGAGAAGCCAGTGCGCAGTATAATTTTTCTTCAGGACTTCTTTCCCCTTACGGCCATAGTAGAAGCTTACAAGAGGCAAATTTGAAATTTGTATTTCCATATATTTTTTATTTTAAATATAATTTGTTTTATAGTTGTCAAATTGAAAAAATTGTCAGAAAAGCTGCCGAATGTCAAAAAACCTACCGAAATACAAGCTGGCTCGTGGGTTTATAACCGCCTAGATGATATTTCGTTTGGTTTTTTCAATATAGCTTGCACGCTTGCACCAACGCAAAACGATAGTGATGAATATTCAACAACGAATGATCAATGATCATTTAGCAGTGAAACAAATTTACTGCAGGGTATATGTATATATATGTATACATACACAAATGTCACTTTTCAGTTCTGCCAAATCAAAAAAGCACTGTGCTGGCAAATCAGCACGGAAAAAACAAATCGAACAGGGCGGATCAGAAATTCAACCAGCAATTTATCTGGTTTAATCGAGCTGAAATCTTTGTTGTTGCATTTACATGCAAAAATTTTTATCTGGGTTAGGATCACCGTATGTGAAACACGGCTAATGTGGAGCTAAGAGCGGATCCAGTGGAAAAGATAAATTTTCGGTAACGGAGCCAACGATAAAAACCTTTGCTCCGATGCCCTGCTTTTGACAGATTTTAGCCATGGGTAATGGCGCAATTTTTTTGCCGCTGATACAATAACGCCAGCGCCAACCGTGGCGCCAACTCACGGTACTGGCGCAATAACACCTTTAGCGCAATTGTCATCGAATAATCGATAAATAACATTTTTTCGCTTGTTACTGTTTACCATCCCCGTTTTATTTCTTTTGGCGCAATTCTGCTTACATATACGAGGGCACAATTAATTTTAATTTTCATAATCATTTGGAAAAATATTCCGTATATATGTGAAAATATGCTGGAAATTAGAGTCACTTAGATCACTATCAAGCACACATAATTGTGACGTTGTCATACGTATACATATACTATGATCAGCGTTGCCGTTTTAGCCATTTGGTGGCTAGATTTAGCCACCGCCATGTTTTTTTAGCCACCAAAATTTCGGTTTTGCCACTAGCCACGTTTTTAGCCACCGCTTGTATAGCCCAAATTACATCACCGATGTGGCAGCGGGCAGCGACGGTTTTCGAAATCAGCTGATGCGTCTAATATGAGCAGTGACAATTAAATTCTCTCCCGCTTGCTGGCATCAAAGTACGGAAACACAAAATTAGTAAAAATATATTACATTGGATAGTACGGAAACAGACATAAGTTCACATCAACACTTAGAAGTTGGCTGCGATTCAAGGCAGCGGCAGCGAATTTAGAATTTGGGCTAAACGGAGCGGTGCTGCCAGCTGCCTCTGCTGTATTATGTGCCGCTTCATTGCAAACCGTAGTTTCTAAAAATCAGCTGATTTAGAAAATCGATCGGTGCTACTGCCACAGCGCTATTATAATTCCGGCTTAATGAACCATAATTTTGCACATAGGAAGGATGTGGTAACGCTAATTGAATTCAGCGATTAAATCGATTTAAGTGTTAAAAAACAAAACAAGTAACGCGACTATCGATAAATGCCTGTTGATACTCGCTAGTGGAATAGTATACTGTCGATGAAAGTCCGTATAAAGATCTAACTGACTTTGTATATTGTTGGCTACTTCTACCACTTAGCAACGACGAAATGGAAAGAACCTTTTCCGTAATGAATATTGTCAAAACCAAAAATCGAAACAAAATGAATCATACAATGTTGAATGCAATTTTAACTAAAAGATATGGCTTAAAGAATGTAAAACAATGTTGCAAATTAATGAAGAAAGAATTAATTTATGAAGAGAAAGTGTCAATTAGTGATGACGACATAATGATAGATATTGAATGTGATATCTAGTTTTTTTAGATATAGTTAAGTACATAGTATCTATTATATAAAAATAAGTCGCGTTTTCCTCCCTGACGCTATAACTCCAGAACGGCTGGACTGAATTAAATGAAATTTTGCACGTATTTTTCGATTGAGCCCGACATGGTTTGTGGCCAAAAAAGTATAAGAATCCGGGAAGGTTTTGGAGATATTCCACAAAATGTATACCCGGGTAACCCTATAACGGGTTCGTACGAAATAAAAGGTGTTGACGAGTGCTTGAACATGGTGTAGTTATTGGTCCCATATAAGACCCCGTATTCGAGGTATTTCCCGAAATATGAACCAGGTTTGACCCCAGACGGGTTTTCTACAAAATAGGTATCAAATAAAAGGTGTTGTGAGTATTTAAAGAAGAGATGATTTTCAAGATCCTATGCGACCCGTTTTCCGATATATCGACAAAAATGTGGACCAGGGGTGACCCTAGAAGGTGTGGAGGGATAGGCATAGGGATAGAGATTAGGTATTAGGTATTAGGGATAAGGATAGAGATAGGTATATGGATTAGGGACTAGGGAGTAGGGATTAGGGGTAGCGATAGGGATAGGGGTAGGGATATAATGGTGAGCAACACGGTAATCTAGGACTTTTCCTTTAGGCTTTATAGGAATAAATTTTAGGCAGAACAACGTCTGGCTGGTCAGCTAGTGTATGTATGAATATTTATTTTTACACAAATTTATGATTTTTTTCTTATGTTGTATGCAATACTGATATACCAATACCTGAATCTGAAAAATAAATTTAAAACATGTTAATTTGAAGCAAAATTTTTTAGCCACCATTTTTAGCCGCGAACTAAATTTTTTAGCCATTTTTAGCCACAAATTAAATCAAATCTAGCCACCACGAAAAATTTTCAACGGCAACGCTGACTATGATGCTGTTATTGGCGTCGTGGTTGCGCCATTTTACACTAGCGCTATATTGGAGCTGGTGTTAGCGCACGAAATTGAGTCAGTGTTATATTGCAATAGCGCATCATTGAGTTGGCGCTACATTGAGTTGGCGCTATACTGAGTTGGCGCTACATTGAGTTGGCGCTATATTGAGTTGGCGCTATATTGAGTTGGCGCATTTCCCAAATCGGAGTTAGCGCAATAACACCAGGGTTGGTGTCAGCGCAATTGCGCCGCGCAGCGCAGTGTTACCCATGCCTAACAGATTTTACTCGTTATCAACACGATTTGACAGAAGTTAAGTGCATTGCAGTTTGCTCACTTCCTTTTCTGTCAAAATAATTGACCAAGGTTGGTGAAAAATTTATTATAGCTTCGAATTTAGTGTTTAACATACATAGAATGCTGTCGAATTTCGTTAAAATATCGTATATTTACTGATACAGAATAGCTATGTGATTGTTTTGTATGCTTCCCTTTAAAGAGGTGTAAAGAGTTCGGTGGATGTGTATTGATTGTTCTGCCGGTTTGCGCGAAGCTATTTTGTAGCCTTTGAATTTGTTAGTTTTGTGTTTCGTGGCAGTGCGAATGTTATATTGCATAAATAGCATTAAATCATTACAATATTTTACTCACTGCAATTGCCTTATATAATCGTGTTTCTTTTGCAGATGATTGGCAACAAGATAATCAAGCCCGGTGGCGCTGAACCTGACGACTTCGAGAAATCAATTGCCCAAGCGCTGCTGGAGCTGGAGGCCAACAGCGACTTGAAACCCTATCTAAGGGATTTGCACATCACTCGTGCACGTGAGATTGAATTTGGTACAAAAAAAGTATGTTGATTTCAGAATACATATATGTATGTATGTTTACTCCTTATGATATACATTATGATTTATACATATGAATGTTGTAATTGCAGGCCGTCATCATTTATGTGCCCATACCACAACAGAAGACTTTCCAGAAAATTCAAATAATATTGGTGCGCGAATTGGAGAAAAAGTTCTCTGGCAAACACGTTGTTGTTATTGGTGAACGTAAAATCCTGCCGAAACCTACGCGCAAAGCTAGGAATCCATTGAAACAAAAGAGACCGCGTTCACGTACATTGACTGCTGTTTATGATGCTATTTTGGAAGATTTAGTCTTCCCAGCGGAAATTGTGGGCAAACGTATACGAGTTAAATTAGACGGTTCACAATTGATTAAAGTACATTTGGATAAAAATCAACAAACCACAATTGAGCACAAAGTAAGTACAAAAGAACGTAAATTGCGTTTGGCGGAGCATTTGCTCTTTTGTCCCTGTGTTGTTTGCTGATTGATAATTACCAAAATCTGCAATTGTCAAACGGGACACATAGTAAATTTCAATGACTCGTTATTGCCTTCAAAATGTTCATGTGGCTTGATGGCATCTCCATACATTGAAAACAAAATTAAATAATAAGCATACTTAGGTACGTATAAATGCAAAAATGGCAAAAAAAATTATAATACGTCCCTGTGTTTTTCGCTAGTCGATTTACAAACGCTCTGCGATTGTCAAAAGGGACTTAAATCAAAATAGGCCAAATTCTCGTTACTGTTTTCTGAAGCCCTAACTTGGCTTTTAAACATTTTCATGATTTGGAAACAAATACATAATTATTTGCATTATTTGCGGCATTATATTAATTCTATTTATTTATTTCATGGCAGTTGGATAGTTGCGTTTTTACTTTAAAAGGAAATTGAAAAATTTGATTTGAAAATTTGCTATTTTTGCCACGTTCTTGTGTTGTTTGTTGACCGTTTTAAAAAGGTTAATGATTGTCAAAAAGAACGTAAATAAAAATTTTACTATAACTTTACACAATTTCTCTTCATTCTAAATTTGAGAGAAGTATTGTTGTTATGTATGTACAATTAATTGTTAATGATATATACAGCACATACCGTAATATGTACATATGTACTATGTATGTGCCCCGCCGTTTTGCCTCCCGTTCTACTTACATTTAATTTCAATAGTGAATTGGGACTTCCTACTTTGGCGGTAGATCAAATACTTTATCCAGAATATGGTTACTCTTAAACTTTAGATAACAATCCTGGATTAGAGTATACATTATTATATATTTATGTATGTTTGTAAATATGTACATATGTACCATCACTTAAAATTGCAACTGAACATATTCTTTCTTTTCAAACTAAGAAATGCTTAAACTTGTTTTTATTTCTTTGTTTATTTTCAGGTGGATACCTTTACGTCTGTGTACAAAAAGCTCACTGGGCGGGATGTGACCTTCGAGTTCCCAGATAATTTCTTGAATGTTTAATTTTTAACCTATTTGTATATCTAAGGGGAAGTGTAAAAGAAATCTGTGGTCAGAAATGCTTTTCACATCGCTTATAAAAGAAAAGAAATAAAATTTTTGGAAAAAAAGTTAAAAAAGTAACAGACATTTTATTTATTTTTTTTTTTTCAGTTTGTAAGATCGATTAGGGTTAAACAAAATACTCTTATGATCTATTTCAACTTTGAAAAACAATTTAATGGTTAAGCTAAATTCATGTTGACTTAAATATGCATTTGCAAAAATGCTTATTTTGTATATTTTGAGCATGCATATTAGCGTTCATATTACCATATGTGACCACTGCGACACCCTTTAACCATCTCCGATCGGGATCTTGACTTTGACTTTGCTGTTACGGATGTAGGGGTGAGATCGGATAAAATCGCTAATTTGATGGCTTGTTTACATCAACGCAAGAAAATAAGTCTTTGTACATATAACTTATGTCCCTTAGAAATTTCAGGCATTTTTTTAAAAAGCCTTATCGTTCGAAAAAGGCCTTAAATAAGGCGTTTATTTTTGAGAGTCTTTATTGAAATGTGAGTAGAAAATTATCTTCATTTAATTTGTGTCTGTACAAGCGGCTAGTGCATGCATTTTGCATCTACATACATACTTGTACATTCATTCAAGGTTAATTAATTTACGACATGTGTCACTCACGAGCAATGTGTTGATATATTTGTTTATTAGAAATAAGAATTAGGCTTTGTTCAGAAACTCAGTTTGAAGCGCAACCTGCTTTTGTAGTACGAGCAGAACGTTCATAAACGTAAGTTTTCGTTGTAGCGTCGCTTGTCACAATCATCAAAAAAATAATTACTGTCGCTGATGCGTTTCTGAACATACCCTATTTAGAAAAATTCTAGAATATTAAATAAGGAAGTTATACCCAGACCTGGGTAATATCAAGTACCAGTACGACTTGTGACAAGTACATTTTAAAAGAATTGTACTAGTACAAGTACAAAGAATTGAAAAAGAATTGAATTTTTAGCAAATGAATGTATGTACAAATGAATGTACATTCAATTCTTATCAATTACTTTGAAGTATTTGCTAAAAATTCAATTCTTTTTCAATTCTTTGTACTTGTACTTGTACTAGTACTTGAATATTCTGAAAGTACTTGTACTTGTACTAGTACTTGAATATTCTGAAAGTACTTGGTACGGACTCATTACTTCAAGATCAAAATATAAAGTATTTAAGTACGTAATAGTCCAATTACTACTCAGTATTACCCAGGTATGGTTATACCCCAAATAGGCAAAAATCGATTGTATGGCAGCTATATGTGATAGTCAGTGTTGCCACTTTAGCTATTTTGTAGCTAGATTTAGCTATAACTTTTGGCGTTTAGCTACAGATATTTGCGTTTAGCTATTAGCTATTTTTGTTAGCTTTTTTTTTTTAATAGCTTAGCTATTTTTAGCTATTTTTCTTAATTTCTTTATTTTGCACATCAGTTTATCATTTTAAGCTAATGAGTCATCTGCGAGTTTATGAAAACTTGAAAGTGTATACTTATCCTTATGATTATCAAACTATACAAAAGTTGATAGTCTGGCATGCCTTCCTTATTTTATCGATTATTGGTGCATTCATATGCAAGGTTGATCCCAGCAAACACAGTCTCTAACGTTAGAAATTTTGTCGAGATTACCTTAGATAAGTAGTGTAATTCTCTATATATTCTCAAATCGATAACTAGGGTTGAAAACTACACTAGAATTCGATTAGCGAGTGATTAGAGAAGGAGCCAAATCTCACGCCTTTTATCAATTCTCAATATATTTCTGTGATATGTTGAATATACATACATATATTGAAATTAGATACTAAAAAATGGTAAAGTTAATATTACCGTAGTACAATGTTTTCCATTAAAAAGTACAAGAAGTACCTTTAATTTAAATAATAAGACTGAATTTTGTTTAAATTTCAGTTCTTATAAATGTGGTAAACATATACATGTCAATATATATAATCATATGCAATTTAGGCACATATTGCGTTAATTTATCTAAACAATGAAAAAATCATGTAAAAGGAGACAAAACTTTGTTTTTCATTTCAATTGGAAGTATTTGCAAATTCTGATTAGAATCTCATTAGAGAACTACATTAGAATTCGATTCGAGAATTATAATTTTCTCGATTTGAGAATTAGGTACCCTTTTGTTTGAGAACGCTATGATTCTCGATAGATTTTCGAGTCGTCCTCTAACGTTAGAGGTTTGAGGATGAGGCTAGTTCTCGAGTCATTCTCAAATCGATAACTAACCTCAGTGTTTGTTGGGATGCAATCAAGGCAGATCTAGGAAGGTAGGCTCGGTGGCGAATTCAGAAATTTCCCATGTATTTTGTTATTGTAATTGGTAGAGTGTAATGTCAAAATGATAATTCGCCTTAGTTAAAATCTGAATTCGCTTGAGACTCGCCCATTCCTATTGGTTATGATGTGCATTCGCTTTGATTTTGACATTACACTCTACCTTTGTAAATAAAAAAGTAGTTTCTGAATTCGCCACCGAGCCTACCTTCCTAGATTTGCCTTGGATGCAATAAGGTTTTCGCAGTGCGCAAAAGCAACTCTGCCATACATTTTGTTGTTGCCCATTTTGCTATTTGAATTCGCAAATGACAATGCAAATGACCATTGGCATACGCGATATTTGAACCGTCCTTTTCACGGTGTATTCGTAAAATTTTTCAGAACTTTATTATCAAGTTAATTGAGCAACTCCGCCAACGCTTACCGCAGAATATTCAATCTTTAAAAAATATTGAATTTTTTTCTGTAAATAAGCCAAAAATATTTGACACTTTCAAGGATGAAAAGGATCACTTTAACACGGAGGAAATCACTATTTTAGAAATGCAATGGAAAAACTACACGCATACCCATGGAAGGGTAGAGACGTAAGAAAGCTTAGAAATGCTCTTAACGAAAATCCGTTTGAAGAACTACAATCTTTTGTGTTTAATTTTCTAATCCTACCGCTTAGTAATACTGAAATAGAACGTAGATTTTCTGTTATGAGCGTAATAAAAACAAAGCAAAGAAATAGAATGCAATTATTTATGTTAAACTCTCTATTGACTGTTAGGTATGGTCTAAAAAGGCTTGAAAAATGTTGTAATAACTTTAAAATTCCTAACGATATTATTAAAGCAATGACTTCAATTAATAATAATTGAACCTGTGAATTAAATGAAGAAGATATGATTTTTGAAATGTTATTGAATCAAATTTTTAACTAAAGTTTAAATATTAATTAGTCGCTATTATAATTTATTTTAATACTGCAATTGAATGTACATACATACATACATACATATGTAATGAATTGATTTTTTTCATTGTAATAATCTTATTATACGACGTACATATATAAGTACATACAAACAAATATATGTATGGCTACAATATATAATATATGTATATATAAATATTCATATATGTGAAGTTGTTTTATGTCACGTCTTTTTAAATAAATCATTATTTGGCTATTTTTGAAAAAAAAAATTTGGCTATTTATTTTAGCTATGAAAAAAATTATTTAGCTATTTTTAGCAATTTTTTTTAATTTAATTTAGCTATAAGCTTCAAAATATTCTGGCAACACTGGTGATAGTGGTCCGATCTTGACAATTTTCGGTCACATTATTTGGGTCAATATGGGTACAGTTTCTTGTCCCTAGCTTTTTAAATGGAGAAGTTATACACAAAAATGTTCATATCTGAGCAATCGGTTGTATGGGAGCTATATTTTATAGTGGTCCGATTCGGCCAATTCCGACAAATTATCATCTACACCTTTTCCAGATTGAAATCAGAAAACTCCAATTGTATTTCAGAAAACGTTAATTGAGTTTCAGAATTGATAATTGGATTTCAGAAACGGTTTATTATAAAATAAAAAATTAATCAATTGATTAAAAATAAAATAGCGGTCACCCCTCGGCAATGAACTGCACTTACACGTTTTATTTGCATATGCAAAAATACACATATGTAGATACCCAGCAAACAGACTTGTAAGCGTAAGCCGAAGCTAAGTTGTTAAACTGGAATACGCTGGCAGCGCTGCTGCTGCTTGCATTCATTCTTGCTGCTCCAAATGTTTTATTACTTCATTTTATCACATCCCGAACAAAGAGAAAGGGAATTGAGTTTTTATGAGCAAAGTACCTAGAATGTGTGGCGAGCGTAAAAATTGCGTATTTTTTTTGGGAAAATGCAAACAAACTTTTATAATTTCAAAGAGTTTCCTTGTGCGGCTAACTACAAGATCAAATTTATTTCCGCCATTTCTATCTTTTTGAGTATTTTATAAGACTAAATCGAAAATTTCGAGTTAAATCCCTATAGAATAAAACGTGCGATATATGTACAATGTACATACGTGTATATTTGTATATAAATGTATGAATTAATTTTTCAACCCTAGCAGAATGTATTTTTTGTTATTAAATTGCAGCTAAACAAAAAACACATTATTAAAACATTCATAAGGCATTCATACACCACCTAATGCCTGAATATCAAGCCATAATAAGGCATGAAATGAACCTTATTTTCTTTCCTGGTGGATAAGCCTTACAAATAAGGTGTGCTCTCAAAAAGAGGGAGAGTATTCCTTATGGCCTGATGACATTAACACAGGAAAATCAGCCTTATTTTAAGCCTTACGCCATACAACTTTGCTTATTTCGGTTGCCTTTAAATCTACTGTAATAATTCTTAACTAAGGCCTAGATCTTTTGCTGGGTAGTTAGAAGTGTAAAACCTTATGCAGATTTTAAATTCAATTTATCAATATAACAAATTAAATGGTCACCTGAACTTGCTCACATTTTCACAATAATTCTCAATTTGACTGATTTATCACCTACATACTACATAAGTATGTACATAAATAGTGTCTTATCTAAAAGTATACAGCTGTTTCAACAATTTCAATCTTATCATTTTTATCAAAAGCACAGTTTATAAAAACTACAAATTTATATCTTGCATGTGTGTATGTATATACTTTTGTGCTTCTGATATATATACACTTATGTATATGTACATATGTATGTACAATGTATGATTTGATAAACACTGTCAAATGCTCTCTTATTATTTATTGCTGAAAAACAAATTATCAGATTATATTATTTTCTGCGAATCTTCCCCGTCCAACGAATTTGTATTTTTATACTCATAAAAAATAATAATTTTTGACTTTCGATAACGAATGTACATACATACATACATATGTACATATACGTATTCATAATACTTAATAATACATTGGTGCATATATGTACTATATAAAACTGAGTTTAAGGCCGCGCTTTCCTCGCATGCCCCTTAATACATACGATGAAGGTGGTGCAAGCCAAGAGGGGCGATTCTTCCCTTTACAACTTATATTTTCATGTTGTACATACATACATACATATGTATATCTCTTGAATTATTTGTAGTAAAGCATTGATGGTTTAGGGTTATAGGAAATAAGTATATACCAAATGTGTATAAATGGTCGAGATTAGAAAAGGCGGAGTACTACCTCCCATATAAAGTCAAAGAGACTGAAAAAACGTTAATTTTTTTAAGGACCACCCTAATTTATGTTCATACATAGGTACTTATATAGATATGTATGTATGTATGTATTTACCAGGGATGATAACGAGTGACTCATCTCGGGATTTTTTTCTAGCAAAACTGCCTAGTGATGCACATATCTACACAAGTATACACGAGCCATGGAGGAACAATAAAGGAGAATGCATAAGATCAGCTGACTTCTTCTTCAATCTTCATAAACACACGAACACAAGCATTTTTTTTGTTGACATATTCCACACACACACGCACCCTAGCATTTCCATAGGGGCCACATCTGTCAAATTCTTCTACATTCCTCTTTGCATGACACTTCTGGCCCCACTATGTATGAAGGTATGTCGTCATGCGTAAACCTTTATTGTTGAATCATGACACGAGCTCGTGCTACACTTGACAAACATAAAAAAAGATTGAAGCGATTACACACTAATTTCATTTAAGTCGATTAAAGAATCCATTGTTTATACCTTCATCAATAAAACAAAATATTAGTAACCTACATACCCTGCAAAAAATGCGATCACTCCGGGATACATCCGGGACAACTCGCAAGGGAGCATGCGATTACTACCCATTTGTATCTCTTTATATGGGTTGAAGTGTTCTCTTTTGTTTGAGCATGTCCTATGAAGAGACTAATTGTACCCAGTTTGTACCCGAACGGGTAGCAAAAGCGCACAATTGTACCCGTTTTGTACCCGAACAGGTAGCAAATGCGACACATCCATTTGTGCGACTAATTGTACCCGTTTGATACCCTTTCGGGTACAATTCGTCTACAATTAGTATACATATGTACCCGTTCGGGTACAATTGGGAACAATTGTAGACTAATTGTACCCGAAAGAGAGCGCTCCCGGACAAATCTTTTTAGAGACTCGTCGCACACTTTTTTACAGGGTACGTACATACAAACATATGTATAGGTATATAAATGAATTGTTATCATGATTACATCAATACAATGCATTGTAATGAAATATTAAAATGAATTACATATGTATCCCAACAAACACTGAGGCTAGATATCGTCTTAAAAATGATTCGAGAACTCACTTGTTGATGTGTAAACATCTTTGCTGTAGCTACGAGTGATTTCGAAAAACAGGTAAAGTTTACGCGTAAACGTAAATGACCTTTCTGTTAGTGCAATGCTGCGTCCGTGTGAATCGCTTGGCACTGTCAGTGGTAGGTAGGTAGCTAGGCATTTACTTACAAATGCTTGCATGCATAGCCGTGCATATGCAAATATCAACAACAACAGCAACGTAGCGAAGTGAAGTTATTGTTGTTGTTTTCTGCAACAATGCGACAAATAGGCAAAATAAAAAGGACCAACCTGTTTGAACATGTATGCAAATGTATGGATATGCACACCTACATCTACCTATCTAATTTTCTATGCAATATTGGTATCAAATGAAAGGTTTTGAGCAGGACTTCGATATGGAGCTCTTTTCATTGTGACAAGGGCTCAAGATATGGGTCAAAAGAAGGACCCGGATGATCCTTGAATGTTTCTGAGCAATATTGGTATCAAAAGAAAGGTTTTGAGCAGGACTTCGATATGAAACTCTTTTCATTGTGAACCCTAGGCCGGGTCTCAAGATATGGGTCAAAACAAGGACCCGGATGATCCTTGAATGTTTCTGAGCAATATTGGTATCAAATGAAAGGTTTTGAGCAGGACTTCGATATGAAGCTCTTTTCATTGTGACCCCTAGGCCGGGTCTCCAGATATGGGTCAAACGTGGACTCGGATGATCTTGCATGTTTCTGAGCAATACAAAACAAAACAACATAAAAAATCAAAAGTCAAAAACCAAAAACCAAAACAAACAAAAACAACAAAATAGTAGCAGTCACAATGACAACAAAAAATTACAAAAACGATAGTCGCCTTTTAATCCATAGAAAACCAGCAAAAAAAAGGAATAAGGAAAAGGGAATAAATATCCGATTTCGAAACAGTTTACACATCAATATTCATGAATACTCGTTATTCACGCTTTAATTTTTTTTTTTCAAATCTCCAACTTTAGTCGACCATTCGAGAAACAATCGGGAATCATAGCGTTCTAAAAAAATGGTACAGACCTAGTTCTCAAATCGAGAAAATTATATCATGTACCTACATAGGTACCTAGTCACCAAAAATTCTCTAACGTTAGAGATTGTGTTTGCTGGGATGGACATATGTACATACATACATATGTACATATATCAAAGCTGATATTGATATTCCACTTAATAAGTTTCCTATTATTCCAAAATCGTATTTAAGTTAGGGAAAATCGTTATTTCCGAGTTATTTTTCGAGTTTTATTTTTCGATCAGATAATAAATTTTTTTTTAGTTTCATTTGCCTGCAATTGTCGATTTCGCCACACAAGTACGTAAAGTATATAAAACATTTTTTAATTTTTTTTTTGATTTATATACTTTACCTACGTAGATTAGGCATATAACAAATTTCGACGAAAAATTTGGCATACCACCACGTGGTGACAAATATTGTACAAGTAATGAATATCACATTTTTATGTGATTTCGGTTCAAAAACGTTCCGCGCAAAAATGGATTTCTAAAAAAAAGTCAGATTTTTTTTAAAATTTTTTTTTTAACATTTTTATTTTTACATTTTTGTCAATTGTTATATGAAATAAGTTTTAAGTTTAAAGTATGTGATGATTTCCACATTTCTTTTAATAGACCTTAAGGTAAATATCTATTATTATGAAGAAAAACGTGTACACTGTACAAAACTTTTTTTGTTTTTTCAGCAGTTCTGATAAAAAGTAATTTCGTTTTGCGCGGAAACTTTTTTGCAATTTCGCAAAAAAAAAATAATGGGGTTCATACTTTTTTATGTTCTATTCGACTATGGTATGCCGTTTTTCGTATTTGCAAAAATTGTAAAAAGTTATATGCCTAACGTTCATATGTATATATGTGGCGAAGTCAAAAATTGCGGGCGAAATTAAACTTAAGAGACTTTTATTCTGTGAGCAAAAAAAAAATAAAACTCAAAAAATAACTTTTATTTTCTGAGCGAAAAATTAAAATCAAAAAATAACTTTTATTTTCTGAGGAAAAAATAAAACTAAAACTAATGATTAAAAATCAATTTTTTTTTATAGAAATCGAAAAAATTAAATTTAAAGCACCTATAGGTTGATTATATATGTATGTGTCCTACTTCTTTTGCGTTTAGCATTTCTCCTTCAGCATGATCTTTTTAATCAAAATTTGAAAAAAACAACGATTATTTGCAATCCCTGGTTTATATGGACAAACAAGCGAACAAATTTCAATGATTTGAGTGTGCTAACTTTTATTGCTTTTATGTTTGTACACTAATTTTTTTATGAATATATGATTGTATATATGTATGTATGTATATACGAAATACATATGATGGAGCCGGTCTCCCTCAGGCAGTCTGTCGGTCATAGTTAGAACTTCGGTTTGCTGGCTGATACACAATCATTCGTAAGTTGAACGTGGTTGGATGTGTTCGAACTACTAACGGTTATCATCAAGCTCTTTTTGACTTCAAATAGTCAAACGTGTTACTTACATTCATACATACATACATATATATTTGTACGTACATAAATTACATCTGAATTAATTTTATTAATTATATATGTACGTGAAACAATTAAAACATAGTTCCCATAATTAGTTAAGGTGAAAAAATATACATATCGCTATTTAAACTTCATAATCGCCTAACCTACATTTGTGATGAAAATTAAGGGGAAATTTTCCAATACTGCCGCACGCCCCCAAAAAAACGATTTGTACCGTGGGTTAGGGGCGGGGAAGGGTGTTCTGAATCCGTAAAATTTAGGCGCCGGACGTACCTCGTTTTCGAGGAATTTATGGTTAAAGTTTAGTAACTCCATATAAATTCGATAGATAAAGAAAAAACACAGTGCTTTTGCGGAGAACACTTTTCTGCGTTGGCGGCCTTCGGCCGCGCTTATTTAAAATAACCCTGGGCTACGCCACCAAAGTCCGGATATACAACCTAACCGTGGCTACCGCCACGGTGATGTCCTTCTGCGTAGTACACCCTTCAGCGTAATATCTATGGCCCGTTCAACAGTACTTTTGCGGCCATTTCAACTCGCAAAATTGTACAAATACTTACCTTGTACCTATGTCAGTTGTGTGTGTGTGTGTAAAAATAGGTAAAAATTTAACAACTTTAACAAATTCCGGGAAAACCAGGTACGTCCGGCGCCCAAATTTAACAAATTCAGAACCTACTTCCCCTCCCCTACCATCCAGTAAAAGTCATTTTTTTGGGGCCGTGCGGCATTATTGGAAAGCCGACCCAAAATTAAAATTGAATTCCTGACAGCCAACTCTACGACTTCAGAGCTGAAAAGGGCACCATAGGGAAATACATATAAAGCTTCTCGAGCTTCCCAAAGACTAAATTTATGATATGGATCTATAGAGCTCGGCGCCAGAAGTTAAAGTTTGGCATAGACGGTTATGAAAGTTTCACTTATGCGGTTATGAAGTTTAAACAACGATATGTATAGAAATGTTTGCTCTTATTACTTTACGTTTAGTTTCTGTTAGCACAGTGTTACGTATATACACAAATTCAAATATACATACATACATAATTGGTGATGCGAAAGAGAACAAAATAAAATATTTTTGGTGTGGGTGCATTTGCGTGAATTTGACCAAGAATATATAAAATTATACTTATGTATATACATTTTAAATATACATATGTACATTTGTACGTCGCGCCTGAAAAATCCACTCCAACTAAAATATATGTCATATGTATGTCACTAGGTACCTACCAGCCGGAATGGGATTCTTTCAGTTTTGACAAAATCGAGACGCCCCCAAGTATTTTGTCTATAAATTAATGTAGTATGTATATAAACATACCTATGTATGTATATTAGGGTGCGGCGATTTACTAACCTATATCGCGCCATCGAAATTTGGATTCCTCTCATTTTTCTGAGTAGAAAACTCCTCCACGACATTTGTCTAAAATTAATTTCTATGTTCCGGAATTTGGTTTTTATGAACCAAGATGAATTTTTGAAAATAAAAATTGGCAAAAATCGACAAAAAATATCCAAGTTGAGGAGTTATTCCCTAAAAGTAGACTTATGCTTCTGAAATTTATGTTTTGTTTCCAATAGTACGCTATGGCGTATGAGTAACCTTGAGTTTTTTTTAGAGTTGAGTAAAGTAAAAAAAAAACAAGTCCGAAATAGCATACGTCTACGTTTTGTGTTATAACTCTTAAATTTTTGCAGCTAAAATTCTGAAATTTTGTATTTAGAGAGTTTATTGTATACAAAGCGCTGTCGGCGAAAATCATCGGTATCGGATGACTATAACATAGGGAACCCATACCGCGATTTTGGGCCAATGAAAAGAGTGCATTCTAGTTTTCCTATACCGGAAGATAAATTAATATTTTAAAACACTGTTCATATATTGCATTGACTTATTTTTAAGAAATTTGCAAAAAAAATTGTATACAACAAGAGATAATCGCGAAAATATGCGATTTTGGGCATTCAGCCTCCATAGCCGGAAATCAAGCTATATCTCGAAAACGGATCATCCGATTTCGGAGTTCATATCTGGATTCATATAAAATTCTGCTTCAATTCGATGTGCATATTGGCCTGGATATTTTTTTGTCGATTTTTGCCCAATTTTTATTTTCAAAATTCCGGAACATCAAAATTAATTTTAGACCAATGTCGTGGAGGAGTTTTCTTCTAAAAAAATGAGAGTAATCCGATGGCGCGGTATCCATTGATTTCCCTCCATACAAATCGCCCCACCCTAATGTATATATACATATCTATATGGACATATGGTAAATACATACATATGTATGCCCAACAAACACTGAGATTAGATATCGATTTGAGAATAACTAGAGAACTAGCCCTTTTCTGAGATCTCTAACGGTGCAGAACGAATTGAGAAACTGCCGTTATTCATAGCGATCTCAAACAAAATGTGCATGCGCTCAAATCGAGCAAATTATATTTCCAGAATCGAAATCTAAAGAAGTTCTCTAATGAGATTCTAATGAGAATTTACAAATACATACCTACTTCTTTTCCTAGCCACTTTCCAATTGAATTCTAGTGCAGCTTTCTACCTTCGCTTTCGATTAGAGAATAGTTAGAAAATTATACCTACTAGTTATCTAATGTAGTCACCAAGAATTCTCTAACGTTAGAGACTGTGTTTTCTGTGATGTATGCGCACATATGTACATATCCATACATATTCTCCTTTGGTTTTGAAATATGAATCACCGACTTTTATGTGCATTTATCAGTTGTGTAAATAAGATGTTTGTTATGAATTAAGAAGTACATAGTACATACATATGTATTTACATAAATACATTTTCATCTACCAAAGAGTTGAAATATTCAACATTACTCCAAAAATTTATTCTACATACATACATTGTTCAATAGAAATTTTTATACCAGTGGCGTAGCTAGAGAATTTTTCGGGGGGGGGGGGGTCACAGCCAATGTAAAAAATTTACCAAAATTAAAATTACCAAAAAAAAAACTACAATTTTTTTTTACAAATGATAAAAATCGCTAGCTTAGAATGCAAATTGTGTAAGTCCTTTTTTAAAACTTTGTAGGAGAGACAAAAAACAAAAAAGAAACAAGTAAGGAAGCCTAAGTTCGAGTGGAATCGAACATTAGATACTCAGCTGTATGCTTTCATTGTTTGTTTGCGTTTGTTCGATATAGGGTGTATTTTATATGACACAAGTGCTGCATAAACAGGGCGCAGCCACGCCCATTTTCAAAATTTGTATCAATCATCCAAATAAGCATATAAATATTATTGTTAGTGCAAAATTGCATCCCTCTATGACTTTTAGTTACAAAAACTTCACGTTACAAATTCCAAAAGGGTGTTCCAGAAATATCTTTGTTAAAAAGTAGGCGTGGTCATAAACCGATTTCAATACATTTTTGCGTGTCTATTAACACATGTTATAAAAGTGTATAAACCAAGTTTCGTCATAATATCTCAGTTATTTGTCGAGTAATAGGCACGTAGATTCCTTTGTATAAAAAGAGGCGGTGCCACGCCCATTTTCCAAACTTTTTTATATTTTGTTTCCGGTCTATTGTAGAACTCATGTCACAAAATTTCAGTGATAGATCTTTATATTTGACAGAGAGATCGCTTAAAATGTTTTTATTAGGTCACTTTATAAAACCCATATATAAAAGTGGGCGTGGTCGTCAACCGATTTTGGAAATCTTTCGTCCACACATTTGGCTAAGTAAATATATCACGCGTACCAAATTTCATCGATATATCTTTAACGGTTTATGAGTTATGGCTTATAAAACTTTCAATATTTGCCCCTTAATAAGTGGGCGTGGCACCGCCCATTTTCCAAAATTTTTATATTTTTTGTTTTATGTCCCTAGTTGGTCTCCTGCCACAAAATTTCAGTGATAGATCTTTATATTTGACAGAGATATCGCTTAAAATGTTTTTATTAGGCCCCTTTATAGTTCCCATATATAAAAGTGGGCGTGGCCGTCAACCGATTTTGATAATTTTTCGCCAAAACATTTGTCTAAGTAAGCAAATTACGCAAAACAAATTTCATCGATATATCTTCAACGGTTTCTGAGTTATGACATATAAAACTTTCAATGTTTGCCCCTTAATAAGTGGGCGTGGCACCGCCCATTTTCCAAAATTTTTGTACTTTTTGTTTTATGTCCGTAGTTGGACTCCTGCCACAAAAATTCAGTGATAGATCTTTATATTTGACAGAGATATCGCTTAAAATGTTTTTATTAGGCCCCTTTATAGTTCCCATATATCAAAGTGGGCGTGGCCGTCAACCGATTTTGATAATTTTTCGCCAAAACATTTGTCTAGGTAAGCAAATTACGCATACCAAATTTCATCGATATATCTTCAACGGTTTCTGAGTTATGACATATAAAACTTTCAATGTTTGACCCTTAATAAGTGGGCGTGGCACCGCCCATTTTCCAAAACTTAATCAAATTTCTTCATAACGGCCTGAGCTCAATACGTGGGTAAAATTTTATCACTCTAGCTATATTAGTGGCTGAGATACCAAATTTCCGATTTTTTCTATATAGGAAAAGTGGGCGTGGTCATGGTCCGATTTCGCCCATTTTCAATACCAACCGTCCCAGTCTCGATACCAACTTGCATTTCAAATTTCATCAAAATATCTCAATTTTTACGCGAGTTATCGTGCGTACGGACGGACGGACGGACGGACGGACGGACGGACGGACGGACGGACGGACGGACGGACGGACGGACGGACGGACGGACATGGCTCAATCGATTTCTCTTTTCACCCTGATCATTTTGATATATATAAGTCCATATCTATCTCGATTATTTCATTATGTTACAATCCACCGTTATGAAATCAAAATTATAATACTCTGTGTACTAGTACAGCTGAGTATAAAAAAAAAATCGAAATGAAAAAAAATTTCTGTTTATATAAATATTTTGGACTTACACAATTTTTTTCGCTTTTTGGACTTACACAATTTGCGTATCACTGAATAACAACGAGTAGAAATATGACAAGTATCTCAGACTTGTTTAGCGCGGTGCGTATTTGATTTTTCTAGCGTTCTACATAAAAATACACTTTTTCATAAAAGTGGACTTACACAGTTTGCACTCTAAGCTAGCGAAATGTAATTTTTTCAGACTATAATTTAACATTTTAGTACACAAATATCGCTTATAATACATATATCAAACTCTTAAGGCCCTTGGCCACTTAAAATCTGGAATGTTAAGAAGTGTATACATATGTGTGAGTGTCGGGTGATTGACGCAAATATCTAAAAGATTTGATTCTCATCAACGCGAGCCCGAACAAGAACGTGTAGCACGACGACTGCCGATTGCACTAACACACACAAAAAACTCACACATACACACTGCTTGACATGCCAGATTTTCAGTTGCCAAGGGCCTTTAACTATACTTCAAAAGTAAGTCTCATATTCTCTTCTGGAAATCTACGCGCATAGGTAGATTTTCAAGTTTTATGCGCCCAAAATTGAATTTTGTAAAATTGTTACAATTACAGAAAAAAAACATACCCACATATTGGAAATAGAATGGGGAGCAATAATTCATCGCTTTTTTCCAGACCCCATACTCTGCACTTGCCCCAGATGGTCGTAACTTAGCATATCTGAAGTTAGTTTTTTTGTTTTTTTCTTACATATTTCATATTTTTAAGTGCTAGTTTCAGCTTGAATATTTATTATTTAAAGCATTTCATTTAAGTAATCGTGATGAATCCTAAAGGTGCAAGTAATTATTAACACTTTTCAATAATATCCTTGGTTTCCAATAATTCTAAGTTATAAGCTTTTAAAGTTGGGATATTTAAAAAAAAATTATCAATCTTTTTCATGTTAAAAATTGGTTTTGTTATGTTGCTCTGTCAGACTCAGTCAAATTAACCCTCGGACATGATATCTAGTACAATTAGTAGTTAGCCGACAAAAAATTACGTCGCACAAAGCCGCACTTCACTACTAGATACAGGGTTTTTCATATGTACCTACAATAATTTTCTTTTTGTGCTTTATATTTAATTTTAATGTTTATAGTTCTAACGCATATCTTGGTTAATTTAGGTGATGCTCGAAAGTAACCCAGATATTTAGCAGCTATTATTGTTAACTTTTTAGGCAGTATTTTTAGTATTTCCAATTTTTCAAAGTTAATGAAGTATCATAAAAAGGGGCTAAGAATTATAAAGCTACATTTTTTAGAAGATTTTTGAGTATGCAATTTTGCAGCTCATTTAATTGTAATATAATAATATGCAACATTCAACTTTTTGAAAAATTTCATTGGCTTTTCGGAAATTTTAATTGGAACGGTCTCACGTACATATAACGCAAACACCCTACAGAAAAAAATTGCTAAAATCGACGGAAATTTTTACAGCATTGAGAATAGCACTTTTTACACTAAAATTGGTTGGCTACATAACAGTACACTTAGAAATCTCCTCAAAATCTTCTATAAATTCTGGCCGCGCTTTGAAATTTTTAATCCACTTTTAGAAATTTCTACGATTTTTCGGATTTTTCCATAAGCTTAGAAATCCTGCTTAACCCATTAATGCCGGGGTATATAACCCATGGACCGATTGTTATGATTTTTCATGCACCAGTTAGTTTCGACCCCTTAATGCGAAAAATTATTTTAAATTTTTTTTTTTTTTTGACCACGCCCATTTCCCAGGCTGTACTTTCTAAAGTACAGCCGGCATTAGTATATATATTTTTTGTTTCGTTCAACAACAAAAAACAAATGATTTCATTTTTATTTAAATTCAAGTTTAGAGGATATGCATACACTTATGTATACAGTTACTTAAAATAATTTCATAAATGGAAGAAAAAAGAAATTACTATAAATATTTTATGAATGGTATTCAGCGAAACAATCCCGTATTATGCAAAGCGTTTTTCTGCATATGGCACATGACCAAATACTGCGCTGATGGCATACGACACACCGCAATTGTGCGGCATTTTTTTGTGGAATATGGCCGTTAGTACTCCTTTCTACAGATGAAGCAGGTGCACGTCTTTTTCTAGGAGCTCGTGCTTTCCCTTCAATTAAATATTTCCGAACAATTGCGCGTCTGAATTGCAGTTGTGTGTTATATTTATCCTTATTGCGATTGACTGACACATAAAATTTCCAAGCATTTGTCATGGTCAAATCCATAAGATAGGTGAAAATTACCCACCACCATTTTTTTCCTCTTAGCCCTATGCGATAGGCATTTAAATTTTGATCAATGTTATCAACTCCACCCATATGCTTATTATACGTGGCATACAAATTCGGTTGGGTAACGTTGATCTTGCTTTGACTCTCACGAGACCAGCGTTTAACATATTGCACAGGTGTTATCTTATCAAAATTAGTGAGCATCGAACAAACGCTATTGTCCACCCACTTCACTGCAAGGATATCATTGTGAGTATCGTAACGATAATCGTAAGTTCCACGGGACTTCTTTTTGAAAATTTTGTTGTGATCAAGCTTGCAGTTTGAAATTCTATTTTCACGAACGGTGCCACTTGCTTTGAACTTCATGTCTGCTAGCTGCCTCATCAGAGAATGGGTAGTAAAATAGTTGTCGAAGAAAATTGTATGTCTCTCGGGATTGGGAATCCTGTCGACAAAGTTCAACACAACGCTTGCGCCTAGTGGAATATTTCGATCTTCGAGGGTATTTTTTCCACAATAAATATCCAAATCATAACAATATCCGGAAGAGCTAGCTAGCATCTATGCCTTGTAACCAAAGCGTATTGGTTTGCCTTTAATAAATTGTTTCGCAGAGTGCCTGCCGAAGTATTTTATCATTGATTCGTCAATTGATAGATTTGAATGAAAATAACCAAATTGCTGAAAACGTGAAATCATCATAGTCAATAGTGGCCTTATTTTATACATTTTGTCTGTAGAATTATTTATTTTAGTGTTGTCTGCAAGATGAAGATACTGTTTTATTTCAAGAAAACGATCTCTTGTCATGGCCTCAGAAATTAAAGGCACTCCAAGATCCTCGTCGAGAGACCAGTATGCACGTTCATTTGGTAATTTATGGTAACCAGTAAAAAACAAAATCGCTATAAAGACTCTCATCTCGTCAACATCAATAGTAAAATTAGGGTTGTTTTTATCGCAGTGTGCATATAAGATGGTTTGGGCACACATGTATTCAACTATTTCGTCAGTTAAAAATTCTTTGAAAATCATGTTTGGGGTATACTCATCAAAACTGGCCTTCGTTGTATCAAACGATTCAACATAAATGGTGTCATTGTATTCAGTCGTATACCTTGGATCTTTTTTGAGCCATTTACAATTTGGGGTATCTATAAAAGATAAATTAACAAACAGGGGATAATGAACGTGCATGATACGCAAAGTCAAGTAGTTACCGATAGCTAGGTATTTATCTGAAATGGAGACCGATCGCTTTGCTGCCGCAGAGGTTGATGGTTGATCAAGCTCCTCTAATGTAGAGTTTTTAACTGATGCTGGTGCAGAGTCAGTTGAGTGAACGCAATCAATAATATCCTCATCGATATTCAGTTCAATACGTCCAGGCACATCTGTCGGCAGCATATCATCGTCTAAGTTATCCTCATCAAATTCCTCGCAGTCAGTTAGTGCGTCTAGCTCGGGAGGAATGATGATCAACTCCGAGTTCGAAACATCATCAGTTTCACTGTCATCACAGAACAGAGCATTAACTGCTTCTTCCAGACCTTTAAAGTCTTTTTGGCCACGGAAAATATCTTTCCCTTTTGTTGTAGACATTTCTAAATTCCGGGCAAAAAAAGTAAAAAATTATACTGTAAATGCCGGTTGTACTTTATAAAGTAGACCAGTTTTTCAGGCGTAAAAAATTACACATTATTAAAGTTATCAACAAATCTTTAATGTGGTATACTTACTGTTGTCTTCTTTCATATATTTTTATTCAAAACTGTTATTTAAATCGACACTATACACTTTTTTATTAATTTATAAACACGCACCTCTTAAAAATTGCGATTTTTTGTCACTTGTTGACTTTGACACATCGTAAATGTCAAAATTTCATTCCAGTGGCGGTAAAAAAAAATTTTTGGTTTAGATTGGACCGTTAACTAACCACAGGAATGCCAACTTTATAGAAATCGATAATAGTGTGTCCTTAAAAATTTTCGGAAATACCCCAATTTTTTGTACTTTGTAAAGTACAGTCGGCGCGAATGGGTTAAGGCGATTTTTATTGAAAAATTGTTTACATTTTTAAACGAAAATAAGAGAGTAAAATTTTCGACAGAACTGTTTGAAATAAATTTAAAAACTCTGGCGTATGATTTTTTTTGAGTCACTGTATATATTTTTCAATAAAATCGACTTTTAACTAGAGCCCTAGATACCCGGGTATCGAGCAATTCGATCTGATCGTTTTTGTTTGAAGCCCGTTTGTTGTTCAAATGCCCGTACAAACATTCGAGCATTCGAGCTTACAAACAAAAAAAATGTGTATCGGAAAAACAAAAATAAAAAAAACTACATATAAAGAGAAAACAAAATAATAAACAAAAGCTTCAAAATACCCGAATTGTTCAAATGCCCGTACAAACATACGGGCAATAAACAAACAAACAACTCTTCGAGCATTTGAACAACAACTGTTCGGGCTACTCGAAAATGTTCAAAAAAAAAATCGAGAGCTCTACTTTTAACACAAATTATTAAAATTTTGCATTAAACAAGCAATTTGGAATAGATGTACACAATAAAATATTTCTACCTATGTGCTACGGTTATAAATAATAATTTTCTTATATAATTTAGTTTTTTAATATTCCATTTTGACAGACATTAAATAAAATTTCAAGTTCAGATACTCTTATACATTGCATATTTATTCCCATTGTAGTTTATACTAATATTATTTGATTAAGATGATAAGTAATTGAAATAAAACTTGAAATTTAAATAATTGGCGATACTTTTCTGTTATTAGCATGTTAATAACAGCAATACCGTATAATAATTGTAGCGTTTGTTGAGCCGTAGGGAAGTGCAGGAACCGTAGGAATTTTACCACAAAAGAGCGAATATAAGTACAAAGAATGTAAATTGTGATAAAATTCCTGCGGTTCTTGCACTTTCCTACGGCTCAACAAACGATAGAATTATAAGTAATACTTCGTGAAAAAGCGCTAAATTTCGAATTACCAATTTCGAAAAATTACTATTGTCATTGATTTTTTCCTGAAAAATAAATGTATGCTAATAAAGTCAAAGATGGTTTTATGGTCAAAACGAATCTTTCGGGGGGGGGGGGGGGGGTTTGTTCCCAAACCCCCTCCCCCCCGTTACTACGCCACTGTTTTATACGCTCAATTCTGGCTAGGAACATGTATATGTACATATGCAAAACCGCCCATCGAAAAATTGTAAAACCGCCCATTTACCAAAACCCAAATTTTATAAGAGAGCGAAAAGATGTGTTGGCTTTTCAATAGAGATGGTGGGATAGTTGGTATTTCATTAAACGTTATTTTAAAAACTTGTCACTGGAAAAATCTTTTTACGATTTTTATCTATGTGTTGTCATCAATGACTGCATCCTAGGGTTTTCAAAACTCATATTTGCAACAAATGTGAAATACTTAGACGGTTTTGCAAGCGTTCTATGGGCCCGGATAAACGCCAAATTATACTAAATAATTATTTTTTCTAATTATGTAATTGAAATCCAATTTGGGTCAATTTGGTAGTCGGCGGCATACCCTTAGCAGTTTTTTTATGCAAAGAAAAAGCTTCTCACAAAGGTATACCTAAAACAGAAGAATCGTTTCTTTCCAAAAAAAGGCAACATACATACATACCTACTAGGTACCAGCGGGACTATTCTAACTAACTTTAAATTGGAGACAGCGTATGTACCTAATAATTATTTCACCTAAAATCGTATCTGATTTGAATTATAAAAGTTTGTGCGAATAGGTATACCTATCGAGGAATGAAAAAGACTGAACTACATATCGACGCTTCCAAACAATACTGTACTAAGTCGACTTAGTACGTTTTCTCGTTTTTGGTGTTTTCGAGTATTACGTGTCTTAGATGCCGGTAAATTTTGGTACCAATCGGACAATCCAATCCAAAGTTATAAGCAAAAGTGTACAACTCGAGACTTTTACAGAAAAAAATATTGAAAGCATGCCATGAAAAATAACGTACCTAGCAAGTTGTTATTTTTCTTATGCTTTTATATAAAGCGTATCCAAATCCAAATAGACGTTAGAAGCGAAAATATGCTTAGCGCACAACTGAAGTTTCATATCGATTTTAAACTTTGAGAACTTCCCCCGCAAAACTCAGTTTTCAGACTTAGTACAGTATTGTTTGAATGCGTCGATATATAGTACATACATACGCAAGACCAAAAAAAGCCAAAATACTCTGAACCTTTTTTGCTTATGTATGTATGTAAGTAAGTATGTATTTGTGTCCAAAATCCATTTCTGTTATCTCCCTGCAGCGAAATCAACTAGTTGTAAACTAATTGACAACTAGTTGGCCATACAGCTCAACTAGTCAGCCATCTATCTTTTTTCCATATTAGCAACTGGTATTTTTAACACGGTGACTAGTTAGTATAGATATCAGAACTATACCAGTTGACTGACTAGTTTTACATGCTACTCCAATGAAAATAAAAATTGCAAAATTAAGTTTCCAATACATTTATTTAGTTATTAGAATATGATATTTAAATTAAAGAATTCAGGCACATTAGATTGTGATCTTGCATATTAAATATTTAGGTAAATTAACATTAACATTGTGAATAAGTAACACGTTGACCATTCTAAGCTTGATATTTATATTGATGATTTTCTGATTTTATACAAACATATCATGTACTTTTTTCTATGGCTGAAGTAGTATCTAATATACAGGGCTATATTAACATCTCAAACTATGTTATATTTGTAGCATTCACCTAATTTAATGATCTAACAATTTGCAACCAACTAAATCTACAAGGGGCCTACTACGCAGGGTTCGAATACTACAACAACAATAAAGAAGTTCTTTACTTTTACTGCATACGTGTTCATTGCAACCTCCAGAAACCCCGGATACATTCGTTTTTAATTTAAAACCCTTTTTTTGGCAAAACTTCTTGTTTCATAACTAATCTCAATTTGTCCCCTATGAATCTAGTTGGGCAACTCCCATAATTTATCTAGTCAGTTAACTGGTAGGTTGGCTGACTAGTTTGGACTTTCGCTGCAGGGAGAGCTCTTACAAATCCCAAATATGTTTTGCAAACATATGTATGTATGTATTTACATACATGTTATCATTAACTTCAATAATGACATTACTCAAAACATAGGAAACAAGTAGTTTTAAAAAGTTTCAATTCATCAGCTTACTAGTAAAACTATAAAATCTCATTAGTCTCAAAAAGAATAACAAATCGTCGTCGCGCACCGAAAAACATTTATGTGTTTTTCAGTAACTTTTCAGAAGAGGAAGACAAAATGATTCATGGTGTCCATTGGCAAAATTTTGAAAATTTTGAAGTCATAATGGATTGTACTAAATGATTGTTATGATTTGAGCAGTCCACTTTTAGCCATGGAAATTTGTAATATTAAGCCACAAAGTACAAAAAAAAAAACGAATAGAGAAAATTTTGAAAACAAAGGTCATTAAAAGCTTAAAAATGTGAAAAAAAAACTTTTTTTGACCCATTGCGACGTGATAAAGATTTGAGCCGTTTTAAGGACATAACTGTATATAATATGCAAGGCTGCACAACGATATCAACAAAAAAATTTTGTTTTGTTGAATATCAAATAAGATCTAGCAAAAAAATTTTGTTTTGTTGAATACCAAAAAAAAAATTATTGAAATTATTTCGTTTCGTTGATTATCAAAAAAAAAAAATTATCAAAATTATTTCGTTTCGTTGATAATCAAAAACAAAATAATAATAAAAAATCGTTTCGGGCTTAAGCTGATTCCACATAAAACTTTTTCCGCTTTGCGTTACGCCGCTTTCTATGTCAATAGACATATTTGTTTTTTGATAATCAACAAAACGAAATTATTTTTGATAATTTTTTTTTGATAATTATCAAAACAGTATTTTTTTGTTAAACATTTAACGTTAAAATTTTTCAAAGTTGAATTGAAAACAAATTTTTTTTTCGGTTATTGATAAAAAAAATAACGTTAATGTGCAGCCCTGATATATGTAGTTAATATTCGCTAAAAAAAAATTTTGAAAAAAAAAAATCACATAACCGTTTTTGTATTCGTAGCGACGAAATGTTTCGTGAGTCGCAGTAGTTAAGGCGGTGTGGTAATGAGTGAAATAGAAGAATGAGTTTCTATTTTGACTTTCTGATTAGCATAATTTCTTACGCATACATATATATGTATGTACATATGTATTACGTGTGTTTGTGGGTATGTGGCCGCTGTGGTGTAGTTGGTAGAGTGCTCGCCTAATATGCCAGAGGTCTCGGGTACAAACCCCAGTCCGAGCAAACACCAAAAAAAATTTTTTCCAATTAGTAAAAATCCAATTACATATTGGGTTTTTAAGAGCAGCGGTCACCTCTCGGCAGTGGGCGGCATAACCTCCGAGTGTATTTCTGCCATGAAAAAGGTTCTCACAAAAAATGCATTCGCCCTTCGTAGTCGGCATAAAACTGTGGGTACACCCAATTAGTAGGAAAAG
This sequence comes from Urophora cardui, assembly GCA_960531455.1. NCBI lineage: Eukaryota > Metazoa > Arthropoda > Insecta > Diptera > Tephritidae > Urophora > Urophora cardui. The sequence goes on along the minus strand of OY482672.1, from coordinate 13,620,444 downwards.
CAAAAGGAGCACAACTCGAATTGGAAGAGAAGCTCGGCCATAAAACTCGTCAGAGTTATAATAGCGCCATTGTATTATATTATTATACATACATACATATTTGAAAACAATGATGTCACTTATGTACGAGATGTGTTAAGGAAAATAAAAGCAAGCATCTACATACCTACATACATATGTACATATCGTCGTTTAAGCTTCATAACCGCCTAAGTGAAACTTTCATAAGCGCTTGTGCCAAAAATGAGATTTGTCAATCCTGACGCCCAGCTCTATCTATGCATACGCATAATGTCGTTTTCAGTTCTGAATTCGTACAGCTGGACGTCAGCAATTCAATTATAATTTTTGGCACAAGTGTCCCACAGTGGGCGATTCGCCTACGTTAGCGGCGGAAAACTAATAACTTTCAAAGTAGAAAAGATATCTTAAAGCGTTTTTTTTATTAATTAAGAAAACCATCAAGAAACTAAAAATGTTTTTCTTAATTAAAAAATTTTTTTTTTTATTTATTTTTTATTTAACTGCGTTTAATAAGCAAAAAATATATGAACTTTATTCCTGTGCGACACCCCTTAACCGTTTCTGATCGGAACAAAAATTTAAATGTGGTATCTTCGACTATATTAGCATCGACCTACGAGGTGAGGTTGAGGAAATATGCTATAAAATTTGTATCCGTACATTTGGGGATCACCCTAATGCACACATATACATACATACGTATGTATGTACATTTTAAAAGTTGTATAATCTAATAAATCAAAAATGTTCTCTAAACAGAATTGTGTTCTTATAAAAATTTGAAGAGCAACCATAATCTATTATATAAAAATGAATGTGTGTGTTTGTGTGTGTGTGTGTCCTTTATGGACTCCCAAAGTAATCAACCGATCATTTTGAAATTTTCACAGTAGATTCACGTGGTACTAGCGCACATAATAGGGTATATAGAATTTCGAAAAAGTGGGAACTTCCCGGAATATAGGCCCAAATGTGGACCCAGAGTGACCCAGCAAGTGTTTGAGCAATATGGGTATCAAACGAAAGGTGCTGAGCAGGCCTTCAACATAGAGTTATTTTCATTGCGATGCCTAGGCCGGGTCCCCAAATATGGGTCAAAACGTGGACCCGGATGACCCACGAATGCTTCTAGGCGATATTGGTATCAAATGAAAGGTGTCGAGCAGGGCTTCAAAACACAGATATTTTCATTGTTATTTTTTGAGTCGGTTTCCCAGAAATGGTTCAAGCAGTGAGCTCGGATGGTGATGGGTGGTCCCGATAAAGGTAAAGGTAAAGGTAAAGGTAAAGGTAAAGGTAAAGGTAAAGGTAAAGGTAAAGGTAAAGGTAAAGGTAAAGGTAAAGGTAAAGGTAAAGGTAAAGGTAAAGGTAAAGGTAAAGGTAACGGTAAAGGTAAAAGTAAAGGTAAAGGTAAAGGTAAAGGTAATGGTAAAGGTAAAGGTAAAGGTAAAGGTAAAGGTAAAGGTAAAGGTAAAGGTAAAGGTAAAGGTAAAGGTAAAGGTAAAGGTAAAGGTAAAGGTAAAGGTAAAGGTAAAGGTAAAGGTAAAGGTAAAGGTAAAGGTAAAGGTAAAGGTAAAGGTAAAGGTAAAGGTAAAGGTAAAGGTAAAGGTAAAGGTAAAGGTAAAGGTAAAGGTAAAGGTAAAGGTAAAGGTAAAGGGAGATACCCATTATAACATAAAAGCTTTTGTTTGTCGCTGCGAAGCGGGGCGGGTATTTGCTAGTACATATATAAAACGTATACTTATGTATATACATTATACATACATACCCCAGCAAACATACTCGGAGCACTCATAATTTGGAGTCCGATATGTATCCGAATCAAGGCTGCAAAATAACGTTATCTATATATATAAAAATGGTGTAAAAAATGTTACTAACCTCATCAGATGAGAACGGCTGGGCCGATTTCTGTAAAATTTTTTGTCAGTTGTTCGTATTCTCGAGGAGATGGTTCGTACGGAAGAAAATTTTGGAAAATCTCTCCGGAAAAGTCCGAAAATTGGAAAAATCGGTGTGTATGTGTGCATCTGTGGATGTGTGTCCTTTATAAACTCCCAAAGTAACCATCCGTTCTTTATGAAATATTCACAGTAGATTCATGTGGTGTTAGTGCACATAGTAGGGTATATAGAATTTCGAAAAAAAGGAAGCTTCTCGGAATACAGGCCTAAATGAAGACCCAGATCGATCCAGCAAGTCTTCGACCAATATTGGTATCAAATGAAAGGTGTTGAACAGGCCTTCAACATAAAGTTATTTTCATTGCGATACCTAGGCCGGGTTCCCAGATATGGGTTAAAACGTGGGACAGAGTGACCCTGGAAAGTTTCTGGGCAATATTGGTAGCAAATGAAAAGCGTTGAGCAGGCTTCCACATACAGCTATTGTCATTGTGATTTCTAAGGCTGTTTCCCAGAGATGGCTAAAGTAGTGGGCCCGGATGGTGATCGACGGTCCCAGTAAGGTAAAGGTAGGTAGCTATAGGGATAGGGGTAGGGATAGGGATAGATATAGGGATAAGGATAAGGATAAGGATAGGGATGGGGATAGGGATAGGGATAGGGATGGGGATAGGGATAGGGATAGGGATAGGGATAGGGATAGGGATAGGGATAGGGGTAGGGATAGGGATAGGGATAGGGATAGGGATAGGGATAGGGATAGGGATAGGGATAGGGATAGGGATAGGGATAGGGATAGGGATAGGGATAGGGATAGGGATAGGGATAGGGATAGGGATAGGGATAGGGATAGGGATAGGGATAGGGATAGGGATAGGGATAGGGATAGGGATAGGGATAGGGATAGGGATAGGGATAGGGATAGGGATGGGGATAGGGATCGGGATACGGATAGGAATAGGGATAGGAATGGGGATAGGGATAGGGATAGGGATAGTGATAGAGATAGAGATAGAGATAGAGATAGAGATAGAGATAGAGATAGAGATAGAGATAGAGATAGAGATAGAGATAGAGATAGAGATAGAGATAGAGATAGAGATAGAGATAGAGATAGGGATAGAGATAGAGATAGAGATAGGGATAGGGATAGGGAAATGGTAGGGATAGAGATAGAGATAAGGATAAGGATAGGGATAGGGATAGGGATGGTGATAGGGATAAAGATTGAGATTGAGATTAAGATTGAGACCGAAATAGAGATAGGGATTGAGATAGAGATAGGGATCGGGGAAGTAGGTTTGTCGCGGCGAATATAACTATAACTTTTATTCAGAGAATAGACAATTTTTTGTTATCATTATGTAGTCATTAAGATGGACTCTAAGATAATGGTTAGCAATACGGTAATCAAAGAGTTTTCTTTAGGCTTCATGGGAATAAATTTTAGCAGAACAAAGTCTGCCAGGTCAGCTAGTGCATAATCCTTTTTATAAAAACGATAAATATTTGAATAAAAAAATGAATCAGAAAATTCAACAAAATTCTGATTTTGACGAGCAAGGGTTTGTTCAATCACTGCAAGTTGCATGTCGTTAGAAGCGTATTTTAATTATGTTTCTAACAAGGTACTGCTTGCAGTTATCGCACTTGCAACCTTAGCGAAAAATAGGTTTGAATGTAGTGATACCCAAAACTGCAAAAATTTACCGTTATCTCGAAAACTAACCATACAAAATATAAAGAAAACAATTTTTGAGATCAGGAAGACCGGACCAACTCCCCTATACCTGAATCTCTTTAAATTATTTCAAATTAATAATTTTAGAGTAGTGTAATGTTGCTAAGCTGAAGAGGGGAATCGTTCAATCGCATTTTGCATTTAAACGGTAAGAGTCCCCATCTTTTTTTCTTCGGAATTCAGCTTACGATGCATCATTACATCTACAATATTTTTTCCGAATTTTTCCTAGGCGGAGAACATTGATAACAACAATTATCCTTAAAAAGGATACATAAAATTTTTTTTTTAATTTTTTTCAAAAACTATTTTAAAATATACATAATTACCTACCATTTGACGTAGTTCGCGTTAAATTTAATTGTACCGTCGATTAACAATAATTTTTTTTAAAGAAGTTGATGTAAAACTTTGGCGAATAACTATTGCAAAAATGTTCATTTTGCAAAAATATTTCGGGAACTAATTCTTGACACGGAGAGCTATCGATTAAGACGCGAATCATAAAAATCAAAGAAAAAAAATTTTTTGTGCTGATTTGAAAAATTCTGACCCTTGAAGAAAAATAAAAGCAGATTTTAATAAGAAAAATAGGAAATAGAGCTTTTTTTTGCTGAAATATTATTGCAAGTCACAGTCTATGCTAATTAATTATAGGTACGTATATAAATTAATAATTAAGGTAAGTTACCTATTAGACAGAAATAAAATATGACACGTATCCACTCATAAGAAATGAAATTTTAAAATACTTATTCATGTTCGGAAGCACATATATTTGCGAAAAACCCTTTTCTAGCGTTAAGTTAATCAAAACAAACCAAAGAAACTTTTTATCACAAAAGCATTTGGAAGCAATTCCGCAATTATCCACCTCTGATTCGACAATAAATATTGACAATTTATTAAACAGCCTTGAATAAACTTATCACTTATTGTTATTATGTAATATGTAGATACATTTTTTTTTCTATGTATGTACGAGTTCATATCTTAATTTAATATAAATAAAATATATTGTAAATATTGTACATATGTATGTATTTATGTTGTATGTAAAATTTTCCAATCGTACAATAAAAATTTACTTGTAGTTTGTAACTTTTTTTTTAAGTCTAACACAAATTTTTTCTCGGTGCACTAATAAATTTTTGTAGATGTATTGGAGTTTCCCCATTCAATACGAGAGCGTTGAGCACCCTTGATATCAACGAAACAAAATTTTTCTGATTAAAGGTTTATTGATAATTTTTGAAACGAAAAAATTTTGTTTCTGATAATTAGCAAAACAAAATAATTTTTGGATATTTTTTATTGATATTTTTTGAAACAAAATTATTTTGTTCATTTCGTTGAGCAGCCTTGATCCGAATATATGTGAAATATGAATATATTTTTTTTCAGATTTTTTTTTAATGTTTTTTAAGATAATAATTGTATTTCGTAGATTGATTTTCCGGAAAAGCGAAGTATAAAGTATCATTGAAGTTCAATATAATGTTGAATGTTGCACTATATGATGGCATTGGATTGAATTTCAGGTTGATGTCAGGTTCGAATCCGGAGAAGAATATAAAATAGGCAACATACTAGAAGGACTGGAAAAGAGGAGAATAAGTGGGGGTGAAGTTGTATTTAAAGAGAACTGGGGTAGGAAAATGCAAAAAAAAATTATAATTTTATGGTTTTACTAGTCACAAAAAAACGAATAAAAGACAGTTATAAATATGACTAAAATAGGAGTCTGGGCTCGCTGGGTTATCTCTACAGTAGCGTAACAACTAATAAAATAAATCAATTTTAAAATGCACATTATAAATCAATAAAATCGTAATTTTTGAGTTATGACACCACCGCAATATACATACATACATACAAATGAGTGAATTGTGTAGACATAGTCCATTTTCAAAAATGTCTCGCTATTTAAAGAATTATGACTCAAAATTTTTGAGACTTATCTTCTATACTTATATACATATTTTGTTCGACAAGGTAATTTTAATTAGATTTTTGCAGAAGCGAGCGGCCTAATTAAGCCGGCATGTCTTATACATACATACATATGTACATACATACATATGTATTAAATGTTTAATAATAATTAAGAAAAAGTTACATACATACCCTGCCGTAAATGTATTTCACTGCTGAATAATCGTTGATGATTCTTTGTTGAACATTCCTAAGATCAACATCAATGAGTATAACTTTTTTTCTGAGGAAGGCAAACCATTTATATGAAAAATTCAGCAGTCTTTATATGAAAGTATTCACTGATACCTCCTCAGTATTAGGGTAATTTCATTAGTGATTCGTAAAGTATTCACTTCGGATTTTTACTGCTATTATTTTATTACTAGTAAACCCGGCCACGCGATGCTGTGGTTTTCAATTACACTGTGCGACAATTTGAGGGTGGAAGACCACTTATTGCCACTTATTTGAAAATTTTTTGATATACCTTCATAGCTACTGGTTATTTTTCTGTGGACCTAGATTTTTTATACATAGATTTTGACCAAGGAGCCCCATTTTGAAGTTTTGTGCCGAATATTTTTCTAGACTATGGTAACCTTAAAGCGACCTGCAAAAGGCCATTTGGCGCGCTCCTCCATTTGGCGCGCTCCTAGAAAGAAGTTCTCTTTCTCTTCCCCTTTCCCCTTTATTTGCGCTTTATTTTCCCTTTATCCATTTTATTTTTCATATTTCCTCTTTCGCTTCCTGTCCTTCGCCATATCCGTCCCTTTCATTTTCCTCTTCCCTTTCCTTTTATTACCCATCTTCAGTGCTAGGCCTTGCATGACACTTCAAATTTAAAAATGAGATAAACTGTAGCGTAAAAATGGATTTTTGAACAGGTGGTACCCTTTTTGTAAAAATTTTAATAAATTACTCATTTCCATGCCAAGTCCTTTCATATGAAACCTCAAATTTAAAAATCAAACAAACTATAGCGTAAAACTGAATTTTTGAACAGGTGGCAACCCTTTTTGAAAAATTTCTATTAAATTGCTCAATATCAGGTCAAGCCCCTTCATATGGTACCAAAAATTTTAAAATCAAACAAACTATACAGTAAAGTTAAATTTTCAAACATCTGGCAACCCTTTTCAAAAAAATTAAACCTTCCTGCACATCTACAGGTCAAGCCCTTTCATCTGACACCACATTTTCGAAAAACGGTATAACGGTGTAAAAGTTATGGTGCTTACAAAAAATCGCTTAGCGTAATATATATAAAGATATAAATATTACTTTATATTTTATTATTGCTATATATATCCAAAGATTCAATTATTTTGTTTACCGACAGCCGTTGTAGACTTTTTTAAATTTCATTCCAAGCTAGAATTTTATGAGTTACTGGCTATGGCTCATGCTCTGTACATATGTAATTTTTTTAAAACAATAGTTTATTTTTAAATTATTTGCAAGTATTACAATTTTGATAAATCTTTTCAAAAATCTTTAAAGGAGCGTTCGAAAACCATTAGATATATATTTTATATAAAATGTGCCTTTCCACACTCGTTGCTGCCACTGCCAACAGTAACACCACAACAAACTCAACCACCTGCAGCTCCGCTAGTTGTGTAAGCAATAACAACAATAACACAGATACGAACTGCCTATCAATTGCGAAGCGGCAGAGTTGTGATAATAATGCTGAAAGTTCGGATGGCAACAGTATTAGAAATAGAACATCATACATAAAACAGAATGTAATTTGCCAGGAGGATGAAGCGGAATGCGAAGATAAAAATGCTGTATATAAAGAAATGCCTGTGAATGAGGAGATGATCGGTGAAATTCAAAGCAATGGCAACAGCGAAATTGAATATAATCCACAGATTAGATGGCCGGATTTAATAGCGCAGACATTTTTGCATGCGGGAGCTTTGTATGGAGTTTATATGCTTTTCGAAGCGAAGTTATACACGATTCTTTGGGGTAAGTGAAGCAAGCACACAATAGAAAATCTACGAATATGTACATTAGAACGTATCGCGAAAAGAAGTTCGCCGTATGCTACCCCATATGATGTCTTTTTTGAAAACATTTCCGGAAAGTTTTTTTATTTTTGTTTTTGGACACCGGTTTTTGTAGACCGGTCTCTAAGTTTCATATACCAAAGGGAGGTTTCGATTATATAATCGTATTAACCCTATTTGCTCCATCGGGGTCACTACCACACAGTACTTAGTTTATACCTACCACCCTAATGTAAATTTTTTTACCTGCTTGTTAATGGAAGTAAAAGAAGTATTTCGATCGCTTCAGAACAACCCGAAAAAAACACATTTAAAATTCCGAGGAATATGTGTTCTTTCTGAGGTCTTTTATGTTCATTTTAGAAAGATTTTTTCTGAAGAGAGCCCTACTGAAATTTTATGGCGAATAATTTTCTAGAACATTTCAACCCCTAACACTCCCACGAAAGGGTTATTTTGACTCATAAATTCAAGAAAAACTAGCATTTTTAAGGTCGCTAGAGGCTTCAAATGTTCAGTAAGGGTTTCTTTTTTTGTTTTGGTCCGTACAAGGCGAAACGGCCTAATCTACACATACATGTACATATTTATTTATAAATACATATTTAAATATGTTGCCTGTATGTATTTGTAGCAATCGGCACGGTCTGGTGCTCAGGGATTGGTATTACAGCTGGAGCTCATCGACTCTGGGCGCATAAATCGTACACAGCCTCTGCGCCACTGAGAATATTATTGTTATTCCTTTTCACGATCTGTGGACAGGTATGTATGTACATGAAGTGAAATTTATTTAATCGACCCAGTCTAATACGTTTGTATATAAAAAAGTAGCGCGATGCGTATACCTGGGCATTGGATCACAGGATACATCACAAATTCTCCGAAACGGATGCGGATCCACATAACGCCCAACGTGGTTTCTTCTTCTCACACGTCGGCTGGCTGTTCCTGACGCCACATCCCAAAGTAATTGAAAAGCGCAAAGTGATTGATATGTCAGATTTGAAAAATGATCCAATTGTAATGTTCCAACGCAAGTATTACATTCCACTTTTTGCATTATGTTCTGTCGCATTGCCTGTATTGGTGCCATATTATTATTGGGACGAGAATTTATGGATATCGTTTTGGATAAATTTCAATTTGCGCTTCACCTGCACATTAAATGCTGCGTTTTTGGTTAACAGTGTGGCACATATGTGGGGCAGAAAGCCATACGACAAGTAAGTTTCTTTTGCTTAGAAATCGATGGCAGAACAATTTATAAACAAGTAAGGAAGCCTAAAAGCTCGTCTCCACATAACTTGATTCACCAGAGAAACATGTAGCAAAACATCTCGCTCAATAACCCGCCTCCACGTGGCTAATCGTGATTCAGTTTGACATTTCTCTTTCTTGTTCTTCTTAAATGTTTGTATGTTTGCTTATTTTTGCGTCTTTGTTTTGGTCTGTGTGAGATTTCGATAGATTTTCGATACAAAAGATGATTCAGAATGAAACAGTGTTTCAATCTTCACTCGCTCTCAAAAATTTGTATGGAAATTGGCGAGTTTCGGCACTGGTTTCCGTGTCGAAACAAGATTGAGAAAGAAAATGCAGAAAAAAAGAGCGAAACACGTTATGTGGAGACATGGTATAAGTTCGAGTGGAATCGAACATTAGATACTCAGCTGTGTGCTTTCATTGTTTGTTTGTTTGATGGAAACACGGTGTACTTTATACAAAGCGAGTGCTGAATAAAGTGGGCGTAGCCACGCCCATTTTCAAACATTTTTTCAGTGATCCAACTAAGCATAGGAATATTATTCTTTGTGCAAAATTTCAATTCTTTATGACTTCTAGTTACAAAGATATCACGTTACAAATTCCCAAAGGGTGTTCCAGAAATATCTTTGTTAAAAAGTAGGCGTGGTCATAAACCGATTTCAATAAATTTTTGCGTGTCTATTAACAAAATGATAAAAGTTTATAAACCAAGTTTCGTCATAATATCTCAATTATTTGTCGAGTTATAGGCTAAGAAATCTCGTATATCCCTTTGTCTAAAAAGAGGCGGTGCCACGCTCATTTTCCAAAATTTTTATATTTTTTGTTTCCGGTCTGTTGTGGAACTCATGCCACAAAATTTCAATGAATTATCTTCATATTGGACAAAGATATCGCTTAAAATGTTTTTATTAGGTCACTTTATAATACACATATATAAAAGTGGGCGTGGTCGTCAACCGATTTTGGCAATTTTTCGTCCAAACATTTTCCTAAGTAAGTATATCATGCGTACCAAATTTCATCGATATATCTTCAACGGTTTCTGAGTTATGACTCATAAAACTTTCAATGTTTGCCCCTTAATAAGTGGGCGTGGCACCGCCCATTTTCCAAAATTTTTATGTTTTTTGTTTTATGTCCTTAGTTGGACTCATGCGACAAAATTGCAGTGATATATCTTCTTATTTGACAGAGATATGGCTTAAAATATTTTTATTAGGTCACTTTATAATACACATATATAAAAGTGGGCGTGGCCGTCAACCGATATTAACAATTTTCCGTCCAAACGTTTGCCCAAGTAAGTAAATTACGCGTGCCAAATTTGATCGATATATCTTCAACGGTTTCTGGGTTATGACATTTAAAACTTTCAATGTTTGACCCTTAATAAGTGGGCGTGGCACCGCCCATTTTCCAAAACTTCATCAAATTCCTTCTTAGGGGCCTGAGTTCAACACGTGGGTAAAATTTCATTACTCCAGCTCTATTAGTGACTAAGATGCCAAATTTCCGATTTTTTCTATATAGGAAAAGTGGGCGTGGTCATGGTCCGATTTCGCCCATTTTCAATACCAACCGTCCCAATCTCTATACCAACTGGCATTTCAAATTTCATCAAAATATCTCAATTTTTACGCGAGTTAGAGTGCGTACGGACGGACGGACGGACATGGCTCAATCGATTTTTCTTTTCACCCTGATCATTTTGATATATATAAGTCTATATCTATCTCGATTATTTCATTCTGTTACAATCCACCGTTATGAAATCAAAACTATAATACTCTGTGAAAAAAGTGTTGTTCCGAAATCCTCTTAACATGAGCTTCAAGTTTAGTAGCGCACTTTTACAACTTTTGTCGAACCAGTCTAATGCTTATATATATGTATGCATCTTTTGATCTGTTGATGAATATGAAAATAAGTACATATATTAATTCCTTTTTTCTACTTTACAGGAGTATTAGTCCTGTTGAGAGCCGGTTTGTAGCGTTTGTGGCATTTGGTGAGGGCTGGCATAACTATCATCACGTATTTCCTTGGGACTACAAAACTGGCGAGTTTGGCAACTACAAATTGAATATTACGACTGCATTTATTGATTTTTGTGCAAAATTTGGATGGGCCAGTGGACGTGAGTATTTATGTTAGGGTACCAGATCGATTTTCATGAAATTACTACAGTGGGCTCATATGATCTCTAGGCATAAAATAGGCTATACATATAAAAATTTTGAAAATAGAGCGAGGCTACGCGCCCAAATAGAAATGCAGATAATGCTGCAACTCTTACTCATAGTCAGAATTTTATAATAGAGTTTCGTTTAATTCGGTGTCTAAGCCGATTTCCAAGAACTAAATCAAAATGTGGCACCCGGTTAGCCCCAGAATATTTCTGAGTAACGAATCAATATAGAGTTCATGCTATTTTGATATCTCAACCTGGTCCCAAGACATATGCCGAACGCAGACCCAGATGGCCCCGCTATGTTTTTCAGTAATATTCGTACAAAGTAAAGACATTAATCAGGCTTGCAATATACCAAATTACTTCAAATTATGTAAAGATGTTAACTAATGTTTCAATGAAGCGTTCAAATACTATACATAGATAGGGGAGATATGCTATTTCGCAATGAAATGTAATAAATTCACGTTTAATAATTCTTGTTTTTATTTTTATTTTAATTTTTTTTTTCAGGAAAGTCAGTTTCTGGGGCTATGATTAAACGTCGTGCGGACAAGTGTGGTGACGGAACGCATTTTCTCACCGATGAGTTTGCGCACAAGGATCAAGTTTGGGGTTACGGAGACCGTGATATTCCTCAGGAAGATGCTAACGAATTGGCTAATATGAATTGAGTACCTAGTTAAAACGCCAAATAATCAAAATTGCATACAAACGTTCTTTTTTATTGTTATCCTATTAATTACTAAAAACTCTGAGAGCTTTAGAACAGAAAAAAAGTATACATATATACATATATGTTCTTTGTACTTTCAATGATTTAATATACCTCTACTGTTTAAGTACAAATGTTTATGCATACATACATACATAGTTGAATTGTTGTTAATTCGAATGCATACCAAAATATTTAAATGAATTAAGCATTTTACATTACATAATACTACATTTGTTTTTCTTTTATAAAAATACAAAATAGCCACAATGTTTGGTAATCGAATTTAAAAATATTTTCGTCTATGTAGATTTCAGTCTCTATTCACTTATGAGTTTTGCAGAATTGAAAACAAAGTAAAAAAATTACCCACATATGTAAATACAACATCGTATTTGTCTTCATAAAGAAATAGAGAGTGGTAAATGTAGCATGTTTCTTCACGGCTGATCCGGTGCACTTCTCACAATGTTCGCATTATTATAACCCATACCCTATATCAAAGTAGCCCATAAAGGAACGCTTTGGAAAATTTATACATAGGTATGTATTTATGTACATATGTATGTACTATAAGTTCAAAATGCCTTTTATATATTCCGATACATGTATATATGTACATACACATGCATATGTAAGTAAATACTTTATACCTGCGGCAATTGGGATTAATACAGAATGCACCCGGGATCACTCGAAAGGGAGCACGCGAGTAATATCACTTTGCTTCCCTTTATGGAATGGAATAAATTGATCGCATTTATTCACACATGACCTATGGGGAGGCTAATTATACTTTTATTATACTCGAACAGTAATATATGTAGACTAGTCGCCCCTTATGTACAATATAGTAGTCCACTTTCAAAAGTGTCTACACACATACATCCCAGATAGCATTCTATCACTTTTTCGATCATATTCCAGTCTTTTTCGATCCCTGTGCACGTTTAAAATAATGGAAAATGCGCTCATTTTCTGATCATAAAAGAGCCTCTCGTCTGTAGAAAATGGTAACCTACGTCCAACTCTTCTTGGGGAGTCGTTTTCGAGTCTTATTTTAATCATTTTCGAATCCCTTTCGATTTTATTTTTTTCGATTTTGAATCTTATTTTGGTCATTTTTTGATAGTTTTCTGATCGTTTTTGAATCTTTTTGTGGTAATTTTTCTGATAATTTTCGACTGGCTTTCCAATCTTTTTTGGGTAATTTTTCAATCGTTTTTCTGGTCGTTTTCGAAACTTTTTTGGATCGTTTTTCAGTAACTTTCTGATAAATTTCTATTCATTTTCTAATACTTTTCTACTAATTTTCCTATCATTTGATACGGGTCAGTTACAACCGCATTTCTTTCCCATCTTCTATCCTCTTACATATTCTACCTTTAGCCTTACCTTTACCAATATCGTAAAAAGAACTTCCACGGTCACACTCAGTCCACATTTTGGTTGGAATTTTTGAAACAGATTTTTAGCCTACAATAATATTAAGCAAATAAGGAGTTTAAGATCTAAAAATTTCAATCCATAAATGAATTCCTATCAAAATGCATATACGCGTTTTGGCACTCTCATATACGGCAACACGGGAGACATACATCCATATGTTCCTGCTCTACAACATTCGGAACCATCAATACCGAAATCTAATATAAAATTCTCTTAAACTTTTTTTTTAAAAATGAAAGCTTTATGTACTAGGCTTGCTAAGGAATATTTCTTTTTTTTTTTTTAACAAGCAAAGTAATTGATCACATTTCTATATTTAGCATGATCAATTTGTAATAAATTATTTTTTTAATCAGCAAAGCGGATCGAAAAAGACTCAGCTAGGTGATTTTTATATGATAAAAAATAAAATCACTTTTCAATCGCTGGTCTGACTCATTTTCGAGTTTTATTCTAATCGCAGAGGTGATTATTCAGTTTTTGATCATCAAAGGGGATCGAAAAAGACTCGGTACAGTCAGTTTTCATAAATTGAGTTTTTGATGGATTGTTTACCAGTATTTAAAGGTGTACAATGTCCTTTAAACATTTATTGCAAAATCCTTCCGTATTCTGAAAAAACAGCTTTAAATAAAAAAATACTCCATCAAAAGTCTCTATGTTTCGTTTATGCACGAGTATTATAATATTTTTCTTCTTAATATTCAAATAAAATAGAGCTTGAGGCCGTGGTGTTTTTTTCTAATTTGTAGCTTAAGAAGAAAAATTCACTTAGCTGCTTTTGAAAGTGGACTATTGCAGTGGAGATTAATTGCACCCGAAAGAGCGAAATTCGGGACAAGTCTCTTTAGAGATTAAACGCACATTTGACTGCAGGGATATACATATGTATGTATGTATGTATATTCACATCCATACACACACATATATGTTATGCATACATGCCAGGTGATTACCATTTACATATAGTAAAAAAAGCACCTAATTTAAATTAAATTAAATTCATTTGTATAAAGTCTATATACAAATTTTTAACATTTTATTGAATTGCGATTAAAACACTTCAAATTTTCAAACAACTAAAACCTTTCAATTGATTTGCAGACAGCGTGTGTGTCGGTTGAATATTGCTATATTTCGATCCCATAGACAGAAAGTAAGAATACATAATAATTTAAAGCCTGTGTTATCTACGTACAGGCATACATATATTATTTGAGTACAGTGAATTTCTAAAAAGCCTTGTTTTGAGATTATAAGATTTAAGTTTATTTTTGAAAAGAAAAAAAATGCTTTGCTTTAGCTTGAAAAGCACATTAAATAAAACGGATTTGAAAATGGGAATAATGCAACAGCCATCGTTTGCTACGATTGGGGCAAAGAGATGTTGTTGGGAGCCACAAAGATCAAAAGCGTCACTGGAGCTTCACCTCTGTTATATACAAGTGGTGCCCGTATGCATAAGTAATTGAAAGATTGTAGAAAAATAGTTTTTTTTTTTGAGTTCTGACTATCCTTTACAAGGATGAAAGTTTTTTTTATTTTTTAGAACATTAATTCTCGCAGATTCACAGGATATTGTCGAGTCTAACGTATTATTGAATAAAAAAGGAATATGTAATTATATGTATGTAAGTGTGATTTAATTTTTTTTAGAGTTCCTTTAATCATGGACACTCCAGATGATAGCACTGGCGGCATAGCAGAGAAACAACAACAGCAGCAGCAGGCACAATCAACCGAAATGACAACAGAAACGGTGAACGCGAGTCCACAGCGCATTAAACGCGAGGCAAGTTGGCCGTCCGTGCTATTTTACATACATTTGAATATACTTGGCCTCTATGGAATTTTCATTATGTTAACGAGCGCTTCGTTCCTGACAATTTTATTCAGTAAGTTGAATTTGTGTTAGACAAAAGGTCGATAAGTCCACCAACGTATATATGTATACGTACATATGTCCACGCAAACATACGTATGCATGTACAGTAGACGCTCACAAATTAGAACCACTTTGTTTTTAGAGTGATTCTAATTTCTGAAAAATTCTAATTCCTGGACGTATTTTCATTTCAATAAAACCTTAAAATTTAAGTCAATTTGCATTGAAAAACTACAATGAAATTTGGTCTTATTCAAAAAACTCCAATTATCGAATTCAAACAAAAACTAACAAAAACTGTACAGATAGCGACGAAAATCCAACGACTACCGAGCGTAATATGAATAAATCCCTTTTTTATATCAATTTTGCAACAAAAAAAGTTGATTCAATAATAATATAGTATTCCTTACTTTTTAAATCTGATATTGAAATTCGATTTGTCGTTGACTGCATTGCTGCGAGGCATCTTCTAATTAAAAAAAGTGCTTTATTTTAGCATTCACTTTGACATTTCTGGGAGTTTTGGGGGCAACAGCTGGAGCGCATAGGCTGTGGGCACATCAAACCTATAAAGCCACTACATCATTGAGGATCTTCTTGATGCTGTGCCAAACCCTAGTTGGGCAGGTGAATATTATTATACTATATCGCCAAAACTTTATGCAAAATGTACATGAGGGTGGCCCCATATATATGGACACCAATTGTTTAGCATATTTCCTCAACCTCGCCACCTAGTTCGATGCGAATATACCTAGTCGAAGATATCACCTATAAATTTTTGTCTCGATCGGAGACGGTTAAGGGATATCGCACAGTAGGACCATGAAATTTGACCCCTCTGCCACACCCCTTAACCGTCGCCGATTGGGATCAAAATTTATATACATATGTATATGTATGTGGTTTCTATGACCATACTTAAAACGATTTAGAGGGTGAGACTGAAAAAAATTTCATTTGATTTTAAGGACCGCCCTAATGTACATAGATTCTAGTTGTGAAAAGGTTGTAGCTAAAGAACGTATATAAAAACCAGAAAACAATTTACGTTCTTTGGTGTTAAATGGTTTGTGACTTGGCTAAATTTAACGAAAAAATGGTAAAATTACGCTCTTTGGTCAAATCAATAAATTAATGTTAATTTCATCAAAGAACGTAATTTATGTACGTATATTGCATAGATGGGCATTTTCAAGTATCAGTAGTAATGCATTACCAGTATTCAAGCAGTAAAATGTCTGTCTTTGACTTTCTACAGAAAATTTTTGCAAAACTCAGTTTGAACTCCAATATTTTGCAACATAAAATATAGCTATTGCAATTTCATGAGCATTCAGTAAGCTTTACTGCACTTGCTTTTTTACTGCATTACTGAGTTTACTGCAGTATGCCCATCTATGGTATATTGTATATAAAATGTACGTTCTTTGATTAAAATAAAAAAAACCAGAAAACAATTTACGTTCTTTGGTGTGAAATGGTTTGTGATTTGGCTAAACTTAACGAAAAATGGTAAAATTAAGCTCTTTGGTCAAATCAATAAATTAATGTTAATTTCATCAAAGAACGTAATTTATGTACGTTCTTTCATCCCATCATTTCATAAATTTACGTTCTCTGGTACTAGTTTACGCATTTGATTCAAATAAAAAACTTCTTTCTTCTATTTATGTGTAAATCTGAATCGAATTAAGCGTTTCTATATCTACATATATCTTTCCCACACGAGCTTTCTTAAGCAGAATGTCACACAAATTTTATTATACATATTTAATTTTATCTACAATTCTCCCTCTTCTTTGTAGGGTCCTATCTATAATTGGGTGCAAGCGCATCGCCTGCATCATCAGAAATTCCGACAGGATGAAGATCCTTTCTATAGTTCGCGCAACTTCATGGCCGGTCAAGTCCATGCTCAAATCATGGGTTACTCGCCGGAACAGCAGCAATTGTTAAGTGAAGTTGATATGTCAGATATCGAGCAAGATCGAGTTGTGATGTTTCAGAAAAAGTAAGATTATCAATACTTTTAGTCATTCTTTATTTACATTTATACATACCAACATACCTATGTACATACTATAATAGGTATTATTGGGTACTTTACTTCTTCCTGCACGTATTGCTGCCGATTAATGCACCGTTGGAGTATTGGGGTGATTCAATTGCGGCCGCCATTTTTGTGGCATTTTCTTTGCGTTACTTGATTGTGTTGAATGTTTGCTGGCTCATCAATTCGTCGCATTTCATTTGGGGTTTGGATAAAAATTTCAAAGCCTCAGACTCGAATAGTATTTTTTTCATAACAAAAAGTTATTGGCCACAATATCACTATCTATTGCCCAACGATTATCAGAGCGGTGAATTTGGCGGTTATGGCGACGACTTAATCACGGCAATGATACGTGTATTCGCTGCTCTGGATATGGCCACCGATTTGCGTACAATCAGCTCGGTGGCGGTGCGGAAAGGATTAACGGTTGCGGTGGAAACTGGACGGCCAATTGTGGAGTGCATTCAAGAGCAGGCGACGGAGGAAATGAATGAAATGCCAAAAAATCATTTTCTTAATCGGGAGCGATTTATGTAGAAATTGAAAATACATATGTACATGTTAGAAAAATGATTGTGTTATTCATATTTACCAATTATATATGCATGGATGTATGTATGGAATATTAAATACAATTTTACCAACTCTGTAGTTTAAAAATAATTTGTTTTCTGGTACGTTCCGAGTTAGTATGAGACTGCAGGTGTGAGTATATTCATATGTAGGTACATACATAACTACTGCCAACAAGAATAGTTTTGGTTAATTGGTTTTACCACCAAGGCCAATATGAATAACACTGCTACATACACCTGCCGATGTGTTATTATGTACTGACTTGACAGGTGTCAAAGTTCATATTACCATATAGGTACATAAAGGCCAAAAAATTACAAGATATTTGTTTATATGTATCTAACTACCAAAATAGTTAGTCCTGCACTCAAGGATATCAAATATAAATTTTGGTCCCGATTGGAGGCGGTTAATGGGTGTCACACAAGGTCACATAATATTATGGCAATCTCAACTTTAACCCCTGTGCGACACCCCTTAACCGTCCCGATCAGGAATATTGATTTTGGACAAAGGATATACATACATACCTACAAACAATTTTATTTAATTTTGTCAGTCACCATAGTGTTTTCTGTACTTTGACCCCTTTGCGACACCCCTTAACCCTCTCCGATCGAGAGCAAAATTTAAATCTAGCATCTTCGACTATATTTTGATCGGCCTAGGTGGTGTGTTTGAGCAAATATGCAATAAAATTTGTCTCCATCATACATTTGGGAACCACTCTAATATATGTACATATATATGTACATATATAGATATGCACTTACTTATGTGTACATCTTTTTCACTGTATGAAAAAAAGGCCAAGGTTAAAATGAGCAAATATTATCTACCTAAACAAAGGTATGACCGATCTTTGCCATATATGTATGTATGTGCATACAAAATTTTTACAGCTCTGTTTATGATGGTGGCACCAACTCTTAAAGCTTTTATGCTTTTAAAATGCTTATTTAGGTACTAGATATTAGTAAATTTTTTTTCTATTTACTTATGTATATTTTTGTCACACAAGTTAAAAACAAACAGAGTCGGCCAAATTCCATTCAAGCGGCAAAGAGTAGTGAAGTGCTGAATTATGATTAATTTAAGTGAACTATACATAGGTACCAAAATTTGTACATATGTACGTACATAAGTATGTATCTATATAGCGTTGCTCATTACGAATAAGTATTTACATACGAGTACATATTATGTACTTGCGAAACGGTCTATGTATAAGAGACCACTAGGTAGGTTAACCAATTTCAGAAGTGCTTTTGCTTCACGTAAAACAGTCAGTTGCATTAGCAATAGGCAATGGACAATCTGGATATTTAATACTGCCACTCACTACCTATTAACGATGGCAACTTTTTGAAAAACTTAATAGGTATATACATACATTATTACGACGGCTGAGAATAAGATCGCCCTATTTCAAAAATTGTTTCAAAAACGCTCTATTCCAAAAATTGTTTGAATAACGTCCTATTTCAGATTTTGCTTCAAAAACGCCCTATTTCAGAATTTGTTTCAATAACGTCCTATTTCAAACATTATTCAAAAACACCCTATTTCAGAGAAATATATATGGAATTTTCTCTGAAATAGGGCGTTTTTGAAGCAAAATCTGAAATAGGACGTTATTGAAACAATTTTTCAAATAGGGCGTTTTTGAAATAATTATTGAAATAGGGCGATCTTATTCTCAGCCGTCGATTGCTAATATTATTTATTATTATTTATTACATACTTGAATTTTATTTACATAACACAAATTTCGCCAGTTATCGCGATATAAATTATCGCAAATTTATTTTAAATTTTTAATGCTCTCCTTTAAAACTAAGCAAGTCCTCTACTTTTAATATGAAACCGCCCAAATTGCAAAGTCTTGCCTCTTCACTGCCGAAGGAATTACTTATAGAAGGAGTTCATTTTAAGATTTGAAAGCCTTTGATAGTTTATTTGCTTAACACCTTGCCAACTCTACTCCAATAAACATTGAAATTTCTTTACACTCAGAAAAATAATCACAGTAGTCTCAACAGTTTCTTCTGTTAATCCCTAAATTCGTTAAATTAACAGAAATATGTTAAGTAACCTTTATATTCATTTGTTGATTCAACAAATCATTACTGTTGACTAGCAAAAGAAAAAGTATTTATTTTGTCAGTTTTCTCCGTTGTTACTTTGTTGCTTTGCTTACGTGAGTGAGTTTTAATTCACGAATGCTTTTTCGAACAAAGGTAAGTATAAAAGCCACTAAAGTGGCTTCAATATTCAATATAATGTTGAATGTTGCACTATACATATGATACCGTTGGATTGAATTTCAGTTTGATGTCATGGTTTGAAATGGGAGGAGAATATTAAATAGAGAACACAATCTAGAAAGCAGCGAAGGCGAAGAAGTTGTCGCAATGGAAAACGAGCAGAGATGAAGCTACATATTTGTACTTGGAAACAGAACGGAGGGAGGATGAAGAGAAAAATGAAAACAAAAGATTTAAAAAACTTGCCAATAGCTCTAAAAATACACATTATAAAGTAATTGTTAAAAATAAATGGCCATGTAAAAATACAAAGGGATTTATTTTTAAGTGACAAAATTTCAACTGCGGAAAGTTGTTGACTTAACAGAAAAAGTGTTTGGATTCACAGTTTTTTTTTTTTTCAGAGTAGTTCAACAATAAAACTGTTAAAACAAAATAACGTCTGTCAATTTAACAGATATATCCTTTGGATGTGATTTGATTGTGGAATCTGTTGTTTTAACCCGTAATCCCGTTGATCTACCAGTATCTTTTCTCTCGATGTATAAGTTTGTAAGCTTGTAAATACCCAGTAGGCCCAAAGGTACTACAAATCATCAATACATTCCTCCGCGATAGCCGCCTTCGCACGAATGACTTGCTACAGTAAAAAATCAATGAAGTGAAAATTGTTCGCAAGCATCGGGCTTTCATTCCAAACCGCATGCTTTTTTCATATGGTCGTTATTATAATCTTGTTAGGTATTCAGCATGAATGGTTATACGTGCCGTTCAACATACTTTAGGAGTACCTGCGGTATATCTAACACAAGAAAGTGGCGCCTGTCATGAAAAAAAAAAATCGCATCACCTCACAAATTCGAATAGTAGGTATTTATGAATTCATGCAAAGGTAGGTATAAGTTTGTAAGTATGTAAGCGTGTGAAAACTCATAACAAATATACAGATGGTCAATTTTCTGACTGCTAACGTTACATTCGCATGGAGTTTTTATTTAGTTTTTACGAAATAATAACAAAAATGTTAGAAACGTCCAAGGTTCTGTTACTTATGTTATCAGGTAGACCTATACCTTCATTTTAAGAGTAAAATTAGTCTGATGGCTACCATACCGTAAAAATTATAAGCGCGTGAAACGCACTGCTAACGTTACATCATTTGGAAGTGAGATCAAGATACAGATCATGTTTGGTTTAATTTCTGCGAACTTATTGAGACAATCATCCCAATTTTACTTCATGTTATATAGCAAGGATGTCACAAGGTCATGGCATACCGCTTTACCAAAATCTTTAGGATTTTTTAACGTAATCTATATATATATAAAAATCAAGCCCATTTCTTTGTCGCCGGCTTTCGCCCAAACGCGTGGAGGGATTTTGACCAAATTTACACACCAGCTTAGTACCTTGCCCTAGATGGTTTATATGCATATTTTTTTCAAATCCGGAAGTGGGTTCCTGAGATATAGGGCAAAAGGTCAAAACGTGGATCCGGCTATCCCCAGAATATTTTTGGAAGATATTGGTATGAAATGAAAGGTATTGAGCAGAGAATTTACATAGAACAATACTCATTGTGATTCCTAAGTCGGGTCTCCAGATATGGGTCAAAACGTGGGCACGGATGACCCCGGAAAATGTCTCAGCGATATTGGTATCAAATGAAGGGTGTTGAGCAGGGATTTTAGATAGAAATGAACTCATTACGATTCCTAGGTCGGGTCCTATGGTGTGGGTCAGCACCGGGATATTTCTCAGGGATATTGGTACCAAATGAACGTGGACCCGGATTTCCCCAGAAAATTTCTCAAAGATATTGGTGTCAGTTGAAAGGTGGGGTTTTTTCATAGAGATGAACTCATTATGATCCCTAGGTCAGGTCCCCATATGTGGGTCAAAATGTGGTTGCGGATGGCCCCGGATAATTTCTCAGCGATATTGTTATTTAATCACGGCGCACGACGATTCCTAGGTGGGATCCCAAGATATGGGTCAATATATGTGGACCCGGATAACACCGGGATATATCATAGGGATATTGGTACCAAATGAAAGGTGTTGAGCGGACTCTCATGTAGAGCCGTACCCATTACGATTTCTTGGTCAAGTCTCCAGATACCGTACCCATTATGGTTGCTAGGTCAAGTTCCCAGATGTTGGTCAATAAGTGGACCCGGATGAGCCCGTGATGCTTCTGAGCAATACTGATATAAAATGAAAGGTGTTGACCGGTCTGCTATATAGATATTTTCATAGTGATTCTTAGTCCCGATACCCAATTATGGGTAAAAGAGACGATTCGGACGCCACGGAATGATTTTGAGCAATGACGGTATGAAATGAGAAGTGGAATGCAGGGTATGTTAAGCTAAACCCAGTTTCCTAGGGAAAGGAGAAGAGTAATGAGACTGGGAAAGGCAAAGGGACGGAAAAGGAGAGGGAGAATATAATAAAAATGGAATGAAGAGGATGGGGAGAGAGACAGTAAGACAGGGAATTAGATAAGGAATAAGAGGGGGGAATAAAAAGAGAAATACAGAAAAGGAGAGGTAAGATAGAGCGATAGAGAAAGAGACGCGGAAATGTGACAGGAAAGGAAAAAGGCAACGGAAATGAAAGGAAAGATAAATGGAAAGGGAAAGAGAAAGAGAAAAGTATAGGGAAAGGGAGTTGGAGACTAATACGAAAAAAAATGGGATAAAAACATGAAGAGGGCAAACTTTTGAAAATATCAATTTTTTCCTTCACTTTTTTTAAACTTATCTGAATTGAGCGGAGCTCTGCAGCCCGAGGTAATTTCGGTTTCTAGATACTTCCAACATATTTTAAAGTGTGCCGTTTTTCGCTTCAAGTACCTATAATAGGAAGTGGGCCAAAGCAAAGCTTGGCTGGGTACAGCTAGTCTATATATATATAAAAATCAAGCCCATTTCTTTGTCGCCGGCTTTCGCCCAAACGCGTGGAGGGATTTTGACCAAATTTACACACCAGCTTAGTACCTTGCCCTAGATGGTTTATATACATATTTTTTTCAAATCCGGAAGTCGGTTCCCGAGATATAGGTCAAAAGGTCAAAACGTGGCTCCGGCTTTCCCCTGAATATTTTTGGACGACATTGGTCTCAAATGAAAGGTATTGATCAGAGAATTTACATAGAATAGTACTCATTGTGATTCATAGGTCGGGTCTCCAGATATGGGTCAAAACGTGGACCCGGGTGACCATCGAATGTTTCTGAGCGATATTGGTATCAAATGAAAGGTATTGAACAGAGAATTTACATAGATTAGTACTCATTGTGATTCCTAGGTCGGGTCTCCAGATATAGGTCAAAACGTGGACCCGGATGACCCTCGAATGTTTCTGAGCGATATTGGTATCAAATGAAAGGTATTGAACAGAGAATTTACATAGAATAGTACTCATTGTGATTCCTAGGTCGGGTCTCCAGATATAGGTTACACCGTGGACCCGTATGAACCTCGGATGTTATTGAGTGATATTGGTATCAAATGAAAGGTCTTGATTATTACTTCAACATAGAACTATTTTATTTGTGATGCTTAGGACGGGTCCCCAAATATGGGTCAAAACGTGGATCCGGATGACCCCGGAAAATTTCTCAGTGATATTGGTATCAAATGAAGCGTTTTGAGCAGGGATTTTACATATAAATGAACTCATTGCGATCCCTAGGTCGGATCCCAAGGTGTGGGTCAACACGCGAACCCGGACAACACCGGGATATTTCTCAGGGATATTGGTACCAAATGAAAGGTGCTGAGCAGGGCCTTTACACAGAGATGAACTAATTATGATTCCTAGGTCTGGTCCCTAAATGTGGGTCAAAACGTGGGCCGGGAAGGCCCGGAAAATTTCTGAACGAAATTGGTGTCAACTGAAAGCCAGGGCTTTTACATAGAGGTGAACTCATTATGATTCCTAGGTCAGGTCCCCAGATGTGGGTCAAAATGTGGATCCGGAAGGCCCCGGATAATTTCTCAGCGATATTGTTATTTAATCACGGCGCATGACGATTCCTAGGTGGGATAACAGGGTATGGGTCAATATGTGGACCCGGATAACCCTGGGATATGTCTTAGGGATATTGGTATCAAATGAAAGGTGTTGAGCGGACTCTCATGTAGGGCCGTACCCATTATGGTTTCTAGGTCAAGTTCCCAGATGTGGGTCAATAAGTGGACCCGGATGAGCCCGGAATGCTTCTGAGCAATACTGATATAAAATGAAAGTGTTGACCGGGTCTGCTATATAGAGATATTTTCATAGTGATTCTTAGTCCTGATACCCAATTATGGGTAAAAGAGACGATTCGGACGCCACGGAATGTTTTTAAGCAAGTGGTATCAAATGAGAAGTGGAATGCAGGGTATGTTATGCTAAACCCAGTTCCCTAGGGAAAGGGGAAGAGTAATGAGACTGGGAAAGGCAAAGCAAGGGGACGGAAAAGGAGAGGGAGAATATATTAAAAATGGAATGAAGAGAATGGGGAGAGAGACAGTAAGAAAGGGAATTAGAGAAGGAATATGAGGGGGGAATAAAAAG
Source organism: Urophora cardui (assembly GCA_960531455.1). Lineage (NCBI taxonomy): Eukaryota > Metazoa > Arthropoda > Insecta > Diptera > Tephritidae > Urophora > Urophora cardui. Next base: position 13,595,797 of record OY482672.1, on the reverse strand, counting down.
GAGAAAGACATTAAAGGAGCGGTAGCAGAGAGCGGTAGAGAAAGGAAAGCGGAAATATGATGGGAAAGGAAAAAGGAAACGGAAATGAAAGGAAAGATAAATGGAAAGGGAAAGAGAAAAGTAGAGGGAAAGGCAGATGGAGACTAATACGAAGAAAAATGGGATAAGAACATTAAGAGGGCAAACTTTTGAAAATATCAATTTTTTCCTTCACTTTTTTTAAACTTATCCGAATTGTCCTGAGGTCTGTAGCCCGAGGTAATTTCGGTTTCTAGATACTTTCAACATATTTTAAAGTGTGTCGTTTTTCGGTTCAAGTACCTATAATAGGAAGTGGGCCAAAGCAAAGCTTGGCCGGGTACAGCTAGTTTAACATAAAATAAGGCACTGCCTACGTTACACAAAGCACTGCTAACGTTACACGTGCGAAAAAGTATCTCTACATATAATAAAATTGTAACCGTTGATCTCTGTACATTGCAGATATACAGAAAATAAAAAAAGGAGCCAGATGAATCCAAATTAACTGTTTTTAAAATTTCTGTCGGTCTGACTGTCTGTCTGTCCTTATGTTTGTGCGCGGGTCACTAAAAATTGGAATGATGGAATTGAATGAAACTAGTCAGAGTTATAATAGCTCCATTGTATTATTATTATCATTATAGATGTCTACTTTAAGATTTAAGATATCCCTTATTTCTATAGCTCAACTAGTTTTGGAGTTATCGACCAATATGTGGACCAAGGGTGATCCAAAATTTGTTAGTACAATATGGGTATCAAATAAAAGGTGCTGATGAGTGCTGCAATAAGTAATTCGATTAAACTCAATATCTCGATTTGTTTCGGAGATATCTCCCTATCCCTATCCCTATCTCTCCAAGTTTTGATATCCTATGGAAAACACTTCCAGAGATATTCAGCATGAAAGATTAAGTTTGTATGGGTTGTGCCACGCCCTTTTTTCAATAGCTCTCATTTTTTTCATCCAGAAAATGATTATTGAAAGTTTCATTCATTTCTATGCAGTCGTTTTTGTGTGACGCGGGCGTTATGGAAAAAAAAACACATTTTTGGTCAAATTGTTCCCACATTTTGGTCAATAACTCGGGAACTGGATGAGATATCCAAATGAAAGTTGTCCTGAATTTTAAGTTAGGCGTTAAGTGATAGAATGGTGAAAGTTTAACTTTTTTTTAATTGGAACGTGAGATATACGTATAGTATTAAGAAAATATATAAACAAATTAAATTAAAACGTATTTTAACATGTCTTAAAAAAACTTTTTTGGTTTTGCACTGTTAACGTTACATAAGATTTTTGCGGCACATTTACTTTTCACATAACTCCTAGTTGGAACATAACTTTTTTAAAAACTTTACGTGTTATGATATTATAACTAATTTTCTAATAGATAAAACTTGAACGGCTAAATTTAGTCGCAGCAAACATGTTATATTTAACTTTTTGTTTACTGAACTACTTCCGACCATATTTTTTTTAATCACAACGTTTTATAAAAAGAGCGAAAAGTTTAATTTAAAACGACTAAAATTGAATGCCACTGTTTTCAACAGCTACTATAATATGTCATGAACCCCGCAAGACCCCAGTGCTTGCAATATTTGACAAAAAAAAAACTACTTGGTTTACTTTCCCAGAAAATCGGCCAGATACATAAATACAAAATAAATATGTATGTATGAAAAATTGATAAGGTGCGAATTGGAAAATACCCGCCGACGGCTGACTTAAAAGCAAACTGCGCCAGCTTAATGCATGACACTGAAGAGCTACATATGTACATACATAGTAAATTCACGAGCCTTTCAATGGACTCTCTCATTTAACACTTCATAACTAATACATTTTAGCATTTAATGTTACTTTAATCGATTGGTTAGCACTTCATTGTTCAACAATCGCATTGTTAATTTATGCTAGACTAAATACTTTGTGTTGCCAATCAGACGAAGTTACTCGGTAAATTTACAAAACTAAGTGAATGTGCTAATATTTGATGTCTCCGATTAGTGCTAAAAATCGGTGTAGTAGTATGTACATATATCCATATCTACATACATATATGTGCGGAGTTTGTATGTATCTGAACTGCTTTTCAATGTTAACAATATTTTTCAGCAAATAATAATTAAGACTTTTTTTTATTTATTAACTTTTAATGATTTATCTCCGCTCATATGGCTTTGAGGAAATTTGTGTGTACAATGTACATAAGTATATACATATGTACATACATATTTTCTTTACGGGGAGAAAGACTTTACACTGGCAGGGTTCAACTCTACCTACACTAAACCCCCTACTGGCAGCATACGGAACCCCCGGTACGACAGGCTGAACTGCTGTGCGTATCCCTAACGGATGCAGGAGGCTGAACTCCTGTACGTATCACCGCTGCTCCGCCGTAAAAGATAGGCCTTGAAACAACCGTGTCCAGTTAGAAACGCGGATGAGGTAGAAATTAACTTCGCCATGTGCTCGCTCCAACCAGCATCTCAAAATATACATATTAACTCACTGAGCTACATACGTCCAAATTAGATAATATTGGTATTGATCAAGATCATGTAAACTGTAAAAAATATCTAAATAAATTACACCCGCCCAGCTTCGCTGCACATTAACACAGGATGAAATCTATATTTATTAGCTTTAATTTGCATTGCAAAGCCTTCCAGGGTCATCTGGATCCAAATTTGGTCGCGTGGCTCGCTCAATTTTCCAAAATTGTAAATAACCGTGTATGCCTAAATATCAGATGAACTCTCTAAAAACGGAATGAAGATCGTTTGGGCACTTTGGGAGGGTATAAAACACACACAAACATTAATTATACCTTTCATGAAAAAATACATATGATCAAGAACATGAGCTGAGTCGTTTAATAAACCATTTCCGTCTCTTTGTCTGTATGGACGTAAACTAGTTCCTCAGTTTTTGGATGTGTTTTTATGACAAGCTGATAATTTGTGTCGGAAGCGGTTTAATCGGACCACTATAACAGATGCCATAGAAGCGATTGTTCAAATATAGACATTTTGAGGTACATATGTATATTGAACTCCATTCTCCATTAAATAGCTTAGATCACACTATTTCTGCTAATAAAAGTTTTATAAAACTTTTCATTAATAAACGAATTTACAGTAAAATTTAAGAAAATTTGAATATGTAACGTTTCATTTCCCCATTCATGAAGGGTTTAAACTTTAAAGTCTACGGTACGGCCGAAGACAGCTGCGCTCTTACTTGCTTTTATATATGTATGTATGTATACATAAATATGTACCTAATATACATATATCCATACATATACCTACATATATACATATGTATTTATGTATGTATATGTTTGTGGGTATTCATAAATTAAAGCTATGTATACATAAGTATATATTCATATATGTACATATGGACATACATACATCTTCATACATTCATACATACCTACACCTATCCAATGCAAATAAATGAGTTGCGAAAAAAACCACAGTTGAACTGGCCAAATCAACGAACTACGAACGTTTGTAATTTTTACTCATTCCAACGCTTAATGAACACCGAATATGATTTGGCAATTTTTCTTTTGTGTCAGCTTTTGAAAACGTTTTTGTCTCTCGTTTTTTTTTTTTTTGTAGTATTAAACTTTTTCATTAAGGACCGTAGATACATTATGAGGCAAAAAATAAAGTAAAATGCATTAAAAAGTTCCACCGGCCAACAAATATATGTATTTATAAACTTATATGTGTATGTACATATGTATGTTTATACCCGCTAGTTTTTTTTTTGGCAGTGTGTATACAAAGGTGTTAAAATACATACATACATACATATACATTTAGGACAGCCAGCAAGTTTATCTTAAAGTCACTTAAAAAGTGATTATATTGCATATTGAGTAACATACTTAGTACATACATATATATGTACATATGTACATACATATATGTTTTATTATTAAGATTCTATTGCTTTTTGGACATTTCAATTTTAGATGAGGCAATCTTGAGTACTCCCATATTTACATGTGCATTATAATAATATCCCTGCAGGGAACTCAATAACTAGTGAGCAAAATTTCTAGTTCCGAACTAGCGAAAATGTGTCAAAAGGGAACTACATAGATCAATTGTAGTTAGACCCTCACCAGTTCAGAAGGAGTGAATTGAGTGACCATTATAACACACACTTTGATTTGTATGCAATTTCGAAGTGACAAACATTCTATGAAAAATTTTCGTTCGTTCAATTGCCGTCGGCTTTGTATATTTCTGCAATTTTCAGATGTTTAGTGAAGCATTTTATTTAAAGAGTTTTCTATTTGCATCTTGTATGAAATGAAATGTTCCCCTAATTATGCTTTTCCGATACCTCAGGCTTATTTTTATTTTTTTTTTTAATTTTATTATTGTTAAATATTATTGTAAATTTTTATTAAATAAATAAATAAAAAAATATTAGTTAAAAAAAATTAAAAAAAAAAAAATATCATCCACCTTGACACGGATAGGGATGGCAAAAAAAAATGAAATAACCGATTAACCGCTTTTTAGGTTAATCGAAAGCGTTCGATTAATAATCGCGAATAATTGTGGGTAACTAACCGATTATAACCGTTTACAATTACAGTGAAACCTCCCTTGGCGGACACTCACCGTCGGGAAAATTTTGTCCGCCCAAGAGAGGTGTCCGCCTAAGGGAGTGGGTTGCTATTTTAGAAATTTTTTGAATTTTAAAGGATTTATTTATTCATATATCACTGAAAAAAACAAGGATTCTTATGCCTTCAAAATTTCACATACATAAAAACATATATATATGTATATTAGAGCGTCTCGCCTTACAGGCAAAAAAAAAAATGTCGGCCGTACCTCCCCTCATATGAAGTGTTTTTGAAAAACATTTAAAAAAAAATTTTATTTTTTTTTCTGGCAACGCTAGATGTCGCCCAATTGCATTTTTTTCATATCTTCGGCATTTATTGTCGGATTTTAAAGTGTGATACACCAATTTTTTTGTCTCAAGGTGTGGGGTTTTCCCAAAAAAAGCTCATTGATCTCAGGCGCTCCGTTGTGGTACCTACCCACCATATCTCAGTTTCTACCACCCTAATGTACCGATCTAATAACAGCAAATTAAAGACCGTAGAAAGTCGTAAATCTTTTGCGAAGAAAGTACTTCAATTAATTCAGTAGAACTCGAAATAAAACAAATTTTGTTTTTAGTTGAAAGCCATACATTAGATGCCTTATTATACCTTTCATGAGAATGAAATGGTATTATAACTTTGTGCCGAAATAGAAATATTGAAAGTACCAGAAGGAGGCGTGACAGACCCACCAAAATATATACCGATATGATCAGAATCATGAGCTGAGTCGATTAAGCCATGTCCGTCTGTCCGTCTAGTCCCTCAGTTTTTGAGATATCTGCTTGAAATTTGGATTGTGAGTGTATTTTTAGGAGAAGCTGATCATTTGTCGGAATCGGCCGAATCGGACCACTATAACATATAGCTGCCATACAGCCGATTGTTCAGATATGGACATTTTGGGTATAACTTCTCCATTTAAACAGCTAAGGGCTTGCAACTTTTCAGGGTTTGTACTCATATAGACCAAAAAGATGTTAGTGTGAGTTGTCAAGTTCAAAATATGTTTAAATTAAACAAAATCAGGCCTATTCATGAAAGATATGAAGTCTTCGGTACGGCCGAAGACAGCCGCGCTCTTACTTGTTTTCTTTATACATTTTTCTTTATGAAGACCGTTTTTTTATAAATTAACTGGACTATTGTTTATCTACTCTTTTCTGTTTTATGTTTTGCCCTTGACATCATAATCAAGTGTCATTTTACTTGGTGCGTATTAAAAACTGTATGGCTTTAGACTAAATATAAATTGTGTTATATTTCTGGTTCTACTGATTGAATCGAAATACTTTTTTCGCAAAAGATTTATGATTTTTTACGGTCTTCAATTAACTGACATTAGGTTTTACATTAGGGTGGTAGAAACTGAGATATGGTGGGTAGGTACCACAACGGAGCGCCTGAGATCAATGAGCTTTTTTTGGGAAAAACCCACTCCTTGAGACAAAAAAATTGGTGTATCACACTTTAAAATCCGACAATAAATGCCGAAGATATGAAGAAAAATGCAATTGGGCGACATCTAGCGTTGCCAGAAAAAAAAAAAATTTTTTTTTTAAATGTTTTTCAAAAACACTTCATATGAGGGGAGGTACGGCCGACTTTTTTTTGGTGATACGCTCTATATGCATATGCATACATATACATAAATTATTAACATACATATTACATATCAATTAGTAAGTTGCTGAGAACTAGAAATATTGGGATATCTTTGAAATTATTTAAAAAATTGCGAAATTATCGATTGACGAAATTATCGATTGCTTATTTAAAATAAAATTGTTTTGCAGATGGCTTTCAAATTTCTGCAACAATTCAAATGCAATAAGGTCTTCCGTACAAAATCTTTTCAAATTTGAAACTGCAGTCAAAGCCATTTCGTTCGAGGAGATTGCATTACCTACTTTCAGCGGTAATACTTCAGTATCGGTACTATCATCTTCAATGGTTTCGACATTCTGGTCAGTTAGAACATCTAACTGGAAACCCGTGAATGTAGTTATATTTATTCCAATAGTCCTGCGGACATTTATTTTAGTTGGTGATTCCCCTTTCATCGTAGCGCTTTTTACCTAACGAACATTCCACGAACTTTTTTTATATTGCTATACATACTTATATTTTGTCCGCATAAGAGGAGTTCCTGTCCGCCTAACAGAGGTTTTTATGTGATTCGTTATGAAAAAAAATCAAAGTGTCCGTTGACGAGAGGTTCGTGTCCGCTTAATAGAAGTTTTTAGTTCAATTCAATAGTAAATAACTGTCCGCGTCCGGCCAAGAGAGTGTCCGCCTAAGAGATGGCAATTTGTTCTAAAAATTGAACCTTAACCTTGGTGCATGAAAAAATATCCGCTCAAGGGAGGTGTCCGCCTATGAGAGGTGTCCGTTAGGAGAGGTTTCTCTGTATTCCTTAAAAAAAATATATAATAAACGAAAAAAAATCGTAATTTATTAGGAAAAATCGTCAAAATGACGATAAAATCGTCTTTCGGGAACTGGAGGGAACATTTATTGCGGTTTTTTAGATACACTCAGAAAACCGTTGGTAACCGAATTCGGACTCGGATGAAAAGGCGGAAATTCTCAACTTCGATTATTTCCTTCGATTATTTTCGACTTGAGAGGAAAAAGGTTAATCGAAAAAATAATCAAAAGAGAAAAACCGATACATTTTAACCGTTAACCGAAAGAAATTAACCGATTATAATCGTTTTTCCGGTTATTGTTGCCATCCCTAGACACCGAAAGGATTCGAACCCGCGCCCCTCAGATTAAATGGCACATGCGTTAGAAAGTCGGCCATCGCGCCACTTGCATGAAGTGTGTCAAAGGCTGCACATAAGCGGCAGATATAAAACTGTAGAATTTGTAGGTATTTGTAGCTAGTTCAGAACTATCGAAATTGTGCCAATAAACGAACTAGTGTAAACTGGGGTGGCTTTCCGTAATTCGATATTCGACTCTCGTCGGCTCGATATTTAAATTCGATATCGAACGAGCGACGATACCATTTTGCTTTCTGTATTTCGATAGGAAAACGCCAGTCGTTTATGTTTCGTGTTGTCTGGCACCAATTGGAAATACCAAGGGCGAACGAGTCACTCGCCACCTCTCCATTTTCTGCTGCCTTTAGCGGGTTTCGATAGAAATAGCCGCAGCACCTTCATCCATTCTAACATGACAAGCGCAAAGCAGCAGCTGGATTTTATTCGCTTTTTATGACTAGGTATAAAACTTTAAAATATGCAGTTGTTTAAAATCTATGCTTTAAAGAGCCTGGTATGTGTGTAAATAAAATACTCAACTGCAATCTCTCCTATTACCCAATAAATATCAGACGAAAAAACGTCAAATGTTAGTTAGCAACTTGATTATATGTTAGGTACTCAAACAAATTTGAGAAAATGAAAATCTTGTTTGAAAATCCGCAGAAAATCCCATACTAAGTATAAATGAGTATTTTAAGTTGAGAATCCTATCAACGGTTATTTTGGATGCACTTGAGAACCAATGGAAAGAATCAAAAACAGGAAGGTGAAATTATAATATGTATCACGAGGCACGAAGCACTGAAACTACAAACTAGTAGATACTAACTAATAACAATTTATGCATACTTATGTACACATAATATGTACATATATATGTACAAACGTATATAGTATCTATGTTATGTGACTACTGGAAATACAAAATTACACGCGCTGTCTTCACAGAAGCGTATCGTTTAGAATGCCAAGTTTAGTTATTATAACTTCAAAATAGTTGACAAATTTCTTTTGTTTTTATTTTTATTTTCTTTTTTTTTTTGGGTTTTGATTTACAGATTTGCGGTGCTTCATTAAAATTGTTGAACAATTTATTTACACCCACTTAATTATATTATTAGGTTCGTATGCGTGTATATACATACAAATGTATGTATGTATGTATGTATGTATGTATGTATTTATCATGCAATTCTTTGACCTTACCTTTTTTGGCGTTTGATTATAAATTTGACTTGTTGCACGTGTTAGTTAATAATAATAACTGAACCGTAATGAACAATCTTATAATTAGTATGAAGGTTAAATGAGTACATATGTACATACATATATATCTGAACGTGTCTGTGATTATATACTGCTCGATTTTGCTTAATATTTTCCATTAAATATATGTTATAAATACCATACATACATTTGCACATACTTATTTACCTATTCGTAGATCTACTATATACTTATAACAGAAATTACGGCCAGAATATATAAATTCTTGGGCGGCAAAAATTCTCGGTTGAAACCTGCAAGAGGTTGCTGCCTGGGCAATGAACCTCCGTCTCTCCTCCCCGATGCCTGTTACAGGTGCTTGCGCAGGGTAGACTGCGGGGGGAGACAGCGGAGGGCTGACAGGGGCAGTCAGGTCGAGTAGGTCCCCGAAGGCCCGAGCCAGGGGAGGGAGAGGTGTGAGACGGCCTCAGTCAGGGTTCGATGTGCCTGACGCATTTATCTTGTCGACATGGAGGATAAACAGGATAAAGAATCATAACAGCAACAACAACATATCGAAAAGGCCCTTCACTACAGGCATTGCGATAGATGGCTTTCTTGATATTTCGGGTGCCTTTAGCAACGTCTCTGCTGCGGCGATATTGGAGGGGCTCGAATCGATCGGAGTATCCCCAATCATTCGGCGCTCGATCGAGGACCTTTGGCGTTGTCGGACGGTGACGGGTGTGTGGGGCCTTTTGACGTTGTCAAGGAGGGCACATAGGGGCACCCCACAAGGGGGAGTAGTAGTCAACAAATACTCTTCATAAATACACAAAATACTCTTCGGAAAATACACAAAATACTAAAACTTGCGAAGTTTTGCATTCCAAGTTTAGTATAACGCCTCCAATACGATGTTGGCACCACTAAGAACTATATGTGGTCTATGTGAAGAATCACTGTATCCGGCAAACCTAACCTAATCTAACCTAGAGAAATTCTTTCAAGGATCGACGAACTGAGAGGGCTGGTAAAAAGTAACCAATACAGATGATACAGAGATAAAAGAGAAGAAATATTTCGGTCACCAATAGGCAAAACCAAAATCTGTTGGAAGTTTAACTCATTCTACATGCCTGACAGGATTCTGTCTTTGTAATACATGGTCAAAGCTGTAAATTCCCTCCGGACACTTCAGCATAAAAATAGACTATAGATTAGCAGTTGATATAAATAACTTTAAAGAGATAGACATACATAATTAGCATGACAATTGCCCTAGAAATTAGAGCAAACGATATGTAGCTATCATACCTAAGGTATGTACATTAGGGTGTCCCGAAATATTTTGTTTTGGATTTCCTTAACGCAAGACCCCTCAAAATTTGCGGTTTTGATCGCAAATTACGAAACAAGTTTTAAAAACTAAATACAATTAGATCTTCAGGGCTCTACCGATCTTTAAAGTTTTGCGGTTTTGTCATTCATGCAGAACGCCCACTCACCACAACATATATTACATCCGCATATTCTTTTCGTTCTTATAAGTTCTATTCGCTTATGCAACTTACTTTTAAGTGCAAAAATCTGAATTCCAAGTAGTTACAATGAAAATACTCGTACATACACATATTTTCTACAATGGGTTTGATTCGGCTTCTGCATTTTATTTGCCTTTCAATCGTGGAGAATCAGTTCAATAAAAACAACAATACGGTTCTTTAACTAAAGCATAAAGTTCTTATTTGCGTAAAGTTTAATTTTATAACGTTACGAATATTCTGGAATCAGAAAAGATTTAGAAAGACTACAAGCCCTGGGCGAAGGTACTAGTATGCAGTGTTGTCACCGCAAAATGGGTTTTCATACGTTCAGTGTTCCCGCGAGGTCAAGAAAATTTGGATCGTAAAAACAGAATAATATATGTATATTGTTTTTAAGTATCATCTCAGAGAAAAACTATTAAAACTTCATATAAAATCAAATGCTTTAACTTCATAACGATATGTTATTTTTTATTATTTCTAACATGCAAAAAAAAAATCCATCAAATTCAAATATACATATATTGACACTAAAATAGGTGTAAAAATTTTTCTTTCGCAGCCTTACAGAATTCGAATATGAATAATGTACTTTACTAAAACGAATTATGTTAAAATTATTTCATTTAATTTATTTAAACGAAAGTCATATCAGATAAACAAAAATCCCCTGAACGCAGAAATAGGTTTGTAGCACTTTTTTTTTTTTTAATTTTAAAAATAATTCTTTATTCAATTAATTTTATTAGGTAGTGCAGTCATATGAAAAATAATAGGGACACTTGCCTTGAAATATTTCAAAGATCGATCCTGCTTCAATTTCTAAACAATGGTCAAAACTTATACATTAATTTCTTGCTGAGATATCTCCGAAGTAAGGAACAGTTATTTAATCGGCCATTTTTTGCGTCGTTTCATAATGGCCGATGATTTTGTGGAGTGAGTTCGTTTCAGCTTGTGAAAAATAATAGGGACACCAAACTTCAATTAAAATTTTTTTCGAAAGGGTGGAGATTTTTGTAGATAATAAAAAACTAATTCACTGAATATCAAATAAAGTTTTATAATATACTAGGTTTTTAACCCTATAATGCCATCAGGGACTCAGAATGGATCCAGGAAACCCCTGCACTATTCAACTTATAGCAAAAAAAAAAATCTCCAAAATAAGTGTTTTTCGTGCCGGGAAATTGACGAAATGTGAAATTGCTTTGAAATAATATTGGAAAATGCTGTAAAATATAATCCAAAAGTATAAACACGCGGACGGAAGCCAAAAATATCCCCACTGGTTCAAAGGAATATTATAGTCGCAATCTCAAGCAGAAATACCAAAATTTGGGCAGAAAAATATATTTGAATTCTAAGTTTTTTAAATTAATTAAATGCAATAAATTAGTTTCTCTGTACTTATATGGTTAATCTCAATAATAAAATAACTTTTGAGTATGACATTTTTATTATTTTAGCTCCAAAGTTTAGGTTTCTAAATATATGAAATTAACAAAATTTCAGATCTCGGTAGAGCCCTCAAGATCGAATTCAATTCCGGGTTTTTTACTTTTATTGTGATCTGTATTCAATTACGCAACTTTTGATACCTCTTGCGATAGCGTAGCTCGAAAAATACTTTTTTTCATACATGAACGGGACACCCTAATGTACATAAATCGTTTAATTATTTGAATAGATTAAGGCGAGTATTAGCGTTAAGCAAATTTATGTGCCAAAAATTATAAAATCAAATGTTTTAAGCATAAAGAATAAAATTAACTAATTTTAGTTAAAGCACCGACTAGTTGAAGAGGTCTTAAGATTATACTTTTAGTGAGAATATACTAATTTTATGCCCATGTGACGTCATGAGAAATGGCTAAATTTCTCTGCCATCCAGAATGACCTGTACACAAGTTAAATAATCAGATATTTATGTACAATTAAGATGATACTGGTGAACCAAATCGATTTTGTTTTCGACTTAAGTCCAATTGCAGAAGAAAAAAAAATTATGAAGACGCGAATTGGCGAGCAGCTCGGCTTAAAATTCGTTGGAATTATATTAGCGACAATGTATTATATTAAATCTAAATTAAGTAAGTTGCCATGCCAAAATTTAAATATCGCATATTAGCAAAATACATACATATACAAATTAATTTCATGTGATGAACATACTTAAGCATTCTTAACACGTTGACTGCCAACTACGAGATAACTCGTAGTACGATTTCCCTTCCAGGAAGCCGACTACGAGTTATCTCGTACTACCTAAAACTGCCTCTTTTTGTGTAGCTACGAGGAAAAGCGTATTATAAAAGTGTTAGTATCGATAAATGGCTTGTGGGAAAAGAAAAAAATTTTTGGTTTGGCTTCCGTGAGCTTTTATTTTATTAAAAAATTCATTCAATATAATGAAAAAATTCATTCAATATAATGGAAAAATTAACTCAAATACAAGAAATAAAGTAATATATTATTGTTTGTGGAACTTTTTAAAACAATTTTCCACACAAAGGGATGGCTTCTCTGGGCAGGCTGGACAGAAGTAAACAAAATACTATAGAAAGCAAAAATGATGTTTTTTTTTTAGGGAAAAAGGACCTACCTACTACGAGATAATTCGTAGCGTTCTTTCCCCCCCAGACGCCAACTACGAGATAACTCGTAGCGTTCTTTCCCCCCAGACGCCAACTACGAGATAACTCGTAGCGTTCTTTCCCCAGACGCCAGCTACGAGATAACTCGTAGGTCCTTTTTCTGTTGGAAAAAACATAATTTTTGATTTTTGATGATACCAATGATCTAGAAATGGAGTTTTTAGTAAGATAATGTGGAAAAATCAAAATGTCATTTTAAGCGGTTTTCTGAAAATGACCTCGGCAGTCAACGTGATAATATTTTTTCTACCAAAAGAACTTTAGTAAACAAAAAAAAAAAATTGATTCAGCTCAGCAATATCATCTTAGTTGTAAATAACTAATTATCTTTTTTGCAAATTTGAGTCGAGCTCTTTATTTTTTTTTTTCTATTAATTGCGTGAATCTTCAGCTCTGTATATATGTATGCCGACTGCGAATGGTCAGACGAACTGCACACAATATTTATAATCAAGGCAATTCCTAGTCAATTTAACTAGTTATAGACTAATTTAATACTATCTTTTTCCATATTAGCAACGACGATGTTCAGCGAAATTGAAATTTTCGTTTAAAATGTTAACTTCTGCATCAGCATCATACCTGTAAATGGACTAAATATTATAATTAATTAACCCTTTGTTTTCGATTTCTTTACCCGTGGAGAAAAAAAAATCGATTGCCACATATTTCATTCATTTAGTCCTAAATAAGCATAATTTGTAAGAAAATTAAAAAAAAAATTAATTAGTTTAGTTTGTTTTTACATGGCCGTTTTAATTCTAATAATTATTTTATGTGAATTAGTTTAGGTTTTACAGCTCTTTGATATTTGTACGATATATCCTACAAAGTGCCTAAAATGAGCCAAAATCTTGCAAATTTTGCTTTTACAATTTGTTTAGACATTTTCAAACAAACATTTTTTTAAAGCAACGAAATAAAGATATTTTTAATATTAAGCTTAAAAATTGTGACTTCTATCCAGATTTAATAATATTCATACATAAATACATAATTATTATATACAAAAAACACATATGTATATACATTGAAAAAAATTTAGTTAAGACAAAATAAAAAAAAATAATTTTTAAACTTAAAAGCTATAACGTCAATACAAAATTCATTGAGACACATATTTTTTAAATTTTAATTTAAGTTAGGGATATAAAAATATGTACGCACTGGGAGAAAAAAAAGTTATATTTAGCGTTCAAAGGAATTGCTTCCATATATTGAACACTTTCTTTGTTTTGAGTAAATTTTTCTTATAACATGTTAAAAGGATTATGAAATATAAAAATATTTACATGGGTTCATATACTTGTTTTAAAGAAATGCATATATCAAAATAAGGAAAAATTTCTTAAGCCCCATTCCATTCCTAACTTGTCCTTGTTTTGAAGATTTGATTTCCTTAATTTGTTAAGTTGAATTTCCAAAAAATCACCATTGCAACGAATTTGTTTGAATGTGTTAACACATTTTTAAGATAATTTACTGAAAACAAAGAAAAATAATTTATAGGAACGCGTGTTCAAAATTATATAAAAATATATCTTAGATCACGAGAAGTTTTTTTAGTGTATGCATATGAATGTATATATATATATTCGATAGGTAAGAAAAAAGATTTTATTTTTAGTGTTTTTTTAAATACATATGTGAATATTGAAGGGTTTTGTACTGATTCGACTAAAGGACGAACTTTACAGAATTTGTCAATAAAATGTAGATTCTGCCGTAACAGTATGAAGCTTTTTAGTGACATCGTATCCTTAAAAATCTCTATTGAAATTGTAGGATACCAAAATGTTGTCATTCTACCACGTCGCATGCAACCTATGGCTATTTGTAATCCAATTAACATTTTAATTTAAAAATTTCGAGCTTGTTCAAATCCTGCAACTTTATTTTGCGCTGCGTATAACTGACTAAAGAAGCTATGTGCCATACAACCTCGACAAATTTGCGTTTGAATTTAACGTAACAATCAGCACTAAGCAGCAACTTTCGCGGCTCTTGTAGGATATATCGACCAAATTAATTAAGGAAAACTAACTAGTTTTTTGCATTTCCATTACACATCTCGTAAATATGTATATACTTATTTCCTATATCTATCTCTGTAGTAAATTTCAATGATCTACTACAAATCGTTCAAAAGATATATCTACAATATGGAAATCTCAAATTACGTCAGCATCATTGAATCGGCATATAAAATATTGCATTTGTTTACAAATATACGTTACTAGTAAAGAACGGAATCGCATTGTTTCTTAACGAATTATTTAAAAAACTCTAAGCTCGTGAATTCATTGGCTCCTCTGAAAGCATTCGCAAAATGCAACACACAATTAATTATATTTTCAGAGTTGAAACAGGGAGCATCAGTTTAAATATCTATCCTTCGAACGAAAATGTTTGAGTCGGGTTTGCAACTAGACGTCGCATTACTGCTTGCCCAGAATGGTGTGGCTGTAGTACGTAGCAAGAGCTGTCAAAAGTTAAAACAGTACAATTGCATTGCAATGCCCACATTGTGTAGCTGTGTTTGTAGCGTGTAGTTGTGGCTGTAGTAGAAGTAGAGTTAACTTTAACTTTGTAGCGCGCTACAGTGTGACAGCTCAATTTTTTAATGACGGAAATTCGAAATGAAGGACGAAGAAACTGAAAAATGAATTGAACTTGTAAAAAATAAAGAGTTTTTATGGAATTTAAGGAATCCCCTGTACAAAAATATAAAAAAGATGACATATATGAGATACACTGAGCTACACCATTGTGTTCACATTTTCGAGCGTTGCCACAAAATCAGTCATCAGCTGATGTAGTAAGCTATGTAGTCCGTAGCTGTAGTACAACATTCTGGGCAAGCAGTTACGCATTTTGTCCCGAAGAAAGTCTCGAAGCCATCTTTGAATACCAAATTCACTACTGGGGGCTTATAATGTTAAAGTACATATGTATAAACCCCATGTATGCACATAATTAGGCCATTTTTCCCCCACATATATATACCCTGCAGGGAACTCAATAACTAGTGAGCAAAATTTCTGGTTCCGAACTAGAGAAAAGGTGTCAAAGGGGAACTAGATCAATTGTAGTTTGACCCTCACCAGTTCAGAAGGAGAGAATTGAGTGACCATTATAAAACACACTTTGATTGTATGCAATTTCGAAGTGACAAAAATTCTATGAAAATTTTTTGTTGGTTCAATCGCCGTCGGCTTTGTATATTTCTGCAATACTCAGATGTTTAGTGAAGCATTTTATATAAAGAGTTTTCTATTTGCATCTTGTATAAAATGAAATGTCCCCTAATTATGCTTTTCCGTTCCCTTATGCTTATTTTGATTTTATTACTTTTTAAATATTATTGTAAATTTTTATTAAATAAATAAATAAGAAAATATTAGTTAAAAAAAATATTAAAAAAAATTATCATTCACGTTGACACCGACAGGATTCGAACCCGCGTCCCTCAGATTGAGAGGCACATGCGTTAGCCAGTCGGCCATCGCGCCACTTGCATGAAGTGTGTCAAATGCTGCTCTTAAGCTGCAGATGTAAAACTGTAGAATTTTTAGGTACTTGTAGCTAGTTCAGAACTATCGAAATTGTGCCAATAAATGAACTAGTGTAAACTGTAGAATTTAGTACTAGTTCGGAACTATCGAAAATGTAGTGCAGAGAGGGGCAATTGACACCGCCAAGGACATCGTCGTGTTAAATTCGCCAGTTGATAACATGCAAAAGAGATTTAGCTCGCACTAGTAGTGTCGAAAAATGCACTAGAAGCGACCCAGTTCGGAACTAGAGATTTTCCCTACAGGGTACGAACTTATGTGCATGTATGTTATGAAAATACGCATAATTGTAAGTACCTAAATATCGCCATTTAAACTTCATAACCGCCTAAGCGACATTTGTGCCAAAAACTAGAATTGAATATCGGACGCGCAACTCTACGACTACAGAGTTGAAAAGGACATTAGAGGGAAATAAAGAGCTTCGCGAACTTCCCAAAGACCAAATTTATGCCATGGATCGCTTGAGCTGGGTGCGAGGAGATAACGCTTGGCAAATCCCCAATTTTGGCACAGGCGGTTACGAAAATTTCATTCAGGTGGGTTATCACGTTTAAACAATAATATATATGTAAATATATACAAAGATATGTATGTAAATAGTTCTGATAGTGTCAAGCGACTACCACATGCTACCCTGCAAAACTCGTGTGATGGAAACTAACACATGCAAAAGTTTCACACCAATACATTGACACACTTTTTTATCAGCTGTGAGAGGACAGGGTTGCTTTTTTGATAATTCTTTTAAAGAAATCAAATTCGTGGAAGATATCAGTTGAACGCGCTCTTTCTTGTGCTAAAATATAATTTAATAGTGATTAAAGATAATAAAAAATCTAATTAATGATCGTTTTTTAAGGAATAAAGATAAGTACATACATATTTACGTCAAACCAGCTTTATTCTGTACATTTATATATATGTATATATATTTTACATCAATTTCAGATGTCTTCCAAGAATTCGACTCCATAGAACTCGAGAGAGGCGTACGCAAGACTGTCCTGCTTGGCCATCACCGCGAGCAGTAAAAAGTATATTTTTTTGGTGTTTTCCGCATATTAAAAATATAATTTTATTTCATGTATGTTAACAATGAATATAATAAATATAGACTATGATAGATTTGTTTGTGGCTCATTTGTGAAGGGTTCATGCATCAAATGTGATGGCTCAGTTGTGATAGGTTCATATATCAAGTGTGACGGATCATATTTGACGGGTTAATATATCACGCTTGATGGATCATATGCGATTGGTATTTACATCAACATTGATGGGTATAAAATGAGAGAGAAAGAGCATATGATTATGCATGAGTGTGAGCGAGATGCAAACTCACACGTATACATTTCATCCCATCACATTTGTCATATTGCTCTTAAGAATGTGATAGAAAATGCTGATAAGTACATCCATCACAAGTGACCATCAATTGATGGATCAAATGATGGTCACGGTTCTTGCTGGGTAACGATTTCGCACATTACACTGCTCTACAGCCAAAAAATACTCTGAACGCGACCATCCTTTCTATATGTAAAATCGGTCGCTGATTCCGAAAATCGGGTTTATTTTTAATTCTATGGGAAGGTTTTTGAAATATCGGCAATTTACCGTTATTTGGCCAATGAGTCCACTTAATCCTGTATATCTCTTTAACACAGTGAGTTATGAGTGAGTTAGGGTCACACCAAACGAAAGAAAATTAAATTTCCTTTTCACGGCTCCTATAACATGTTTCTCTAGTTCTTATAGTTTCTGAAATATTGACGATTAAATTTGAATTTTTTCGATTTTTTACGATTTTTTGAAGAAAAAATTTACTTTGTCAGGCAATATCTTTAAAACCAATGATTTCACCTTCGGTTTTACTCCTTTGCGTGAAGCTCCATTCCGTTTCCAAAAAAATAAGCTATCAACGAAGAAAATCCATGGTAAACTGGAAAAGTTATAGGCGATCAAGTAAATACAACCAAGTCGCGCAATGCCTCTGCACGGGTACATTCTATGCATATTGTACCAATACCTACACATCTGCAGTAGCAGCACATTGGCAGCGCAGTAGATACAAGCGCGTTTACGGGTATAACATGCATAGAATATACCCGTGCAGAGGCACTGCGCGACTTGGCTGTATTTACTTGATCGCCTATAACTTTTCCATTTTACCATGGATTTTCTTCGTTGATAGCTTATCTTTTTCCCAATAGAATGGAGCTTCAGCTAAAAGAGTAAAACCGAAGGTGAAGACATTGGTTTTAAAGATATTGTCTGACAAAGTCAATTTTTTCTTCAAAAAATCGTAAAAAATCGAAAAAATTCAAATTTAATCGTCAATATTTCAGAAACTATACGAGTTAGAGAAAAATGTTATAGGAACCGTAAAAAGGAAATTTAATTTTCTTTCGTTTGGTGTCACCCTAAGGAAGATAACTCACTGTGTTAAAGAGATATACTGGATTAAGTGGACCCATTGGCCAAATAACGGTAAATTGCCGATATCTCAAAAACCTTCCCATAGAATTAAAAATGAACCCGATTTTCGGAATCAGAGACCGATTTTACATATAGATAGGATAGTCACGTCCAAAGTACAGACAAAAAATTTCATTTTGTGATCCAGTGTTATCATTAATTAGGTAATTCTTTAACGAATATAAATTCGACATTCTGGCAAGCTGGCAAACCCACCTGCTACAATCAGAAGCTAAATTTATTCGTAAATAGGCAGCGAAACTCAGAATTTAAAGAGAAAACACAAAAAACAGCGACACCTTATGCTTTTAGAACTTCAAAGTTATTGTGAATTTTAGTTTATATAGAAGTTTTTGTGTTACGAGCGAGATAAAATAGTGCATTCTGCTCGAAATAATATTTAATAATACCAGGAATTGCAAAAAATCGTTATTTTTTAAGTTTTGACTAAAAAATCATACTGAAGGAGAAATGCTAAACGCAAAAGAAGTACACAGATGTAATAACCGTAACGCAGTCTACCTCTAGAATTATTAACTTTAATTTTTTCGATTTTTATAAAAAAATTGATTTTAATCATTATTTTCTGAGTTTTATTTTTCGCTCAGAAAATAAGTTATTTTTTTAGTTTTATTTTTCCCTCAGAAAATAAGTTTGTTCTGACTTTTATTTTTCGATCCGAAAATAAAAGTTATCCCTCAGAAAGTAAAAGTTATTTTTTGAGTTTTATTTTTTGGTCAGAAAATAAAAGTTATTTTCTGAGTTTTATCTTTTTGCTCAGAGAATAAAAATTTCTTCAGTCTAATTTTAGCTCCATCTGTCGATTTTTCCACATTAATACGTAGGTAAAGTTAATAAATAAAAAAATTAAAAATTTATTTATATACTTTATACCTATTTATATGGCGAAATCTACAATTTCAGGCAAAATTAAAATGTAAAACTTTTATTCTCTGAGCAGAAAAATAAAACTCAGAAAATAACTTTTATTTTCTGAGGGAAAAATAAAACTCGAAAAATAACTTTTGTTCTCTGAGGGATAAATAAAACTCAAAAAATAACTTTTATTTTCTGATCGAAAAATAAAACTCAAAAAATAACTTTTATTTTCTGAAGGAAAACTAAAACTAAAAAAATAACTTTTATTTTCTGAGGGAAAAATAAAACTAAAAAACAAAAACTTTTATTTTCTGAGGGAAAAATAAAACTCAAACAAAAAACTTTTATTTTCCGATCGAAAAATAAAACTCAGAAAATAACTTTTATTTTCTGATCAAAAAATAAAACTCAAGAAAAAACTTTTATTTTCTGAGAAAAAAATAAAACTCAGAAAATAATCGTTAAAAATCAACTTTTTGGATATCACTCATAACCGTTACGGTCCCTGAATAATACTAATTATAAGTGATAAGCTTATATATAGATATGTATGAAAATAGTTTAGACCAGCGTTGGGCAAAATAGCTCCTGGTAGCATTTTGCACTTAAGGCGGATTCATCGTTCGAGTTCAGAACTTTTTTGCCATGTGGTTGTTGCTGTGTTTTCGGAGTGTGAGAGGAATTCCGAAAAGTTCTGAACTATTTTTATTAGTTAACTCAAATTCAACTTTAGTTCTGAACTCGAACGATGAATCCGGCTTTAGGAGCCGACTTGGCACATTTGGTTGTTGGTGAGGGACGCAACCAAGTGCAGCATAAGGGGAGAAG
This sequence comes from Urophora cardui, assembly GCA_960531455.1. Lineage (NCBI taxonomy): Eukaryota > Metazoa > Arthropoda > Insecta > Diptera > Tephritidae > Urophora > Urophora cardui. Next base: position 13,575,174 of record OY482672.1, on the reverse strand, counting down.
AACTGAGGAAGAACTCACCAACACATAAGCAAGATTGAGAACGAGAGAGTATGTCGCCGCCTGTATTCGTGGCAGTGATGGAAAATGAAAGTTTCCAATTGTATCAAATTTGTACAAAAAGTGGTGAATTTTTGAATTTAATTGTGCAATCAATTTGAAAATCGTCTGTTGGTAGCATTACCTTGATAAAATAAGTTTACAGCACATATTGTATAATAAGGATCTCATACGAAACCTTTCTTACACATATTTGTGCGTCCTATTTTTATGAAGATTACTTTATAATAAAGTTTATATACCTTCATAATAAAAAAAAACAACCGTTTGTTTACTATGAAGCAAACAAAAATGGCATTGTGATCGAAAAGCATTTATAACCTGATTTGAGTTTTGCAGAATAGTGCGAAAATCAATTGATTATACATAAGTGCCTTGCTACTTCGCAAATAACCGAAAACTGCACAGGCACGAGTCATTTTCCATCACTGGTTCATGCCTGAGAGGCAGTGTGCAGCAGTATTGCCGCAGCGTCAAACAATTTGGTATCAGAAATTCGTACTTTCATGGTTTTTCTTCGTATAACCTAAAAATTATTGAAAAAAAATTGAATTAAATGGAAGGCCAGCCTAGAACCTTTCATTTGGTACCAATATTGCTCAAAGTCTATCTGGGTCACTCTGGGTCCACATTTGGGCCTGTATTCCGAGAAGTTCCCACTTATTGAAATTCTATATACCCTATCATGTGCGTTAATACCACATGAATCTACTGCAAAAATTTCATAAAGATCGGTTGATTAGTTTGGGAGTCTATAAAGGACAGACACTTTCCTTTGCTACTATCAATACTAAAAATATGTATACAGTTTGTAAATAAATCGATTTGCATGTAGAAATGAAATACGCACAAACTAAATGTATATTATAAAGTCGTTGCTACCTAAAAATCGAAAAATTCAGTATTAATTATTTTTTCGTAATTCTTGGCGAAAATTGTGTTATTTTGTTTCCGTACTACGGCAACACAATTTGACAATTGTTGATCGTGGCTGAGAGTTGGTGGTTTTGGTTTTTGATTTTTAGTATTTCCGCAGGCTTCGTGCGATGAACATGACGAGCGAGACAATATACGCTGATTTTAATTGTTCTGCATTCCCCTTATCACCGAAAAAGAAATCAGCCCCTCTCCTTCCTCTTGCTGGCTCCGAGACTGCTGCAAGAGCTAAATTTTCGCCCACCACTGGTTTAGACTATAACTGAAATGGAACCAATTACCCAACCGAAATAGTCTTTCAACTATACCATTCACTATTGAAGGGTAGCGAATTCGCTGGTAGCTACCACACCGACTGAGCCGATCTACTGGGAAGTCATACTCGTATTTGCGCACTCATACACTCACATTTATGCGGCAGATGAAGCTGTCGCCTGATGATACCGACAGAATTGTATTCGTCTTCACCTTTCCACTTGTTGGCAGTACTCTGCTGGCACCTGCTGCTGTGCTGCATGTACAGTAAATAACGTTTATAACGAACAAGCAATTTAAACGGAATAATGTCGAATATTCTTTTATAGCATTTCTCCATATAACGTAGTTCGCTCATTTTACCTGTATTCGTTTACTCAATCGTCGTTCGTCGCTCGAATCCAGTACTAAATCCGGCTAATTTCCATACAAAATTTATATTATAATTTAACAAACTCGCCAGCACCGATAATATCTCTAATTTTATATCGCAAATCTATCGAAATCTCGCACAGACAAAAAAAAAGCAAAAATTAGCGAAAACACCTACATAAGTATATTAAAGAAGCACAAGAATGAGAAATATCAAACTGAGCGACGATCAGCTACGGGTTTTTTCGCAAGATTATTTGCAACATTATTCGAATGCCAATTGAGTTATGTGGAAATGAGTTTTTAGGAAGCAGTGAAATTTGAATTGTTTATAATATTATGGCTTATTAAAACAACTCTATATTTGATGTTTTTCTCTCACCGCACATTTTCGGCTATCTTGAGATTTAAAAAATAAACATTAATAGGCGAGACGTACGAGTAACTATTTTGCCACATAAGAGCAAAATGGAATATCGCTGTTAATTAATTAATTAAAATCGCAATCATTGCTTACTTCAAAAAATGGCGTCCTCTTATACAAAAACTAATTTGAAGAAGAAAATTGAGCAGCACTAAAAGAAATGGGTAAAAGCCCGTCTCCACGTAGCTAATCGTCGCTCAGTTTGATATTTCTCATTCTTGTGCTTCTTTAATATACATACTTATATAGGTATTTTCGCTAATTTTTGCGTTTTTGTTTTGGTCTGTGTGAGATTTCGATAGATTTGCGATACAAAATTAGAGAAGGCATCGTTATTATAGGGGTTGGCGAATGTGTCTTTCATTCGTTATACGCTCTCAGAATTTTGTATGGAAATTATCGGGGTTCAGCACTGGATTCGAGGTCGAACAACGACTAAGGGAGCGAGTAGAGAGATGCTATAAAGAGCTCGGCCCGAAATTTGTTAGAGTTAGATTCGCGCTAGTGTGGTATATTATTACAAAACACATCCTTTTTAAGTTATAATGATTTATCAGGTGTTATCAACGGGAAATCCTGACTGCTGATTGAAGTTCGTTATAAATGATGTTCACTGTATTTTATTTCTTGTTTTTGTTAACTCCAACGCTACGTTACCTTTAGTTACCTATGGAATTGAATAAGCAAGGCAACATCAGGGCATGAGCACATAAGTTAGTAGGTATGAATGTATATACATACATATGTACATACATTGGTGTTAGTGCGCCCATATGTATGTTGCCCATAAAGCAGAATCTTAACAGCGCGCTAACGCGGCGATAATCGAATAGATATGGTCTTTTTGACTTGATCGCGTTCACTTGCCTACGGAACGGCGGTGGGTTAAGATCGTTAGATATTTGTTGCGGATGAGTAAAAACTAATAAGGGAATTTGAAGTTTTGTTATTGAAACCGTGAAAAAGACATATGTAACTACTTGAAATATACAAAAGACAAAAACTAAGCAAAAACCAAACGGAAAGAAGAAACTTAAATAAATTTTGTCGAAAATCGTGGCGTTTGGTAATTGTTAAAAAAATATTTTTATGTATGTAAATAATCAGACGTAATAGTATGTATGCTAAATCATGTGTAAAAAAATTAAATTAAATTTGGTGAAATTCCGAAATAAATAACAATAAACTCAGTTCAGTGTGTTCACAAAGATTAAAATAAAAAAAAAAAATTTAACGGTACATTTTCATGTTACCTGCTTATGTTCTGCATACATACTGCATGTAGACATACATATGATTTACATAATTTCAAAAAGAAAAGACAAAAAAAAATATGAAATAACAATATATGTACAGTGCCATAGTATCGGAAGAGAAAATTTGTAATAGCTGCATATTTTTTCCACAACTTTGAAAAAAAACCCTAAACAAGTTTTTGACTCTTCAATTTGAAGCTCATTCATTTAAAAATTCATAACACATATACCTACATATACTACATATATACTTATACATATATAATACATATACATATACATGCATACATATATGTATAAAATTAACTCACACATTCACATTGACTCTGAATCTCAAACAGAAATGGGTCATCCAATCACAACGTCCAGCCGCGTTGGCGCCAACACAAATCCGTCCAATGGCGAAGATACGCTCCAAAAGCGTGTCAATGGTACATCGCAATCGGATACTGATGTGAACGCATCTGCTAATGACAGCATGCGCTTAGATGAGCCGCCACCAACATCTAATCCTCTGAAGAAGATTGGCTTTTATGAGCCAGTTTATCACATCGATTTAGAGAAATACAAGCAAACATTCAAGGGTGACAAAGTCTTTGGCATCGAATTTAAAGCGCCACTGAAATGGGATAAAGTTATACAGATCTCTTTGCTGCACATTGTGAGTGTAGTTTGTTTGATCACTTATCCCATGGCTAAACTCAATATCTATACAACACTTTTTGGTGAGTAAAGAAAATAAAATTAAAGTATTAGTTAAGAAGAAAGCGAAAATTTTCAAATGAGTTCTTCGTTAATTTTTTTTTTTTTTGTGAAAATTCTTGAACTGCAGAAAAGACGAATTGTTTTTATAATTATTTTAATCAATAGAAAAGTGCACTCGCGAAAACTCAAAAAATATAGAAAACAAGTAAGGAAGCCTAAGTTCGAGTGGAATCGAACATTAGATACTCAGCTGTATGTTTTCATAGTTTGTTTGCGTTTGATGGAAACACGGTGTACTTTATATAAAGCGAGTGCTGCATAAAGTGGGCGTAGCCACGCCCATTTTCAACATTTTTATCAGTCATCCAACTAAGCATATGAATATTATTCTTTGTGCAAAATTTCATTCCTTTTTGACTTCTATGTAGTTATAAAGATGTCACGTTACAAATTCCCAAAGAGTGTTCCAGATATATCTTTCTTAAAAAGTAGGCGTGGTCATAAACCGATTTCAATAAATTTTTGCGTGGCTATTAACACATGTTATAAAAGTATATAAACCAAGTTTCGTCATAATATCTCAATTATTTGTCGAGTTATAGGCTAAGAAATCACGTATATCCCTTTGTGTAAAAAGAGGCGGTGCCACGCCCATTTTCCAAAATTTTTCTATTTGTTGTTTCTGGTCTATTGTAGAAATCATACCACAAAATTTCAATGAATTATCTTTACATTTGGCAAAGATATCGCTTAAAATGTTTTTATTAGGTCACTTTATAAGACCCATATATAAAAGTGGGCGTGGCCCTCAACCGATTTCGGAAATTTTTCGTCGAAATATTTCACTAAGTAAGTATATCACGCGTACCAAATTTCATCGATATATCTTCAACGGTTTCTGAGTTATGACATATAAAACTTGCAAGGTTTGACCCTTAATAAGTGGGCGTGGCACCGCCCATTTTCCAAAATGTCACCAAATTTCTTTCTACGGGCCTGAGCTCAACACGTGGATAAAATTTCATCGCTCCAGCTGTATTAGTGACTGAGATACCAAATTTCCGATTTTTTCTATATAGGAAAAGTGGGCGTGGTCATGGTCCGATTTCGCCCATTTTCAATACCAACCGTCCCAGTCTCGATACCAACCTGCATTTCAAATTTCATCAAAATATCTCAATTTTTGCGCGAGTTAGAGTGTTTACAGACGGACGGACGGACATGGCTCAATCGATTTCTCTTTTCACCCTGATCATTTTGATATATATAAGTCTATATCTATCCCGATTATTTCACTCTGTTACAATCCACCGTTATGTGATTAAAACTATAATACTCTGTGTACTAGTACAGCTGAGTATAAAAATAATATGAATATGCGACACCCCTTAACGAGCTTCGGTTGCAACCAAAATTTATATTTGGTATTATTGAGTGGAGGACTAACGATTTTGTGCGCTAGATAAATGTATCTACAAAAATTTAATTTACGTAGGTAACTTATTTAAAAAATTTAATTCACGCTATATCACCCTCAGAGGTTTTCTTCGGAAGTAGCATTTAAGTTGAAGAAAAATAACACTGTGTGTGGGTTGTTCTCTGCGCGAGATAATTTCCACACAGAACGAAAGACCACCATCCATATAGTAAAACTACCAAACTATTTTGCTTCCTGAGATAAAATTTTTTTATTGCCATTTTAAATTTGCGAAATTTTGTCAGAGTGATTTTTAAATAAAGGAACAAAGGCTTAAAATACATATCATATAGAAGTATATTGTAAAATTTCGCGAGCTTTAATTACGTAGAATATTTTAACCCACTAATACCTCCACGAAAAGGTCGTTATGGCGTTATTCCGCAATGAAGTGATGGAGAAGAGCGGCGAAATGCAATTCCAAAAGACTATGTACATATGTATGTACTGCAAATAAAGTTGTTCGAAGTTAGATTGGTTTGCAAAATATTTATGGCTAAATTTTGTTTTACACAATACACAAAAGTAGTAAAAAAAAATCTGCAAATCAATTTGTTTCTTATGATAGTTAAAAATTTTAATTAGCAACTTGATGAGTTCTCAAATACTCCTTTGTAAAACATAAAAATATGCATATTGTACATTCATATGCTCGCAGGCATACCCTGCAAAAATGAAAAGTACTCCATGCACCCATCCACGGAGTACTTACATGCTATGGACCAAACGATTACTCCATGATCTATCAGATTTCATACAAAAATATGGTAATAATAGTAATAGATATGTATGTATGTATAAATGTGCATTAACAATTACACACATTTTTCATTCCTTTCTCTATCTGCATGAATTTTACACAAAATGAACATTAACAACTTGAACTTAAACGTAGTAAGTAACCCGAAAAAGTCACCAAGGTTTGCGTTTTGATTTTCGCTATTTGCTGACACCGTTGTTGTAGTTTAAACATGCATACATATACATATATGTCATAATTATTTGATTGATGTGGCTGAGCGTTTACATAACCCCGGCATCACATACATTACCCTGCAGGGAACTCAATAACTAGTGAGCAAAATTTCTAGTTCAGAACTGACGAAAAGGTGTGAAAAAGGAACTGGATCAATTGTAGTTAGACCCCCACCAGTTCAGAAGGAGTGAATTGAGTGACCATTATAAGACACACTTTGATTTGTATGCAATTTCGAAGTGACAAAATTTCTATGAAAATTTTTCGTTCGTTCAATTGCCATCGGCTTGGTATATTTTTGCAATTCTCAGAGGTTTATTGAAGCATTTTATATAAAGAGTTTTCTATTTGCATCTTAACTTGTATGAAATGAAATGTTCCCCTAATTATGCTTTTCCGATGCCTTAGGCTTATTTTTAATTTTTTTAATTTATTTTATTAGATTTTAAATACTTTTTATAATTTTTACTAAATAAATAAATACAAAAATATTAGTTAAAAAAAAAAAAAAAAAAAAATTATCATTCACCACGAAACCGACAGGATTCGAACCCGCGCCCCTCAGATTGAAAGGCACACGTGTTAGCCACTTGCTTTAAGCGTGTCAAATGCTGCTCTTAAGTGACAGACACATAACTGGAATTTGTAGGAATCTTTATCTAGTTCAGAACTATCGAAATTGTGCCAACAAACGAGCTAGTGCAAACTGTAGAATTTCGTACTAGTTCAGAACTATCGAAAATGTAGTGCAGAGGGTGACAATTGACACCGCCTAGGACATCACCGTGTTAAATTCGCCAGTTGATAACATGCAAAAGAGACTTAGCTCGCACCAGTAGTTGCGAAAAATGCGCTAGAAGCGACCTAGTACGGAACTAGAGGTTTTCCCTACAGGGTAGGTACAACACATACATACATATGAGTACAAATGTATGGTGCGTTAAAAGTACCAAAATAAAGCTTTTCGCAATTTCCAACACTTCAGCCACCTTTTGTTAACTTGCTTAAAACGCAGACCATTTGTTGATTTTTGGCTTTTTTGTCTTGAAGTTTTTTCATTCTTTACAGTGATTCCTCTCGTTTTTACGCTGATAAATGTGTTTTTTTTCTGTGCTTGATTACTTTGTTGCTCTCTTGACAATATCTGCCGTGGCAATTTTGTGCTGTTGGTGCACTTAATTTTATATGCAACCGTTGTGATTGGTGCATTTTTTTTTTTTAGTGCGGTAGTCACTATTCATCATCGATTTTAGTTTATTGAGAATACATACATATGTATGTATATATGTACATACATATAGACCCGTAACCGCAATAAAAGTGTCTCCAACAAAGTGGTCGATTTTAGCTTTCTTATGGAAATCAATAATTTATTTTCACACGCAACAACTCCCGAAATTTGATAGCTGTCTCTTAAATGTGCCGTTTCCAAGTTAGAGACTAAATAAATTTCAAGGCTGCATACAAACTGCTTACAAAAAAAATTAAAAAAAAAAACTTCTACTGTAAAATTTACTTTTTGTTGGATAAATTTTTTGGCGGTTAGGGCTCGATATGTACATAAGTATGTACATATGTATGTCTGTATATGGACCTTTGTATGTACAAATGTGTGCCACTCGATGCAGTAATTTTCATACCAAGATTTTTTTTCCTAATTATTCGTTTTCACCTTTTCTCTTCTCGTTTGTATTTAGCTTTTTTGCCATACGTTTTATTTGCTTTCTTTTGTGCACTCTTTGCGAAGTCATCGAAAATTAATAAACGGATTCAGCAAAACGTGTCTGACGAAAGTAACCGTATAGCAGTTATTCGAGGTCTTCGTTTTATTAAAACATATATGCACATATCGCACCCTAAATCATAAAGTGACATAACTCAAAATTCAAAAATCTTTTTTATAAGCAATCACATGGAAAAAGGCCACGTATAATAGTTATTTTTCAGCTAAAAAAAATAGGTAAAAAAACTTTTTAAGTTAAACGGTTTTATTTTATACATACATTGCAATGTTTAAGATAAATGTACTAAAAACCAAAAAATAATAAAATAGATACAGTCGTGGGAATTATAAACATTTGCATAGACTAGACTAAAATAAAACCGTGGGGCACGTCAATTGTCTACAATCGTTGATTAAAATGTTTGTTTTGTAATGTTACACTATAATTAGGCAGTTGTTCAACCGACAACGATGGACGTGTGATAAGTAGGGCTAGAATGTGGAAAAAAGCTAGCAAGCTCGATTATAAGCGAGTTTTAGGGTTTCATAGTGGTGAGCGAGTAGTACTTTTATCATATGTTTTGTCGATTAAAGACAAACTACGAGCAGTAAAACGATTCCTCGTGTGAATGTCCAACGATAAACTAGTTGAAACATCTCTTTTATTAACATGGAGTGTATAACTATTGGAATTTCCATGAGCAAGAAAATAGTAAGTATTTTCCTCACCGTTTGCGGGCCAACTGCCTAACGACGAATTAAACGATTCTTCTATCGCACATTAAGTCGATAATTTGTAGACAATTGACGTGCCCCCCGGTTTTATTTTAGTCTAGTCTATGCAAATGTTTATAATTCCCACGACTGTATCTATTTTATTATTTTTTGGTTTTTAGTACATTTATCTTAAACATTGCAATGTATGTATAAAATAAAACCGTTTAACTTAAAAAGTTTTTTTACCTATTTTTATTTTCTAGTTTTTAGTTTTTATTTCGCATTCTGTTTAATTCATTTAGTGCTTCATTATTGCAAGGTTTCTTGCCCGTTAGTTTATTGCAGTCCAACGCCTCTATAGCGACCCACGCGCCACCTATCGGAAGTTTTTTTTAGGAAAATATTTCCTTTCAAGGTAGTAATACATGTTCCGAATTTCAGCCAAATCGGACCATAAATGCGATTTTTGTAAATATAGCGACCCACGCGCCACCTAGCGGAATTTTTTTTTAAAGAAAATATTTCTTTTCAAGGTAGTAATACATGTTCCGAATTTCAGCCAAATCGGACCATAAATGCGATTTTTGTAAATATAGCGACCCACGCGCCACCTAGCGGAATTTTTTTTTAAGAAAATATTTCTTTTCAAGGTAGTAATTCATGTTCCGAATTTCAGCCAAATCGGACCATAAATGCGATTTTTGTAAATATAGCGACCCACGCGCCACCTAGCGGAATTTTTTTTAAGAAAATATTTCTTTTCAAGGTAGTAATACATGTTCCGAATTTCAGCCAAATCGGACCATAAATGCGATTTTTGTAAATATAGCGACCCACGCGCCACCTAGCGGAATTTTTTTTTTAAGAAAATATTTCTTTTCAAGGTAGTAATACATGTTCCGAATTTCAGCCAAATAGGACCATAAATGCGATTTTTGTAAATATAGCGACCCACGCGCCACCTATCGGAATTTTTTTTTCATAATATTGCATTGTCATCGGGGTTATACATGCGTGCAAAATTTCAGATTAATCGGTTGACAGGAAGAGGGTGAAATTTGAATTACTAAATTTGACCCAAGAATAAAGAATAAATAATAAAATAAAAATAGGTAAAAAAACTTTTTAAGTTAAACGGTTTTATTTTATACATACATTGCAATGTTTAAGATAAATGTACTAAAAACCAAAAAATAATAAAATAGATACAGTCGTGGGAATTATAAACATTTGCATAGACTAGACTAAAATAAAACCGTGGGGCACGTCAATTGTCTACAATCGTTGATTAAAATGTTTGTTTTGTAATGTTACACTATAATTAGGCAGTTGTTCAACCGACAACGATGGACGTGTGATAAGTAGGGCTAGAATGTGGAAAAAAGCTAGCAAGCTCGATTATAAGCGAGTTTTAGGGTTTCATAGTGGTGAGCGAGTAGTACTTTTATCATATGTTTTGTCGATTAAAGACAAACTACGAGCAGTAAAACGATTCCTCGTGTGAATGTCCAACGATAAACTAGTTGAAACATCTCTTTTATTAACATGGAGTGTATAACTATTGGAATTTCCATGAGCAAGAAAATAGTAAGTATTTTCCTCACCGTTTGCGGGCCAACTGCCTAACGACGAATTAAACGATTCTTCTATCGCACATTAAGTCGATAATTTGTAGACAATTGACGTGCCCCCCGGTTTTATTTTAGTCTAGTCTATGCAAATGTTTATAATTCCCACGACTGTATCTATTTTATTATTTTTTGGTTTTTAGTACATTTATCTTAAACATTGCAATGTATGTATAAAATAAAACCGTTTAACTTAAAAAGTTTTTTTACCTATTTTTATTTTCTAGTTTTTAGTTTTTATTTCGCATTCTGTTTAATTCATTTAGTGCTTCATTATTGCAAGGTTTCTTGCCCGTTAGTTTATTGCAGTCCAACGCCTCTATAGCGACCCACGCGCCACCTATCGGAAGTTTTTTTTAGGAAAATATTTCCTTTCAAGGTAGTAATACATGTTCCGAATTTCAGCCAAATCGGACCATAAATGCGATTTTTGTAAATATAGCGACCCACGCGCCACCTAGCGGAATTTTTTTTTAAAGAAAATATTTCTTTTCAAGGTAGTAATACATGTTCCGAATTTCAGCCAAATCGGACCATAAATGCGATTTTTGTAAATATAGCGACCCACGCGCCACCTAGCGGAATTTTTTTTTAAGAAAATATTTCTTTTCAAGGTAGTAATTCATGTTCCGAATTTCAGCCAAATCGGACCATAAATGCGATTTTTGTAAATATAGCGACCCACGCGCCACCTAGCGGAATTTTTTTTTAAGAAAATATTTCTTTTCAAGGTAGTAATACATGTTCCGAATTTCAGCCAAATCGGACCATAAATGCGATTTTTGTAAATATAGCGACCCACGCGCCACCTAGCGGAATTTTTTTTTTAAGAAAATATTTCTTTTCAAGGTAGTAATACATGTTCCGAATTTCAGCCAAATAGGACCATAAATGCGATTTTTGTAAATATAGCGACCCACGCGCCACCTATCGGAATTTTTTTTTCATAATATTGCATTGTCATCGGGGTTATACATGCGTGCAAAATTTCAGATTAATCGGTTGACAGGAAGAGGGTGAAATTTGAATTACTAAATTTGACCCAAGAATAAAGAATAAATAATAAAAAAAACAAACGGGGTGAGCTAAATAAAACCGTTTAAAAAACAAACGGGGTGAGCTAAATAAAACCGTTTAAAAAGACTCTGATGGAAAAGCTTTTTTTGACAGTCGCTAAAGATATATTCTGTGAACCGATTTATGAAAGAAATCCGATTTCGAAAAATTTTGAATTGTGTCACTTTATGATTTAGGGTGCGATATGCTTTGAGTAGGTATTGGTATAACATGCATAGAATATACCCGTGCAGTGGCATTGCGCGACTTGGCTGTATTTACTTGATCGCCTATAACTTCTCCATTTTACCATGGATTTTCTTCGTCGATAGCTTATCTTTTTGCCAATTGCATGGAGCTTCACGTAAGCGAATAATAGAGTCTATACACAGCGCGTCTGACTCGCGAGTCATCTGTGTACGTGTTGACTCGCCGCGTCACAGCAAAATATCAAACTAAGTAGTTTTCATTTTCTTGAGTCATGTCAGAGTCATGTCGATGTAACTACTACATGCACATTTTCACTAATACACCTAAACTGACTCTTGAATCAGACGCATCGTATATATCTTAGACATATACGCCGACAGTGATTCCGGCGGCGGCGGCGCCATTCCAAAAAAATTTCGGCGACGCCGGCGTGCTTTTTCGCACCGGCGCGCCTACCCCAGATCTACAAATTACAATCCTTATTCAAATCTTAATTTTATTTATTTACCTTAATAGCGCTGGCTTAATGGAATAAATAAACTAATTTCCACCATAAATTGTTGAAACTTTTTTATTAACAGCAAAAAAACAATTGTTACATAAACTAAAATATAAAATAAAGAAAATAAATATTAAAGAATATATGTAAGGGTAAATTTAAATTCATTTGCTTATTTTGTATGATAATAAACACGCATACATATATTTACATACATATTTATATATATGTATATTAGAGTGACCACAAAACATATGGGATTTGCAAAAGTTTTGAATTTTTTCGCTCCCCGCGCATTTTTTAATAGCTTGACAATAGAAAATAAGATCTGCATAAAAATCTGACCACCTGTAGTGGGAAATAGCCACGCGCATTTGACCTAAATTTCAAAAATTTACCTAAAAATTATGCATGGCTTTAGAGACCAATATCTCTTTAAACAATGATATAATGTGATAATCATTTTTATACAAAATGAAACTGGGAACATATTCTCCATATGATATTTATACCTACCGTTAGCCTTTCAGGACATATTGAGTCCTTAAAGTGCAATTTAAATTTTTTTGTTTGTTTTTTTTTTATTTTATTTTTTTTTTATGATGTGTAAAACTACTTTAAATAGCCTATTAAATGATGGATGTATAGTTTATACAATTCTCTAGTTTTTAAATATTTATTTTAGCCTTTTTAACAAACAAAAAAATTTAAATTTCACTTTAAGGACTCAATATGTCCTGAAAGGATAACGGTAGGTATAAATATCATATGGGGAATATGTTCCCAGTTTCATTTTGTATAAAAACGATTATTACATTATTTCTCCGAAAAACATTGTTTAAAGAGATATTGGTCTCTAAAGCCATGCATAATTTTTAGGTAAATTTTTGAACTTTAGGTCAAATGCGCGTGGCTATTTCCCACTACAGATGGTCAGATTTTTATGCAGATCTTATTTTCTATTGTCAAGCTATCAGAAAATGCACGGGGAGCAAAAAAAATCAGCACTTTTGCATTTGTGGTCAGTCTAATGTATATAAGGCACTTTAAAATAAATATATGTATATACAGTGTTGGAAAAAATAATAGGGACAAAATTTTGCAATTCTCCATTTATTTCACTTTAAGACCATATATATATAATTACCATATATTGATGCTTGCACGGACAGGACATGGTATAATAATTTAATTTTTATGAATAAAAATAATGAAATGTATAATTTAAGTTGGAAATAATAATAGGGACAAACTTTAAATTCGATTGTTTTTTTTTTTCAAATAAACTACAATATTACTGCAGCTAGATTTAAACTAAAGTTTAGTTGAAGCTCCTTTATTTTTTATAACTTCCTTACTTCTTCGTGGCATAGGGTTGACCAAATCAGCGCAATTTGCAACTGGTATTAAGTACCAAGCTTCTTTAATTTTTTTTCCATAAATCTTGCTTATTTTTCCATTTTTGATCCCCCATCGTCTTCTTTAATAATCCTTATAGGGCTAAGGTTCGACGACTGTGAGGGCTACTCAAAACAGCAACTTTCTTACGTTCAAACCAAGAGTTTTCGATTCTGGAGGCATGTTTGGGATCATTTTCATGCATAAATCGCCATCTAATGATATCAAGGAGGATTTAAATTATTCAATTTTGAGTAGAACAATTAACAACAGACCTCGAGAAGTAGGACTAAATGGAAGAGATCCCAGAAAAGTTCCGTATCTGACAAAAAATTATGTAAGCCATGGCTGTTCCTTACTTTACTAGCCTCAGTCCCAAAGAATTTAAGCTACTAGAAAATTTTCAACGAAATTCACAGAGAACGTTCAGGGGGTAATATCTAATAAAAATAAATATAATGTTTCACTAATCCACTTATAATGGTATTTGTCTACACCTTTTCCCGTGTAAGTTCAGAAAGTTACAATTCAAAATTTTCCAGTAGCTTATGGCGTTTTATTTTCTCGAAATAATGTTTCCCTGTTTGATTTTCTTAGCCATTTTGTAAGTTTGTCTGGTCCTTTCACCAAATATTGACCTCCAACTAAGTAAGAGGGCACCCTTATCTACAAATTCAGCCATTTTATAGAAAGTCAGGATACGTAATTCGATAATTGGGATGTAGGAGGGCAACATTTTTTCGTAGAAAAGAAAACGCCATTAAATTCTTTAGGACTGAGGCTAGTAAAGTAGGGAACAGCCAAAGTTTTTGTTAATAACTTTTAACGGGCAAAAAATAAAACATTTCCGCATTCAGGTTCGTGTTCCTGAGGTCAAAACACGTCGATTGGTTCCTTTTTTTTTTTTTTTTTAATTTTGAAGAACTTTTGCAGTTAGCAAAATTAGGAACGCCGCCGCGCCGATACGCCGATTTCACGGATTATGGCGGCAGCGGCCGATTATGGAGGTAATCGGCGCGGCGGCGGCGGCGTCAATCGGCGTATGTGTCTAATATATCTTGCCGGACAGAGTCAATTTTTTCTTAAAATTTTCGTAAAAAATTACAAAATTTCAAACTGACTCATCTATATTTAAGAAACTAAAATGTTATAGGAGCCATGTATAGGAAATTTAAGTTTCTTTCGTTTGGTGTTAATCCAACGTAGATAGCCCATTGCGTTAAAGAGACATACTGGATTAAGTGAATCGGTAAATTGCCGATATCTCAAAAATCTTCCCATAGAATTAAAAATGAACGCGATTTTCGGAATCAGCAACCGATTTTACATATAGATAGGATAGTTGCGTCCAAAGTACAGACAACAAATTTCATTTTGTGATCCAGTGATATTATCATCTTATCTCAGAATAGGTAACCCTCTAGAAATGCAGAATTATGTTCATTTTCATCATTTTTAAACATTTACAATACAAGCAAATTAATGTGTGTGTGCACCTTAACGCTGATGGGGTAATTGCAATTTAATGTTAACAAATAGGTACAAATATATGTATTTATGTACATACGTGATCCAACTAACTTGACTGTTGAAAAAGCAATTAGTTTTAATAAAAAAATTAAAAATAGTTTCAAAATTTCACAGAGTAAATTCAAAAGCAAAATAAAAAACAACAACACAAAGTTCAATCGTGCCGAAATAAAATGCCTGACTTATTGTTCACCTTCGATTTCTATGATTTATGCACACAAAGATTTGTTACACAAAATAGTTTCATGTATCTGGGCATTTGAATTGAGAAGTTCCAAAAAAGGTCTAAAGACTCGAACCAAGTCAGAGTATTATATTGTTATACATATATATATGTAAACCTATTCTTATGTTTATCTGAACAAATGGTTGTATAAGAGCTACATATGTATGTCTTATAGTTCGATTTGGTTGATTCCGATAAACCATCAGTTGTTAGCAAAAATGCACACAAGCTGTATACTGATTTTCAGTCATATATGTATGTATCTCAAAAGCTGAGGGACTAGTTGCGTTCAATTATCTGACAGACAGACGAAAGTGTCGACAAAGGTAAAAGTAATCTATTCAACGATTTTGGTGGGTCTATCACCTCTCCTTCTGATACACACAATAGTGGTTTATTCTTGCAGTCGACCTTGAAAAAAACGCTTCAATTTTCCAAACAACTACTTGCTAGCCTGTTGTCAGCTATCAAAAATAAATATTGTAAACGATTAAAAAAATAGGTTAATAAATTTTGCATAAAATACGTAAAAAGAAACATAAATTATTATATTGCCTACCAAAGAACAATGTTAAACGAAACGAAATTAGTATATACATATGTAATTATGCACTTTCAAGCTTCATTCCTTTATTTTGCAACACAGCTGTTCAGATCTAAGCTAGCTAGTGTTTTTTTCCAACATGCTTCAAAAAACTCGGCTATAATCATCATAAAGGCCCCTGGCAACTTACATTCTGGATTGTCCAGTTTCAGTGTTTTTTGAGTGAGTTAGTCAAATTTGAAAATCAAAAATTTTTGATATTTGCGTCAATCACCCGACACACACATATATGTACACTTCCTCTCAATCCAGATTGTAAGTTGCCAAGGGCCTTAATACAATTTCATGCTCATAAAGGTATGTAAATATGTACTTCGTTTAGTGAAATATGTATAAAAAAAACTTTCATTGACTTTGACAAGTATTAAAATATAGGTAGGTACAATTATTTTACTTTAACCGCTTTGCAGCTGTAGACAAATAAATAAATTACTTGAAACGGCAACGCCAAACAAAAAAATTCTTTAGATGTACTATTTGTTATTTTATTTTTTTGTTTTGCGTTAATTTACCTCTTTCAATTAATCACTCACAATCAAATTCATATTTTTACCTATTCTTTTCCGCAGTAATCTTGCTCTTCTTCCTCCTCTTATATTTAATTTTTCATATTTTTATTTCTCGCTTTGCGCGTCCTCATTCGTCTTCTTCCTCTTCCTCATAATTATCATTATTTATTTTTTGCTATTATTGGTATGATTGCTCTTCTTGATCTTTTTTAATACATACAATTATATTATATACATATATACATATTGAACAGTATTATTCATAAACCTTCACACATTTATCCCACACATCAAAGTTTTATCGATTTAAGTAATTCAGACACGTGGTGAAGCCATTGTTAATTTCAATTTAGAAAATATAACGGGAAATGGTTGTTTTGAAATTTGGTTGCTAAGAACATATGTATTCCATATGTATGTATGTATGTATGTATTTATTCAAAAATCCATACATATGAACATATATATACTAGCGTAAAGTCAGATAATGGCAGTCGGTGAGCTGAACTCATTAATGGCATGAGTTAAGGTTTCATATGCGTATATAAATGCACATATACATACATACTTACATATAGTGAATATTAATGTATGAATAGGTGTATTTATGACCAAATGATGGAGCTTAGCCATTAATATATTTACCTGCATACATACATACAAGCTTACTTTAATGACTGTTGTATTCAATATAGTATTATTTGGGTCTGTACAGACCCTGTAGGGAAAATCTCTAGTTCCGAACTAGGTCGCCTCTAGTGCATTTTTCGCCACTACTAGTGCGAGCTAAATCTCTTTTGCATGTTATCAACTGGCGAATTTAACACGGCGATGTCCTAGGCGGTGTCAATTGTCACTCTCTGCACTACATTTTCGATAGTTCCGAACTAGTACTAAATTCTACAGTTTTCACTAGTTCGTTTATTGGCACAATTTCGATAGTTCTGAACTAACTACAAGTACCTAAAAATTCTACAGTTCTACATCTGCCGCTTAAGTGCAGCATTTGATACACTTCATGCAAGTGGCGCGATGGCCGACTGGTTAACGCGTGTGACAATCAACCTGGCGAGCGCGGGTTCGAATCCTGTCGGTGTCGAGGCGGATGATAATTTTATTTTTTATATATTTTTTTTAATTAAAATTTTTTATTTATTTATTTAATAAAAATTTACAAAAATATTTAAAAAGTAATAATATAAAAAAAAATTCATAATAAGCCTGAGGGGCCAGAAAAGCATAATTAGGGGAACATTTCATTTCATACAAGTTAAGACACAAATAGAAAACTCTTTATATAAAAGCTTCACTAAACATCTGAGAATTGCAGAACAATACAAAGCCGACGGCCATTGAACGAACGAAAATTTTTCATAGAGTTTTTGTCACTTCGAAATTGCTTACAAATCAAAGTGTGTCTTATAATGGTCACTCAATTCACTCCTTCGGAACTGGTAAGGGTCTAACTACAATTGATCTAGTTCATTTTTGACACCTTTTCCCTAGTTCGGAACTAGAAATTTTGCTCACTAGTTATTGAGTTCCCTGCAGGGGATATACATATTTATGTATGTATATGTAAGTAAACATATTTAGATGCAACAGCAAAGCAAAAATAAGAGTAGATATGCATGAGCATTTTGCTTGGCTTTGTTTTTTAAGGTCTTTCATTTCGTTTGGTTTTTTCTTTTTAGTTGTTGGTGCTTAAATTTTTCGTTGACATTGACTCAAAATGTGTAAGAAAACCAATCGAAGCAATTACCTACGTTGCGTATCGGAAGTTTCACCTGGCTTACGTACGCAACTCATTGATATTTGTTGTTGTATTTATTCTTAGCATTCAGCTCAGTACCTACTGTTTGTGACCATTTTCTTTTTTTTCTCATGAATCTTCAACTTCTTGCCCTATACTCTTCCCGAAATCGGAAATTATTTTTCAACTAAATCACACGGTAGACTGCGTTATTTAATGCGCTTTCTGGAAATTAAAAATCGAATAATATTTGGATGAGTTAATCAAGTTTAAGTGAAGTAAAGTCGGGTATAAAAGGGTAACATACCTTAAAATTTCTTAATTTTTTTTTAAAATTTTGCTCTTGAAGACAGTTTTTTGGGTTATTAGTGATTGTTTTATTTGGTTGAATAACTCCATAAATGTACAATAGAAGTGTATTAAACTTGCTATAACAGCCAAAGTAGGTGTATATACTTAATCAAATTTCTTCATGATATTTTCCTTTATTTACAAAATTCGATCGTACTATTTTGGACGGCTCACTGAATTTGCGTGCATAGTTTTTAATCGACCTTTATGATTTGTTAAGAAAAGCCTTCGAATATAAAAATCAATTTATCTCAAAATCATATTTTTCGACTTAAGTGATTATTGCAAATTGCCACAGATATAATCAAAGATATCACATATAAATTTTGTTTACGATCGAAAACGGTTTGGGGGTGCCCCAAAGTTTTGAACTTCAGAGTTAGTTAGTTAGTCGCTTTGTTACATATCCATACATAAATACAGGTGTTTATCGTTGCATTACCATATACGGAATAAAAATAGACAAAATCCTCCAAATTAGAAAATTAATTCAAGTATTCTTAAATTAAACTAATGCTATGCGAAGTAATTTTAGGTAATACTTACATATGTATGTACATATGTATTTGTATTGATATGCATACATTTACATTTTCATATGGATGTATATAAATAGAATTTAGTGGGGAAATACGTTTAAATTGATGATCGTTTAATGACACAGCATTTTGTCTCTATATAAATTTTAGGAGGTAGATAATTTTCAATATGCATTGATTGTGTATATTTACATAAATTCATATATGTATATAAATATTACTTACATATAGGTACATATAAATATTACATAGATATGTATTTACATATATAAAACTCAAGGCCACTATATTTGAATATACGAAACTCAAAAATTCTAACGCAAACCACTTGTTCTAGCTTAGAATGATACTTAAACACTTACAAATGGAGCTTTGATGTGTTTCAGAGTTAAATCATTTTCATTTTGCTCAAATTCTCTTCTTTGTGTGATTTCATTTTACGTAAAATTGCTGCGGGTTCGGTGTAATTTACTGTTAAAGTCCGTCTCCACATAACTTGATTCGCCAGCGAGACATCTAGGGAAACACCTCGCTAAATAACCCGTCTCCACGTGGCTGATCGTTATTCAGTTTAACATTTCTCTTTCTTGTTCTTCTTAAATGTTTGTATGTTTGCTTATTTTTGCGTTTTTGTTTTGGTCTGTGTGAGATTTCGATAGATTTTCGATAGAAAACTAGAGAAGGCATCGATATCATCGCGTTTGGCAAGAGGATTGAGAACGAAACAAGTGTTCCAATCTTCACTCGCTCTCCGAAATTTCTATGGAAATTAGCGACTTTCGGCACTCGTTTCGAGGTCAAAACAAGATTGAGAGAGCGAGTGCAGAAAAAAAGAGCGAAACACGTTAAGTGGAGACATCATATTAGTGTGTAGCTGAGCTCAATTAAACCGTGTACCTTAGTCGGTCAATCGGCAGCTTAAATGTGCTTTGAAACACTCCTGCTTAGGCAGAATCAGAATATAAGATTATATTTTAAACTAGCTGACCCGCCAGACGTTGTTCTGCCCAAAATTTATTGCTATAAAGCCTAAAGGAAAAGTTCTAGATTACCGTGTTGCTCACCATTATCTTAAAATCGATAGTAATGTCTGCGAATACTAAATAATTGTCAATTCTCCGTATATCCCTAACCCTATCCCTATCACCCAGACCTGTTAAATTCCGATTAAAATTAATAATGATTAATTTTTTTGGATTTTTTAATTTTAATGATTATTTTAATTGTCTTACATTAAGCGGACAATTAATAATCGATTAAATTAAAAAAATTGTAAAAAAAATCATGATTACTAACCATTAAAAAAATAATCGGAAATAATCATATAATCACATAATTTTTTTTAATCGCATGATTATTTTTAATTGCCCAATAATTTTTAATTGTTTGATTATTTTTAATTGCCAAAATTTTTTTAATTGTATGATTATTTTTAATTGCTCGATTATTTTCAATTGTGCGATTATTTTCTTTAATATGATTATTTTAAATTATTTTTGAAAATAGGTATGTGTAGGTATGTACATATATACATGTATGTGTGTTTGTATGTGTGTATGAATGTGTGTATGTATGTATGCATGTGCACATGTATGTATGTGTATACATATATATATATATTTTTTTTTAACGAGGAGGAAGCATCGAAAGCATCGGGACTCTAACCGCACTAAACGTTCTACTGTCATCGTACCGAACGCCCCGGCACTGCCGTCAGGCTACCATCGGGTGGTGGGTTGAGCACCAGGCTCGAAAGTCCGTAATGGTCGCGTTATTGCCCTCAGTCTGCCTTAAAAGGCTTCACCCATTTATTTTTTACAAAAGTGGTCACTGTTACGTGGTCTGCGGAGGCCAAAGCTCCGTACCACGCGCAATGACGGATACAGGAGGCCGAGCTCCTGTACTTACGTATCCATTCCACTTGAGGTGCCTATGATTAGAGGGATACAATTAGTGCTAATTTAGTCGCCACTGCCTCGCTGTATTCTCTCTAGGCTTCTTAGTGTTTTCATGGTGTGTGCTATTACATCACTCGCTGCAGTCCATTTTGGCTTGCTTTCTAGCATATGCTTCACGAACGACTCAGGTGTATAGTCTCCTCCAAATATTCTACGGAACTTGTTTCTAGATTCGTAAAATCTTGCACACTCAAAGAATACGTGGTATGCATCGTCTATTGCTTGCCTCCCACAGTGATCGCACGTTAGGTTCGACTCGTGCTTAAAGCGAAAAGATGGGCCTTGAAAAAACCGTGTAGAAATAGGAACTGCGTCAGCAGTATAGACTGGCAATTACTAGTGCGGCCTCATCCGATACGGGTTTAAACGCACAGCATACTCTCAGCACATGTATGTATGCACGTGCATATGTATGTATGAATATATGGATGTATGTTTTATTCACAAACAAATTTGAAAAGAAACAAAAAATTAAAAATAACACTGCTCTACAGCCAAAAAATACTCTGAACGCGACCATCCTATTTATATGTAAAATCGGTCGCTGATTCCGAAAATCGGGCTCATTTTTAATTCTATGGGAAGGTTTTTGAGATATCGGCAATTTACCGTTATTTGGCCAATGGCTCCACTTAATCCTGTATACCTCTTTAACGCAGTGAGCTATCTTCCTTGGAGTGACACTCAACGAAAGAAAATTAAATTTCCTTTTCATCGCTGCTACAACATTTTTCTGTAACTCTTATAGTTTCTGAAATATTGACGATTCAATTTGAATTTTTTCGATTTTTTACGATTTTTTGAAGAAAAAATTGACTTTGTCAGGCAATATCTTTTAAACCAATGTCTTCACCTTCGGTTTTACTCCTTTACGTGAAGCTCCATTCTATTGGGAAAAAGATAAGCTATCAACGAAGAAAATCCATGGTAAAATAGAAAAGTTATAGGCGATCAAGTAAATACATCCAAGTCGCGCAATGCCTCTGCACGGGTATATTCTATGCATGTTATACCAATACCCACACATCTGCAGTAGCAGCACATTGGCAGCGCAGTAGATAAAAGCCCATTTACGGGTATAACATGCATAGAATATACCCGTGCAGAGGCATTGCGCGACTTGGATGTATTTACTTGATCGCCTATAACTTTTCCATTTTACCATGGATTTTCTTCGTTGATAACTTATATTTTTCCCAATAGAATGGAGCTTCATGTAAAGGAGTAAAACCGAAGGTGAAGACATTGGTTTAAAAGATATTGCCTGACAAATTCAATTTTTTCTTCAAAAAATCGTAAAAAATCGAAAAAATTCAAATTGAATCGTCAATATTTCAGAAACTATAAGAGTTACACAAAAATGTTATAGCAGCGGTGAAAAGGAAATTTAATTTTCTTTCGTTGAGTGTCACTCCAAGGAAGATAGCTCACTGCGTTAAAAAGGTATACAGGATTAAGTGGAGCCAGTGGCCAAATAACGGTAAATTGCCGATATCTCAAAAACCTTCCCATAGAATTAAAAATGAGCCCGATTTTCGGAATCAGCGACCGATTTTACATATAGATAGGATGGTCACGTCCAAAGTACAGACAAAAAATTTCATTTTGTGATCCAGTGTAATTAATCGATTAATTAATTAATCATGCAATTAAAAAAATCATAGATAATTTGAAATAATCATATAATTGTATTAATCATGCAATTAAAAAAAATTAAAAATAATTGAAAATAATCAAGTAATTGCGTTAATCATGCAATTAAAAATAATTGAAAATAATCTAAATAATTGTGCAATTAAAAATAATTAATCGATTAATTATTTTTTTTATATAATTTAATTAACTTTTAATCATTAAAAAGGTGAAAATAATCGTAATTAATCATTAAATAGTTACAACAACAAAACATGCTTTAATTAATAATCATTAAAATTTTTAATCATTAAATAACAGGTCTGCTATCACCACATTTTCGGTCACATTTTTCCCACATTTTGGACCAACTGGATGAGATATCCAAATTAAAGTTGTCCTAAATTTTAATTTAGACGTTAAGTGATAGAATGGTGAATGCATTTCTTATTCAGTAGTTTTTGCGTGATGCGCGCACAATCATACAGACGGATATACAGACAGACAAAAATTCTAAAAATTGTAGATTTGGGTTCCGCTGGTCCAATAACGACCTCTCCTATCAGTTTTTCTTGAATATCTTCAATGTACAGACATCGACCTGTTATAATTTTATTATATGTATGTATAGATTTTAATTTAATTAATTAATTTTTATTTTTATATATTTTGTGTACTTTCCAGCCTTTTTCATGGGCGGCGTTGCCGGTTTTGGTGTAACAGCTGGCGCCCATCGCTTTTGGACCCATCGCGCATATAAGGCCAATGTGCCTTTGCGAACAATATTGATGCTTTGTTTCTCCGTTGCAGGACAGGTAACTCTGTACACTTTTAAATAAAGTTTCACGGCGCCTTAGTGTCATACTTTATATAAAATTCAAAAGTAAAGCTCTTTAAAAAAACTCATACTTATTCAATTGCGACAAATTTTTGTTTGATTGTTTTTTTGTTTCTAAAATAAAAAAAATTGCATAAAAAATTTAATTTTAAACAAAACTGCCGTAAATTCCATTTGTGAAAATTCCAAATGTGAAAATGTTACTTTAACCGAATTTAATTTTTGTCATATCCATTTTAGAATACACTCTACGATTGGGTACGCGATCATCGTGTACATCATAAATATTCTGAAACCGATGCCGATCCACATAATTCAAATCGTGGTTTCTTCTTTGCCCATGTTGGTTGGCTGATGATGCTAAAACATCCGGAAGTATTACGTCGCGGTCGCCAATTGGACATGAGCGATGTTATGAACGATCCGGTTGTACAGTTTCATCAGAAATATTTCATACCATTAAAGATTATGCTTTGCTTTATATTGCCAACTATGGTGCCAGTATATTTCTGGGGTGAAGAATTAAAGCTGGCGTTTATTACTCAATGCATCTTCCGTTACGTTTGCAGCTTGAATTTTACATGGTCAGTGAATAGCGCTGCTCATATGTGGGGTACCCGGCCATTTGATAAGTAAGTATTTATTAATAAATGTATGTACATTGGCGTGTACATACATATGTATGCATTTCAAGTCACAGGCCCCTCTATCATAACATATTAAATTTTACCTTTTTACTAGTTTTGGATTGATAACTCCATTTTAACTACATAGATTTTCAAACATACTTATATACATACATATATAGCCACATATAAGTATGTATATCTACATAAAAATATAACAAAGTTTGTGCCTTTTTAAGCCAAGGTTACCACTTAAATTAAAAAAGTTCTTGTCTTGTTTTGTCTAATGTAAGAGTTAACATTTGCATAATTAACCTTGTATATTTTTTCATGTTTTTTTTTTTTTAAGAAAAAGGCATTTTTACTATTTTTCTACACTTTATACATACATACATTCTTATAAGCCTCACTATACACTAAACAAATTTTTGTGTATCACTTTTACGCAGTCGTATTAGACCGAGCGAAAACATTTATGTTTCGATAATTGCCATGGGCGAAGGCTGGCACAATTACCATCACGTCTTTCCTTGGGACTACAAGGCAGCTGAGCTTGGTGATTATGTGGGTAATTTCACAACAATGCTGCTGGATGCCTTCCATCGCATTGGTTGGGCTTGGGATATGAAGGAACCGTCCAAGGAGCTGGTGCGTCGCATTATTGACAAATATGGCGATGGCACACATTCAACGGCAAATAAAACAGCGAATAGCCCATCGGTGGGACATCATCAATATTCGGAGGTGCCCGATCCGGAATTTGAGCACTCTGATGCAGAATCCAGTAGCACGGAAAGCACAAAACTGGATGAGAATCAGAATTTGAAAATGAAGTTGCAAACGTAAATTAAATTTAAATTATCTATTTAGTCAACTTGACAGGATGTCTAACTAAATATGCATTGATTTGACATGTGTATGTACTCATAAGTGAGCTGGAGACGTCATAGCTCTTAAAAATATGGACGTGTGGCTGTTTTATATCTTTTATTACATATGTACTTATATACATACAAACCTACATATGGATGTACATATGTATATACGCAAGTACATATGTATGTACATACATATATGTAGTTCTATAAAGAAATATGTATGTACATATGTAAATAATTTTTGTCGTATCATTTATATGTATGCTATGTATATGATATGCGGGTGTGCGGTTTCACAAATCTAATGCATGCATGCACATTAGGGTGGTCCTTAAAATAATCAAATTAACTACTTTCTTCGGTCTCACGCCCTAGATCGGTAACAGCACAGTCCAAGATATCACATATAAATTTTGGTACCGATCGTAGACGGTTAAGGGGTCTCGCACAGGGGTCAAAATTCAGATCAATGTAAAGACCACACAATTTCATAACATTTATATCTAATGGCCAAAATCCATAGTCCTGTACTAGAGGATAACAAATATAAATTTTGGTACCGATCGGAGACGGTTAAGGGGTGTCGCACAAGAGTCACATATGGTAATATCAACTTTGACCTCTGTGCGACACCCCTGAAACGCCTGCGTTTGCGACCAGAATTTAAACTCTTGTTCCTTTAGTGCAGGACTATCGATTTTGGGCTTTAGATATACAAAAAAAACATAAAATTTAATACTTTAGGATAAGCGGAAAAATCCAATTATTTTTTTTAATTTTAATTTTTATACTTTAGGATAAGCGGAAAAATCCAATTGCTGTATGAGCTAATTTGTTTTTTCCGCTTATCCTAAAGTATAAAAATTAAAATTAAAAAAACAATATTTCGTGCTAGACACTAACATACATAATAATGTTAAATAAAATTTAATTTTTTCAGTCTCCATAGAATTTTCTGAATTTTGGCCCCTGTGCGACACCTCTTAACCGCCTTCGTTCGGGACCAAAATTTATATGTGTTATCCTCGACTATATTAGCATCGACCTAGCGGGTGAGGTTTATCATATACAATTTGTCTCCATACATTTGGGACCACCCTAATGTGCATATACATATTCATCGTATATCGTTAGCTTAAAGTGCAAAGTTGCTATGTGCTTTTATTTAAGCTTTACAGTAGCGAAATAAACAAAACAAAAAAAAAGCAAACAAAAAAATGCCAATATGAAAAAAAAAATTTTCGTTTATATATGTTGCATCCCCAGCAAATTTTCTACGCCCTTGAACTTAGCAAATTTGCGTATCAGTGAGTAACAACGCGTAACAAAATATGACAGTTATCACCGACCTGTTTAGCGTGGTGCGTATTTGGTTTTTTTTAGCTTTCATTTTTCATAAAAAGCAAATTACTAAACTAAATATGAAATTTATTCTAAAATAAATTAAAATTTATTATTTAAGAACTCTAATTTTATTACAAACGATATGATTTCTTTTTTTTGTTGAATTTTGGGCCAGTTTGTTTTTATGTATGTATTACGTTACCAATTTTGGTTGGAGCTTTTCGGCCGATGGTGAAAAGACAAAAACAAAAGTTTTATCTTGTTCCTCCTACGCGTTTCGATGTGTCTCACATCTTCATCAGGGAGTATTTAACATATGTAACTTAATATTATTTTGTTAACACATATTTTTTGAACTCAAATGTATGTTGTAAAGATATGTATAAAGTCATGTCGAGAGTTTTTAAAGTATTGGTCAAAAAAAATATGTGTTAACAAAATAATATTAAGATACATATGTTAAATACTCCCTGATGAAGATGTGAGACACATCGAAACGCGTAGGAGGAACAAGAGAAAACTTTTGTTTTTGTCTTTTCACCATCGGCCGAAAAGCTCCAACCAAATTGGTAACGTGATATGATTTCTTATTTACTGTTAACATAAATATATACATACATAATAAATACAAACATACATATATAAATTTATATACTTGTACGTAAATGGGTTAGTTAGTTATGTACCAATATAAGTTAAGATACATACCAGAGATCAGCATGCGATACATTTTTTGTGATTTAGAGTATACTCATAAAAAATGCGGTGGGAGTATGACCGCAACCGCAAAATATGCGATCATAATAAACACCGTACCGCATTTTCTTGATCAATCCCGGTATGCGGTAGTATGGATATCACAACACCGCAAACACCGCATATCGTAAACACCGTATACCGCAAACACCGCATATCGCAAACACCGCATATCGCAAACACCGCATACCGCAAACACCGCATTTCCCAAATAGAGATATTTACAATGTTGCCAGTGCGATTTTTTGTTTGTAATTTTTACCGTCTTATGGATTTCTGATGAAAAATACTACTGATTTCAAATTGATTTTAACTAAAGAATATCTATACAGGAAAACTCTCAGGATTGGTTTTTTTTTAATTTTTTCATTGAAAGGGCCACTTAAAATTTAGAGTTTGTTTACATTCAAAATAATTTGACTAATGAATTTCAAGATAAAAATATGTAATATTTACACGAAATAGAGTTTTTTCCTAAAATCCTTGAATCACATTTATGGCTTCTTAGTAATACATAAGTTTTGTTTACACATTTTTGTTTGTCTGTGACATAATTCTTTATTTTCCAGCGAGGCATTCATTCAATTTTCACAATCGAAAAAATTGGCTACGATACATTGACTGAAACCGAAGTTTGTGTCATTTTATTGGAGCAACAACAATACACATGTTTATTTTTATACATTTTATTATGCACCCGTCGGAATGAATACTTTTCCGTCAATCTAGCAATTCGTTTAACTTAGAAACATACACTGAAAAAACAACTTACTCAGATTATGGAAAAGTGGGAATGATTCGGCGCTAAAGACATATTTCCATATTTTGATGTACGATTTTCTTCAAATCAAGGAATAAAAACCACGTTTTAAAGAAAATTGTACATCACAATATGGAAATATGTCTTTAGCGCCGAATCATTCCCATTTTTCCATAATCTGAGTAATTTTTTTTTGAGTGTAGTTGAATTTGATGTCTTTTTTACGGCAAAGCTGAAGTACTGAATGTGTCGATCGTCATTTAAATACATTTAATTCAACTATGTTGTCAATTAAACGGATTGCTAGTTTGACGGAAAAGTATTCATTCTGATGGCCCTATTAGTCGTATTGGATTTCAAAAATGAATTTTTGATTATTTCATTATTGAAAAATATTTTATTATTCAAAAAACTGCCACAAAAAACAAAGCACACAAAAATAAAAATAAAAAAAAAATACTTGAGAATTAATTTGCTGTATATCTTATAATCAGTAACACATATGCATCTATGTATTTATGTTTGT
This sequence comes from Urophora cardui, assembly GCA_960531455.1. Classification (NCBI taxonomy): domain Eukaryota; kingdom Metazoa; phylum Arthropoda; class Insecta; order Diptera; family Tephritidae; genus Urophora; species Urophora cardui. The sequence goes on along the minus strand of OY482672.1, from coordinate 13,546,655 downwards.
ACAAATGAATTTTCAATTGCCTATACCTTTGCAGTGTGTGAAAAATTTCCGGCAACACTGAATAGTATACAAATAAACAAATGCGGTGTTTGCGGTGATTGCGGTGTTTGCGATATGCGGTGTTTGCGGTATGCGGTGTAAGCAACACTAAATACCGCAATATCATTTAGGTTTTCAATCAATGCGGTGGCGGTGAATTTTTTTTCTGGGTACTTATTTTTTGAGCCACTCAAATAATAAGTGTTTTTGCGGTGCTTTAGAAAATGCGGTGCACCGCTGCTGATCTCTGATACATACATACATACATATGTACATATATTTGTATGTCAATATCAATATAATATACTGTTCTAAGTTTTATTATTATCTCTCTTATTTTTGTGCTTCGAATCTAAAATGTAAAACAACAAAAATACATGCGAAACAAACGCCTTAAAAACAAAATACATATTTTAATTTGTTAATTTTTTATTTGATTTGAAGATGCACAAAAAATATATATGAAATTCGTAAGTATATATGTATATAACTACATACATTTACTCATTTGGGAATCCACTTATGAAGCTGTCTCAGAGAGCCAAAAAACTGTTTTTGCTGGAACTAAAACCCACGCTTTGGCATAAAATCCCCAGAAAGTGGTATTTTTCCAGTCAAACGAGACTGTGATGGAAATAAATCAAAACATTTTACGCTACTACATACATACAAGCCTAAAATCTATTTTGAAATTCAAATAGCCTAATTATGTTTACGAAGATGCGTCGTGGAATACGCGTAGGTACTACGTTAGTTACTACAACCTTTAGGCAACTCCGCTAGAGGCAAGTCCCGACAGCAATATTTAAATTATAAAGCAATAAAGAAGCATCCAATAAATTATAAAAATAAGTAATAACAAGTAAGGAAGCCTAAGTTCGAGTGGAATTGAACATTAGATACTCAGCTGTATGTTTTCATTGTTTGTTTGCGTTTGATGGATTTTATATAAAGCAAGTGCTGCATAAAGTGGGCGTAGCCACGCCCATTTTCAACATTTTTTCAGTCATCCAACTAAGCATATGAATATTATTCTTTGTGCAAAATTTCATTCCCTTATGACTTCCAGTTACAAAGATGTCACGTTACAAATTTCCAAAGCGTGTTCCAGAAATATCTTTGTTAAAAAGTAGGCGTGGTCATAAACCGATTTCAGTAAATTTTTGCGTGTCTATTAATACAAGTTAAGTATAAAAGTGTATAAACCAAGTTTCATCATAATATCCCAATTATTTGTCGAGTTAAAGGCTAAAAAATCTCGTAGATTCCTTTGTCTAAAAGGAGGCGGTGCCACGCCCTTTTTCCAAAATTTTTCTATTTTTTATTTCCCGTCTATTGTAGAAATCATACCACAAAATTTCAATGAATTATCTTTACATTTGACAAAGATATCGCTTAAAATGTTTTTATTAGGTCACTTTATAATACACATATATAAAAGTGGGCGTGGTCGTCAACCGATTTAGAAAATTTTTCGTCCAAACATTTGCCTAAGTAAGTATATCGCGCGTACCGAATTTCATCGATATATCTTTAACGGTTTCTGAGTTATGACTCATAAAACTTTCAATGTTTGCCCCTTAATAAGTGGGCGTGGCACCGCCCATTTTCCAAAATTTTTGTGTTTTTTGTTTTATGTCCATAGTTGTACTCATGCGACAAAATTTCAATGATATATCTTTATATTTGACAGAGATATGGCTTAAAATGTTTTTATTAGGTCACTTTATAATATACATATATAAAAGTGGGCGTGGCCGTCAACCGATTTTAACTATTTTCCGTCCAAACGTTTGCCTAAGTAAGTATATCACGCGTACCAAATTTGATCGATATATCTTTAATGGTTTCTGAGTTATGACATATAAAACTTTCAAGGTTTGACCCATAATAAGTGGGCGTGGCACCGCCCATTTTCCAAAATTTCATAAAATTTCTTCCTAGGGGCTGAGCTCAACACGTGGGTAAAATTTCATCGCTCCAGCTATATTAGTGACTGAGATACCAAATTTCCGATTTTTTCTATATAGTAAAAGTGGGCATGGTCCGATTTCGCCCATTTTCAATACCAACCGTCCCAGTCTCGATACCAACTTGCATTTCAAATTTCATCGAAATATCTCAATTTTTGCACGAGTTAGAGTGTTTACAGACGGACGGAGAGACGGACGGACGGACGGACGGACGGACAGACGGACGGACGGACGGACATGGCTCAATCGATTTCTCTTTTCACCCTGATCATTTTGATATATATAAGTCTATATCTATCTCGATTATTTCATTCTGTTACAATCCACCGTTATGTGATTAAAACTATAATACTCTGTGTACTAGTACAGCTGAGTATAAAAATACAGATTTATCTTTGCAAAATGAGTTTTGGCGTGATCAGGCATGTCAACATTCCAAAAATGTCTCCAAATCTATTACTAACCATTTAAAGCTTTATTGTATGCACACTTTCTCAATATTATACGAGTATACATATATATTATATTACGTACATTAGAGCGTATCGCAGAAAAAAAGTTCGCCGCACGCCCCCCATATGGTTTCTTTTTCGAAAACATTTCTGGAAAAAATTTTTATTTATTTTGGATGTCGCTAAAATTCATTCTTTTCATATATTCGGTATTTATGGTCTGATCCCTAAGTTTGATACACCAATCTCTTTGGCTTGAGAGGACGGTCTCTACTTTATAATTGTATTAACCCTGTGTGTCAAAAAACATTAATCTTCTGTAAGAGAAGTATTCCGATCGCTTCAGTAGAACTGGAAATAAAACACATACATATAACATTCCGAGGAATATAAGTTTCTCACTTCCTTCTGAAGGGACTCCTACTGAAATTTTATGCCGAATAATTTTATAGATCATGTTAACCATCTAGCGCCGCTAATAAGGGTATATACTAAGTCATGAAATGGTATTTTAAGGGCGCTAGAGAGCCGGCAAAAAAAGTTACATTAAACTGGTATAAACTAAGTACTGGGTGGAAGTGACCCCAATGGCGCACAAAGGAGTGAATAGAATTATAAAGTAGAAAGGTTGCTCTCAAGCCAAAGAGATTGGTGTATCAAACTTAGGGATCGGACTATAAATACCGAAGATATGAAAAAATGAATTTTAGCGACATCTAGCGGCGTCCAAAAAAGAAAAAAAAATTCCAGAAATCTTTTCGAAAAAGAAATCATATGGGGGGACGTCCGGTGGACTTTTTTTTGGTCCATATAAGGCGAGACGGCCTAATGTACATATTAATATGTATTATTCGTAGATTACCTACTTGTATTCCTTAAACACGTTTTTCTCCATGTTATATCTTTCATGAACATCAAATTGTATTATAAATTTGGATCAAAACACGAATCTTCTAAGTACCAGAAGGAGCGATGATTATAATATACACTGGCGCTATTATAACTCTGACGAGTTTTATAGCCGAGTTTCTCTCCCAATTCGAGGTGAGTTCCTTTTGTTTTTCCTACTTACGAACGGCGGAGCGATGATTAACCAATCAAAATATATACATACCGATATGATTAGAATAATGAGCTGTCAAACTATATCCGTATGTCTATCTGTGTGAACTCAAGCTATTAGGGTCTCTGTTTTGGAGATATCTGAGTCACTACTATTAGAGATATAGCTCGCATATATAAAACCGATATAAACATATTAAGGTAAGTATAACTCCTGCATTTAAATAATGAAGGACATGCAATTTCTTGGACGACGGCAGCCACACTCGTACTTTTTTCTTGTTTCTTAATGTAATCTTACGAATAATAATAAATATCTCAAACTTTACAGACTTTTTGTAAAAGAAGCTGCTTTTATAAAAGAAGCTGTGTTAGCTACACAGTTGGAAAAGGTAATGTATGGCCAATGGCCATTTATGTATAAAAGGATATAAAGGCCATAGGTTCTATACATGCCAAAAATCATTATTTTGATATTCTAGCGAAGTAATGCTTCCATTTTTCCTGCTAGGATAAGGTAAAAATAAGAAAGAAATTACCTACGCTGGCTTTGGCATGCATTCTAGAATCTCGCTGATTTCCTATAAGTTGGCAGCCATACAACAGACAGCTTAGATGAAGTCATAGTTTGTTTTTTGAATACATATTTTAATGTAAAAAGACTTTTTCACACATCTTCTCATGCATTCTCAAGATGAGACCATCTTTCCAACTGGATAATTTGGCTTCCTGAGTTATGTATATGCAATTTTTTGTTGGTGTATTTAATTTGGTTATGCTGTTGGAGCGATAATATGGACACTTTTAGAAGTCAGTGTTACTCTTATCAACCGTTTATGTACATATCAAATCACACTCTACAGGACGCTCATCGTTCCAGTCCTCATGTACGGCGCAGAAGCATGGACAATTTCAAAATCAGATGAGGTGGCACTTGGAGTATACGAGAGAAAAGTTCTTCGTAAGATTTATGGACGTTTGCGCGTTGGCGTGGGCGAGTATCGACGGAGACTTAACGATGAGCTGTACGAGCTTTACACAGACATCGACATTGTTCAGCGAATAAAGATCCAGCGGCTGCGTTGGGCAGGTCATGTCGTGAGAATGGACGAAGGCGCTCCGGCCAAGAAAGCATTTCTATCGAAACCCGCTGAACGCAAAAGAAAAGGGAGACCTCCACTGCGTTGGGAAAATCAGGTGGACAGCGATGCTGCCTCCCTAGGTGTTCCCAAGTGGCGCCATGCTGCACGAAACAGAAGCAATTGGCGCGCTCTGTTGGACTCGGCCAGAATCGTCTAGACGGTTAAGCGCCAATCAAGAAGAAGATGTACATATGCACATAACTACATATGTGTGTACGTACGTGTATATACATGTATGTGGACATAACTAAAATAGCTCATTATACCGCCACGAGTGAAATGACTATAAAATAAATAGTTATGTGTGCAAATGTATGCATATTAGTGTATACTCATATACATACTTACATACATACGCATGCGTGTAAATACACGCGCTAAAATAAAGCAGTTAATTTAAATATTATTTCTCATTAATTTATATGCAGAGGTAGGTGGTTTACATACAATATTCGCATATATGTATATTTAATCCAACGCAAATTATTTTAAACCATGTGTGGATATATATATATGTATATAGTTAATCAATATTCCGAATTTAAGAATCTATATTAATAAATATGATTCTGGAATTGCCGAAGATTAAGATAAGTTGCGTTTGGTTCAAAGGTATAATGTGCAAATTCGATACAAACATACATACATATATGAATATGTAATTAATTAAAAAAAAAGAAAGCGTGAGTAACGAGTACTCATGAACATTGATGTGTAAACAGTTTCGAAATCGAATTTTTATTCCCTTTCCCTTGTTCCTTTAATTAAAATGCGACTATCGTTTTTAAAATTTTTTGTTGTCATTGTCACTGCTACATTTTGTTGTTTTTGTTTGTTTTGTTGTTTGGTTTTTGATTTTTAATTTTTGATTTTTGATTTCTGATTTTGATTTGTTTTGCTCAGAAACATGCAAACTCATTCGGGTCCACGTTTGACCCATATCTCGGGACTCTGTGTTGAATTCCTGCTCAAAACCTTTCATTTGATACCAATATTGCTCAGAAATATTCAAGGATCATCCGGAGACCCGGCCTAGGAATCATAAAGAATAGAGCTCTATATGAAAGCCCCACTCAACACCTTTCATTTGATACCAATATTGCTCAGAAACATTCAAGGATCATTCGGGTCCTCGTTGTGAGCCATATCTGGAAACTCGGCCTAGGGGTCACAATTAAAAGAGCTTCATATCGAAGTCCTTCTCAAAACTTTTAATTTGATATCAGTATTGCTCAGAAACATGCAAGATCATCCGAGTCCTTGTTTTGACCCATATCTCGGGACCCGACCTAGAAATCATAAAGAATGGAGCTCCCTGTAGAAGGCCAGCTCAAAACCTTTCATTAGATACCAATATTGCTCAGAAATATGCAAGATCATCCGGGTCCTCGTTTTCACCCATATCTGGAGACCCGGTCTAGGGGTCACAATGAAAAGAGCTTCATATCGAAGTCCTGCTCAAAAACTTTCATTTGATCCCAATTTTGCTCAGAAACAATCAAGGATCATCCGGGTCCTCGTTTTGACCCATATCTCGGGACCCGACCTAGGACTCATAAAGAGTAGAGCTCCCTGTAGAAGCCTTGCTCAAAACCTTTCATTTGATACCAATATTGCTCAGAAACATGGAAGATCATCCGGGTCCTCGTTTTGAACCATATCTCCGGACCCGACCTAGGAACCATAAAGAAGAGAGCTCCCTGTAGAAGGCCTTCTCAAAACCTTTCATTTGATACTAATATTGCTCAGAAACATTCAAGGATCATCCGGGTCCTCGTTTTGACCTATGTATATCTCGGGACCCGACCTAGGAATCATAAAGAGTAGAGCTCTCTGTAGAAGCCTTCCTCAAAACCTTTCATTTGAGAACAATTTTGCTCAGAAACATTCAAGGATCATCCGGGTCCTCGTTTTGACGCATATCTGGAGACCCGGTCTAGGGGTCACAATGAAAAGAGCTTCATATCGAAGTCCTGCTCAAAACCTTTCATTTTATGCCAATATTGCTCAGAAAAATGCATATCCATACATTTACATACATGTTCAAACAGGTTGGTCCTTTTTATTTTGCCTATTTGTCGCATTGTTGCAGAAAACAACAACAACAACAACAACTTCGCTTCGCTTCGTTGCTGTTGTTGCTGATATTTGCATTTGCACGACTATGCATGCAAGCATTTGTAAGTACATGCCTAGCACCTACCTACCACCGACAATACCTGTTTTTCGAAATCACTCGTAGCTACAGCAAAGATGTTTACACATCAAAAAAAAATCTATACACATAGTCCATATATACATAAACTTATTCATATGGTTTACGTTTGCATATTAAAATAATAAAAGAGCAGGCCTTTTTAATTCATCTCCTCCACTTCGTTGACAAAAAATTAATTTACATAAGTATATGTATATGTATATTTACATAAATGAATACATATGTGCCGCATGTATGCAAATAAAGCGGCGATAGCGAAAGGCTGCAAAAGCTGCTGCGGAATTATGTTGATTTGGAATACTTAGTTGGTTCTTGTTGCTATAACTAAAATTTTCTTTGTCCATAAATGCCTTTGATTTCTAGGCTGCTACGTGCAAAAATCACGTAGGCATTCAAACGTAGATATGTATGTATGTATGTATGTATGTATGTATTAGTTGTGGATGGTTCAAAAATAGTAAATATAAGAAAAAGACTATCCCGACGACATAAATCGACTTCTTTGTGCTTACGTGCACATGAACAGTTGCGCCACATTTTTTTCTGGCTAAACATGCATCGCGAATTAGCTCTCAATTGGCGTTGGCAATTATCGTTTGTGGCACGTATGCGCGTTTGTATATGTATGCAACTTATCGCTTAACTTGCAAAGGATCGTAAATAAATATGTAATTGTTTAGGGCATGTCGTTGAGTGGTCATTATCAAAGTATGGTATATGTATCAATTTGTAATTATGATATTCATCAATTTCAGAAAAAAATATCATCCCGCCATTAAAAATCCGAACTTAATACTTTGTGAATCAATAATGATAATGATAATATTCTCCTGATACTCTAATACTGAGAAGGCATCAGTGAATATTTTCATATAAAGACTACTGAATTTTTCATATAAATAGTTTGCTTTCATAAAAAAAAACCGTAAAAATGTACTCAGTTATGAATATTCAACAAAGAATCATCATTAGATATTGTAACAGAATTTCGCTTAGAATGTAAATATGTATATGTAAGTAAGGAGGGCGTGTATTGACTTTTGCTGACAGCAACTTAATAAAAACACTTTCCATTTCTGGCGAAAAATTTATTTCCTAACAAATTATTTATATACATACGTACACACATATTTTATATGTATGAATGCATATCATTTTGGCAATACTGCTTAGGGCGCCGTGGGCGGTTAGACACATATAACGACTAAACGGAGTATTCATTAGATTCACTGTACTTTGTTGGCCTTGACATAATTTAAATTTATTAATGTTTTCCAAAATTGTGTTGGGGTAATAATTAATACTAGTATCGCCCGTGCTCGAAATTCGAGCATGCAATTTATTTTTTCAACTTTGTGTTAGATTACCAAACTTAGTACTCAAAGTATTATAAAAGTAATTAAAAAGCACCTCAAATAAAATAAATACGAATTAAGTAAAATTGGAATAAAAAGAAAAATATTAAAATAAAAAGAAATAAAATAATAAATAAATTAAAATTAAAAGGCCTAACAGTGAGTAAAGTGAAATTAAAACAAAAATTTAAATAAAAATAAGTATAAAGCACACACACGGATATTTTTTTATATTTTTTTTTATTGGCACACTCTAAAGTACATAAGCGTGGCATCCATATAAAATACTTGAGCGCCAAAAATGGCTTCGACAAAGTATTCGATGGAGGTTTTAATTTTCAATGATTGTTTATTGTAATTGGTTGCTCCTTTTTCTCTATAGTATGGAGCATTGCAAGGTCTACTTCTTACAGCTTTTTAGCTTTCTTGCTCTCTGGCGCTTATAATAATAATACAATGGCGCTATTATAACTCTGACGAGTTTTATGGCCGAGCTTCTCTCCCAATTCGAGGTGTGCTCCTTTTTGTTTTTCCTACTAATTGGGTGGACCTACAGTTTAAAGCCGGCTCCGAACGGCGAATGCATTTTTTGTGAGAAGCTTTTTCATGGCAGAAAAACACTCGGAGGGTATGCCGCCCACTGCCGAGAGGTGACCGCTGCTCTTAAAAAACCCAATAATTGGATTTTTACTAATTAGAAAAATTGTTTTGGTGTTTTGCTCGGACCGTGGTTTGAACCCGAGACCTCTGGCATAGCAGGCGAGCACTCTACCCACTGCACCACAGCGGCCACAGGCGCTTATAGAACTCATAATAGGAAGCAAAGATGACTTGATACGAAACTCTTTCGTGCTCTCCCAGTTTCACGATTTTCCCAGGGGTTTTATTTGGCTTTGTTGCCAATTTTCAATTTCATTTTCACTTTTAATAAGTATGGGGACGCAAATTTCAGTATATGTATATGCATATGTACGTATGTATGTATGTATGCATCTAAATTTTAAATGTTTATTTGTTCCACTACTTTGTGAAAAACTTGAAAAAGGTACAATTATACATACATATGTACATAATATAAATAGGAAGAAAGGTACAAAAATTAATCCTTTTCGCAGAGATAAGCAACACTTTCCAAATTCCAGTTGTACCGCAACACTGATTTACCCTTTTGATCACGGTCCGACGCGAAATCATGGTCAAAATTAAAATTACTCAGTTGCTCTCAGTGTGCCTCCCGCTCTCTCTCCCATTTTTCGCCTTAATGGAAAAGCAATAGGAGATATTTGACCACGGTGATTTTGATCTGAGCGTAAACTTGGCCAACGCATATGAAAGAGAGAGAGCGCTTTTAAATTAAAGCGACTCTTCAACTGTGCTTACGATATTTGTAAACAGTTTTACGATATATATTTCTCTTAACTAAAAACTTTATTTATTAATTAGAAACAAATTAAATAATTTATTGAAAAAATTATATGCCTATGCGCTGCTCCTGACTCATACGAAGACATCCATATCAATTTTATGTGGATATGAGTATGTTAAATGTGCTAAACAGCCTGGCAATTGTTTGTATGGGAAAAATGTTAGCCTATTAATATATAGATTAATAAACACACACATATGCTCAAATTTCTATTTATTTCATACTTTTCTAGGTAATTCACCATCTAAATAATTTTAGATATAAATAGATGCAGATTAGTCATTTACATATCGCTAGCTTAGAGTGCAAAGTTAATAAGTCTTTTACTTTTTATGAAAAATTATATTTTTTATGTATGTAGAACGCTGGAAAAACTAAATAGGCACCACGCTAAGCACGTCTGCGGGCTTGTCATATTTCTATGCCTTGTTATTTAAAGATACGCAAATTTGACAAGTCCAAAGGCGTAGACAATTTGTTAGGGGTCGGGGTTCACAATAATTACATAAACAGAAATTTATTTATTCATATTGACTTTGCACTCTCTACTTGATGCCTAGCAATTTTCTTACTATTGCGGCCTAAACTTGTAGTATTCCTTGCGGGAATCCTGCAGGAAGAGTAAAGTGATTAGAACTAACATTATTCTTAGTTTCAAACATAGTATGCATGTATGTATGTATGTATAAATTATTTCATTATATTCCTACGTAGTAAAGTGAAACCTGCAAGTTCGTGTCTTAAGTCTTTTCAATAAATAAAGAGAATAAAAGTCAGACACATACAGACATACATATGTACATATTCAAATATGTGTTAATCTCAGTTCATATGCGCACGTGTTTATTAAAAATCAAGCTGATTTATATCAAATTACTTCAAGGTTTCAAACCGTTGAGAGATTGAGAAGTTTTTGCAAATAATCTAAATTTAAAACTCTAATTTCTGTATTTCATTTTATTTGCCGCTGTTTATAAGTATTTTTATTTTTTATAATTAATTGAGCCTTTTGAATAAATGGATATGGGTATGTACATTAGGCATATAACTTTTTACAATTTTTGCAAATACGAAAAACGGCATACCATAGTCGAATAGAGCATAAAAAAGTATGAACCCCATTATTTTTTTTTTTTTTGCAAAATTGCAAAAAAGTTTCCGCGCAAAACGAAATTACTTTTTTATCAGAACTGCTGAAAAAAACAAACAAAGTTTTGTACATCTGCGCAGAGCGTGCAATTAAAATTGTGCAAGACATTTTACCATTGTGTAAATCATCATATACTTTAAACCTAAAACTTATTTCATATAACAATTGATAATTGCCTAATGTACATATGTATATGTATTTACATATGTACATACATACTGTATATCGTCGGTGATACTGCAATACGTTCCATGTCACTTTTCACTTCTTCCTGAATACACCTAAATAACCTTTTTACACTTATGTCAATCACATAGATTTTGCTTTTATATATAACTTCGCTTTTATGTATATATACTATAAAAATGTAAGAAACACCGCGAAAAGTGAAAATATATATAGTTTTCTCTCCTTGCTCAAAAATTTAGTTACAGCAACATAGCACGTTTTGCAGTATCACCGACGATATGTACAAACACATTTACATATGTACATGAGATGCATTTTTATACCTTTCATGAGAATGAAATGGTATTATAACTTAGTGCCAAAAATTTTTTGTCGAAAGTACCAGAAGGAAGCGTGGGGGACCCACCAAAATATATACCGATATGATCAGAATCACGAGCTGAGTCGATTAAGCCATGTCCGTCTGTCCGTCTGTCCGTCCGTCCGTCTGTGTGAACGCAAACTAGTCCCTCAGTTTTTGAGATATCTGAATGAAATTCGGAATACAGGTATGTTGTTATATGCAGCTGATCATTTGTCGGAACCGGCCGAATCGGACCACTATAACATATAGAAAACAACCGATTATTCAGATATACATGAAATTTTTGGATGTAATCTGTGCATAACTTCCCCATTTAAACAGCTAAGGACATGAAACTTTGAAGTAGACGTGCCCATTTTGGCCCAAACAAGGTTACCGAAAATTGTCAAGATCGGACCACTATAACATATAGTTCCACAACATCCGATTATTCAGATATACACATTTTGCTGTATAACTCCTCCATTTTAACAGCTAACGGCCTGAAACTTTGAAGTATTTGTACCCATATGGACCCAAACGGAATTGCCGAAAATTGTTAAGACCAGACCACTATAACCTATAGCTCCCCTACAACCGATTGTTCAGATATACACATTTTGGTGTATAACTCCTCCGTTTTAACAGCTAACGGCGTGAAATTTTGAAGTATTTGTACCCATATGGGCCCAAACGAGATTACCGAAAATTGTTAAGATCGGACCACTATAACCTATAGCTCCCCTACAACCGATTGTTCAGATATGGACATTTTGGTGTATAACTTCTCCATTTTAACAGCTAACGGCGTGAAATTTTTAAGTTTTTGTACCCATATGGACCCAAACGGGGTTACCGAAAATTGTCAAGATCGGACCATTATAACATATAGCTCCCATACAAGCGATTGTTCAGATATGGACATTTTGGTGTATAACTCCTCCATTTAAATAACCATTTTTTCTAATAAATCTTTCCATAAATAACGCACAGAATTAAAATTATAAGTTAAACTTAATCCGGCTATGTACATACATAGGTAACTTTTCATTTCCCCACTCATGAAAGGTATGAAGTCTTCGGTACGGCCGAAGACAGCCGCGCATTTACTTGTTTTGATCTAACATACCCCTCCGGCCACAGAATATGAAAATAGGATGTTGTAGGATAACTAAGCTGATTTTTGTTTTTTTTTAGACAAAAAACTGAGTGGGCTACTCCAAAAACAGCGATTTTTTTTTTTAATTCCATGATAGGTTTAGATTCATATATGAAAAAAACTACAGAATTAAAAATGAAAAAACAAAAGATACATATTCTCATGTAAAATTAACGGCTTAATCGAATGGTGTACTCAGTTTTTTAGTGCGAGCCATAGGGAAGGTACCGAGATCGCCTAAAGTGGAATTTTATTTTTTTAGTCACGAATTTTCAAGTTTGGCCCTGCTATTTCCAAGATACCTTAAATTTCTTTTTAATCAAAATATACAGGAATCTGCGCAAATTAATGCAGTTTTCAGAAAAGTTTATGTGATCGAAATCGAGCTTTTTTTGTCCAAGCTACTTTGGTTCAAATGAAACATGCCAAAATCATTCACATATTGAACAACATTTTTTTTTTTGTACATATGTAAATAATAAATTTTCGAATTTTGTACTTGCAACAATAAAAAATGTTGTTCAATATGAAAGTGATTTTGGAATATTTCAATTGAACCAAAGTAGATTGGACAAAAAAAGCTCGATTTCGATCAAATAAACTTTTCTGAAACTGCATTAATTTGCGCAGATTCCTGTATATTTTGATTAAAAAGAAATTTAAGGTATCTTGGAAATACCAGGGCCAAACTTGAAAATTCGTGACTAAAAAAATAAAATTCCACATTAGGCGATCTTGGTACCTTCCCTATGGCTCGCACTAAAAAACTGAGTACACCATTCGATTAAGCCGTTAATTTTACATGAGAATATGTATCTTTTGTTTTTTTCATTTTTAATTCAGTTTTTTGTCTAAAAAAAAAACAAAAATCAGCTTAGTTATCCTACAACATCCTATTTTCATATTCTGTGGCCGGAGGGAAGATCTGAGAAACTTTGCCGAAAAAAAACGCATCTAATGTACATATCGTCGGTCTTCTGCCAGAAACACGAATGTGAAATTTTTTCTAAGTACGATGTCTGCTCTTCATCGGGTATATATTGATGCAATAACAATTAATATTGCTATAAATTCTTGCGTAAACATACATACATAATATGTACTTGTATGTACATAAGCATATATTCAAATATTAATTGTTATTATATCAATATATACCCGATGAAGAGCAGATATCGCACTTAGAAAAAATTTCACATTCGTGTTTCTGGCAGGGGACCGACGATATGTGTGTCTGCTCGTGTGTAAGAATACATACATACGTATGTATGCAAATGGCAGATATATGCAAAATTATTTTATAATGAAATCCATTAATACGCTAATAAATATTTAGATAATTTCGTATTTTAAATTTTTTTTGCTTCATTTCCAACTCAATACATAAATACTTTTGCCAAGATTTATAGGAATCCCATTTAAAAATTTGCAAGTCCATGCGTGGTGCCGTGTTGTGTTAAATTATGTATGTACATACGCGCGTAGTCATTTATTATTTTTTTGGGGAATCACCATATCCAGGTGCTTTGAATGGAAATACGACTTCTTTCTTTGGTGACAGGTAACAAGGTCAACGGGGTGGGAAATAAGGTCAACGAAAATTTGGAAATAAAATAATTGACCTTATTTCCCAATCCAAATGGAAATAATGTCAACTATGCTTAAAACTTGTTCATTCGTGAAAATATTTGCTGAGTTCTTTTGCAAACCCGTTATGAGTACCGTTTGTTAATGAATGAAAATACAATTTTACTCGCTCTTATGTTACTACAAATTAGTTGATAAGTGAATTTAGTGAAGTGTGGTCGTCGAAAAAGAAAACAATTGCGAAATGTCTTTACATTATTCATATGTGGAGGGGCTTAGAAAAAATTCACAATTATTATTAATTGATAACAAATTCTTATTCAGGAAAAAAATGTTTTTCCGGCGTACATAAGATATGAATGCTATAATAAAGATTGCACCGTAAGTGTCTCTGCGGACAAAGATGGTAATTGTAGGAATCTCAGTGCGAAAAATAACCACAATAATGAACCACATAATAATGTAAAGTATGTTAAATATCTAGTTATACAAAAATTTAAATAAAAATGTATATAAAAACTATGTCTACTTGCCTTATCCTGCGGCATGGCAAACAAGTAGGAAAATGAAAATTTGGAATTAAAAATCGCGCGATTTTTTATCCCAAATTTTCGCCTGCGGCGCATTTCTTTTCTCATAAAAAGCAGTTTAGGAAAATGAAAATTTGGAATTAAAAATCGCGCGAATTTTTATTCCAAATTTTCGCCTGCGGCGCTTTTCTTTTCTCATAAAAAGTAGTTTATAAAAATGAAAATTTCGAATTAAAAATCGCGCGATTTTTTATTCCAAATTTTCGCCTGCGGCGCTTAACTTTTCGACGCGACGCGAACCGATACGGACCGATGCGAAGCTAAATGCTCGAAAACGCAATAATGTCAATTGACCTTATTTCCCAACCGGGTGGGAAATAAGGTCAATTGACCCTATTTCCATTGACCTTGTTACCTGTCACCCTTTCTTTGCTTGGGCATTATCGCGCCATATACTTAGCAGCTAAAAAAATGAATTAGCAATGAACTAATGAATCAAAGAAGATATCAATCATTTTTAATAGAGCACAAAGGTTGCCTTCAAATACTTATATGTAGACGTGAAAATACTTGTTTTGTTGGATGTTGGCTAAATAAGCTGTCGTGTAGTGGAAAGAGTGCGCGTGTGGTATGCTAGAGGATTCGGACTCGAACCGAACCCGGACAAGCACCAAATTCAACGATAATTAAGCTTCGAATAGACGTCGGTTACCCTTCTACAGTGGGCGGCAGCATACCGTCCGAGTGCATTTTCGTCATGTAAAAGTACAAACACAAAAATGAATTCGCCCCTCGGAAACGTCGACTTTAACTGCAGGTTCATCCAATACTTAGGAAAAATGTTTCACAAGTTCACATTAATTATAAGGCCTTGTAAATTTTGCTTATAGAAAATGCTGTTATGAACATTTGAATTTGTAGAATGTACAATGTACATACATACATAACTATAAACTTGTAGTGACTATGTATTTATTAATGGCGTATATTATTTAAAATGTCAATTGAAATGACTCTGCGTTTAAGGTAAACAACACGAATTAAATTTCTAGTGCTCTTAGAAAGTCTATATGTGCATATTTGTAGTATGTATGTTTTTATATTTGATAAATTAAGCTGACTAAAAATTAGTAATTTTTATACTATAAAGTTAAATCGGCAGAAGGCACATCAAATTCTTGTAGGAGCATCAAATGGTTTTTCTTCTTCATTTGATCAAAACAACACCCTGATAACTCCTTTTTATAATTTTTTTTTGTTTTTTTTTTTTTAATGATAAAAACAATTCATAGATGCTTTTTCGAAACAGTGGAAGTCTAAAAGTAACACAAAAGATCAACAAAATGTTTAAAGTCCCACTATATGATGGCGCTGGATGGAATTTCAGATTAATGTCATGTGCCGAATCCGCAAGCAGTGAATCAACTATAAAGCAAGCAGTGAAGGTGAAGAAAGATTGGAAAAGAGGAGAACAAGCGCTGGTGAAGCTGCATTTGAAGAGAACTGGTTGAGGGGAAGGAAAATGCAAAAAAAAAAAATATTTTTTGGTTTTGCTAATCATAAAGAAGGAAAAAAGAGTTATAAATATGAGTCCGATAGGAGTCTCTTATGACTCTTATTCAGGCTCATATGATGTATGAGTTCAGCTCATATCGGGCGACCACCTTAGGAAGAGAAATACATACATATCGAACCACAAAATGAGCTCATAATTAGAGTGATCGTACCGTTTTAGGATTCCTTTCTGACTCTTATATGACTCCGAATGTTTGCTGGGATATGACTTCGTTAGGAGTATTTTTGGAATGCAACAAGAGTCACACAAGAGCAGAATTCAAAGGAAAATACGAGTCTCATAGGGGTCTTTATATCATATCAGGCGACCGCCTTAAGAAAAGAAGAACATACATACACTCCAAAATGAGCTCATAACAAGTGCGAGTGCTCCAATTTAGGACTCCTTTCGGCCTCTTTTCTAAATCCGAATGTTTGCCGGGTTAGTTTTTCAACACCATTCCGTTCACATTTCTATAGGTTGAATATTTTAAAATTTAAATACATAAGTTAATAAAAAAGAGATGTCCAAAGATGTAAAGAAATCGATTGAAGGTCCAAAATAAAAGTAAAACAGAAAAACTAAAAAATTACTCTGCTCAAACATGCAAACATACATACGCATTAATACGGTTGTGTTAGTAAAAAAAAAACCTGTCTTTAAAAGAAATAGGTAAATACAATGGATTCAAATGAATTCAATTGTGGTCAATACACCGGCTCCTAAGTAGGTATGTATGTATGTATGTACATATGTATGAAGCCAAATTTGACCAACAAATATTGCATTATGAAATAAATTGAATGGTAGGGCACCACTATTCATAGTTACTTCGGTCACTTTGCAACAAAAAATAAAAATAACGACAAATTGATGAATTATAATTGAGAGTAATAAAAGAGCAACGAATACGAAAAACTTATTTTATTTAGTAGGTGTCAAAAATAGTTACAAACAAGTAAGGAAACCTAAGTTCGAGTGGAATCGAACATTAGATACTCAGCTGTATGCTTTCATTGTTTGTTTGCGTTTGCTGGAAACACGGTGTATTTTATATAAATCGGGTGTCGCATAAAGTGGGCGTAGCCACGCCCATTTTCAAAATTTTTATCAGTCATCCAAATAAGCATATGAATATTATACTTTGTGTAAAATTTCATTCCTTTATGACTTCTAGTTACAAAGATGTCACGTTACAAATTCCTAAAGGGTGTTCCAGAAATATCTTTGTTAAAAAGTAGGCGTGGTCATAAACCGATTTCAATAAATTTTTGCGTGTCTATTAACACAAGTTATAAAAGTGTCTAAACCAAGTTTCGTCATAATATCTCAATTATTTGTCGAGATATGGGCTCCGAAATCTCGTAGATTCCGTTGTCTAAAAAGAGGCGGTGCCACGCCCATTTTCCAAAATTTTTATATTTTTTGTTTCCGGTCTCTTGTAGAACTCATGCCACAAAATTTCAATGAATTATATTTATATTTGACACAGATATCGCTTAAAATGTTTTTATTAGGTCACTTTATAAGATATAAAAGTAGGCGTGGTCGTCAACCCATTTTGGCAATTTTTCGTCCAAACATTTTCTTAAGCAAGTATATCACGAGTGCCGAATTTCATCGATATATCTTCAACGGTTTCTGAGTTATGACTCATAAAACTTTCAATGTTTGCCCCTTAATAAGTGGGCGTGGCACCGCCGATTTTCCAACAATTTTTTGTTTTATGTCCGCAGTTGGACTCATGCGACAAAATTTCAGTGATAGATCTTTATATTTGACAGAGATATGGCTTAAAATGTTTTTATTAGGTCACTTTATAATACACATATATAAAAATGGGCGTGGCCGTCAACCTATTTTAACTATTTTCTGTCCCAATGTTTGCCTAAGTAAGTAAATCACGCATACGAAATTTCATCGATATATCTTCAATGGTTTCTGAGTTATGACATATAAAACTTTCAATATTTGACCCTTAATAAGTGGGCGTGGCACCGCCCATTTTCCAAAATTTCTTCAAATTTTTTCATAGGGGTCTGAGCTCAACACATGGCTAAAATTTTATCACTCTAGCTATATTAGTAGCTGAGATACCAAATTTCCGATTTTTTCTATATAGGAAAAGTGGGCGTGGTCATGGTCCGATTTCGCCCATTTTCAATACCAACCGTCCCAGTCTCGATACCAACTTGCATTTCAAATTTCATCAAAATATCTCAATTTTTGAGCGAGTTAGAGTGTTTACAGACGGACGGACAGACGGACGGAGTGAATTGACAGACGGACGGAGTGATTGTTCTTGCACTTACTTACCAAATATCTTTCACTCCTCGGACTATCCTCCTCATGAAGCATGCTAGTCTTCCACGCGAATAACGAAGTGTTCTAGTCTTCCACGCGAACAACGAACCGTGTTAGTCTTCGTTGGGAGCGACGATATAATGTTTTACTTTTGTAAAAAATCTCAATAAATATATTTAAAAAATTGTAAGTTTTGAGCGTAATGTAAAGGATTTTTTCATAGGATATTTTAGGCAACATTTTGTTAAAATTGTTATTAAAAAAGGGTGTTCAATTCGTTTTACCGTTTGTTCTACAATTTTTTAAATACATTGCATATTTATGTAAAATTTCTACATTTAAGGAATCTAGATTTGTACCCGTTCGGCGATTAATCTACATTTATACCCGTTAGGGAACAATTGGTCTACAATTAGTCTACATTTATACCCGTTCGGGAACAATTGGTCTACAATTAGTCTAGATTTATACCCGTACGGAAACAATCGGGGACTAATTGTGGACCGATTGTTCTCGAAAGAGATCAATCGAGGACAAATCTCTTTCGGGATTGATCGCACATTTTTTTGCAGGGTATAATACTCTGTGTACAAGTACAGCTGAGTATAAAAAGGTGTAAATCAGCTAACCAAAAGGAAAGTAAAGGGATCATTAGGTGCTATAAAACATTTCCTGGAGCATTTATAATATAAATTTTATATATGTAAATAAGTAACAGAGTTAATATCGATAGGTATTTGAGATTCTTGCTTTTTTCTAATGATTTTTAATTTTAAAGACAGTTTGCTATACATTTTGATTATAATTAACTAAGCTCGCTACTACTTATTTGCAACAATAACACTGGTCGACAAGTTTTTGTTACGGAAATAAAATTCTACTTTTCTAAAGGATTTCGGTGCGCTGAATCCGAATCTGAAGTCAGATTTTCTGTAATACGTACAGTTTTTTAGATATTCATGCCCAAAGAGGCGAAAAACACGTTTTTTGGCTATATTCACTGCTCAATATCTTTTAAATTACTTACTTATTTTAAAAATTGCTTAAAGCTATTGAAAACGCTGACATTTCTCTTTAAGAACCCGTTTTAGTATTTCAGATATCTTTCTTGTAACTTGCAATATTGCATATTAAGCTTCATTAGTTTTGCAATATTTTCCCCATACAAATATAATTAAAAATTTTGAAGCACGCTTTTAGGCAGTTTATTATATCATACGTATGTAAGTGGCTTCGTAAAAAAAATTATTCTTCTAAGCAACTACAAAATTTGATTGCGCCTATAACATACTACAAAAGCTGCCGTTTATATCGACGAAAAATACCTTATTGTGCAAAAACATATATTACTATATACCTAAATTAGATATCCGAAAAATTAAAACTGTGTCTTCAAGAGAAATGGCCGAGCTTTCAATAGCTTTAATCAATTTTTAAAATAAGTAAGTAACTTAAAAGATATTGAGGAGTGAATATAGCCAAAAATCGCGTTTTTCGCCTCTTTGGGCATGAATATCTAAAAAACTGTACGTATTACAGAAAATCTGACTTCAGACTTGGATTCAGCGCACCGAAATCCTTTAGAAAAGTAGAATTTTATTTCTGTAACAAAAATTTGTTGAAATTTTGTCGACCAGTGTAATCCAAAATCTTTTTATTAAATCGAATTTGTAAAGCTGCTCAAATGTCCGCTTTAAGTGCTCAATTTAATCAACTAATGCTAGAAGCAATTGATTTAACAACAAACATCATATATTTATTTAGGTATTTTGGCCAAATGCTAGAGCGTTCTATTCGGTTGGCGCAGTATTAGTGGTGAACGTTGTATCCCCCCTTTCATAATTTTCATTCGTTTCCATAGTAGAAGAAACAACTGCATTTGGCAAGTCTATGGATTGTTCCGAGTGCAGACCTTTAGTGGAAAGTGATGATTCCTCCAGGTCAATTGTTTCCATAGTAGAAGAAACTGTATTTGGCAAGTCAACAATAAATGGATATTTATTGCGGTCTTTGATGTGATTTTCATCATCGGCTGCAGCTACCGCGGAGGACTGCACCAAACTTTCAGGTATTATGCTTTCCCACTACGAAGACGGGATGTTTTACACATGTGTTTTATTTTTTCTTGTTTATTCTTGAGATGTTCTACTTACGTACCAAAGCAAATAAGCCAACAGCAAGCCAGAAAGCCAATGCCAGTACCAAAACAAATTTAGAAAGTTGCAGAAATACGAATGAAATAGGTTTCACAATTAGCTTAATTATTATAAACTTTGATAACCAATAGATGCTTTCTATTCCGCATTCCATCCTGTTTTGGCCACTTTGGCGCTACCGTTCTGAGGGATAATAAAAGATATTTGCTTCTTTTTATTCCTGATAACGTTTGAAATTTGATTTCCGTATTATTTTTGATTTCATATATGCATATGTACATACTTACATATGTATGTCAAATTAAAAAAAAAATGTCACGATGTAGAAATTAAGTTATCAAAACACTTTTCCTTTGGGCCTACAACTTAAAAAAACAACTTTTGAAAATCTATTCGATTGAGGTGAACACATCACACCGCCATGCGAGGATATCTGAGAAGAATTATGTGCATATTTTGTAAGAAACCTCTTCATTGCGGAAATACGTAGCAGGGAATGTTAGCCTAGATGAGGAATTAGGAAATTAACCCTAAAGAAAATTTGCATATCAAACAGCAAATCAATTCAACCACAATAAAATTTTTCTTTCAAATCGCTTTTATGGGTGAATAAAGTTAAAAAAGTGGTGAATCACGCCATCCCGGGCAAGCGTAGACTATGTTATTAACATACGCCGACGGCGACCGTGGCGACATCTGGATGTCAGATATAAACTCTTACCAATAGATGGCGCCCTACGTTTAAATCAGCTGATTCGCAGATTTTTGTGCCGAGTTCCGGTGGCAGTGATCCAGATCGGGATAAGAAGTTTGCATGCAAATGCAACAAGAATTTTCTGATCCTGGTGTTTATCTGTATCAATTTCGGATCCGTATAGATTGTAATAGATTTTTTTGATCCATATAAATACCAGGATCACCAAATTGTTGTTGCATTTGCTTGCAAAATTTGTATCCTGATCTGGATCACTGCAACGGGAACTCGCTTTTTGACTGTTTTGACATTTGTCGTAGCCATGGGTAATGGCGCAATTTTTTTGGCGCTGATACAATAACTCCAGGGCCACTGGCGCAATAACACCTTTAGCGCAATTGTCATGGAATAATCGATAAATAACATTTTTTCGCTTGTTACTGTTTACCATCCCCGTTTTATTTCTTTTGGCGCAATTCTGCTTACATATACCAGGGCACAATTAATTTAAATTTTCATAATCATTTGGAAACATATTCCGTATATTTGTGAAAATTTGCTGGAAATTACCCTGCAAGAACTGTGCAGGTCATTTGACAGGTCATATGACCAGCAGGCATGACCAAAAGTTTTGGGATATTTCCTATCACATTCTTAAGGGCATCGGGAACTTTTGTGACCGTTTCATTTATCACGTTCCCGTATGTGTATTTTCAAATTCCATTTCATCCTTATCTATCTCATTGGTTTTGAACTTGGCTAGAAACACATACGAGTGCAAATGTGGTGGTAATATTATATTTTTGTAATAGTGTTAGTACTTTCGGTCACACAATTCTAGCAGGGTAAAGTCACATAGATCACTATCAAGCATACATAATTGTGACGGTGTCATACGTATACATATACTATGGTGCTGTTATTGGCGTTGTGGTGCTGCCATTTTACACTAGCGCTATATTGGTGCTGGTGTTGCCGCACGAAATTGAGTCAGTGGCTACGTTCAGAAGGCGCAACCGTGGCGCAACAGTTGCGCAACTGTTGTGTTTTATCTTCTGAACGCAACGTTGAGTATTTCTGATCAACACAACATGTTGTGAGTTTGGAGACTTTTTTCCATCATAAATTTTTTACGCTCACTTTAGACAACATGTTGAGCTTGCGATTTTGACATATGTACAAAAATATAAATAGTATTTATGAATTTTTGAATGTAAAAAAATGTTTCAAAGCCGCGAAATTATTGGCGATTACGTTGGGGATAACTATAATAATAATTTGTGTATTTAATGCATCAGCTCGTTCAGAAGGCGCAAATTGTATCACTTTCCGATTAGTGATATCTACACAACAGTTGTGCTCAACCGTTGCGCCTTCTGAACCTAACCAGTGTTATATTGCAATAGCGCATCATTGAGTTGTCACTACACATGATCCAATTAAAAGGTCATGTCAGTTCGCTGGCCGCCACATTTCTTTCGGTTTTAGAAAAAAGTATCAGGTTCTCATACGTCATTTCCTTTTGCAATTGGCACAGCTGTTTGTTTGGTTGTTCGAGCCTTTAGAGCCTATACACACTTGCGACTCAATCGATTTAGTCGAATGTTGATTTGCATGGGAATGTATGGAAGCATTCACACTACATTCAATTAGTTGTACAACTGAAACAGTTGGATTTGCAGCCCAATTTCATTCCAACTGAAACAGTTGTACAACTGCTTGATCAGCAAGGCGCCCTTCTACGTATTCACACTTGAGACAATTTAGTCGAACGACTACAACAACAACAGTGATATTCGTAGTGGAAAGAGTTGCCATGCTGACAGCACTACTTTTATTTCACTTTTGGTAAATTGTAGAGATTGAATATTTCAATTAATATTTTCAAAATGTTTAAAAACAAAAGGTTCGTTTCTTATTAACTACACCATTTCCAGATGGATTTTAGAAAGCGTTAACTGGATTTTAGAAAGGGGAAATTGGATTTTAGAAATGTCAATTGGATTTTAGAAAGCGTTAAAAGGATTTTAGAAAACAAAATTGGATTTTTGAAAGCTTGAATTGGATTTCAGAATGTGCGTTTAAAATAAATTTTACACAGAATTTTTCGAATAGAAATTCTTTATTGCGTATGAAAGTATAAATTAATAATTATATAAATTTTCGAAAATCCAATTTACAGTTTCTAAAGTCCAATTTCCCTTTTCTAAAATCAAATCGACATTTCTAAAATCCAATTTTCCCTTTCTAAAATCCATTTGGCTATTCTAAAATCTAATTTCCCCTTTCTAAAATCCAATTGACATTTCTAAAATCTAATTTCCCCTTTCTAAAATCCAATTGACATTTCTAAAATCCAATTTCCCCTTTCTAAAATCCAATTGACATTTCTAAGATCCAATTTCCCCTTTCTAAAATCCAGTTGACGCTTTCTAAAATCCATCTGGAAATGGTGTAGTTATAGACAAGAATTATCTAACTAAGGATATTTACTTCCGTTTTCATATGTTTCTTGATATTGTTGTTCTCTTCAAATGTCATTAATCGCATTTTAAAATAGAAATAATGAAAATGAAATTTCATGAAAATTATTAATGGCTGATTTTTACTATTTTTCCGTTTCTTGTACTTCTGTTCGTTTCGCCTTTATGAGCGTAATTCCTTCCGTTTTTCTCTTTTCATTTACTTGACAGCTAGTTGCTAGTTTAATAAGAAACAGAGCCAAACAATGTATGCACTTTTTGTTTATTTTATTGTTTTTTATTTATTAATCAAGTTGACAGCTGACAAGAAGGTGCTTTCATGTAAGAATGCAGATAAACTGATAAACTTTAGCAATTTAATACTTCATCACTTTATATGAAGACCACTAATGTAAAATTTGCTGAGTAAAATGTGAACATTGGCAACACTATGTCATTGTCAATCGCACGACTATTTAGTCTCAAGTGTGAATAGCTGCCACCGATTCAACTAAATAGTTGGAGTAGTGTGAATACAACAGTCCAATTCGACCAAATCGATTGAGTCGCAAGTGTGTATAGGCTCTTATTGGTCCTGTGACGTAAGCAGTATTTGGCATTTCCGCCTACTGACATTACCGTCTCAATATATATACCGTGGGCGCTACATTGAGTTGGCGCTACATTGAGTTGGCGCTATATTGAGTTGGCGCATTTTCCAAATCGGAGTTAGCGCAATAACACCAGAGTTGGCGCCAGCGCAATTGCGCGGCGCAGCGCAGTGTTACCCATGCCCAGTGTTGCCAGATTTTTTTTGTCCCAAATCGTCAATTTAAAAATAAAAATCGTCATCCATTTTTTGCCCCATCTGCGACAAATGCAATCATGTTGTTTTCATAAGGCACATCGTTTTCGATGAAATACTGTTTTATCGCATTATGTAAATTGATAGCGTCGCAGGTTTCAACATGGACCAAGCCAAAAAAAAAGTCTTTCACTGAAAAGTTTATACATACTCTCACTACAAGACTGAGTAATTTCATATTACTTATGTATATCAGTGGATTCATCAACGCTTAATGAAAATTTAGTTGTTCGGAGTATGGCACATAGCGATTATAGCTGGTACTGCCCAAGAGCGTTTTGAATAATACTTGTTGCTTTTGTTCTTCCACACGATAAAGCTGCCACCGTTTTAGAAACGTCGAAACTGCTTTTTATACACTTCACAAGATCATCTACGGCGGAGAATAGTAGATTATGTTGAGCAATGAATGCACTTATTCTATTCGTGTGGCAGTGCGCTCAGAACTAAGGCAATGTTGCATTTTAATGTAATAAAAGGATTTATGAAAACCATAATACCAGTGTTGGAAAAGGATTGAAGAAAACCAATCAGATTGCCTTAATTTTTTTTTTAATTATGGAAATTTGTATAAAGTAATTAATTTTTATTACGAATAAATCTATATTTTTCTGTACTTCCTAAAATCGTCATTTTGTGACATGAAATCGTCCCATCCAGGTTCCACCAATACAGGTCGGCTCTTCAGATCAGCTGACTTCTTCTTTTTCTTCAACAGCTATCCAATTTCTCTGCTTCTGCATATTCTATACATACATTCGTGTTTACTATTGGTCAAATTCTTCGTTCTCTGAGTTTCTCCATCATTCGCTCGTGAGCTGAATGTCAAATTATTTCGTTCTCCTTTCAGTTTTGACATTCCGTTTGACATTCAGCTCACGGCATGTTTGTGTGTATGTACCATGGACCGACCTGGTAATTGGATCATGGTCCCATCGTCATGGAGTCCAAAAATCGTCAAAATGACGATGCCATCGTCATTCTGGCAACGCTGCCCTTGCCTAATTTGTCGCTTTCCCATATATGTACCTGTGTAGGTAAACGCAAGATAAACAATTCCTTATCTAAAAACAAAAAAGTTTAGAATAACTTTTGATAAGAAATAAATGAATATTTTCATTTTTGAACTGATCAGTGAAATCTGGAATAATCTTTATGATACGCGCGATGTCGGATGTAAATGTTAAGAGTGGCATAGAAAGTGTTTTGCGGCGCATTGATGAAGCATATACACGGCGACCGAAGGTAATAAATTTGTATGCATATGCATATACTTACCTTATATATTTAATTATTGATACGTTATAGGATATAAAATCTCCCAGACCTCTGCTTGTAGCGGTTAGCAAGACGAAGCCAGTTAATATGATTATCGAAGCCTATCAGTCTGGCCTACGGCATTTTGGAGAAAATTACGTACAAGAATTGGTGGAAAAAGCACAAAATTCTGATATCTTGGAAAAATGCCCGGATATTAAATGGCACTTTATTGGTCATCTGCAAAATAATAAAATCAATAAAGTGAGTGAAATGAAAACGTTCTGAATGGAGTAGGTATTCAGCACAGGGAGGGCATTAATGAATATCTAAGTGTATCCAATAGGTAAAGGCCCGTGAAGATATCGGCAATTGCAATTAAATCAATAGCATTGAATTAAAATTAATATAGGCTTACAAATAGCTCCTACTAACAGCTGGACTTCTAGTCAAGCTTTTAAGGAAAAGCCGCTAAACATAGTTTCTTAAGTAGAGTTTAAAGTTTAGAAAAGTCACATTCTTTATGTATGTATGTATGTATTTCTTTTCGAATTTTAGATACTAAAACTCCCAAATATTCATATGATTCAAACCGTCGATAGTGAAAAATTGGCTACGGGGCTGAATAATGCGTGGGAAAAAGTACAAAGTGATGGACAGAAACCCCTATCCGTTCTCGTTCAGGTTAATACCAGCGGTGAAGAAGGTGAAAATCTAAAAACCTCTAAATTTATAAATTAAGTTAAATTAAAATCTTTCATCTCTTTAAGCAAAAAATGGCGTCCCACCAAATGCTGCACCAGCATTATACAAGTTCATAAAGGAGAATTTGAAAAATCTACAACCGGAAGGTGTCATGACAATTGGTGCATTTGGATTTGATTATTCAACTGGACCGAACCCAGATTTCATCTCACTTGTTAAAGTACATCAGCAAATATGTGCTGATAATGGGCTTGAACCAGATTGCTTACAATTGTCTATGGGCATGTCGGATGACTTTGAAAAAGCTGTAAGTGTTTACTATATCATAGTCGTATGCATTTCGTTGCAATAATTAGCAAGGTGTCACCTGTTCGCTTCGCAAAAATATTAGTTTCTTTGCAGATTTATAGAATATCCGTCCAAAGTCTTAGAATTTTTGCTGGGGGTACTTTTGCCGTTGCAACAGAAATACAATGGCTTTTCAAAATATACCTACTTTTGAATTAATTCGAAAATGCAAAACAAAAGCAATCAAATTTTGCTAACTACATAGTACAACATACTAGATACATATCGACGCTTCCAAACAATACTGTACTAAGTCGATTTAGTACGTTTTCCCGTTTTTGATGTTTTCAAGTAGAGCGTGTCTTAATTTAGATGCTGTCAAATTTTGGTATCAATCGGACAATCCAATCAAAAGTTATAAGCAAAAGTGTACATATAATACAACTCGTGATTTTTCCAAAATAAAAAATTTGAGAGCTTGCCATGAAAAAACACGTAGCAAATTTTTATTTTTTCTTACGGTTTTATATAAAGAGTACCCTAACTTTGATATTGCCGAGTTTTTGGCATTGATCTTTCAATCCAAACAGAAGTTACAAGTGAAAATATACATAGCATACAACTGAAGTTTCATATCGAGTTTAAACTTTGAGAGCTTCTCCTGCAAAACACAGTTTTCAGACTTAGTACAGTTTTGTTTGGAAGCGTCGATATGCATTATTGTTTATACATATTCACATAAGTACCTATATATATTTTTTTGCTTTACAGATTGAAGCTGGCAGTACTATTGTGCGTGTAGGGAGTGCTATTTTTGGACAACGTGCCAAGAAAGTGGATTAATTTGCTCGTTGGAATTGTGAACTTGCGGATATATGCGTTAATAATTATTATTTCTAATAAACATAAATTCGTTATGATATCTCTATATATGTATAAAAACCTATGTATGGATATGCATATAAAAGTAAATTATGTACCTACATTTTTAAGTATAATTAAATTCTGTTAATACTAATTTTAAGTATTTTAAGTATAAAAACTATATGCATGTTCATATAATATTATGTAATGGAGATTTATTAAATATCTATATATCATTTTTATTTGTAATGTAACGTGTTGAAATGTGGCTTTGAGAAATTTAATCCGTTTAAAGAAAAATCGTGAAGACCAAGTAACGAAAATGAGTCCCTCTCCCATTTTTCACCTTACATGATGAATATGAAAAAGTTTGTTACATGTTCGATTCCAGAACTAATTTAATCTGTAGTAAGACAGAAACTCGACAAACAAAAATCACACTCTACAGGACGCTCATCGTTCCAGTCCTCATGTACGGCGCAGAAGCATGGACAATTTCAAAATCAGATGAGATGGCACTTGGAGTATTCGAGAGAAAAGTTCTTCGTAAGATTTATGGACCTTTGCGCGTTGGCGTGGGCGAGTATCGACGGAGATTTAACGATGAGCTGTACGAGCTTTACACAGACATCGACATTGTTCAGCGAATAAAGATCCAGCGGCTGCGTTGGGCAGGTCATGTCGTGAGAATGGACGAAGGCGCTCCGGCCAAGAAAGCATTTCTATCGAAACCCGCTGAACGCAAAAGAAAAGGGAGACCTCCACTGCGTTGGGAAAATCAGGTGGACAGCGATGCTGCCTCCCTAGGTGTTCCCAAGTGGCGCCATGCTGCACGAAACAGAAGCAATTGGCGCGCTCTGTTGGACTCGGCCAGAATCGTCTAGACGGTTAAGCGCCAATCAAGAAGAAGAAGAAGACAGAAACTTCTTTATCTGATGCGTTTCCGATGGTTCTAATTCTAATAATCGAATTCCTTTCGAGTGTATTTCTAACATATTACGATCGTTGCAAAACTAAGGAAAGTTATAAGTTCGTAATGTACCCATCTTTGACTTTTACCAGCTCAGGAACTACATAGAAATGAGTATTCCACTTTCAAGTGTTCATAGTATGTGCAATTCTTTCGATATTGAGTTTTTGATGGATTGTGGTGCTAAGCTTTCAGATAATAACAAAATATATTCAAATAAAATAGAGCTAGAGACCGTAGCACACTGGTCAGCCCCCATACACAAAAGTCAAAAACGTTGGTGCTTGAAAAAGAAACTACTATCATGCATTTCCGTGGGAAATATATTGAATTTTATGGAAAATCTCCTTCTATACGCAATAGCCACCATTAAATGTTACTTTGGCTCATTTAAGCTGATTCCACATAAAACTTTTTTCGCTTTGCGTTACGCCGCTTTCTATGTCAAACAACGCAAAACTGAAAAACTATGCCACATTGAACGCTGCAACATCACTCAAAAAATATTTATTTTCTGAAAAATTTCTCATTCTCCATTTTATTTACAAAAAAGTAAATAAGAAAATAAAAATCTATTAAATTATTTTTCAATTGTGTGAAATGTAAATTTGTTTATTTACATTTGAATTAAAGTGAAACTGAAAAAAAATTTCAACGCCCCCAAAAGTTGAGATTTGGGCAACTTTGTGCTTTACGTAACTTCGGCGTTGCGTTACTTTTTGTTATGTGAGAAACCTCATATATATACATGTATTTTAATCTCAGCTGTCACGCAGAAAGTGTCACGTAGCGCAACACAAAGTTCTATGTGGAATCAGCTTTAAAGTCAACACATTTGAAAAAAAAATTTTTTCTGGAAATAGTTTGTGTAAATAAGTGTATTATAATTTTTGCGATATTTCAAGTTTGAGTACTAAAAAAATGCGGATAACTATGGAAACGCAAAAAAAACGTATGTTTCATGATTTAGCGAAAGAAAACAGTGAACACAATTTATTTTTAGCAAAATACAAGATGAAGCAAGGCTTTTCTATAAGCGTAATTTTCAAGCATTAGCATTTTCATTTAAACTTTTAACAATTAAGGATCACTCTGGACCAGGTCTTATAAGCAGATTTGAGTTCTTTCAAGTCTTCTCTTAAGAAGCCTGTTTATACATTTTTCCCTTTTTTCCCCTTTTTCTTAAAATATCATATTAAATGTAACTAGTCTATACAAAATATTGTTGCCCTTTTACGATTTTTGTACATATTTACATCGACTGTTTTCGATAAAACTTTATTTTCGATAAAATCTAAGTAATTGAGTTTTGTCCCACTCTCCATACAATTTTTTTTTTTGATCCCGCGAAATATCGCGGAATAATTTTTTTTTTATTGTAACTTTGTTATTTGACATCGGATTTTTAAAATCGAAATGTCATTAGTTTAGTCTTTGGAAGCTCTATATTTTCTTCTAATGTCCTTTTTACCTATGAAGTCGTTTTCACATAGTTAAGTCACCTAACCAAGTTTTTCGTCCAAAATATCCCTTTTGTTTCACAACAAAAAATCGCCAAAAATAAAATATTTATCGGATCTCTCTGATATTACGCTTAAAGTCTTTGCAATTAAACGGGCAAATTTTTAAAGTAATAAAACTTTCCTGATTTTCACATCTTTTTATAAAAACTTAATTTGAGAATCAAATTTTTTTCAAAAATCGCAAAAAATCCACAAAATTTTGACTTTGACCAGCTTTCGCTCAGCGAGTTTTTATTAGAACACTACAAGTTGTATGTCGTTTGAAGCGTATTTTAATTGCCTTTCGAACGAGATAATTTTTGAATGAAGTGATAACAAAAAAACACAAAATTACCGTTATCTCAAAAACCTAACTATACAAAAAATTAAAAAAAAATAGTTCTAAGCTCAGCAGGTCAATTCCTATCCTCCCACATTCCTGGTTTTCTTGTTTTTTTGGCTGTAAACTAGCGTTAGTGGTGGGCGTGGATCACAACATATATGCTTTTAATTTTTCTGAAATATGGGTCGTATAGTGGGACACCAATGTGCCAAATTTGGTTTCGGTAGGTCCATCCGTTTCCAAGAAATTGAGTTTTGTCCCACTCTCCATACAAATGAGACCAGCGTGCGTAGTGTTTTTTTCTAATTTGAGGCTTAATATTAATATGAAAAAATAACATAGCCACTTTTGAAAGTGGACTACAAAAAACAAATGTCTGTACAAATTCTTTCAAGCAAAAAATAAGAATAATAAGTTCATATTGTTGTGCTGTAGTATTATAAACCAGGGACCGTAACGGTTATAAGTGATATCCAAAAAGTTGATTTTTAACGATTATTTTCTGAGTTTTATTTTTTGCTCAGAAAATAAGTTTTTTCTTGAGTTTAATTTTTTGATCAAAAAATAAAAGTTTTTTCTTGAGTTTTATTTTTCGATCGGAAAATAAAAGTTATTTTTTGAGTTTTATTTTTCCCTCAGAAAATAAAAGTTTTTTTCTGAGTTTTATTTTTCGATCAGAATATAAAAGTTATTTTTTGAGTTTTATTTTTCCCTCAGAAAATAAAAGTTATTTTTTGAGTTTTATTTTTTTGCTCAGATAATAAAAGTTTATTTATAAATTTTACGTATTTATGTGAATCGAGCACATATATACTATTAAAAATGTAATTTTATGTATGTATGTGAGTAGGTTTCTAAATGATACATATTTATGTACCTAATCACATACATACATAAAATTACATTTTTAATAGTATATATGTGCTCGCGTCACATAAATACGTAAAATTTATAAATAAACTTTTATTATCTGAGCAAAAAAATAAAACTCAAAAAATAACTTTTATTATCTGAGCAAAAAAATAAAACTCAAAAAATAACTTTTATTTTCTGATCGAAAAATAAAACTCAAAAAATAACTTTTATTTTCTGAAGGAAAAATAAAACTCAAAAAATAACTTTTATATTCTGATCGAAAAATAAAACTCAAAAAATAACTTTTATTTTCTGAGGGAAAAATAAAAATCAAAAAATAACTTTTAGTTTCTGATCGAAAAATAAAACTCAGAAAAAAACTTTTATTTTCTGAGAAAAATAAAACTCAAAAAATAACTTTTATTTGCTGAGGGAAAAATAAAACTCAGAAAATAACGATTAAAAATCAATTTATTTATAAAAATCGAAAAAATAAAAGTTAATGCACCTAGAGGTAGTCTGCGTTACGGTGATTACATCTGTGTACTTTTTTTGCGTTTAGCGTTTCTCCTTCAGTATGATTTTTTTAGTCAAAATTTAAAAAATAACGATTATTTGCAATCCCTGTTATAAACTAATTAACAGCCCCTTGCATTTGTAAAGGAGTTAATGGACTTCTTCTCAATTCCCAAATTTCATTTAAGGATTTCCCCATTCAATTTAAGGCCTTACAATTTTCCACTGAGTATTGCATTTGGCATACATATGGTAATTATATGCATACATTAATAACTAAGTAGTACATAGGCACTGTCTGCATACAGAGGAGAATTAAAATATATTTACATATGCGCGTACATACCAACTATATAACAAATAAATTGAACTATTTTTGGATGGGAAATATTTTTAATTCCATTGTGTCTCATCATCGAAATTTATCAACAGATTTGTTCATGCGTCATGACAGAGAGAGCTGGGGCGTTTTTAAAAACTTCTAAGCTGCGAGGGCGATCTTCTACATACACATGTAAGTAGGTACATACTCACGGATAATCGAAAATGTAAATATGCACTAAGTACAATACACTTGTTGCTCAAGGCTGTACAGAAAACTTACTCAAAGCTATTTTTGTCTGCACGAATACCCTCTGTATATATGTACAAATATATATAGCTATGGGCGATACCCTTAGAGTGGGTGCAACAAAACACATCGATGGAGGGGCATAGCTACACAACAAAAAATCTGTCAAATTCGATCAGATTATGATGGAAAACAAAATATCCTCATATGTAGTAGGTATGTATTAAAAATTAATATACATACCTATGTATGATTTGATCAATTCAATGTTAAAGTACGCTAAAATTTCTTTTTGCTGTCGAAAATAAAAATATACAACATATTGAAAATTCTAGGAAACTATGCATTTTAAAGGAATCTACGAAGAACATACCTAGATGAATAGAATCTCCACGCGCCTCACATTTTTCTATTTTATTATGGATCTCTTATTCAAAAAAAAAAAAAATATTTAATATACATAATAAATTTATCTAAAACGGGTTTTTATCATAATCCGGAACACAAAACATATCTCTAGCGATTACCAAAAAAAAAACTTATCAATCTGTGTCTTTCTTGGTCGAAAAACAGCCAGTATACGTGTAAATACACTCAGAGAAAAACTATTATAAGAATATATGAAAACGTGCTTAAAATTGAAAAAAACGTATTTAAAAGTGATGTAAATACGAACATTTTTATTTTAAAAATGTTCATTGTAAAATCAAGAAAAATAATTTAAAATTAAAAAATTTTTATTTTTATTTTAAGCATATGAGAAAAAAACACTGTTTCACTCTGCAGTGTTCTCTATTTTATATTCTCCTCCTCCTTCATCTTCTCTCCTTTATCTTCTCTCCTTCTTCGCCCTCACTGATTGCTATCTTTATTTCTTATTCTCCTTTTTCTTCTTTATTTTATATTCTCCTCCGGATTCGAACCATTACATCAACCTGAAATTCAATCCAACGGCATCACATATTGGAACGTTCAACGTTTTATTAAATTGTAGTAACGTATTTATACTTCCCTTTTCTCAAAAAGAATCTATGAATTATTTGAGACATATAATGAATTTGCTTTGGTAAAAACATAAAAATGATCTGGTTTAAAACTTGCATTGTAAAAAAAAATTTTATTTTTGATTTTAAAATGCTGTTTTTCTATAAGTGTACTTGTAAAGAAAAAAAGTTTTTTTTGGCGCTCCTGAAAATTTTTGAATTTTGAGTTGTGTCACTTTATGATTTATGGTGCGATATGTACATATGTATAAAAAATATGGATAATACATCCATAGTTAATAAAATTGTATGGGTGTAACATCAATATATTTAGTTTTCTCCGTGTACTATGTACATACATATGTAGGTTATTCTTTGTATCCAGCAAATTGCACGGTGGGTATAATTCGTTTTGAAATTATTGTTCAGAAAATAACAATAAAAATTCATTCTGAAAAACCAATGGAAAACCTGTGAGGATTCTTTGAAAATAAACTTTTACTTGTTTTTCTTCTTTCTTAATGAAAAATACACACATATGTATGTACCCTTTGTTGTGCCAACAATACATACTATATAAAAGTATATACCAAGATAATGTATAAATATACATACAAGCATGTACATAACATAATTCCGCGTAAATGAAAGTAAGAAAAAAAAAACAAAAAAGTTTTTTAAAATTAGATTTTCATTTCTCAGAACCGAAAAAATGCGCAGGAAAACTGCGCAAACTAAAACCCAGAGCTACCATCTCAAATATATGTACATACATATGTTTGTAATCATGAATGGTCTCTTATATATGTACATACATACATACATGCACGCACCCTAAATCATAAAGTGGCAGAACTCAAAATCTATATTTTTACTCGTAATACGATAACATAAATTTTGTTTCATCTTCTCCGTCGAAACTACTGAACCGATTTTAAAGCTAAGAACACTATTAGAAAGATATTGCTCGCAAATAGAACTGCGTCAATTTTCATTAAAATTGGTTGGAAAATGCGTCCACATCGTCGTTGGAAAATTGCCGTGTGGTTGTTGTTGCATGCTTTGGAATACCACAGAGCTGCGTCATGCACATGCATAGGATGAATTTCATATCAAACCCAATATGCGTTGAACCCGACCCCCTCAGAATTTGATGAAATTTTGCACAGAGGTACATCTTACCTACCCAAACACAACCTCATTTTCAGAAATTGCATTTTCGAAAAATTGTGGGCGTGGCAAGGTATCGAAATATTCAAAAATATTCGAAAATAATCGAAAAATGACGATAATAGGTACTTTTAAAGTGTGATTACTAGGGAACGGTTTTACCGATTTCAAAGATCTTTACACCATTAGAAAGGTATTGAAATACACTGTAAAAATTTTTTTTGTTTTAGTACACTGAAAAAAAATGTTTTCCAAAATAAAATTTGAAACTGAAAAAACACTTCAAAAATCAAGCGATTTTGAAAAATACAAATTTTGTTTAGAAAGGTCTATTTAATATATATAACATATCTGAAAACTAAAATGGCCTTTTTCTTTATTTTTTTTTTAATTTATTTAAGTAAATGCATCTCTTGGCTTTCTTATATTTTAATATCACGCGTAAACTAATCAACCGATTTCAAAAATTTATATACCATTAGAAAGGTATTAAAATCACCTTTTGAAAACACACACTGTAAAAATTCTATATTACATATTACACTGAAAAAAAATTTTCTAAAATTTTTTTTTCAAACTGGGAGAACACTTCAAAGACCAAGCGATTTTGAAAAATAAGAATTTTTTTTAGAAAGGTCTATTTAATATATATAACATATCTGAAAACTAAAATGGCCTTTTTTTAATTTTTTTTGTTTAATTTATTTAAGTAAATGCATCTCTTGGCTTTCTTGTATTTTGATATCACGCGTAAACTAATCAACCGATTTCAAAATTTTTTATACTGTTAGAAAGGTATTAAAATCACCTTTTGAAAATATACACTGTAAAAATTCTGTATTACATATTACACTGAAAAATAATAAATTTTTTTTAGGTTTAATATGTAATATAGAATTTTTACAGTGTATGTTTTCAAAAGGTGTATTTAATACCTTTCTAACGGTATAAAAATTTTTGAAATCGGTTGATTAGTTTACGCGTGATATCAAAATATAAGAAAGCCAAGAGATGCATTTACTTAAATAAATTAAAAAAAAAAAATAAAGAAAAAGGCCATTTTAGTTTTCAGATATGTTTTATATATTAAATAGACCTTTCTAAACAAAATTTGTATTTTTCAAAATCGCTTGATCTTTGAAGTGTTTTTTCAGTTTCAAATTTTATTTTGGAAAACATTTTTTTTTCAGTGTACTAAAACAAAAAAAACAGTGTATTTTTTGAAAGCTAATTTCAATACCTTTCTAATGGTGTAAAGATCTTTGAAATCGGTAAAGTCATTCCCTAGTAATCGCACTTTAAAAGTACCTATTATCGTCATTTTTCTATTATTTTCGGGTATTTTCGAATATTTCGATACATTGCCACGCCCACAATATTTCGAAAATGCAATTTCTAAAAATGAGGTTGTGTTTGAGTAGGTAAGATGTACCTCTATGCAAAATTTCATCAAATTCTGAGGGGGTCGGGTTCAAAATGTTCGTTTTTTTCAGCCTTTGATATGAAATTCTTCATAGGTGAGTTTGTACGTGATCATCAAACTTACCATGCAATTGTGAACATGTTCGACTGTAAGTGGTGTGTAAGTAGAAACGTAAAAAAAGTAGCAAAAGCACTACAACAAAAACACAAAGTCAAGTAATAAGAAGGATAAGAAAGAATAAGTAGGAAAGAAATTGAAGAAAGAAAAGAGCAGAAATAGAAAGAAAGAAGCAGGTGGGAGAATTGTGGAGACGAGTAACGACAACAACTCCAACAACAACAACAACAAAATAGTAGCAGTGACAATAACAATAAACTATTATCCAAAAACTATAGTTGCACCTTAGTCATAAGAAAGCATCTAGAAAACTGTCGAATTTCGACAGTAGGCAGCACTCTAGTTTTTTTTTAACTGGTGTTTTGCTACATATCGATGGCTGAGAATAAAATCGCCCTATTCCAAAAATTTTTTGAATAACGTCCTATTTCAGATTTTGCTTCAAAAATGCCCTATTTCAGCGAAAATTCCATATACATACATTTCTTTGAAATAGGGCGTTTTTGAAGCCAAATCTGAAATAGGACGTTATTCAAACAATTTTTGTAATAGGGCGTTTTTGAAACAATTTTTGAAATAGGGCGATCTCATTCTCAGCCGTCGATATAGACTGGTGAACAAAATATAACTCTAGCGACTGCCAAAAAATCTTTTGCATCAGTACTTATCTCTTTGACTGAAAAATAACTGTTATAATTGGCATTTTTCCAAATGATTGCTTGCAAAGAAAAACAGCTTTTTGGATCTCTTAAATAATTTTGAGTTGTGTCACTTTATGCTTTAGGGTGCGTTATATAAATTCTTAGGTACATATATACATCTGCATGTATGTATGTATATATGTACATTCGTGGATATGTCTGGCATATGAGCATGAAAGTGGCCGATATAGCTCGTCCAAAGGCAGCACACGGCTACTAAAAAAGGTAGCACGAATAGGCTTTTACAAACGGAAAATTGGACGTGGCAACAAAATGCCCTGGCAAAGCGCCCGTACAAACATATGTACATACATATATGTATGGATATCGCAGTTGAAGATGTGTTAGTTAACAATATATGTATGTATTTCGGTCGGAGAGTATGAAAAGATTTTTCAAAATTTCTACAAAAGAATAGTGTCTTGACGATAATATCAGCCAGAACACTCAGTGTGCTCTGACCGCTCGATCCGTTCAGACAACACAAAAGAAAATTCAGCACCATGGTAAGAAGCTCCTCGAAGAAAGTGCAAAGGATATACATACATATGTATGTGCATACATACAATATGTACCAACTGACTAAATTTGGTTAAAAGAAAAGGAATAAAAAAGTTATACACATGTACAAATATTAATAAAAAAGGAATAAAGTGTATCCAATAAAACTATTGTTCGAAATGCCCGGAGAAAGTGAAAATTCAAAAAAAAAAAATTAATTAATTAATTAAATCAAAATTTAATTGCATAAAACAGAATAATACATACATATATAATGTGAGAATTGTGATCATTTACTTTTTAATTGTGTTTATGTAAATAGAGTTAAAAAAGGCAGTTAAATTTAAACAAAAAAAAAAAACAGAAATCATGCACATACTGCCTATACCATGTACATATATATTAAATGCCATCTATCACTGAAAATGCCTTTTATAAAAAAAAGTGATGGTCCTTTTGGAAAATAAAAGATCGATACATTGAAAATTTAGAAAAAGCAATTTTGAACCAGTGCAGCATTATCCGTTTAGCACCGTTTGAGAGCATTAGTTGCCTTAGCATACATATATGTATATAGTATATAAATACTACGTCAGACAGCATTCGGCACAGTAATAGTTTTCCTTGTTCGAAAGCTTTCCCGATCGCAAGTTTTCGAATCGCTAAAAATGGAATGCGTAACGTGATATTTATGCATGTATATATATGTATGTATCTATGTATGTACATATATACATAAGATCACCTACATTAAGGTGAATATGCATGCATATACATTCATACATATGTATGAATTAAATGCTTAATATTGCGTAATTATAATTTGCCTTTAGAATTAAAATGAAAACAATACATGCATACATATCGCGTCCTAAATCATAAAGTGGCATAACTCAAAAATTCAAAAATTGGTATTACAAAAACAATTTCAAATATATCTGTGGCAATTTGCAATAACCGCTTAAGTAAAAAAAAAATGATTTCGAGATAAATCATAAAAGTCAATTAAAAACTATGGACACAAAATCAGTGAGCCATCCACAATGTTACGAGCAAATTTTGTAAATAAAACAAAATGTCATGAAGTAATTTGATTAAATTTATAAATCTGCTTTGGCTGTTATAGCAAGTTTAAAATACCTCTATTGTAAGTTAAGCCTAAATGTTTTTATTTATATCTTTTGACTGAATTAAGTTATAAGCAGGGGGGTTTTACAGAAATATAGAGTTTTAAAAGGAGAATAACGTGGTATATATAACTCGAAATCTTCCTAAGTAGACCTAAGCGGTTATTGCTTGTGACCACAGATATGTATGTATGTACATATATTTATTCCTTTTTATTAATTAATAATTATGTACATATCTATGTACATAGGTATGTATTTATGTATATCCAAACATGCCTATATTAAAAATAATTTTAACGTATCAGACATACTATACATATGTACATTAATATCTACAATGTATGTTTGTACATATGCATGCATGTTTGTACATATGCATGCATGCAGTATATTAATTCTATAATATTTATTAACAGGCCGATGAGAAGAAGAAGGTTAAGAAGAAGAAGACCAAGGAAGAGGGAGGTACTTCTGAAACCGCCTCTGAAGCCGCGTCAGAGGCCGCAACTCCAGCACCAGTTGCGACACCAGCGCCAGCCTCAACAACTGGATCGAAGAGAGCGTCAGGTGGCTCACGTGGCTCAAAGAAATCGAAGCGCGCTGGCTCCAGTGTGTTCTCCGTTTTCTCGCAAAAACAAATTGCCGAATTTAAGGAGGTAAGTTCAAAAGTTGTGAAAAAAAAAGATCTTATGAAGATCCCTCTAAAACTACATATGTTGGCTGAAGAATACAAAAATTATTATTTAACTTTAGAGCATTTATGATTGTGAAACGCACAGTAACTAATGAAATGCTCTACATACATTCTCATTCTTCATCAGGCTTTCCAACTAATGGATGCCGACAAAGATGGCATTATTGGCAAGAACGATTTGCGTGCTGCCTTCGATTCAGTTGGTAAAATTGCTGCAGATAAGGAATTAGACCAAATGCTGGGTGAGGCTTCCGGACCCATCAACTTCACACAATTGTTGACCTTGTTCGCCAATCGCATGGCAACATCGGGTGCCAACGACGAAGATGAAGTTGTCATTGCCGCCTTCAAAACATTCGACGTTGATGGCCTGATTGATGGTGATAAATTCCGTGAAACCCTCATGAACTTTGGCGACAAATTCAGCGCAAAAGAATGCGACGACGCCTGGGACCAGTTTGTTATCGATGACAAGAACCAGATCGATACGGCTGCGCTTATTGAAATGCTCACCGGTAAGGGTGAGGAAGAAGAAGAAGAAGCCGCATAAGTAAGAACAATTTGACGGCTTTACTGCACCTTTTGCGCAACATCGGCAAAGAAAACACAACTTTTTTATAAAAAAAAAAAAACAAAGAAAATGATAATACAAAACTCCAACATCCTGTTTTGAAACAAAAAAAAAAACATGTATTTTTACTTTTTTCAAATAATTAACTGAACATTATGTGTAATGTAATAAGCATAATTAAATTTTTTTTTAAACTAGGACAACTGTTTGTCCAAACTAACTTAGGAAGGTGAAATCAAAAGGGCTATGGTGAATTTGCGTGAAATTTATTGAGCGAAAATCATAATTAGCGATGTCAAAACTGACAGCTTGCCTACTAACATAACTAAATTTTTAATTTGTAAAAAAAAAATTACTTTTTATTCCAGTTGGAAAAACATAATTGACGTGTAGTTTGTAATATTTTTTTGTAGTTGAAGGAATGCGTCGAATTGCATTAAAAAACGTATAACTTTTGACAGATAACTTCTGACAACTGTCAAGGATAACAACAACTTTTGATATGTAGTTATATACATGGTAGATTTTAAAACAGAATGTCCATGGATGGACAATCGGCAAAGACCGATGGATGATAGAGAAATTAACAACAACAGCAGTGTTTGTGGATACTACAAGTTTCATTATAATATACATATATACATATATATGTATGCTGAATAAAATTCAGTTGAAAGATTGGGTGAAATAAATGAATATCAATATCACCTTATCAAACATAACTTAACTTGTCACGTAACATACTTACATACATACATCAAAAGTAAGGATATGTACGCATGAATTATATTTAATAAGTACTTAAAACTTTATTGAGGTAAATGGAAACCCATGCCTACATATAAAAATTATATATTTTACATGTTCTCTTATTTCAATATTCAGTTAATTGATATGTATTTTATGTAAATGTATTTGAAAATTAACCAAACCATTTTATGC
Organism: Urophora cardui; assembly: GCA_960531455.1. Lineage (NCBI taxonomy): Eukaryota > Metazoa > Arthropoda > Insecta > Diptera > Tephritidae > Urophora > Urophora cardui. Next base: position 13,505,891 of record OY482672.1, on the reverse strand, counting down.
AAAGCATCGTTATTATGAAAATTATTTTTATGACTTACTAATTTACGAAAAGTTTTAATGTTACTTTGAACATACATACATATTTTGCATACATATCTGTTTAAATTTGATTAATAGTTTTTCGCTTCAATAACATTTGATTATTCGTAGATTATAAAACTACAAAAATAATACATATATAACTATGAATTAGAAAGCGAAACAAAAAATTAAGAAAAAAGAAAAAAGTATGTACATACATATGTGCATACATATACGTTACACGCATATTTGAATTGCATTATGCATTAATATTTTATAAATTTATTTGAAAATATGCCTATAGGCAATTTTTATAATTACATATGTATACAAACATATTTCAGCGAATTAGGTCTAGAAAAAAAATATATATATATCGGTTTCATTATATTTATTCATATTAATATACAATATATGTATGTCGGTATAATACATTTGTTGCTTGAAGTTGCCTGAATTTGTTTTACTAATCGAATCATATTTTTTTTTAAATGATACAAGAATATTTGAAAGAACTAAATTCTCGTATAACACTAAAATTTATAAAAATAGAATTATATAACGCATGTACATACATATGGATATGTTTACTGCTAGTAAATACATAAGGAGCCGCAAAAGCCAACGATGCTAGCAGAAGATTAATCGAACGCATATACATATACTAAAGATTTTAGAAATATGTACATATACATACCTATATATATATCCCCTGACTTCTTACTTTTTATAAGTAATATTTTACTAACACTATTTATCGTTTAAATTGAATTGGAAGTTTATTCAATATTGCCATCATATACTATATACATATGTATGTACATACATACATATGTACATAAGCTATAAAAGAAGCATTATTAAACTATAAGTCGACAGCTGCAAGGGTTTTTATTTATTAAATTGAAAAAAAAAGGCAGCCAAAGGAGATAATTAAATACATACATATGTAATATTTTATTTATAAACATCTTTTTAATCTTAATGCATTAAAGATAATGCCAATCAATAGAACAACGAAATTTAAAATATAGATAATCAAAGAATTAGCTTATAGATATTCGTACATACATATAGCTATATCTAGTGCACCAACGGACTCAGTTCCAAATACTTGATATTAGCTCATGATTTTACCTATTGTTATTTAAGGAAAAAAATCTCAGTTGAAATAACACCATACAACTGAATAGAAAAAATGATATCCATCGTATAAGAATTATAACGTTTACCGAAGAAGGATGACTTTAAAAAAAAAAAATATATATATGAAAACAAGCCGAATAAAACATCTTAGGTCATCTGAAAAATAGCAGAAGAACAAAAAATAACGCTTGTTTCATTTTTTCAACAAATTTTTCTTATATATGTATGTATTTACCTTAAATAAGCACATACATTCTTATGTTTGTATATGCAACCAGTTACTATGCAACCAGTTACTAAAATTCAAAACATTTTTTAAGTCTAAAACTAAATCACAATAACAACTTCATGTTTCACCATCATCATGGTATGGAAATCAAATCTAAAAAGCAGGGACCCACAATAATCAATAATCGTTATATTTTTAATGGAAAGCAAAAAAAAAAAAATACATACACACTTTTAAACATCGTAGAGGAGTACCATCCCCGCAGTCAAAATTCGCGGTGAATCCTTTATGAATCACTGATGGAATTCTTCTAATACTGAGGAGGCATCACATAAATACTGCTGAATTTTTCATATACATAAATGGTTTACTCTTCAAAAAAAAAAAAAAAAAACAAAAAAATTGTACTCAATTATGATGACAGTGATGAATATTCAGCAAAGAATCATCAACGATCACTCAGCAGTGAAACACATTTGCTGCAGGGATCCGAATCCACTATGATCAGAAAATTTTGAGCGTTATCCATAAAAACAAAAAAATAATCATTATTTTTTCAGTTTTATTTTTTTACTTGGGTCGAAAGACTCAAAACGTCCCTGAAGTGCTCTGAAACATAATTACACAGTGCAATAAGATTCTGCGTAATTGATGAAACCAAAAGAAGAAGAAACTTTATCGCTCTCTTATCAAAAACTCATGCCGAATTTTTGACCATAGGTCTGGTTTCAATTTCATTTGTATTTAAAGTTGGTAATCTTATGTATATAGGATAGGGGAGAGTGAGCAAAGCTTGATAAAATGAAAGAATTACTTACGAAATGTTTGTTAAATTACTTTTTTTGCGTGCAGGAATTAATTATTGATGTTTGATTTTACATAAAATCGCGCTGTGACAATGGAATGGAATGGAAAGGTTGCTAAGACATCAATGTTGCTGGCAACATGTTGCGCGGAGGTAAGTAGGTATATTAGATAATTTGAGCGTAAGGCGGCGCATTTTTAGTGGATTTGGGCGCAAAATTTTGAAAAGTGTAATTTTTTCAAAAATTTTTATCCCGGGTCCCGAGATATGGGTCAGAACGTCGATCCGGATAACCATCGAATGTTTCTTAGCAGGACTTCAAGATAAAACTCTTTAAATTGTTATGCCTAACCCGGTTCCCTAGATATAGGTCACAACGTGAACCCAGATGAACTCTAAAAGTGGGAATAATGGCTTCGATATAGAGATCTCTTCGATGGAATACTCGACCTGGTTCCCTTTATAAAGGTATACCTAGGGAATATGGTAATGAAAAAGAAAGTCGAATGAAATGGGAATGGGAAAGGGAGGGGAAGGAAACGAAAGTAGAATGGGAGAGGGAAGGTGAGAAGGAGATTGGAAGAGGGAAAGGGAAAATGAATAGGAAGGGGAGAGAAAAGGGTGGCAAAGTTCCATTATTCCCCTCATTTTTTTTTATTTTCATTTCGCAAGGGTAGACCTGCGAAAAAATTACAGCCCGAGATAAGCTCTGTCATCCGAGTACTAAAAATTAAAAGTACCAGAATTTTACCCAATTCGTATCTTGAAATATCTGCTATTTATATATGTTGGTACATATATCGTCGCTATAGAAGAAAAAAGACGCAATCTGTTTTGTTGAGGAAGAAAGACGCAAACTTTTTTTCTTTCAAAGAAAGACGCATTAAAAATATTTTTCGAAAGAAAGACTCTTTATTTTTTTTGGTAACGAAGAAAGTCGCTTTATTTTTTTTACTATAAAGAAAGACGCATTTAAATCTTTTTTAGGAAAGAAAGACGTATTCGATTTTTTATTTTTCTTTGTCAATATTAATGCTAATGCGTCTTTCTTCGCAGTTAATAATGCTAATACGTCTCTGTTCGTCGAAATATTTTTTAATGCGTCTATATTCGTCGACATGATTTGTAAAGCGTCTTTCTTACCCGACATATTTTTAATGCGCCTTTTTTCGTCGACAAATTACTGACATGCGTCTTTCTTCTTCCGGAGCGACGACATGTATTAGAACTGATGATAACTCCAGCCCCGTTTATTACCCAGGTAGGTATATATGTATGTATTTCTTGATGCCTGGTAATGCGACGAAACGAAAATCAAGGAATTTGTATGTTTTACAATGATTCATATAATTCATAGATTCTTTTTTGGAAAAGGGAAGTATAAAGGAATCACTACAATTCAATATAATGTTAAATATTGTGATTAATATGTGATGCAGTTGGGTTGAATTTCAGGTTGAAGTCATGATTTGAATCCAGAGTAGAGTATAAAATAAAGGAGAGAAGAGGAGAACAAGCGGAGGCTACAAATATACATATTTGCAGTTGGGACCCGGATGGAAAGAAGATTAAGGGCCGTATACTCAACCTCTGATTAACGCTAACCGGAGGACAAAGGCCCGGTTAAGCTATGGACTGCATTATCGACCACACGTTAAATACGTGGTTTGATGAAGTCGATAATGATGTTTAACCGAACTTTAACCGTGGTTAGCGTTAATCAGAGGTTGAGTAAACGGCCCTAAGAGAAAAATGCAAACAAAAATTTATTTTTAGTCGACAAAATTTTTCCAACAGTCTTTGTTGTTAACTTAAAGGCAAAGGTATTTGATCCAACAGTTTCCGTTGTTGACTTAAATGCGAAAGGTACTTGAATGAACAATCCTCGCACCTGTGAAACAACAATGGAGCGTTGTTGGGCACATTTCAAAGTTGTCTTTTAATTTACAGCGTTTCTTTTTCAGAGCAGTGTCCAAATTTTATGCTCACAAACCATCAAACAAATAAATTTTGGAACATTTAAATATGCAGAGCAAGGGAATTTTTCAACAGATTTGTAGTCTTGGCAAAATTGTAAGACAGCTTGTGTGTGGTGAATGCACTTGGTGGTTTCATATCATTATAGAGCGTGGAGCTCATGGGGTTAAGAGTAATTATCATAATTTCACGAGATACCGAAACGATCGCCACACCAATGCGGAATCAGCTAATGTAAAACCAGTTTAATGCCATTGAGGTGCCAAGCCACAAACCGAAGCATAGCTAAGAAACAAAGAAAACTTTTGCTCATAACGCCGATCGCGCTCTCTCATAAATCCATTGCATTTTCAAGTCAAGTTTTGGCAGTATGTTTATAACTGCGGTGGATTTATGTTCAGTTGTACTAGAAACATTTAGAAGCACAAGCGAAAAGATGTAGTAAATATTATGTATAATAAATAATATATTTGAAAATTTGTTAATATAAAAAAAAAAAAAAATAAATGTACATAATATGTTTATGTATATAGTATGTACGTAATTTATATACCTTCCTGTGGGGCATGGTAAACACCAAAATGAAGGTCCGAATTGACGTGGCTTTGTTATTAGTCATCGTACTAACTTTGGCTGAAAACATTGGTAAGTACAAGAAAATGTACATACGCACATACTCGTATGTACCATGTGAGGCATATCTCAAGCTCGAAACTGGTCCGTTTCTAGTATTGTTTTCGACACTACTAGTGTGAGCTCAATATCTCAATAGCGCTGTCATAGACAGTGTCAATTGTCCTCCGCTGCTCATTGCAATTCGTCTCTCTCTGCAATTTCGTCTCTCCCATTTTATTATATCCAAATATAGGCGCACAGCAACTAATCAGTTATATCTCTCAACACGGTCTGCATGGCGAGATAACTTTCCGTCAAGTCAATAAAACAACGGCGGAGATTAAAGCAAAACTAGAGACTACACTACAATATCCAGAGCAAGTGTGGAGTTGGGGTGTACGAAAGTTTCCTGTGGATTATACGGACATTAATCCGGAAACACGTTGCAGTTTGGATAAATTGGGCGCACAAATAATAAATTTCGATGAGAGTCTGGATTATTTGGTATTACCGGGAAATGAGACTGCCATTTGGTATCGTGAAATGACTTTGATAGGTAATATTTATAAATACTATTCTACGTATGTAACACAATGGCTACGCTCCTACAGCTTTAACGCGTTTGGGGGCACATTCGTTCATTAATAAAATAATATGACAAGAGAATCTTCTGTAATTTTAGGCGAGTTGGGTATTTGGGGTAAGTCGCTTGTTTTAACCGAGACCAGTTCGAATGTACGCATATGTGCTACAATCACCACAATACAAAATTCCTTGGAACACATGGCTGAGGCGCGCTTCAATTCGCCTATCGCCGGTTCGGTGCATTTCCGTTGGTTGGCACCATCAGATGGCGCAAGCGGCGATACTCTTATTTACTCTAATCTCTATCATGTCAAAGCTCAATCACAAACTAAGGAATCTATTGAGCCAATGACGCGACATAGCTGGAAAATCTTCGTTACTGACATATTCAAAAATGATCACCATCGTTCTGAGGATAATTGCAATTTCTTGCAGTTAGTGTTCGATCCACAAGGGTATGGGGAGAACAAGGGTATTGGCGACCTTGATGCGCGACTAGGAAAAATTAATGTGGCAAAAAATGCGCTGCATAAAACGCAGCCGGCCATTTATAGAGATGATAAATTTGTATTATTGCCTTCGGATTTATCCATACCACACAGAACACTATATTTGGTGATATTCGATGACCAACATCCGGATAATTTTTTGGCATGTACACAAATTCGTCACGTACAAAGGTTGACATACAAGTAAGGATTAGCTTGTGCAAACAGAATAAAGCAAATTGTACTACGCAACCCTCTTTAATAATAAATTGCTTATGTTGTGACTTTTAATTGCAGAACATTTTTGAACTCTGGTGGCATTAAAGGCGAAATAACTTTAACTCAGCGCTCATGTTTCGATCCTACTTTCCTCAATTTTACGCTCGAATCGGCTGGTAGGCATTCACGCTTTATAAACCGCAAATTTGCTGAAGATGTCTCTGCGTTCCGCGTACACACGCTGCCGCCAGTACCGCATCGCAAGGGCTTAGCAAATTATTGTGAATCCACCGTCACAATCTACAATCCACGTGAGCTCGAAAAACATGTAATTCCACCGCCAGGCTTTGGAACGCAGGATCAGTATCCCATTGGCGACTTGAGTGGAAAGCTACAAGGACGAAATAAGGACTATTATCATAACTATTTGTTGCCAGGTACAAGTTCCGAGTTGAGCGGCCTCTATTGGGATATATTTTTGCCGTTACAGGGATTAAACAGTATTGCTCACCGCGGTATGGTCATATTTACATACAATCGCACTAATGTCGATAATATTACCGAAACGCCATGGAGCTGCGCGACTATAACACAATATCGCAATAATGGTGTGTATCAAAAGGCAATGTTTACAGCGCAAGTGCTTTTTCGATACCCAGTGGTGGGTCGTGTGCTATTTCGTCAGCCTGCTGAAGAGCCCTGGCAAGATACCACAGTCATATTCGAATACCTGATACACGCCGACGGTTCCACACAGAATAACACCTTCGACCATCGCTGGGCTATTCATAGTAATGCGCCGGGGAAGGATTTTTACGATTGGCAGAATCGTTGTCTTTCAGCGGGCAATGTTTACAATCCGCACAAAGTCTATTGGGGAAATCTTTCGGTTGAAGACTTTTGTAAGCCACATATGCCGGCCATGTGCAGTGTTGGCAGTTTGGATACGCGGGTGGGTTTACTGAAAATAGCGGGTAGCAAGAAAAATGGCGAACACTTAAGTAGATTAATGTTTACGGATGCGAATCTGCCATTATCTGGCAGGCATAGTATTTTGGGGAAATCCTTGGTAATCTATGATGATTTTGGTCCAAAAGCGCGTGGTGAACGGCTGGCTTGCTCAATGTAAATTGCAAAACTATTACTTATACTTAAAGGGAAACTAACCCAAAAAATATATTGTTTTTCATAACGCTAGGATCATTGGACATAATCGGCGAAAAGTTGTAGCAAAGGAATGGTATGCCAACGGAGATGAGCTAACAGTGAGTGGGCGCTTAGAAATCACGCAACAATCAGAATATGACATCAGCAATGTAGAGGTGCAATTTAAGGGATTAAAAGCGAATAGTGGCTATCACATACACATGGTGAGCGCTAAAACTATTAAAACTGAAATAAGTACTTTTAAACAAAATTGACCTAAATATGCAATGTGTATGTATGCATGCTTTTGTATTCCTTCGCAGACTCCCGTAGAAGCCAATCTTGAATTTCCTTGCGAAGATACCACACTTTATGGCCATTGGAATCCATTTAACGTAAACGTGAAATCATCACCGCCGCCAAAACAAGGCACAACCGATCAGTATGAAATGGGTGATTTGAGTGGCAAATTTGGCACACTCGATGATGTAACACAATATGAAGACACTTATAATGATACCAATTTGCCGTTATTCGGTTACAATAGCGTGATCGGACGTTCGGTGGTCATACACAAGAAACATCGTAATGCGCGTTGGGCCTGCAGTACACTCGAACGTGGCTATAGTCCGAGTGAAGCGCGTGAGATTCGTGCAATTGCCTCGTTTCATCATCCTACTGGTTATGCTTATGGTTATATCAAAATGACGCAGCTGATACACAGTGACGGCAGTCAATCGGAGACGGTGATCGAAGTGAAATTGCGGCATCCAGGCAAAAATGATCGAAATATGGTTGGTGTGATATTTTTGATTTGCGGCAAGTGGTTAAATGAGTACTAAATTCCAAAAAAAAAAAAATATCTACTTTCAGACCTATAATCACAATTGGCAAATATATGTGAATCCGGTTGGTGTTGATGCTGCAGTCAAGCCGACAATAACACGCTGCGTTGCCGGCGGTTATGTGTGGAATCCTTATTATACGCAATTAGCAGATCCCTTAAATGTGTGTAAATCATTTGAAAATTTTGTTAATAGATTTCACTAAAAATAATCTACAATTACAGCGTGATTTATATGAACAAGAATGTGGACCCGATAATCCGCTGCGCTGTTATGTTGGTGATGTTGGTGCGCGTCTAGGCACTATAAGTACGTAAAATTCGGGGAAATCTATACAACTTTCTATAATTGTAAATGTTGTTGATTTTACTTAAAGATCTTGGCGTTGAACGTGTTGTAGTCACAGATTCCAATTTCCCACTGGAGGCTCCTGTGGGCGCTATTGGCCGTTCCATTGTCATTTTTGGTCCCGATCATTCTTCGGAGCGTTTTGCTTGTGCCAACATCGAACCAGATCATAATGTTTTCAAATATGTTAATTTACAAAAGCCGCCGAGATTTGTAGTGTGAGCATGATTTTTTTGTTTTTTTATACAATCCTTAATTTTAATATATTTATATAATTTCGACCATTGCAGTGCACAATTTTTAGAGGAATTGCGTTCAGTCATGGGTATTCCCGAATGGATGTTGGATGTAGATGCGCGTAAAACGAAGGAACTGCACGGTGGCGCTTGCATTCAAATGATAATTCATTTCAAGGGTCCCATAGCGCATCGATTGGAATTGGTTAGAACCAAAGCTTTACTCTTATTAATATCCAGTTTTTTTGTATTACTATATGACTATGTACATTTTTCTTATAGGACATGTCCCGACTCATTGCTGCTGGCCGTTTGGATGCTCCAAGTCTATTTATTCCAGGTTACATTAACACGAAAAGGAAAGCAACCATATCATATAGGACGTGTGGTGTACGCGATCCCAATGAGAAACGTATGTTTGGAAGTACATATATAAAAAAAGAAAAAAGAAAACGTTTATTTTTAGTTAAAAAATATTATTCGCATGATCATTGTTTGTGGAGGAAATCTGCCATTATTTTCTTGAATTAAGTAGCACTAAAAATGAAAACTGCTGCCCAATGCACCGGTAGGGTCCATAAATATTTCAGGCCAAGTGCTGTCTAACTTTGTTTAGTCCGATACATAAAGTTTAATTTACATCTCAATCGCTGGCATTTGTTTCTGAATAAATTCTTTACCACCTCTATTATGCATTCAGATGTATATTCAGCATGACGTCTTCGTTTTTAGTGTGTTGATCGAAGAGCCAATGAATCGTAGAATAGCCCTATCCAATATTCTGCTACGATAGTGGTTATAACTAATAGTCTAAGCAGTCACCGACGTAAGCACGTAGCGCGTGTCAGCTGACACTGCTGTAGTGGACTGTAGTGTTAACGAAAACTCACCACCACGTAACGGTCACGTTCCGTTGTATATAAACGTACGGCAAGCAAGTAAGGCACTCCTTTCTTGACTGGTTGAGCTACGTATAATTCGCCGTCATCATTGTTAGAAGTTCTTCTCTATTGGATTTCTTATAGTTAGGCTTATAGACTCTCACTTATCAATACATATATATATGTACATATATACATATAACTATACATATTTACTTAGTATAATTTTCTTGCTATTTCAGGTACTAAGTCATTTACCGGCAACTACCATAACAGTGCAATTATCATACTACCAAGTGTCTATTACTTGCTGTTTCATTTTAGCATTTTTCATTTTTGGATTTAGGAAAATACAAAAGGAATTGTAATTTAGAGTTTGTCGTCTTTTTAACTTGTTTAATATTTATTTAATAGTTCATAAATCAATTGTATTTTATGCGTAAGTAAGTAGAAAAATAAATAATAATATAACTATATACATATTCCTACGTAAGTAAATGAAAGATATCGTTTTATTTATGCATATCACACTGCAGTCTCTACCTCTCTTTCACAATGACTTCCCAACCCTCTGAATGCAATGATGAACAAATTTCCACCCCAAAATTCTTTTATACTCAAATATGTACTCATTTCTTCTTAATTTCGACGCAAGCGCTAACACTCGCATTGTACTAACTATTGATTGAAAAATGGGCATCGAAAATTCCAAATGTGTGCCAGCCAACAACTGTGAAAGTCAAGTGAACAGAAAGCAAGCAAATTTTTAAAGTTAAAAATCAATAATGCATTATATTTTGCTAACGATTTACTTGAGTTTCGCCACAACAATTTGCTGTGTCAACGCTTTTAGTGGTCCTTACCTATTTTGGGGGCATCGAAGTGTCGTTTCCTTGCAGCCCCGTGCCTTAGTAGAGGCCAGCAAGGACGACCTCACCAATTTATTTCAGGACACTAAAGCAATTGTGATATTCGTTCGTAACAATACTGGACGGCTGGATGGCAAATTATATCCGAAATTTCAGCAGATGATCAAAAGTACGGCATGGGCATATTTGCCGCAATATATTCTTGCAACGGAACCCTTCAACTATAATGCTAATGTTGAGGTAGATAAATATTGATTATACACATACATATTGTATATATATATATATATATGCAACAAACATATCTTGAGAAAACCGTGATTGTATGTATTTATGTGTCTCGTGTGTCAAAATTGTGGTTTCCCACAAACAAATATCCGGATTATGAAAGATTTTAACCATTACTTACCTATAAATTATTAAAAGAATCGATGCTTATCCATTTACCAAAATTTGTACTAGATTTCTTTAATCGATACATATGTTTATGTGGATATATGCAACCAGTATTTTCCAGTAGATAATTTCAATGGTCAGCAGCGCACACTGGTCAGCCCCCATACACAAAAGTCAAAAACGTTGGTGCTTGAAAAAGAAACTTCTGTCATGCATTTCCGTGGGAAATATATTGAATTTTATGGAAAACCTCCATCTATACGCAATAACCACCATTAAATACTACTTTGGCTCATTTAAAGTCAACACATTTGAAAAAAAAATTTTTCTGGAAAAAGTTTGTGTAAATAAGTGTATTATGATTTTTGCGATATTTCAAGTTTGAGTGCTAAAAAAAATGCGGATAACTGTGGAAACGCAAGAAAAACGTATGTTTCATGATTTAGCGAAAGAAAACAGTGAAAATAATTTATTTTTAGCAAAATACAAGATGAAGAAATCTTGGCTTTTTTATGAGCGTTATTTTCAAGCATTAGCATTTTCATTTAAACTTTTAACAATTAAGGACCACTCTGGACCAGGTCTTATAAGCAGATTTGATTTCTTTCAAATCTTCTCTTAAGAAGCCTGTTTATACAATTTTCCCTTTTTTTCCCTTTTTCTTAAAATATCATATTAAATGTAACTAGTCTATACAAAATATTGTTGCCCTTTTACAATTTTTGTACATATTTACATCGACTGTTTTCGATAAAATTTTATTTTCGATAAAATCTGAGTAATTGAGTTTTGTCCCACTCCCCATACAATTTTTTTTTTTTGATCCCGCGAAATATCGCGGAAAAATTTTATTTTTTATTGTAACTTTGTTATTTGACATCGGATTTTTAAAATCGAAATGTCATTAGTTTAGTCTTTGGAAGCTCTATATTTTCTTCTATGAAGTCGTTTTCACATAGTTACGTCACCTAACCAAGTTTTTCGTCCAAAATATCCTTTTTGTTTCACAAGAAAAAAATCGCCAAAAATAAAATATTTATCGGATCTCTCTGATATTATGCTTAAAGTTTTTCCAATTAAACGGACACATTTTTAAAGTAATAAAACTCTCCTGATTTTTACAACTTTTTATAAAAACTTAATTTGAAAATCAAAATTTTTTCAAAAATCGCAAAAAATCCATAAAATTTTGACTTTGACCAGCTTTCGCTCAGCGAGTTTTTATTAGCCCACTACAAGTTGTATGCCGTTTAAAGCGTATTTAATTGCCTTTCGAACGAGATACTGCTTGCGTTTATCGCATTTGTAACTACAGAGAAAATAATTTTTGAATGAAGTGATAACAAAAAAACACAAAATTACCGTTATCTCAAAAAACTAACCATACAAAAAATTTAAAAAAATAGTTCCAAGCTCAGCAGGTCAATTCCTATCCTCCCCCATTCCTGGTTTTCTTGTTTTTTTTTTTTGGCTGTAAACTAGCGTTAGTGGTGAGCGTGGATTACAACATATATGCTTTTAATTTTTCTGAAAGATGAGTCGTTTAGTGGGACACCAATGAGCAAAATTTGGTTTCGATAGTTCCATCCGTTTCCAAGAAATTGAGTTTTGTCCCACTCTCCATACAAATGAGACCAGTGTGCAGCGCTTCTAAAAGGCCTTATTGAGTGAATGGAGGCCTTACGTTTCCCCTTACTTACGTAGTACCTTCTGTTTTGTATGGAAAATATAAGCATTTACTTAAATTATAAATGGAGTAGCCATCCGAGAAGGAGTGTTGCCAGACAACTTCCTTCAGGGGCCTCACTCTGTAGTTCGATTCGAACGAAAATTCGTTCGCTTTCGAGTTCTTTTCCATATATTCTATACAACACGAATGTGCTTTCGAATCGAATTTCCCTTTCGAATCGAACTACAGAGTGAGGGCCCAGGTCTTCTTCAACAGGCCTTAGATAATGGCTGCACTTAAGAAGATATGCACGTATTATTTAGTGGCTTGTAGTCGTTTAGTCTTCCACGCAATAATGCAGCCTCAATAAATAATTTCTTTATGTGTTTAGCAATGCTCCCAAATTAACTTTTACTTATTTCTTCATAATTTCGTTTTTAATTGTTTTGCAATCAAAGGTCATTACTCTAAGCGGCTCTACGGAGGACGATGATGAATCATTAATTGCGGGTTATGAAAAAGCTGCCGCAATTTACGGTGAAGGTAAGGTGTTGGGCATTTTAGCAAGCCTTGAAAAAGTGGAGCATAATCTTAGCAAAAGAGACGCCAACGATCCCAAGGAAGGTAATGATGCACAGAAATCAACAACAATAACTTCACAAACGTTAATCAATGAGGAAGAGGATTCCAATTTTATATATGTTGCAGATGGTAAGTAAAATTTGCAAAAATAAATGCTTTTATCAATTGTCGTTTAGTTATATTGAATTACAAAAATTATGTACTAATAATAAGTGTATTGCAAATATATGCATGTACTTATTTACATATTTACACACAATGCATGTATATTTTTTATAGGCAATAAGGCCGTCTTATATGCAACCACAGCACCAGTTATTAATATAATTGGAAAACTAAACAACACCAAACTCATTTCCCCCAATACTAATGGTGTTAATTTTGATGATCAGAAAGCCAAAGGCTATGGACGTCTTACAATTATATTCACAGTGGATGAAGAGAAACTATTTTTACGATTTAACTTCACGCTTAATCGTGGTGATTGGTACATGAAGGCCGTCGAAGTGGAGTACAAGGATTACAAGTCGGTTTTGCCAGTTGTAGGCACGCATTATAGTATTCCATCGGCGCCAATTGGGTTTTCATATCGTTGCTCATCGCGCACCTTACAATTTGGCAACGACAGTGACACACTAACCATAACTGATTTTCAGGTGACTAGCTTCTTACATATGTACCTATATATATATCTATTCATAATGATCTACATAATTAGGGGATTCACAACCTGTCATATTACGTCATATCGTCATAAGTCATAATATTTTGTTGTTGCATTATATGCTGTATGTGTACTAAATAAATACAACTCTGCACGATATGTTTTGGGTGGTATTTGATCAGCTATTTTTGTTTACTTCTTCACAGGGCTTCGGAAAAGTGATTTATAACTGTTTCCGTACAATATTTTAATATGACATATGACTTTATGACACTTTGTGAATCCCCTAAATATGTATATAAACATATACATACTGTGTATGCATATACGCATTTGGAACTATATAAATTTCTTTTTAAAAACATTTAGGTGCAACCCTGGTTGAATGGTGAAAAAAGCTTCGGTGACGTTTACGATTGTGTAGGCTTCACAACAGCACCCATCTGGGCTGGAATCTTGGTAACACTATTTCTGATCGGAATTTTATCAATTGGTTTGATAGCATTAATGGATATTAAAACGCCAAATCGATTTGAAACCTCGCGCAGCAAACAGTTATCGCTTTATGTGCAGGAGTAAGTCGAACCTTCGCCGGTGTTCGATTCATATGTACATAAGTAACTTAATAGATATGCATGTAAATTTGATGTTATATACATATGTGAATAAGTACTTACAATGTTTATGCTTATAACTTACGGCATCGCCAATCCCCTTTTGCTATTCACGTTGGCCATCGAGTTTTTCTTAATACATTTATTGTTCATTTTAATTGTAATGTATATTTATATCCTATTATTTTATTGAGCTCTGGCCAATTTAAGTTAAAGTGAAGAACTTTTTCTGTTTTAAAAATCTTCTTCTTATCGTAAATATAACAGTATAGATAAAAATATACATATGTATTTGCATATTTACGTACAATATACAGAAAAGTAGGTTCATATATACGAGTATTTATGAAACTGTTCAAATTAAACTTACTACATATTCTCATAATGCGTATGAAGGTGTTTTTTTTTTATAAAATCGTACATCAACACGTGTGAAATTTTCGTTGATATTTTATTGCTTGTTACTTAGCTTATTGGGTAAGTAAATACAATGGACTGAAGAGCTGTATTAAATTTACTTAAACAATTAAATGCAAAACATTGCCTTCACACTCGTACTTCCTGCAAAAGTCTTTTCTATAATTAAACCAAATTAACATACTATTTTAATAATAATTTCCTATGAAACTCTTACTTCTCCCTAATATGTGGCGTACTCCTTAAATGTTTCTCTTTACATTTGTTGTGCTTAGGTCCTACAGTTTTTATACTCAGCTGTACTAGTACACAGAGTATTATAGTTTTAATCACATAACGGTGGATTGTAACAGAATGAAATAATCGAGAGAAATATAGACTTATATATATCAAAATGATCAGGGTGAAAAGAGAAATCGATTGAGCCATGTCCGTCCGTCCGTCCGTCCGTCCGTCTGTCCGTCCGTCTGTAAACACTCTAACTTGCGCAAAAATTGAGATATTTTGATGAAATTTGAAATGCAAGTTGGTATCGAGACTGGGACGGTTGGTATTGAAAATAGGCGAAATCGGACCATGACCACGCCCACTTTTCCTATATAGAAAAAATCGGAAATTTGGTATCTCAGTCACTAATACAGCTAGAGTGATCAAATTTTACCCACGTGTTGAGCTCAGGCTCCTAGGAAGAAATTTGATGAAATTTTGGAAAATGGGCGGTGCCACGCCCACTTATTAAGGGCCAAACATTGAAATTTTTATATGTCATAACTCAGAAACCGTTGAAGATATATCGATGAAATTTGGTACGCGTGATTTGCTTACTTAGGCAAACGTTTGGACGGAAAATAGTTAAAATCGGTTGACGGCCACGCCCACTTTTATATATGTATATTTTAAAGTGACCAAATAAAAATATTTTAAGCGATATCTCTGTCAAATATAAAGATCTGTCGTTGAATTTTTATGGCAGGAGTCCAACTATGGAAATAAAACGAAAAACACAAAAATTTTGGGAAAATGGGCGTGGCACCGCCTCTTTTTAGAAGCAGGAATATACTAGATTTCTGAGCCCATAACTCGACAAATAATTAATATATAATGACGAAACTTGGTGCGCAAACTTGTTACTTGTGGTAATATATGTTGAAAATTTTAGCGAAATCGGTTGACGACCACGCCCACTTTTATATATGGGTATTATAAAGTAGCCTAATAAAAACATTTTAGGCGATATCTTTGTCAAATATAAAGATCTATCACTGAAATTTTGTGGCATGAGTTCCACAATAGACCGGAAACAAAAAATAGAAAAATTTTGGAAAATGGGCGTGGCACCGCCTCTTTTTAGGCAAAGGAATATACGAGATTTCTTAGCCTATAACTCGACAAATAACTGAGATATTATGACGAAACTTGGTTTATGCACTTTTATAACATGTGTTAATAGACACGCAAAAATGTATTGAAATCGGTTTATGACCACGCCTACTTTTTAACAAAGAAATTTCTGGAAAACCCTTTTGGAATTTGTAACGTGAAGTCTTTGTAACTAACAGTCATAGAGGGATGCAATTTTGCACTAACAATAATATTTATATGCTTATTTGGATGATTGATACAAATTTTAAAAATGGGCGTGGCTGCGTCCTCTTTATGCAGCACTCGTTTCATATAAAATACACCCTTTATCGAACAAACGCAAATAAACAATGAAAGTATACAGCTGAGTATCTAATGTTCGATTCCACTCGAACTTAGGCTTCCTTACTTGTTTTAATTGATTTTATAATTTTACAATGAACATTTTTAAAATAAATAAAATCACTTTTAAATACGTTTGTGCTTATTTTAAGCATGTTTTTGTTCATTTTATAATTTTTTTTCCCTGCTTGTAGTTTGTGTTTTTGTTTTTTTTTTTGCTCATACGAAATGCGAGCACCAGGCCCGTAGCCAGGAATTCGTTTCGGGGGGGGCTTACAGAAATTATGGACAAATTGCACTCCCCCCCCCCCACATACATATACATATGTACATACATAGGTCAAATGAAAGTTATTCATATTGGTTGATTATTTTGAAAATGAATATGGAAAAAATTTGTACATATGTACAAGATTACTGAAAAGCTATTTTAATTGACTTTTATTATGTACATACATACATACATATACATATGGAATGTGGTACAAAATTTCATATAAAACTTTCTTTTACAATAACCTTTTCATCAAAGAAGTAGCCTTCTGGATTTGTTTTTTGATAAAATGTCTATGACATGGTCAGGATCAACAGCAATATCCCAGTGAATGGAGATCATAGCGAGTGAACTCAATCTTTCATGACCCATTACACTCCGAGGTAAAGTTTTGATTCTTTTCATGGTAGAAAATGATCTTTCCACGCTCGCCGTTGTCACGGGCAAAGTTGCCAAGGCAGTGAGAAGAATTTTTATACCACGGAAATAGTTTCCATCGCAGTACTCCAATAGTTTTAAAACCTCGGGTTCGTTTTTAATCGACGATATTTTCGCACACCACAACCTATATTCGGCCTTTACTGCTGATGATGATATGTGATCTTCGAAGAATGGCGCCAAGTTGTCAAGCTCATCTGCTTTACTTACATCAGCGAATCCTGGAAGAAGCAGTTGGAAGCTCGGTAGAATATCTTCGTTTTCTAAAAATCGTTGCGTTAAGTTTTCAATTAATAAGTCGATGCATGGCAGGAATATTGCGATTCTGAAATACTCTTCACTCGACGTTGTTCCCGGGTTAGCTCGGTTTCTTTGACGCGATACCACTCTTGGAGCACGGATTTCACCGTCAAAAAAGTCTTCGGCGATTTTTGATGCGGAAACTAAGATTTGCCCGAAGAAATCATTAGCAGATTGTCTAATTTCGCGCAAAGACTGTATTACTTCTTTCGTGCGGTTTATAGCAGAGATAAAGTCTAAAGAAAAAGTCTTGAAAGAGCTAAATTTTTTAAAGAAAATCCAAACCCGCTTTCGCCATGCTTGACATTCGAATTTGTGAGACGCGAGTTGAGGAAATTACAAAAAAAAATACTTCCTTCGAATTTCGGGGGGGGGGGGGCTTGAGCCCCCCGAGCCCCCCCCCCCCTGGCTTCGTGCCTGGCGAGCACGGAACACATTTAGGTGCAGCTCTGTGTATGCTCTACATTTTAGTAAAACCCCCAGTACCTTTGTGCACTGGAAGCCACAAAAATTTTCAATGCCAGTTACACGAATGTGTAGATCAGTTATAAAAAGTTGAGCCAGAAAAACGAATGTGGTACATTCGTGTTTCTGCAGAGCTGGGCGATAAGGATTACATGTGCAATCGATTACACATAGGATTACGATTACATTAATCGTAATTTCAAGTTTTTTACGATTACGATTACAGTAATTCTTATTTTTGTAACGACGATAACGATTACAGTAATTGTAATTTCAAGTTTTTGACGATTACGATTACAGTAATCCTTATTTTCCGTAATCTTAAATTACAAAATTTAAGAATTACATGTAAAAAATTATTAAAATTGCTTTTTGATACTAAACGGTGTAGGGAGGAAAATGTGCTTGGCTCCGTAAGAAGTGCTAAAAACTACAAATAATTATGTAAAGCTTGCAATTTCACACATATTATATACATTTTGAAATATTTGCGGTTGAGATAGCAGATTTTAGTGGCCTGGAGACAATGGCCTCATGCATAAAAATCGAGTTGTAGCTCACACTAATTTTCTTCGTAAAATGTGGATTTTGCATGTATAAAAAATATGTATTACAATTGCTAGATTTTACTAAGCAAATTACTTAGGTTTATCTCATAACAAAATTAAAAAGTAATAAAACTCCACTGCAACTTTTGAAGATGTAAATGACCATAACTATGAAAAGCCAATATTAGATGAAGATTTTTTGACTTCGGCGGTAAATACCTAACTACATATGTATATAACAACTTAATATATATTTTATTTAAAACTCAATATTCCTTTAGAGAACACTGATTTACCTGAAGTGCTTCCTGGTAGTGGCTCAAACATTATAGGAGAAGAATTTTTTAAATATTTGAACGATGCTGATAGTAGCCATGGCTGTTTTAAAAGATATCCTCTGATAAAGAAAGCATCTTTAAGATTCAGCACCCCGCTTACATCGTCAGCACCTGTGGAAAGGCTATTTTCGTTGGCGGGCATTATAAACAGTCCTCGACGCCATGCACTTTACGATGTTTCTTTTGAAAAATTAGTTCTGCTTAAGGCTAATATTGAATATTATTGAATGTAAGTTATCCAAACAGCAGTCTAAATTTTGTATCTTTATTATTTCCGCTAATTTTCTCTCTTCTTAATACACATCCCAGTTTTAATTGTTTACTTAATGTGTGAGAAATAAACACATATGTATGTATCAGACCTGTAAAATACTCAGTATATACTGGTACTAAGTACCAAATAAGTACAAGTACCACAGTACTTGTACTTAGAAATTCGAAGTACAAGTACCACAGTACTTATACTTGGAAATTCCAAGTACAAGTAAAAGTACTTATCAATGTACATGCAAGTACTTTTTGACAAACTATTACAGATTGTTTCAAACAAAAAAATATCACCTCAGTTGATTTTGATTTAAAATTTTTATTTCAATCAAAACATTTAAAAAAGCAAAACAAAAACACAGATATGTGTACGTACTTAAAAAGTACTTATCAGTAGAGTACTTGTACTTGTAAAATTCAAGTACAAGTACTGTAGTACTTGTACTTGTACTGGAATTTCGAAGTACTGAGGTACTTGTACTTGTACTGGTACTTGCACCTTACAAGTCTGGTATGTATGTATGTAAAAATTATTATTATTTCTTGGAAAACGATGTTGGGTAAGTATATCACTGTTTTTACACATTGTAATCCCAGAAAACGAGAACAGTAATCGTAATTTCAAGTTTCTTACGATTACGATTACAGTAATCATAATTTTTGTAACGACAATTACGATTACAGTAATCGCAATTTTTGTAACGACGATTACGATTACAGTAATCGTAATTTTTGCAACGACGATTACGATTACAGTAATCGTAATTTCAAGTTTCTTACGGTTACGATTACAGTAATCGTAATTTTCGTAACGACGATTACGATTACAGTAATTGTAATTTCAAGTTTTTTACGATTACGATTACAGTAATCGTAATTTTTGTAACGACGATTACGATTACAGTAATCGTAATTTCAAAATTTCTAAGATTACGATTACTGTAATCGTAATCATCTTGTAATCGTAATCCTTATCGCCCAGCTCTGTGTTTCTGGCCCAACAAAAAATGTAAAAAAAAAATCGTTGAAAGTAAATTTCCAAAAATTTATGGAGCACATTCGTGTTTCTGGCCCAACAAAAATCAAAAAAATTCCTTGAAAATAAATTTCAAAAAATATATGGGGCACATTCGTGTTTCTGGCCCAACAAAAAATGTAAAAAAATTGTTGAAAATAAATTTCCAAAAATATATGGGGCACAATCGTGTTTCTGGCCCAACAAAAAATGTAAAAAAATCGTTGAAAGTAAATTTTCAAAAATATATGGGGCACATTCGTGTTTCTGGCCCAACAAAAAATGTAAAAAATTCCTTGAAAATAAATTTCCAAAAGTAAGTAAAACAAACACATTCAATTCAAATTCATATTTATTTGTGGAGCTATTTCTAATCTTCAAATTCAGAGTCTTCTGAAAAGTTAGACTCAGGATTATGCTCTTCCGAACCTCGCTGCTAGTCTTCAAATTGTTATAAATAGTGGCAAAAAGGCAATCATGAAATACACTTTGAACGGAAAATATTAGCTCGCCGATTGCGCAATGAAGACAAAGCTACTCCGTAAACTAATTTTTGATTAGTAATCAGTGCTAAATATGCCAAAGGGACCTTGTGGGCAAATATTTACCTTTGCAAACTGGCGGTATATACCATAGAAAATGGTGATGTATAACGCAAATCATCAGAGGGGCATGTACGTAACTCTCCAAAACCATTTAAAGTTCATACGCAACTACACGACGGTTTTTTAAACGTCATTTATTTCAACGAAGCAGAAACTGGCCTTTCGAAATATTTGCTGGTTGAGGTGCTTATCGTCGTACAATACGAAAACACATTTAAAATTTCTTATGAAACTGGCAATTAAACAACTCTGTTGTTGTTTAAACAAAATTGTTACCTTTCGTCAGCCAAAAGATTAAAGTGCTTGTATTCGTCAACCACAAAAAATCGTGTGCTGGTTTTCGTATGGTACAACGGTATATAAAAGATTAACTCTACAACATTTTTTACAAAAAAAAATATTCTGAAACAAAATTTTTAAAAGTTTATTTGCCATTGAATATTGGTGGCCCTCCGCAATAAAACCCACGCCCATTTATTCGGAGACATTGCCTATCGCTGACGCGAAAGCAAACGATTTAAATAAAATTTGCGAAACCTTGGTGATTCCAAAGGAATACCACAATTTTTATAAAAATTTGAAGGCTAACAGCGGAGTTCGCGATGCTCTACCTGAGCCTGACCTTTCAGAAGACTCTGATTTTGAAGATTAGGAATAGTTCCACAAATAAAATATGAATTTGAAATGAATGTATTTGTTTTACTTACTTTTGGAAATTTATTTTCAAGAAATTTTTTTAATTTTTGTTGGGCCAGAAACACGAATGTGCCAAATCTCGAAGATTAGAAGGAATAGAAGCATAAAAACTATATCAAGGCATCGAGCTAAACGAGGTTCTAATTTGCAGATATACTTTTATATTAGAAACAAATTTTTCAAATTTTGCGAGAAGAATAAACTTTAGAACTCAATTTCCCAACATTTTCATTTTAGCACATTCGTGGTTCTGGCAGGAGGCCGACGATATGTACTCACCTCATTAAAATCCACATAAATAAGGTGGGATAAATATAAATGGTAAAAATTTTTTTTTTATTTTTAGTATACTTATTACCTAGTGTTTACGAACTAATTAAATTAGGTAGCCGATCAGCAAAGCTTTTATGACATTATTTTTTAACACGCTTTTATTAGCTTCACCTGTATGTATGTATGTATGTATGTATGTAACTTCATCCCATCCTAAAAGTTGCAACATTTAACTAAATTATTATATCTTTCAAACATTCACTTTTTTGTGTTCTCTCTATTATTTCTATTCTCCTCCGGATTCGAAACATGACATCAACAGCCCAACGGCATCATATAGTAGGACATTCAACATTATATTTTATGCTTCATTGCGGCTTTTATGTTACCTTTCTTCAAAATAGCCTCTATGAATTTCAATTCACTCCCGTATATAAGCCAATAAGTAACAAGCTTTCAGGTACGGAAAAACTCACTCACGAACGCTCAAAAATACATTCTTCTCAAATCACAAACAAATGTTCAAAGAAAAACGTATAACCACTCAAATAGCGAGCGTACTAACGCACAACAGCCAACGATCGCTCATAGCGATGGCGATAAACTCAATGCATAAATTCACTCAAAAATAAAGCTTGAAGCTTTCTGTTTTGGGTTTGTTGTATTTTCAATAACATCAACCGCATGTACAATGTACATACATACGTATGCAGAGCAAGAACTGGTTTTGTGTTTTGTGTACCAAGCTTTATGGTTTGTCGTTGTTGTGTTTGCAATAAAAACAATCGCATGTACATACATATGTATGCAAAGCAAGAACTGGTTTTGTTTGTAATTCATTTAATAGTAAGTGCTGAATCAACGAAAAGGAACCCTAATTACATTTTTATACAATGTTTTGTAAACGTGAGGTGAAAAAAATTTCTCTAAAAATAAAAAAATAAAAATAAAAAAATAAAAATGCGCCACTCGGGACTCGAACCTGAGCTCCTTGGTCCGTAGGCAGCATACCTCACCATTACGCTACAAACGTATTCGGAACTTTATTGTCTAAATTCGAATTTATTCAATCAGGTTTCTTTTTTTTGTTCTTTTCAAATGTTTCACCTCAACTTCTCTTCACTTTCTGATTGTAAAATATAACAAAACGTTTGGGAAATTTTGTATTTCCAAACTAGTTTGGAAAACCTTGAATAAAAGGGTTTGGAAAATATTGCATAATAAACTAGTTTACTTCACTGCATATTGGTATTTTTGGTAGAAGTTATAAATACATATGTATGTAGATCTATTTCGGAGAACACCACATCCCATCAGACTTCTTTTTACTTTTATTCTTGCGTCCGCATAAAACATCCTTTAATGAAAAATTTCACTAAAAAGTCAAAAATAAATAATAGCTTAAAAAACTAAAAAACACGCTTTAATCTTAAAAATCGTACTAAAAATTGAGAAATAATTTAATTAGAAACAAAATGATGAACGAAAATATAAGTATTTAAGGAAAAGCGTGGGGGTGCTCAATAATATTTGAACATGAAAATATTCGATTCGTACAACTATTACAAATATATACCTAGTTGCGAAATTAAAGAGTACGATATATGAAATCTCAAAAAAGTCAAAATAAAATTATTAGTAAAAAAACACCGATTTTAAATATTTTTTGACATACTGAGCACCCCACGCTTTTCCTTAAATACTTATATTTTCGTTCATCATTTTGTTTCTAATTAAATTATTTCTCAATTTTTAGTACGATTTTTAAGATTAAAGCGTGTTTTTTAGTTTTTTAAGCTATTATTTATTTTACTATTCAAAGTCATTCACGCGAAGGCGGCCATCGCCGTGCAAGAGTCACGGTGCATAGTCATGGGAGTTGTTATCTTCCCTAAAGGAAATGTAATGAGGAAAGTATTGGTGATATTGCGGATATTTGGCCTACTGGGTATACATGTTTGTAGACCAGTGTTGAACGAAAGAGCAATACGGAGCAAAACGGAGCTGCTCGGCTACACATACGAGTCGTGTGTGTGCTGCTAGCAAGCAATTGCGACCAGGGATGCCACTTTTGGGCTTTTCCTACCAAAACTGGTAGGATTTATTCCTTTTGGTAGGTTGGTAGGACGATTTGAATTTTTGTAGGTTTTTGCCTTCGTTCAACTAACATCACGGATTTGGTACATTTGGTCACTTTGCCACAACACTGTTGAGAAAACGTGTTTAATACTAAAGTTTTCAAAATAAAAAAAAAAAATAGTATTTTTATTTTAAGCGGTAAAAAACAAAAGTGTCCGGTTACTGCAGGGTGGTCGGTTACTGGCACAGTTACCCTAAATGAATTTGTTGAATATGGTTAAATCTCACATTAAAAAAAAATTGGTAGGCTCGAAGCCATTTTGGTAGTTTTTTGGTATGAAAAAAGTTTTCTTAGTGGCATCCCTGATTGCGACGCCTACAACCAATTAGTCTGCACTTGAATTTCATGCTGTGTACATCGATCTAGCTATGGGTAATGGCGCAATTTTTTTGACGCTGATACAATAACGCCAGCGCCAACCGTGGCGCCAACTCACGGTACTGGCGCAATAACACCTTTAGCGCAATTGTCATCGAATAATCGATAAATAACATTTTTTCGCTTGTTACTGTTTACCATCCCCGTTTTATTTCTTTTGGCGCAATTCTGCTTACATATACGAGGGCACAATTAATTTTAATTTTCATAATCATTTGGAAAAATATTCCGTATATATGTGAAAATATGCTGGAAATTAGAGTCACTTAGATCACTATCAAGCACACATAATTGTGACGTCATACGTATACATATACTATGGTGCTGTTATTGGCGTTGTGGTTGCGCCATTTTACACTAGCGCTATATTGGAGCTGGTGTGAGCGCACGAAATTGAGTCAGTGTTATATTGCAATAGCGCATCATTGAGTTGGCGCTACATTGAGTTGGCGCTATACTGAGTTGGCGCTACATTGAGTTGGCGCTACATTGAGTTGGCGATATATTGAGTTGGCGCTATATTGAGTTGGCGCATTTCCCAAATCGGAGTTAGCGCAATAACACCAGGGTTGGTGTCAGCGCAATTGCGCCGCGCAGCGCAGTGTTACCCATGCCTACATCGATCGCGCAAAGAATTTTTTTCTTTCTTTCTGAGCAATAGGTATGCGACATCTGCTTATACGCGCACACTAATGCAAAAATATGTTGCGCTTGTGTAAGTAGCGCAGTCGGCGGTGTGCATCACTGTTGTAGACTAACAAACTTTCTTATTCGCTTATCGATCTGTACCTAAAAAAGCTTTACTTTCTAATTTGGGCAACGTATGAGTACATTTTGAACCCATTATTAAACAAACAAAAACATGTCAATACTTACTTATATATGAACATATACCAATCTTGTAAGTTGTTTCATTAGACGAGTTCCCGTGGCAGTGATCCAGATCCGGATAAGAAGTTTGCATGCAAATGCAACAAGAAGTCTGTGATCCTGGCGTTTATCTGTATCAATTACGGATCCGTATAGATTGTAATAGGTTGTTTTGATCCAAATAAATACCAGGATCACAAAATTGTTGTCGCATATGCTTGCAAAATTTGTATCCGGATCTGGATCACTGCCACGGGAACTCAGCTATTGGCTACTCCATCGACTTAACAATTTAGCAAGTGGTAAAAAATAAGTACATAAATTCATAACAAGAGAATTCTTTGATTTTCTATAAATATTCTTTCTATAAAAAAAAACAGAAGCCAACAGAACCATTCGCATGCACTTGCATCTGCTGTGACACATACCTATTTGTGTACATATGTATGTACATATACACATGTGCATAAAATAAAACATATTTACATGCATTTATGTATGTATGTACATAAGACTATTAAGCAACATTGGGCATGAAAAATTAATTGAAAATGCAACATTTTCACAGTCTGGAAAGTCTGGTTTGGGTGGTGTAAAAAATCATACAATACAAACTACTCGTACTACTGGTCAAATGACTTTCATTGTCGTTTCTATGAAAAACGAAATCGATTGCGCCCAGCCACCGCGCGCCCATGAGCAATCTAGTCGAATGAAAATGTACGATTTGCCACCTTGCGCCTGTGATCTGTCCACCATGAAATATTTCTATAGATGGATGTAACTACTACATGATGGTAACCAATAGCTAATGGCCGAATTGGCAAACAGGATTGCCGTGAAAGTGACTGCGTTTAAAATAGCGCACGCGCCACGGTTCACTTTTATGTAGGTACATATTTTACTATTTGATTTATGGCGCAATCTACTAAATCGCTAGTCAGTTTACTTTCTGTGATTTTAATGTTGCACAAACAAGTGTCTAGCCTAAATATGCATGTATGTACATAGACATAGGTATCTGATAGATTTTTTTTGCTTTTTTAGCAAAAGATGGTTTTATTATTTATAAAAATTATAATTGATAATTATACTGTGCGAAAAGATTCTACGTAATTGATGAAATCAAAAGAAGAGGAAACTTTATCCCTCTCTTATCAAAACCTTATAGTGGATTTTTGGCCTATAGGTTTGGTTTCGTTTTTATTTGCATTTTTTGATAAAAATGAAAGAATTTCTTACAAAATGTATGTTATGTTACTGTTTTTGGGTCAAGGAATTCATTTTTGATGTTTATTTTTACACTTAGAAAAATAATCACAGTAGTATCAACAGTTTTCTTCTGTTAAATCCTAAATTCGTTAAATTAACAGAAATATGTTTAAGTAGACACATTTAGAGTTATATAAACGAAAACATCTTTTACTTTAACAAATATATCTATTAAAACCTATTTGTTAGTTCAACAGGACTGATCGTCAATTATTAACGGAAATTTTTGTTGATATAACTGAGTCACTGTTAACTTAACCCTAATATCTGTTACTGTAGCCTTTATATTTATTTGTTGATTCAACAAATCATTACTGTTGACTATCAAAAGAAAAACAACAAGTTGCCGGTGCTTTTACTGCTCATGTTTGGCGGCGCAATTTTAGTGAATTTTTGGCTTTAATTAAGCAAACAAAAGACAAAAAAAATAATACATAATAAGTGTTGTTGTTTGTGCTGCTGTTACTGTTATTGATATTGCTTCCACCTCAAAGACTAAGGCATATGCAAGGCAAATTAAAATGAAACCAGACCTATAGGCCAAAAATTCATGACGGGGCTTTATTACTAGAGGGGTAAGCTTTTCTTTTCTTTTGGTTTTATTAATTACGGAGAAATTATCCCTCAGTTTGACACAAAATTCATTTATTTAAGTACAGTGCGTATTCTCGAAATGCTCTCCAATACTTGTTTGCATTTCGAATAATTTCCTCGAGATTGAAACCCATTTTTAAGTATATTGTTTACAACGAAGATAAGGAAATTTGCTGTGAAAGAAAATTCAATAATATTAGGTACTCATATTTGTGTATTAAAAATACAGTATGTACGCAAGATTCTGCAATATTAGCATTGCAAAGAATAAATATGAAAGAAATGTGCTGATCAAAGGTAGAGTTGTTGCAGTTTTGTGAGAAAAAAAAAAGTGCTGTGAGCATATATGCTTTTTTGCTCGCAATAAAGATGAAAGTCACGATAATATGGCATGCGCCAACATACGCTCCCATGACCATTTCCGAATGTGACTACAACGCTTCAATACTCTGCGCACTTGTTTGTTTTTGGAAGCGAAGGCCGCTAATACACTGCTTGCTAACCAACCTGTTTGCTTGCGAATGCGACGAGTTTTTGCGGCACTGGCTCAGCTTTCTGTTCAAGTGCACAAGTTTGAAATGGCACATATTGGATAGCACATCATTGATCATGACATTTAGTTTGCATTGGAGTATCGCCGTAAACGGTTGTAATTTGCGGAAAATGTGTGTGCCCTAAATAATGGGTAAAAAAAAACGTCATAAAATTACAAAAAAAAAAAACAACATTTTAACTCAGTGAAAATTTCAAATTAGGTGCCCAGCATTTGTACCTTTATGTATGTGTGTACTGTTTGTTATATCGTTTTGCTAAGTTTCGCAAGTTCGTGGTTTTTTATCAAAACTAAAAAAAAAATTAAATTTAAAAATATAGACATGCTTTTATGTACTGAGATAATGAAATAAGAGTTAAGTATATACATATAAAAAAAACTACTAACAATATAATATTCTGCAACGATATTGTGCTTTTACCGCGATCTAAATAATCATATTCGAAAGATGTACATATCTACATAAAAATGTAGTTTACATCTACATAGCTCTGTATGTAAAATCGATGTTGGAGTAAGTGTTAAGTTTAATTTTAAAAACGCTGCAGCAATTAAGGTAATTTGTGGTAATTGATAATAAATCTGGCTATATGCTTACTATCACCATGCATAACATTTGTGTGTATAAGCAGATATAAGTTAAAGTTATAATGGTTAATAGTTAATGGTTTTGTAGAACTTTCACTAATAACGGAGGTAACGGAGAAAAATTCTGAGTCGCGCAAAACTAATTATAATAACATTTAGCCATGGTACATAATTAATTCTAAATCAATCATAACAGATGACCCAACACGAATACCTACTAAAGACAAAGCAAACCATAGAAACAAAAGAAAAATTACATATAATGGAATTTCAAAGTATGTAAGTTTCTAAGAACCGTATTCAAAATGGAAGTTGCTTCTATTTATTACATAAATTAAGTTAATTCTTGTGACACAATTAGCTCTTTTGTTTGCCCATCAAATACATTTTTTGTTTGTTCTATTATTTTATTGTTATCTTATTGTAGTCAAGCTTTTTAAAGAAAAATTTATTAGCCAAAAATAGTCGAATGAAAAAAGTACCTACCAAAAACATTCGTGGTGACTCTTTAATTTTATTATTTTTTTTTTTCAACGAATTTCGAATTAATTTTAATTTTGATTGATGCTTACCCGGGCCGAGATTCGAAATTGGAATCTCTGGCATGGCAGGCGAGCAATCTATGCACTAAGCCATAGTGGCAATTACGCGGAAATTGTTGTCCAAACTAATCATAATTGGTGTAATAAAATATTTGGAATAAATTTTAATGAGATTCTAAACAACAAAGCAAATTCATTCAGTTAAATTAGCAACATATGTATATGTAGTATACTTATACAAGGCAGACTGAGTCATCAGATACGCAATCAAGCGTGTTCGGCTGCCTATTATTACATGGGTTCACTTCCGTTAGTACACAAAGAATAGCAACCAAGCTGACGGTCTTCCTCTTACATGCATTCATACATAGTAGATACATATGTATGTACATTTCAACATATTAGATATTATACACCTGTAGAATATATTTGCATTCATCATACATGTACCTACGTGTATATGTACATATCGTCGTACCATACGAAAAGTAGCACAAAATTTCTGACGAAATCTAGCAATAAAAATATTCTGTACGGAAAGTATCTAGAACATTTGACTTTTGGCTGTAAAAAATTATTTATAAATTGCATACTTCGATACGCTTTTAATTCGCTATATGATGCCATAAAGCTCAACTAATTACTTAATTTATTTCGATATATCTATTTTTACCGCAGAATGCCTAATTTCCGAAATATAAAAGCCTCAACGTAGAGGTCTTGGTTTTTCCCATTGCAGACACCTTTTGGATACCTTTTTTTTTCCTCAAGCTATCAGAAAATGCGTTGGGAGCGAGAAAATTCGGTCATATAAAATTTCTATACAATTTACAGTTATTCTAATGTGTATTGTACATATATACATACATATGTAGATACATACTTACCCTGCAGCGAAATCAACTACCCAGCAGGGCTTTCTCTTACATGTAATGGGTAAAATCATCGAGAAATCTTGATTCATCGCTTACACTTTCGAATACGGATTGCATTACTTTAACATAGGCATGTCATTGGCGGTATTGTCTTACAATATTGTAGACAATAATGCATTATATAATCGCTACTAATATTGGAAAAAATAAGCTCTTACAAGTAATAAGTTCTTTCACTGGTATAAGTAATTGCATATATCACACAATCCAGTATAGTAATCTATAATGTATTATAATAAAAACTGGCAAAATAAACGAGAATGAGGGTAAATTTCTTTACAAAATTGCTATTTGCAAAAATTTAAATCAATATAGGCTTTGCAAAATATATCGACAGTGTTCCAAATCTTTTCGCTTATTTTATGCAATGCCGGTTAACGAAAAAATAATTTTAAAACTATGAGTGAGCAATTTATGCCGAAAACAAATAGCACACAGAATGAATAAAGAATCAAAACATTCTTTGAAAAATGTATTAAAAAAACTATTTGAATAATAATTATTACACTATGTATTTGCACAGCTATTGGCTTATTTAAAAAATTTTCAACGATGGAATAACGCGACTAACCACGACAATTTTATAATGAAAACTGGCAAAATAAACGAGAATGAAGGTAATTTGCTTTACAAAACTGCTATTTAGAAAAATTAAAATCAAAGCAAAGCGTTTGCAAAAAAATAACGGCAGTACCCCAAACCTTTTCGATTATTTTCTGCAATACCAGTAAGCGAAAAAATAATAATTTTAAAACTGTCGCATTACAAGTAATGAGCAAAGTAAGCGAAGGAGTGTTTATTAGCTATTTGTAATGCGTTATTTCATTGAATACAAGTTCAAGCCATTACCAAAATATGGAAAAACCCTGCTGGGTAGTTGTAAACTAATTGACAATAGTTGGCCATACAGCTCAACTAGTCAGCCATCTATCTTTTTTTCATATTAGCAACTGGTATTTTTAACACGGTGATGACCTAGGAAATGGCAATTGTCAGTATCCACACCCACCAGAGTCATACCACTTGACTGACTAGTCAGTATACACACCAGCATCATACCACTTGACTGACTAGTCAGTGTAGATATCAGAACTATACCAGTTGACTGACTAGTTTTACATGCTACTCCAATGAAAATAAAAATTGCAAAATAAAGTTTCTAATACATTTATTTAGTTATTAGAATATGATATTTAAATTAAAGAATTCAGGCACATTAGATTGTGATCTTGCATATTAAATATTTAGGAAAATTAACATTAACATTGTGAATAAGTAACACGTTGACTATTCTAAGCTTGTCATTTATATTGATGATTTTCTGACTTTATACAAACATATCATGTACTTTTTTCTATGGCTGAAGTAGTATCTAATATACAGGGCTATATTAACATCTCAAACTATGTTATATTTGTGGTATTCACCTGATTTAATGATCTAGCAATTTGCAACCAACTAAATCTACAAGGGGCCTACTACGCAGGGTTCGAATACTACAACAACAATATGAATCTAGTTGGGCAACTCCCATAATTTATCTAGTCAGTTAACTGGTAGGTTGGCTGACTAGTTTGGACTTTCGCTGCAGGGTACCTACAAACATTTATACATATGTATATTAAACTATGTATATAACTGTGCTCCATTGTTCGCCAACATTGCTGTTGCGAAATGAAAAGAAGAACATACATCCATACATACATGTGTACACAAAAGTTGTGCGAAAAGAGTTGCAGATTAAGATGATATGATCTTCTGAATTAAGGTTAGTCAGAAGGAAGACGATACCACAAATTAGTAGATATGGGCGAACCCATTTCCAATTGTCTACGATCGACTTTTGTTTGCCAATGTATCTGAATTGGTTGTGAATTATTCCTATATATCTATTCCTATATAACTATACCTATTCCTATATACTCGTATTTTGAATTAATTATAATCCGATCATCAAGCCAAACGGACAGTTTTACAAATTAACATTTTATTAGTACATAGGTGCCAGAGCAGATTCTCTGTATAGGTATATGCACTGAGGGAAAAAGGTAATTGTAAAAATAACTCCCAACGGTGACAATGTTACATTTTTCAATGTCGACTAATTTCTTGTTGAATAACACTTTTTTTATAGTTAAAGTAAATATTTTTCTGTTAGTTTAAATGTAAAATAGTCAATTTAGCAATAATTCGTAGTTAAAAATAATCTAACAATATAAGCAATTTCATTACATCATCAGCATTTCCAATTTGGCATGGCTACATTGTCAACTTAAAGTTGGCATTGTTGTTCTGACGTTCAGAAATTTTACTCTGGTGTGGCTACATTGTCCGCTTAAAGTTGGCATTCTCGATTTGACATTGAGAAATTTTAATTCGATATGGCTACATTTTCAACTTAAAGTGGGCATTGTTGATCTGACAAATTTCAAATCCAAACGTGTATACAATTTGTAGCCGAAATTGAACGGCGTGCGTAAAAAGCAAACTCGACTCCCAATTTTTGTTTTGCGTGACAGTGGAATTTAGATTGTTTCTTCTTCTTCTTGATTGGCGCTTAACCGTCTAGACGATTCTGGCCGAGTCCAACAGAGCGCGCCAATTGCTTCTGTTTCGTGCAGCATGGCGCCACTTGGGAACACCTAGGGAGGCAGCATCGCTGTCCACCTGATTTTCCCAACGCAGTGGAGGTCTCCCTTTTCTTTTGCGTTCAGCGGGTTTCGATAGAAATGCTTTCTTGGCCGGAGCGCCTTCGTCCATTCTCACGACATGACCTGCCCAACGCAGCCGCTGGATCTTTATTCGCTGAACAATGTCGATGTCTGTGTAAAGCTCGTACAGCTCATCGTTAAATCTCCGTCGATACTCGCCCTCGCCAATGCGCAAAGGTCCATAAATCTTACGAAGAACTTTTCTCTCGAATACTCCAAGTGCCATCTCATCTCATTTTGAAATTGTCCATGCTTCTGCGCCGTACATGAGGACTGGAACGATGAGCGTCCTGTAGAGTGTGATTTTTGTTTGTCGAGAGAGGACTTTACTTTTCAGTTGCCTACTTAGTCCGAAGTAGCATTTATTGGCAAGCGTGATTCTTCGTTGGATCTCCGTGCTGACATCATTCTTGGTGTTAATGCTGGTTCCCAGATAGACGAAGTCCTTAACAGTTTCGAATTTGTAGCTATCAACATTGACGTGGCTGCCAAGGCGTGCTGTTTCTTTGTGTGATGACAGGAGGTACTTCGTCTTGTCCTCGTTGACCGCCAAACCCATTTTCTTAGCCTCTTTATCCAGCTTGGAGAAGGCAGAACATACGGCGCGCGTGTTAGTGCCAATGATGTCGATGTCATCGGCGTACGCCAGCAGTTGCACACTCTTGTGATATAAGATGCTTCCTGTATGGTTAAGTTCTGCAGCCCGTATTATCTTTTCCAGCATCAAATTGAAGAAGTCGCACGAAAGAAAGTCACCTTGTCTGGAACCTCGTTTGGTCTCGAACGGCTCGGAGAGGTCCTTCCCAGTTCTGACGGAGCTGGTGGTGTTAGTCAACGTCATTTGGCATAGCCGTATAAGTTTAGCAGGGAAACCAAATTCAGACATTGCGGCATACAGGCAATTCCTATTCGTGCTATCAAAACCGGCTTTAAAATCGACAAAGAGATGGTGTGTGTCGGATCCTTTTTCATGGGTTTTTTCCAGCATTTGTCGTATTGTGAAGATCTGGTCGATGGTAGATTTACCAGGTCTGAAGCCACACTGATAAGGTCCAATCAGATTGTTGACGATAGGCTTCAGTCTTTCGCACAATACACTTGCTAAGACCTTATATGCGATATTCAGGAGGCTTATCCCACGATAATTGGCGCGTACTGTGGAGTCTCCTTTTTTGTGGATTGGGCAGAGCACACTTAAGTTCCAATCGTCGGGCATGCGCTCGTCCGACCATATTCTGCATAGGAGTTGATGCATGCTCCTTATCATGATCAGGTGGTGGAACATGCCTACCATCATCTGCTATTGGGGATTCGGGTCGTACATCTTCTCCTTCCGCACTTTCACTGTTGCCATTATCTAGCAAGGAGGAGAAGTGATCCCTCCACAACTTAAGTATGCTCTGGACATCAGTTACCAGATCACCGTTATCATTTGTTTACAAAAAATTAATCACTTCCTTTCGATATCGTGTGTGTTATATATTCTACAAAATAACAAAGTTTCCTCGGATTTTCTATCTTGTTCCGACAATGAGTGAGGTGGGGAATCATGCGGCGGATGCCAAGGGAAAACAGAAAGGCATATTAATACAGATTGGTGGCATATTATTAGGTGGATTTAAAGTGTTGGCGATTGCTGTGAATGAGCATGCGTTGGTGGCGCTTTTTAAATGAATTACCAACAAATATCTCGTGAACTATAAGCCTCCGGAAAATTTTGATTTCGGTTTTGATATCTGTGAGAGCACCCTGCAAAAGTCGAATATAACTCTAACTCCCGGTGTGGTCCTCAATTTTTTCCAATGAATTGAGTGGAGCTACAGCTTTTTGCCGACTCCGAATGGCAGATGAATTTTTCTTGAAAACAGACAGAATTAGATTCGAGCGGTTACTGCTGACGGGTTAATTCCTCTTTTTTGGAAAACTTAATTGGTAGAATTCGAAACGCGGTACTTCTGCATAGTAGACGAGCACACTTTTTAGTTAATTTTCTTTATTTTTAGTAAATGGCATCAGGGAACTTTGAAACCATTTGTTTTCATAAATTCCTCCTGAGCTATACTACCCTAATGTATGTATTCGCCATAACCGCAAATGCTTCTAAAAGATCATTCAACTTTGCGGTTTTGTATACATACTATAGTGTTAATTTAGTTATACACGTGCATACATAAGTATGCACATTAGATCGTATCGTAGAAAAAGTGGATGTATAGGCTTGAGAATTTCGAAAATGGGAAAGAGGAAATTCTGGTTTACTCTACTCTACTTTATTTTGTAATATGTAAATAATATGCAAAAACCTTATTACCTATAAACATCAGTGAAAGTTGCAATGGCAGACAGTCGTGAACGTATACGTGGACCATCGCGAGACGGACGTGAATTTCTTACCAGTCCCAGACAAGTTTTACGTCGCTTGATGTTGCTTTCCGAAGGTCGACAGTACAGGGAGGCAGCTGGGCTTGTTGGTCGGCTAGGACCATCCGTTTTGCGCTCGGTGATTGCAGAGCTGCCAATTGATTTGCTACTGGAACATTTACCACATAGTGCCTATCTATTAGAGTCTTTTTTTAGCAGGTAAATTGAAAGACGCTAATTAGATTGCATTAATTCATTTACCATTACCTACATATATGCACATACATATGTATTACGATCTTAGATTGCTTACCGTCAATCCCTCGCCGAAACCTGATGTCCCAATCGAATCGGTTGTTTGGCAGCTTGTTCGTCTCTTTGCTCGTCCACATGAATCAGGATTGCGGCAACGCTGTATCAAGCTCGCACAAGCTATAGCGCAGTATGAGCCGAATTCAAGGCAAGCTTTGCGCGAACGACGAAGATCATTTGATAATGCGGTTCAGGGGTTGGGTGTGCACGGTCTCACAACAGATCCCTCTGGACAATTGGTATCATTGTATGTTGCACTCAAGACTGAGCTACAAAGACATGTGGACACATACAAAATGGCCATACACAAATTGGAAGAAATGAGCATAGCTCCCATGAATCAAGATCCGGCGCATTCCTCCCATCAGCGTTTACTTGCCATCAACTATGGTGACATACAGCAAAGGCTTATCGAAAATAAGACCCTGCTAAACATGGTCGACAAGCCAGCATTTAAACAGCTGGCCAGCCTTATTGAAAATCTAAGTCAACGTGTGGAAAATGACAAAGAAGTATTGAAATGCGTTGGTCAGGTGAAACGTTTGGTTGGAGAGGCGTGCATAGAGAAACAACCGGCAGCTGGATTGTTAATGAATTTCGCACGCGGTTGTGATACCGTTTTGCAATTGATGGGCATTGAAAGTATGCCAGCACATCCGATTGGACTGGGCGGCGATAGTAGTAGTAGCTGTAGTGATGGCTATCACTCGGATGATTCGGCAAGCGAAGAAGCGAGGTAAGAAGAAAACATTTTCGATCCTGCATACACACATACATACATATATACATACATATTATGTACTTAGTATATCCATTTAATAACTTATATACCTGCAATAACAACATATGTAAATCTATTATTATTATCCACAGTGAAATTGTAATGCAATATCACTCACTATATTTGGAGAACAGAACAGACACATTGGAAGCCCTAGATGGTTTAGCACAATTGAAGCATGCACAAACTTTGAAAATAAAAATAATTTTTTCGATAATTGTGGTAAGTTTTAATACTTCCTAAAGCCTAGTAGTAGATACTAAGTTCACGGTTGTGAAATTACGCCAGCAACATGCATATATTTTGCCGTGAAATGTTGCTAAAAACATTTTTTTCTCAAATGATTATAAACTCAAACTGAACAAATGTAAAAAAAAAACCTAGAGCATTTCCTCAGAACCAACGTCAAATTTTTGCAAGAAAATCACTTTTTAATACCTGTTTGTTTATATATAAATGTTATAATATAAATGTCAACTTCAACAAATGTCACTTTTCGCTCGAAATTAAATGGCATTGCATACCTATTCAAATTGGCGTGAGAAATGTTGCTGCCATAATGTTGCTAACATGTTGCGCAACGTTTTCACGGCATTATTACTATTATAAAATATCACGGCATTATTACTAGTATAAAATATTATCATGTTGGTTGGCATTATCGTGCATCTTATTCTTTAATGCTTTTATTTATTTATTTATTTATTTATTTATTTATTTATTATTAGAAAAATCAAAAATACAATTATCATTTTACTTAAAAATATTTAATATTTTCATAATAAAAATTAACTTCAATATGATTTTAAGTTACTTTATTTGCAAATTTTGATTGAGATAGTACATAATACATATTTAGGGGATTCACAACCTGTCATATTGCGTCATATCGTCATAAGTCATAATATTTTGTTGTTGCATTCTAGGCTATATGTGTACTAAATAAATACAACTCTGCACGATATGTTTTTGGGTAGTCGTATTTGATCAGCTGTTTTGTTTACTTCTTCACAGGGCTTCGGAAAAGTCTTTTATAACTATTTCCGTACAATAATTTAATATGACATATGACTTTATGACACTTTGTGAATCGCCTAATTGTCTGCACATAAATACACATTATGAACACATATGTATCTACATCTGTAAATATGTATATAATTGCTAATTCAATAAATTTAAGTTTTCTATACATCTGTAAATATGAAGTCACTTTCCAATAGTATTTTTTAAATGCCAACAACTTTGCTTACAGCAATCACAAAATTTTCAAGTCATTTTAAATTTTATAAATATTGTAATCAAATATTAAGAAATATTTTAACGATAATATTAACCATGCAATAAAAATATAAGATAAGATAAGAAATAAGAGAAGAAAATCTGCTAATGGTCAACAGCAGAAAGCAATTGCATGCTGCTGAACTTTTATTTTCGCTTAAGGGATCTTTTTGGCGGTGATCGTCAACAATAAATGGCCACTCACTTTTAGCGATATGATTACCATTACAATTCACTTCAATTATTTATTTACATATATATGTATGTACATATACAATTTTTTTTTTATAGTTATCATTTCGTCTGTGTCACAGTATGCGCGAACGAAAGGTAATTGAAGTGCGACGAATATTAAATTGTCAGTTGGATGCATCAAATGAGATCACACTCAATTTGGATCGTTCGGTGCGAACATATTTGCATGAGACTATTGAATCGTTTCCATTGGGCGATATTGAACGATCTGTTTTCAATCAGGTGCGTTATACTAAGTACAAAACCTATTACCTACTGAGAAACCGAAAAATGCAAGTGTATGTACATATGTATTTGTTCAGGTACTCTCCACATTGCCCGAATATCCCTGTTTGGAGTCCTGCCCACCGCTTATGCATTTTGTAAGTGCTTGTGTACGCGTAGCTTGGCGATCAATTAATCAAAAGTCACCTTATTACCTTGACAGCGATTTTAATCTAGGTAAAGCGCAAACTTACAATTTAAATAACTATGTAGTATAAATAAAAAATTTTAATTAACTATGTTTGTACATTTTTACTTATTTATAGGCTTTTTGCGTCCAGAAAAACACGAACGCCATTCACAGTCGGATAGCCGTTCCGATCTGATTAAAGCATTTCTTTGGCCAGCGCTAATGCAGAATAATCACTGTGTGTACAAGGCTATAGTAGCCACTTAGTCCAATCAAAATTAACTTTATCGTTACGCATGCATACAAATTAATAAGTTTTTATAATAAAATGTAAAAAAATGTAT
This sequence comes from Urophora cardui, assembly GCA_960531455.1. Classification (NCBI taxonomy): domain Eukaryota; kingdom Metazoa; phylum Arthropoda; class Insecta; order Diptera; family Tephritidae; genus Urophora; species Urophora cardui. Next base: position 13,467,905 of record OY482672.1, on the reverse strand, counting down.
AAATACTTACAATAAATACGTATTTACCTATGAAACTATTGGTTTTAACAATAGACTTATACTAATTTTTTTATTTATACATTGCAATGGATTAAATCTATAAAAATCAATAATTTCACTCGGCGAACTGAATGTTTTTTCATCTGGTTTTCGTTGTCCAATGCCATACAGATTTTGGCCCTTTATTTGCCTAATGAAGAGATGGAAATATTGCTGTTGAGCAAAAACGGTGACAATATATTTAATTGAAAGATCCTGTTTAATGGAATATGAGAAGGAAAATGCAAGTTTATAAGTAAATGTTAGTTTAATGCTTCAAATAAATACTTACCGCTTCTTTGAACGGTCGAACCAAGCAAGAACCATCTTCTCTGCAATTTAAAATATCCTCAGCCGTCGCTCTATCAACAAGTCGATAGTATTGTTCAGTTTCAATTTTGCGACGCTCAATCTCAAGATAATTTGCATCAACATCATCTATAAATTAAAATATACAAACTTTCATATTCGCTATATAATGGAGTAGGTAATTCAACGCTGCATTACAGCAAACTACTGTATGGACTAGCAACAGCAGATTAATATAAACAGCAATATTTCTTATTGTTTAATTGAATTGGCGATATCTATGTATTATTACTAACCATAAAAATGCAAATAATTTTATAAATAAAATATGTATCTCTCTACTCTCCAAAATTATCTACTCACCAACAATGACATAATCATGATGCTGGACTATTTTTGCTGGCACTGTTCTTTCGCCTCCAATCATGAATGCGCTTTCGTCATCATTATTCACGTTTGTTTCGTCTGGAGCATGTGGTGGAGCTTCTTTATTGTTCAAACAATAATCACAACAAACACAACAACTCACCGAACTTGAACCACATGGGATGCATGAACATAAATTACTGCTGTTGTAGACGCAGTTGAAAACATTCGAAAAGAAGCGCGCGAGCAAATTATGCAAAACAGTCCAATAGACGCGCAAACACCAGCACATAATATTCAGAATGGTGTATGACGTTGAATTAATGATGAGATGAAGAGGGAGGGTCCACTGTTTTATTTAAAAAAAAAAGTGATGTACCTAAAAACTAAAATGTTTCCGCGCCACACATCTTAAACAAGAGCAAGTTGTGTGAAAACTGCGCACCCGAATCACGCAGACAGACAATTGCCGTATTAATTACGAATACCTACTATAAGCAGATAATGAAAATAAATATAAAGAATAACAGCACAATATTAGTATATACAGCCAAACAAACATACATATTACAATGTATAATAATATGTAAATATGTACATACAGACAGTTGGATTTAACGTTCTGTAGAGAGAATAAGACCGGCTATAAAAATCAGCTATAAGGGAACTTTATTGCGACCGCGTTAAGCACTCATCTCAATCGATTCGCTAACTGTTACTTGTTGCAATTTTTGTGACTTGTCCATTCATTATCAATTAAAAAATTTTTTTAGTGACTACATACTAGTGGCCCACTCTTGTTAAGAAGGTTGCTAGTAGCTTGTGGACACAAAAAATTTAACAATTTAGGACATCAGGATTGGTTTGCAACAAACTAGTGCCCCAGTAAAGTAGTGATTAACTAGTTTCTGAATAATAAGTTGCTTCATTGTCCAGCTGGTATTTAAGGTAAGTATGTATTTAGTAGATATGTATGGACTTGTCAGCAAGCATGGAAGACAAACTGTCGCTAACTGTGGGAGCGCTTCGCGATGCTTATGTTACATTTTAAGATATATACTTATACATAATTCATTCACACGTACAAAGTTTGTTTGGCATATTCATATGTACATATGTATATCTACACTTATAAATATGTACCTTGCAAAAATAATTGGGCAATATGATCTATTTGTGGTAGATTGGAGTACTTACAAAGAGAACCTTTAAATAGCTGCAAAGGACCAGTTCATGTATGTATGTATGTATGTATGTACATACATACATATGTACATCAGCTTGTAGTTAGACAAACATATTAACAAACCAAAATGAATTGGCAGTCGTATAAATCTTTTTGATAGATTAATTTTAAATTCAAATCGTTCCATCTTGCAACATGCGTAATAATATAATAGTACATCGTAGCTACTCCATGGAGTATTTTTTTGGCTAGTTTATAAATTAATACACCATAGGTACTGGAATATGTGATTCCGTCCTATGACAACACTATGTTAATTGGACCATATTTTTAACACAATTTTATTAGTTTCCTCTGTATATTTGTATGTACACAAATTACGTATACGCAATGTAGTGCGTTTTTTTCAAAATATGTAGGATGTTTTTTAGTTTTCTTCAAACTATTATTTTATGAAATGTAGTAAGTTATGGAGTAATCGGCTGGTCCATAGCGAGTAATCCATAGATGGGTGTATGGAGTACTCTGAATTTTTGCAGGTTTTATACGTGCATATGCACATACATACATATGTATGTATGTATGCACTTAATTTGAGATACATAGATGCACATGTGCAGCTACATATTTCCGGTGTGAGTATTTTTGATATCGTATTTTATTTTACTTGTTTTTTTAACCCTGTGGCTTTGAGCCCTTAAATAATGGTTCACTACAGTTGATTTTGAAATTATATTCAAGCACTTTCGACTTAGAAATTTGGTTTGTTCTGGATCCTTTCTGTACTTGGGTCCCCAATAATAAAGATTAATTAAATTAAAATACCTGTGGTCGCGAGTTACATATGTATGTATGTTTGTTCATATAGCCAGTGTACTGTTAACTTCTATATAATACAAAAAAACAATGTACCAAGAGAAACCCTCATGAAAATACCTCTTCATAATATAGGGTCAGAATTTTTCAAATCAGCACAAAAAATTTTTTTTTCTTTGATTTTTATGATTCGCGTCTTAATCGATAGCTCTCCGTGTCAAGAATTAGTTCCCGAAATATTTTTGCAAAATGAACATTTTTGCAATAGTTATTCGCCAAGAAAGTTTTACATCAACTTCTTTAAAAAAAATTATTGTTAATCGACGGTACAATTAAATTTAACGCGAAGTACGCCAAATGTTAGGTAATTATGTATATTTTAAAATAGTTTTTGAAAAAAATTAAAAAAAAAATTTTCTGTATCCTTTTTAAGGATAATTGTTGTTATCAATGTTCTCCGCCTAGGAAAAATTCGGAAAAAATATTGTAGATGTAATGATGCATCGTAAGCTGAATTCCGAAGAAAAAAAGATGGGGACTCTTACCGTTTAAATGCAAAATGCGATTGAACGATTCCCCTCTTCAGCCTAGTAACATTACACTACTCTAAAATTATTAATTTGAAATAATTCCAAGAGATTCAGGTATAGGGGAGTTGGTCCGGTCTTCCTGATCTCAAAAATTGTTTTCTTTATATTTTGTATGGTTAGTTTTCGAGATAACGGTAAATTTTTGCAGTTTTGGATATCACTACATTCAAACCTATTTTTCGCTAAGGTTGCAAGTGCGATAACCTCAAGCAGTACCTTGTTAGAAACATAACTAAAATACGCTTCTAACGACATGCAACTTGCAGTGATTGAACAAACCCTTCTCGTCAAAATCAGAATTTTGTTGGTTTTTCTGATTCATTTTTTTTATTCAAATATTTATCGTTTTTATAAAAAGGATTATGCACAGTATACACAGTAGATTCTCTACATTACAAAGTTTTGGCAACGGTTGGTATGAACGAGTGGTACGATGGAGTTCCAACTATGGTCATGGTTTACTAGAAACGAGTTCTTAAAGCATTCCTTTCGATTTAGTGAGCATTTAATTACCTACCACTTTTTTACATTTTCATTTATCCTTTTACGATCTACTTACTATCAACTGTGACCATATATGTATTTATGTATGTTTACTGAAACTGCATGGCATATACATATGTACATAATGAGACATAAATCGCAATCATATGCCGTGTTTTTATTTTAGCGCAGATGTATATGCGCTATAATTGCATTAAAAATAAACGTTTTTACTCGAATTAATTTTTAGTCACTTTTGAACTTAAAATTTGATTATAGTGACATCTGTATATTGATATTAGTAATACGCATACAGATCAGGGTTGCTTTTGTTTGTATTAACCAGTGTTGCGGTGCAAAGCGTAAGTCATCTTTGACGTAGATGTTGACAGTTGTCGGAGGGGTCATTGCAAGGTTATTTGTTGCATTTTCGCATTGAAAATTAGGTAAAATCGTTCATTAATAAATTCTTAAATTGTGTTATAATTTATAAATTACCTATTGTTAGTACGTTGGTGTACCGTTATCACATTATTTCAGTAACTACGACAAAAATAAAAAACAGGATAAAATGTCACGTCAATTTTGTGTTGGTGGTAATTGGAAAATGAATGGCGATCAAAAGTCAATAGCAGAGTTATGCAAAATACTCTCCGCTGGCCCTTTGGATCTCAACGCTGAAGTATATGTCGGTGTACCTGCGCCTTATCTCAAATATGTGCGTGATCTCTTACCGGCCTCCATCAATGTGGCTGCACAGAACTGCTATAAAGTAGAAAAAGGCGCTTTTACCGGCGAAATATCACCGGCAATGATTAAAGACAATGGCGCTGGGTGGGTTATTTTGGGTCATTCGGAACGACGTCAAATCTTCAAGGAGAGTGATGAGCTTATTGCCGAGAAGGTGGAACATGCATTGGCATCTGGACTGAAGGTTGTTGCATGCATTGGTGAGACGCTGGAAGAGCGTGAAAGCGATAAGACGCAGGCGGTGGTAGCTAAGCAAATGTCTACGATCGCTCAAAAAGTGAAAGATTGGAAAAATGTTGTAGTAGCCTATGAACCGGTGTGGGCCATTGGCACTGGAAAAACTGCTACACCCGAACAGGTTGGTTAATGATAAAATGTAATCTTGAAACAGTAAAGAACAAGCCTTATTAATGTTATTTCTACTTGATGAAGTGTATCACTTTTGCTATTCGTTTTCTTTTAATTTAGTTAAGACGATTTAGAAATGTAAATGATTATGGATTATCTTGCTATTTTCCCAATTTAGTCAATGACGATACACCTAGATAGTTTTCGAAATTTTGTTGCATTGTTAAATCGTATTGTTTTAATTGCATTATTCTTTTTTTTAAATCATACCCACCTTTCCTATGATATTATACATATCACTATTGCCAAGTCCGAATAAGCATAAAAGTAAAATAAAAACGTTTTTCTCTAACTTAAGACAGTCAAAAATTACATAATTTAAGCGCATATAAGCAAACAAAAATTGTATTCTAATTTTAATTGCAGGCGCAAGAGGTTCACGCCTATCTTCGTCAATGGCTGACTGAAAACATATCCAAAGAAGTGTCCGACACATTACGAATTCAATATGGTGGTTCTGTTACTGGAGCAAATGCCAAGGATTTGGCCAAAAAACCTGATATCGATGGCTTTCTGGTGGGTGGTGCATCTTTAAAACCAGAATTTGTTCAAATCGTCAATGCAAGACAATAAACGGCAATAACAAAAAAGCACCATCTAATTATTGAAAATATTTAAAATTTAAATTATATTTATGTAAATGTGAAAGATATTAAGTTTAGTAATGTTTTCAACAGAGAAAAAAATTATCATGTTAAAATTTGAGTATCAAAAGAATTGTTTATATAGATTATGAAATAAATATTGTTAAAAAAGCAAAACCTATAGAAATACATAAACATACTATTTTAGTTAACAAAGTTGAAAGCTATTCTGCACCATGTATTTTCATATGTATAGTCAGTTATTTGACCGATTACGTTACATTCGTAGGTATTTTTTACAATATCAACAATCATTTCTCCACTAAAACCCCCAAAACATCTTTTAATGGAATATCATTAAGCGGGGCCAAGTCTAAAATTCTGCAAAAAAAAAAAAAAACACTTGGCTTCAAACTTATAGGCCTCCAAAGTAAGACAGGTTGCGTTACACAATTTGGGAGTACGAAGCTGGACCATGTCAAAGTTAATGAAAACTCTGCGAACTGGGTGAAGGAATATTTCTAGTTTTTAAACAGGTAATCTGCAACGATTGAAAGTGGACATCTGCATTCTGCTTGCCTGAGCAACTACAAAACTTGATTGCTCCTAAAAGAGCGCTACAAATACTGCCGTTGTTTTCAACGACAAATATCTTATTGTACAAAAACACATACATATTCTATATACATATCTAAATAAGATATTCGAAAAAACAAAGCGCTGTTTTCAAGAAAAAAATTAACGTTCTTTCAATAGCTTTAATCAGCTTTTAATGAAAGTATGCAATTTAAAAGATATTGAGGAGTGAATATAGCCAAAAATTTCATTTTTCGCCTCTTTGCACACACTACACGTTTTACCAAAAATCGGACTTCAGATTCAGCGCACCGAAATCCTTTAGAAAAGTAGAATTTTTTTCTGTTACAAAAATTTGTTGAAATTTTGTTGGCCTGTGTAATGGCTTAAAAAAACTATATCTAATACTCGTATTAGTTAATGGGTCGTATTAATAAAAAAAAAAACAAGAAAATGCTTTTATTCAAGATTTCATAAATTTCAAATTAATTTCTATGCACCAAATTTCAAAATATGTGCAAAATATGTGTCTTATAATAGGACCGTTCGGCGGCAGCAAATTGCAGAAAAAACTGCAAAATCGCGTTTTTTGAGGCAAAAACGCAGTCAAAATTTGCAGAAGAGAGCGCAATTTTGACAGTTCATTGACAGAGAAAGCTGCAAAGTTTTACTGACAAAATTTGTCATTGCAAAGTTTGCGATCATATGGTTGCAATTTAAAAAAAATGCGAAAGTGATTTCAAGTCAAAAAACTAAGAAAATCTGGAATATATGCGATTCAATAAAAAATGAAGTGAGAAAATTATATTATTTTAATTTATAAAGTTTATTTAAATGATTTAATTTGTTTAATAAGGTACCACCTAAAAGGAAACGTGTTAATGACAGCGCAGTGGGATCATCGTCTGCACTCTCGGGATTCTGCGTTGTTGAATCGCAAATAGGAGGTAGTATACTACTTAAATGGGAAAATTGTCCATTAATGTCGCACGCCCCGAAAAAATAACTTTTTCACAGATGTCATAACAGAAATAAAAACTTACGGGAAACTTATAGTTTATGAGATATTTGTTGGTAAAGTTGTAAAATCCACCAAACAAAACTCCAAAACTGAGCACTATTACCGAGTAAATACATTTTTGCGTTGACGGCCTTGGGCCGCACGTTAAAAAGATAACCCTCAGCCGGCAGAATTCCTTTTCTGGATTTATTCCTGGACAAATCCACAGTGCTTTTGTGTAGAACATAGGACACTGCACATTAAGCTTTCCCTTCCATTTCATTTCTTAAAATTTTAATTTTGTTATGCACTTGTGAATAAAAACAAACAGCTGATTTGCTGCAAATTTTGACAAAGTTCTGTTCGTTGAAATGCCAGTAGATTTGCATAAGTTTCTCTCTTTCGGAGAGCAAAACATATTTTTCTTTGTTTGCAAATTGCTGCAATTTGCAGCCGCCGAACGGACCTAATATGACCCAATATGTTGCATATTTTGCATATTTTTAGGCTGAAATGAAATTACATTAATACATACATACAGGTGAATCTAAGCGTGAATCTTGAAAAGGACTTCGTAAGATTGAAATGAAGAACACTTTAATTGCCCTCATATCTTTTTGCGAATTATCTCAAAGTTACATCAATTCCAAGAACCACATTATCAAGGTATAATGACAATGAAATTGCTTTGAGTTACTTCTATCCATGATTCAAATAGAATCATGTTATGATTCATGATTTCTATCGTTCACTGCAAAATGTTTTGTAGCATTCGGTTTTCTTTCACTCAAAAGTTTAAAATATTAGAAAAAAATTCATTTTTTTAGCGAAAATTTGTTACATTTTGTATTTTTTCCGATTTTGATTTGGATTTGTATAATTTGATCCTTTTTTGGAAAATTCATATATAAGCTAAATTGCCATTGTAAAATCAAATACATATATGTATTTTCGATAACTCAGGCAAACACATGTACGCCCGCAATCATGTTAACAGCAGGTTATATATTTGATATAATCGTCGTGCGAATTGATACGCCTGCGCAAAGACTTGACGATCTCAATCAATTTACCGTCGATATAAATTTTAATAACGTTTCACTTGGCATCACCGCAAGTCGCATAAATGTGGCAGAATTTCGCTCGGGGCGCAGCTATGAATTCGAGTCAACTCCAAGTGAGCTGCGCTCCCATATGGAAGCGAATCCTCTGAAATTAACAGTAAAATATGATAATACAATTATAGGTAAGCAAATGCATATATACATACATATGTACATATATAAAATTAGTGCAAATCCTTAAAATTAATGGGTATGTTTGTTGTCGCGACAGGCTCTGGTGTTCTAAATTGGCCAGAAACTGTACTAAATAAAATATCTGGTTCCTCAAACGAAATCTCGCATGTCGCCGAATGCGAATTAATGTTGGGCGAGGATAAAGTCGGCCTGGTTGAGCTGATTATACGATTGCAATGTAAATGTCAAGAAAGCTGGTGAGTTTCGTATGCAGTCGTTAATTTGATATATGTTTGTATGTTGAAACACTTTGGAATAATACTTTTGCTTAGCGATGACTTGCTGAACGGTTGGGATGATATACGTCAACATTTGGATAAGGTCATTAATCCGCATGATATTCTATTTGTGGTTGGTGATACAAATAAGAATGATGAATGTGTTGATTTATTGCCCGAGCCAAATCAATCGCGCGAACGTTTTGACACGGCACTCGACTTGTCACGCTATCGTGCCATGAATGGACGTCTGTTGCCCAACACCGATTTGCTGAATACTTGCGGCAATGCGAACTGCTGTGAATTGAAGGTTTGTACAAGTGAAGATTTGATTCTTCTCTGATAATTAACTCTTTGGTTTAAACGATCTCGTTTAGAAAATGTCTAATACATATCAAACATTAATCGATTCTATATCTGGCAATAATGGGCACTCTTGTCGTCCATCGCCCCCCAAATGTGATTACCCACATAATTCCAATAAGTGTTCTTCGAGTAGCACCAGAGAAAGCTCTGGTAGGCCAATAATTATCTCGCTCCTTTTTCTGTGTGCGATTTTTCAGTATTGCTTTTTTTTAGATGGCGGATTTCCATGTACGTGCTTCGCCAATCAACATTCGGAGAACGGGGCATTCGTTGGAGAAAAACTTGTAAATATTTGTCCGCAAGCACAACCGAATACCAACCAAACAGTAATGCATACACCGAGGTGAGCAAGAAGTGCTTATATATACATACATATTTACACATTTACATAATTCCCAATTTTTAGACACTGTCCGGTCTGCAAAGAGAATATTTCTTGGTTGCCAAAACTAGCCTGTTGTCCGAAATGTGGCTATAAACCAGTGCCATATGTGGAAGATAAACCATTTAATGAAAAACTAACCGCCGACCAAATACTACAAGAATATCTGGACAAGCATACAAGCAGCACCGATCAAAAATTAGACGATTGCTGTCGCGCTGATTCACGCGAAGTTTCGTCCGGTGGGGATAAAAAAGGATGCCGCTGTACATGCAAAAATGGCAAAATATGCGCTTATTGTCGCATAAGAAAGTTGTGTGCAGATATATTTCAACCCCAACGTCCACCAGAGGAGACCGAACAAAAAAATTGCGGCAAAATTGAATCGGATGCATTGTTTAATGTGTGCATGCAAGATTCTCGCCCCTATCTCGCACGTGTATTCTCAGAGCTCAGAGACTTGTATGACATAAAAAAGCCCCAATATAAACCATTTCAGCAGAACGAACGTTGCGAAAAGGAGTTGCAGGGAGTGAGAAGAAATCAGAGAGCACCTGACGGTCATTCGAAAAGACATACGTCGAATAGAGATCCTCAGACAGATGATGAAATAAACAAACGAAAGAAAAAAAAGCGGCCGAAAGCTGATAGTAATAATCGCGAGCACAACAAAAAATATAAGAAAGTGTAAGTACCTAAAAAAAAGGAAAAACAAAACAAAACCGTTTACACTTGCTTAGCAAATGTCTAACTGTATATCCCTCACATTTGTAGTTATTCTTATGGCGGTGATCGAAATTCTCCTACTAAGGATGTTGGCCATCAAAAATGCCTTAACGGTTTCAATACTGGAAAGAGAAATGTGCCACGCAATATGGGTTGGCTGTGGAATTTGGATACAGTTGGTCAGCGGCGCGGCTGGAAGCCCGGTGCGATACGTAAACCCATTAAGGAACTTATGAAATTCTTCCTAAAAGACTTTCCAGCCGATACTATACCAGTTTCGCCATATGCATATCGCGATCAAGGTAAAGGTGACTGCAAAGACTTAAATGAGAAGTTGGTACAACGACCTACATTGCACATTCGTAAAAAGAACGATGAGTACTTCATAACGCTTCGCCCACTAAAAGATGCTGATGCATTGAAGGAATGCGCTGATCCATATCTGAATATGAAACCAATACAATTTAAAATAACGAAAAATCCTTTGATGGTGGAAATGAGTAAGCTGAAGCGTTCGCTCAAGGATATGGGTTTTGCGAAATGCACATGCCACAAACCGATTACTGAATGCTTTTGTCGCAGCTTTTTAGATAAGAAGCGTTTGGAATATCAGGTCAGCAAGGAATGTAAACAGCGAGAGATACCCTGTTGTAACAGCAGCCTGGTTCTTTCCGACACCACAGACTCAGAAGTGGAATTTGATTTCGGCGTAACACCGCCTGCAGGCGTAATAAAGCCCGAACGTCTGAATAAGCCGAATTTGGTGAATCATGGTACACAGTATGTTGAGAATGACTGGAACATTCAACCAAAATATCCAATGCCACCAAACCGATTCATGAAATCTTATAACTGCGCAACTGGAGCGCACTATGATTTTGGTGATGCGAACGGCTATGGAAGTGGAGGAGGTAGAGCTGGTTGGGGAGCTGGTGGTGGTAGAGGTGGTTGGGGAGCTGGTGGTGGTAGAGGTGGTGGTGGTAGAGGTGGTTTGGGAGCTGCTGCTGGTAGAGGTGGTTTGGGATCTGCTGGTGGTAGAGGTGGTTTTGGACCCGCTGGTGGCAGAGGTGGTTCAGGTGCAGTTAGCGGTGGGCGTAATGCTAAAGGAGGTTTGGGACTCGGTGGAGCTGGTGGTGGAGCTGCTATTGGTCCCGGCGGCAAGCCCCTGCCTGGCAGAGGTGGCGTGGATATGATGAAGCAAGCAGGAAAAGGCGGGAAAGTTGCCGGTGGCCGTGGAGGCTCTGCATATCAAGCGTAAGTGCAAACAGGACAAAGTTGCTGGTCTTTACATCTATAAATAGCTGAACGTGTGAGAGGAAACGCTCCTAACAGTTTTCGAATAGTAATTGAAGTAGATACCATTTCCATATCAAATAGTTAACTCAGTAAATCGCATCCTAATATATAATAATGTACATTGTGTTAAATATACATACCTACATATCGTCGTTTAAGCTTCATAACCGCCCAAGTGAGACTTTCATAACCGCCTAAGCGAAAAATGAAATTTGCCAAACTTTAACTCCTGGCGCCCAGCTCTAGCGATCCATACCATAAATTTGATCTATTCGAATATCCTTTTCAGCTCTGAAGTCGTAGAGTTGGGCGTCAGGAATTCAATTTTCAATTTCGGCACAAATGTCGGTTAGACGCTTATGAAAGTTTCACTTAAGGGGTTATGAAGTTTAAACGGCGATATGTACATATATACATAAGCATGTTTTTAGTACGTACGTATTTACTGTATATATGTACATATAATAAATATTTTAAAGCCTGCATAAAACGAAATGCTTTTGAATTGAATTCAATAAAACTATTCGAGAACTGGACACGGAAGAACAAACTATTTCACAGTATATTCAAATGATTTTCTCATTTACCCACATAGGCGACTTCGAAGAGAACGTTTGACTGAAGTTCCGCCACCTTTGCTATGCATGATAGATCGTCGCAGAAAACCAGATCCATGTTATCCATCATGTTATCCCACATGCTGTTCGCCGTGTTATCCGTGTGAAAATTATTGTTATCCGTGTCCAGAACGAATATGTTAATTGTGTGTATTTTAAACAACTAAGAAAGTGAAAAAAAAAACAAAATTTGTTTTCCTAAAGAAAATTCCTATTATAGAGGTAGTTGTTAAACCGACAGTCTTGGGAAATTTTAACAGTTAGCTTATAGATTTTCGTAGCAAGGAAAACATATTTATAATATAAATTTTCTTTATAGACTCAAACCTATTAGTTATTATAAACTAGCTGACCCGGCAGACGTTGTTCTGCTAAAACTTATTCCTATGAAGCCTAAAGAAAATTCTTTGATTACCGTATTGCTAACCATTATCTTAGAGTCCATCTTAATGACTGCGAATAACAAAAAATTGTCTATTCTATGAATAAAAGTTATAGTTATATTAGCCGCGACAAACCTACTTCCCCCGATCCCTATCACTATCTCAATCCCTATCCCTATCCCTATCCCTATCCCTATCCCTATCCCTATCCCTATCTCTATCCCTATCCCTATCCCTATTCCTATCCCTATCCCTATCCCTATCCCTATCCCTATCCCTATCCCTATCCCTATCCCTATCCCTATCCCTATCCCTATCCCTATCCCTATCCCTATCCCTATCCCCATCCCTATCCCTATCCCTTCCCTATCCCCATCCCTATCCCTATCCCTATCCCTATTCATATCCCTATCCCAATCATTATCCCTATCCCCATCCCTATCCCTATCCCTATCTCAATCCCTATGCCTATGCCTATGCCTATGCCTATGCCTATGCCTATGCCTATGCCTATGCCTATGCCTATGCCTATGCCTATGCCTATCCCTATCCCTATCCCTATCCCTATCCCTATCCCTATCCCCATCCCTATCCCTATCCCTATCCCTATCCCTATCCCTATCCCCATCCCTATCCCTATCCCTATCCCTATTCATATCCCTATCCCTATCATTATCCCTATCCCCATCCCTATCCCTATCCCCATCCCTATCCCTATCCCTATCCCTATCCCTATCCCCATCCCTATCCCTATCCCTATTCATATCCCTATCCCTATCATTATCCCTATCCCCATCCCTATCCCTATCTCTATCCCTATGCCTATGCCTATGCCTATGCCTATGCCTATGCCTATGCCTATCCCTATCCCTATCCCTATCCCTATCCCTATCCCTATCCATATCCATATCCCTATCCCTATCCCTATCCCAATACCTATCCCTATCCCTATCCATACCCCTATCCCTATAGCTACCTACCTTTACCTTACCGGGACCGTCCATCACCATCCGGGCCCACTACTTTAGCCATCTCTGGGAAACAGCCTTAGAAATCAGAATGAAAATAGCTGTATGTGGAAGCCTGCTCAACGCTTTTCGTTTTCTACCAATATCGCTCGAAAACATTCAGGGGTTATCCGGGTCCACGCTTTGACTCAAATCTTGGAACCCGGCCTAGGCATCACTATTTAAAAAGCTCTTTGCTGAAGTCCTCCTCAACAGCTTTCATTTGATACCAATATCGCTCAGAAACTTTCCAGGGTCACTCGGTCCCACGTTTTAACCCATATCTGGGAACCCGGCCTAGGTATCGCAATAAAAATAACTTTATGTTGAAGGCCTGTTAAACACCTTTCATTTGATACCAATATTGCTCGAAGGCTTGGTGGATCGATCTGGGTCCTCATTTAGGCCTGTATTCCGGGAAGCTCCCAATTTTTCGAAATTCTATATACCCTACTATGTGCACTAACACCACATGAATCTACTGTGAAAATTTCATAAAGAACGGTTGGTTACTTTGGGAATTTATAGAGGACACACATCCACAGATGCACACATACGCACATACACACCGATTTTTCCAATTTTCGGACTTTTCCGGAGGGATTTTCCAAAATTTTCTTCCGTACGAACCATCTCCTCGAGAATACGAACAATTGACAAAAAGTTTTACAGAAATCGACCCAGCCGTTCTCATCTGATGAGGTTAGTAACATTTTTTACACCATTTTTATATATATAGATAACAATTTATAATTTTTAGACATTTTCATAAAAAATAGCATTGGCTTGCAACTTTGTATGAAAGCGATTGATCTACATTTGTACCCGTTCGGTACGTTAGTGATTAATCCACATTGGTACCCGTTCGGGTATACAAGTTGAACAATTAGTTTCTTCATAGGACATGCTCGAACAAATGCGATCAATATAAAGGGATGTAAAATTGTATTAGTTGCATGCTCCCTTGCGATTGATCCCCGACACGTCCCGGATGAATCGCATTTTTTGCAGGGTATTTACATACTGTATGTGTGTGCATACGTTAAGAGTTACATATTTATAAATTCAAGTTATGTTACTAAAATTCGCGAAGCGTCAAAGCGGAAAATATAGATAAGTCGAATGAATTTAGTTAAAAAAAATTTGGCAGAAAAGGCAGCAATAAATCGAGGAAGAAAATGGTTAAACACAGTTGCGTAGCCAGACATTTTCTCGAAATGGGGAGGAGGGCTTTGTTTAGATTTTGTGTGACAAAATATTTTCATTGAACGAATAAGTTACACATGCGCATACATAAAACTTTCCTTTCCACAATGCGACATAACGGCGATACAATTCGTTCAATGTTTCCTCCCTGTGGGGAAAGTTGTGACAATCTTTTTTTCTGCAGGTTAAACTTATCACTTTTGAGTTAAGGAGAGTTTTTTTGGCTATACAAATCCATTATATAAGTCCATAAATGTCGTGGGATATGCAGTTTCGTGGCAAGAGTTATTTATTTCACTTGCTGTGCGTCCGCACTACTAATTGAAAGTGGAGAAGTGATGCCACGAGGATGCATTCTTATGAAAATCCTATACTCGTTGATCACTTCAGCGGCCACAATATTCAGAATATCTTCATATATCGCTAGCTTAGAGTGCAAATTGTGTAAGTCCTTTTTTAAAACTTTGTAGGAGAGACAAAAAACAAAAAATTAAAAAAAATCGAAATGAAAAAAAAAAATTGTGTTCATATAAATATTTTGGACTTACACAATTTTCTTCGCTTTTTGGACTTACACAATTTGCGTATCACTGAATAACAACGAGTGGAAATATGACAAGTATCTCAGACTTGTTTAGCGCGGTGCGTATTTGATTTTTCTAACGTTCTAGATAAAAAATACACTTTTTCATAAAAGTGGACTTACACAGTTTGCACTCTAAGCTAGCGATATGATACGCATGCAGATATGTAAATAAATAATTGTCGTTTTCGATTCGCCATCACACAAGCGAGGTCGGATCGAACAAAAATGTTTGAACCCATAATGAGTAGTAGCCATACTCGCTAACTGGTCGATAAAAATTTCCCTCTGCTCGCTAGCATTCACATATAAATTTGACAGAAGGAAATTTATAGCCAGCAGAGAAATTGTGAATCGAAAGCGGCTAATATATAATATAATAATATTTAAATAATAATATTTACTAAATATGTATATATGTAATAGCTTTTAATTTTAAATGTCACGGCAACTGCTATTCTGGATGTTACCCATTTTAGTTTTATACTACTGAAGACACTGTGCTACCCACAAAGCATGCCATTTAAATCATGTACATAAATACACTTTAAATACATATGTATGTACAAGTTACAGTACATACATACGAGTAATATGTATTACATATAGACATTTTTTAGCTTAGGTACTTATGTATTTGCAGTTATTTTTATTTGCGGTTCATACTCGTATAATAAATGCCGCATCGCATTCATATGTGTCAGATGGCAAGTTATCGTTTTCAAGGCAACAGAAAAGAAAATGTGCTCTAATTTCCGCGATAGAAGACGACAGAAACTCTTTTACAGATTGATGCAGATTTTCCAACGGACAAATTTTCCACGAAAAGTCCTAGTGGCATTTTTGCTATTACTACAACTAACACATAGTCATAAACGGATTGAAAGTATGGATGAGAATGGCAATGATTATATTGTAAGCAGTCTCAACAAAAACTATAATCATTTATCACATAAACGAAATAGCAATGAAAGGGCCAGCAGCAGCATCAGCCGTTCTTTGCGATTTAGCAATTTTGAGCCGCGCTCATTGAACGAAAACACCTGGTCAGATATATTGCTGATATTAACGAGAGATCGCACAACGGAAACCGCTAAAAAGTCGATTGAAAGTGTAAAGAGTGAGACGAAAAAACGTGGGATGCGTGGTATACATTTGCAGGCCGAGCGGGGAGATGTATCTGTCAATCTCGAATTCGTTGTACCCTTCATACGGATTCCCGTAAGGCGTAGCTTTGAAATGACCCAATCTGTGTTTCGAAAATTAGCCGAATTAAAGGCCAACACTCTGCTACTGGGTGGCGGCATCGCAATAGCTTTATCATTAATTGTGGCAATAGTGAAAATGCTGAGTGCTTCTACAATTTATGGTGCTGGTTATAGGAAAGCTACACGTGCAGCAAATTTCTCAGATGACTTGTACCTTGTGAGCTATGCGCAGGGCATCGATGAAAATTTTACTACAACCAAATCGGGTGGGTAGTCTAGATTGTGAAAAGTGTTTCCACTATGATTAATCAAATTTTTAGATAAAATAACTGAGGATATACTAAACAATTTGGAACAAAGCCTATACGTCGCTAAACACATAAATGTTACTGCTTGCGCTCAACATGCTATCTGTAGTTATTTGCGAAGAGTTACTAAAGTTGTCCAATCAGGGAATGGATCACCGAGTGAGCGCATTTTCGATGGCCTCTCCAAGTAAGGTTTAGCAAATGCGAAAAAATGACTTCCTAACTTTTGCATGTGTTTAAAACCATTTTTATTTTTATTTTTTGTACATACATATATGTACATATAGTTTGGACTTACTCACAGTTTATTTGAACGGCACAGCAATAATGGACGCTATAGAGTCTGGTCGCAAGAACTATGACAGCACTTGTGATGGCATTTATCGTGATTGCAAATGGACAAATTTGCAAATTAAAGCTATGAAAAGTGTTAAGCAATTTATCAGCGGTAACCTATTGAAATTTTGGTAAAAGGAATTAAAAAATAAAAAAAAAAAAGATGGAAGGGCTTGTATGGATTTCAAGGAATTAATGGAAGGAGGCAGTACTCATGTCCGCAAATTAGTCATTACGTATAATAAAAGCAATACATATGTATGTACATGCCTACACACAAACATCCACGACTGCATAGATTAAATACCCAGTAGGACCAAAGATTTGCAAATCATCAATACTTTCCTCATTACATCTCCTTTAGGGAAGCTAACAACTTCCATGACTATGCCCCATGACTATCGCACAGCCATGGCCGCCTTCGCATGAATGACTTTGTATAGTAAAAAAAAGCAATGAAGCGAAAGCTTCGGGGTTTCATCCCAAACCGCATTCTTTTTTCATATGGTCATTATTCTACTCTTGTTAGGTATTCAGCATGCATGGTAGCAGCATTGTAGTGCTGAATATACAGCTGCCTATCACCTAACTTTGTTATGTACTTCATTCGCATAAATTTTTCTGTTTCGGCTTACTCTTCTTAACTGCTACTTTAGTCAGTGAAGAAATGATCTGTGCTCAATTTGTACATGCCGCTCAACATACTTTAGGAGTACCTGCGGTATATCTAACAAAAGCAAGTATCCTGACATGAAGAAAAAAAAACGGATCACTTCGGAACTGGGCCTAGTGGGTACATGCATTGTGTCAAACGCATGAAGAGTCTATACCTACTTTTTTAAATAAATGTGAGAATTTACTTTCTGAAAGTGAAAAATTCAAATTTTGGTTTTTGTTTCTTTAAAAAAAAAACAAATACAAAAATTTTAATTTTTCACTTTCTGAAAGTAATTTCATGCGTGGTCTGGCTGTGCCCTTATGAAAGTGACACTTTTCAAATAATTTTACTAATTTTTGTGTATAAAATGTTATTATTGTTAAATGCCTAATAAAAGAGTGAGAAAATAAGTTAGACAGACAATAATTGTTACCTTTTGCTGGAGAATGTGCTCTTTCTCCAATTGAATTCAAGTTAAAAATTAATGTTGAAAATAAAATTCAAAGGCATTTCCAACAAAAATGCTTATTGGGTAGTTATTTTCAAACATAAAAAAAAATGATTTACGTACCTACTCAATAAACATTTTTGTTGGAAATTGATTTGAGGTCAAGTGGATATCCAACTCGTTTTGCAATTTCCAATGATTATTTTCCATTTTAGCTCCATTGGAGATTGAACCCATTCTCAAGGAAAACGGCACATTCTTTATATGTAAGTAATCTTAGTTCTCCACTTGAGACTCTTTGATATCAATTTGAGCTCAAACATCAATCTCCAGTTACATACATTAAAATCAAAAAAAAAAAAAATTACTTATTAATAGAGCAAGGCAAAAAATCCACTGACTAACATTGCCATCCACATTAAAGATTTATAAAATTATTAAGAGGGTTTTGATATGATACAATTTGTATTAATACCTCAAACTGACCTCCAATGGCACTCAATTTGAAAACCAACTTTGGATCTCCAATTGATATATAAGTTGGATATCCATTTGAGAACCACAAAATTTCTCCAAGATCGGAAAAAAGTTTTACTCGTGTATATTGGGTATTTGTTAAAAGAAAAATTGTATGAGAATTGTATGACACGCCCCCTTACTAGTGACCGGGATAACTAAAAATATTATCAGTAGGTACATATGTACATTAGACCGTATCGCAAAAAATAAAGTTCGCCGTACGCCCCCGCATATGATGTCTTTTTGAAAAACATTTCCGGAAATTTTTTAATTTTCTTTTTGGACGCCGCTAGATGTCGCTAAAATTTATTTTTTCATATCTTTGGTATTTATAGTCCGATCTCTAAGTTTAATACACCAATGTCCTTGGCTTGAAAGGGCGGCTTATACTATGGAATAATATAAACACTATGTGCGCCATTGGGGTCACTACCAACCAGTACTTAATTTATACCGCCTTAATGTACCTTTTTTATGTCTGCACGTTAAACGTAGTCAAAAATCATTAATCTTTTGCAAAATAAGTATTTCGATAGCTTGAGCAGAACCCGAAATAAAACACGTTCAACATTCCTAGGAATATAGGTTTTTCGGTTCCTTTGGTCTTTTAGGTTAATTTTACTGAAAAATTTTCTGAGGAGACCCCTAATAAAATTTTATTCCAAGTAATTTTCTAGAACATTTTAACCCTCTAGCGACCTTAAAAATACTATTTTTCCTGATTTTCTCAAAAATAGGGATCAAAATAACCCTTTATTGGCGGTGATAGAGGGTTAACATGTTCTAGAAAATTATTCGCCATAAAATTTCAGTAGGGGTCTCCTCAGAAGAAATCTTTGTAAAATGAACCTAAAAGGCCAAAGGAAGCAAAAAACATATATTCCTCAGAATGTTGAACGTGTATTATTTCGGGTTCTACTGAAGCGATCGAAATACTTCTTTTGCTAAATATTAATGATTTTAGACTACTTTTAACATGCAGGCATAAAAAATTGCATTAGGGTGGTATAAACTAAGTACTGGGTGGAAGTGACCCCAATTACGCACATAGGGTTAATAATATTCCATAGTATAAGGCGTCCTTTCAAGCCGAAGAAATTGGTTATTAAACTTAGAGATCAGACTATAAATACCGAAGATATGAGAAAAATAAATTTTAGCGACATCTAGCGGCGTCCAAAAAAAAATAAAAAAACTTTTCCGGAAATGTTTTCCAAAAATACATCATATGCGGGGGCGTACGGCGAACTTTATTCTTGCGCCCCTATAAGGCGAGACGGCCTAATGTACATATGTATGTGGCTTTCGCCGTTTTCTCCAAACTTGTGGTTTGCCTCAATTGATGTTTTATTGGAGCCCAAATATTTAGTATATATACAAAGAATCAAGGCCCTTAGGCCACGCTTCGCTCCCAATTGTTGGTGTGATCCTTAATTTTTACTTCTAATTGGGTGGACACACAGCTTTATGCCGGCTCCGAAAGGCGAATGTATTTTTCGTGAGAAGCTTTTTTTTTAGCAGAAATACACGAAGGGTATACCGCCCACCGTTATTTGTAAAAACTCCAATAGTTTTTTTTTTAATTCCACCCTCCCTCTCACTTTCATAAATGCGCTTTAAAGCCCGTCTCCACATAACTTGTTTCACCAACAAAACATCTAGAAAAACATTTCGCTAAATAACCCGTCTCCACGTGGCTGATCGTGATTCAGTTTAACATTTCTCTTTCTTGCTCTTCTTAAATGTTTGTATGTTTGCTTATATTTTGCGTTTTTGTTTTGGTCTGTGTGAGATTTCGATAGTTTTTCGATACAAAATTAGAGAAGACATCGATATCATCGAGGTTGGCAAGATGATTCAGAATGAAACAGTGTTTCAATCTTCACTCGCTCTCAGAAATTTTGCATGGAAATTGGCGAGTTTCGGCACTGGTTTCCGTGTCGAAACAAGATTGAGAGAGAAAATGCAGAAAAAAAGATCGAAACACGTTATGTGGAGACATGGTATTAGATGCACTACATTTGTTGAAAATTTGGGTTTTAAAAAATTCGAAGTGATTCATATTGCCTTCTGAAAGAAATAAAAAAACGCATTCAAACCATCACTTACGATATGAATTTGTGTCTTCTAAGATACGCCTTCAAATTTCCGATTGGGTATCTATGTATGCATACTTATACGTGTATTTAATAAAGTCATTACTTTGCTGTAAAAATCAGTCATGGACACTTATAGGCCGAATATCTCATCCAAAACAGAGCTCTCTCTGTTACAAACTATGCTAAATACAATTGTTCTAAAAATTAAAAAAAAAAAATCTAAACTTTTATGTTAGCTTTTCGCTTAGGAGATCGGCTGTGTTTCGAACCCTGAAACCTTGTCTTGTGTGCCAACTTTAATTCAATAAGTTACAGCGGTCGCCGGCTTTAACACGTATTTTATATAATTATATAAGTAAATTGCGAAAGCACTTACGAGTGTGAACTTATTTCGCGCTATTAGAGGGTAATTTAGATGATTAACACAGCATTTTTCTTTAAATAAGACATTGCAAAAATATAATTACATATGTACATACATATACATATATGTACATACGTATTTATGTAAGACTTACATTGTAAGTGTATGCAGAGCGTATAAAGCAAAAGTTTTCGCGCAAATTTTTGGCAATGATTCAAAAGTCGCATTGTTGAGCAGTTTAACGGATGAAAAATGAAACTTCTTACACTGAGCTTAATTATCAACATGTCACTAATTATACAACTGGTATTTGGAGAAGCGACAAGTCTCATCTCCTTTCAACCGCTAGGTCAGCATGTCTCAATAGGATTGGATTTTGAGATGCCTTTCCTTCAAGTGCCAATAAAGAGAAATGCGGGCAAAAATGGAAATTCTACGGTAACTCAAAAATATTGAAAATTGGTTTTCCTACGACCATATGTACATCGAATAATCCACCGATATCTTATCATCTAATCTTAGGCTATGGTAAACATAAATACGGCATCGTTGATCACCAGTGGTTTGTTGGCTGGTGCCAGCACCATTGTGGCGCACACCATTCGCTCATTTAACTCATTCCATTCAAACCGTGGAGAATTTAAAAATAAAATATTTAAAGCAAATCCTAATGAAACAAATTTCAGCAGAAGAAAACAATATAGAAATGATGAGCTTAGTAAAAACGGCATACACAATATCTTTGATCATTTGAAGTTGGTGTACAGAAGTGCCACTAGCCACAAAGTAGGTAAGATTTTTGCAACAGCTTTCAAGCTGCTCTGGCACACATGGCCTCATAAATACATATGTCTACTCATAGATACATACATACATTTTTAATATGTTCATATTATTTTTCGGTCACACTAATAAGTTAATTTCTTACTTGCAGAAACAACATTACCCGATTTATTTTCGAGCATCAAAGAGATCAACTTGAATAATTCAGTCGATATCGAAGCTTGTGTGCAAAAGTCCTTTTGCTTGTTGGTATACGAATCTAGCAAAAGTGTACGCGAAGGTAAAGGAACAAGTCTACAGAAAATTATTGACGGCATTAGCAGTTATGCGTGGTTCGTGGATGTTCTGGTGCCAAACCAGGATTTGCGGAGAGCACTTCACGCAAGCAAAACGAAAGAGGACAATAGTTGTACTTTGGCCTATCCCACATGCAAATGGTCTGCATCAGCAATACAGCTAGTTGAGCTTTTAAAATCGCATATCAAGTTTATTTAGGATAATTTGAAATTAATTTATATAGTATGCATTTAGTTTGTTTATAACGCTATTAATAGATGTCTATATTTTGTAATATGAATTTTTTTGTTCAAATGAAGAGATTACTTCCTCTCTCATTCCGTGCGAATATACGAGCTACTATCTACTGGGTACTTGGACACCAAGAAGTCTAGAAAAATGGGGCTAAAGCCTGTAACATCTCTGTCTATATCCATATTTGGCAGACGACTCAGATGCCTCGGCTTTGTACACTTCCTTCCTATCATTAGGAAGCAATTCGCATTGGGGTTTACATTAGATACGTATTACAACTCGCACTCGCAAACTATTCACGTTGAAATACCGTACAATGGAAACGGATTAATTTCTATGGGTTTATTGTTATTTTCTACTATTTGTTGAATCTGTCTAGACTCTGGAGAAAACACATTAAATTTCCTCTCTCAGATATATCCGCAGTTTTTTCTTAAAAAAATAATACAAATTTATGGACACATGTATAGTAGGGGTATTCATAAGTAGGTGCAAATAGGGTAGCAAAGTTATGCAATGGCATGAAAATGCAACGGATAGTTAGCGACCATTATAGTCATTCATTGCGAACATATGTATTTGTGGGGAAGGTAGAATTATTATATCGAGTAGCACCGATAACATCAATATATGGGCTAATCCTGGGTAACGCACGCGACATTCGTACGCATATAATCAATGATAAAGGAGGGAAACAACGAGAGGATTACATGTTTATTTTATCTAATGCAAAGAACTACCAGAGTACTACATTCACGAGAAAATTTAAGCTGGAGTAACAGTTAAGTTCTGATATACACGCAAATATATAGTGGTAACGCATGCGACAAAAAATAGAAGTTATTTTTTAATGTGTTTGGAAGTATGCAAAATTTAGCGAATTTTGCACAATAACATATTTACTAAAAATGAGGAAATGAAGTTCGAAGAGTACCTTAGGTTCGTAGAAATTTTAAAAATATTTCTCCAATTTTGTTTATGGACTATAATAGTAGTACTCACGCGACAGTAACGCACGCGACAAAATTTCCCAATGAAAAAATATAAAACAAAAATTTTTCTCATTTTTAATGAATTTTTAGCAAAGAATGAATAAAAAAGTACATTTAAAGTATTTTGATAGAATAAGTAAAAAATAACTTAAAACTAGGTAAGTTGTACTTTAATTTTTTCTTCGGCGAATAAGCTGTTCGAGCAACCTCAATAAATGTTTGGAACACTTTTCCATAACTTAGAGAGATAAAGTTTGTATCGGAGATGCCACGCCCCCTTTTCCAATAGCTCCCATTTGACATTTTTTATGTCCCTACAAATTTCCAGGGTCCTACCATGAACACTTCCAGAGATATTGAGTATAAAAAATTTGGGGTATATGGGTGGTGCCACGCCCTTTTTTGTAATAACGCTCATCTCTATTTGTGAGCTTGGCATCTCGTTAGTATAGCATCCCAAGTTCTAAGCCTTACAAAGAATATTTTCAGAAATACGTATACAGTATGAAACGTTTTGTTTGTATGGGAGGTGCCACGCCCTTTTAACCTTTTTGAAATTATTTTCCAATAGAACTTTCTCCAGACAATACTAAACTCAACAAAGAAAGAATTATCGAAATCGCTCCATCCGTTCAGGCGTGATGCGATGACCAAGGAAATAGTGATTAATTTTTTTTTTATATATAGACTGAATTTTTGCACTTACGGTAACGCACGCGACAAATTTAAAACACACATAAAATGGTAACATTCAGCTTTCGGACAAGACTGATTTTATTTTTGGAAAAAGGTACACAAGCTTACTTTGTCACTGAAATTTCTTTTTATTTCAAGTGGTTTCCTAGGTTTAATAACTATTTATATAGTTTTTTGGTAACGCACGCGACAAAAGGATAAGCGAAATTTTAAAGTAAAAAAACTCCTTTATTCTTACTAGCTTCGCACATCTTATACTCGTATATTAAATTACGTTCTAAGTAGAATGATTAGAGCGTGTAACAATACTCTTTTCAATAAACTAAACCCGCGAAGAAAAAAAATTATACTTTGCTAATAAAAAAGCCTTAGTGAAAATTATTTGTTTGGCGATTTTTCTCAGCCTGAGTTTAAGAACGAATAGAAAATGCTTATGTTTTTCTAACATATACATGTATTATCTTCACTAACAAATACCAAAAAAAAAAAAGTTCGGACCATTTTTAATTTCATGCTCTTGGTTGACTTTATCAGGATTAGCCCATATGTATTTGTCGATTTTAACTCTTTTGTTATTTTGACTGTTCGCTATGCGTACGAATATAGGTTACGTAGATCATTTCAAATTTGCATTTAATTCGTTTCTTGCATTTTAATTAATATGACGATCAACAAAAATAAGTACTCCAATCACAAATCATCAAACATAAAAAATTTACTCTTGTATTGAGAATGTGTTTAGGTACTCTTCCATTTCCTTTCACAAGTGGCACAGCAAAATAGGACACTTTTTCTTGACACAGTAAATTTTTCCACTTCCTCATTTTATTACAAAAATTTTATTAGATGACATTCCATTTTGTCTTTTAAGTGTTTTGTTAATGCATTGAAAAAGTGTCGATTCATTAATCAAAACGTTGATAGGTTCGGCGTAATTAGCATCTCTATTTTAATTTGGCCACTAATTTGATCAGCTGTTGAAGAATGCAATGCAAATATCGCTATGCTACGGATTTTTGGTGTTGCAAATTGCAAATTGCTTGTTGTTGTCTTGCAATTGGTTTGCAATAAAAATTTGCTATGCAACTATACAAGGCCATTTGCACCCAATCATGAATACCCATGTGGCCGCTGTGGTGCAGTGGGTAGAGTGCTCGCCTGCTATGCTAGAGGTCTCGGGTTCAAACCACGGTGCGAGCCAAACACCAAAAACAATTTTTCTAATTAGTAAAAATCAAATTATTGGGTTTTTTAAGAGCAGCGGTCACCTCTCGGCAGTGGGCGGCATACCCTCCAAGTGTATTTCTGCCATGAAAAAGCTTCTCACAAAAAATACATTCGCCGTTCGGAGCCGGCATAAAACTGTAGGTCCACCCAATTAGTAGGAAAAACAAAAAGGAGCACACCTCGAATTGGGAGAGAAGCTCGGCCATAAAATTCGTCAGAGTTATAATAGCGCCATTGTATTATTATTATATTATGAATACCCCTATTATGTATGTAGTAGTCCACTACCAATCAGGGATATGTGACATTTTTTCCATTTTCAGTTTTTTGTAGATTGTGTTCCAGTATTTAAAAGTGTATAATATTCATTAAGTTCCCTGCAGTAAATTTGTTTCACTGCTGAAGGATCAGTGATGATTCTTTGTTGAATATTCATCACTGTCGTCATTACTCAGTATATTTTTATTTGTTCTTGTTTTTTTTTCTGAGGAAAGCAAACCATTTATATGAAAAATTCATCAGTCTTTATATGAAAGTATTCACTGATGCCTCCTCGTCATAGGTGAATTGCATCAGTGATTCATTAAGGATTCATTGCGGATATTTACTGCAGGGTTATTGCAAAATTCTTACGTATTCCAAAAAAATAGTATTAAATACGATTACACCTTCAAAAACCTCTATGATTTTATTTACACATTTTCAAAAGACTATCTGAAAAAAGTTACTCATACGCCTATGCGTTTCAAAAAAAAAATACTGTTTTAAAACTATGTAGATACAAATGTGAAATACATATGTATTTAATATTGAATGTGCAAAAATCCGTCATATTGCGCTTTTATTTTTTTATACTCAGCTGTACTAGTACACAGAGTATTATAGTTTTAATCACATAACGGTGGATTGTAACAGAATGAAATAACCGAGATAGATATAGACTTATATATATCAAAATGATCAGGGTGAAAAGAGAAATCGATTGAGCCATGTCCGTCCGTCCGTCCGTCCGTCCGTCCGTCCGTCCGTCTGTCCGTCCGTCCGTCTGTAAACACTCTAACTCGCGCAAAAATTGAGATATTTTGATGAAATTTGGAATGCAAGTTGGTATCGAGACTGGGACGGTTCGTATTGAAAATGGGCGAAATCGGACCATGACCACGCCCACTTTTAATATATAGAAAAAATCGGAAATTTGGTATCTCAGTCCCTAATATAGCTGGAGCGATAAAATTTTACCCACATGTTGAGCTCAGGCCCCTAAGAAGAAATTTTATGAAATTTTGGAAAATGGGCGGTGCCACGCCCACTTATTAAGGGTCAAACATTGAAAGTTTTATGAGTCATAACTCAGAAACCGTTGAAGATATGTCGATGAAATTTGGTACGCGTGATTTACTTACTTAGGCAAATGTTTTGACGGAAAATTGTCAAAATCGGTTGACGGCCACGCCCACTTTTATATATGTGTATTATAAAGTGACCTAATAAAAACATTTTAAGCGATATCTCTGTCAAATATAAAGATCTATCACTGAAATTTTGTGGCATGATTCCAACTATGAACATAAAACGAAAACCACAAAAATTTTGGAAAATGGGCGGAGCCACGCCCACTTATTAAGGGGCAAACATTGAAAGTTTTATGAGTCATAACTCAGAAACCGTTGAAGATATATCGATGAAATTTGGTACGCATGATATATTTACTTAGGCAAATGTGTGGACGAAAAATTACCAAAATCGGTTGACGACCACGCCCACTTTTATATATGTGTATTATAAAGTGGCCTAATAAAAACATTGTAAGCGATATCTTTGTCAAATATAAAGATAATTCATTGAAATTTTGTGACATGAGTTCCACAATAGACCGGAAACATAAAATAGACAAATTTTGGAAAATGGGCGTGGCACCGCCTCCTTTTGGACAAAGGGATATACGAGATTTATTAGCCTTTAACTCGACAAATAATTGAGATATTATGACGAAACTTGGTTTATACACTTTTATAACTTGTGTTAATAAACACGCAAAAATTAATTGAAATCGGTTTATGACCACGCCTACTTTTTAACAGATATTTCTGGAATACCCTTTGGGAGTTTGTAACGTGACATCTTTGTAACTAGAAGTCATAAAGGAATTAATTTTTGCACAAAGAATAATATTGATATGCTTAGTTGGATGACTGATAAAAATTTAGAAAATGGGCGTGGCTACGCCCACTTTATGCAGCACTCGCTTTATATAAAGTACACCGTGTTTCCATCAAACGCAAACAAACAATGAAAGCATACAGCTGAGTATCTAATGTTCGATTCCACTCGAACTTAGGCTTCCTTACTTGTTTATTTATATATTTCTTATGGGCTAAGCTTTCAGGTAATAACAAAAAATATTCAAATAAAATAGAGCTTGATGCCGTAGTGTTTTTCTCTAATTTGTGGCTTAATATGAAAAATTCACATAGCCCCCTTTGAAAGTGGACTACTCATACATATTTTCAATGGCATAAAGTTTGTACTTACCTATGTATGTATGTATCAATTTTTATATCCTTCCCTTTGATAAAAAAAGATGACCAGTATTTTATTACAATTTACGATTCAATTACCATTTATTCAACGAGCTTTTTGGTTTGAGTACGTTGCTTACATACATACATATAGTATACATAGCACATACGTATTATTGAGAAAAATATTGAATAAAATAAAAAAACAAATTGTACATACATATGTACATATGTACACCCCAGTGCAAAAATGCGTTATATTATTTTCTAGCGCAAAAACGCACTTTCGTACAAATAAAAGACGCGAAAACTCGAAGCACAAAAACATCCCGGCAAAGCTTTTTAGTTCGTTTTTGCCCTTTTATCTTAGGGGAAAAAACGAACTAAAAAGTTTTGTCAGCATGTTTTTGCGCTTCGAGTTTTCGCGCCTTTTGTTTGTACGAAAGTTCGTTTTTGCGCTAGAAAATAATATAACACATTTTTGCACTGGGGTGTACATATGTATAATGAAAGTTTTGGAAAAGGCTATAAGTACAGACAAAATTGCAATTTCTTTCATTAACCAAATATTAATCAATACCACAACTATACATTTAAAATCGCGGCTTTTTTTAATCTGTTATTATTGCACTGAAAGGATATTGGGCTAATTTTATTTTATAAACCTTAGCCTGAAAAAAAGTCTGAAAATCTGTAACTGAAACCGCAGTAAAACTGAGACATTAATAGCCTGTCTCCACATAACGTAACTGGCTCTCGAATTTTCTCGATAAGTATTTCGCGAAATAATCCGTCTCCACGTAGTTATCGCTGTTCAGTTTAATATTTCTCATTTTTTAATTTTCTTCATTTTAGTTGAATTGATTTGCTGTAAACATTAAAACTGAAAATTTACGATGCAGAAAAAGTGTAAGTTAAATAAATAAATAAAGAATTTTATATACAACAGAATTCAATATGTACATAGTTTGCTTATTTTTACGTTTTTATTTTGGTCTAGTTGTCAGATTTCGATGGATTTTCCCAGAAAACTTAGAGAAGATATCGATTTTAGCGGGGTTGGTGGGATTGTTCAGAAGGAATCCTCGTAAGTTGCGAGTGTTCGCTCTCAGCGCTGGATTAGAGGCTGAACGACAAATGTGAGAGCGAACACCGATAACACTACTCGACACCAAAAATCACCAAGAATAAAATAATACTCTTCTAAAGCGAAATTTTACGCTGATTCCGAACAGTGATGCCGAATTTTTTTCCTCCAAAATCCCTACAAATGAGGTAAAACTCCCAAGATTACCCTACGCGTTAAAAAAAAGTACCTACAAAAATCCCTACATTTTTTCCTTGCGGAAATATTGAAACCCGCATATAATTTATTGAAATTTTTTAATAGGACAATGCATATACATAAATAATCAAAAATAGGTATTTTTTCAGATACTTTTATTAGCTTTACAAAAATTTAACGAGGTTTTTATACATATACGTATGTGTATAGATATCTTCATCTAAATTTTAATTCAATTTTACACAAAAATGTATATAAAAAGAGAAATAAATCGTAAGAGCACATGCTCATTTATAAAAAAAAAAGTAAAAAAAAAGTTAATTCTTGGCTATAAAGACAAAATTATTACTTACTTAAATTTACACACAGTTTTTTAAATCAGTTCAATTTAAAAAGCTGTCAACACAATGTATAATAGAGATGTATTTATACATACATAAGGTGTACCACATTTATCGATATGTAATGCCAATGATGTACAGAGTTGGCAAAAATTTTGTTGGTCAACCCAGGGCGCATGTTGGGAAACATTTTGTTAGTCAACACAGGGCACATTTTACGCCTTGAATGTTTTCCGTGTAAAAAAAACCCTACATTTCCATGTAAAAAAAACCCTACATGAAAAAGCGGACCTTTTACCCTACAGGCACATTTTTTAACCAAAAAGACCTACAAGTAGGAATAAAACCCTACGTGTGGCAACACTGATTCCGAATATCATCTCCATTTTTTTGTGGCAGACCCAGTTTTTGAGATATTGGTAAAAATGTGGAAAAGGCCATATATGCAACACATTGCATCACATAAGTGCATCAAAAAGTTTTATTAGACATCGTGGCGATTTGACATCTAGGAAGTGCTGGTGGGGGGAGCCCCAACAAACACTTTTTGCCTTCACACTTCAAAATTGATCCAGTAGTTTGGTTAACAAAAAGCTACTTTATTGCAAAACTATAAAGCAAAAAAAGTAATATTCCGCCTTAAATTCATTTCTAGCATTCACATCTTGATAATTTCCCTACAAACTTAGGTGCTGAAAGTGCTGAACAGGGTGAGAGATTTCATCAGGACTTAATAGTTTTTGAATGGCGATATCAAGGGTCTTGGTACGAGGATATGATGGGAGACTATTTTTTGGACAATCATACGTAACAAATGCAGAAAATCGCACAAGAGTAGTCAAGTGTACTTACTCACATTGCTCATTATTTATCCTCTCTTTAAAATGGCGAAATGCAGATATTTTTTTATTCAATTAATTTTTTTCCTATTAATATATTATATATATATATAAATAATTATTGTGCACTTCAAAACACGTAATAAATGGAATGAAATAATCTTGAGTATTAGCCCTTAATAAAGTTTTATGAATAAATTGAAATTTTACTCTTCCGGAAAATTTTTGGTTAAGGACTTTCAATAAAAACAGATAAATATAAACAACGGTACATCCGATTATTACACAATTGGTGTTAACAATTAAATTCTCTATATGATAG
This sequence comes from Urophora cardui, assembly GCA_960531455.1. Lineage (NCBI taxonomy): Eukaryota > Metazoa > Arthropoda > Insecta > Diptera > Tephritidae > Urophora > Urophora cardui. The sequence goes on along the minus strand of OY482672.1, from coordinate 13,437,241 downwards.
GGGGGCTAACTTTTTGTCCCCCATACAATTTTTCTGATTTTAGGACAGTCGAATCTGAAATTTCTTTAAAAAAAATTCGATCTTTTTTCAAATTTTTTTTTATTATTTTGGCCATTGTAACCAAACTACTTGATCAATTTTGAAGCGTGAAGGCAAAAAATGTTTGTTGGGGCTCGCCCCCACCAGCACTTCCTAGATGTCAAATCGCCACGATGTCTAATAATACTTTTTGATACACTTATGTGATGCAATGTCTTGCATATATGGCTTTTTCCACATTTTTACCAATATCTCAAAAACTGGGTCTCCACAAAAAAATGGAGATGATATTCGGAATCAGCGTAAAATTTCGCTTTAGAAAAGTATTATTTCATTTTTGGTGGTTAAAGTTGATCAAAATTTGTCGAGTAGTCTAATAGGAACAAAAACGACGCCATGTGTGGACATGCTATAACTTCAGAAAAATATGTTAGCTGTCAAATATTTGGTAGAATGCAAATTGTTTTTTTTTTGTTTTTTTTTTTTTTTGAGATGTGTATATAATATTTACATGCATAATAAAAATTATTTTTTTTTTTTAATTATAAATTTTCTCACTATTTAAAATAAAATGCATATATTAAAGAGTAGATTGCTGTTCACTTGCCCTTAGCAAATAGATGCATGGTATGTATGTAAACATATCGCTAGCATAGAGTGCAAAGTTACTGAGTTCACTTTTTATGAAAAATTATGTTCTTATGTAGAACGTTAGAAAAATTAAATAAGCACTACGCTGAACAGGTCTGTAATACTTGTTATATTTCTAGACGTTGTTCAAAGATACGCAAATTTGCTAAGTGCAAAATAATTACATTAACGGAAGAATTTTTTTTTATCGATATTTCTTTTTTTTTTGTTTTTTTGTCTCACCCTGTAAAGTTTGAAAAAAGCAGCTCTGCACTCTAAGCTGGCGTTATTGGGAAAAGATGACAGATTGCAATTTTATTTTTGTTATATGTACATACATATGGACACAGTAGGTATGTATTATATACATATGCATGGCTGTACAGGCTGCCTGCACGTGAATATAAATTTTTTTGTTTTGCAGACTTCATTTACTTTTTTTGACTTCTTTTTTTGTATGTATGTATATATAAACAAGTATAAAGTTTTTCACTTACACTAAATACAAAATTTACTTTTGTCTCGGGCAGTTAGCTAAAAAATTTACTACATACATATTTACTATGTAGTATTAACTTTTCTGTATTTTTGAAAACATCTCATTGGTTTTATTTACGCTTGGCATTTCCATTGAAATTCTTTTTTTTATTTACTTAATTTAATTTTTATGTATGTGTGAATGTGTGTTCAGGCTCAGATATGCGTATTTTGACAGGATAGTAGTGTGATACGAGTCTGTGGTGTCGGAATACTTAAAACATCCATCACAACAGACAAGTATGCATGGCTAAGCCTCTATTCGGGTGACCTTTTATTTAAACAAAAAAAAAAATAACTATGTATAAAGCTGAAATAAACAGAAAGCAGCTTTAGATAAGCATAAACTAGTTGACAACGAAAATACTAAATCAAATTGTCATATTGTTATGTACATACTTAGGGGATTCACAACTTGTCATATTGCGTCATATCGTCATAAGTCATAATATTTTGTTGTTGCATTCTAGGCTATATGTGTACTAAATAAATACAACTCTGCACGATATGTTTTTGAGTCGTCGTATTTGATCAGCTGTTTTTATTTACTTCTTCACAGGGCTTCGGAAAAGTCTTTTATAACTATTTCCGTACAATATTTTAATATGACATATGACTTTATGACACTTTGTGAATCACCTAACTATATATTTAGCCAAAAAGATAAAGCTTTAAGTTTTATTCTCCATCAAGAAATTAATTTTTTTTTTCTGCCCTAAGATTATTGATAATTTTAAGATATTAAAGTGACAAAAACGTGAAATTATTGGCCCACTATTTTTTTCAAGTTCGGTATTTATGTACATACACGCGCGCTATTTTTATTTCTAGTTCTCTTTCTCTTCCCCTTTCCCCTTTATTTGCGCTTTATTTTCCCCTTTATCCATTTTATTTTTCATATTTCCTCTTTCGCTTCCTGTCCTTCGCCATATCCGTCCCTTTCATTTTCCTCTTCCCTTTCCTTTTATTACCCATCTTCAGTGCTAGGCCTTGAATGACACTTCAAATTTAAAAAAGAGATAAACTGTAGCGTGAAAATGGAGTATTGAACGGTGGCAACCTTTTTGTAAAAATTTTAATAAATTACTCATTTCCATGCCAAGTCCTTTCATATGACACCTCAAATTTAAAAATCAAACAAACTATAGCGAAAAATTTAATTTTTGAACAGGTGGCAACCCTTTTTGAAAAATTTCTATTAAATTGCTCAATATCAGGTCAAGCCCCTTCATATGGTACCAAAAATTTTAAAATCAAACAAACTATACAGTAAAATTAAATTTTCAAACATCTGGCAACCCTTTTCAAAAAAATTAAACCTTCCTGCACATCTACAGGTCAAGCCCTTTCATCTGACACCACATTTTCGAAAATCGGTATAACGGTGTAAAAGTTATGGTGCTTACAAAAAAATTGCTTAGCGTAATATATATAAAGATATATATAAAGATAAGATAAACTATAGGGTAAAAATGGATTTTTGAACAGGTGGCACCCTTTTTGTAAAAATTTTAATAAATTACTCATTTCCATGCCAAGTCCTTTCATATGACACCTCAAATTTAAAAATCAAACAAACTATAGCGTAAACCTGAATTTTTGAACAGGTGGCAACCCTTTTTGTAAAATTTATATTAAATTGCTTAATATCAGGTCAAGCCCTTTCATATGGTGCCAAAAATTTTAAAATCAAACAAACTATACAGTAAAATTAAATTTTCAAACATCTGGCAACCCTCTTCAAAAAAATTAAACCTTCCTGCACATCTACAGGTCAAGCCCTTTCATCTGACACCACATTTTCGAAAATCGGTATAACGGTGTAAAAGTTATGGTGCTTACAAAAAATCGCTTAGCGTAATATATATAAAGATATGCAGAAATCCAGTAAGCAATAATTAATTTCTGATATCTGCACGTATGATGAGAATGGCTCACTTTGGGTGGGATGTTTTTATCAGCATACTTTTTAAGGAAAAATAACAGAGACATAACTGTTATAAGAAATATTGAAAAAAATTGCCTCATAACAATTAAAAAATTCAAAAATCTTTTTCTATCATTTCTTAATGCCTATATGACACTACATTTTTTTCTTGGTTTTTTTGGTTTGGAAAACCCACCGAAAGTCAAAATACAAAAACAATTCTTTTTGCTCGGACCGTGGTTTGAACCCGAGACCTCTGGCACAGCAGGCGAGCACTCTACCCACTGCAACACAGCGGAGAGGGAATAGGAAAGGGAAAGAGAGAGAAAGAGGGAGAACTGAAGCTTGGTGGAAGATGGAAGATCATAAATTAATTCGATTTTAATTTAGGTTTCGAATGGATTCCGCTTGGATTTTTATTTTTGTGTATTGCCAATTTTACTTTAAATATTTTATAATTAAAAAAAATCCGAAAAGTCCGATAATGTTGAACATGTTTTATGTCGATGATTTGTTTGATATAGTTGAAAATCCAGTTAATTTATCTCTTTAAGATTCGTTGGTAGGATCGCCAATATTTAGTGGTTAATTAAAATATTTTGTATGTACTTATATTTTTAAATATATATGTATATATATTTATTATAAAAATTGAAAATGAATCTTAACAATTAAAATATTCAAAATCTAATGAAAATTTTTGAAATATCAAAAACATTAAAAACCAAATACATTTTCTGTAAATGAAATATCTTGATTACAAAGTGTTATATACATAAGTATATAACCCTATACATACATATCGACGCTTCCGGACAATATCGTGCTAAGTCTGACTACCACAATGATTTGTTTTCTTATTGCTATCGATTTTTATCACGAGATCGATTATTTTGTTTTCGAAAAATCGTTTGCGCGGAAAAAAATCCTACGGATTATTCTAAGTAACTTTGCATATGAAACCATGGGCCTAAACCGATTTCTAATCAGCATTTTTTAATTTTAGTTAGGATATATTTACAGCTAGTGCCAATTGAAACATTCTAGCTTGGGGTTTGGGAATAAAATAAATATACTGTATTACATAGCACCATCCAATTACATACACTAGATACCGAAAGATGAAGTCCTATGAGCAAAAAAAGGAACCAATTCCACAAAATAATACTCACAATACAACGTAAAAATCAAAAATCTGAAATAGAAATTAGCTATAAGCAACAGAAAAAATTTATTTTCATGAATAACTGTTATGAGGCAACGGAAAAAATAAAAATTTTCAAAATAAAAAAATTTTTCTCGTGAATAACAGTTATGAGGCAAATGAAAAAATAAAAATCTGAATATAATCGTTATGAGCAACAGAAAAATTTTTCTTTCCCATAATAACTTTGAAATGTAAGGGAAACATTTTTTCATTGAAATGTGCCCAACGTTTTTGATTTCAAAAAATTCAATAAGAGTTATTATTCGTCTCTGAAAAATAAATATGTATGTAGTGAGATAGTAATAAATTTCCAGCACCAAAACTAATAAGAGATTGAACGGATCTACTCAAATTGTTATCATACATACATATTTTTATAACTGGTTGTCAATAAGTTTACTCCCACATTCTTTTTTTTTTTTAAGTTTCTAATCTACACCTTTTCCACAAGTACTTCAGAAAGCGTAAAATGTACTTCAGAATAGTCAATTGTACTTCAGAAACCGTAAAATGAATTTCAGAATAGTCAATTGTACTTCAGAAATTATAAAATGAATTTCAGAATAGTCAATTGTACTTCAGAAACCGTAAAATGAATTTCAGAATAGTCAATTGTACTTCAGAAACCGTAAAATGAATTTCAGAATAGTCAATTGTACTTCAGAAAGCGTAAAATGTTCTTCAGGAAACGTAAATTGTACTTCAGAAACAGTAAATTGTACTTCAGAAGCTGTAAAATGTACTTCAGAATAATAAATTGTACTTCAGAATAATAAGTTGTACTTCAGAAACCGTAAATTGTAATTCAGAAGTAATAGGAATCTATATATAAAAAATTGTGTAAAAAATGTATAGTACTTCATAAAATGAGAACGGCTGGGCCGATTTCTGTAAAATTTTTTGTCAGTTGTTCGTATTCTCGAGGAGAAGGTTCTTGCGGTATAAAATTTTGGAAAATCCCTCCGGAAAAGTCGGAAAATTAGAAAAATCGAAAATTAAAAGTTCTCAGCGTTATACGTAGGGATAGAGATAGGGAAATTAGGTTTGTCGCAGCGAATATATGTATATAACTTTTATTCAGAGAATTGACATTTTTAATAGCTTTATAGGAAAAAATTTTAGCCAGAACGCTGTCTGCCGGGTCAGCTATGTAGTTTTAAATATTGCAGAGGCCTGCAGCTAGGTATTCCACATTACTGTACGTAAACTATGTAGGAAAGTGGGATTTATTTGTATCCAAATATGTGTACTTTGCATTTGAACTACATATGTACATACATTCTTGGTAATATTTAAATTTTTAACCGAAGTAGCCTCTGTTCGCTTCATTCGATTGTCATATATTACGTCCAGATTCCAGACATCGTTGAAGCTATGTAAATCTCCATCGCCTATTCCGCGAACGAGCAAGGTGGTGCAAAGTATTCCAAATTTATCGAAATTATCTACCAAATTTTTGAATTCGTGGGCTGGACTGTTCTTTATGATTCTGAAGAACAATTTAAGGTTTCTGAAGTACAATTTATTATTCTGAAGTACATTTTACAGCTTCTGAAGTACAATTTATTATTCTGAAGTACATTTTACAGCTTCTGAAGTACAATTTACTGTTTCTGAAGTACATTTTACTGTTTCTGTAGTACAATTTACTGTTTCTGAAGAACATTTTACGCTTTCTGAAGTACAATTGACTATTATGAAATTCATTTTACGGTTTCTGAAGTACAATTGACTATTCTGAAATTCATTTTACGATTTCTGAAGTACAATTGACTATTCTGAAATACATTTTACGATTTCTGAAGTACAATTGACTATTCTGAAGTACATTTTACGGTTTCTGAAGTTAATTTTACGCTTTCTGAAGTACTTGAGGAAAAGGTTAATTTTGAATTTTTTTCAACGCAACATTCTTCGCCAGAGATTTAAATCGTATCCTTTTAACACAATCGCCGTAGTTTTTTGTTTTCGTTTTGTCCAATTTCTGTCTTTCTGATACATATTTGCGTTATTGCTCCACATATAACTAAACTATTTCGTTCGTCCAACCGCTTAGCACTTGATTAATTTCATTGGCTTCCAACAGATCTTCAGTAGCCACATCATAATTGTCATTGCACAAATCCATTATAAAAGGTTCCATTAGTGGATTTATGTTGTCCACGTTCATCGGCATTGAATCCTTTGGAAAGCAGTTGCTCTTATTGCCGTTTTTTGTGGTGTCTACAGAACCGTTGCTGTTGGCAACTGCACAGTATTCATTTATTGCTGCGCTATTAACCAAAGACAAAGGTTGCTGTTGTTGCTGTTGTTGTTTTCTTTGCGGCTCAAAGGCTAGTTGATCATTAGCGGCACGTTTTTTCCCCTCCCTACTGTTTGAGTATTTAAGTAAAAGCTTATCCTTATTAGCAGTCGTGGTTGGTAGCGCCAATTTGAATAAAGGTCCGCGCGAATTATCGAATTGTAATTTCCTCGGCATATCGGTTTCCATCATATTAATATCATCTATTCCGCTGTCCGAATTCGATTCTGTATCGGTTGGGGTAAGAACAATTGGATAGAGTTTATCGCTGTCATTGCTGTCAATGCAATCGCTCTTGCTGCCGCTGCTGTTTGAGCTAAATGGTGGCGATGGCAGTTCACATGGGCCACCAATCATGGGATTATGATGGTAGCTAAGCAGCACAGCAGACGGCGCAGTTTGACAATGCAATTGACTAGTTAGCTCCGGTGACTCTGATGATATTTTTTGTTGCAAATTTTTTTTATTCAAAAGTATTTCTTCATCATTGGCGTAGTTTGACGTCTATTTGATGTGAGAGAAGAGAACAGAAAATTAGTATACTATTAAAAATTGAAACTAATGGCGTTTTCGATTCTAAAGCTGATTCCACATAAAACTTTTTCCGCTTTGCGTTACGCCGCTTTCTATGTCAAACAACGCAAAACTGAAAAACTATGCCACAATGAACGCTGCAACATCACTCAAAAAATATTTGTTTTCTGAAAAATCTTTCATTCTCCGTTTTATTTACAAAAAAGTAAATAAGAAAATAAAAATCTATTAAATTATTTTTCAATTTTGTGAAATTTAAATTTGTTTTTTTACATTTGAATTAAAGTGAAACTGAAAAAAAAATTTCAACGCCCCCAAAAGTTGAGATTTGGGCAACTTTGTGCTTTACGTAACTTCGGCGTTGCGTTACTTTTTGTTATGTGAGAAACCTCATATAGTTACATGTATTTTAATCTCAGCTGTCACGCAGAAAGTGTCACGTAGCGCAACACAAAGTTCTATGTGGAATCAGCTTAAAGTTCAAAAATGTTACAGTGCGTGAGGGCAAAACGTTTTCAATGTCGCATTCACCCTGCGAAAGTGCACTTTTCATTTATCAAAAAGTGCATTTTGCCAGCCTGCCATATCTTGTAAAAAATGTAGGTACATTTATTGCATTCCATATTTAACCAACACAGGTTATCTATAGCAGTAACTATTTCATGTTTTCTTGCTGTTGTTGTTTTCTTTAAAAATGTCATTGTGAAAGAGGAGAGAGCTTATAATCACATTGAATTATAATAAAACATGTTTCCAATCCGTTTTGTTTGACATTCTTACAATTTTAGTATACATACACAATTAAAATCAGCTGTTCTCCTGCTATAACCTTTGTTGGATAAACCTTGTTGTTGTTGTTGTTGTATTCAAATTAAATGCAACATTCTGAGAATAAAACATAGAGGTTTGCATTTTTTAGAATCGACCACAAAAAATTTATGCTAAAATCGAAAACGCCATAAGTAACAAAAATTATGTCAAGAAACATTTATGGAAATCATATTCATAGGTCCGTTTATTATTAGCGAGTTATGAATAGTTAGCCAAGTTTCGGCTGGCAAATCGTTTCTTGAGTCAAAAAAATAGCTGAAGAGAGCCATAGACAGCTCCAAATTTCAGCTAGTAAAATTTTCCCTAGCTGAAATTATTTGCTGCCAAAGTAAGAAACAGCTGTTGAAAAAATAAACAAACGAATACTTTTGATTTTATTACTTTTGAAATTTTCTGAATTTTTGAAATAGAAATAAAGAAAATTAAATGTTTTTTTAGAAAAAATAACCACTAACAGTCAAAAATAGCATTCAAATTACTAATCGCTAATTTTTACTATTATTCCGTTTCTTGATTTTCTGTTCGTTTCGCTCTTTATGAGCGCAATTCTTTCCGTTTTGCTCACTTGACAGCTAGCTGCTAGTTTAATAAGAAGCAAACCTCATATGTAGGGCCCGGATTTTCATGCACTAAAAACTGGAAAATATGCGCATATAATATGACCTAAAAAATCAAAAATATGCACTAAAAACTGGAAAATATGCGCATATAATATGACCTAAAAATCAAAAACATGCACTAAAAACATAAAGAATATGCAAAAACACTGTTTAAATTTTTTTATTTTATTCTTTTTATTAGTTTTTACTTTTTTTTTAAGATGTTAATTAGCGTAAGCATATATTGTACTCTTAGTGTGAAAGACTCCAAATTAATAAAATATATGTATGTACATACATACCCGGGTACACGGGTATCATCAGCTCTAGTCTATTGCGACCACCTAGCTGTTCAATTAATGCCAATGGGTAAGTTTCTAAGACAAAGCTGCTCCGCAACTGTTGAGCTCAACAGTTCCCAACAGTTGGGTAACAGTTGAGTTAAACAGCTACGTGTTAGAAACAGCTTGATGAATTTATCAGCTGTTTGGCATTATACAACATGTTGAGCTCAAGTAGCGAACAAAATTTGTGATGGAAAAAATGGCGAAAAGTTGCCAACTGTTGAGCTGAGCGGAACTACTCAACAGTGCGTTTCTAAGACAAACACTCAACAATTGCGGAGCAGCTTTGTCTTAGAAACTCACCCAATGTTTCAAAAGTGCTATTAAATTTGGGCAAAAAACAGGGTTGCATTCCATTAAATCAAAATAAACTCCAAATGAAAGTAGAGTTAATTGGAGTTAAAGACGATTTTATCAAAATAATTTGTATGGTTAACTCAGAGTTAAGAGTAGAGTTAAGTGGTTAACTCGAAATGAACATAGTATAAGGTTGCCAACTAATCTTGAAATGTATTTAACTGAAATTCACCAAATACTTAAAAATATGCGACAAAATATACCTTTATGAAAAATATGCAAATATATGCATTAAAGACAAAATATGCAAAATATGCACTAACAAATCAATGCCATTTTTACAGTAATTTTTTGATTCGGAAAATCGTTTACTCTTTAAGTTCCTATGACTTACCAAAAAAAATATGCAAATGCATAGAAATCCGGGCCCTACTCATATGTAAACCTTTTATCTATTCTGTTGTTACCTGAACGCTCCTGACAATTAATGTAGGCATTTGTGTGAGCATTTATGAATTTCTTTTTATGAAGAAAGGGAGACATGTTGCTAATTTAATTTACCAACCTTTTACAAACCAAAGTAAATTCGTCTCAATAGTTTCTTTATAACTTATTTATAAGTTTATTTATAAGACTTGTAAATTTCTAATTTTATTTGCAAGGCATTATCAATTTTTATGAGTACCGTTAATATTTATTAATGCTTAATTTGTAAATGGATCGATTTTAAAATAAATATTTTCTTATACAATCATACAAACATATCTATACATAAATAATTACCTTAATTATGACAAAAAATTGACTTAGTATATCCTTACAACACATTCGTTTATGTATGTACATCTATGTATGGATATGATGTATTCACACTCAAGTTTCAGTAAATTAATCTTACTAACCTACACTCTTAGAAATTTTCGTGTAATTTTGCATACAAAAAGGTAGGTTACTTTTTTCCTACCTTATTATGCGCAAAATCGCACACTGAAAAATTCAACAGATAAAAGCCCGTCTCCACATAACTTGTTTCACCAAAGAAACATGTAGCAAAACATCTCGCTAAATAACCCGTCTCCACGTGGCTGATCGTGATTCAGTTTAACATTTCTCTTTCTTGCTCTTCTTAAATGTTTGTATGTTTGCTTACTTTTGCGTTTTTGTTTTGGTCTGGGTGAGATTTCGATAGATTTTCGATACAAAATTAGAGAAGACATCGATATCATTGAGGTTGGCAAGATGATTCAGAATGAAACAGTGTTTCAATCTTCACTCGCTCTCAGAAATTTTGCATGGAAATTGGCGAGTTTCGGCACTGGTTTCCGTGTCGAAACAAGATTGAGAGAGAAAATGCAGAAAAAAAGAGCGAAACACGTTATGTGGAGACATGGTATAAAAGCTGTTTAAATTTAAACAATAAAAGTGTAAAGCCTACACAAACAAACTTTAAATCTAAACACCAATCGAGTAATAAATTGTAATTTCGCATATAAGTTAAACAAAATTACCAATTCACTATGTAATTTTACCCCACTCAATTGTAATTTCGCGCACGAGATTTGAAATTACAATTTCTGTATGCAATTTTAGTCCAAAATGCGTGTAAAATCGCATGATATGCCCACTTTTGCTGAAAAGTGCGTAAAATTTTGTTTAGAACTGTAAATTACACACTTGTAGTGTAAATCTACGAAAAAAATTTAATTTTCAACTAAAAATTACATATATTTTGGTAGCATATTTACACGCAGTTTTTAGAGTGTACTAGTACTCAATTTAATTAAATTGACTATCATCTGGCCACTGTGATATTGTTGGTAGAGCGCTCGCCTGCCATACCAGGCGTCTCGGGTTCAAACCTCAACGCCCATACCAACACCAAACAATTAATTTAATTTTCAAATTAATTAAAACCCAATTATTGGGGTTTAAAAAAAATGTCGGTTAACCCTCGGCAGTGCGCGGCATATCCTCCGAGTGTGTACCCTTTTTTACGCCATAAAAGCTTCTCACAAAAAAATGCAATCGCCCTTCGGGAAAAACAAAAAAAAAAATTAAGAAGCACGTCTCGAATTGAGATTGAAGCTCGGCCTTAAAATTCGTTAGAGTGTATCCGCGCCAGTGTTATTATTACTATCATCTGATTACTTGTGGCAATAAACGAACACAGACTTTTTCGGCTAAAGATTTAACTAAATACATACATATGTACGTGGCCGCTGTGGTGCAGTGGGTAGAGTGCTCGCCTGCTATGCCAGAGGTCTCGGGTTCAAACCACGGCCCGAGCAAAACACCAAAACAATTTTTCTAATTAGTAAAAATGGAATTATTGGGTTTTTTTAAGAGCAGCGGTCACCTCTCGGCAGTGGGCGGCATACCCTCCGAGAGTATTTCTGCCATGAAAAAGCTTCTCACAAAAAATGCATTCGCCGTTCGGAGCCGGCATAAAACTGTAGGTCCACCCAATTAGTAGGTAAAACAAAAAGGAGCACACCTCGAATTGGGAGAGAAGCTCGGCCATAAAACTCGTCAGAGTTATAATAGCGCCATTGTATTATATTATTATTATACATATGTACGTACACGGTATATATATTGAGACGGTAATGCCAGTAGGCGGAAATGTCAAATACTGCTTACGTCACAGGACCAATAAAGCCGCGAACAACCAAACAAACAGCTGTGCCAATTGCAAAAGGAAATGACGTATGAGGACCTGATACTTTTTTCTAAAACCGAAAGAAATATGGCCGCCAGCGAACTGACATGACCTTTTAATTGGATCATGATGTACGTATGTATATACCCAGCAAACATTCTCGGAGCGCTGACAATTTTGCAGTCCGATATCAATCCGAAATATGTGTGACATATGAGCTTGAAAAGTTTTTTTTTTTTTTTTTTAAATTATAATTGTATTTCATAGATGCTGTTTCGAAAATGGGGAAGTAGAAAAGTAGCACTAAAGTTCAATGTGCAATGATGGCTTTGGATTGAATTTCAGGTTCGAATACTGAGGAGAACACACAATAGACAACACTAATAAGCAAAGAGCGAAGCCGAAGAAGGCTGCAGAAGGCTGCAGAATGAGAAGAGGAGAACAAACCAGGGTGAATGCAGAAAGGATGAAGAGAACTGGGCCAGGAGAAGAAAAAAAATTATTTTTTGGTTTTATGTACTAGTCATAAAAGGAAAAAAAGTCATAAATAGGAATCCAATAGGAGTCTTTTATGACTCTTATTCAAGCTCATATGATGTATGAAATTAAGCTCATATCGGGCGACCACCTTACCCAGTCAACCAGAGAAGTCCGCACGCTGCTCCGTTAGGACTCCCTAAGCGCTCCCAATGGAGTGTATCCGACGGAGAAAAGTGCCTTTTGGAATACATACATATATATGTATATGCAAAAAGTGCACCTTTAGGACTCTTTAAATGATTCTTTTCGGGATCATAAAACGCTCCTTCAGATAATCCTCAAATACTCCGTGCGGACTCAAACACTCCTCTGAGGAGCTTTTTCGGACTCCTTTTTTTTACTTTGCACAGAAATACATACATAATAGGTATATACGTTTCGGGTTCCAAAATGAGTTCATAATGAGTGTAAACGCTCTGGTTTGGGATTCCTTTCTGACTCTATTATGACTCTGAATGTTTGATGGGTAAACGCCGTAAAAAGCTCTCTGCTAAAGCTTTTAGTCTACGAAATACATACGTATATATTAGGTACTGCCACAACCTAACGGCATTTACGCACGTCATTTATGTACATTCGTATGTACAAATCTATATCGTTTAGTAGAAACAAAGCGGTCTTTGACCTTATAGTATATTTTTATGACGCAATGTGACTTCTATGTACATGCATACATATGTTCATACTTATATGTATGTATATGTAAGTATATGTATCAGATATAGCAAATGAAAGTGAAAATGAAATTTTCCAGCTGTGTTGTTGCGTGTCACTAACATGCGCAGAAAATACTCCTCGGTAGGTATACCCTGTACCCTGCAACAAATATCTATATATTGAGGAGTCACGCAAAGTGATAGTCTCGCAATAGGGAGTTCATGACTGAGTCTCAACTAGTTGTAAAGGGATATATGTACTTACAGAGCGCGACAGTTTTGCAAATATGCAATACAACAACATGCGGTAATTTATTATAGTATAATTTCAACCAAACAGTGGTGTAGATAGGATTTTGGCTAGGGGTGATGAAAGAAAGTTCTGAGCTAACTGGAAGATTTGATGCACTCTTATTGACTACCTTTGGAAATATAAAACGTTTGAATTCGCCTCCTTCAGCTGTTTTGTTAATCCGCAATATTTGCCCTCTGTCAGGGTAAAATTTCAAGCGAATTAAGTGTTACGGTAATCGGGATTATCGCTGCCGTCTGTCAAGCCTATAAGGCTTTGAAGCAAAACCTCACTTACCAACTCCACGATGGTGCCACAACATACATACGTGTTTGCCCTAGAGTCGTGTATTACCATCGAAATAAAACACAATCAATATTTTATCTGCATCATAAGTTTAACTTTAATGCAATATATATGTATGTACATAAATACTAAATACATATATTGTTACAGTGCCGCGTTTTAGAAACGCTTGTTAATCGATTAATTTTAAGTACTACACATATGTATGTATATAATGTATGTGATTGGATTATACATAAGTATGTATGTATGTATGTATATACATTTGATTATATGCATCTATATAAAATATAATGTGAATATGTATATTATAATTTGTTTAGACTTCTGTGTGTTGTTAAGATATTGCTAATACCAAGAGCATGCACATGGACAATTGATGATTTGAGGCAGTACGCTTATATGTACATATGTACCTATGTATGTTTGTATGTGATGTATTTGTGTTAATGTCTGATCTGATGTAAATCTACACATAAAAATGTAGATGCAGAAATTGGTGTTATGTGTTATAAAATATATCATTTAGACTTCTGAGAAGATGCACTTTTGTAAAGCGCAGTATTAACTCTTCTTATAAACAAATATTCAGTTCAAATGCAGAGACAGAAAGTTTAATATTTTTCATACCTATAGAGATAATAGCATGACATTTTCTGCAGGCTATCAGAGCAGATAATGAAGATAAATTGACTAGTTGTTGCACCAACCTCTCAACTATTTGTTCTATACATATGTCAATCAAAAAAGGTCCAACAACCGCGTATGACTTTCTTATAATTGTTTGAAAGGAATAGTACGAAATGTGACAGAAACTATTTGAAGTGAAAGATATACATACATACATATGTATTAGGGATTCCAAACCCGGGATCCCGCCCTTTTTGACACCCCGAAAATCCCGGGATTGCTAGATTTTTGATCCCGGGATTTTCGGGATAAAATAAAGACAGAATATTCCCCTATTATAGCAAAAAAAAGTATTTTATATAATTTTTATTGATCTCAGATCTGTATACTAATAGCGTTTCCTATTCTGAACGAAAATTTTGAATTATTACATGGCAGAATTATCAACATGTGCCCTGTGCCCTGTGAAAATGTTGCATTTTTCATATGATGCATAACAAAAGTAATGCAACGCAGAAGAGCAGAAATGTTTTCCCCGTAATCAGGCTAGTTTTACATTTTGTCAATAGAACAAAAAGGCCAGAAAAAATTTTGGAATAGAGCAAAAAAATTTGAAAGCCCGAAGAAAATTCATAATAAGTGCAACATTTTTGCCAAAATTAAAAATGTCCATTAGTGAAAGTAAGAATTAATATTTTTTGATTTTTTTTTAATTAAATTTTTTTGTTGTGAAGTAAGGAAACGTACGTTAGGTACTTTTAAAATTTTTAATTCTTGTGGTAAAATTCTTTTGATAATTCGATTTCCTGATTTTGGGCCATTTTATTCTCAACAGTTTTCGGAATTTTCTCCCATGAAAAGTAAATATTGGAAGAAAAAGCAAACAATAATCAAGAAATAAAATTACCAAAGACCAGGTAATATTTTAATTAGACTTGAGAGTTTCACACTACAATGTCAAAGATTCAATTTTTTCATCTTTAATAATAGTTTTTATCTCGTTGAAAACAGTATTAACAGGAGATTGTTTCGAAATATGTAATTATATATATACACTGGTTAACAAATTATTCGAGAAATATGAAAAAATTATGGAAAAAAATTAATTTCGATAATATTTAAAAATCATGTTGATAGACGAAACAGACTGACTTACCCTATGAAAGAGGGGTTTTTGGCCCGTAACTCCAGATTTTGAGGGTGTATTGAAATTCTAAATATGCAGTCTTCGGATGTTTTGGTAAGGCCTACTCGTTTAACATATGTGAACCTCGAAAAAGTACTTTCAATTTTTTTATTTTGTCACACATTATTATCAAATGATCGCAAGCCTTCTTGTCAATATCTTAAAAGTACCAACTGTAAAGCAAATATTTCTTACACCAAATGTATGCCATTTTCTTTGTTGTTTGTATTATTTAAAGTAACTCTTAAGTATTTTAAATAATACGCATGAATTTATTTTTTTTTTTTAATTAAATAATTTTTGTTTTAAATAAAAAATAGCAATAAAAATCAATTACTTTCTTTGCATTTTAAAGTTGTAGCGTTCCACGAAAAATATATTCACTTTTTTCAACCCAAAATGTCGGAAAATAATTAATGGCAAAATCCCGGGACCAATCCCGGGATCCCGGGATTATAAAAAAAAATACCGAAAATCCCGGGATCGCAAAAATGGGAAAAATTGGAATCCCTAATATGTATGTATGTATGCATGGGTGTATATATGTTTGCCTATGTACATACAAACCATTATTGAGGTCTACATACATATTATTGGCGTAAAGCACATTGGATTGTGGCTCTGGCTCGCAATTGAACTACTTAAGTAATTATCATGTCAGAAATCTTGCTACCAGCTGAATTTGACAAAACCTTTATCGTATCAGTTACGTCCACTTCAAAAATAGTAAACAATATATAAAAACAAAAACAAAGTTTTGCTGGTTTTTTATTTACCAAATTTGTAAAAATAGAATTAATAAAGTTACTCATACGCCTGGGTATACGGTTGACTTACATAACTTAATCTGATATTTCAGATCATAAGAAATTAATTTAAAAATTTAATTCAAATTTTACTTGTTATAGTGGTTTTCCTAATTTGTGCAAAATTCGAAATCATTTCTGAAAAATTTTTCAATTTTTTTAGATGCCGCAGATGTTGCTAAAATTCATTTTTTTCACATCATCGGTATTTATGGTCCGATCCCTAAGTTTGATACACCAAACTCTTTGGCTTCAGAGGAGGGTATCTACTTTATAATTGTATTAACCCTGTGTGTGCCATTGGGGTCACTTCCACCCAGTACTTAGTTTATACCACTTTAATGTAACTTTTTTTTGCCGTCATGTTAAACGTCGTCAAAAAGCATTATCTTTTGCAAAAGAAGTATTTCGGTCGATTCAGTAGAACCGGAAATAAAACACATATAACATTCCGAGGAATATAAGTTTCTCGCTTTCTTCTGAAGAGACTCCTACTGAGATTTTATACCGAATAATTTTCTAGAACATTTTTACCATCTAGCACCCATAAGAAAGGGTTATTTTGACCCTTTTTTATACAGTCAGGAAATATAAAATAGTAAGGAAATAGTGTTTTTATGGTCGCTAGAGGGCCAAAATGTTCTAGAAAATTATTCGCCATAAAATTTCGGAAGGGATCTTCTCAGAAAAAATCTTTGCAAAATGAACCTAAAAGACCACAGGAAGCAAGAAACGTACATATTTTCCTCTGAACGTTAAAAGTGTTTTATTTCCAGTTCTACTGAAGCGATCGAAATACTTCTTTTGCAAAAGATTCATGTTTTTTGATGACGTTTAACATGTCGGCAAAAAAGTTACATTATAGTTGTATAAAATAAGTACTGGGTGGAAGTGACCCCAATGGCATACACAGGATTAATACAATTATAAAGTAGAGACCCTCTCAAGCGAAAGAGATTGGTGTATCAAACTTAGTGATGGGACCCTAAATACCGAAGATATGAAAAAAATGAATTTTAGCGACATCTAGCGGCGTCCAAAAAAATAAAAAAATGTTCCAGAAATGTTTTCGAAAAAGAAATCATATTGGGCGATCGTACGATGGACTTTTTTTGGTCCATATAAGGCGAGACGGCCTAATGTACATATCGCACCCTAAATCATAAAGTGACATAACTCAAATATTTTCATACTCAGCTGTACAAGTACACAGAGTATTATAGTTTTAATCACATAACGGTGGATTGTAACAGAATGAAATAATCGAGATAGATATAGACTTATATATATCAAAATGATCAGGGTGAAAAGAAAAAAAGATTGAGCCATGTCCGTCCGTCTGTAGACACTCTAACTCGAGCAAAAATTGAGATATTTTGATGACATTTGAAATGCAAGTTGGTATCGAGACTGGGATGGTTGGTATTGAAAATGGGCGAAATCGGACCATGACCACGCCCACTTTTCCTATATAGAAAAAATCGGAAATTTGGTATCTCAGTCACTAATATAGCTGGAGCGATGAAATTTTACCCACGTGTTGAGGTCAGGCCCCTATGAAGAAATTTGATGAAATTTTGGAAAATGGGCGATGCCACGCCCATTTATTAAGGGTCAAACATTGAAAGTTTTATATGTCATAACTCAGAAACCATTGAAGATATATCGATGAAATTTGCTACGCGTGATATACTTTCTTAGGCAAATGTTTGGACGAAAAATTGCCAAAATCGGTTGACGACCACGCCCACTTTTATATATGGGAACTATTAAGGGGCCTAATAAAAACATTTTAAGCGATATCTCTGTCAAATATAAAGATATGTCATTGAAATTTTATAGCAGAAGTCCAACTACGGACATAAAACGAAAAACACAAAAATTTTGGAAAATGGGCGTGGCACCGCCTCTTTTTAGAAACAGGAATATACGAGATTTCTGAGCCCATAACTCGACAAGTAATTTAGATATTATGACGAAACTTGGTTGATACACTTTTATAACTTGTGTTAAGAGACACGCGAAAGTTAATTGAAATCAGTTTATGACCACGCCTACTTTTTAACAAAGATATTTCTGGAACACCCTTTGGGAATTTGTAACGTGACATATTTGTAACTAGAAGTCATAAAGGAATGAAGTTTTGCACAAAGAATAATATTTATATGATGACTGATAGAAATGTTGAAAATGGGCGTGGCTACGCCCACTTTATGCAATACTCGCTTTATATAAAATACACCGTGATTCCATCAAACGCAAACAAACAATGAAAGCATACAGCTGAGTATCTAATGTTCGATTCCACTCGAACTTAGGCTTCCTTACTTGTTGAAATTGGTTTTCTTTCATAAACCTACCGAGTGCCAACAAAATCTTGTACATCAGTGACTCTTTTTACTGAGAAATAACCACTATACGTGGCCCTTTGCCATATCATTGCTTTAAAAAAAAAGAAAAAAGTTTTTTTTGGCTATCTATTGAATATTTTCGATAGAATAGAAACTTCTTTTGTTTAATACACACCCTTCAGCAGTCGTTTATCTACAAATCAGCGCTGAACAGTAATTCAGTGCTCCTCAGTAAAGTTACAAATGAATTCAAATCATTTAAGGCGGATTCATCGTTCGAGTTCAGAACTTTTTTGCCATGTGATTGTTGTTATATTTTCGGAGTGTGAGAGGAATTCCGAAAAGTTCTGAACTATTTTTATTAGTTAACTGAAATTCAACTTTAGTTCTGAACTCGAACGATGAATCCGCCTTTACATATATGAAAAAGTCAGCAGTCTTTATATGAAAGTATTCACTGATGCCTCCTTAGTATTGGGGAGATTTCATCAGCAATTCATAAAAGGTCCACTTCGGATTTTTACTGCGGAAATGTTCTGTGCATATGTATGTGTGTATGCATGTATGTTGTGTATATTTATTTCTATTTGAGGTTCTCGTTTCGGTAATATGAAAATACAAATTGCAGATATGTATGTACATATGTATGTCAATTTACTTAAAATTTCTTATGCTTGCTTACTATTATTAACTATTACTACTTTTTGTATTAATTGTTTTTCATGTACTTGTACATACTTATTGAGCTTGCTTTTTGGTTTACCCGTCTTCAGTTATGTATACATATACTTAGGATGATTGCAAATCTAATTGTGTAAATAAACGAATTCTTGACTGCATTGCTTTTTTAATATTTAGCTAGACTATGCTATCGTAAAAGTTAACAACATTGATGATGGGAATAATCATGTTCAAAATTTTGCATACGATTTATAATATTAATACATAATTAATAATAATTTCGCTATTAGTCAGATGTATTGATTACACATGTACATATGTATTTACGTGGTAGTGTTTTTGTCAATTTTCTAATATGTATATCATCTATGCACGAGTATGTATTTAGTATGTATGTATTTAAATGTTAGTAATACACCAAGAATGTTGAAGCTAGTTGATTTTGATTATTTTTTTTTATTTAAATGTATGTATGTACATAAATATCTCTGAATGCTACGTATGTAAAGCGTCAATATGAGGAGGTAGCTGATAATAACCATGACATTTGTAATGGGCGGACAATGTGCCAAATGAATTTAATTATTACTATTTGCTATGACATTTATTTATTATTTTTTTTGTATTAAGTTTTCCATGAGGTGTATGATATTAGTCCTTTATGAGGTATATTATTGTATGTATGTATATATTTATATTTCACTATTGTTACCTTCTTTGTTTTATTTAAAAATCGTACTAATTTTGAAGTGACATTGTATTGTAATCAAACTGGCAGAAGGCGCATTTTCAATTTATTAATTTTTTTAGTTCGTAATATGAGTTGGTTGTGTTTTATAAGTTAGTTATTTATTAAATATTTATCATATAAAAATGTTTTAAAATTTTATTTATGAAATATTATTAAACTTAATATTTTCACTATTTTTTATTAGATATTATTGAAATATATGTAAAGCCACACCGATAATTTAACAATTTACTAAGTAATTAACACACAAAAGTTATTGCATTAATTTTATATTTATGTTTATGAAATATTAATGTTAATGTGTATGTACATCCATATCGCACCCTAAATCGTAAAGTGACACAACTCAAAATTTTTTGAAATCGAGTTTTTTGCATAAACGGGTGCACAGAACATATCTCTAGCGATTGACAAAAAAAAACTTTTCAATAAGTGTCTCTTTTGAACGAAAAATTACCATTTTAAGTCGCCTTTTGTCATACGATTGCTTGTAAAGAAAAAAGGTTTTTTGGCTCACCTGAAAATTTTGGAATTTTGAGTTGTGTCACTTTATGATTTAGGGTGCGATATCTTAATTAATATGCGTCTAAAATTATGCTAAAAAGAACTACTCATTATTTTGCATACATAAATTTGCCTATATTCCCTTGGTGTAATTTGCAATTTAATCGGCACCAACCGCTCAGCGATGTCTGAACTAGTACACATACATATATGTATATATGATAATTTATTTATTTCTTATATCTAATTTTAATGCTGTTTACCTATTTAAGCTTGTTTATTTTTTTGTATGTTATTTGTTTCTAATTTTACACTCTTTAAAACATATTCATCGGTGAAATTCTTTCTATGAAAGTTCACATGTACACTCAGAGAAAAACAAAGTTCTAAAATTAAGTTCAATTGCGATTAATCCTCAATACTTTCAATTATCCATAGTTTCCTTAGTGATGTAGGCTCTTCTATGGTCAATACTATCGATCGTTTTAAAAACTCTGAAAGCGAAGACTAGTTTTTCATGATTTTTAGCCCCAGTCCTACCAAAACAAAAAATACTGCGCATAAACATCTATTATAGCTATGATTGCTTTTCAGTTTTTACGAGCTAACCATCTTAATACTTTAGTAGCCGCTGATAATTTTCTAAACAATTATTATGAAAAGATAAAAATCGAATATAATGAAAATACTATGTGCTAGGAAACAAAATATATAGTCTGATAAATCTAGCCACTCGAGTTCCATGGTTATTTTCTGTTAAATACTATAGTACCTATTCGATTATTATTATTATTATATGTTTGTTGATTCTACACTGGCATCTATATCTACATATTAGTACGATAATGTATGCCTATTTTTGCTTTATCGAATTGGGCTTGGCCCGAAGCCGAAATTATCAGCCTGAGTGGTCTTAAAAGCTTGTATATGAATACACACATAAGTGGGTACTTATGTATGTATGTAACATGGCTGTATTTTCTAATATATGACGCCAGCAATCTCAGCCATTTTTCGCTAATTGCGATATTTTAAATGCATTACGAGAGGTAGATGTATTTATGTTGGATATTTCATTAAATCACTTTTTTTTACAGAGGTAGTCTCAGTTAAATATTGTTTAGATATTTGAGCGTTTGACAATACATATTTACATGCATTTATACTTATGTATTTATGCAATTGTCGCTGAAATAAAAATGTTATGCAATCAAATATACTTAATACTCGTATATACCTACATATACATATGAATATTTATAATGTAATACACCACCCCAGTCACTGACGGAGCAGCCTTCCGTACTTGACGTATGTAAATATAAGGACGAAATCCGAAAAACCACTGTGAAAAAGCCGGATGGAGAATAAGAAAAAGAACACTGTGGCGTATACGTAAACTCTGTTTTTTTTTTTTATCTGGGAACAGTTTCACGACGATGACGAAAGGAAACGAGAATTTCCAAGTTACTAGTTTCTTAAAGGGGGACAGCTTTAGTTTCGATTACAAGTATGTATGTACATGCCCTGCAAAAATGTAAGGGCCAGGTGTTCTAATGGAACGGGGCTTTAAAGTAGGTCTGAAAGGATGTGGTTACATATTATGCTGAATTGTATAAGTCTGGTTACAGACTTGGTTACATGTTATGCAGCGGTGAAGCAGGGGTGGTCATGTCCAATGACATCGCAATGTTAATCACCCCTATTCTACATTTCAAGTCGAATCGAAATTTTCTCCGTTTGGCAACTTTGGTATTCTGCGTTTCGATTCTGTTTCGATTGATGTTCGAAATTCCAATTTTGGGTATTCTACATTTCGATCGTAATTACGTTTCTCTACGTTGAAGTTTTGTTGGCGGAGAACTGTTATATTTCATATTTTGCGCGGTTTAATAATAATTTTTTCACAAATATGTAAGCAAAAGACTATTATAGTTGTAAAATCCATAATGCTATTTCTTATGATTAAATTATGTTTTTTTTTTTGATATGTTTTCAGGTCAAAAACAACAACATCAGATCAGTACGAAAAATTATATGAAATTATGGCCGCCAAACAAGATATTGCCCGAGGATTACAAAAGAGACTAAAGGAAGAAAAGATGGAGTTTTGAGAGCAGGCTGCAAGAGCGTTAAATGCACTTGGTCCACAGTCAAAGGATGCCAATACATGGAGAGAAAGGTAAAAGCTCCTCCTCAAGTAATATTGCTGCCGCTATTGATTCCATTTTTTATAAATATTTTATTAAAAACACTATTAAATTTGTTTATTTTTATTTAAACAACAATATTCTTTTTCTCTGTTTGCTTTGTTGTGTTTCAATTTCACACATTCCAAGCAAACAGCTGATTTCGAAAAGTTGGCAGCTCTTCCTCTTCTTCTTTCGATTCGTGCGTAAGTCAGAATACCAAACTCCGAGCGGAATGCGGAAAAGTAATCGAAATGCAGAATAGGGGTGATTGTAACTATATTTTTTCATATATTTAGACAATTTCGCTAACTAGTAATGGTAACAAAGTCCTGTACTAGCATATTAGCTGCTCATACTTTTTGCAGGGAATAATGAAATTGGTTATATAGTATGTACAAACATACATACAGGGGAAGCTTATAAGAGTGTGCTAAAAAAGTGTGCCGCCATTCCATTTCGTCATAATTAGTCATAGAATACAACCTTGCAACAATAATACATACATATATTTTGATGGGTCATCTTTCTGGTACTGTCAAGACTCGAATTTCGGCAAAAAGTTATACCATTTCGTGTTCATGAAAGGTATAACAAAAAAAAAAATATAGAGTAAAATAAAACAAATTTTAGCATTAAGCTTTAAATTATTTTAATTTTTTATTTTTTATTTTATTCCTTGTTTACACACACTATACATATACAGCGTTGGAAAAAATAATAGCAACAAAATCAAAAAAAAAATCTAAAATGGGAAGTTTGAATATATTGCTCAGAAGTCGAAAGGAAGACTATAAACTGAGAAAAAATGGAAAAACAATTCGGGAAGGAATAATATGCTGCTCTCAAGCTATGTATGCGGAAGAAAGGGGGAACGAGGAAGTAAGCGCAAACAACACATCACTTTGACCAAGAGAACTAAGAACTAAATCGAATTCACACATTTTGCGGGAAAACTGGAATAACACTCATTGGTATGATGAGACAAAAGTAAATTTATTCGGCTCGGATGACAGAAGAACATTCGTCTACCGAGAATGCAGAATTCAACCCCAAATACACCAGAAAGACTATAAAGCACGATGGCGGTTCCATAATGATATGGAACTGTTTTTCGGCTAATGGTATTGGGCCAATCTTTTGGAGAAAAGACAGAATGCACACAAAAGACTAGCTCGATATATACACAGAGCCAAAAAGTTCACCTATAATCAAAGAGACTGCCATCTAAAAAAAAGCTATTTGGCCAAGGAGAGCGAGAGGAGACAAAATTGAAGAAATTTTTGCTAGAAAATCTTCTAGATTTTGGCTTGAATTTCTTCTTAAATTTATTGAAAAGGATACCGTCTGAAAACGAGGAGATAACTTCTTATTTATTAATTTTTTATGTCATTTTGTCAAAAAAATTAAATTGTTAGAAGAAATCTGCTTGTTTTTATGAGAAAATTTTTATAAAGCAAATCAATAAGGACATCCTCTAATTTTTACTAGAACCTTTTTGAATTTATTAAAAAGGAAAACTTTTTATTTTTAAAAGAGCCCTTATTAATTAAAATTTTGCTATAAACGTCTTAACGTACGTACATGTATGGATATACTCGTACATACTAGAAATATGCATAACAGTTATTGCATCAGCCACTTTTTATGTATGTGTGCAATAACATGTTCAAGAAATTTAAAGGGAGAACTTTTTATTTTTAGAAGAGCTCTTATGTGTTTCCTCCGGTCGTCAATTTCACTACGGCTTTGCACATTTCTACAATTCTCAAACGATTAGTGAAGCACTTGGTATAAAGAGTTTATTATGTCCATCTGCACTTATATGAAATGAAATGTTGCCCTTTGTCTGAATAAGTCCTAGGAAAATACTAGTTGACTAATTATGTTTTCCGATGAAAATCAAGATTCTCTTCTTAATAATATTAAACAGGGTTTCTTCTTAATTTTACAGGTTATCTGCTAAATTTATGTGAAAAGGTTTCCATATTTATTCTAGGAGTCATCTTCTTAATTTTATATAAGAAGTTTTCATCTTAGTTTTATAGGTCATCCATTAAATTTTACTGAAAATGATTTCATCTAAAATCCATGGGTTATCTTCTTAATAACATTGAAAAGGTTTTCATATTAGTTTTACAGTATATCTACTTAGTTTTATTAAAATGAGATATCCAGTCATAATAATACGGGCATCTTATTGGAGAGAAATCGTAGAGAAATCCGCTAAACTTTGTTCTGATTTACAGGGCATTTTATGTGGTCTTTTGGCTCTGTGTAGTATGATACATATGTATAATGTTGCGCTCAGTTATTGAAATATGTACATATGTATGTTCTCCCATCAGTGTAAATATCTATATGCTAATTATTATTTGGTTCTAAAATGAAATAAATGAAAAATTTGCGTTTGTTTTTCATGGCCGTTTTAATTAAAATTTGCACAATTTTTGACGTGCCACTATTATTTTTTCCAACATCCGTTTTTGCATCTAAAAATCAAACTTTTTTTCCCCGCATTAAATAATGTAATGGAAGGAATTTATGTCTTAAAAACTTAACAAGTTCAATATATAGAAATATGTGATTTTAAATGTGCTTTAGTATATTTTACAAATCAAAATTTAATATTTTAACTTAAGTTTAAAATTAAAATATATGTAAAAACTAAAAAAAGTAGCATAAAAAAAACTTAATAACAAAAGAAACAACATAATAAACTACTTATTATGATAAATTTAAGTATGTATGTGTGCGGGAAGATGTGAGCCTTTTTATGCATAATGCTTGATTAAGAAATTAATGTTCGAATAAATTATCAAATAATTTTTTTGTTCGTTAAAACATCATATCGTAAATAAACTTAAACTACAAGCATCAAACTTCCAAAGTCTGCAATTAAGTGTATTAGCTTTGCAAGTATCTAATGGCCTCCTTTTTTGTTGTTGTGTAAATCAGTAACACGAGGATATCCGCTGCTCTTGTAGTGCTGTTTGGTTCACACGTATTTGGTATATATGTATGTATATACTTGAATATTTAGTTAAATATCCTTTAAATATATCGCTCATTTCTTAATATTAATTATTATACATACATATTTTTTTTTATATATTTGCCTATTTTGAAGTTTTCATTAATTTTTTTTTACTGTTTTTACTGTTGCTTCCTCATTTGTACCATTAGCGCTCAAAAATTGTTTTAATCTTTTTTTTTTTATTTTAATTAACCACACAATTTTGACTATTTAAATTAAAATTTTGTATTATTTTTGCAACTTTTGTTTTCTTTTTAATACACTTGTACACTTTTATGTACATAGCTTACGCTTCATACCCAGATTAGAGCAATTATACCTTCTGATCACGTAAAAATTATGCGCAAAAAATACCAACTGAGCACGTTGGAGAAAGCAGAGCACAATTCGGGAAAGATTACTTTTTTTTGTAAATAAATTTTAAAGCAGTATACGTAAGACACTGCCCACTGGCTAAACAACTCTTTATTTATTTTTTTATAGATTTTACTTTTTATTACAAGAAAAAAAAACATTTTTTTCTAAATTTATTACTCCCTGTGGGACATATAATCAAAAAAGCGTTCATAACGTCGTTTAAATTAAAAAAAAAAGTAATATAAATAAGATTACCTAACATACACACATACCTATATCACATGTTAACTTCCCTGCAGCGAAAGTCCAAACTAGTCAGCCAACCTACCAGTTAACTGACTAGATAAATTATGGGAGTTGCCCAACTAGATTCATAGGGGACAAATTGAGATTAGTTATGAAACAAGAAGTTTTGCCAAAAAAAAGCGTTTTAAATTAAAAACGAATGTATCCGGGGTTTCTGGAGGTTGCAATGAACACGTATGCAGTAAAAGTAAAGCAACTTCTTTATTGTTGTAGTATTCGAACCCTGCGTAGTAGGCCCCTTGTAGATTTAGTTGGTTGCAAATTGGTAGACCATTAAATCAGGTGAATGCCACAAATATAACATAGTTTGAGATGTTAATGTAGCCGTGTACATTAGATACTACTTCAGCCATAGAAAAAAGTACACGATATGTTTGTATAAAGTCAGAAAATCATCAATATAAATGTCAAGCTTAGAATGGTCAACGTGTAACTTATTCACAATGTTAATGTTAATTTACCTAAATATTTAATATGCAAGATCACAATCTAATGTGCCTGAATTCTTTAATTTAAATATCATATTCTAATAACTAAATAAATGTATTAGAAGCTTTATTTTGCAACTTTTATTTTCATTGGAGTAGCATGTAAAACTAGTCAGTCAACTGGTATAGTTCTGATATCTACACTGACTAGTCAGCAAATTGGTATGATGCTGGTGTGTATACTGACTAGTCAGTCAAGTGGTATGATGCTGGTGTGGATACTGACTAGTCAGTCAAGTGGTATGACTCTGGTGTGGATAATGACAATTGCCATTTCCTAGGTCATCACCGTGTTAAAAATACCAGTTGCTAATATGAAAAAAAGATAGATGGCTGACTAGTTGAGCTGTATGGCCAACTAGTTGTCAATTAGTTTACAACTAGTTGATTTCGCTGCAGGGTTATTGAATCACCTATGCCTATATAAATTTCTATAACAAAGTTGTTTTCACATTACTCAGCACTGAAAACTTGCAATTACGGACAGCTGCAGTAAAATAAAAAAAAAAGAAAGCAAAACTTGTATGTATGTAGGTATGTAATAGCATTGACAGGCGGCAGCCATAATCCGGATTATCTAGCTAATTCGGAGTTAACTTGAAAATTAACTGGAGATAATCCGGACTAACTCTTGAGTTAGTACTTAAAATTTTAGCGGATTAGTTCATTTTGTAATGACAACTCTGTCGAAGTCTATTGTGAATGGAAAGTGAGGAAAAAGAATAACCAAAAGTAAACAAAACAATCTGAATACAAGTGCGAAAAGTAATAAGGGAATAAATTATCAATTTAAGTACATATTTTGAAATTTTTAAATATGGGTCAAAACGTGGACCCGGATGACCCTCGAATGTTTCTGAGCGATATTGGTATCAAATGAAAGGTCTTGTTGAGCACTTCAACAGAGAACTCTTTTAATTGTGATGCCTAGGTCGGGTCTAAATGTGGACCCAGATGACCCTCGAATGTTTCAACCTTGTTCCTTAAGTAAATGGAAGATGAAAAGGAAAAGGAAAGTCGAATGGAATGGAATGGGAAAGGTAGGGAAAGGGAGAGGGAGATGGGAAAGGAAACGAAAATAGAATGGGAGAGGGAAGGGGAGATAGAGTGATTGGGAGAGGGAGAGAAAATGAGGGGTTAGGGAGAGCGATAGGGAAAGGAAAGGGAAAAGGAAAAGGAAAAGGAAAAGGAAAAGAAAAAGGAAAAGGAAACGGAGATGCAACAGAAAGGAAAAAGAAAAGTAGAGGGAGGACATGAAGTGGTAGAGGTATCGCGTCTAAGCGAGGCGGATTTACTGGATCTCACATACGGCTTCAACAATTTTCATGAAATTTAGTAGACAGGGGTCTCGGGCGCAAACTTCTGAAAAGTTTAATTTTTCCACTAATTTTTTTATTTTAACTTTTTATTTCACTTGCGAAGACCTCCGAAAAAATGGCAGCCCGAGATAAGCTCGATCATCCAGGTACTTTTTGTATATAAAGGAAAATATGCCTTTTGTGTATTTTAGATGCCAATTCGTAAAAAGCTGTCAATATGGATGGAGCAGGACGAGCGAATGCTGATAGAAAAAGGACAGTGTTGGTAATCCGATTTATCGCTGCCGTCTGTCAGGGTAAAATTTGAATCGAATTAAGTGTTGCGGTAATACGGGTTATCACTGCCGTCTGTCAATATATGTATGATCTGACAACTATGTACAACTATGTATGAAACTGTGTTGGGGTAACCTTAACCCTATATTGGGTAAATAGTATACCTAAATGGCTGTTCATTCGCTGGGACATTTTCAACTCACTAATAATACAGCAAGCAAATGATGCTACGTTTTTTTTTTTTTTTTTAATTTACAATTGACTTGGCTTTTTGGCATCTGGTGTGCGCAACAAAATTCACTTTTCAAAGCCGGCTAAATTTGTTAATTTTACCCAAAACAATATCAGTGGTTTCTTTTTTATTGAGCGCAAAGAAATACTCAGTACAAGCGCCAAAAGTAGGTACAACTTGATAGATAAACCAAAAAAATGTTGTGATGTATGTATGTATTTTTTCGTATCTTCAAAATATATTAAATTGAATCATTATAATTATCGCAGTTTATTATTTTTAATGTTTAACTTTATATTTTAGCGCTAACTTAACATTTCAAAAAATAAGCAAAATATATTTTTGGTTAAACTTAAAGCTGTACCAAAATTAATCTAATATATAACAAGATGGCATACATATATACATATACATATATGTATTTACACAAATAAAACTATCTATATACATGTACATACATATGTAAATGTTAATATGGTATATCTTGCTTAGCTGCAGCAACATCATTTAAACAAGAAACTTGCGCTTAGTCACCTCCATGAGGCAGTTATCCAAATCCTCTCCTAAGTGATGGGCGCGGCATATGTATGTATCAGCATGAATCAGTCAGTTGAGCTGAGTATATATGCAAGTCGGTGGAGAAGTTGTACATACATATGTATATACATATGTATGTAGTACAGATGCGCGTAATATTTTCCGCAATTTTAAAGGCAGCTAAAGCTTATCTATGTGCAGATAAGTTGAATGCAGCTAACGCAGACATTTCCACACAATAAAAAAATAAGTAAGTAAAAACAGCTAAGCAAAATATACATACATATTTATGTTAATATGAAATACGTGGGCATCAGTGAGGCGATGACTTCCTCT
The DNA here is from genome assembly GCA_960531455.1 of Urophora cardui. NCBI lineage: Eukaryota > Metazoa > Arthropoda > Insecta > Diptera > Tephritidae > Urophora > Urophora cardui. Next base: position 13,407,555 of record OY482672.1, on the reverse strand, counting down.
CGTTCCGCTCTTGCTCGTTCGTGTTGCTTATTACTAATACTCGACTAGCGTTTTAAGCTGAATATGATATACATATGTACATATATATGTACATAAAAATTTCTTTACTTACATACTATATAAAAATGTAATTGCAATTTTTATATTATTTTCGTAGTCATAACTGCATTTAAATTTTAACTATGTCTACAATATATCGTTAAAAATAATCTACGGCACTAAAAATCGATCCATTTACACAATAATTTACCTATAAATTTTGTTTCAAAAGCACATACATATGTATGTATGTAAGTATACATATGTACATATATGCATTTCAAACACACAAAAAATCGCAAAGTCTTCGCCAGTAAGTTTTATTTCCATTGCCTTTTCTCTTTTCGTAACTTGCTTTACTATTTATTACAAGTCTTTTTTTGGTGTAATTTATGCATGAATGCATAATTATTATTGGGTTTTATTTTCAAAACACACAGATCACAGTGTGCAGATTACAGCGTGTTTTTAGGCAGTGAGGCGCGCTCTGCAATTTCATCACGCCTCTCAAACCAACACGCTTTCGTCTGCACAACGCGTTCACCGTTTTATTTATGCCTTCGCTACTCTTTTAGGACGCAACGTTATTAGGCTATAGCCCGCACTTACATCACAACCGCTAATCAGCAAATTTTTTAGCACAGAATTCGATTGCTGTTGTTGTTGTTGCATGATGCCGTTAGCCATTTTGTTATGGCCAGGTGTTAGCCACACGTTTTTTGTGCTTGTTTTTCGCATCTGTTGCTGTTGTTGTTGTTGTTGTTGTGGTTGTGGTTGTGTTGTCATTGTCTCATTGAGCTGTGGTGTTGGCATCACTAATTGCTGCAATAGCTGCGGCATTTCATTTAATTCCATGTTGACATCCAAAATATCTGCTGCTCCAGCTGAAGCCACGCTCTTCATGCGTTTATTATCACGTTGTTGGCTGTTGGTGACTAAAGGCCTTTTATGTGATTGTTGTTGCGGTTGTTGTTGTTGTGTTGATTGGTTTATTTGTTGTAGCTGCACTTGTTGTTGTTGTTGTTGCTGTTTAAACTGCAGCAATTGTGGTTTCTGTTGCTGCTGCGGTTTAGTGTTGGCATCAGCTGTACGCAGCAAATTGTTGGCACCGCTGCTCTCTCCAGTCAATTGTGCTACAGCAAGTGATGTCACTGCTTCTGCTGCTGTTGTTGTTTTTGTATTCCCTCGAGCATCCACCAATTTAATTGTTGTAATTTTATTACCTCCGCGATTCACCGGCAACATTTCATCGTTAATTATAATTTTATTGCCAATATCATGCTGTGGTTGTTGTTGTTGTTGCAACAAAATATTCTTAGTATTTTGTATGGTTATCAATGGCACTGCATTCAAAATTATATTGTGCTGTTGTGGTTGTTGGTCGTGCGTTTGTTGTTGTAGTTCGTGGTGTTGCTGCTGCTGCAGCGACAATTTCTTTTGCTGCTGTACTGAGTTTAGTGTCCTTGCTGTAGAAGCAGTTGGCGTTGATGTTGTTTGCCCAACGTTAATTTGTAGTAACTCATTCCAGCAATCAATATTTGTTGCTACAAGCCGAATATGGTGAGGAGATAGAAGAAAACAAAAAATGTGATTAAATTTATTTTAAGAAAAAGATGAAATCAAATAACGTCAACTCGGTAAAAAATTTTTACTAAAAATTGCTGCAAATTCTTTGAGTTTTTCATGATGATTTTCCAACAAAAGTTTTTTATTTGAAAATGCAAAAGATGAAAAGAAAGTAAAAAATTAACTAGATGCGCACCAGTTATAACTAGAAATTTTCACCATAGGGCACATATGTATGCACATATGTATGTACATACATATAATGTCCCTGCAAAAAAATGTGCGATTAATACCGAACGATATTTGTCCCGGATTGATCTCTTTCGAGAACAATCGGTCCACAATTAGTCCCCGATTGTTCCCGTATGGGTATAAATGTAGACTAATTGTAGACCAATTGTTCCCGAACGGGTATAAATGTAGATTAATCGCTTTCATCCCGAATGGGTATAAATGTATATTAATCGCTTTCATTCCGAACGGGTACAAATCTAGATTCTTTAAATGTAGAAATTTTACAAAAATATGCAATGTATTTAAAAAATTGTAGAGCAACCGGTAAAACGAATTGAACACCCTTTCTTTTAATAACAATGATGAATAATAATTTTAACAAAATGTTGCCTAAAGTATTCTATGAAAAAATCCTTTACATTACGCTCATATAATGCATACTCAAAATATACATTTTTTTGTTTATTTATTGAGATTTTTTTTTTCAAAAGTAAAACATTATATAATCTTTATTTATACTATATGCATTAACATTTAAAATTTTTTAAAGATTGTTATTAAAAATTGCCTTGGCGAACAACTTGGGTCATTGCGGCTGAAGATGGAATGGACTCGGGTTCAATCCCCGGTGCATCCACTTCCGAAAAGAGTGCTGATGATCGAAAATGGTTTTTCTTGAAATAGCTATACACTCAACCTTCGCTGTAAATAGTTGTTGAATTTTTTTCCACTTACCCCAACAAAACAAAGCTAGTTGGATTAGTTAAGCGAGTTGAGTTGAAAGCGCTTAGCACTTTGTCGATCTGAACAGTAGTGTTGCAAAGTAAAAGTATGAAGCTATTGTGAACAGCATTTGAATGAATGCATAATAAAATGCTCATTTCGTTTCGTTTAACACTAAGGTTGTTCTCTCTGTATGATTTTGGCCTAGCAAATTTGCCGAGATGACGTTAGTGTGATATATTTGCCGAGCACAACAACAAAATACACGTGTTGTCAAATTTTAAGCTTCGGCAAAGTTCTCACACCTCAACCAGTTCTCACAACCTGCAACCATGTTATTACATTCACAATAGTCTTCTAAGAGAAGTGAGTTAGAATTTATGTTTCTAGTTCTTTTTTTAAGTATTTTATTTTATTCAGATAAAGAATTAATTAATTCGAAATTGAAGCAAGCAAACCAAAGCGACAACAGTCGTATAAAGAGTGGAAAGAATATGACTAACATGCTAGTTCACAATGAAGTCAGTTGGAATTTTATTTTCTTAAAGGTGCGCTCTCTCAGTGTGGCAAATTTCTCAAGATATCATGATAACTCGGCAAAAATACTAGACAGAGAGAATAACCTTATTTTTCTTTGGTTGACTATACATAGGAAAGTACATATATGTTTTTACGCACGTATTTTAAACTTAATAATATATTTATTTACTTTTTCTGGTTCACAACATTTAATTTTGACACCAGGGCTGCAAGTTAGCAAGCAAGTACTTGTTTAGCAAATTTAAGCATTTTTTTTAAGGTCGATAAGAAAAAAAAACACTAATGTTTCTACGACTTATATGTTTGCCATCGATGTCTGGAGCTCAGGGCTTCCCAAGTTAAGTTTTGCCACAAATGTCAAATAGCCGGTTTTCCAAAGGCATTAACGATATGTAGATATGTATGTACATACGTATGTATGTACATACATGCACACAATTTCAGTCAATAAAGATTTTTTCTTTACTTTATGACAGATGAGGCTTGTTAATAGCATCTACAGCGAAAGTCATATGGAATCTGACGTCAATGGGCACGTTTAAATTATGGTACATAGCACATTTATATACACTTTTATGTACATACATATGTATTATATATGTTCATGCACATATGCACATACCCAGTAGCACTAGGAATGATCGCTTTATTTTTAATTTAGACAAATGAACTCAACGAATCTCTAGCAATATGTATGTATGTATGTAGTAGAAGTTTGTAACAATCTCACTCTACTAGCCTCTTAAACACAACACTTTTGTATACTTACAATCCTTGCTGTAAACATTATCAAATGTATCCTCAATTGAATCGCATAAACTAGGCGATAGTGAACTCTCCTTCTTGCAATCTGTATTAAAAGTAAGCAATTGCATTTGCCGTTGCTGTTGTTGTTGTTGTTGTTGTTGTTTTGAAGCCGAGTCTTGCAGAAGAAAATCGCCATCACCTTCAACACAATTTGATTGTTGTTGTGTTTGCTGTTGTAATGCATTATTGAAATTCTCAGCGCCACCATTAACAACACCAGCACCGCCAATTGTGCTGCTGCAATTGTTGTTTAAAATGGATAATGCACCATTACCAGAGCCACATAATAAAGCTGCCAATTCCCTCGTGTCAGTGTTGTAAACACAATTTGTATCTAGTTGTTGTTGTTGTTGTTGTTGTTGTTGTAGCTGTTCATGTTGCTGTTGTTGTTGCTGATGCTGATGCAACGGCGATGGCGAAAGCGAGGAAGCTGTCGATGCAGGTGATGAGCACAACGAATTGAACTGTGATTGATGGATTGTATTGTGTTGGACATCGTGAAAGCCACCAAATGAATTTTTATTATCCTCGCTGGATTTTTGTTGTTGTGCTTGCAATTGTTTCAACGTTGCATCGATATCCTTTTGATTGCTTAGCTCTTCACTGCCCAAACCATTGTTGGCGCACCACATTAGATCGTCAGCAGTGAGTAGAGGCAAATCCTCTTGTTCGTTCATTGGAATATATGGAGCACGCATCGTCATATCGATGTCCTCATCTACGCTCATTGTCATAAATGCGAATCCGTCATCCTGACTAAGGGAGTTAGGACTACATAACGATGGTAAGCTGCTCGCCTCGGGACTCTAAAAATAATAAAATGAAAGCAATTTATATAAATTGATTTTGTATATGTATATGTAAAGGGTGAGACTGAGGAAAATTGCTAATTTGATGTTTTAAGTACCACCCTAAACGTATGTATGTATGTACATATATTAGGGTGGTCCTTAAATTCAAATGATCGATTGCCTTCGGTCTCAACCCTAGATCAGTAACAGCACAGTCGAAAATATCGCATATGAGTTTTGATCCCAATCGGAGATGATTAAAGGATGTCGCACAGGAGTGAAAGTTCAGAAAACGCGGCACCCTTTAACCATCTCCGATCGTGACAAAAATTTATATGTGGTATCTTCGGCTATATTAGCAGCGACCTAGGCGGTGAGGTTCACTAAATATTATATAAAATTTGTCTCCATACATTTTGGGACCACCCTAATGTATATTCAGTCTCTTTTTTATTTGTTATTATTATTTTTTTGTTTCTTTACTCACCTTCGATGTCATTCTCGGCGAAAGTAAATGCTGTGAATAATTTGTATCATTCGATTCCTCGCGATAGTTAATAAATGGATCGATGCGCGTTACCGGTTTCATGCAATTGTTGTTGCCATTACTGTTATGATCATTTGTGGCAGTATTCAAAATGTTATTACAAGTCTGTTGATGGAATTCATTGTTTGTATTGTTTTGATTATCAGCTCGATTTGGCGAGTCTGGCGACGATGAGTTTGTGGTCGAATCGAGTGAACTATAGTCGTCTGGCAAAAAACTGCCATAATTGTATGAGCATAAGCCAAGCAACATTTCACCACAAAATGGTGCGCTTTCGTCAAGACGCATACACTCATCAGCAGTTGCCGGCGCCAAATGTGCTAAATCATCTGGTTCCTCTTTGAGCACTAAAAGATTAACAAAACAAAAAAATAGAAAATTATAGTTAATTACAATAACCAATTACTGCACACACAAATGGAAAACAAAATGAATTATTAAAACGTCATTTTCCTTGCTAGGTATATCAAAATATTCGTCTTCCTCACAGTATACATATCGCAGCCTAAATCATAAAGTAACACAACTCAAAATTTTTTGAAATCGAGTTTCTCTTTTCATAAACTGATACACAGAACATATCTCTAGCGATTGCCAAAAAAACTTTCAATAAGTGTCTCTTTTGACCGAAAAATAACCATTATACGTGGCCTTTTTTTTGGGCCGCAATGATTTTTTCGGTTTTTGGACAACCCTAATGCGCATATGCCTGCAGCTCTTATAACTTATGAAGAAAGTTGTGACTTACAGATGCATGTACATTATTCAACTGCTGAAATAAATTATTATGACTTAAAGTGGTACATACATATGTATGTCTGCACAAACATACTTTATATGTACAGTGGCGAGCATTAATGGATGAATGTTTCCCACTTCTGTGCTTATGTGTTCATAAAACCTAATCCAAGCGCCTAACTTCAACCAATTTTTTTTTTTTATTAATTAGCATATATATTATTTTAATAGAAAACATACAAAGAAATTTAATTCCATCTTCATTACTACGTTTTTCAGGGCGAAAAACTCAAACATCCACATTCATCCAATTTTGCTCCTGGGGAAAAAAATTATTTGGTATGGAGTAATAATATTTCCTCCGTAGCCCTTTATATTTTAGGGCTGTTTTAATGCGCGTTGGCATGCTTTCCTTTAGTTCTGCTATGGTTACCCTTGGTTTCTTGGCCCACTCGTCCTCAACTCGGGGCCAAAGTTGATTAAAATTTGTGGGAACTTTTTCGTACACAGCCATCCTCTTTTTTAAAAATCCCATAGATTTTCGATGGGATTAGGATCTGGGCTTTGGGTAGCCCACTTTATCACACGAAATCATTGGCTAGATAACCAGTTTCGCATGATTTTCGCCTATTTTTGGGGTTACCGCCTTGCTAAAATAGCACCTCGTCTTCGGAATATGCGCTTATTCCGGCGAACTCAGGCAAATCTACAGTAAAACCCGCTTTAGTACCTCCCCGCTTAAGCACCTAACCCGTTTTAGTACCCAACATCTGCAGACACTATGGCTTTTGTAAAAAATATCGAACAAATTTACCCTTCTAAGTACCTCCCCGCTTAAATACTCAACCCGCCTAAGTACCATAATTTGTTGTGCATTAAATAAAATTTTACGTACGTTTTCCCCCTGTTAAGTACCTTTCTGAATACAATTGCTTTTTTCAAGCGGCAATTCATTATAATCGATTGTTTATTTATACCATTACTAATTTATCGAAAATCAAGATATGTAAATATAAACATATAAAATAAAGATTCGTAAAAACAAAGAGTGTATATGCAATATGAAATACGTTTTTAATTAATATGTAATAAAAATATTGTTTGTTGAATAAATTTTTTGTTTGTGTTTAAATAAGTTATTTTCAATATTCTTAAAATTATTAAATGTTTAACTACCCAACAGAAGGTACTACAACGGGGTTGTTTAAGTACCCAACCTGAGGTACTAAAGCGGGTTCTTATAAGTACACAACCCGCTTAAGTACCTCAAATTCCTGTCAATTTTAGGCAAGGCACTTATGCGGGTTTTACTGTATTCTTAAAATATGAAGATAATCTTCCTTTTTCATAGCTCCACCTATTTTTATTAACGGATCAAGTTTCCATCAGGTGAAACCGCCCCAACCCCTATAATTTCCTCCACAGTCTTCTTCGCTTGGTGCCTTTGGAGTGTTTCATGTGGCCAGTGCCAAAAGTATTGTTTTCCATCCGACTGGAAGCAATTTATTTTTGTTTCGTCTGACCATATAACTCTTCTCCAGTCTGATAGCAAACAATACTTTTGGCACTGGCAACATGAAACACTCCAAAAAGACCAATTGAAGAAAACTGTAAAGCATGGAGGGGGCAATTTTATGGTTTGGGGCGGTTTCACCTGATGGAAACTTGATCCATTAAAGGAAGATTATCTCCATATTTTAAGAATAGATTTGCCTGAGTTCGCCGGAATAAGCGCACATTCCGAAGACGAGGTGCTATTTCAGCAAGGCGGTAACCCCAAAAATAGGCGAAAATCATGCGAAACTGGTTATCTAGCCAATAATTTGGTGTGATAAAGTGGGCTGCCCAAAGCCCAGATCCTAATCCCATCGAAAATCTATGGGATTTTTAAAAAAGAGGATGGCTGTGTACGAAAAAGTTCCCACAAATTTTAATCAACTTTGGCCCCGAGTTGAGGACGAATGGGCCAAGAAACCAAGGGTAACCATAGCAGAACTAAAGGAAAGCATGCCAACGCGCATTAAAATAGCCCTAAAATATAAAGGGCTACGGAGGAAATATTATTACTCCATACCAAATAATTTTTTTCCTCACGAGCAAAATTGGATGAATGTGGATGTTTGAGTTTTTCGCTCTGAAAAATGTGGTAATCAAGATGGAATTAAATTTCTTTGTATGTTTTTTATTAAAACAATATATATGCTAATTAATAAAAAAAAATTTGGTTGAAATTAGGCGCTTGGATTAGGTTTTATGAACACATAAGCACAGAAGTGGGAAACATTCATCCATTAATGCTCGCCACTGTATATATGTATTTACATACATGCATATCGACAACACTGTGGAACATCGCCCCAACGCAAAAAATATTTCAAAAACAACCCAGTTGAAGACTTGGTTCAAGAACGCTCATTCCAATCAGGTGCCGATATGTATGTATGAGTGCGATTTTCGTCAAAGATATGTACATATCGCACCCTAAGTCAGAAAGTAACACAACTCAAAATTCAAAAATTTTCAGGAGAGCCAAAACTTTTTTTTTACTAGCAATCGTATGGCAAAAGACCACGAATAAGGTAATTTTTCGGTCAAAAGGGACATTTATTGAAAAGTTGTCTTTTGGCAATCGCTAGAGATATGTTCTGTGTATCAGTTTATGAAAAAAGAAACTCGATTTCAAAAAATTTTGAGTTGTGTCACTTTATGATTTAGGCTGCGATATGTACATTAAGGTGGAGTGAAAATTTTTTTTTCGGAAATTCAATTTGTTCCAAAGCCAGAACGGCACCTTTCTAGCCCAGAAATAAGCCTGTAAAATTTTATTGACCTACTCGTAGGTTTAGAGGTGCCCCCAGCCCCAAAGAGTTGAAAAAAATAGCACGATCTGGTACAAATGTAAAATTTCTAAAATTATAAAATCAAAAAACGAAGTATGAGGATTGATAAACATGGCTAAGTTGATTTTTTAAATTGCAATTACTTTAAATCTGCTGAACTGATTTCGAATCTTTCTACACCATTCGATAGGTATTTTGATTCCCATTAATTTGATATACATTTTATGTGGGTTCCATAACACCCCCCTGCGGGGGTCAACCCCCTTTTACCCCCCTTACTTTTCATATATAAAATGTATATCAAATTAAAGTGAATCAAACCACCTCTCGAACGGTATAAGTTGAGTAGTTTTTAAGTAATTGCAATTTAAAAAATGCATAATATAAACTTTGACCTTTAATAACTTTTGTTGTTGTTGTTTCAAAAAAAAAAAAAAAATAAATTCACTTTAATACTCAGCTTAGTCATCTTTATTAACCCTCATACTTCGTTTTTTGATTTTATAATTCTGAAAATTTCATATTTGTACCAGGTCGTGCTTATTGCTTTCAACTTTGCGGGGCTGGGGGCAGTTCAAAACGTCGTCCTATCGCCATACAATTTTGTGGAGTTCATTAACTCGTATAAAGGCAACTTTTCATTGCTGGTACGTTCAAAAAAAGAACAAAAAAAATCTCCATATGTTTTCACTCCACCTTAATGTACATATTTTATGTTCCATTGAGAGGCATCGCTTTTTTCATAATTTTGCTTTTTGTCATTTCCTTTTACTTGCATATACTAGGGATGGGCGAATTGGAAAAATATATCGATATATGTATATATATGATATATTAGCCGCTTTCGATTCACAATTTCTCTGCTCGCTATAAATTTCTCTCTGCCAAATTTATATGAGAATCGTAGCGAGCAGAGGGAAATTTTTATCGACCAGTTAGCGAGTATGGCTACTACTCATTATGGGTTCAAACATTTTTGTTCGATCCGACCTCGCTTGTCTGATGGCGAATCGAAAACGACAATTATAATAACATAAAAATACAATGGCGCTATTATAACTCTGACGAGTTTTATTGCCGAGCTTCTCTCCCAATTCGACCTGTGCCTCTTTTGTTATTCTTACTTCCTTATTGAGTGGACCTACAGTTTTATGCCGGCTCAGAACGGCGAATGCATTTTATGTGAGAAGCTTTTTCATGGCAGAAATGCACTCGGAGTGTATGCCGCCCACTGCCGAGGGGTGACCGCTGCTCTTAAAAACCCAATACATGGATTTTTACTAATAAGAAACATTTTTTTTGGTGTCTGCTCGGACTGGAGTTTAAATCCGAGACCTCTGGCATAGCAGGCGAGCACTCTACCCACTGCACCACAGCGGCCACAATATATTATATCGATATTTAAAAAAACATCGATTTACGCCATGTAAAAACATCGATATATGTATCAATATATCGAAAGGGTCGGATTTCCATTAAGGAAGCACGCCTCGCGAAAAACCACTTCCTCACAGGGTTAAAGGTGCTCTCACATATCTCGAAACTGAAATCCAAACTTGCCGGAGGCTTATAGTTTACTAGATATTTGTTGTTAAAGTTGGATGGGTCTATAGATATTATACGAATCGTTAAGTATAAAGATAGAAATTATTAAGCATTGCTTGAAGGAAAAAGTAATGGAAATTCAAGCACTGCGAACATTACGGTTATATAACTTCTTAAAAAATTTTCTGCTGTTAAATTCAAAGCGAATCAGAACCCTGCAAAAATTCTGTTATCGAAAGTACTACCACCATTACAAAAATATTATATTACCAACACATTTGCACTGGTATGTGTTTTAGCCAAGTGCAAAACCAATGAGATAGAATAGGAGTGAAAGGAATTTGAAAACACACATACGGGAACGTGATGAATTAAAGAGTGACAAAAGTTCCCGATGCCCTTAAAAAAACTTTTGGTCAAGCCTGCCGGTCATATGACCAGTCAGATGACCAGTATAGTTCTTGCAGGGAAATGTATTAAAAATATCGAATTTGTCATGAAATGGCAAATAATTATCGATGCACGGTAATTCAAAATATCGTCGATATTATCGATTGTACAATTTTAAAAATATCGATATATTGATATATCGATATATATCGCCCAACCCTAGTATATACATACATACATACATACCTACATGTACGCATAACAGATTTCAATTGAGTCAAATTAAAGTTAATATAAATTGGTTGATTTAATTGAGTTTTATGGAAATTTTTTTTTTTGAAGTTAAAGCTTTCATAAAATCACCAAACAATTTGCCACAGTAGTGACCTACTAACTGTAACACTACCCGACAAAATTTCAAAAATTTTCATATCCTCGACATTTGATACATTATTCCTATGTAGAATTTTCTGCTGATTCCAAATATGTAATCAGATGGTTCAAAAGTAGAACAGTTTTCGAGATATTTTAAAATTTCAGTTTTTGAGACCAAGTTTTTCGTCTATAAAATATCCTTTTCGTTTCACCTGAAAAAAATCGCTAAAAATAAAGTACTAATGGGATCTTGGTAACATTACGCTTAAAGTGTTTGCAATTTAATAGGCTAATTTTTAAAAATAAATCTTTTGCTGATTTTCCCAACTTCTTATAAAAACCCTATTTTCAAAATCAAAATTAAAAAAAAAATTGCAAAAAATCCACAAAATTTTGACTTTGACCAGCTATGGCTCAGTGAGTTTTTACTCAACCACCACAAGTTGTATGTCGTTAAAAGTGTATTTTAATTACGTTTAGAACGAGGTACTGTTAGCTGTTATCGCACATGTAACTTTAGCGAAAAATATTTTTGAATGAATTGATAACCAAAATACACAAAATTACCGTTATCTCAAAAGTCTAACCGTGCAAAAAATAAAACTAAATAGTTTTGAGCTCACGGGGCCCATGCCAATTTTCCCCTATACCCCGATTTCTTGGTATTTTTTGCTGTAAACTAGTGTTAATGTTATAGGGGTTTACATTTGCCAGATTTGGAAGTTCAATGAAAATATAAATATAGGTTTCTTCACTTAATCTCTTATAACTTTGCCATTTTCCACAGATTATAATCCGGAAAGTGCCAAAATGTTCACTAAGAAATAGGTTATAGACTCAAAATGTGAAACCAGGAGGATATTTAATATTTCTTAAAAAAAAATTACAAAATAGAAGATGAATTTCGAAAAAAACCTGAAAATTTTCATAAAAAAAAATCTTTTGTTCGTCATAACTCCGTCACTTTAACGACGATTTTAATTATTTTTGCTTTGCTGGAAAGGGTATTTCATCCTCTCAAAACAAAATTAAATAACGTAAAAATCGAGACGGTAATGGCGGAGATATTGACTAAAAAGTAATCCTACTTTTTTTTCTTATCTCAAAAACTGAAATTTCAAAATATCTCAAAAACTGTTCTACTTTTGAACCATCTGATTACATATTTGGAATCAGCAGAAAATTCAACATAGGAATCATGTATCAAATGTCGAGGATATTTTATTTGTCGGGTAGTGTAATTGATAATTTATATTAAGTACTAATTCTATCTATTGAATATTTCACTTTTTGAATCAAGCTTGAAAAAATCAAATCAGCTACATATACATACATACATATGTATGCACATATGTACGTGTATTAAATTTTTGGTATTGGTCCGTGTTGACGTTGAACCCGCGACCCCTGGTATGGCAGGCGAGCACTCTACCCACCACAACACAGCGACTATTAATAATAATAATAATATAATACAATGGCGCTATTATAACTCTGACGAGTTTTATGGCCGAGCTTCTCTCCCAATTCGAGGTGTGCTCCTTTTTGTTTTTCCTACTAATTGGTGGACCTACAGTTTTATGCCGGCTCCGAACGGCGAATGCATTTTTTGTGAGAAGCTTTTTCATGGCAGAAATACTCTCGGAGGGTATGCCGTCCACTGCCGAGAGGTGACCGCTGCTCTTAAAAAACCCAATAATTGGATTTTTACTAATTAGAAAAATTGTTTTGGTGTTTGGCTCGGACCGTGGTTTGAACCCGAGACCTCTGGCATAGCAGGCGAGCACTCTACCCACTGCACCACAGCGGCTATTGCTATTATGCAATGCACAGAAATTGGTCAGAAACACATTTCTTGTTTTTGTTTTTAATAAAATATAATGCAAAGTAGTGATAACTTTTAATCCACAAAAAAAAAAAAACAACTGAAAATGCAATAAAAAATATTTTGAAAAAATTCAGACAATCTTTTGCGGTCGCAGCTATGTACATATGTACATTAAGGTGGAGTGATAACATATAGAGATTTATTTTTTGTTTTTTTTTTTAAACGTACCACCAATGAAAATTTGCCTTTATATGTGTTAATGAACCCCACAAAATTTTATGGCGATAGGATGACGTTTTGAACTGCCCCCAGCCCCACAAAGTTGAAAGAATAAGCGCGATCTGATACAAATATGAAATTTTGAAAATTATAAAATCAAAAAACGAAGTATGAGGTTTGATAAACATGGCTAAGCTGAGTATTAAAGTGATGTTTTTTTTTTTGGAAACAACAACAACAATAGTTATTAAAGGTCAAAGTTTATATTATGCATTTTTTTAATTGCAATTACTTAAAAACTACTGAACCGATTTCGAATATTTTTATACCATTCGATAGGTATTTTGATTCCCTTTAATTTGATATACGGAGGGTTGACCTCCGGAGCGGGGTGTTATGGCACCCACTGGAAAATTGTATATCAATTAAAGGGAATCAGAATACCTATCGAATGGTATAAAAATATTCGAAATCGGTTCAGTATCTTTTAAGTAATTGGAATTTAAAAAATGCATAATATAAACTTTGACCTTTAATAACTTTTGTTGTTGTTGTTTCCAAAAAAAAAATTCACTTTAATACTCAGCTTAGCCATGTTTATCAATCCTCATACTTCGTTTTTTGATTTTATAATATTAGAAATTTCACATTTGTACAAGATCGTGCCTTTTTTTTAAACTTTGTGGGGCTGGGGGCACCTCTAAACATGCGAGTAGGTCAATAAAATTTTACAGGCTTATTTCTGGGCTAGTAAGGTGCCGTTCTGGCTGTGGAACAAATTGAATTTCCAAAAAAAAATTTCACTCCAGCTTAATGTACATACTTATGTACATAGATTTTTATGCATATAAGTATATATGCACATATATATGTACATATGTATGATGTAGATATTTATATGCGCATATGTACATATGTACATACATATATACTCGTAGTTCTTTATTAAAGCTGATTCGTTGTGGCTAATTATCGCTATCATACCATTTTTCGATGTACATACCTACATATATGTGTATAAATAATACATAAATTAGATGGGAAGAATATTGAAAATAATAAGAAAATAATCTATTTATAACTCTAGCTGATAAAACGTGTTGGTCGCTTAAGTCCCTCTAAATATTGTACGTTAGAACCGAAGCTTATCAAAGCTTATCAACAAGATATCTCAGTTCAGGTGGGACTTCCATATTCTACTGAACTTATTAACTTACTAACTTGTTATTTAAGTTATTAATGATTGAAATATGCATGTATGTGCTATGTGTAAAGTTATGCATACAACTTACTTGTTAACTCGGTGGCATCATCGCCGAACGACAGGAACTTATTCATATCTAGCTGTTGTTGCTGTTGCTGTATGATTGTTGTTGTCTGTGCCTTTGCTGTTTTCTGTTGCTGACCGCTGAGTATTGCTGTTGTTGCTATGGACTTGGTTTTACTATTTTCTTGGTTTTGGTGTTGTTGTTGTTGTTGCTGTAGCTGTTTATTACATAATTGGGAAATCGGTGTAAATACCGAAGCAGTGACAGATTGGGCGCGTGGCGCTGCACCACTCAATGACGACAATGCATTAGCATTTGTTACGCCTGACGTGCCAACATTTAATTCGGCGGCCGATGTAGCCGGACGAAAAACGGAAGCGGTTACCGATTTGGGGCGTTTCTGTTCCAGCGATTTCGGCAGGAATGGATTTTTATTATTGATGGCGATATTATTGTTGCCAATTAAACAATTCTCCTGTAGATTGCGACGTAACGGTGATAGTGAATTTTCACGCAAATTGCTTTTATTACCATCAATCGATTTAACGAAGCGAATGTGTTGTTGCGTTGGTGTGGTTGAGGTAGCAAACGGTTCATTAATAATTGGTGGTGGTGGTGGCGGTGGCGTTTGTTCGTGTTTAATGTTGGCGCATAGATTTTTATTATTCAAAATGTTGTTGTTGTTGTTGTTGTTGTTGAAGCTATCGCTACGATCCTCGTTAGGATCGTCGTCGCTAGTTGCTGTTAGCTGTTGTGGTATTGCTGATGATTTATTTGTTTCATATAATTTCACTTGTTGTTGTTGTTGTTGTTGTTTTTCAGTTTTATGCTCAATTGTATTGTAACACTCTTTCAATATAAATTTATCGTCATCAATTGAACGAGTGTCGATTTTATTGGCGTTTTGCTTAATTACGTTGGTATTGTTATTGTCTTTGTTGTTGTTGATATTGTTGTGGTGGCTAGCGCTAGCGCTAGTGTAGCTCTCATCAATTTTGCAGCATTCCTCAATTTTAAGCTTACTTGCTTCGTATTGTGCAAGTGAATATATCTCATTGTTGTGTTCAAGGTTGCTGCAAAAATTTACACATATCGCGATATTGACATACATACATATATCATACAATTTTATTAATCTAACGCGAAATCAATGTATAGAACGCATTACAAACGAAAGGAAAATAAAACACGTTCGCGTTTTGTTGACAAGGAAATGTTTTGAATGGCACTTTTCTTTTATGAATTATCAGCAATTATCGGATGGTAGCAGATTCACAATACACAAGACGCCGAAATTTATGCAATTTTTTTTATGTAATAAAGTAATTTGATTAGTTAATTTTTTGTTATTTGTAATTTTTTTTTTGTAATTTTGTATGTTTTTATATGCACGTTTTTTACTTTTACTTTTTTGTTTATGTTATTTGATATTATATTCGTGTTAAAACAGATTTCATTAGATACATTATGCCAGAAACAAACTTAATCTGGCTACGTTGACTGCAAGTCAGAAATCGCTTCAACAAGTGCAAGGACGAGGCAGAATTTGAATAATAACCTGACACACATACATTTGTCTAAAAATTACCCTCACATTTTTATGATAAGCACCTCGATAAAAAGTATCTAATACTAAATTTCACCCAAGCATCTTAGCTTCATTGGGGTTAGTTTGGATGCAAAACTTTTAACAAATACTTTAGTAGTACCTGTGGTATATCTAACAAAAGCAGGTATCCTCGCCTGAAAAAAATCGCATCACCTCACAAATGCGCCCAGTGGGAAGTAATTCCAAGTCTCCATTTGCTAAAAACCAATTTCAGCGCATTTCCAAATGTTTTCAAGTTTATATAGTTTGAACGATTATTTGCAGTAGATAGATGCGTAATTCGATTTAAAATTAATAAACTAAAAGGTAATAAAATACATTATTATGTATAACAAGCGAAGTAGCTAAAAAAACATAATATAAAACAACGCAGTACGCACTCAGCTGATAACCGAAGACTATAAAGGTCGCCTGATACGCAAGAAAATAATAAAATAAAATTGAACAAGTAAGGAAGCCTAAGTTCGAGTGGAATCGAACATTAGATACTCAGCTGTATGCTTTCATTGTTTGTTTGCGTTTGATGGAAACACGGCGTATTTTATATAAGGCGAGTGCTGCATAAAGTGGGCGTAGCCACACCTATTTTCAAACATTTTTTCAGTGATCCAACAAAGCATACGAATATTATTCTTTTTGCAAAATTTCATTCCTTTATGACTTCTAGTTACAAAGATGTCACGTTACAAATTCCCAAAGGGCGTTCCAGAAATATCTTTGTTAAAAAGTAGGCGTGGTCACAAACCGATTTCAATACATTTTTGTGTGTCTAGTAACACAAGTTATAAAAGTGTATAAACCAAGTTCGTCATAATATCTGAATTATTTGTCGAGTTAAAGGCTAAAAAATCTCGTATATCCCTTTGTCTAAAAAGAGGCGGTGCCACGCCCAATTTCCAAAATTTTTCTTTTTCTTGTTTCAGGTCTACTGTTGAACTTATGCCACAAAATTTCAATGAATTATCTTTATATTTGACAGAGATATGGCTTAAAATGTTTCTATTAGGCCACTTTATAATACCCATATATAAAAGTGGGCGTGGTCGTCAACCGATTTCGCTGAAATTTTCAACATGTATTACCACAAGTAATAAAAGTCTGCACACCAAGTTTCGTCATTATATATCAATTATTTGTCGAGTTATGGGCTCAGAAATCTCGTATATTCCTGCTTCTAAAAAGAGGCGGTGCCACGCCCATTTTCCAAAATTTTTATGTTTTTCGTTTTATATCCGCAGTTGGACTCCTGCCATAAAATTTCAATGACATACCCTTATATTTGACAGAGATATCGCTTAAAATGTTTTTATTAGGCCACTTTATAATACCCATATATAAAAGTGGGCGTGGTCGTTAACCGATTTTGGCAATTTTTCGTCCAAACATTTGCCTAAGTAAGTATATCACGCCTACCAAATTTCATCGATATATCTTCAACGGTTTCTGAGTTATGACATATAAAACTTTCAATGTTTGGCCCTTAATAAGTGGGCGTGGCACCGCCCATTTTTCAAAATCTCACCAAATTTCTTCATAAAGGCCTGGGCTCCACACGTGGGTGAAATTTTATCACTCTAGCTCTATTAGTGACTGAGATACAAAATTTCCGATTTTTACTATATAGGGGAAGTGGGCGTGGTCATGATCCGATTTCGCCCATTTTCAATACCATCCGTTCCAGTCTTGATACCAACTTGCATTCCAAATTTCATCAAAATATTTAAATTTTTGCGCGAGTTATCGTGCGTACAGACAGACAGACGGACAGACGGACGGACATGGCTCAATCGATTTCTTTTTTCACCCTGATCAATTTGATATATATAAGTCTATATCTATCTCGATTATTTTATGGTGTTACAATCCACCGTTATGTGGTTAAAACTATAATACTCTGTGTACTAGTACAGCTGAGTACAAAAATATGAATCTAATAAACATATGTATGTATGTACATTAGAGTGGGTCGATTTACTATCATTAAACTTAACTTAAAAAACAACTAACACAGATTATAGTGCGAAAATTCGGCGCTAAAGACATATTTTCATTGTTTTGATGTATAATTTTCTTCAAATCAAGGAATAAAAATCACATTTTAAAGAAAATGTATTCAAAACAATGAAAATATGTCTTTAGCGCCGAATCATTCTGATTTTTCCATAATCTGATTTTTGGTTTTTGAGTGTATATCGCGCCATCGAAATTGGGATTATCTCTGAGTAGAAAACTCTTTCACGATATTTATCTAAAATTTATTTTAATGTTCCGGATGTTTTGTTGGACCAAGACGGATTTTTGAAAATAAAAAATTAGTAAAAATCGACAAAAAACAAATAGTCAGGCCACTATGCACATCAAATTGAATCAGAATTTTATGCTAATTCAGACGTACAATCAGAAATAAAATCTGATGTTGTTGTTTTGACTTTATTCAACGCCAAGAAAACCACGCCATAGGGTACTACTACTAGAAGAAAAAAATAATAATTTTCAAGCAGCATAAGACTATGTTTTTTCGAGCTTAGATTCTGAAAATTTGCATTTTGAGGATTTATTGTACACAAAGCGCTGTCAGCGAAAATCATCGATACCGGATGACTATAACATAGTTACCATGCCGCGATTTTGGGCTAAAGAAATACGAGTGCATGCTAGTTCTCCTATACCGGCAGATAAATTAGTTAATATTTTAAAATATTGTTCCTATATTGTATTGACTTATCTTTAAGAAATTTGGAAAAAAAAATTTAAAATAAATTTAAATTGAAAATTGTATACAACAAGAGATTCGCGAAAATATGCGATTTTGAGCATTCAGCTTCTAAAACCAGAAATCAGGCTATATCTCGAAATCGACTGATACGATTTTAATTCTGATTCCGATTTGAATTTCATTTCTGGATTCAGCACAAAATTATAATTCAATTTGCTGTGCATATTGATCTGCTTATTTTTTTCTCGATTTTTATTCAGATTTTTATTTTCAAAAATCCGTCTTGGTCCATAAAAGCCAAAGTCCGGAACATCAAAATGAATTTTAGACAAATGAAGTGGAAGATTTTTCTACTCAGAAAATTGAGAGCAATTCCAATTTTAATGGCGCAATATATGTAGCTTAGTAAATCGCTCCACCCTAATATACATACATAAATACATACATCTGTCACTATGTGCATCTAACCGGCCGCTGGTTATCATCTTCTAATGGAAAAAAACATTCTAGCCGAAATCATTGACGCAAGATTCCATCAGTTTTATATCGCATGCATGCTGCACGGCTTAGGCACGTTGCCTTGCTCAAAAGATGAATACAAATGCAAAAAATGGAAATGGAAATATTACAAAATAAACACACAACAAAAAAACTGATAAGATAATAGTCAATTCAATTATTGGCGAAATGTTTAAGCAAGATCGTTTGCTGGAAGCTTTCGCTAATATTTTCGGCTAAACATGCCATCCTAAAATATCTAAATGCATACATACGTACATATGTATATACATTCTACATACATTTACTTGAAAATACGCTTTCGTTTTTCATTTACTTAAAAAAAAACCACGAAATATTTTTAGAACTCCAACAGCAACACATTGGTGTACTTCGCACAAAGCAATGCCTAAGAGAACAGCGATTTTTATACTCAGCTGTAGGTAGTCGTCAGAAAGTATTATAATTTTGATCACATATCGGCTGATTGTAAAGGCATAAAATAATCGAGATATGTACTAGATATGAACTTATATATGTACGTATGTATATCAAAAACTGAAATATTCGTTAGAAATATTCTCGTGAGGATAGGACAATCTGGAAATGAAAATTTACGAAATCGAACCATAGCAACGCCCCAACACAGCGAAACAAGTTAACTTAATTTTTGACTTATATTACAATGGCGTTTTTAGAAAATCCGAATTAGCACCCAATTTTGAGTTATTAAGTTTTCTCATGCAAAGCAACCGGATGACGGAGCGTATGAGTAACTATTATGAGGTAATAAAAATTAAGAGAAAATATGTGTATGGAAAATTGAGTTCCAACTGCTTTTAATATTGTTCCAATGTGAAATTCGGGATCGTAGCATGAATATTTTAAAAGTCAACTAATTAAATATCGAATTCCATAATATAACTAAAAAAATATGTACTTTATATTAAAGTATTGGAAAAATAGCACAAATAGAACGAATATACTTCAAAATATCAAAAACCTATACAATATGCCACATCATCAAAAAAAGAGGAAAAGCCTACACCTGAGTATCTGATGTTTGGTTCCATTCGAACTTAAGCTTGCTTATTTTTTGTTACTAATATGTATGTACCAGGGATGGGCGATTTTGAATAAATTTTTATTCAAATAAAAAATGTATTTTTATTCTTCATTCTCATACCCTTGAATAAAGAATAATTTTTTATTCTTCATTCTGATACCCTCGAATAAAAAATAAATTTTTATTCTTCATTTTGATACCCTCGAATAAGAAATAAAAATTTATTCTTCATTCTGATACCCTTGAATAAAAAATAAATTATTATTCTTCATTCTGACGCCCTTAAATAAAGAATAATTTTTTATTCTTCATCCAAAATTGGTTGAATAAAAAATAAAATTTTATTTTTCATTCAGATAATTTTGAATAAAGAATAAATTTTTATTCACGTTATTCAAATTATTCTTGGAGGTCAGACAAGTAAATGATTTTGTGAATATTTTTCCGAATACGAACCAAGTATTTTCCCAAGTCACAACCGAATATTTTTCCGAATACTTTCCCGAATCCGAACCGAATATTTTCCCAATTCCGAAACCGAAAATTTTCCCGATTCCGAACCGAATACTTTCCCGAGTCTGAACCGAATACTTGTCCGGGTCCGAACCGAATACTTTTCCGAGTCCGAACCGAATACTTTCCCGAGTCTGAACCGAATATTTTTCCAAAACCGAACCGGATACTTTTCCGAGTCCGAACCGATTACCGGAAAAGTATTCGGTTTAGACTCGGGAAAGTATTCGGTTCGAACTCGGAAAAGTATTCGGTTCAGACTCGGGAAAGTATTCGGTTCGGAATCGGGAAGGTATTCGGTTCGGATTCGGGGAAGTATTCGGTAAAATATTCGGTTCGGATTCAGAAAAATATTCGGTTAAGTATTTGGGTTCGGATTCGGGAAGGTATTCGGAAAAATATTTGGTTGTGACTCGGGAAAATACTTGGTTCGTATTCGGAAAAATATTCGCAAAATCATTTACTTGTGTGACCTCCAAGAATAATTTGAATAACGTGAATAAAAATGTATTCTTTATTCAAAATTATCTGAATGAAAAATAAAATTTTATTTTTTATTCAACCAATTTTGGATGAAGAATAAAAAATTATTCTTTATTCAAGGGCGTCAGAATGAAGAATAAAAATTTATTTTTTATTCAAGGGTATCAGAATGAAGAATAAATTTTTATTTCTTATTCGAGGGTATCAAAATGAAGAATAAAAAATTATTCTTTATTCAAGGGCACCAGAATGAAGAATAAAAATTTATTTTTTATTCAAGGGTATCAGAATGAAGAATAAATTTTTATTCTTTATTCAAGGGTATCAGAATGAAGAATAAAAATTATTCTTTATTCAAGGGCGCCGGAATGAAGAATAAAAATTTATTCTTTATTCAAGGGTATGAGAATGAAGAATAAAAATTTATTTTTATTTTTTCGTTATTGAATTATTCAAATTTTTAATAATGCCCATCCCTGGTATGTACACATACATACATATCGCTAGCTTAGAGTGCAAATTGTGTAAGTCCATTTTTCAAACTTTGTAGGAGAGACAAAAAACACAAAATAAAAAAAATTCAAAATGAAAAAAAATTTTCTGTGCATAGAAAAATTTTGGACTTACACAATTTTCTTCTCTTTTTGGACTTACACAATTTGCGTATCACTGAATAACAACGAGTAGAAATATGACAAGTATCACAGACTTGTTTAGCGTGGTGCGTATTTAATTTTTCTAGCTTTCTACACTTAAAAACACTTTTTCATAAAAATGGACTTACACAGTTTGCACTCTAAGCTAGCGATATGTACATGTTTTGTGTGTAGGTATCACGCGGAATGCGTGCAAAAAGAGCCGAGGGGTACAATTAAAAACGGCAACTACATATTAGGCATAGGCATTATGTAAGTGCGCCGAGGATTATGGGCTGATTAGTTTTATTGTTGTTGTGCTAAATGTCACCAACATTATGATTATGATTCAGACATACAACATAACAATAACAAAACTATTTACATATGTACATACATATGTACATACATACATAAGTGTCACGGTAAATTGAAGGATTTCGCGAACCGAATCTAATATTAACAAGTAAGGAAGCCTAAGTTCGAGTGGAATCGAACATTAGATACTCAGCTGTATGTTTTCATTGTTTGTTTGCGTTTGTTCGATATAGGGTGTATTTTATATGAAACGAGTGCTGCATAAACAGGGCGTAGCCGCGCCCATTTTCAAAGTTTTTATCAGTCATACAACTAAGCATATGAATATTATTCTTTGTGCAAAATTTCATTCCTTTATGACTTCTAGTTACAAAGACTTCACGTTACAAATTCCAAAAGGGTGTTCCAGAAATATCTTTTGTTAAAAAGTAGGCGTGGTCATAAACCGATTTCAATACATTTTTGCGTGTCTATTAACACAAGTTATAAAAGTGTATAAACCAAGTTTCGTCATAATATCTCAGTTATTTGTCGAGTAATAGGCTCGTAGATTTCTTTGTATAAAAAGAGGCGGTGCCTCGCCCATTTTCCAAACTTTTTTTATTTTTCGTTTCCGGTCTATTGTAGAACTCATGTTACAAAATTTCAATGAATTATCTTTATATTTCACAGAGATATCGCTAAAAATGGTTTTATTAGGTCACTTTATAATACCCATATATAAAAGTGGGCGTCGTCGTCAACCGATTTTGGTAATTTTTCGTCCACACATTTGGCCAAGTAAATATATCACGCGTACCAAATTTCATCGATATATCTTTAACGGTTTCTGAGTTATGGCTTATAAAACTTTCAATATTTTCCCCTTAATAAGTGGGCGTGGCACCGCCCATTTTCCAAAATTTTTGTACTTTTTGTTTTATGTCCGTAGTTGGACTCCTTCCACAAAATTTCAGTGATAGATCTTTATATTTGACAGAGATATCGCTTAAAATGGTTTTATTAGGTCACTTTATAATACCCATATATAAAAGTGGGCGTGGCCGTCAACCGATTTTGATAATTTTTCGTCGAAACATTTGCCTATGTAAGCAAATTACGCATACCAAATTTCATCGATATATCTTCAACGGTTTCTGAGTTATGACATATAAAACTTTCAATGTTTGACCCTTAATAAGTGGGCGTGGCACCGCCCATTTTCCAAAATTTCATCAAATTTCTTCATAAGGGCCTGAGCTCAATACGTGGGTAAAATTTTATCACTCTAGCTAGGCTGAGATACCAAATTTCCAATTTTTTCTATATAGGAAAAGTGGGCGTGGTCATGGTCCGATTTCGCCCATTTTCAATACCAACCGTCCCAGTCTCGATACCAACTTGCATTCCAAATTTCATCAAAATATCTCAATTTTTGCGCGAGTTAGAGTGTTTACAGACAGACGGACGGACGGACAGACGGACGGCTCAATCGATTTCTCTTTTCACCCTGATCATTTTGATATATATAAGTCCATATCTATCTCGATTATTTCATTATGTTACAATCCACCGTTATCGTAAATCGTAAATCAAAATTATAATACTCTGTGTACTAGTACAGCTGAGTATAAAAACAAACAATATATTACAACAAAATTGCCTGAAGATTGCTTGGAACATGAAATAACAAACACAATTGGAAATAAATAAATAATAGCTTAAAAAACTAAAAAACACGCTTTAATCTTAAAAATCGTACTAAAAATTGAGAAATAATTTAATTAGAAACAAAATGATGAACGAAAATATAAGTATTTAAGGAAAAGCGTGGGGTGCTCAGTATGTCAAAAAATATTTAAAATCGGTGTCTTTTTTTTACTAATAATTTTATTTTGACTTTTTTGAGATTTCATATATCGTACTCTTTAATTTCGCAACTAGGTATATTTTTGTACTAAGTAGTTGTACGAATCGAATATTTTCATGTTCAAATATTATTGAGCAGCCCCACGCTTTTCCTTAAATACTTATATTTTCGTTCATCATTTTGTTTCTAATTAAATTATTTCTCAATTTTTAGTACGATTTTTAAGATTAAAGCGTGTTTTTTAGTTTTTTAAGCTATTATTTATTTTTGAATTTTTAGTGAAATTTTTCATTAAAGGATGTTTTATGCGGACGCAAGAATAAAAGTAAAAAGAAGTCTGATGGGATGTGGTGTTCTCCGAAATAGATCTACATACATATGTATTTATAACTTCTGCCAAAAGTCCCAATATGCAGTGAAGTAAACTAGCTTATTATGCAATATTTTCCAAACCCTTTTATTCAAGGTTTTCCAAACTAGTTTGGAAATACAAAATTTCCCAAACGTTTTGTTATATTTCACAATCAGAAAGTGAAGAGAAGTTGAGGTGAAGCATTTGAAAAGAACAAAAAAAAAAAAGAAACCTGATTGAATAAATTCGAATTTAGACAATAAAGCTCCGAATACGTTTGTAGCGTAATGGTTAGGTATGCTGCCTACGGACCAAGGAGCTCAGGTTCGAGTCCCAAGTGGCGAATTTTTTTTTTTTTTTTTTATTTTTATTTTTAATTTTTTTTTTTTAGAGAAATTTTTTTACCTCACGTTTACAAAACATTGTATAAAAATGTAATTAGGGTTCCTTTTCGTTGATTCAGAACTTACTATTAAATGAATTACAAACAAAACCAGTTCTTGCTTTGCATACATAACAGAAAAACAGAAAGCTACAAGCTTCATTTTTTTTGAGTGAATTTATCAGGGACCCAAACAGTTATAACTTTTAAAATAAAAGTCCTTGCAAAACAGTTATTTTTGGACTTTTTAATATATTTGAAACAAAAAAAAGTTATATCCGGAGTTTTATTTTTTAAGTCCAAAAATAACTGTTATATCCGGACTTTTATTTTTTAAGTCCGAGAATAAAAGCCAAATCCGGACTTTTATTTTTTCCTGCCAAAATAAAAGTCCTTCTTAATAAAAAACGAACGGCTTATGCGATTGGAATAAAATTGGTACCAATCGATTCGTATTGATTTCCAGAATCCAAAATGTATACTTCTTTAACATTATATATTACTAATACTACGAATTTAGCATAAACAGACATACATCTATTTTCTCATATGGGCATGAATAAGTGATCTTCGTGTCAAGATAACTCGGAAACTAGATCCGACACAGAAAAATGGAAATGATATTCGGAATTAGGAATGAAATTTACTTTAGAAAAGTCTTATTTCGTTCTTCGTGGCCAAAGTTGATCAAAAAGTGTTGATTTAAAATAGCAAAAAAATGTAATCCGGACTTTTATTTTCCATGTCCGAGAATAAAAGTCCTTTCTAATAAAAAACGAACAGCTTATGCGATTGGAACAAGATTGGCACCAATCAATTCGTATTGATCTCCAGAATCCATAAATGTATACTTCTTTAACATTATGTATTACTAATACTACGAATTTAGCATAAAAACACACACAACTATTTCCTCATATACTATGCATACCAAGTGGCAAAATGCATGCAACTGGTGTTGATCAAAAAGAACTTTGGCCACGAGGAACGAAATAAGACTTTTCTAAAGTAAATTTCATTCCTAATTCCGAATATCATTTCCATTTTTCTGTGTCGGATCTAGTTTCCGAGTTATCCTGACATGAAGATTACTTATTCATCCCCATATGAGAAAATAGATGTATGTCTGTTTATGCTAAATTCGTAGTATTAGTAATATATAATGTTGAAGAAGTATACATTTTTGGACTCTGGAAATCAATACGAATTGATTGGTACCAATTTTATTCCAATCGCATAAGCCGTTCGTTTTTTATTAAGAAGGACTTTTATTTTGGCCGGAAAAAATAAAAGTCCGGATTTAACTTTTATTCTCGGACTTAAAAAATAAAAGTCCGGATATAACAGTTATTCTTGGACTTAAAAAATAAAAGTCCGGATTTAACAGTTATAAGAGGACTTTTTCCCAAAAAGTTAGAAAAATAAAAAGGATGCATGATTGATCCTGTAAAGGTCCTGGAAGTCATTTTGGTGTCATGGGTGTTCACTTAGCATCATTTTTTGGCCCGGACTTTTTTGACCTCCGAAAAAAAAATAACTGTTAAAATGGGTCCCTGGAATTTATGCATTGAGTTTATCTCCAACGCTATGAGCGATCGCTGGCTGTTGCGCGTTAGTTCGCTCGCTATTTGAGTGGTTATACGTTTTTCTTTGAACATTTGTTTGTGATTTGAGAAGAATGTATTTTTGAGCGTTCGTGAGTGAGTTTTTCCGTACCCTGCAAGCTTGTTACTTATTGGCCTGTATACGGGAGTGAATTGAAATTCATAGAGGCTATTTTGAAGAACTTGCATTCCAAATTTCATCAAAATATCTCAATTTTTGCGCGAGTTATCGTGCGTACAGACAGACAGACGGACAGACGGACGGACATGGCTCAATCGATTTCTTTTTTCACCCTGATCAATTTGATATATATAAGTCAATATCTATCTCGATTATTTTATGGTGTTACAATCCACCGTTATGTGATTAAAACTATAATACTATGTGTACTAGTACAGCTGAGTACAAAAATATGAATCTAATAAACATATGTATGTATGTACATTAGAGTGGGTCGATTTACTATCATTAAACTTAACTTAAAAAACAACTAACTCAGATTATAGAAAAGTGCGAAAATTCGGCGCTAAAGACATATTTTCATTGTTTTGATGTATAATTTTCTTCAAATCTTATCTTATATCTTATCTTATGGCGTTTTCTTTTCTACGAAAAAATGTTGCCCTCCTAAATCCCAATTATCGAATTACGTATCCTGGCTTTCTATAAAATGGGTGAATTTGTAGATAAGGGCGCCCTCTTACTTAGTTAGAGGTCAATATTTGGCGAAAGGACCAGACAAACTTACAAAATGGCTAAGAAAATCAAACAGGGCAACATTATTTCGAGAAAAGAAAACGCCATTATCTTATAAATGTGAAATGGAAATTGTGTTTAAACTCAATTGGCGAGAAAACCGCTGAACGGATCCTCACGAAACTTTGCACGCCTAGGTATTTTCACCCGGTAATTGCTATAGGCATATTTTTAATCTGATTAAAAGTCAGGGATGGGCACCTCCCATACAAAATTTTCCTTTTTTTCGTAATATCTCTTGAAATATTTGTACTAGAATAATGAAAATTTTTGTGAAGGAATAATACAAAAATATATACTCAACGGATAAACAATTTAGGTCTTGGTAAAGCAGGGATGGGCACTCTCTCCCATATAAACTGAAATTTTCACATCGAATATCTCTGGAAATATTTGTAGTAGAGCACTGAAAACTGGTGTGAGGGCATGTGAGATAACTATGTATTAAACGGGTAAAAACGCTAGGTCTTGGTAAAGCAGGGATGGGCACCTCCCATACAAACTGAAATTTTCACATCGAATATCTCTGGAAATATTTGTAGTAGGGTACTGAAAACTGGTGTGAGGGCATGTGAGATAACTATATATTAAACGGGAAAAACACTAGGTCTTGGTAAAGCAGGGATGGGCACCTCGCATACAAACTGAAACTTTCACAGCGAATATCTCTGGAAATATTTGTAGTAGGGTACTGAAAACTGGTGTGAGGGCATGTGAGATAACTATGTATTAAACGGGTAAAAACGCTAGGTCTTGGTAAAGCAGGGATGGGCACCTCCCATACAAACTGAAATTTTCACATCGAATATCTCTGGAAATATTTGTAGTAGGGTACTCAAAACGGGTGTGAGGGCATGTGAGATAACTATGTATTAAACGGGTAAAAACGCTAGGTCTTGGTAAAGCAGGGATGGGCACCTTCCATACAAATTGAAACTTTCACAGCGAATATCTCTGGAAATATTTGTAGTAGGGTACTGAAAACGGGTGTGAGGGCATGTGAGATAACTATGTATTAAACGGGTAAAAACGCTAGGTCTTGGTAAAGCAGGGATGGGCACCTTCCATACAAATTGAAACTTTCACAGCGAATATCTCTGGAAATATTTGTAGTAGGGTTCTGAAAACTGGTGTGAGGGCATGTGAGATAACTATGTATTAAACGGGTAAAAACGCTAGGTCTTGGTAAAGCAGGGATGGGCACCTCCCATACAAACTGAAATTTTCACATCGAATATCTCTGGAAATATTTGTAGTAGGGTACTGAAAAATGGTGTGAGGGCATGTGAGATAACTATGTATTAAACGGGTAAAAACGCTAGGTCTTGGTAAAGCAGGGATGGGCACCTCCCATACAAACTGAAATTTTCACATCGAATATCTCTGGAAATATTTGTAGTAGGGTACTGAAAAATGGTGTGAGGGCAGGGTTTGAATTTGCTTGCTGCAAAACAGCAATAGCCGATGTTTTTTGCTTATTGCTGAATTCAGCCGAGCCAAAAACGAAAACACGAATCATTCGCTTCAGTTTTCAGCTGAGTCGTGTTTGCTTGTATAGTTAAGCCAAGCAACTCAATTTGAGAGGGTTGCTTGTACTTCCAGCAATTAGTTGAGTAGTAAATTTTTGCTTACAGTTGCTTATTTTGCTGAAACTAGTTTTTAAGCAAAATTCAACATGAAAAGATGTTTACAAATGGACATACATACATATTATGTGTACATACATACATACACATAAGTAAATATGTATAAAAAATCGAAATATGCGTAAACAAATCGTTTCAGCAAAATAAGCAAAAGCAGAAAAAATGCAAAGACACAACTAATTGCTGGAAGTAAAATGAAATCCCCCAAATCGCGTTGCTTTGCTTAACTATACAAGCAAACACGGCTCAGCTGAATACTTGGCTGGCCGAGTTTGCTAATTTACTGTTCGTTAGCAAAAGCAAAGCAAAAGCAAATGCAGCGAAAGTAGCTAAGCAATTTCAAACCCTGTGTGAGGGCATGTGAGATAACTAGATATATATTAAACGGGAAAAACACTAGGTCTTGGTAAAGCAGGGATGGGCACCTCGCATACAAACTGAAATTTTCACAGCGAATATCTCTGGAAATGTTTGTAGTAGGGTACTGAAAACTGGTGTGAGGGCATGTGAGATAACTATGTATTAAACGGGTAAAAACGCTAGGTCTTGGTAAAGCAGGGATGGGCACCTCCTATACAGACTGAAATTTTTACAGCGAAAATCTCTTGAAATATTTATAGTAGGGTACTGAAAATTGGTGTTGGGCATATGAGATAATTACGTACTCAACGGACAAAAAAAAAATAAGAAAACTATCTTTGACGTCAAGAATGATATTTTTCTATGTAACTTTTTTGGACTAACTCATTATGCTAATATTTTTAAAAGCACGTGGTGTGAAACCCGCGGGTAACCTCTAGTTGGAAATAAAAAACACATTCCATGCCCAGAGGAGCCTCATTTCATATAAGAAAATTATAGTGCAATTAAAATTGCGATGTGCTAGGACAGGGATGGGCGCCGCAAGGCACATAAACGCAGCAGAGGGGCGATCATGGGCTTTCGTGGGCACTGCATAATTTCCGGGGAAAGGGGAGCTAAGGCGATATCGAAGTTGATGTACACTCCTGGCAGCTAGGACATGCCCATATACATATGTATAGTCCAGAAAATCAGACTAAATAATGAACTAGGTACATAATTCAACGCCGATTGTTCCATAGCGAGTAGCCCAGTGTACTCGGAATTTTTGCAGGGAGTAAACAAATAGCACACATATATCTATATGTACCTATACATATGTATAATAATAATAACAAAATAATATTAAAATATTCATAGTAATAATACTAATAATAATAAGAATAATAATAAAAATACCAATAAAGATAACACAATAATACCAATAATAATAATAATAATAATAATAACAATATCAATAATAGTAATAATAAAAATAATAATAATAACAATAATAATAATAAATATTATTATAACAAAAATACTCTCATAACTACAATAACACAAAAAAAAAAAAAAAAAAAAAAAAAAAAAAAAAATTAATTTAATAACAATAGTTGCATTTGGTGTGTCTTGGAGGGCTCCTTATTTAGGACCTCCTAAACAAGTGTTGTGCGCTCCATAGCGATATGGAGGGTACACCACCACCAAGTGTAATTGGGGCAAATGAAGAAGTGGAAATTAATCCCTTTGCGAGGCGATCGAAGCTACGGCAGTCTCCCCCGCGATCAACTCCCCAATTAATCGCGATGCCTTCAAGTAAGGAAAAATCGGAGTCGGAGGAGAACAATGACTGCAATGCTTTCCTTAATCTTGGAAAGCTGATCAGGGAACTGAACGAGATCGTAAGGAGCGGAAAACGCACCATAAATCAGGGCTTAAAGGATCTGATGAAGGCTATCGCAGTCTCGTATGATGAGTCAGCGAAAGCAATCCTGGATGAGACGACTGCGAAAGATGCAAAGGAGTCGCAGACAACGCCCTCACTGAAGCAACAGCAACAACGGGCAAAAAGAGGGCGGGAAAGAGCTTCCGGTGCCACACCGTCCCCAGAAACGCACCCAAAAAAGAAGAAGGACCACCAGGAGACCACGACCATGGAAGCAGAAGCTGCTACGACAAAGACAGCGAACGAAGCGGAGCCAAATAAAGAGGGGGCATGGACGAAGGTGGAGACGCGTAAGACAAAGCCAAAGGCCCCAAAGCCGAAGGCGGCGCGCCCCGATGCCATAGTCATTAAACGCACGGGCGAAGTATCTTATGCGGAAATCTTGAAAGAGGTCAAAAAAGAGGACTCGCTTAAAGAAATGGGTGCATTAGTACGCAAGATCCGAAAGACAGGCAACGGAGACCTTCTATTCCAGCTGACCAAGCAGTCTGAAACTGACACAGTGAAGCTGCAAGCAGCTGTAGAGAAGGTTCTTGCGGGAAAAGCTGAAGTAAAATCCTTGATGGAGGAGTCGCTTTGCGAAATACGCGACCTAGATGAGGTAACAACGAAGGAAGAGATCTGCGAATCATTAAATAAAGAGCTCGGCTACGATGTAAAGCCATCGTGTGTGCGATCCATCAGGAAGGCCTATGGGGAAACGCAGACAGCCACTATCTCCCTACCAACGGAAGTAGTGAGAAAATTACTGGTCTGCGGTAAAGTCCGAGTCGGCTGGGTTGTTTGCAGGATCAGGGCCAAGGTGCAGCCCAAGCGCTGCTTCAAATGTCTTGACTTTGGTCATATTTCGAAGAACTGCACCAGCAAAGGTGACTTTAAAAGTGCATGTTTCAAATGCGGTTCTGCAGGACATGTGGCAAAAACATGTACCAATGTAGCAAAATGCCTATTGAGCATCAAGAGGGGGGCCAGCAAATCTGATCACCCAACAGGGGGACATCAATGTCCCGTATACAAGGAGGCAATCCAGAAGCTAACTCTACGATGAGATTGCTCCAACTAAATCTGAATCATTGCGAAGCGGCGCAAGACCTATTAGCACAAACAGTGCTCGAGCTGAAAGTAGACTTAGCCATACTTAGCGAACCGTACAAGGAAAAGTCAGCAAATTGGCTACAAGGTGTTCGCAGTAAGACAGCAATTTGGTCCTGTGGGCAAAATCCCTTACATGTACAGCCAGTAGTAAAAGAAAACGGATTTGTCTGTGGGAAGGTTGGCGATACCTACGTTTATAGCTGTTATGTACCGCCAAGTACCCCACTCGATATTTTTGAAGCTATCGTCGAAAGAATAGCCATGGATGCGACAAATAGACAGCGTTTCATAATAGCAGGCGACTTTAACGCCTGGGCTACTGAATGGGGCTCAAAAAGGACCTCACCAAAAGGCAGAGCTCTACTTGAAGCATTCGCCTGTCTAGATGCAGTTCTGTTGAACACTGGCAACGAAAATACCTTTTCCAGAAATGGCTATGGTTCCATAATTGATATAGCATTTGTTAGTGCAAACTTGTACAGGTTTTCCAAGTGGAAAATCAGCGATTGCTACACCCAGAGTGACCACTCGGCGATACTAATGGACGTCACATTATGCTCAGGCAAGGTGCCAAGAAAGAAACCACCGCTAAAACGAAACGGTTGGAAAGTTAGAACTTTCGACGAAGAAGTATTCAAGGAAATGTTCCCTACAACAGAATACAGCGGCAGTGCAAATGACATGGCAACTGCAATAATGGGCAATTTACGAGCAGCGTGCAATGCGTCAATGTCACGGAAAAAGAAATCCAGACCACAATCTGCCACGTACTGGTGGAACGATAGCATTAGCCTACTGCGGAGGGAGTGCATTCAAGCTAGAAGGCACTTTCAACGTTCCAGGGGTAGAGCCGATTTCGAGGAACTAAGATCAAAATTCAAATCGGCTCGCCGATCTCTTAAGACGGCTATTAAGCAAAGCAAGCGCCAATGCTTCCTAGAACTTTGCGATGATGCAGAGAATAACCCGTGGGGAACCGCGTACAGGATTGTGACTAAGAAATTAAAAAACGAGAGGGAATCGACACCAACTTGTCCTGTTTTTCTGGAAAAAGTGGTTACTACTCTTTTCCCCACCCAGAGGAAACTAGTTTCCCCGATCTCGAGTGCCATATTGCAATCATTTGGGGAAGTAACGGATGAGGAAGTTCTCCAAGCAGCTACGGGACTCAAGGAGAGCAAGTCCCCTGGACCAGACGCGATACCTAACAAAGTGCTTAAAGTAGCCTTCAAACATGCGACATCATTGTTCACGAAGCTGTTTAATTCATGTTTAGCAGAAGGTACGTTCCCAACGATATGGAAACACCAAAAGTTGGTACTACTACCTAAGCCTGGAAAGGACCTCACTTTATCATCTAGTTACAGACCCATATGTCTACTTGATTCGGCCGGTAAAATCTTAGAAAGAGTCATCTACAATCGCCTGGAAAGGGAAGTTATGGCATTAGAAGGCATATCCGAGAATCAATTCGGCTTTAGGAAAGGGAGATCTACAGTTCACGCAGTGGACGCGGTAAAAAAGGTAGCCCAAGACGCCATAAGTGGCAGCCGATGGCTGTCAGGTACTAAAGAGTACTGTCTTATAGTAACACTGGACATAAAGAACGCATTCAATACGGCCAACTGGGCAAAAATCCTGGATACGCTCGATCGCATCGGAACACCAAAATACCTGAGAAGGCTGGTACGAAGCTACTTCGAAAATCGAACGCTGGAGTACGAAACCTCAGCCGGCACTAAGAAATTAAAAGTTACCGGTGGCGTCCCACAAGGCTCAGTGCTCGGCCCCCTCCTGTGGAACATAATGTATGACGGTGTTTTACGCCTTAGGTTTCCGGCAGGCGTAAAAATATTTGGCTTTGCCGACGACATTGCCCTGGTTGTTACCGCTAAGCAACTAGACGATATACGCACAAAGACGAACGAAAGTATAATCGGCGTTCAAAGGTGGCTGGATAAAAATGGCTTACAACTGGCGGAGCAAAAAACGGAGTCAGTGCTCATATCAAGCAGGAAAAAAGTAGAGCATACTATAATAAGAAGTGGAAATCATGACATCTTCACGCTCCAAGCAGTAAAGTACCTGGGAATTATGATAGACAGAAGATTATCATTTAAAACCCATATTGAATACGCAAATGATAAGGCTTCAGCGACCGTGACGGCACTAACACGCATAATGCTGAACTCACGTGGTCCAAAGCAACGGCGGCGACAACTTCTTGCGTGCGTCGTAAGGAGCCAAATTCTCTACGGCGCCCCTGTGTGGCACCACGCTATCGAGCATCATAAGTCATATTTTCGTTGCATCAAGTCGACTTACCGCCTGTGCGCGTTGAGAGTGTGTTGTGCGTTTAAAACAGTGTCGGATGAAGCCGCTCTGGTTATAGCCAGTCTATACCCTATAGATATACTGGCAAAAGAAGCTGCAGTGATTGCACAAAGCGAGGCGGAGCGCTCCGAGGCGAGAGAGGCCAGCATGCAAAGCTGGCAGCTCAGATGGAGCAACTCCACGAAGGGACGCTGGACACATAGATGCATACCAGACTTGAGAATCTGGTTGGAAAGAGCACACGGCGAAGTCGATTTCTACCTGACGCAGTTTCTATCTGGACACGGTTGTTTCAAGGCCTATCTTTACCGCTTTAAGCACGAGTCAAACCCAACGTGTGATTACTGCGGGGGGCAAGCAATAGAGGATGTATATCACGTATTCTTCGAGTGTGCAAGATTTTACGAATCCAGAAACAAGCTCCGTAGACTATTTGGAGGAAACTATACACCTGAGTCATTCGTGAAGCATATGCTAGAAAGCAAGGCAAAATGGACTGCAGCGAGCGACTTAATAGCAGACACCATGAAAACACTGAGAAGCCTAGAGAGAATACGACGAGCGAGCGGCGACTAAAGAACCACTAATCATGTAAGATTACCGCTTCTAATCATAGGTACTTCGAAACCTCGTGTGGAACGGATACGTATAGTGTTCAGCCTCC
The DNA here is from genome assembly GCA_960531455.1 of Urophora cardui. Lineage (NCBI taxonomy): Eukaryota > Metazoa > Arthropoda > Insecta > Diptera > Tephritidae > Urophora > Urophora cardui. The sequence goes on along the minus strand of OY482672.1, from coordinate 13,372,795 downwards.
TACATCCGTCATCGCGCGTGTCGCGAAGCTTAGGCGTCCGCATATCACTTATCACAATAGTTAGTTCGAATAATTGACAACTTCGTATGGAACGGATACGTACAGGAGCTCGGCCTCTTGCATCCGCTACGGATACGTACAGCAGCTAGGCCTCCTGCATCCGTCATAGCACGTGGTGTGGGGCTTTGGCCTCCGCAGACCACCAGACCACTAAAACAATGACCACTTCCAGTGGAACGGATACGTACAGGAGCTCGGCCTCCTGCATCCGTTACGGATACGTACAGGAGCTAGGCCTCCTGCATCCGTCAGCGCGCGTGGTGTGGAGCTTTGTCCTCCGCAGACCAGCTTACAGTGATCATTACAATTGAAACGGATACGTACAGGAGCTCGGCCTCCTGCATCCGTCATAGCGCGTGGTGTGGAGCTTTGGCCTCCGCATACCACCAGACCGCTAAACAATGACCACTTCCAGTGGAACGGATACGTACAGGAGCTCGGCCTCCTGCATCCGTTACGGATACGTACAGGAGCTAGGCCTCCTGCATCCGTCAGCGCGCGTGGTGTGGAGCTTTGTCCTCCGCAGAGCACCTTACAGTGACCATTACAATTGAAACGGATACGTACAGGAGCTCGGCCTCCTGCATCCGTCATAGCGCGTGGTGTGGAGCTTTGTCCTCCGCAGAGCACCTTACAGTGACCATTACAATTGAAACGGATACGTACAGGAGCTCGGCCTCCTGCATCCGTCATAGCGCGTGGTGTGGAGCTTTGTCCTCCGCAGACCACCTTACAGTGACCATTACAATTGAAACGGATACGTACAGGAGCTCGGCCTCCTGCATCCGTTACGGATACGTACAGGAGCTAGGCCTCCTGCATCCGTCATAGCGTGTGGTGCGGAGCATTGGCCTCCGTAGACCACCTAACACTGATCGCTTCTAGGGGAACGCGTGAAGCCTCCAAAGGCAGACTGAGGGAAATAACGCGACCATTACGGACACTTCGAGCCTTGTGCTCAACCCACCTCCCGACGGTAGCTTGACGGTAGTACCGGGGGGTTCGGTACGATGACAGTAGGAGGTTTAGTGCTGGTTAGAGTCCCACACTGACGGGGTAAAGGCTTTCGATGCTTCCTCCTCGTAAAAAAAAAAAAAAAAAAAAAAAAAAAAAAAAAAAAAAAACCTATACATATGTATGTACTATATGCATCAGTTGATTTTTATTTTTATACTCAGCTGTACTAGTACACAGAGTATTATAGTTTTAATCACATAACGGTGGATTGTAACAGAATGAAATAATCAAGATAGATATAGACTTATATATATCAAAATGATCAGGGTGAAAAGAGAAATCGATTGAGCCATGTCCGTCCGTCCGTCCGTCCGTCCGTCCGTCTGTCCGTCCGTCTGTAAACACTCTAACTCGCGCAAAAATTGAGATATTTTGATGAAATTTGGAATGCAAGTTGGTATCGAGACTGGGACGGTTGGTATTGAAAATGGGCGAAATCGGACCATGACCACGCCCACTTTTCCTATATAGAAAAAAATCGGAAATTTGGTATCTCAGTTACTAATATAGCTGGAGCGATGAAATTTTACCCACGTGTTGAGCTCAGGCCCCTAGAAAGAAATCTGATGAAATTTTGGAAAATGGGCGGTGGCACGCCCACTTATTAAGGGTCAAACCTTGAAAGTTTTATATGTCATAACTCAGAAACCATTGAAGATATATCGATGAAATTTGCTACGCGTGATTTACTTACTTAGGCAAATGTTTGGACGAAAAATTTCCAAAAGCGGTTGACGGCCACGCCTACTTTTATATATGTGTTAGGGATTCCAATCCCGGGATCCCGGGATCCCGGGATCCCGCCCTTTTTGACATCCCGAAAATCCCGGGATAGCTAGAATTTTATCCCGGGATTTTCGGGATAAGATAAAGAGAGAATATTCCGCTATTAAAGCAAAGAAAAGTTATATTTTATATAATTTTTATTGGTCTCAGATCTGTATACTAATAGCATTTCCTATTCTGAGTGAAAATCTTGCATTATTACATTGCAGCATTATCAATGTGTGTCCTGTGCCCTATTAAAATGTTGCATTATTCATGTGATGAATGAAACAAAAATAATGCAACCCTTTACTTGTGCTAAGAGCAGAAAATGTTGCACGTAGTCGGGCCAGTTTTATATTTTGTCAATAGAACAAACAGCCCTAAAAAGTTTTGAGTCGGTATGGAAGAGAACAAAAAAATGTGACAGCCGGAAGAATGTGCGACATTTTTGCTAGAAGAAAAAAGTCCATTTGTCAAAGTAGGGATTAAAATTTTTGATTTTTTTTAATAATTAAATTTTTTTGTGTTGAAGTACGCGTTGTAAGGAAACGTATGTTATGTATTTTTAAAGCTTTTAGCTTGTGGCAAAATTCATTTGATAATTTCAATTTCCTGATTTTTGGTCATTTATTTCTCAAATGTTTTTTGGGATTTTCCCACATGGAAAGTAAATAGTGGAAGAAAATGGAAACAAAATTTTAATTAGACTTGATAGTCTTACAACACTGTACCAAAATTAAATACGCAGCTGCATACTCGGAATTCATATCAAAATTTGTGCCTCCGATATTTATCTATTCAGAAGTTGCATTAATTTTCTGAATTTTTCGGAAAGCTTATTCGCTTAAACAAAGTGCGTCGTTATTTTCTAAAAAATTTTTTATTGTAAATTATCAAATGATTGCAAGCCTTTTTATTAATATCCTAAAAGTACCAACTGCAAAGGAAAATGTTTTGTTCACCAAATGTATGTAATTTTCGTTGTTGGTTGTGCTTTTTAAAGTAACTCTTAGGTATTATTAAATAATACGCATGATTTTACATTCCTTTTTATTTTGTTACTAATGAAATAATAAAAAATGGCAATAAAAATCTATTTTTTCTTTGCATTTTAAAGTTGTAGCGTTCCTCGAAATATATATTTACTTTTTTCAACCCCAAATGTGGGAAAATAATACTGGTCGAAAAATTTTTGTAACAGAAATAAAATTCTACGTTTCAAAAGGGTATTCGGTGTGTTTTTGAGATATTCATGTCCAAAGAGGCGAAAAACGCAGTTTGTGGCCATATTCACTCCTCAATATTTTTAAAATTACTCACTTTCATTAAAAACTGATTACATCTATTGAAAGCACGATCATTTCTTTTGAAGACAACGTAGATACATACCTCAATAAGATACCCAAAAAACTAAGAGAAATGATCGTTCTTTCAATAGCTGCAATCATCTTTTAATGAAAGTAAGTAATTTAACAGATTGAGCAGTGAATATTGCAAGAAATCGCATTTTTCGCCTCTTTGGACATGAATATCTCAAAACCTACACGTAATACCGAAAATCCGACTTCAGATTCAGAATCAGCGCACCGAAATCCTTTAGAAAAGTAGAATTTTATTTGAGTTAGAAAATTTTTTTGGAAATTTTGTCGGCCTGTGTAATTAAAGTCCGAATCCCGGGATAAATCCCGGGATCCCGGGATTATAAAAGAAAATACCTAAAATCCCGGGATCGTAAAAATCGGAAAAATTGGAATCCCTAATATGTGTATTATAAAGTGGCCTAATAAAAATATTTTAAGCGATATCTTTGTCAAATATAGAGATAATTCATAGAAATTTTGTGGCATGAGTTCCACAATAGACCGGAAACAAAAAATATAAAAATTTTGGAAAATGGGCGTGGCACCGCCTCTTTTTAGACAACGGAATATACGAGATTTCTTAGCCTATAACTCGACAAATAATTGAGATATTATAACGAAACTTGGTTTATACACTTTTATAACTTGTGTTAATAGACACGCAAAAATTTATTGAAATCGGTTTATGACCACGCCTACTTTTTAACAGAGATATTTCTGGAACACCCTTTGGGAATTTTTAACGTGACATCTTTGTAACTAGAAGTCAAAAAGGAACGAAATTTTGCACAAAGAATAATATTCATATGCTTAGTTGGATGACTGATAAAAAAAGTTGGAAATGGGCGTGGCTACGCCCACTTTATACGGCACTCGCTTTATGTAAAATACGCCGTGTTTCCATTAAACGCAAACAAACAATGAAAGCATACAGCTGAGTATTTAATGTTCGATTCCACTCGAACTTAGGCTTCCTTACTTGTTTATTTTAACAAACAAACCACTTTAGCTCATTTAGTTACATAAAGAAGAGGCTTGGCAAGCCGGCAGCAACAGAAAAATACAACAAGCTGATCAAATGCGCATTTAAATAAGCATATATGTATGTTTGTGCATACATACCTTCCAAAAAATAAATAAGGAATCTTTAAGGAATAAGCAAACTGCGCTGCTTGCTGTTACATGCTCATTCGCTCTGCTACAAGCATTTTAAAACTTAATTTTCTGTTAATTGAAACTAATGTTAAAGGCGGATTCATCGTTCGAGTTCAGAACTTTTTTGCCATGTGGTTGTTGTTGTGTTTTCGGAGTGTGAGAGGAATTCCGAAAAGTTCTGAACTATTTTTATTAGTTAACTCAAATTCAACTTTAGTTCAGAACTCGAACGATGAATCCGCCTTAAGATTCTTTCTGTTATGGCCTGGTTATGCTTACAATGCTGCTGGTCGAGCACCGTGAAATTGTTGTTGTGCACTCCGAAGGTGAGAGAATTTTCGGACTCTCACATCCAGCAAATCTGCTGTGTGAAACCGGCAGCCAGCAGTCGAGGTTTCGGGGGTAATAATGTGTTATGTTGTGTATGTGTTCAGTAATAATCATGTGTTATGTTGTGTATGTGTTCAGTAATAATCATGTGTTATGTTGTGTATGTGCGCTCCAATCATCAATGTAAGCATAACCACCTCTCACCAATCACGTGTTTCTGACGATATTTTGTTTACGGAAAGCAAACACGATGCTTCGATATCGAATTTCGCTCGATATCGTCGTAAAATACTCAAAAGGATAAAAATAGCGGAAATAAAAGTGATCTTGTAGTTAGCCGTAGAAGGAAACTATGAAATTAAAAAAGTTTATTTGCGTTTTCCCAAAAAAAAAAAAATTTATTAGTTAAATCGCTATTGAAGAAAACGTGCGATATGTCCTTATTATAAGAAAGTATCTAAGCCTTATTTCCCATGGCGACTAAGCCTTATCACCATCTAGAATAAACCTTAAATAAAGCAGAGATTTGTTTGAGGGTATGTACATATGTTTGTATGTACATATATCTACTTTTATATATAAATATATGTGTATAAATGTATACATATATACATACATATGTATGTACATACATTTGAAAATACTGTCACATATGTACATTTTGTATCTTTTCTCTATATTTTTTATGCATAAAAACGTGTGTATGTAACAAATGATGCGGCATCTGTGCTATTAGGTATTTATTTTTTGCAGTTTTATAAATGAAGCGTTTTTTTTTCTTATTTAAGTTTCTGTTTGTTCTGTTGTTTATTTATGTCATATGGATATACATACATAAATGCATAGATATGTACATATGTATGTATGTAGATATGACATATTGCATGTTTTCACACTTCTAAAGAAAAAAATTCCTATCCAATCACAATCATCTTCAGATTTTGCACGTATGTACATACTACATACATATATTTATACTCAGCTGTACTAGTAGGTACACAGAGTATTATAGTTTTAATCACATAACGGTGGATTGTAACACCATAAAATAATCGAGATAGATATTGACTTATATATATCAAATTGATCAGGGTGAAAAAAGAAATCGATTGAGCCATGTCCGTCCGTCTGCTGTCTGTACGCACGATAACTCGCGCAAAAATTTAAATATTTTGATGAAATTTGGAATGCAAGTTGGTATCAAGACTGGAACGGATGGTATTGAAAATGGGCGAAATCGGACCATGACCACGCCCACTTCCCCTATATAGTAAAAATCGGAAATTTTGTATCTCAGTCACTAATAGAGCTAGAGTGATAAAATTTCACCCACGTGTGGAGCTCGGGCCCTTATGAAGAAATTTGGTGAGATTTTGAAAAATGGGCGGTGCCACGCCCACTTATTAAGGGCCAAACATTGAAAGTTTTATATGTCATATCTCAGAAACCGTTGAAGATATATCGATGAAATTTGGTAGGCGTGATACACTTACTTAGGCAAATGTTTGGATGAAAAATTGCCAAAATCGGTTAACGACCACGCCCACTTTTATATATGGGTATTATAAAGTGACCTAATAAAACATTTTAAGCGATATCTCTGTCAAATATAAAGGTATATCATTGAAATTTTATGGAAGGAGTCCAACTGCGGATATAAAACGAAAAGCATAAAAATTTTGGAAAATGGGCGTGGCACCGCCTCTTTTTAGAAGCAGGAATATACGAGATTTCTGAGCCCATATCTCGACAAATAATTTAAGTATAATGACGAAACTTGGTGTGTACACTTTTATTGGTTGTGGTAATACATGTTCAAAATTTTAGCGAAATCGGTTGGCGACCACGCCCACTTTTATATATGGGAACTATAAAGGGGCCTAATAAAAATATTTTAAGCGATATCTTTGTCAAATATAAAGATAATTCATTCAAATTTTGTGGCATGAGTTCCACAATAGACCGGAAACAAAAAATATAAAAATTTGGAAAATGGGCGTGGCACCGCCTCTTTTTAGACAAAGGAATATACGAAATTTCGGAGCCCATAACTCGACAAATAATTGTGACATTAAGACGAAACTTGGTTTATACACTTTTATAACTTGTGCTAATAGACACGCAAAAATTTATTCAAATCGGTTTACGACCACGCCTACTTTTTAACAAAGATATTTCTGGAACACCCTTTGGGAATTTGTAACGTGACATCTTTGCAATTAGAAGTCATAAAGGAATGAAATTTTGCACAAAGAATAATATTCATATGCTTAGTTGGATGACTGATAAAAATGTTGAAAATAGGCGTGGCTACGCCTACTTTATGCAGCACTCACTTTATATAAAATACACCGTGTTTTCAGCAAACGCAAACAAACAATGAAACCATACAGCTGAGTATCTAATGTTCGAATCCACTCGAACTTAGGCTTCCTTATTTGTTTTTTTTTTTATAATATCCTCTAACAAATAAAACATTGAATCTAAGCAAAATATTGTTTTTATTTAATAGTTTTGAAGTATCTTCGTTGTATGCATATAAGTGCAGCAAACGAGTAACTTATAAATCAAGTTTCAAAAATGAAATTATCGTTAATGCAGCAAACTCGTATCTTAAAAAATTCGTTTTATGCGTAAGCGAACATAGATAAGTATATAATTTTTAATTGTGCACATAGTTATAATTCATGTCTTAATAATTGCATTAAATAAAACATAAAAAACGACGGTAAAAAAAATAAACAGTTTTTTTTTGTTTCCTGAAAAGTTTCCTTATTTAAGATACGAGGTTGAGAAAGTAAAGCATCGATATGTAGAATGGGTAATTGTTATTTCTATTATTGCTAGCAGATTTGTGCACAAATGCTGTTGTTGTTTTTAAGTTTTTTATTTAGATTTTTTTTCAACACTTCACGATGACGTGCGGACGATTTTTGCAAACAAAAAATTAGAGGTTATGTTATTGTTGTGTAAATACTTTGAGAAATGAAAATTATGCTTTTTATTAATTTAGTTATTCTTTCTAGCACCGCTATCTAAGAGTTAAAATTAAATAAATAAGTATCACCATTTTCATAAATTTTCAAAACAATAATTTCCTTGCAACTTTCACGCATACATCACTTTTCCCTTTTTTCTGACGTGATTGTTTCAACTAGAAAAATGCTTAAGTTTTTATATATTTAACTCAATATTCATTTAATTATTATGTTTAAATATTTAATTGCTCAAGCCTAAAAATGCACACATAATCCATTGGAATTTTGACGATACTATTTTTTATTTTTATTTTTTTTTGGTTTGTTTATGCAACACTCCATTATTATTGTGGTTTATCTGCCATTATCATATGTACATATGTATATTTTTTCCACCATTTAATATTCCCGAATGCTCAAATGAAAATCTTTTTTTAACAATCTAAATAAATTATGTCACTGCATGTTCGTATCGTTTTTTACCTTTAAATAATTGGCGAATTTTTTCTCATCGCATTCATATTTCATTTACATACATACATGGTAGGTACGTATATACATCTACATATGTGTGCATATCTACATATGAACATATATGTTCTTATATGCATTTTCACGATAGATTTTTTTCTGCGCGTCAATAAAAACGGCAACTATGTATGTAGGTATACATATGTACAATTTTCTTTGTATGTGCATATATACATATGTATGTACGTGATACATACATACATATATGTACATATGTATGGATATATATACATAAGTATAATATACATAAACTTTTCCCGCACCTTTGATTTTGTCTATTGACAATTTTTAATCTTTTTTCTTTCGTTTCTTTTTTTTCCAATTACAAGTACTTATGAAACGCGATTGTTTGCTGTTTTCTATACATTTTCGCAGATATGTATGTACGTAAATACACAGTATGTATTTTCAATTGAACAAATAAACTGTTGGTGCATCTTTTACTGTATTTTTTTTTTGGTTATAGTCTTTATAATGATGCACTTTAAAAAAGGTCTTTTTTTTATAAATTTATTGAACAGATATTCGTTCGTAACACATGCAAACGTATTCGCCAACGCTCCCAAAGGCAATGCACTTATTACTGCTGCGAAGTGAAGCACCAGACCCGGCTGGTTGTCTGCCCTAAAGTGCCGTCGAATTGGGGAGCAAAACTCATTGTGTGGGGGCATGTTGAGAGCATGAACATTTAGCGTTTAAAAGAGAGCACACAATAAGAGCGTCATCTTGCCGTGAGCAACACTGTCTGCGCTCCTCAGATGGAACCTCCTGCATCATTCACAGCTTAATCAATTCATTGCACAGTGCGGCCAATGCGCCTTAATAGTTGGAAAAAATTAAAATGGATATATAAAATTATCTTTAAGTTTTAGGAGAGTTCGCGCCAACTGTTTTTTTTTTAATATATGAGTAGTCCATTTCCAAACAAGGCTATGTGAAATTTTTCATATTAAGGCACAAATTAGAAAAAACAACACATCAAGCTCTATTTTATTTGTATATTTTTTGTTATTATCTGAAAGCTTAGCCCACAAGGAATTTAAAGATAAAAAAAAATTGAACCAAAATATCAAAATTTTTGCAAATTCAATGTTAAATATATCACATAGCTAGTTTTGAGACAGCAGTTTTTAGTGTTGAAATTGAAATGCATAATAATTACACCAACGTGTGCCTAGGCGTATGAGTAACTTTTTTTCAGATAGAGACTTGAAAGTTCATTCGTATTTAATGCTATTTTTGCAGAATACGGAAGGCTTTTGCAATAAATTCTTAATGCACATTATACATCTTTAAAACTGACACGCAATTTGTTTAAATCACCAATTTTTCAGTTATAATAATACATAACCCCAATTTTCGTAAGCTACCATCTGCAAAAGAACGCATAACTCGCTTGCATTGAGGTATATATGAGCAATTTTATAAAGCTCTTGTTTTTCCCAACATCTGTCAAAATTTCCCGTCTATGAAATTATTAGCGAAAACCAATGAAAGTAGCTTAATTTTAATAATTGTTATCGAAAACAAAATACAACGAGCTTATTTTATTAGCGTTAGTTTACCGTTTATTTTTAGATTCACCTGTATGTATGTAAACGAACGTGTAGCCTAAAAATATGCAATAGATGTGTTTCAAAGTTATAATACACTGGCGCTGACGAGTTTTATGGCCGAACCTACAAATATGCATTAGATGCGTTTCAAAGTTCAGCCTACAAATACGCAATAGCGTTTCGATTTTCGCAAAAATAAAAAAAATCTAAAATCACTGGCGCAGATATAACTGGCGAATTTTATGCCAAATTTTCATCTAATGCGCTGTGTACACCATAAGATTTTTCACACAAATTAGCAGCTGCTAAGGCTAAGTACTTTTTGTGAGAATGCACTAAGAAGCCAAAATTCGAAAAGTTCGAAGAACGACAAAACCAAGTATATATCGACGCTTCCAAACAATACTGTAGTTACTAAGTCTGAAAACTGTGTTTTGCAGGGGAAGCTCTTAAAGTTTAAATTCGATATGAAACTTCAGTTGTGTGCTAAGTATATTTTCGCTTGTAACTTCTATTTGGATTGAAAGGTTAATACCAAAACTCGACGCCATCTACGTTAGGGTACGCTTTGTATAAAATCATAAGAAAAAATAAAAACTTGCTACGTTGTTTTTCATAGAAAGCTTTCAATGATTTTATTCTGTAAAAATCTCGAGTTGCACTCTTTTACTTATAACTTTTAATTGGATTGTCTGATTGATACCAAAATTTGACAGCATCTAAATTAAGACACGTAATACTTGAAAACGACAAAAAACGGTAAAACTTACTAAGTCGACTTCCCAGCAAACACTGAGGTTAGTTATCGATTTGAGAATGACTCGAGAACTAGCCTCATTCTCAAATCTCTAACGTTAGAGGACGACTCGAAAATCTATCGAGAATCATAGCGTTCTCAAACAAAAGGGTACCTAATGCTCAAATCGAGAAAATTATAATTCCCGAATCGAATTCTAATGTAGTTCTCTAATGAGATTCTAATCAGAATTTGCAAATACTTCCAATTGAAATGAAAAACAAAGCTTTGTCTCCTTTTACACGATTTTTTCATTGTTTAGATTTTATTAACGCAATATGTGCCTAAATTGCATATGATTATATATATTGACATGTATATGTTTACCACATTTATAAGAACTGAAATTTAAACAAAATTCAGTCTTATTATTTAAATTAAAGGTACTTCTTGTACTTTTAATGGAAAACATTGTACTACGGTAATATTAACTTTACCATTTTTTAGTATCTAATTTCAATATATGTATGTATATTCAATATATCACAGAAATATATTGATAAAAGGCGTGAGATTTGGCTCCTTCTCTAATCACACGCTAATCGAATTCTAGTGTAGTTTTCAACCCTAGTTATCGATTTGAGAATATATAGAGAATTACACTAGTTATCTAAGGTAATCTCGACAAAATTTCTAACGTTAGAGACTGTGTTTGCTGGGTTAGTACAGTATCATTTGGAAGCGTCGATATGTAGCTAGCTGGTATTTGGTTATGTTCTAGTATTGCTGGACAGATAAGTACTATGTGCAATTTAATTTAAAAGGTGGTTTAGATCTCCCACTGTTTATTTAGCACAGCCACTACATACATGCATATGTATATGTTTGTATAAGGCAGCAAAAAAATCGACTCAATCGAATGAGTGATTGAGAGTGTTTTGTCAGGTACATTGCCGGCATAATCACTGGCGTTAGGTAATAAATTAATTAAATACATATACACATACGCATATACATATGTATGTATGTACATCTTAGACCGTATCGCGAAAAGGTTTTCCGAAAAGGCGTATGGTGGACTTTTTTTTGGTTCATATAAGACGAGACGGCCTAATGTGCATATATGGATGTATGTATGTATGAATGTATGTACGGACGTCAATTTACTTTCTCGTAGAGGGAGAAATTTGAGTGAACAGGTTGAGAACTATAGCTTTGGTTCTGCGCATACGCCAGTGAAGAGAGTACATACATATGCATAACGATGAAACGTTAATGTGGGGGCCAAAATAGTGATGTGATAAAAGCGCAAGAGTAATGCGTTAGTAATTTAACGTAAAAAGTTTACGTATGAAGCTACATGAATTCACGTACATACATATGTACATATCAATAAGTAAATATCATATGATGTATTGTGGAACGATTTTCCGTCATCGCTTGTCAAATTTGGTTTGGACACAAATCGTTCCACAATACATCGTATTCCTACCCCGTCGGAAAAGCAAGCAACCAAAAAGTAATAAATATCATATCGACCCCTTTGCGCGATTTTATTGTAAGCGTAATTTTCTCGATATTTACTTTTTGATGCAAATTTGTTCTACATCCCTCAGCGCATCACCTGGTAAAATATTGTAGCTGAAATCCTTATACATAGTTGTATAATGTACAATGTATACTTTTTTCTTGGGCTCGAATTTATCGTATCACCCATATAAAAAATATATTGAATATAGTAGGAGCTAGTAGGAAATAGAAGGTGGAAACTCACTTACTCATGACCCCATCATTAAAAATGCAAAAGTATGGAATAAGACACTTTGTATTTGTTTTTGTCATATACAACCTCTTTTAAATATTATCGTAAGGGACCTTTATTCAAATACGCTCATAACACATTGAGAGCGAAATTATCGTAAGCGACAAAATTATAATTTTTTCGCAAACTGCAAATTTTTTCAAGAAAAAAAAATATCAGTTTCAGTATATTAGTTCACCATCTAATAGCATTGACAGACGGCAGCCATAATCCCGATTACCGCTACACTTAATCCGATCCAAATTTTACCCTGACAGACGGCAAATATTGCGGATTAACAAAACAGCTGATGGAAGGTAGGCGCAGCGGCAAATTCAAAAACTTTTTTTTATTTCCAAAGGTGGAGTGTAATGTCAAAATTAAAGCAAATTCACATTATGTTCAATAGGAATGGGCGATTCCAAAGAGAATTCAGTTTCAATCAAGGCGAAATATCATTTTGACATTACACTCTACCAATTACAATAACAAATACATTGAAAATTTCTGAATTCGCCTATGCGCCTACCTTCCTAAATCTTCTTTGGATTCTTCTTTTTCTTCACTTTAATTCACAATAGAGACTTTTCGCCAGAGATGTCATTAGAAAATACCCTAATCCGCTAAAATTTTGAGGACTAACTCAAGAGATATTCCGGATTACCTCCACTTAATTCTCAAGTTAATTCCGAATTAGCTGGATATTCCAGATTATCGCTGCCGTCTGTCAATGCTATAATCGCGTGTTCAATTTCAATTAAATATGTATGTAATAATAAAAAAAAAAAAAACAAAAAAAATGCTCTGCTGTAAAATTTGCTTTTGTCCCTTACGATAAAGTCGCACAAAGGGTCGATATACCTAACTATATAAACATTCGCAAAATAAGATTGTCTAAGCGTACAAACATACATACATACATACGTACATACGTTTTAATTGATGTATATATGTATATCGTCGTTTACAGCGCAAAACCCCGTATCGACCAAATACAAACCGCGTAAGTGACATTTTTGCCAAACATTGGATTTCCCCATAAATACATTTCTGGGGTCCGACCCCATCCGTTCATACAAGAATTTTAACATTGGGACAACGCGTCAATATATTACAATATAAAAACTATGCAAATTCCCTCAAACTAAAAGCTGTTTTGCGGGGAAGGTTTCTTTTATGCCTTACCGAAATTTTAGTCATTTTTGTATAGCTTTCATAAATATAAGCTCATCGTTTGCCACCACAGGGGTTTAAATCTAAAAAAATAATAACCCTAATGTACATTAGGAGTACCAATAAACCACTGAATTTTTCTATAGAACCACGTATGTCGTCCAATTTTTTCGATTTTTACGATCCCGGGATTTTCGAGATTTTTTTTCTAATCCCGGGATCCCGGGATTTATCCCGGGATATGGACATTAATTATACAGGCCGATAAAATTTCCAAAAAAATTTTCTAACTCAAATAAAATTCTACTTTTCTAAAGGATTTCGGTGCCCTGAATCTGAATCTGAAGTCGGATTTTCGGTAATACTTGTAGGTTTTGAGATATTTCTGCGACTTTTTGCTATATTCACTGCTCAATCTGTTAAATTACTTACTTTCATTAAAAAACGATTGCAGTTATTAAAAGAACGATCAATTCTCTTGAAAACAGCGCTTTCTCGGGTTTCTTATTTATATATCTAGAAATATATGTTTTTGTACAATAAGGTATTTTTCTTCGAAATCAACGGCAGTATTTGTAGCGCTGTTTTAATCGAAATCAAGTTTTGTAGCTGCTCTGCCGAACTATTTTTATTTCAGTATAGAAAATATATACATGGTAGGCCACTGATTGGAATTTTTGTTTCAGTCACGCAAAATTTTGTCGTATTTTCGATAAATTAATATAAATTGATTCACTTATTTCATTCTAACGCACAGTTTGTTGTTAATATAATAAACTGCCTAAAAGCGTGCTACAAAATATTTATTTGCAATATTGCAAGTTACAAGCAAGATATCCGTAAAAGCAAAACATTGTCTTCAAGAGAAATGATCGTGCTTTCAATAGATTTAATCAGTTTTTAATGAAAGTGGGCAATTTTAAAGATATTGAGGAGTGAATATGGCCGAAGCCGCATTTTTCGCGTCTTTGGACAAGAATATATCAAAAAGTGCACCGAAATCCTTTTGAAACGTAGAATTTTATTTCTGTTACAAAAATTTGTCGACCAGTATTATTTTCCCACATTTGAGGTTGAAAAATTAAATATGTATATTTTCGAGAAACGCTACAACTATAACATGCAAAGAAAAAATAGATTTTTATTGCCATTTTTATACCTTTCATGAGAATGAAATGGTATTATAACTTAGTGCCAAAAAATTTTTGTCGAAAGTACCAGAAGGAAGCGTGGGGGACCCACCAAAATATATACCGATATGGTCAGAATCACGAGCTGAGTCGATTAAGCCATGTCCGTCTGTCCGTCTGTCCGTCCGTCTGTGTGAACGCAAACTAGTCCCTCAGTTTTTGAGATATCTGAATGAAATTCGGAATACAGGTATGTTGTTATATGCAGCTGATCATTTGTCGGAACCGGCCGAATCGGACCACTATAACATATAGAAAACAACCGATTATTCAGATATACATGAAATTTTTGGATGTAATTTGTGCATAACTTCCCCATTTAAACAGCTAAGGACATGAAACTTTGAAGTAGACGTGCCCATTTTGGCCCAAACAAGGTTACCGAAAATTGTCAAGATCGGACCACTATAACATATAGTTCCACAACATCCGATTATTCAGATATACACATTTTGGTGTATAACTCCTCCATTTTAACAGCTAACGGCGTGAAATTTTTAAGTATTTGTACCCATATGGGCCCAAACGGGATTACCGAAAATTGTCAAGATCGGACCACTATAACATATAGCTCCCATACAACCGATTGTTCAGATATACACATTTTGGTGTATAACTTCTCCATTTTAACAGCTAACTGCGTGAAATTTTGAAGTATTTGTACTCATATGGGCCCAAACAGGGTTACCGAAAATTGTCAAGATCGGACCACTATAACATATAGCTCCCCTACAACCGATTGTTCAGATATGGACATTTTGGTGTATAACTCCTCCATTTTAACAGCTAACGGCGTGAAATTTTTAAGTATTTGTACCCATATGGGCCCAAACGGGATTACCGAAAATTATCAAGATCGGACCACTATAACATATAGCTCCCATACAACCGATTGTTCAGATATACACATTTTGGTGTATAACTCCTCCATTTTAACAGCTAACGGTGTGAAATTTTGAAGTATTTGTACCCATATGGGCCCAAACGGGATTACCGAAAATTGTCAAGATCGGACCACTATAACATATAGCTCCCATACAACCGATTGTTCAGATATTTACATTTTGGTGTATAACTCCTCCATTTAAATAGCCAAGACACCATTTTTTCTAATAAATCTTTCCATAAATGAACCCACAGAATTAAAATTATAAATTAAACTTAATCCGGCTATGTACATACATAGGTAACTTTTCATTTCCCCACTCATGAAAGGTATGAAGTCTTCGGTACGGCCGAAGACAGCCGCGCTTTTACTTGTTTATTATTTCATTACTAACAAAATAAAATAGGAACGTAAAATCATGCGTATTATTTAATAACACTTAAGAGTTACTTTAAAAAACACAATCAACAAAGAAAATTAAATACATTTGTGAACAAAATATTTTCCTTTATAGTTGGTACTTTTAGGATATTAGGATAAAAAGGTTTGCGATCATTTGATAATTTCCAATAAAATTTTTTAACGACACACTTCGTTTAAGCGAATATTTCCAAGCTTGCCGAAAAATTCTGAAAATTAATGCAACTTCCGAAAATATTTAAAAATCGGAGGCACATATTTTGATATGAATTCCGAGGATGCAGCTGCGTATTTAATTTTAGTAGAGTAATGTAAAACTATCAAGTCTAATTAAAATTTTGTTTGCATTTTCTTCCATTATTTACTTTCCATATGGGAAAATTCCAAAAACCATTTGGGAAATAAATGAATAAAAATCAGGAAATAGAAATTATCAAATGAATTTTACCACAAGAATTCTAAAGGCTTTAAAAATACCTAACGTACGTTTCTTTACAACGCGTACTTCACGACAAAAAAATTTGATTATTAAAAAAAAACATCAAAAATATTAATCCTTACTTTGACTAATGGACTTTTTTATTCTGGCAAAAATGTCGCAATTTCTTGGGGCTGTCAGATTTTTTTGTTCTCTTCCACACATACTCAACACTTTTTTAGGGCTGTTTGTTCTATTGACAAAATATAAGCTGGCCCGAGTACGGGGCAACATCTTCTGCTCTTAGCACATTGCATTATTTTTGTGTCATTCATCACATGAAAAATGCAACATTTATAGGGCACTGGGCACATGTTGATAATGGTGCAATGTAATAATGCAACATTTTCATGCAGAATAGGAAATGCTATTAGTATACAGATCTGAGACTACTAAAAATTATATAAAATACAACTTTTCTTTGCTATAATAGGGGAATATTCTGTCTTTATCTTATCCCAAAAATCTCGGGATAAAATTTTAGCGATCCCGGGATTTTCGGGGTGTCCAAAAGGGCGGGATCCCGGGATTGGAATCCCTAGTCGGGGCGTATGAGTAACTATTGTAAGGTTAAAAAATGGAAGGAGAAGGTCTGGGATTTTGCCACCACAGAAATCTTGTATATACATATGTATATATATTTTTTTATCCTCAAGTTATCCGAAATTGTGCGGGGAGTGGACAAATTTGCTTGTTTGCAAATATGTATGGGTAACCTAATGTACACATTAATACTTAGCACACATTTTGGCAAATTCTAAAGAACACAGACATAAAACAAATAAATGAATGTATGCACATACTATACATATCGCTAGCTTAGAGTGCAAACTGTGTAAGTCCATTTTTATGGAAAAGTGTATTTTTATGTGGAACGCTAGAAAAATCAAACACGCACCACGCTAAACAAGTCTCTGATACTTGTCATATTTCTACTCGCTGTTATTCTGTGATACGCAAATTGTGTAAGTCCGAAATTTTACATGAACAGAAATTTTTTTTATTTCGAAATTTTTTTAATTTTTTTTTTTTGTCTCTCCTACAAAGTTTTAAAAAAGGACTTACACAATTTGCACTCTAAGCGAGCGATATGTGCATATAAGAGTATCAGATAAATAAAATAATTGTACGGCATATTTACTCTCTGGGTAAGTTTCGTTGATGAGACTAACAAATGTAGAGAGATGAATGAAGAATTATCCAGATTTAATTGACAAATTGCGCAGAGACTGACAGAACGTTCACACATGTGGAATATTCCAACCATCACTACCCACTTCTCAGCCAAAAATTCTCACACATCTATAAATTTTTCAATGAAACTCAAAAACAAAAACAACTTCATTCACTCTACTCGGAAAATTTTAAAACTTAAATTTCTGTTATGCGCTCATCTCCTCTGCCCTTAGAGTTTCTTTCGCTTATTAGATATATGTAGTAGCACTCTCCGCCTAAAAACATGCAATAATTAGCTGATATGATAGAGAGAGAGAGAAAGCGGGAAAGAGCTCACACATATCGGTAAAATCTGCACTGTCCCATTCATAAAAAACAGAAACTTTACCGTATGTGTGGGTAGGTGTTACCCGTATATTAGCGAATGTTCGATTGCTGTCAGGTTTTAGATAGATAAACAGGTGTTTGTGTACGTATGTATGTAACTATGCAACATTATTGGTAATCTAACAATCTAAATACAAAATGCGTTATTTTCCAGCAAAGTAAAATCCATACATATGTACATGCATACATATGTATGTACAAATATGTACACCCAGTAGGCGCAAAGATCTACAAATCATCAACACTTTCCTCATTACATTTCTTTTAGGGAAGCTAAAAACTTCCATGACTATGCCCCATGACTATACCACAGCGATGGCCGCCTTCGCATGAACGACTTTGTATGGTAAAAAAAGCAATGAAGCGAAAGCTTCGAGGTTTCATTCCAAACCGCATGCTTTTTTCATATGGTCATTATTCTACTCTTGTTAGGTATTCAGCATGAATGGTAGCAGTATTGTAGTGCTGAATATACAGCTGCCTTCCACCTAACTTTGTTATGTACTTCATTCGCACAATTTTTTCTGTTTCAGCTTACTCTTCTTAACTCCTACTTTAGTCAGTGAAGAAATGATCTGTACTCAATTTGTACCGCTCAACATACTTTAGGAGTACCTGCGGTATATCTAACGAAAGCAAGTAACCTGACATGGAAAAAAATCGCATCACCTCACAAATGGGCCTAGTGGGCATATGTATATGTATAATATGTATGTATAATACATAAAACCCATTGGTGATAACCTATAGCGATTAGACTGCAGTTTTGCACATACATACATAAGTACATTGTTTGCAAATGTTTGCTAATTTTTGGCGATAATTTCAGATGAGCAGAACATCCGAGCATTATAGGAAAGTATATGCACATAACATGTACATACATATATACATTTCTGTGTTCATATGGAACAGTAACCTAAGTGTACTAAAGGAAAAAATTAGTTAGTTTCCAAAAAGCTGAAATAATGCATCTCAGAGAGTACATTCTGCAGTTTTTGTTTTAAACTCTTTCTCAGGCTTCCAACCAGGTTCAGTCTAATTGATTTTACTCAATAATCTTATGCGGGAAACTGCTGGCAAATTACATAAACTTACGAGTATGTTGAAAATTTGCCTTTCGACATAAGCGACTATTCGATATGAACACAGATTTGTACGTTCATACATGATTTGTGAAACAATAAGCAGTAAGGAACTTCAAATGCCTCTCCTGAAATTTCGCATTTCTATGTTAAAAAACTATGAAGCCTTCAAAAAATTTAAGCCTTATCTAAGGCTTATTTCATACGATATAAGGTATTTAAAGGACTGAAATTTCTAAAGGACTACAGTTCTTTGAAATAAACCTTATAATAAGGCTTATTATTGTGACTGTTATTTCTTGCTGTTAATTTGTTTTCGATTACATTTTAAAACATACATTTAGGCGGAGTATTTGCTGTGTTATTAGGCCTAATGTATAAAAATCGAGCTATAGCTCATACTCATTTTTTTTCGTAAAATGTGGATTTTGTATGTATACAAATTATTAAAATTGCTTTATTTTATTCAAAAAAAATTAGGTTATCTCATAAAAAATTGTATATATAAAACTACATCCAACAAATTTAAATTATTTGGTTTTCTCGAGATTAAGTTTCAGTTTAGTCTCTTGAGAAAGAGCTCAGTTTTTATGCATAAGGGCCATTATTTTCAAGGCTCTGAAGAATATACATAACTGCATTTAGCGCGGCTCGTTAGCCTAGCAGTTAGCAACTGGGTTCTCAGATCTTTTTTAACTAAAACAATAAATAAAATAAAATAAAAACAATATGAAAATAAGCCATACAAAAAATACAAGAAAAAAGAACAAGAATAAGAAACAACAAAAACTAAGAGAGGAAAAAATACATATTTCGCAAAATACATGACCGAAAGTATTGTCGTGGTTTTAGTTTAATTTTTGACGAATTTTTGGAGCAGAGCGAATGAGCGCATAACAAGAAACAGTATAGCTTATTTATTCCTTATTCCTTAGACATTTTTTGTAAGGATGACATATGTACGTATTCAATTACATATATATGTACATAAATGGACGAATCGCGTTATGCAATAAAAAGTATACATACATGCAACAATAATATATATGTACATACATACAAACATATTATCTATATTATAAAGATCAAGCAGGCAATAAAAATTATCAACAATGAGGTCTTTAGATGCATATTCTAACAATAAGAATTGTACATACATACATACATACATATGCATTTATTAGGCAGAGTTGGCCTTAAATCGACTGACGTTTATTGTGGCAGTGTTATCAACTCGATCATACGATACTGTGACTACCTGCTTTATTTAACCCAACACATAATTGATGGGGTCGAAAGAGCCAGCGTTGGAGTTTCAATACAAAAAATAAATTGTGTTTTTACTATTACCAGCTACCGTCGCAACTCTACAGTATTTTAAGGGTATTTGTTAAGACTAAACAGCTTTCCTACATTTGTTTATAGGAATTAAAAATACGCAGATACGACACTACTTTGACTGGAACGGATACGTTCTTGAGTTCAGCCTCCGTCACCACGTATGCAAGTGTACATACATATAAGCTATCTATGTCTGATTATTTTTAGCTTCATCACGTTCAATGAAGAACACGGATAAAAGCTTGTGGTTGCAAGTTCGACTAAGAGTAACAACGTGACCAAAATGGACGTAGAGTAATGGTCTACGGTCTAGGACGGACGAAAGCAAGAAATCAGCTAAACGTTGTGGGTCGAAAATATCAGTTTGAGCATATTTTATTTTTTATGGTTTTGGGCCCATAGATCGTATTTACACCACCATGGATCAACGTGCCTATGTGGGTATTTTGCAGAACATTATACTGCCTTATGCAGAATACAAAATTTCTCTGGAATGAACCTCCCATCAGGATAATGATCCAAAATATACGAGTCGGCTAGGCAAGGAGTTCAAAGGAATTGAGGTAATGTCCTCTCCTGCACAATCAACCGAACTCAATGCTATAGAAAACTTGTGGGGCGACATAAAGAAATAGGAAACCAGCCAATAATCGTGAACTCTGGGAAGTAGGAAAGATCTGTTGAGAAAAAATACCCAAGAAACGCTGTTAAGGATTAGTCGATTTTATGTCGCGTCGCTGTAAGGTGTTTTTAGACACTGATGCTTCCACGAACTAATGTTAAACACTACTTTATTTTGTATATTCTAAATTTTTTAATTTTAC
This sequence comes from Urophora cardui, assembly GCA_960531455.1. Classification (NCBI taxonomy): domain Eukaryota; kingdom Metazoa; phylum Arthropoda; class Insecta; order Diptera; family Tephritidae; genus Urophora; species Urophora cardui. The sequence continues at coordinate 13,351,542 of OY482672.1, read as the reverse complement.
CTTTTTTTAAATATTTATCTAAACTACACCTTTTTCAGTTTAAATTCAGAAAGTTCCAATTGATATTCAGAAAACTACAATTGAAATTCAGAATTTCCATTTGAAATTCAGAAAGTTAATATTGAAATTCAGAATTTCCATATGAAATTCAGAAAATTGCATTTGAAATTCGGAAAATTACAATTGAAATTCAGAAAATTACATTTGAAATTCAGAAAATTCCATTTGAAATTCAGAAAGTTACATTTGAAATTCAGAAAATTACAATTGAAATTCAGAAAACTGTTTTGTACTGTGAGAAAGGTTTCTGAATTTCAAATGTAATTTTCTGAATTTCAAATGGAATTTTCTGAATTTCAAATGTAATTTTCTGAATTTCAATTGTAATTTTCTGAATTTCAAATGCAATTTTCTGAATTTCAAATGGAAATTCTGAATTTCAATTGTAACTTTCTGAATTTCAAATGGAATTTCTGAATTTCAATTGTAATTTTCTGAATTTCAAATTGAAATTCTGAATATCAATTGGAACTTTCTGAATTTAAACTGAAAAAGGTGTAGAATAAAAATACTATTATTTTTTTGAACAAGGAATTTTTGAGTTGTTTTACCTTTGTCTTTCTAAATCGGTTATCCTGCAATTTAACACCGTAAAACTCTTGTGACACGTGAAATGAATGTCTATGCTACTTTTGTACCCAATTTTAACCAAAAAGAAGTTTAAATAAACTTTTTATGAGAAAGTTTCACATTGATTTCATAGCACTATTATTATTTTGAACACAACTGTACATATAACATGAGCTCTTGAGTTTTTTGGCTGTAAAATTAAAGTTTTATTCTCGAAAAGCGTCGACTGTTTGAACTTATGCTGCGATTTCATTGATTGCCAAATTTGGCAATTTTGCAGCTCACGTCCTATCACAGTCGCTTAAAGTATAGGAGGTGGAATAAATAAATAAATACGTATTTTATGCCATCAAGGTATGATTTGCTGACAATGGTATGGATGTATTTCGTCGGTTTGCCGGTTTCGTGAATCATTATGTTTACTTTGCACATGTCTCTTTTCGCATTTTCATATTCTTTGTTTTCATTTTCGTTTCTTTAGTCTTTTGTACATACATACATGTGCACATACATACATATTTATGTATGTGTATATACATATGTACATCTCCTTCATTTACTTCAAAAAATAAAAATTGATTGTAATACATACAATAAAATGTACGCACCATCCCAACAAACACTGAGGCTAGATCTCGATTTGAAAATGCTTCAAGAGGTAGGCCCCTTTCTCAAATCTCTAACTCTAGCGGACAACTCGAAAAACTGTCGAGAATCTTAGAGTTCCCAAACAAAATGATATATAGTAGCTCTTAAATCGAGAAAATTATAATTGTCATATCGAAATCGAATGTATGAACTTAATTCTCTAATGCGAATTTGCAAATACTTCTCTTTCTAGTCAGTTTTCAATTGAATTTTAGTGCAGTTTTCTAACTTGGCTTTCGATTAGAGAATATGTAGATGGAGAATTACCTACATCAGTTATCTAAAGTAGTCTCCGCAAACATACATATGTATGTAGGTGTTCTCTAAAGTTAGAGATTGTGTTTGCTGGGATCGCGATTTTTGTTTCATCACTTTTGCAATCATCCATTAACCCAGTTGGAAAGGTGGTCATGCATGACCTTGCGGACGCATGAAAAGATGTACGAAAAATTTTAATTATAGTATGTATTCCAAAAGAAACTATGATTTCATCTAAACTCTATGTTGTGTGGCTGCCAACTTATAGGAAATCGGATACATTCTAGAATGCAACCCAAGGTAAGCGAAGAGGTCAGTTATCGGCTTTCAGCTATACCTTCCAACTTATAGGAAATCGGATACACTCTAGAATGCAACCCAAGGTAAGCGAAGAGGTCAGGTATATGGAGAGAGGACGAAGAGAAAAATGCAAAAATAGTATTTTTTATTTTTAAGTGAGAAAATAAACCGACATCGAGATCACGGCAAGAGCGACTCTCATCCAAACATTCCTTTTCGCCTTACCTTGGCAGGGAAAAGTGGATGCATGACTTTCCTAGGACATCACAATGAAAAAAATCATGCATTCTGGAATGTATAGATCCTATGGCCTTTATATCCATTTATAGATGACCATACATTACCTTTTCCAACTGGGAAATTGTCTGCCATTCAGTTTACACTCGCAGACAGTAGATACATATATACTTATGCACATATGTATGTTCTTATGTATCCCTACACTATACAAATGTACATACATACATATATTTGTTGTATTCAGGCCTTTTGCTTTTTTTTTGCATCGATGGGTTCCCAAAACGATGCTGCGTTTAATGAAATCAGAGCAACTCTGACAAGTTATGCGCGCTGGCAATCAAGCTTCAGTCGTCGATGCTCATTGCTAATTTGTAAAACTGTACAGAGAACATAACCGAATACGAATGGAATATCAGAGAAAGTAAATATTCGCGTAAGTACGTTTCCAGGTTGTTCGTTGTGGCGTGATATTTTAAGCTGATAAGTTTTTTTCAAGAACTTAGCGTTTTGGCTTCAAGCATTACATAGCATTTCCTACTGGGCAATTGAATTAAAAACTTTAGACGTAATTTGTGAAATACCAAATCGTTTGGACTCACCAAGTCATTGTGAAATAGTTGCGGTCTATGCTGCTGCGCGCTGATTCAGCTCGAGCAATCCTACATACATATATTTCAAACCAACACTGAAAAAACAACTTACTCAGATTATGGAAAAGTGGGAATGATTCGGCTCTAAATACATATTTCCATATTTTGATGTACGATTTTCTTCAAATCAAGGAATAAAAACCACGTTTTAAAGAAAATTGTACATCAAAATATGGAAATATGTCTTTAGCGCCGAATCATTCCCATTTTTCCATAATCTGAGTAATTTTTTTTTTGAGTGAACAAATCTATTATATCTATCTTCTCTATACTATAAACTAGAGCCAACGATTTCTCGAGTTCGAGCGAGACGAGGTTTCTCGCGATATTCTCGAATCTCGAAAAGCTGTAATTTGTTTTGATTTCGATTCGTCATAAAATTGGTGCGGATTCCAAAGAAATTTAAAAAATTGCATTTTCATTGCGTAGTAAATTTCATTAAATTACAATGAAATTCATTTATTTTAAGTAAAAATATATGAGTTAATTTTATTTTTAAACAGAATTCGTACCAAAAACCGTGGGCAGTTTTCTTTTTTGGTTGAGCGAAAGAAGTTTAACGAAAACATCGGAAAAAACATGAGCAAGCAGTCTCCAGAAGTTGTATCTGAGTTTTGGTCAACACAATTATTATTAAAAAAAAAAAAAAAAAAAAAAAAAAAAACATTAACCACGGATTTGAATGCTTTGGCACCACCATCAAAATCACTTCGTCGGAATCCAAATCCTGTATTAAGAATAAGCTAACAAATAACCGCTTCCAAATGCAAGTCAATGGTGGTGGGCAAAGCGTGGAAGTTCACTGGAAAAGACATTTTGGTAGGCTCTGTACCGCGATAATCAAAACATAAGCGTTAATTGCGAACCATCCGTTAATAATTCGAGACCAAATGCATAAACACCAAATTTAGCGAGTACTTCGCAATAAATGAGAGCTGCTTCAAGTCCGCAAATACAACAAAGAGTTCTTAAAAGAAGTAACCAAATTAAATTATTGAAAACGCAAATAGATTTGCAAAAAAAGTTAAATTTTTCTTCAATTTATTCAATTTTATTTTTTCCAAATACAAATAAATCACAACTGACAATGTAGTATAATGTTAAAAAGCTTTTGACACGATACGCAGGGTGAATCGATAAAGCAGTAATCCGACGGTTATGGTAATAGCGTGAAATTTGACCAGCGAGGGGAGTGCGAATCGGATGGCATTCGCGGGAGTGGCATCCGACGGATACCGTAATAGGCATGAATATGTTATCGAGAAATCCGAGAAACGAGATTTAATCGAGAACCCGAGTCTCGGCTTTCTCGATCCTCGAATTTCTCGACACTGCTCGAGATCGAATCGTAAGCCCTACTATAAACGTGAACAATAATCTTTTATAACTTGAGAACCTCTGCATGGAATCGCTCAAAACTTTTTACCCAGGGAAGGTTGTAGGCATATTTGTAATCCCCATGTAAAGGGTGTGTATGATAACTTCCACTGGGAGTTTCATGTTGAGTTTATTTTCAGTTATTTACTGCTAATAATAAAAATTGGTGTAGAGAAAAATGGGCGGAAGCGGAAAAGGGGGTCGTGGTGATCCCCTTATCTACATATATACATTCATATACATATACAGTCTAAGATATGAATTGTGTAAATACAATGAAAATTCTTACTTCCTTTTCTATCTCTCTTCTAGAGAGGGAGAGGAATGTTTTCAGGCGTGCAGTGAAACCCACAGGTTACGTTTAGTAAACGATACGATATAAATTTAAGTATGTAATTTAAAGAATTTAAGAGCCTTCAAGTATGTGTGTTCGAAGGTTTGTACATATCGTCATTTAAACTACATAAACGCCTAACCGCCACTTGTGCCAAATATGAGATTTGCCAACTCTCAGTTCTTGAAAGTCAGCTCTATAGATCCATAACAAAACTTTGGTCTGGGAAGCTCAATATTTGCTACTAATGTAATTTTAACCTCTGAAGTTGTAGAGCTGGGCTTCAGGAACTCAAATTAATTTTTGGCGCAAGTGTTGGTTAGACGTTTATAAAACTTTTACTTAGGCGTTTTTTTAAATATTCACTTAGGCGGTTATGACACCATCATGTACAAATGTAGATATGTATGTATGTCCGCAACAAAAAACTTAAATTTATCCACGCAACATTTCTATATACATAAATCTGTGGTCACAAGCAATAATCGCTTAAGTCGACTTAGGAAGCTTTCGAGTTATATATACCACGTCATTCTCCTTTTAAAACACTATATTTCTGTAAAACCCCCATGCTTATAACTTAATTCAATCAAAAGATATAAATAAAAACATTTAGGCTTAACTTACAATAGAGTTATATTAAACTTGCTATAACAGTCAAAGTAGACGTATATACTTAATCAAATTTCTTCATGACATTTTGTTTTATTTACAAAATTTGATCGTAACATTGTGGATGGCTCACTGATTTTGCGTCCATAGTTTTTAATCGACTTTTATGATTTGTTAAGAAACGCTTTCGAATATAAAAATCAATTTATCTCAAAATCATTTTGAAGTTAACTTCTTAGGCGGCGATACAGAGTTTTTATGGAGAGTGAAATTTGAAATTTGATGCAACGGAAGCAGCGTTGCCGTTTGGGCCACTAAAGTGGCAATTTGAACCTTTTTTAAAGCCAGGCCACCTGAACCCAACTTTTTGAAAATATGCAATATTTGAACCTTTTTAAAAATTCGGGCCACTTTTGGTCCTCTTTTACTTTCAAACCCATAATTATTAAATAATTTTTAGTTTTTTCTTAAATATAAGAACAAAAAACCTCTTTGTTACTATTTTACTTTGCATTGGCAACTCTCCGTTTCGAAAGGTTCTTAATTTAATTTGTTTGCCAACACTACCCCTGAATACTTTGAAATTTGGTCTGTTCGTTAAGATAATGAAAACGCACAGAGCAGCTCAGACACACACAAACACATATAGCGTTCGTTGATTCGTAGGAAAGTGCAAGAAACGTAGGAATTTTACCACAATTTACATTTTTTGCACTCATATTCGCTCTTTTTTGGTAAAATTTCTACGGTTCTTGCACTTTCCTATGGCTCAACGAACGCTATAACAGTTTTTTTTTAATTCCTTGCCTTTCTCGGGTTATTCCGTCTGCTCAACGAACGATCATATTAACGCTGCGTTAGTGTAGAGAATATTTTAAATTCCATTTTCTTCATTAAATAAACCACAAAAATATATAAAAATGTGTTTTAGCTAAAAAAAAAATTGGGGCCACTTTTTTTAATTTTTTGGGCCACCTTTTGAAATTTTTGAGCGGCAACACTGAACGGAAGTTGCCCCCGGAAATAGCAGCCATTTAAGTTGATTTTAAATTTTTAAAAAAATCAACCTTGATATCTCGCGCGCTTCGAACTCACAACCCCTCGCTTCCAGACCAGACGCAAAACCTCTGCGCCACAGCACCACTTGCGTTGAGTATGTCAAATGCTGCACTTAAATTGAACTAACAAGTACAACTCACTCACCTATTGAAAGCAACAAGTAACAAGTTTGATATTTGCAAATACATATGTACATATTACAATGAAAGCAACCACCCGTTTTGTTAGTTCAGTTTAAATGCAGCGTTTGACCCCCACGCAAGTGGTGTGGTGGCGCAGAGGTAGTGTGTCTGGTCTGGAAGCTAGGGAAGGTGGGTTCGAATCAAGCCAGGCGACTGATTTTTTTTTTATTTTTTTTATTTTTTTTTATTTTTTTTTTATTTTAATAATAAATAATAGCTTAAAAAAACTAAAAACCACGCTTTAATCTTAAAATCGCACTAAAAATTGAGAAATAACTTAATATAAAAACTGAGTATGGTGAAATAGGCGAGGTGAGAATGTTAATAACACAAGAAGAAATTAGAGTACACCGTTTGAGACAACCCACGTAACTAGCGCGGTAGCTCAGCTGTAAGATGCTAGGCTTCCAATTCAAATGAAGCTGGTTCAAGTCCAGGTCGAGTCAGTTTTTTTGTTGCTTTTTTTTTATTAAACAATTTTCTTTGTCATTTTTTATTAAATAAAAGTACCACCCGAATATCGGCGATTACATACTAGTTAATTATTAAAATAAAAACGATCAAACAACCAATATAAAAACCAATCGGATGAGCTTGCCGATAAAAGAATCTAATAACAAGAACAAGCATCGCCTTTCCTATAAATAGAATTTGTACAAACAAAAACACACAACCACATGTATGTATGTACATGCGATAGTTTTCATTGTAATATCCCTGCAAAAAAATGTGCGATTAATCCCGGTATACGTAGATTTGTCCCGGACTGATTTCTTTCCGGAACAATCGGTCCACAATTAGTACCCGATTGTTCCCGAACGAGTATAAATGTAGACTAATTGTAGACCAATTGTTCCCGAACGGGTATAAATCTAGATTGATTATATGTAGAAATTTTACAAATATATTCCATGTATGTATGTATGTATTAAAAAAAAACAATAGGTAAAACTAATTGAACACGCTTTCTTTTAATAACAATTATGAATAATAATTTTGACAAAATTTTACCAAAAATATCCATTGAAAAATCAATTACGATTATAAACTCAAAACTGACTATTTAAAATATTTTAATTTATTGAATAGATTTCTTTACAAAAGTAAAACTTATTGTATAATAATTATTTATATAGGCATGAACATTTATAATTTTTAAAGATTGTTATAAAAAATAGTATTGGCTAACAACTTAGAAAAATTCCTCACATCGCACGTTTTATGCAATAGGGATTTAACTCAAAAAAATTTTTTTTGGGAAAACGCAAATAAAGTTTTATAATTTCAAATAGTTTCCTTCTACGGCTAACTACAAAATCACTTTTATTTCCGCCATTTTTATCTTTTTGAGTATTTTATTTTATAAGACTAGACTCAAAGGCACTACCCAGTTATTGAAATAAATGGAAAAATCCCAGAAATCGAAAATTTCGAGTTAAATCCCTATTGCATAAAACGGGCGACATATCTTTTACACTCGCATAATGCATTCTCAAAACTTTAAATATTTGGAGGAAATACTTATTTTTTTTTTTAATTTACAAAATGAAATCTAATCGAATAAACTCTTCTAATATATAAAACGATTTATAATTTTTAGACATTTTCAGAATTGGGTGAAAGCGATTGATCTACATTTGTACCCGTTCGGGTATACAAATTGAACAATTAGCCTCTTCAAAGGACATTCTCGAGCAAATGCGATCAATTCGCTATATATAAGGAGATGTAAAATTGTATTAGTCGGACACGTCCCGGATTAAGCGCATTTTTTGCAGGGATGTATTTGCAAATTCGTTTCTCATATGATATATGAAACTTGTTACTTGTTGCTTTCGAGCGAATATAAATTGATGTAAGAAGTTAACTTCTATCACGTGTACTGTGCTACACGCGGGTTTTTTTAAGACTTAAGCGATTATTGCAAATTGCCACAGATATGTACATACATACATATGTATGCGTGAACGTGCCAAAACTCACGAATCAATTTCACTAATGAATGGAAGCAAAATGCAATCAAAACCGGCACACTCAGCACCTCGTCAAAGATCGCTTGGTGGTAGCAGCGACAGTTGTATGCCGATGTGGTATTAGGATTTTATTTGACAAGCCCATCTAGATACTTAACTGCAGTCAAAATAATAATTTTTTAAACATGTTAACATATAATTTTTAGCAACAGCAAAGCTTACATATTGCTTGTTTATAGTCTGAGGAACTTAAATTGTTCTTAATAACTTACAAGTGTGTTGCTTTTAGCCGCTAAGTAAACGTTTGCCTTTTTTATCAAAAGCAAAAGACAATGACATAAATAAATAGAGTTTTATTAATAGCCATAAAATAGTGCAATAATGCTTTAATCACTTTGACAAATGTCGGTGTGCGAAAACTACATACATATGTAGTTGACTAGTCGATTCACGGTTGCCATTTACACCAGCAAATTTACCATATTTGGTTTCACCTAAAAACTCAACCAACTTCTGCCGTTGGTGCGTTATGAAGCAAAAAGTGTAAATAGTTGCGAAATATAAATGGAAATATGTATGTATGGAAATAATTCATGTTCGCACAGATGAGATATGTATGTGTGTACTACATGCATACATACCTTAAAGCACGTGAGAACTCATTTAACCCAGTAGAAAATATCTCGAGCGCTCCCTTGATGAGCAAGAATAGAGCGCTCTAAGGGGATCAACTAGAGAGCACCTTGTGATCTCCTGTTGTTTCTTTGGGAGCAGTATGGGATCTTTGTTTTTTTAACAGTTATCTGTGCTCACTTTCTGTTTGTTTGGGAGAAAAATGGGATATTTCCTTTTCAAAATTTCACAATTATGCTACAAATATAATTAGGGAATTCACAAAGTGTCATAAAGTCATATGTCATATTAAAATATTGTACGGAAATAGTTATAAAAAACTTTTCCGTAGCCCTGTGAAGAAGTAAACAAAAACGGCTGATCAAATACCACGGCTCAAAAACATATCGTGAAAAGTTGTATTTAATTAGTACACCTACAGCCTAGAATGCAACAACTAAATATTATGACTTATGACGATATGACGTAATATGACAGGTCGTCCAACAAGCAACGGTAATTATTGAAAAAATCTTATTCAGTTGTAATAAGTCAACAAAAGTGCGTGGTTTAAGTAAAAAGCTCGTGAAAAGGTAAAAAAAGGTGGAAAAGGTGGAAAAAGAGACGAAAAGTACTTTCCGAATCTACAGGATATTGAAAATACGATGTTACATCTGTGAATATGTGTCCAACACCATACTTATGGCTGTCTTTTATTATAAACTTAGATACTTGCAAAGGCTTTTTATCCCTAGAGGCTGAAGTAAAAAAAAATACGGAGCTTCAATACAAAAATAATGTTATTTTGCAGGACATCCTAAAAAAGTTAAGCCCGTCGCAATATTCATTTGATTTTTTACCAATTTCGTCTCTTTCTGAATTACAAGCAGTAGATAACATTGCCAAGAGCGAGGGAGAAGCTGTGGTAAGACTTTTTTTAATTACAAAATTTAATATCTATTTTAATTCATATAATTTTATTTGATGTAGATTAATTTCTTCAAATCGAAATTTGCAAATCGCGAATTAAAAGATGTTTTGTATGAAATATTTAACGAAAGCTTCATTTTAAGCGTTAATTGGAGCGGCTCTCAGCAAAAAATTGCAGTCAGGAACTACAAAGTCCTCAATTATCATTTCTTCGGTAAGTTTATGAGTAGGTATGTATATGCAAATTTCTCCTTATAACTTTATGTTATTTTATATTACAGAAGCCATTAAAGAAAAATTCTCAACGTATAAAGAATTCGAAAGCCAGATGAAGATTGCGTTCAGAGCGGCAAAATTAAAATTTTATAGAAAAACTTATAAATTGAAAATATAAAAAAATAAATAAAAATATAAATATAAAAATTAAAATACTTTTTTATTAATTTTAGAGCAGTATTTGTAAATTTTGACGCTTTAGAGAGCACTCCTCTTTTGTATTTTCAGATCACTTATAGAGCAATTTGGTTCCGTCTATTTTGAACAAATAAAAGAGCGCTCTGATTCCGATTTTTCTAAACCATGTACAGAGCGCTCTGGTTTTGATGTATTTTTATCACTTGGAGAGCACTCCCTTTTTGTATTATTTAGATTATATAGAGAGCGCTCTGTTTCTGCTCTTTTTCAACCAATTACAGAGCGCTCGCCCTCCTAGGACATCCCATGTTAAAGAGAGCATGTTTTTGTTCGGAATTTGGACAATGCGGGAGCACTCCCATGCTCTCTATAGAGCGCTCCATCATCGCTCATAGTATGATCCCCTTTTCTACTGGGAAGTTCAACAATAAAAGCATTTGCATGTATGTACACAGAGCCATAGATACATACATATATGTACATATGCAAATAAATCTATGTACATATATTAGGGTATTTCAAAAGACTTATTTGCACTATACGTCGAAATCGAACGAATTTCAAACACCATAAGTCTTTGTTTTGGGTAATAACGCTTACATTTCTGCAGCTAAATTTCTGAAATTTTGCATCAATATCGGATGACTATAACATCGAGATCCCATTGTAGTTTCAGGGGTTCTTTGTACAAAGACTTTGTCTGAGGGTTGGTTGATTGGTTGCTGTGCTGACTTGCTTTAGCCGGGCCCAATTAGCGCACAAGGCGCCATTTCGATGCACATACTCATGGACCAAATAATACCTGTTGTCACAGTTCACTATCCGTTCGAACCGATTTTGGTTCCAACGATAAACCTTCTCAGATCGGTTGTTGTTACGGTTCATCATCCTTTTCGAACCACTCGGTTCTTTCGATGAACCTGTTAAGGTCGGCTTGAGGGAGGGGGACCGCAGGGAGCAAAATGATTTGAGGGTTTTACAATATGGATAGTGGTCTTTCGTTCTGAGCGGGAATTATTCCGCCCCCAAAAGTGCTATCGCGCAGTGTTTTCAGTTTGATTTTAGATATTGATTCAGGATAAATTTATTTATTTATTTATTTATAAATATATTTATGTAATTTGAAGTGCATATTTATTGGCCGGTTATTTTTATGTCGATTTTGGCCATTTCAGATTTTCTCTGAAATCCGTTTTGATGCATAAAAATTAAATTCTGAAATATCAAAATCCATTTTAGACAAATGGCGTGGAAGAATTTTTCTCGCAGAAAAATGTGAGGAATCATAATTTTGATGGCACGATATATATATGTAGGTTGGTAAATCGCCACGGTCTTATGTACTAATATGTCCATCAAAAGTAATACATATTGCCCGTTTTATGCAATAGGGATTTAACTCGAAATTTTCGATTTCTGGGATTTTTCCTTATATTTCAATAACTGGGTCGTGCCTTTGAGTCTAGTCTTATAAAATTCTCAAAAGATAAAAATGGCGGAAATAAAAGTGATTATGTAGTTAGCCGTAGAAGGAAACTCTTTGAAATTATAAAAGTTTGTTTGCGTTTTCCCAAAAAAAAATTTTTTTGAGTTAAATCCCTATTGCGATATGTATGTACATATTTATTGAAATTTGACAAAATATCTTTGGAATATTATTAAAGAGCTCCAAACCTCTGAGTTGTCCAATTTCTGTTATTAGCACGCAATCTACCAATCAGATAAATTAAATTAATTTGGCAATGTAACACGCAAAGTTAACATAATGGAAATTTTCAGAAAATTCTTCGCGCTCGTAGAATTTCTGTTCGAACGTTTAATGGTCCAAGTGTCCTTCTATTTGTCGAAGTATACGCGGCAAATTTTGGCCGCTTTGGCCGCTGTGGTGCAGTGGGTAGAGTGCTCGCCTGCTATGCCAGAGGTCTCGGGTTCAAACCACGGTCCGAGCAAAACACCAAAACAATTTTTCTAATTAGTAAAAATCCAATTATTGGGTTTTTTAAGAGCAGCGGTCACCTCTCGGCAGTGGGCGGCATACCCTCCAAGTGTATTTCTGCCATGAAAAAGCTTCTCACAAAAAATGCATTCGCCGTTCGGAGCCGGCATAAAACTGTAGGTCCACCCAATTAGTAGGAAAAACAAAAAGGAGCACACCTCGAATTGGGAGAGAAGCTCGGCCATAAAACTCGTCAGAGTTATAATAGCGCCATTGTATTATTATTATACGCGGCAAATATAAATAGATATGTACATATAGTTCAAGAGACACTAAAAATGCAATAAAAATGTTGAGCATAATTTTTGCGATTAAACCGCTAAAGATATGAAACTTTTTTATGTAATATTTTTTTTTATTCATAACCCACACAAGTGAACAGTAATTACAAATTAATAAAAATTATTTTCCCAATCATTTGTTTTAGTATAGTCTTTGTTCTTTCTCTTTTATACTTTCGTTGTTATCACGGATATCGAAAGCTTTGAAAAAAAAAAACAGCAACAAACATGCATACATACATACATGTCTATGTAACCCATTAGAATGTATGCACATAATAGTTATATGTATATTATGTACATATGTATGTACATTCATATGTATGATTAGATGGAATTAATACAAAATAGTTTTTATTTTCTGAGCAGAGTCACCTGAGGCAATCAATGATTGAAGATCAGTGTCAATGGCAAGCAAGATAATGAACGAAATAAGCGAAGTCTTGCAAAGGAAATGATGAAAACATTGTTTACAAAACAAAAAAAATATAAACCATTCAAAATTCCAAACTTTTTCACAAATTTTTGCGTAATTTTTATTTTTTTGTAAAATAGTCAATTTTGCTAATAAACATGTATCTACGTGTGCTTAAGCACAGCATATTACCAGACAGTGAAGAAGCACTGCTACGCCTAAATGCATAGCAACATTAGACTGGTTAAAAAAACAATAAATCCTAGACATTTTTTTGTGAGTAGGCGTATACCAAAAACATATACCTACATACATAGGTCGATTTTACCATGTTTATACACATTCATATACGTATGTACGTATGTATAGGCAAATTCTCATTTCTTTATACTATAAAGTTTATAGTCTATATTTAGGCGCATGGGCATGATATGCAACAGAGGAATGTATGTACATATATCTAAACATGCATATATAAATTCATCAAACATATGTACATACATATTTATGTATATAAAAGTGTACATGAGCGGCGTACTCACTGAGCATGCGGCTGCTATAGAACCTTGAACTCGAAAATTATTACTATGCCGACTAGGCCGACAACTAATACCACTCTCACTTTTTATTTACGAAGCCTACTATAATCTAACGGAATATTTACACAAACGAGTTTGAAAATAACATATGTACATATGTATGTATGTACATACATATGGGCTAATCCTGGGTAACGCACGCGACATTCGTACGCATATAATCAATGATAAAGGAGGGTACAACGACAGGATTACATGTTTATTTTATCTAATGCAAAGCGCTACCAGAGTACTACATTCACGAGAAAATTTAAGCTGGAGTAACAGTTAAGTTCTGATATACACGCAAATATATAGTGGTAACGCACGCGACAAAAAATAGAAGTTATCTTTTAATGTGTTTGGAAGTATGCGAATTTAGCGAATTTTGCACAATACCATATTTACTAAAAATGAGGAAATGAAGTTCGAAGAGTACCTTAGGTTCGTAGAAATTTTAAAAATATTTCTCTAATTTTGTTTATGGACTATAATAGTAGTACTCACGCGACAGTAACGCACGCGACAAAATTTCCCAATGAAAAAATATAAAACAAAAATTTTTTTAATTCTCATTTTTAATGAATTTTTAGCAAAGAATGAATAAAAAAGTACATTTAAAGTATTTTGATAGAATAAGTAAAAAATAACTTAAAACTAGGTACGTTGTACTTTAATTTTTTTCTTCGTCGAATAAGCTGTTCGAGCAACCTCAATAAATGTTTGGAACACTTTTCCATAACTTAGAGAGATAAAGTTTGTATCGGAGATGCCACGCCCCCTTTTCCAATAGCTCCCATTTGACATTTTTTATGTCCCTACAAATTTCCAGGGTCCTACCATGAACACTTCCAGAGATATTGAGTATAAAAAATTTGGGGTATATGGGAGGTGCCACGCCCTTTTTTGTAATAATGCTCATCTCTATTTGTGAGCTTGGCATCTCGTTAGTATATCATCCCAAGTTCTAAGCCGTACAAAGAATATTTTCAGAAATACGTATACAGTATGAAACGTTTTGTTTGTATGGGAGGTGCCACGCCCTTTTAACTTTCTGAAATTATTTTCCAATAGAACTTTCTCCAGACAATACTAAACTCAACAAAGAAAGAATTATCGAAATCGCTTCATCCGTTCAGGCGTGATGCGATGACCAAGGAAATAGAGATTAATTTTTTTATATATATAGACTGAATTTTTGCACTTACGGTAACGCACGCGACAAATTTAAAACACACATAAAATGGTAACATTCAGCTTTCGGACAACACTGATTTTATTTTTGGAAAAAGGTACACAAGCTTACTTTGTCACTGAGATTTCTTTTTATTTCAAGTGGTTTCCTAGGTTTAATAACCAGGGACGTAACGGTTATAAGAGAAATGGGATAAAAGTCATATTTAACCATTATCATGAGAAAAAAATTTTTTTGGTCCTTAATAACCATTATAAAAACCAAAAAACCGTTTTGGGCCTGAATAACCGTTATGGCAACCAAAAAAGATTTTTGGGCTTGAATAACCGTTATGGTAACCTAAAAACTGTTTTGGGCCTGAATAACCGTTATTCAGATTTTTATTTTTTTTTTGGTCAGCTATAAAAATCAAGCATATTTATTTGTAAATATTTCTGGATGATATTGGTATCAAATGAAAGGTGTTTAGCAGGGATTGTAGCTCTGATTACCTCTTTTCATTCGATACTAATTTGCTTAAAACATTCCAGGGCATCCGGGTCCACTTTTTCACCTATAACTGGGAACCCGACCTACGAATCTTAACAAATACACCTCAATGTAAAAGCCCTGCTCAACACCTTTCATTTGATACCAATATCGTCCAGAAATATTGACATATAAATAGGCTTGATTTTTATAGCTGACCAAAAAAAATAAAAAACTGAATAACGGTTATTCAGGCCCAAAACAGTTTTTTGGTTGCCATAACGGTTATTCAAGCCCAAAACAGTTTTTTGGTTGTTATAATGGTTACACTGGATCACAAAATGAAATTTGTTGTCTGTACTTTGGACGTGACTACCCTATATATATGTAAAATCGGTCGCTGATTCCGAAAATCGGGTACATTTTTAATTCTATGGGAAGGTTTTTGAGATATCGGCAATTTACCGTTATTTGGCCAATGGCTCCACTTAATCCTGACTGTCTCTTTAACGGAGTGAGCTATCTTCCGTAAGGTAACACCAAACGAAAGAAAATTAAATTTCCTTTTCATGGCTCCTTTAACATTTTTCTCTAACTCTTACAGTTTCTGAAATATTGACGATTAAATTTGAAATTTTTCGATTTTTTACGATTTTTTGAAGAAAAAATTGACTTTGTCAGGCAATATCTTTAAAACCAATGTTTTCACCTTCGCTTTTACTCCTTTACGTGAAGCTCCATTCTATTGGGAAAAAGATAAGCTATCAACGAAGAAAATCCATGCTAAAATGGAAAAGTTATAGGCGATCAAGTAAATACAGGCACGTCGCGCAATGCCTCTGCACGGGTATATTATATGCATGTTATACCCGTAAATGGGCTTGTACCTACTGCGCTGCCAACGTGCTGCTACTGCAGATGTGTAGGTATTGGTACAACATGCATAGAATATACCCATCCAGAGGCATTGCGCGACTTGGCTGTATTTACTTGATCGCCTATAACTTTTCCATTTTACCATGGATTTTCTTCGTTGATAGCTTATTTTTTTGGTAATGGAACGAAGCTTCACACAAAGGAGTAAAACCGAAGGTGAAAACATTGGTTTTAAAGATATTGCCTGACAAAGTCAATTTTTTCTTCAAAAAATCGTAAAAATTCAATTTTAATCGTCAATATTGCAGAAACTATAAGAGTTAGAGAAAAATGTTATAGGAGCCATGAAAAGGAAATTTAATTTTCTTTCGTTTGGTGTTACCTCAAGGAAGATAGCTCACTGCGTTAAAGAGACATTCAGGATTAAGTGGAGCCATTGGCCAAATAACGGTAAATTGCCGATATCTCAAAAACCTTCCCATAGAATTAAAAATGAACCCGATTTTCGGAATCAGCGACCGATTTTACATAAAGATAGGATGGTCGCGTTCAGAGTATTTTTTGGCTGTAGAGCAGTGTTATTAATGACCAAAAAAAATTTTTCTCATGATAATGGTTAAAAATTCCCAAAAGAAGATAAAGATTATTTTTGCGTAACCTTTTCACCACCAAAAAAAAAATAACCGTTATTTTCGGTCCCTGTTAATAACTATTTATATAGTTTTTTGGTAACGCACGCGACAAAAGGATAAGCGAAAATTTAAAGTAAAAAAAACTCCTTTATTCTTACTAGCTTCGCAAATTTTATACTCTTATATTAAATTACGTTCTAAGTAGAATGATTAGAGCGTGTAACAATACTCTTTTCAATAAACTAAACCCGCGAAGAAAAAAATGATACTTTGGTAATAAAAAAGCCTTAGTGAAAATTATTTTTTGGGCGATTTTTCTCAGCCTGAGTTTAAGAACGAATAGAAAATACTTTTCTAACATATACATGTATTATCTTCACTAACAAATACCAAAAAAAAAAGTTCGGACCATTTTTAATTTCATGCTCTTGGTTGACTTTTTCAGGATTAGCCCATATGCATATATATATTTATATATACATAGTGCGTACGTCTGAAACGTATTAACCCTGCAAATATATTAGTATACCGCATGTGAAATGAGATGCGCTTTGTTGAGCTTTACACTTAAAAAAATATATGAAAACATTTAAGATACAAATTAAAAAAAAACCGGCACACTGTAGGTCCACATAATTACTTAGTAGGAAAAACAACAATTAAGGAACACACACCTACAATTGGGAGAGAAGCTCGGCCTTAAAATGCGTTAGAGTTACTATATCCACACCAGTGTATTATCTATATTACATTAAATATTTTAACAAAAGTTTTCATTAATGAATATACCGCTTTAATTCTGAGTTTAACATAATTATGCTTATAGCGTTTTCGATTTTGGCCAAATTTTTTCGTACTTATTCTGCATTTTTTTGGGCTGTCAAATTTTATTTTGTTCTATTCGACATAGATTCCACACATTTTTTCAGGGTTGTTTGTTCTATTGACAAAATGTGAAACTGTCCCCGACCACAGCGCAAGATTACATGTAATTGTAATTGAAAAATCTCAACTACCAATTAATGTAATAATGTAATTTTAATTGAAAAAAATGCAACATTTTCATTCAGAATAGAAAACGTTATTAGACAAAGTGATGCAATTCTATGAAATTGACATGTAGGTATTTACTATAACCTGCTAGTATTTATTTGGATTATTTGATTCTACGGTGACGCAGAAATGCCCTAGTTAGGGTGGTTCTTATAATCAAATTAATGATTTTCTTCGGTCTCACCCCCTACATCTGTAGCAACACAGCCAAGGATATCACATATACTATGCATGTCCATTTTAGTCCCGATCGGAGATGGTTAATGTTGATTTTTAATTCGTATCTTCGACTATATTAGCAACGAGCTAGGGGAGAGGTTGAAGAATGTGATATAAAATTTGTCTCCATACTTTTGGGATCACCCTAATGCACATTATTATGTATATACTTCAAAATAGGACTATGCGTCTGAATCCTCTGGCTATAAAAGCTAAAATAAAAATGTAAGCAAATCTCGCTTTAAATGTAATACAATTATTATTACTTTCTGCAATGGAATCTCACTCATTGCTGGAGTTTACCCATTTTTACTTTCATCCCACTCGGCATTGTTATGCAAAACGTACAATAAACTGACAGAAATGAAAGTTAATTTAGCCACTGCCTGTCGGACAGACAAAGATTTAATAGATTCAAGAACGTGGGAGTGATGAGCTCGTGTACATGCAAACAATATACATATGTACATATGAGTAGTCCACTTTCAAAACTGACTATGTGAAATTTTTTCGATAATGAGTTTTTATGGATTATGTAACAGCATTTAACACGTTGGCTGCCAGTGTATCACCGGTGATCACAACAAAAAACCACTCACAGGTGCCAGGAACAAAATTACTTTTGCTTTTTTGTATTATAACGGGATTTTTTACCTAGAGTAAAAGCCATGCTGGCGACGCATCTGAACATGCTTTTAAGCTGTGATGACCCCGCGAACATCTGCTTTTTTATTTTAAAATGTTGTTTAAATTTTAAGCGCCTAGGCGTGTATCACCGGTGATACACTGGCACCTGGGGGTGGTTTTCTGATGTGATCACCGGTGATACACTGGCAGCCAACGTGTTAAAGGTGTATAATGTACATTAAGAATTTATTGCAAAATATTTCCGTATTCTGAAAAAGATAGCATTAAATACGATTATATTTTCAAAAAAAAATTATATTTTTGTTTTTTCTACTACTTTACTACTCATATGTACATTTGTATAGAAAAAGGTTTAAGAATTCTTTCAAGTATACATATCGACCCCTTTGCGCGATTTTATCGTAAGGGTCATTTTCTGGAATTTCAGTTTTTGATGTAATTTTAATCTACATCCGTCAGTCCATCACCTGGTAAAATATTATACCTGAAATCCTTATAGTTGTGCCAAAAATTGGCTTTATTTTTTATCGTAAGGGACAATCCACATTTTTTTTCTTGAGCTCGAATTTATCGTATCGCCCATATAAAAAATAATTTGAATATAGCTAGCAAGTAATTTTATGTATTATTTATTTTGAAATTTAAAATAGAATATGAAGGGGATTGTAAGCGTAATGTAGCCATGGTACCATGATTATGTTTGGATTATCTTATAACCTTAAGCGAGTTGTTCTTGTATGTATATTTGTATGTATATTAATTTATTTATATATTTCTATATCCACTACTATCTCGGGAACGGCTGAACGGATTTGGAGGAAATTCGTTTTACTGATAGTATGCCTATGGTCGCTGTGGTGCAGTGGGTGAGTGATCGTCTGCTATGCCAGAGGTCTCGGGTTCAAACCCCAGTCCGAGCAAAACACCAAAGAAATTTTTCTAATTAGTAAAAATCCAATTATTGGGTTTTTTAAGAGCAGCGGTCACCTATCGGCAGTGGGCGGCATATCCGCCATGAAAAAGCTTTTCATAAAAAATACATTCGCGGTTCAGAGCCGGCATAAAACTGTATGGTATTTTACGACGTATTTCAATTAAAATATTGCTCAGTGGAATTTCTACATAACCTAATTTTATTAATTCCTTTGTAAACTATCGCGAAAACGGTTTGACTGAGTTGAGTGAAATTTTATATATCCATTTTTGTCTCATTTAGTTACTTGATTAGATATTTGTATATTCCTATATGGTGAAATATAATACTTTCTAAGGAAAAGAATCACGTCTGAGCTCGACCACCCAGGTACTAGTAATTTATGGAAATAAGAGAATGCCCCATTTAGATGGAAAATAATGAAAACTAGCGATTAAAAATACTTACTTATTTAGGAAAAAATAGCAATCGTATTATCTGTTCTTGTGTCGCCTTTAAACGGCATCTGCAATGTAATTTGTTTTTGGAGGGTTTTCTGACATTTACTGATTGGGAGTCGCTGGTTCAAATTCACGTTCGATGTGCAGTTTTATATTTTAGACTAGAAACGCCGACAGATGTTGCTCTGTCCAACCATTGATTTATCGGAATAATGTAAAATTTTTATATTTCCATTTACCTCTCCTTCTCCCTGGTCATTTACCTCTCCCCTTTCCCTTACTCCCTACACTCGTTCCATTGCTCAGTCACAATACATGAAATAATCTACCTATTTGCCAAATTTCCAACAAACTTACATATTATAAAAACCAATTTTCCCAATAGATCGGTCCCTGATCTGCCAGAAATCGAACTTGGAAACTTTAGAATGGAAGACGTGTACAATACTCACTATATTACCATTACCCCATCATTAAAAACACCAAAGTATGGAATAAAACATTTGTATTTTTCATACAAACTCTTTTTTAAATATTATCGTAAGGGACATTTATTCAAACAAACTCATAAAAAATTGAGAGCGAAAATTATCGTAAGGGACATAATTATGATTTTTTCGCAAACTGCACATGTTTTCAAGAAAAAAATTATCAGGTTCAGTATATTAATTAACTACCTAATCACGTGTTCAATTTCGTTTCAAAATTCCAATAAAAAGTAGTAAAAAAACGAAAAAAATGCTCTCCTGTAAAATTTGCTTTTGTCCGTTACGATAAAGTCGCACAAAGGGGTCGATATAATGGGAGGTGTATGAAGGAGCTAAAATTTAAAAAAAAAAGTTAAATAAAACGAATTTTATGCATTCTTTTGCGCTGCTCTTTTTAACAGCTGGAATATGGAAATTTTGAGACACGAAAATTTTTTGTTGGGAGGCAGGAAAACGATGCAAATAATTCAGTTACGTGCATATTTCTTCATTGCCAAAAGAGGGCCTAGCCAACGAACGAAGTCAATGCATTCCCCATTTACCATAAAATAAAATTATTTAATTCATTAAAATAAGCACAGAAAGAAAGTTTTTGATTTTATGCGAGATATCTAATTTAGTACATCATATTAAAGGATATTTTCGGTTTATTTTTATACTCAGCTGTACTAGTACACAGAGTATTATAGTTTTGATATCCTAACGGTGGATTGTAACAGAATGAAATAATCGAGATAGATATAGACTTATATATATAAAAATGATCAGGGTGAAAAGAGAAATCGATTGAGCCATGTCCGTCCGTCTGTCCGTCTGTCCGTCCGTCCGTCTCTGAGCACGATAACTCGCGCAAAAATTGAAATATTTTGATGAAATTTGGAATGCAAGTTGGTATCAAGACGAGAACGGATGGTATTGAAAATGGGCGAAATCGGACCATGACCACGCCCACCTCCCCTATATAGTAAAAATCCGAAATTTTGTATCTCAGTAACTAGTAGAGCTGGAGTGATGAAATTTTACCCACGTATTGAGCTCAGGCCCTTATGAAGAAATATGGTGAAATTTTGGAAAATGGGCGGTGCCACGCCCACTTATTAAGGGGCAAACATTGAAAGTTTTATGAGTCATAACTCAGAAACCGTTGAAGACATATCGATGAAATTTGGTAGGCGTGATATACTTACTTAAGCAAATGTTTGGACGAAAAATTGCCAAAATCGTTTGACGACCACGCCCACTTTTATATATGGGTATTATAAAGTGGCCTAATAAAAACATTTTAAGCGATATCTCTGTCAAATATAAAGATATATCATTGAAATTTTATGGCAGGAGTCCAACTATGGACATAAAACAAAAAACACAAAAATTTTGGAAAATGGGCGTGGCACCGCCTCCTTTTAGAAGCAGGAATATACGAGATTTCTTAGCCCATAACTCGACAAATAATTGAGATATTATGACGAAACTTGGTGTGTACACTTTTATCACTTGTGGTAATAGACACGCAAAAATTTATTGAAATCGATTTATGACCACGCCTACTTTTTAACAAAGATATTTCTGAAACACCCTTTGGGAATTTTTAACGTGAAATCTTTGTAACTAGAACTCGTAAAGGAATGAAATTTTGCACAAATAATAATATTCATATACTTAGTTGGATAACTGATAAAAATTTTGGAAAATGGGCGTGGCTACGCCCACTTTATGCAGCACTCACTTTATATAAAATACACCGTGTTTCCATTAAACGCAAACAAACAATAAAAGCATACAGCTGAGTATCTAATGTTCGATTCCACTCGAACTTAGGCTTCCTTACTTGTTAATTTTTATATATGTTCGTATGTATACGAATGTGGCGGCTTATCTCATAATTGTGCAGACCAGTCATAAAACTGAGAATATATGAATGTATGTATGTATGTACATGATTTTTTTTGACATAAGGACTGGCAATAAAATAAATTGATAACGGTAATAAAATTTCATAGGATGGACGGTTTTTATTTTTCTACATAGTACCTAGAAGTAAAGAACATAGTACATACATAAGTAGTAAAGAAGCAAAAGGACAAATTATAGACATAATGTATGTAGGTCCATACATATGTATGTTGTTAAGGGATAAATTAAAGTTTAAATTTTTGCCTAATACGACAACAAATTGCCAAATCGCTGGTTTCAAATAATTGGAAGTGTTACATTATAGATCAAATATGGGCGGATACAGAATTACGAACGTGACATTCGTACTTGGAATATAAGATAGATTTCAAATCTTGATCGGTTTTCGAGTTTTTACAATATGGTTATCAAACAAATGGTGATAATGAGTACTGCGCTATAGGCTGAGATCTAAATACATATTTCGATGTCACAACTGGTTTATGAGATATCACTCAAGTGTGGTAATTCCAAAATTCATTTGTATAATATGATTATCAAACGAACAGTGCTAGAAAATCATAGAATAAGAGCGAGAGAGACATTTTTCGCAGCGAGGCAAGTTGCTGGTTTTTTTTTTTCTTTTCTGCTCAATGCTACATTTTTCAAATATACTTAAAATAAAAGAATTGAAGGTTGCCTTGCCTTTACTTAGAGTTGGCATAAGAGTTATAAAATTTAAAATATTTAAATTAAGTATGATTGTTTTCTATTGGCGTAATTGAAGCAAGAAAGTGAGCAATAAAAGAAAATACAATAAAAACAAAATAAATATATTTATTACCCTGCAGTAAATTTGTTTCACTGCTGAAGGATCAGTGATGATTCTTTGTTGAATATTCATCACTGTCGTCATAACTCATTATTTGTTCTTGATTTTTTTTCTGAGGAAAGCAAACCATTTTTATGAAAAAATCATCAGTCTTTATATGAAAGTATTCACTGATGCCTCCTCGTCACAGGTGAATTGCATCAGTGATTCATTAAGTATTCATTGCAGATTTTTACTGCAGGGTAGATATATGTATCTAAAGTGTTAGTTGATTTGTTTGGAGTATTGCCAAAATTGTGGCATAAACAATTGGGAACACGTTATTAGTGCATATAGTGGTAGACACGAAATGGAATGTGGAATATTTTTCCCTATTGGTCTGTTACTGTTGATATTTCATAAATTGTATGCACTATATACATACATATTTATGTATTGCTTTCTCACAATATATTTAAATGAGAGTCCTATGAACTGTATGTGCATCCGCATACATCATAAAATTGCAATTAAAAGCATTTTAATACGATAAGAAGTTTGGTTTACACTGGCATAATTATCTAAATGAGTTTAAACTTACATACATATATTATTATTTATTATTATTATTATTATTTTTAGTTTTATTTTAAGTTTATTCACTGCTGCATATTAACTTCACATGCAATAATTTGCCACTTGTTTTGTATTCTTTTTTGTTTTGTGATAAACAAAATATGTTTTATTCCTTTTAGCTGTGTTTTCGGTATATGTAATTTTAGTTTCATTCTTCACACGCGTTCAAAATTTTCGTTCACATATATGTAGACTGATTTGGCAGTCATTCATATAGTACATTTGTATACACAATCAAGGTATTGAAGTAAAGGAAATCATCGCACTTACCTTATGACATAATTCACGCAAACCACACTTTGTGGTTTCAATTTATCATAGACAATTGTGGCTTGTGTTACAATCCAACAATAGCCGCCATATTTACCCAGGAATCTATAACTGCAAGTCTCACCTTGGCCTTTGTTTAAAACTAGAAATAATAATAAGAAAAGGTGAAAATAAATAAAGTGAATGGCAGCAATTTTTATATTTATTTACTAGCTGGACCCGTGCGCATCTTGCGCAAAAAATAATAAAACATACGGCGCCAGTCGATATAGTTTCTGCTCTCACGCCTATTTTAAAAAACTTATATTTATTTGGTTTTATGTCTACAGTGGAACTTATGGAATTTTCAATGAATTACTTATGTATATGTTTGGCAAACATATCGCATAAAATGTTCTATTCTACCTACATATATATATGTATGTATATTATATTTTTATATATTTTACATATATTTTTATATATACATATGTACATACGTGGTCCCTGCCGACTTGGGTAATTTTTTTTCCACACGTTTGCCTTGGCAAGCAAATCAGTGGTCCAAGCTTACTCGATTTATCTGTTACAGTTCTTGAGCTTTTACTTATAAATCTTTGGAAATTTGCTCCTCTTGGCCCATTTTTCAAAATTTCAGCACGTTTCCTCATAACGGCATAACGTCATTTCATCACTCGGGCTTTATTAGTGACTGAATTATCATGTTTTGCGTGTTTTTCGAAATACACACATATGTCTTATTTTCAACCCCAACTTTCTCTGTTCCCATTAGAATCTGTGTACCAAATTTCATTAAAATATTTCTATTTTTGTGCAAGTTAGAGTGTATACGGCCGGACGGACGGACATGGTTCAATCATTTTTTTTTCATTCTGATCGTTTTGATATACTCGTATATATTAAGGTGGAGTGAAAATTTTTTTTGGAAACTCAATTTGTTCCAAAGCCAGAACGGCACCTTTCTAGCCCAGAAATAAGCCTGTAAAATTTTATTGACCTACTCGCATGTTTGGAGGTGCCCCCAGCCCCACAAAGTTGACAAAAATAGCACGATCTGGTACAAATGTGAAATTTCTAAAATTATGAAATCAAAAAAACGAAGTATGAGGATTGATAAACAGCCTAAGTTGAGTATTAAAGTGAATTTTTTTTTTGGAAACGACAACAACAAAAGTTATTAAAGGTCAAAATTTATATTATGCATTTTTAAATTGCAATTACTTAAAAACTACTTAACCGATTTCGAATGTTTGTATACCATTGGATAGGTATTTTGATTCCCTTTAATTTGATATACATTTTATGTGGGTTCCATAACACTCCCCGCTGCGGGGGTCAACCCCCCTTTTACCTCCCTTACTTTTCATATAAAGTACCACGCCCAATAAAACACCGTTTCGCATGCATAGCTAATAAACACCTTTAAAACGATGCCTTAATTATTAATTTTGGTAAATTATGTGAGCAGAAAAAGGGATATTTATAAAACACCAATTAGAAATAATATATATATGATATGATATAAAAAGGATTGTACACATATTCATTTTATTAGAGAAAGAGGAAACTAATTGGCCTTATTTCATACCCAAACGGAATGAAGTGGCATTAGCTAAAAATAGATACCTGGAAATTGCACAATATCGGAACTGTCATGCAACTACTTAGTTGTACTCTCAGATTTTCATTATTCATTTTTGTTCAATAAATTAAAAAAAAAAACTATACATACATACAGATGTAATGCATTCTCCGTGCGGAGCTGTGATAAAACTGTAGGTCCACCCAATTAGTAAGAAAATTTTTAAGTAAAACGCTTCGTATTGGGAGAGATGTTTGTTCCGCTTTGCCGACTACAGAGTTTCCCTACAGGGTATGCGTTGATTATAAATACATACAGACATACATATATGCATATGTATATGCGGTTTTAGGTGCCGCCTTTAAAAAATTTGATACTTTTTTTGCATTTAATATACTTTTTGAGTTTAGTTCAAACGATTTGACGCCATCTCTCATAGCACAAAGGCGACAGTACAGTTTTTATTATAGTATAAGTGGTGATACGATTTTTTTCATGCCAGGTTACTTGCTTTTGTTAGATATACCGCAGGTACTCCTAAAGTATGTTGAGCGGCACGTACAAATTGAGAACAGATAATTTCTTCACTAACTAAAGCAGGAGTTAAGAAGAGTAAGCCAAAACAGAAAAATTTATATGAATGAAGAACATAACAAAGTTAGGTAGAAGGCAGCTGTATATTCGGCACTACAATAATGCTACAATTCATGCTGAATACCTAACAAGAATATAATAACGGCCATATGAAAAAAAGCATGCGGTTTGAAATGAAAGCCCGAAAAGCTTCCGCTTCATTGCTTTTTTTACTATACAAAGTCAGTCATGCGGAGGCGGCAATCGGCGTGTGATAGTCATGGAGCATAGTCATGGAAGTTGTTATCTTCCCTAAAGAAACTGTAATGAGGAAAGTATTGATGAATTTTAGATCTTTGGTCCTACTGGGTATTGAGCGAAATACAGTGTGAACTTTATACGTGACACAGAGATATGAGAGGCCCGTTTATTTCAATGTTATTGACTTCCTATCCTTACATTCTTTTGCAAACGACCTGCAAGTAATGTTTTTATGATTTTTATGTTTTGCCATGGATGTCTGGAGCTCAGGTTTTCCAAATCTCATTTTTGTCACAAGCGTCAAATAGGCGGTTTTGTAATTGTTCTATGAGCCGTTTCGCAATTGTTCGATGAGCGGTTTTGCAATGTTATGGACGATATACTTTTATATACATGTCTGAGATAAGTTTAATTAGAACAATTTGCTATTCAGCTGAATTAATATACATACATACGTACATACATATATATTTAATTTTAAATTCATGAGCTTTAGTTCTGGTACGCTTGTGTACGAGTACAACTTCCATTACTAATATTCTACGTTGCATTTTTCATTTTGATCGCCGTGCATTTTGGTTGGCTTTAGTAATCTTTATCATTACCGCAGACACATGAAAACTTCATCTGCAAAAGTAGTTTTTTATGGCTTGTCTGCTCTTCATCATCAACTTTACGATATCCTACAATAAAAAAAAAACGTATACACACCAAAGCACTAGGCACGCGGTAAGATGGCATAGAAAACAAGCAAGTAGAGAAAAAAAAAACAACAATTTAGTATACGCACTTGATTCCTATGCCAGCTAGTAGATGAGTGGTCTACGGTCACTCTCATTGCTGTAAATTTAATAGTCAAATGGTACTTGCGAAAAATGGACTGCTATTAGTTTGTGTTTGTTGAAAAATATTTTCGCTTTCTTTTATTATGTTGTTATTTTTAAATAAAATAGCTGAAGTGTTGATGTTTTATAATTTTTCAGTTCACTAAATATTCCCTTCTCCTTTAATGGCTCACTCAATTTCGACGCTTCTTGTGCTAGTACTGCATAGTATATACAAACATTTCGGCTGCAAATGTGGGAGGGAGAAACGACAAACCTATTAAACAGCTGCAACTTTATTAAAGTTCACTTTAATTGCTATTACTGACGATTTTTCTTGTAAATATGTAGCTGGTGTTTTTTGTTTGTCTTCATTTATATAATCTCAGCTGACTGGCAACATTTGTTGCTCCAGCTCGTTCGTTGCTCTACTTCACTCTCCACTGCGACTATTTCGCTGCCATTGCATGCTGTTTTAACGCTTTTTTTTTTTCTTTTTTCCTATCTTGACATTAGTTTTAATGCTCCACAATTAGTTCGTTTGCAAACTTCCATCCAACTTCAAATCAGTCTGACTTTATTACATTCAACGCTTGCAACTTCTACGGGTATCTACATCAGCGAAACAGACTAATTGGACGCGTTGCAAATTTCTCTGGAGATCTTAATTGTTTTGTGCTGTACAGCGTGAAAATGCACAAACTTTTGTAGTTGTCGGCGCTAAACAGAGAATTTATTTATTTGCTTGTTTTATTTTTCTTTAAGTTTTTGACTTCCAATCATTTATTCCTTTTTTATTATAAAACTCGTAAGCTTTACGATTTTAAGGATGCCAGTTTGTTTGACTGTGGTCTACGCATGCCAAACATTTCGGGGCCGGTCACATTGAAATTGCCGCAATGGTCACCTCGTAATAGTTAATAATTTAGGCTACGTTTAATTTAAGTAGCTCACCCTTCTCCCGAGATGTATACTCGTATAATTGGAATAATTCCGATCTAGAGCTGTCAAACTATCGATAGTCACGACCATCGATGTTTTACGATAGTCCTAAGGGTGACTATCGATAGTATCAACACATTTTATATGTTTTTTCAAATCCATTTATTTTTCGCTGCCTTACTTTTAAAAATACAAGCTGATTTTACAATTCATTAAAATTTTTTGTAAGAATAATAACACATCGACTGTTTTTGGTTATAAACTCGACCGCCTACCGCTTACAATTAAACCACCTTTCCTAAACATGGATTCAGACTCTACACATGATGCCGGGATACAAAAAAATTTTTTGCAGGACCAGGCAGAGACTCTAGCTGATTTTCTAACACCTGAAGAGAAAAGGATGGTTTCGAATAGACAATACATATGTTTTATATCTGTTATAATATTATACGATTTCCGGTATCTACCTTCCAATACAATAACGGGTTTGTGTTTGATTCTGAGTTAACTTACACCAAGTAATGGCTCTTCTCAGGATTACATCGGCTTTTTTTGCTCTCTGTTTTTGATTCAACACTTCGGAAATTTTTGGTTTCTTATACGGCAATGTGTTCTCAGTAAAAAATTGTGCTTTGAGAATTAATGTGAAAATGGCTTAATGACAAATGCGCTGGGAAAGAGAATACGCGATAGTGGCGATAGTACTAAAACTATCGATAGTTATTCCAAGTGGCTAGACCATCGATACTATCGATAGTATCGTCGATAGTTTGACAGCTCTATTCCGATCGTATATTTTCGACATTGTACACTCTCCTCTGTCAGAAGAACGTCAAATTCTATTCTACAATTAATTAATCCGAACTAGCTCATTTTTGTTCTTTTTCGCAAACTTTTGATTTCAATAAAGCAGATTTTCAGCAAAGGAAAGAGAACCCGATATTTTTGAATTTTTCCTTCGTATTTTTGTTCGTCATTATGTATGTATGAATATACCTGGGCGCGGTAGTTTGTTTTTCTCTTAAATTGAGTTAATTAATGTAGAAATTACTGCAGGCGCCTTGTGACGAATAGAGCAAGGAATGAAGATGGAGATGAATAGGAATGGCAAAGAAATTAATGCATAATACAATCCTATTATAGACTTCTCTTGTGAATAAGTGAATAATAAAATACTTTCACAATTTCTTGCTAATCACCGAATTAAAGTGACACTGGCAAACAACGAAGAAGCTTAATTAAGATGTAATGTGGAACGAATATCCGTCATCTCTTGTCAAGTTTGATTTGGTTACAACCCGGTTTCGGCTATGTGCCATCTTCAAAAAAGAAATTAAGTTTAATTGACTTCAAATTTAAAAGGGTATTTTAAACTTGCTCTAAAAAAAACTGAACCTTAAAATTATTTCACTTGTTTTTATTTTTTTCGCCGCCTCTCTTTCCAAATACATACATACATATCTGTGCCCGCAAATTAAAGTAGCCTAACTCAAAATATGGTGAACGGAGAAAACTCAATTTTTTGTCAAAATTCAAACCATTGGACCAATTCGGATTTTTAAAAGGTGAAATAATGGATTTGTAGTGTTAGAGAAGGAATAGTTGTGAACCAGAAATCTTAAAGCAAGGTTAATTGCAAAAAATTGTCTTTTATAACTTAAGTGCTTTTATTGGATGCAATTTTTACGAAAAGCAGAATTAACTCTAGTTAAGTTCTTTTATTGTGTCGAATTCTTCCCAATAAGGTTTTTATTTCCATTTAACTCGAGTTAAGTGTTTTTAAGCGTAGACCTACGTTCGGGTCGAAAACGACCCGAAACGACCATTTAAGTGGATATAACTAACAAAGTAGTGGAATTAGAAGTCTTAGAGTTTTTGACTTTTAATTTTTGTTTGAAATGAATGAAATAAAATAAAAATCGTTTCGCTAATCATTGTTGTTTGGGCTTGAAGAAAATAATCCATAATCCTACGCCGCGGATCGTTTTCAGCCCGAACTGAATTTGCATTTTATTTTACCGAATACTGAAAAAGGCATGGTACTAGGGAAATCACCACAAGAAGCTTGGTTTATCCGGAAATGATTAATGAAGACTCCCAAGCGAGAGGTTCAAAGCTATAACAGCTGGAACCGCCGAAAAAAGGGGTGCGGTAGCACTACTGTTTGATAGAAAACAGCTGGTAATTGTGATGGAATCGACATATAGAGTCATGTGCAAAATACATATTTTTATAAACCCAGTGATGAATCTTTATATTCGTTTGTTTTTTTTTTTTCGTTCAATTAAGGCATGTCTACAGCACACTCCATATGCGTATGACCAGGAACCAAAAACTTGTGATAAATTTTCTCAATGTGAGTATCACCTTGCATGAAGATATAAAACATAGTACTAATAGAAGAGTTTTGGTTTTGGCCAGGACAGCAATCGCTATAAAAAACGACATGTTTAATATTGAATGGTAAACTATTTAAGTGTTTGAATAAGCACGATGCTATTCCATTGCCACCACAATTTGCAAGGGTCTCATGCCACATATAACACGTAGGTTGTCCGGAAACACAGTCATGTACAGTTAAATAAAAAGTGTATAATGCGTTTATAAAAATATACAGAAGATCGCAAAAAGGTGTAGGAAGGCATAGGTTAATCAGCACTATCTGACCCCGTGTCCGACTGACGATCGTTAAAAAATGAGTCCTTAATTGAGTCGTCACTACTATAATCCATATTTAGAAAGTCTTCTTCCTCCATGTTACCAGGATCCATACCTTGTAAAACGCTACACGATTAAAGTTTAATAACAATAATAACTAGCCGAAGGCCTGAGTTGCCAGTGCTATATAAAAACAAGTAAGGAAGCCTAAGTTCGAGTGGAATCGAACATTAGATACTCAGCTGTATGCTTTCATTGTTTCTTTGCGTTTGATGGAAACACGGTGCACTTAATATAAAGCGAGTGCTGCATAAAGTGGGCGTAGCCACGCCCATTTTCTAAATTTTTATCAGTCATCCAACTAAGCATATCAATATTATACTTTGTGCAAAATTTCATTCCTTTATGACTTCTAGTTACAAAGATGTCATGTTACAAATTCCCAAAGGGTGTTCCAGAAATATCTTTCTTAAAAAGTAGGCGTGGTCATAAACCGATTTTAATAAATTTCTGCGTGGCTATTAACACATGTTATAAAAGTGTATAAACCAAGTTTCGTCATAATATCTCAATTATTTGTCGAGTTATAGGCTAAGAAATCTCGTATATCCCTTTGTGTAAAAAGAGGCGGTGCCACGCCCATTTTCCAAAATTTTTCTATTTGTTGTTTCCGGTCTATTGTAGAAATCATACCACAGAATTTCAATGAATTATATTTACATTTGACAAAGATATCGCTTAAAATGTTTTTATTAGGTCACTTTATAATACTCATATATACAAGTGGGCGTGGTCTTCAACCGATTTCGCTAAAATTTTCAACATGTATTACCACAAGTAATAAAAGTGTACACACCAAGTTTAGTCATTGTATATAAATCATTTGTCGAGTTATGGGCTCAGAAATCTCGTATATTCCTGTTTATAAAAAGAGGCGGTGCCACACCCATTTGCCAAAATTTTTGTGTTTTTCGTTTTATGTCCGCAGTTGGACTCCTGCTATAAAATTTCAATGATATATCTTTATATTTGACAGAGATATCGCTTAAAATGTTTTTATTAGGTCACTTTATAATATACGTATATAAAAGTGGGCGTGGCCCTCAACCGATTTCGAAAATTTTTCGTCCAAATATTTGACTAAGTAAGTATATCACGCGTACCAAATTTCATCGATATATCTTCAATGGTTTCTGATTTATGACTCATAAAACTTTCAATGTTTGCCCCTTAATAAGTGGGCGTGGTACCGCCCATTTTCCAAAATTTTTATGTTTTTTGTTTTATGTCCACAGTTGGACTCATGCGACAAAATTTCAATGATAGATCTTTTTATATTTGACAGAGATATGGCTTAAAATGTTTTTATTAGGTCACTTTATAATACAAATATATAAAAGTGGGCGTGGCCGTCAACCGATTTTAACTATTTTCCGTCCAAACGTTTGCCTAAGTAAGTAAATCACGCGTACCAAATTTTGTCTATGTATCTTCAATGGTTTCTGAGTTATGACATATAAAACTTGCAAGGTTTGACCCTTAATAAGTGGGCGTGGCACCGCCCATTTTCCAAAATTTCATCAAATTTCTTCCTAGGGGTCTGAGCTCAATACGTGGGTAAAATTTCATCGCTCCAGCTATATTAGTGACTGAGATACCAAATTTCCGATTTTTTCTATATAGGAAAAGTGGGCGTGGTCATGGTCCGATTTCGCCCATTTTCAATACCAACCGTCCCAGTCTCGATACCAACTTGCATTTCAAATTTCATCAAAATATCTCAATTTTTGCGCGAGTTAGAGTGTTTACAGACGGACGGACGGACGGACAGACGGACGGACATGGCTCAATCGATTTCTCTTTTCACCCTGATCATTTTGATATATATAAGTCTATATCTATCTCGATTATTTCACTCTGTTACAATCCACCGTTATGTGATTAAAACTATAATACTCTGTGTACTAGTACAGCTGAGTATAAAAATATCTGTTAGTTTCTAGCTTTTAAGCTTAACTATCAATATTAATAAATAAGTAAAACAATAACAATAATAATACACTGGCGATATTAAAACTCTGACGAGTTTTATTGCCGAGCTTCTCTCCCAATTCGAGGTGTGCCTCTTAACTATTGTTTTTCCTACAATTTGGGTGGACCCACAGTTTTATACGAGCTCCGAACGGCGAATGCTTTTTTGTGAGGCCTTTTCATGGCAGAAATACACTCGGAGGGTATGCCGCCCACTACCGAGAGGTGACCGCTATTTATAAAAACCCAATAATTGGGTTTTAATCAATTAGAAAATTTTTTGTGGTGTTTGTCCGGACTGGGTTGGAACCCAAGACCTCCGGTGTAGCAGGCGAGCACTCTACGCACTGCACATCAGCGGCCACATTAAAGTTTAATTGATGAAAAAAGGTGTTTTATGTATACAGATATAATAATTAATTGAATTTCTATAATATATATCCTTGAAAAATCTCTTATCTCAGTTTATCATATCCACTTGCTTCCAACAAAAAAACCTAACTGAAGATAATAACGCATGAAATGAGAAAAGTATTCTAACAAAAAAACCTAACTCGAGATAAATTGTGTAAAAATAAAAAAAAATCACATAAAATAACCTATATCCACTTAGGCTATGAAAACAAAATTGACAAAAAAAAATTATAATTCCTAACTCAAGTTAGGTTTTTTTAATAAACTGAAAACGCAAATAAATACGTCCATGAAGTACCCACATAACTCTAGTTAGGATGTTTTAATAAAACGATTTTTCATACAATACTAGACTTAAGAGATTTGCTAGAAGATAAGTTGTTTTAACTGGTGCAAAATGTTTCTATCTGAGTTAGGATAATTTTTATATCTTAATAACTTTTTAAATATTACTCCAATTTAAATGGGGATAAGACAGATCGATGGGTTTTCCTCCAATGATTAACACTATAACAATAACTCAATTTCGCACTATCTCGAGTTAGGCTACTTTAATTTGCGGGCACAGATATGTACATTAAGCCGTATCACGAAAATAAAGTTTGCGTGTGTCAGTTTTATTTGAACACTTACGTCGAAAAAATATTTATGGTGTAAAAAATTTTTTTTTAGGCCCGCGTTAAAAACAGCTAAATCGCGTTTTTTGTAATAACTTCCTTATTTGATGTCCGATCTCTATGATCTTAATGTCGCAGAAAAGGTCTCGCTCAGCACTATATTTGGCCCATATAAAGTTTCGACCTCAAAGGTTGTTCTGAGTTTTACCTTTAAAAATTTTGGAGTTACTATCCCTAGATTTTTTTATTTTTATCACTAATACAAAGCTCTCAAAAAACCATGAGGACTCCGCTAAAAAAGTTGTAGCCTTTACTCACAAACAAAAAAGTTATACCGTTTTAAAATCAGAGAACCTGTTTTTTGAAAAATTATCCCAAGTTCTTATTTATATGAGGCAGTAACGCCATATAGTATGAGTTTTTGATTAAAAAGTATTCTAAGTCCTCGCTTGACTTGAGAATCTTGTACCGCGATGGAACAGCTACCAATACTGGATACATGATATGCCAAAAATTATTGATGATTGGACTATTCGTGCTGATCAACGTTATTTATATTGAATGATAATGGCTGTAGTGAAGATTTGGTAAGTATTCAAGTGGGATCTCTAAGCACAACGCGCTGGCTTACAACGGCTTCACGATTTCTGCATCCGTGCGTATCGTAAAATCATCCAAGTTATTTAGAAAAACTGCTATAGTTCGTTGTAAAATTATACGCGCCTAAGAAGAGACAACGGAAGTCTAAATGTATTATCAATACTTGCGCTGGATGCGTCGTCTGCCCCTAGAAATGCAGTTAATTATTCAGCCAAAAATTGAAAACAACGCACTTTACTTTAATCCCCAAAACATCTTCTTATCTATGATAACCGAGACCAAAAATGACGATGTCCTCCAAATTTAGAGATATTTATGAAAGCAGTTTCAGAGCTCTGAAAGTGAATTCTTCGTCGCTTATATTACTTTGCTCACACTCAAAAAAAAATTACTCAGATTATGGAAAAATGAGAATGATTCGCCACTAATGACATATTTTCATTGTTTTGAATAAAATTTTCTTTCAAAACGTTGTTTTTATTCCTTGATTTAAAGAAAGTTGTACATCAAAACAATGAAAATGTGTCTTAAGCGCCGAAACATTCCCATTTTTCCATAATCTGGGTAAGTTGTTTTTTCAGTGCAGGTTTCGAACATTTAAAACAAATTGGAATTTATGTGCAGGGAATTCTCTTCCTTCTCATATGCATTTTATATACATATATGTACGTATAGTTTTTTCCCCTTTTCTTTATTTTTATTACCTCAACAATAGTTACTCATACGCCCCCACATCGGATCGCTTTGTATGTGAAAACTGAAAATGTTTTCTTAAATATCTCGAAAATGGGAGTGCATACACTGCACTTCTAAAAACGCCATCGTAATCTGGAGCAAAAAATTAAGTTGACGTGTTTCACCGTTTCTCTGTGGTAATTTTTTATAAAAAAAAACAAGTGTTTCATTTTACAACGTTATAACTTTTTTGTTTGTGAATAAAGCTAGAATTTCTTTGGGGGATTCCTCATGGTTTTTTGAGAGCTTTGTATTAGTGATAAAAATAAAAAAATCTAGGGATAGTAACTCCAAAATTTTTAAAGATAAAACTCAGGACAACCTTTGAGGTCGAAACTTTATATGGGCCAAATATAGTGCTGAGCGAGACCTTTTCTGCGACATTAAGATCATAGAGATCCGACGTCAAATAAGGAAGTTATTACAAAAAACGCGATTTAGCTGTTTTTAACGAGGGCCTAAAAAAAAAATTTTTACACCAAAAATATTTTTTCGACATAAGTGTTCAAATAAAACTGACACACACCAAACTTTTTTTTTGTCCATATAACGTGATACGGCTTAATGTACATACATGATAATTTTTTGCTAAAGCAGATTCTTCCGCTGTGACTTCCATACGATTTTCTTAGATTTTCTTAGATTTTTGTTGTTTTGCTAGTTCGCACACGTACAAAAGCAGTTTGCCAAAAGGTAAAATTGCAATTTTCTCCTTGACTGCCGATTATGATGTGCACGCCAATATGCAACTAAATCTGCTGTAAAATTTGTTGCGTGCCACAGAACTCCAACAACAATAGCAACGAAGAAAAAGTACGAGCGCGAGAAGACTTGATGCCTTTCATGAGTGGAGAGATGAATCCGCCAAATGATCAGCAACAAAAAAGAGATCAGCTTGTCCTTAAAAGACACCCGAAATATGCCGAATTTAAAGCAGATATGTAACTCAAAAACTAAGGGACCAGTTTGCGTTGACAGACATGGCTTAAACGACTCAGCGCATGATCCCGATCCTGTCGGTATATACATATTTTGGTGGGTCTGTTCATGAAAGGTATAAAAATAATATGGTTGGCATTGCATTTGAATTGTTTTGTGTGCAGTGGCGTATGAGTAACATTTTTATAAAATAAAATTGTTTAAAAATTGCTGATGTCACAGTGAATATATTTCAACACTCATCATCGCTGTTACGAGCTGCATTTAGCACGAAACGCTAAGATGAGGTTTCACCTAATGTTTATGCATATGGTTGTACAGATAACTATGTATGTATGTACAAATGTATCTAAATATATGTACTCTGAAAAAAATACCCGTAGTTAAACCAACAAATTTCGGCTGTTGAATCTCCGTCTTTGATTCAACAGCAAAAGTATTTGTTTTTACAGCAAAGTTTTTGATCCAACAATTTATTCAAAAACGGGTGTTGTTGTTTCAAAAACTTGCTTGCTTTTAAAAAATTTTTTGTGAGAAAATATTTTTTTGTGAGAAAACCAACAAAAAAAAATAATGATGGAGAGAAGATGAAGAGAAAAATCCAAACAAAAGTTTATTTTTAGCAACAATTTGACCCAACAGTTTCCGTTGTAAACAAAACTAATGAGAAAAATTTTTTTAAAATTTTGTTTTTACAATGTTATGTTCAGAAGGCGCAACGGTTGAGCACAACTGTTGTGTAGATATCACTAATCGGAAAGTGATACAATTTGCGCCTTCTGAACGAGCTGATACATTAAATCAGGGCCGTGCGCACGGGGGGGAGGTTTGGGGGTTAAGCCCCCCCCATGACCAAATCTAAGTTGCAATGATTTTGCAAAAATTTTCAAAACACAGTTTATAAATTTTTCATTGAATCTTGACTCATAATTTTTGACAAAATTAGTACAATAATTTTACGGAAGAAGAAATTGGTGAAAGTTGCAAAAAATAAGGTTGGCCAATACATAAGTTCGGCACTTGGAGCTTTCCGAAATTACAAAGTTGTGTAGCATATGTCCGTTTGAAATTTTTCAAAAAATTGTACTGATAACAAAAAATTTTCATTTTGTGAAAACAGTGAGCAGTTTCAATTAACAAGTACTGTAAACAGTACTATTCAGGACCTGGTTAACTAGGTTTTGATGAATCAGAATTAGACCAGATAAGTCAACTATTTTGGCAAAGGGATGTTCTCATTGTTTGTTTACGTTTGACGGAAACACGGTGTATTTTATATAATGCGGATACCGCTTATGGTGGGCGTAGCCACACCCATTTTCAAAATTAGTATCAATTATCCGACTAAGCATATCAATATTATTCTTTGTGCAAAATTTCATTCCTTTATGACTTTTAGTTACAAAGATGTCACGTCACAAATTTCACAAGGCCATTTTAGAAATGTTTTTGTAAAAAAGTAGGCGTGGTTGTACACCGATTTCGCTAAATTTTTAACGTATATTAGTACAAGTAATAAAAGTTTAACCCTAAGTTTCGTCATGTGGCCGCTGTGGTGCAGTGGGTAGAGTGCTCGCCTGCTATACCAGAGGTCTCGGGTTCAAACCCCAGTCCGAGCAAACACCAAAAAAATTTTTCTAATTAGTAAAAATCCAATTATTGGGTTTTTTAAGAGCAGCGGTCACCTCTCGACAGTGGGCGGCATACCCTCCGAGAGTATTTCTGCCATGAAAAAGCTTCTCACAAAAAAATGCATTCGCCGTTCGGAGCCGGCATAACACTGTAGGTCCACCCAATTAGTAGGAAAAACAAAAAAGGAGCACACCACGAATTGGGAGAGAAGCTCGGCCATAAAACTCGTCAGAGTTATAATAGCGCCATTGTATTATATTATTATTATTATTATTATTCGTCATAACATACACACAGAGAAAAACTATTGTACAATCAACTCAGAATCGCATATAATCCAACTTAAAACTTAGGTATAATTTACTTACTAAGTTTTTTCGTCATCTTAACGAAATTAATTTTGTAAAAAATTCAGCAAAGTAATTTAGTAAAAAATAAAAGTAAAAAAGGTTAACTTAGCCAAAACAACTCCTTTTTTGGTAGCCAAAGTGCTTAGGTAATAAATCACCTAAGCTTTGTTTTCCATGGTCGGGTACAAATTGTGTAAGTACTTTGGTGAGTTATACAAGTTTTTTGTGCCCCATACAAATTTTTTTAACTAAGTCAACTTTGTTAGATTTACTATAGTTTTTTCTCTGTGTGTATCAATTATAATAATTATTTTTTGAGTTATGGGCTCCGAAATCTCGTAGATTCCTTTGTCCAAAAAGGGGCGGTGTCACGCCCATTTTCAAAAGTTTTTCTGTTTTTTGTTTCCGGCCTATTGTGGGACTCATGCCACAAAATTTCAATCAATTATCTTTATATTTGACAGAATTCTTTTCCGTACCTCGAAGAATCGCAATGTTAAACGGACTTTAATTATAGCAATGTAGGGTTGGGCGATATATATCGATATATCAATATATCGATATTTTTAAAATAGTACAGCCGATAATATCGACGATATTTTGAACTACCGTGCATCGATAATCGATAATTTTTTGCCATTTCGAGCCAAATTCGATATTTTTCATACATTTCTGATTCGCTTCGAATTTAACAGCAGAACATTTTTTAAGAAGTGGTATAACCATAATGTCCGGGTGCTTGAATTTACATTACTTTCTTCTTCAAGCAATTCTTAATGATTTTTATGTTTATACTTCAGGATTCGTAGAATATCTGTAGATCCATCCAACTTTAACAACAAATATCTAGTAAACTATAAGTCTGCGGCAAGTTTGGATTCCAGTTTTGAGATCTGTGAGAGCACCTCTAGCCCCGTAAAGAAGTGGTTTTTCGCGGGACGTGGTTCCTTAATGTGAAGCCAGTCCTTTCGATATATTGATATATCGATGTTTTTACACGGCATAAATCGATGTTTTTTTAAATATCGATACAATATATATCGATATATTTTTCCAATTTGCCCATCCCTATAGCAATGTATTCATAAAAGTGCGAATAATATGCCACCATATCACAAATTCTCTATCAAATACAGAAAAATTTTTACAACCAAAAAAATTTCTTGGGTATAATTTTAAGCATCAGAGTATGCAGTTTCAGAAAAGTTAGAGAACATTTAAATTTATGATGTATGGGTCTGGATATCTGTTTCAGCAAATATGTTTATCTTAGCGAAAAATGTATGCGAATGCAAACCAAAATTAAAAACCCCCTCCAAGGCTAATTCCTGCGCACGGCCCTGCATTAAATAAACAAATTATTATTTTAATTATCCCCAACGTAATCGCCAATAATTTCGCGGCTTGGAGACATTTTTATTACATTCCAAAATTCATAAATAATATTTATATTTTTGTACATATGTCAAAATCGTAAGCTCAGCATGTTGTCTAAAGTGAGCGTAAAAAATTTATGATGGAAAAAAGTCTCCAAACTCACAACATGTTGTGTTGATCAGAAATACTCAACGTTGCGTTCAGAAGATAAAACACAACAGTTGCGCAACTAGTAGAGTAGTACAAAGAGTATTATAGTTTTGATTACATAACGGATATGAACTTGTATACATAAATATGTATGTATATTAAAAAGGTCAGGGCGAAAATAGAAGTCGACTGAGCCATGTCAATCCGTCCGTCCGTCTATTCGAATTTGGAATTCTATTTGTGTTTTGGTACGTAATAGTCTTAACAAAAGCAAATTCAGTAACACTGTGCTTCCGTACCTTTAAAACGTCCTCTAAGTCAATTCTTCTGCAGGTAATCACAATTACCTGCATATTCAAGCTACTCTAGCCCTATATCAATTCCACAAGCTCGTGCTCTTAACAATGCACATACAAATGTATATACATACTTTGAGGGCACTTAGCCAGCTAAGAATTTCGATAATTCGTAAGACAGAGAATGCATATATGTAATCATGACCCAAGTTGAAGATATACAAACCAAAACCAGTGCTAATACTCTTTCGAAATCCAAGCAAACAAATCCTTGATTTATGCTTGTATGCGATTGCCGGCACAGCGCTCGTTTGGCATTGCTTTATCCATGCGAAACAAGCCGGACGTTGGGCAAATAAAATACGTATGTATGTGTGTATGAATGTACTTAGATACTACAAACCGCAAAAAAGCATCGCACTTTTGCTGTTTGTTGACCTTAAAAAATCAAATGAAAATAAACGACCAGGAGCACGCTGGGCAGCTGAATAAGTAACTGCTTTAAGTTTGGCGAATTCATTCATTCTATCAGTTTCACTGCAGTTTTGGTATCACTCCGTACTTTGTTGCTGACTGTGGAATTATTATTTTCAATGCTCTGCTCACATAGCCAATGCACATTTCGACTATTTTAACAATCTATTTGTCTGCGTATATGCCATTGAAGATTTTGCTCGCTTCGTTCACAATTCGTTTACATGCACCTTTACTTTTTTTGTTTTTTTTTTTTTTGTATAGCATAAAATGATATGATGATGATGATTTACTATTATGCGATTTGGTTAGTTCGTAAGTTACGTTGTGAAAAATCAAACATGACCACGTATAATAAATAGTGCTTAAAATCGAAGATTACCGATTTAATATCTACAACTTTAATAAAAGTGTATGAAATAAGCATGAAAATTGCAAGACTATCAAATGGTTGCATTAAATGAAACGCCAGCATACTTAGGGCCGTTTACTCAAACTGTGATTAAGGCTAACCAGGGGATAAAGGTCCGGTTAAGCTATGGACTGCATTATCGACCACATGTTAAATGTATGGTTTGATGAAGTCGATAATGATATTTAACCGGGCTTTAACCATGGTTAGCGTTAATCAGAGCTTGAGTAAACGGCCCTTAGTCCTTTCCTCATAACCAATAGAATGGTAAGATTTCTGCTGGAGGCGTATTATTGTCTTTCGTATAATTTAGTACTTTCTATATTATATAAATGACTATTATTTCTATGATTTCGCAGTCTATGTATCTGCATTTATGTACGTATAAGATCGTCACTGGTTTTGTTGTTGTTCACATTCCTAGTATTGTCTTTATCAGAGCTGGGCGATAAGGATTACTTGTGCAATCGATTACACGTAGGATTACGATTACATTAATCGTAATTTCAAGTTTTTTACGATTACGATTACAGTAATCGTAATTTTTGTAACGACGATTACGATTACAGTAATTGTAATTTCAAGTTTTTGACGATTACGATTACAGTAATCGTAATTTTTGTAACGACGATTACGATTACAGTAATTGTAATTTCAAGTTTTTGACGATTACGATTACAGTAATCGTAATTTTTGTAACGACGATTACGATTACAGTAATTGTAATTTCAAGTTTTTGACGATTACGATTACAGTAATCCTTATTTTCTGTAATCTTAAATTACAAAATTTAAGAATTACATGTAAAAAATTATTAAAATTGCTTTTTGATACTAAACGGTGTAGGGAGGAAAATATGCTTGGCTCTGAAAGAAGTGCTAAAAACTACAAATAATTATGTAAAGCTTGCAATTTCACACATATTATATACATTTTGAAATATTTGCGGTTGAGATAGCAGCTTTTAGTGGGCTGGAGACAATGGCCACATGCATAAAAATCGAGCTGTAGCTCACACTAATTTTCTTCGTAAAATTTGGATTTTGCATGTATAAAAAATATGTATTACAATTGCTAGATTTTACTAAACAAATTACTTAGGTTTATCTCATAACAAAATTAAAAAGTAATAAAACTCCACTGCAACTTTTGAAGATGTAAATGACCATAACTATGACAAGCCAATAGTAGATGAAGATTTTTTTGACTTCGGCGGTAAATACCTAACTACATATCTATATAACAACTTAATATATATTTTATTTAAAACTCAATATACCTTCAGAAAACACTGATTTACCTGAAGTGCTTCCTGGTAGTGGCTCAAACATTATAGGAGAAGAATTTTTTAAATATTTGAACGATGCTGATAGTAGCCATGGCTGTTTTAAAAGATATCCTCTGATAAAGAAAGCATCTTTAAGATTCAGCACCCCGCTTACATCGTCAGCACCTGTGGAAAGGCTATTTTCGTTGGCGGGCATTATAAACAGTCCTCGACGCCATGCACTTTCCGATGTTTCTTTTGAAAAATTAGTTCTGCTTAAGGCTAATATTGAATATTATTGAATGTAAATTATCCAAACAGCAGTCTTAATTTTGTATCTTTATTATTTCCGCTAATTTTCTCTCTTCTTAATACACATCCCAGTTTTAATTGTTTACTTAATGTGTGAGAAAAAACACATATGTATGCATGTATGTAAAAATTATTATTATTTCTTGGAAAATGATGTTGGGTAAGTATATCACTGTTTTTTACACATTGTAATCCCAGAAAACGAGAACAGTAATCGTAATTTCAAGTTTCTTACGATTACGATTACAGTAATCGTAATTTTTGTAACGACGATTACGATTACAGTAATCGTAATTTCAAGTTTCTTACGATTACGATTACAGTAATCGTAATTTTTGTAACGACGATTACGATTACAGTAATTGTAATTTCAAGTTTTTTACGATTACGATTACAGTAATCGTAATTTTTGTAACGACGATTACGATTACAGTAATCGTAATTTCAAAATTTCTAAGATTACGATTACTGTAATCGTAATCATCTTGTAATCGTAATCCTTATCGCCCAGCACTGGTCTTTATAGCAGGTTCGTTGCCATATGTTGCTCGTCGGATTGGTGCAAGGCGCTTTTCAGCGTCAATATATTTAAACGCATGTTCATAAATTTTGGCAACAGTTAAGCTGTTAGAGCACACCCTGCTGCCAGCTCCTACTCGCGTTCGGTTTGTGCCGTACTGCCACCCGGAAAAGTCTTTGACTAAAGGACACAGCAAGTTCATGGGAAGACGTTACACAATATTCTCTTTTATATTATTTCTTCGCTTTGTTCGTTTGAGCAGTTTGTTGGTTTTATTTTTTTTTTTGTCGTTCCATGTAGCCGCTACTTTAGCAATGGTTAATGCCATAAATTCAAGATTGCAACTGTAGCGTGCTGGTATTCCGAGAACGAAATATGTATAAACTCAATTGCGCCACTGAAATGCAACACTACATACATACATACGCTTAACTTGCATCTTTTGCCATCACTTTGCAATTCATTTCGACAGTCTTATTGTTAGAACATTTATGTGCATTGACCTCCAAAAAGCCGTCGATAACGAAGTCATCTTCGTATACGAGTATAATGCCGTCGCAGCTTCTGTTGTCTGCGATAGACGTAACACGGCATTTTCTCATTTTCCTGTTGTTACTATTGTTTGACTGTGATAATAAAAGAAAAAAACACTTCTCTGGCATGGATATATTTTCGTATTAAAGGAAAAATTCTAATGGAAATGAGTGACTGGCTGTACCTACGCATAAATGACAGAATGATAACCCGTCCATCAAGATTTTGGCAATAACAATAAAATACACAGAGAAAAAATTACTATTTTCACATGTAAAAAGAATCAACCAGATTTTTTGTAAATGGGACATTCCATCGTGACTCCTGGGACATTTGACTCCAGAGCTTAGTCAACTTTGAATTATAAAACTGACATCGGGACTTAAATTGCTATGAAATATATTTATCGACATGGATAAATATCCAATACAACAAATGCATTAAAAGAATTGGCTAAATAATAACAAATAGCTTTGTAACTACTCAGTAAATGAGTGTGACTCCTGGGACACCGAAAAATCCCTTTGTTGCACCTTTATAAGCACGAATACGAATTTTAGCTAAACTATTCAACTTTCACCTACAATTTGTATATGGTCGAAAAAACACACTGCATAGTACCATATTCTACAAAAATATTTTATATATTCAAATTCAATTAACTATTTTCAATATTTAAAATTGTGACTCCTGGGACAAGTTTTTGTGACTCCTGGGACAAGTGCGAAATATGTAATATACTAGATTATTGAAATCAGTTTTATTATTGTTTTAGCCCTTTTTGACCAAGTTATTCATAAATCTCTCCCAGCAGAATTGAAACCAAGCCAATTAAATGAAAAAAATAAAGTGAATGCAAAATAATACTTACATTTACTTCAAAGTTCTGATTAAATACACTGGATCACAATATGAAATTTTTTGTCTGTACTTTGGACGCGACTATCCTATCTATATGTAAAATCGGTCGCTGATTCCGAAAATCGGGAATACTTAATCCTGTATATCTCTTTAACGCAGTGAGCTATCTTTCTTGGGGTGGCGCCGAACGAAAGAAAATTAAATTTACTTTTCGTGGCT
The DNA here is from genome assembly GCA_960531455.1 of Urophora cardui. Classification (NCBI taxonomy): domain Eukaryota; kingdom Metazoa; phylum Arthropoda; class Insecta; order Diptera; family Tephritidae; genus Urophora; species Urophora cardui. The sequence goes on along the minus strand of OY482672.1, from coordinate 13,306,907 downwards.
CCCATAACATTTTTCTCTATCTCTTATAGTTTCTGAAATTTTGACGATTCAATTTGAATTTTTTTCGTTTTTTACGATTTCTTTAAGAAAAAATTGATTTTGTCAGGCAATATCTTTAAAACCAATGTTTTTACCTTTACGTGAAGCTCCATTCCATTAGCAAAAAAATAAGCTATCAACGAAGAAAATTCATGGTAAAATGGAAAAGTTATAGGCGATCAAGTAAATACAGCCAAGTCGCGGATGATATTTTCTTTCGTTTGGTGTCACCACAAGGAAAATAGCTTACTGCGTTAAAGACATATACAGGATTAAGTGGAGCGATTGGCCAAATAGCGGTAAATTGCCGATATCTCAAAAACCTTCCCATAGAATTAAAAATGAACCCGATTTTCGCAACCAGCGACGGATTTTACATATACATAGGATGGTCGCGTTTAGAGTATTTTTTGGCTGTAGAGCAGTGATATTTATTTAAAACAAGTCGAATTCAACATCTCTAGAAACAATTAGTTAAAACTATATAATAAAAACTAAAAACATTTCAAAATTTCGTTTCAGAATCTCCTATTTTAAGTACAGGTTTGCCCTAATACATTAGTGTTCAGAATCGTGTGACTCCTGGGACATATTTCAAAATAGTCTAGAAACCACAGTATGACCCTATTAACTTAAAAAATGTATTTAGACGGTGAACAGCCTTTTAATCCTTACTCTCATAAATATCTTGTTTCATAGGGTCATACCTGAGGTTACCAGACCAATTTTTATGCCTTTTCGTGTGACTCCTGGGACACCCCATATGAATCAATTATATGAAGATATACACAAAAATCACATATCTTTTTTTAATTTTTTGTGATGCAATTACTTAAATTTTTCTCTGCTTTACTTGAATGACTTGCAATTTTTTTTACAAATGAAAATATAGCTAATATAGCAATGCAAACATGACCAAACTTTTTCCGCAAAATAGTTAGGTGTGAAGTCAAAGTTCTATGGACAAAAATTTTGGGTTTTTACATATTTTTCTATATTTCTGTTACCAGATTAGGAAAATATACACATTTAGTTACAGGTAACTGAATAAATAGGAATGATTAGTAGCATTTTAAATTTTATGTCGTTTTCCTCTTTTGGCTGGAATGTCCCAAATGTTACAATGCTGATTTTTTTTTTATATTAGAATCAAAATATTGAAAAAATTAACTATGAAATATTTAACTGAACTCAAACTTATTCCATATGAACCAATTTTGGGTTATTTTCTTGTTTCTAAAACGAAATATTGCATAAAAATTTTGTTTTGACCAAACCTCTGGTTGATTTAATTTTTAATATAAAAATAGTACTATTAACCAATTTTTGGTTGATTCTTTTCTGAGTGTACTTTCTATGTGCTTGTCGTATTTGATTTTGACATAACACTTGGAGTATTCGAGAGAAAAGTTCTTCGGAGGCTTTATGGACCTTCGCCCGTTAGCGAGGGCGAGTATTGACGGAGATTTAATGACGAGCTGTACGTGCTTTAGGCAGACATCGACATTGTTCAGCGAATAAAAATCCAGCGGATACGTTGGGCAGGTCATGTCGTTAGAATGGCTGAAGGTGCTGCGGCCCTGAAAGTATTTCTATCGAAATCCACTAAAGGCAGAAGATAAGCGATACCTCCACTGCGTTGAGAAACAGAAACGGTTGGCGCACTTTATTCGTCTCGACTAAAATCGTGTAGACGATTATGCGCCATCATTTAAAGTACTCATTCCATTGTCAAAGTGAATTGTCATTTGAAGTGAAACGAAACACAAAATTTAGCAGAATGGTTGTATTGACAGCTGAGTGCCAAAAAATATATCAAGACACTAGCTGCTGTAACGCGAATTACATAAGTATAAGGAAATATACATAGTACACACCTACCTACACAATTTAATATTCAAAGTATGTGGAAGTTTATGAAGCATTTAAATGACATTATACAGGATTATGAAGTAAAAATCGATGAAGACGACGGTGATGATATTCCAATATTTCAGCTATGCAAAATCGCTAGTTAAATGCTACATGTCAGTTTCGCCAACGTTGAAAGCCACATTTCATTTGCAGATATCGTAAAACGTAAATGCATGTGACACACACTACATACATACACACATGGAAACCTAAACAAATTGTGAGAGGAGAATATGCGAAGGAAGTCAGAACGTACATATACAGAGAAGAGAGCGAAGACGTACCTAGTAAAGATAATTTGGCCAATATCTCCTAAGCAAGAACTAACCTAGACTAATGAGTGGTACTATGGTACTAGTCTGTTGATGTTTTCATCCTTAGGTGAAATTAAACCAACTTTGTAGCCTAGACTTAAATTAGATATGGTTTTAAAATTTTTAAATTCAACAATTTCGTATAGATATAATTTCCTTTTATTCTGCAAGTCATTCAATTTTATTATTTTCAACCTTCCAACGCTTAAGCATTTAGCTTACTGCAACTTTTTTATACATACATACATATATGTAGATATGCATATGTATAGGTACATACATAAGGACATTCGTTTTTAGGTGAGGACTAAAATTGAACTGCCAGACGAAGCTGACAAGCAAGCGAAGCGCGAACAAAAGGCCATTGAAATTAATGGAAAAGGGGAAAGGAACAGGGCAATGCGCTAAAAGAAAAGTGTAGCAATCAAATCAGATTCGGCGCATTCTAGTCGAATGAGTCGTGAAAGTGCATACAAACATACATATGTATGTATATATGACAAAAATACCTCACTTTTTCTCACATCATACGTCACAATAGTCACTTGCAAACGTTAGTGAAAATATAAGCATTTGTTTTTTCAAACTTTTAATAGATGCGCTTTTAACGCAAGGTTTTACAAAATGCAAATATCCGACAGACTTGTCAGGACAATAATTGGAGATAAAATATCATTGGTTCCAAGGATGCATTGCAAGCAGGGACCAGCTTAACTGCAGTCCAATTATCTTCATACAGAAAAAAAAGGCTTAGAGTAAATGCACCATCTAAATCCATTCATACATATAACAATGTAAATAAACTTTATTTAATAAAGATATTTAAGAAAAATAAATGTTCATAAGAGATTAGAATTTCAAGATAAAATTATACAACACACACAAAAAAACTGTTAACGACAATACATATACATATGTATGTAGATATTTAACGTAATTTGATTTTATTAAAGCTCATTATTTACTTAGGGCAATTGCGTTGGAATCGAATAGAAGAAGTGACAGTAGTTTAAACACATTACAACACGTACTCTCATTTCAATTCATATACATACATATTTAGTTGTAGACTTCGCTAAAAGCCATGGCATCGACTCATTTATAAATACAAACCTTCACTTAGAGCGTAATGAAATTGACAAGACAATTGTACAATTGTAACGTGACTATTGGCAGGAAAATGCAGTGGGGAAGTACATATGTATGTACATACATACACAGAAATATTGCACATTTAAGTATATATGTATGTATTTATGTATTTATGTATCCACATATGTATGTATTTGTAAAAGCTTACTTATGAAAGCTTACGTGCAAGCAGATAGTACAAGGATGAGCCATACATAACACAGACGTCAACGGATGCATTTGGCATATGGATAGTGTTAGATAAACGTTGTCGCTAACGATGTGATGTTGCATGCATGATTTGTGTTCAGTATGTGGTAGTTGTTGTTGTTGTTATAGCAGTACTAAGCTCTGCCTAGTCGGCACGATTGTCTTACAAATTGTCGTCAGGCTCACTTAACGCGACGCCCAGGAATGAGGCAGCGTTTTTTGGGCATGTCCAAAGCGACATAGGGGTTAAGTGAGTTGGTTTGAGTGGGCAAGTAAAGAGATGGCGTGTGTCATGCGGCGTCTCTCCACATGCCGGGCATACGTTGGGTATGTCAGGGTCTATTCTGGCCCCGTATGAGTTGAAGCGGCTATAAAAGCCCGACCGTAGTTGCGCGAGGGTGACGCGGGTTTCCCTCGGCAGCTCCAATTCCGCCTCTGCTATGGGGGGTGGTTAGTCCTTAAGTATTATATGTACTTATGACGGACGGACTGAAGCAAAGTTGGTGAGGGTGTCAGTGTGAATCTCCTTTAGCGCCTGCTTGTACGCCGTTGGGTCTAGGTGCTGTTTGATGTACTTCCGCACCTCTGCGGAGAGGTCGAAAAGGTGGCTGCTGACGTGGCGGAGGGGGGCCGGTTCGGGTTGTAACAGGTGGCTATTGGCATGGCCCCTGCGGTGGCACCCCAGTAGGAACTGCTTATTTAGCATGCTATTGTGTTCTCTAACTGAGAATACTTGTGCCTCATGATGTAAATGGTGTTCCGGCGCCGAGTTTTGGCAGACCTGGAGTTTTTGCCACTGGGATGGGTTCAGTATGTCGTACGACTTGCTGGCCGCTTTGGTGTAGTACGTAGAGTGCTCGTCTGCCATACCAGAGGTCTCAGATTCTAACCCCAGTCCGGACAAATACCAAAGAAAACTTTTCGAATTAACTACAGCCCAATTATTTGGTTTTTAGAAATAGCGTTCACTTTTCGGCAGCTGGCGGCATACCTTCCGAGTGTAATTCAGCCATGAAAATGATTCTCACAAAAATATGCATTCGCCGATCGGAGTTGCCATGACGACGACGATTTAAATTTTAGTTTGAACGTCATTTTAGACGATCCCGTTTGTTTATTTTTTTATGTTACTCATTCTATGAACTAATCTTTGTTTCCATTACAATTACATAAATGATAATAGTTAACTACTGGATTATTTATCTTTTAAAATGAATACATAACAACTAATGCAGCGTGCAGGACAAGACGCAATTCTCATTCATCATCATAACTCTTGCCACCGTTTTATAATAAAATTATATTTATGTGCACGTAGGTATACATATACATAAACATAAACCAGAACTTGGCTTAAGGGAGCAAGAAACAAAACATAAAACGATACATTCGTTCACACGTTCCCACCGTAAACGTACAGGCACATTAGGCTGGATCAAGTTGGAGTTATCAAAATTCAGAATATGATATTCGGAATCAGGAGATATCTTCGCTTTAAAAAGTATTATTTCATATTTGCTGGTCATAAATTGTGAGTAGGAATATTAGCATTACCATTATGCGTTTAAACGAATACATGGGGCTTACTTAGTAATGTGCTCGTTTTCCAATAAAATCAACCAAACAACCAAATCAAATTTTTATATATCGCCAGCTTAGAGTGAAAATTGTGAAAGTTCTTTTTTTCAAACCTTGCAGGAGAGACAAAGAACGAAAAATAAGAAAATTCAAAATGAAGAAACAATTCATGTTCTTGTAAATATTTTGGACTTAGCCAATTTTCTTCACTTTTTAAACGGAGCCGGATTGCAGCAAAAGTATGCTCTAGAATTTATTGCAGAATTCGGGAGCATTTTGAATCAGCCCATACAAATTGACCCACCTTAATGTATGTGCGCTCTTGTTGTCCATCACCCAAACACGTTTTACAGGTAGAATAATAACGGCAACATTGGATATTACTTCAACTTTCTTTCACTTAATTCTGCTATTTTCTACTCTATCAAAGCATAAGGAAACTTTCTCCAAGCAAATAAAACTGTTAACAGGATACCAAACAAAGTTATAGGTACTGGAGCATTCAACTCAGGTATGTAGTACATATTTATGTACTTTTTTACGTTTATTTATTTAGATATACTTGTAGTTAGGTATTATGCAAGCAAATGCATTCCTGTAAGCTTGCAGAACATAAGTCAAATTCACGTCCATTCGCCGACACTTCGAGTTAATGGAATCCGTTATGTATGTATGAATGAATGTAGTTAGCTTAGAGGAATTCATTACATTATTAAAAGTGTAAAGGCCAACTCGACGCTTTCCATGCGCATAATTATTTATACGTATGTATTTTTTTTTATATAGCGTTAGGAAACCTTTTTAATAATTACATTGCTAATGCTCTCACGTAAGTAATTCACCGAGAAATTATATAACAATTCTTTGTACAAGCTGTTAATACTTATTTGGTTTCCGTCGTTTCTGTACTTGTATATTTTTCTGAAGGCGACACATTTAACAACTACAGCATTTATCCGAAGAACTAAATTCTCCAACAACTCTTCCAACGATGCTGCACAAAACGTGTCAGGACTCTGAAAGCTGCAGTAGTGTGAAATGGTGTCATGTTTATTTTTCATAAAAATTAAAAACAAAATAATAATTCGCTTACACACCTAGACGTGGGACCGCATGAGTAATTATTTTTCAATACAGACAAAGTTTAGATAACATATTAGATTAGCACAGTCATCTCATAAATAAAGAAGTAGACAAAGCGCTGCTATTTTAAAAATTTTAATACACAGCTTTACAGTAAACAATGCAGTGTGTATAGCAGAATATTTGCCTTGGTACTCGTTTACCGATTTTCAAACACATAATGTACTCTAAAATGTAATTTGCACCTGAATTTATACATATTTTACCAAAATACCCGTGAAGGCGACGAGACAAGGATTAAAGCAGCAAAGCGAGTAAAAGCCCGTCTCCACATAACTTGATTCACCAGAGAAACATGTAGCAAAACATCTCGCTCAATAACCCGTCTCCACGTGGCTAATCGTGATTCAGTTTGAGATTTCTCTTTCTTGTTCTTCTTAAATGTTTGTATGTTTGCTTATTTTTGCGTCTTTGTTTTGGTCTGTCTGAGATTTCGATAGATTTTCGATACAAAATTAGAGAAGACATCGATATCATCGAGGTTGGCAAGATGATTCAGAATAGCTTTGTTCAATAACTCAAAGTTTTTAATTGCTTTTACAAATAGTTACGAATTTTATGTTCAATAACCCAAAAAATTTGCAAAAGAGACCCAAATTGGGAGAGTAAGACTTCGAGAGAGTTGAAAATAGTTGCAAGTAAAATTTTCACTTGCAACTACTTGCAGCTTTAAAAAAAATAGAAGCGTCAAAAACATATGATCACAAAAATTGCAATTGGAAATATGCCAACATTTTAATCGCAAATTTCTAATTGCACACTAAATAAATTAGCGCAAAAAGGAATCTTGACGATGTTGTGGAATATCCAAAGTAGATTTTCGTCCTCCTAATTCAGTTATTTACATTCATTTTCAATTTCAAACATTTCAATTACAACCTAACCTAAAAATCAAATTGTGAAAACAGCGCATCAGCTGTTTACTTGCAAATGTTTACGATTTTGTGTTCAATAACTTTGGTTGATAATTTTCTCTTTTACTCGTTTTTACTCTTAATTTGTCACTGGTGCTCTTGTTGCAAGTAAAGTTGTTGAACAAAGTTAATGAAACATGTTTTAATCTTCACTCGCTCTCAGAAATTTGTATGGAAATTGGCGAGTTTCGGCACTGGTTTCCGTGTCGAAGCAAGATTGAGAGAGAAAATGCAGAAAAAAGAGCGAAACACGTTATGTGGAGACATGGTATAATACCATGAGAGCGAGTGAAGATTGAAACACTGTTTCATTCTGAATCATCTTGCCAACCTCGATGATATCGATGTCTTCTCTAATTTTGTATCGAAAATCTATCGAAATCTCACGCAGACCAAAACAAAGACGCAAAAATAAGTAAACATACAAACATTTAAGAAGAACAAGAAAGAGAAATGTCAAACTGAATCACGATTAGCCACGTGGAGACGGGTTATTGAGCGAGATGTTTTGCTACATGTTTCTCTGGTGAATCAAGTTGTGTGGAGACGGGCTTTAAAGGAGTGATGGGAAGCCTTTGCAGCAGCAGCAGCAATGAATAGCGAAAACTATTGCAATTTTATGTTAATGCAGTCAACTTATAGCATTGACAGACGGCAGTTATAATCCCGATTACCGCAACACTTAGAGCCTATACACACTTGCGACTCAATCGATTTGGTCGAATTGGACTGTTGTATTCACACTACTCCAACTATTTAGTCGAATCGGTGGCAGCTATTCACACTTGAGACTAAATAGTCGTGCGATTGACAATGACATAGTGTTGCCAATGTTCACATTTTACTCAGCAAATTTTACATTAGTGGTCTTCATATAAAGTGATGAAGTATTAAATTGTTAAAGTTTATCTGCATTCCTACATGAAAGCACCTTCTTGTCAGCTGTCAACTTGATTAATAAATAAAAAACAATAAAATAAACAAAAAGTGCATACATTGTTTGGCTTTGTTTCTTATTAAACTAGCAACTAGCTGTCAAGTAAATGAAAAGAGAAAAACGGAAGGAATTACGCTCATAAAGGCGAAACGAACAGAAGTACAAGAAACGGAAAAATAGTAAAAATCAGCCATTAATAATTTTCATGAAATTTCATTTTCATTATTTCTATTTTAAAATGCGATTAATGACATTTGAAGAGAACAACAATATCAAGAAACATATGAAAACGGAAGTAAATATCCTTAGTTAGATAATTCTTGTCTATAACTACACCATTTCCAGATGGATTTTAGAAAGCGTCAACTGGATTTTAGAAAGGGGAAATTGGATTTTAGAAATGTCGATTTGATTTTAGAAAAGGGAAATTGGACTTTAGAAACTGTAAATTGGATTTTCGAAAATTTATATAATTATTAATTTATACTTTCATACGCAATAAAGAATTTCTATTCGAAAAATTCTGTGTAAAATTTATTATAAACGCACATTCTGAAATCCAATTCACGCTTTCAAAAATCCAATTTTGTTTTCTAAAATCCTTTTAACGCTTTCTAAAATCCAATTGACATTTCTAAAATCCAATTTCCCCTTTCTAAAATCCAGTTAACGCTTTCTAAAATCCATCTGGAAATGGTGTAGTTAATAAGAAACGAACCTTTTGTTTTTAAACATTTTGAAAATATTAATTGAAATATTCAATCTCTACAGTTTACCAAAAGTGAAATAAAAGTAGTGCTGTCAGCATGGCAACTCTTTCCACTACGAATATCACTGTTGTTGTTGTAGTCGTTCGACTAAATTGTCTCAAGTGTGAATACGTAGAAGGGCGCCTTGCTGATCAAGCAGTTGTACAACTGTTTCAGTTGGAATGAAATTGGGCTGCAAATCCAACTGTTTCAGTTGTACAACTAATTGAATGTAGTGTGAATGCTTCCATACATTCCCATGCAAATCAACATTCGACTAAATCGATTGAGTCGCAAGTGTGTATAGGCTCTTAATTCCATTAAAATTTTACCCTGACAGACGGCAAGTATTGCGGATTAACAAAACAGCTGAAGGAAGGTAGGCGCAGCGGCGAATTCAAAAACTTCTTGTTTTTTTTCCAAAGATAGGGTAATGTCAAAATCAAAACGAAATCACATCATGGTCAATAGGAATGGGCGAGTCCCAAACGAATTCAAATTTCAATCAAGGCGAAATATCATTTTGACATTACACTCTACCAATTACAATAACAAATTACATTCGAAATTTCTGAATTAACTTATGCGCCTACCTTCCTAGATCTGCCTTGGGTTCTTCTTTTTCTTCCCTTTCATTCACAATAGACATTTTTTACCAGGGATGTCATTACAAAATGCTCTAATCCGCTAAAATTTTGAGGACTAACTCAAAAGATATTCCGGATTACCTCCAGTTAATTCTCAAGTTAAGTCCGAATTAGCTAGATATTCAGGATTATCGCTGCCGTCTGTCAATGCTATTAAGCTGGAATACATATATGTATGTTTGTATATATGGATGTATGTACATATGTATGTATGTATAATATCTAACAACGTTAAATTTGCACGCAACCGGATGGATGGCAGGAAATATGGTGTGAGCTGCGGTTGTTGATGATTCGCCAGTTTTATTACATGTATAATTTGCCAATGGAAAGCGTCGCGGGAATGTGCTGGCGTCGATGATATAAAGCGATAGATATACACTTCTATGGATTGCCGAAACTCGACAGGAGTAGGTAAATATTTCATGAGTTTGTACGTGGACGGATGTTGTATTATACATATACATTCATATGTATGTAGGTAAATAATATAAAAACTAATGATCCGCATAGACTTAAAATTGTGTTTACTGCTGTTGTAATGAATATCTTATTAAATTGAAAATTAATGCTATAACGTATTGAGAGTTGGAGAGTCTCTTAAAACGACAACATTTCCCTTTTAATTATTCTATTTCTTCTAAAATCTTTGTTTTCTAGTCATTCTCTTTTTTATTAAGCTCTTCTTCTATGATTTTTATTCATCTATTTCTGCATATTTTCTCTATCGCCTTCTATTCTTTATTTGCATTACAGTTATTGCTGTTTCTTTGCGCTCACTGGTTGCCGCATTGTTTTGTTGAACGAAAAAAAAAGATGCTGATATAGATGGCACATCACCGAAACCGGTTTATAACCAAATCTTATTAGACGAGCGATGCCGAAAATTTTTTCCACGATGCATCTCATGGTTTCCCCTTGAAAATACATCAATTTCCTTTCATTTAGAAAAAAGTACAACAAAACTACACCTGAAAAAAGAAATTTCATTACGACGATTACAGTGCCAAATTTCAGAACCAAGTCATCCACTGAAAAAAAAAATTTCTTCAACAGATGTGCCTGATTTCGAAACCGACACAAAAATAACTGTTTAGTTCAATAGTTTTATTTTCATAAACACAAATATCTTGCGTAAGTTAACGTTGATCTGGTATTGGATTATTGCCGATGCTGCCGCGATGATCCAAGAAATGTTTGCTCGGGTATTTCTTAGGCTCACCTTCTCCGCTCACACACTCTCAATACAAAGTAGAGGCGTCTTAGGTAAAAAAAAAACAAGTAAGAGCGCGGCTGTCTTCGGCCGCACCGAAGACTTCATACCTTTCATGAATGGAGAAATGAAAAGTTGCATAGTCTGAAATTGTTTAATTTATACTTTCATTTCTGTGAGTTATTTATGCAAAGATTCGGTAGAAAAAAGTTTCATGATTTAAATGGAGAATTTATAACCCAAAATGTCCATATCTGAACAATCGGTTATATGGCAGCTATATATTATAGTTGTCCGATCTTGACAATGCACGGTAACATTATTAAGGTCAATATGAGTACAAATACTACAAAGTTTCACGTCCTTAGCTCTTTAAATGGAGAAATCATACCCCAAAGTGTCTATATCTGAACAATCGGTTGTATTGGAGCTATATGTTATAGTGGGCCGATCTTGACAATTTTCTGTAAAATTATTAAGCTCAATATGAGTACAAATACTACAAAGTTTCATGTCCTTAGCTCTTTAAATGGAGAAATTATACACCGAAGTGTCTATATCTGAACAGCTATATGTTCTAGTGGTCTGATATTGACAAATTTCGGTGACATTATTTATGTCCATATGTGTACAAATACTTCAAAGTTTCATGTCCTTAGCTCTTTAAATGGACAAATTATACCCCGAAGTGTCTATATCTGAACAATCGGTTGTATGGCAGCTATTGTTATAGTGGTCCGATTCGGCCGAGTCCGATTCTCCTAAACATACATTCACATTCCGAATTTCAAGCAGATATCTCAAAAACTGAGGGACTAGTTTGCGATCAAACAGACAGACAGACAGACAGACTGACAGACAGACAGACGGACATGGCTTAATCGACTTAGCTCGTGATCCTGATCATATTGGTATATATTTTAGTAGGTCTGCCACGCCTCCTTCTGGTACTTTGAACATTCGTGTTTCGGCACAAAGTTATAATACCATTTCATTCCCATGAAAGGTATAAAAATGGCAAAATTCCACTTTTCAAACTAGCCTGAGTATGCTTTCTTAAAAGCATAAACATTTTAATTTCGACGAAGGCAGTTTAAAAAATAAAAGCGAACTCAAATTAGAATTCCAACTAGACAAAATGTAATGAAATCAACCAGAGGAAAAAGATAAAGACTGTAAAATAGTCGTATCGAAAGCGTAGCAGCAGACAGACAGTCAGACATGTACATATTTATGTAGATACGGCGCTACTGCCATGCAACACCCGCTGCAGCAAGTTCAACAAACTCACACCCCCCGTTTTACTAGTAGTTACAAATAAAGAATGACAGCAGCCACGTCGTAAATGCTGAAACTGCTACTCATTTGTGTTTATGGCATGCAGGATGCAAGGTTGCGAAAATGCCAAGCAACCAGCCAAACACAGTCAGCGCGCTCTGTCGGCATGCAGCGAATGTGATAAGGCGGAGCGTGAAGAGAAGCCAAACAATAAGTTTCCGACAAGCTAAGAGCTACGTACGTAGGATAATAGTGCTACAGCAAGTTGAAAGTTGTGCCGCAGGGATGACGGGTGGGTTGTGGTGGCTGATACTTAGTTATGCACTCGTATATACATACCTAGAGATAATGTTCATATTGTAAAATTTTGCAGTGTGAAATGCTGACAATATACAACAAAATTCGCTAAGGGGAATAAATGCGTTGATGCAATACAACAAATCAGAGTTTTCACTCTACATACAATTTTTCGTGGCAGCAACTATGGCATCAACGAAAATGCAATTGGCTTATGTGCACGACCCTGCAAAAAAATGTGCGATTAATACCGAAAGAGATTTCTCCCGGATTGATCTCTTTCGAGAACAATCGGTCCACAATTAGTCCCCGATTGTTCCCGTACGGGTATAAATGTAGACTAATTGTAGACTAATTGTTCCCTAACGGGTATAAATGTAGATTCCTTAAATGTAGAAATTTTACAAAAATATGTAATTGTAGAACAACCGGTAAAACGAATTGAACACATTTTCTTTTAATAACAATGATGAATAATAATTTTAACAAAATGTTGCCTAAAATATTCTATGAAAAAATCCTTTACATTACGCTCATATAATGCATACTCAAAACTTACAATTTTTTTTTATTTATTTATTGAGATTTTTTTCAAAAGTAAAACATTATATAATCTTTATTTATATATGCATGAACATTTACAATTTTTTAAAGATTGTTATTAAAAATTGCCTTGGCGAACAACTTGGAAAAATCTACATTTGTACCCGTTCGTGCTGGAAGCGATTGATCTACATTTGTACCCATTGGGGATGAAAGCGATTAATCTACATTTGTACCCGTTCGGGATGTAAGCGATTGATCTACATTTGTACCCTTTCGAGTATACAAGTTGAACAATTAGTCTCTTCATAGGACATGCTCGAACAAATGCGATCAATTCACTCCATATAAAGGGATGTAAAATTGTATTAGTCGCATGCTCTCTTGCGATTGATCCCGGACACGTCTCGGTTTAATCGCATTTTTTGCAGGGGATACACACATACACACATACACACACACACACACACACACACACACACACGCGCAGCAAACAACGATATTGCAACGTTTTCGCCAACGACTTTGCAGCATTTGGCAATGCGAATACCGAGTGCATTGTCATAGCATTTGCGTTACGTTCAACTTTCAACTTTTTGCACGGGTGCATTCGCCTAGCAAAGCAAGAGCAAAACTTTCTTATTCGCCTTTGATACAAACGGTATCACAGTTGTGCACATACATAAGCATTTGCAGCACGATAAAGCTCAGATTGCTGCGAGGGTTTTTATAAATTTTGTTTGTTTCCTCTTTTGGTATTTATATCTCTTAAAACTATGACTTCTTATTGTCGCTTTTCTTTCGAAATTTATGTACATAAATATATGTTCTTTTTTAACAAATTCGTGCATTCAGAATTCAGTAAAGACGGCGGAAAGTTAAAATGGCAAATGGGATAATTGTTTGCAGGGGCTTCGGTGGTTGGCTGCCTTCATGTGATAAATAAGCATGCATGTACATACATACATACATATGTATGCAGTGAGGCCATCTCATTCGAAAGTACTTACGACGCCTAAAGATAACGTTCATGAAAAAGGAAATTTGTTGGTATAAAGTAAAGCCAATATGATAATAGCAAAATATATGTAGGTGACTATGAAGTCAACAAGGATTGGGAACTGAATGAGTCCTTTTCGGTACGCCATCGTAAAACCGATCAAAAGTCCAGAACCTAAGCAATAGGTAACGATTTTTTATAACAGGCATCATAGTAATAGCTCATTTTTGGCTTCACCAGTTAAACTTAGAAAGCGAAGGAGAAAAAACCTCGGAGATGTGAAAAATTGAAGAATTTCATAGACACATACATACCGTCGCTATAGAAGAAAAAAGACGCAAACTGTTTTGTTGAGGAAGAAAGACTTTTTTTCTTTCAAAGAAAGACGCATTAAAAATATTTTTCGAAAGAAAGACTCTTTAATGTGGGTCTATAGGGTGCACTAAATTGCTACTGTAATGTTTTTGATCCATTATCACCATTACAGCGATGACTGGATATGTGAGAGACCAAAAACACACTCCCTACACCACAATCGACCCACCTCCGTATTTCACAACTCTTGAAGGACATCTGGGATATAAAATTTTGCTTGGAAATTGCCCGAAGTACACCACCGTGAAATTGTAACAAATTAAGCTGACTTTCATTGGTATAGAACATTTTTTTTATAATACTAGTGGTCTTTTTCAACCATTCCGATGGCGCTATGTTATTGCTCTGTAGTACTATATTTTTGACTCATCTGAGTTTTTTTTGTCTGGTGCACCATCGGTGTGTAGATTCTTACAGACACCTTCTCCTGATTCTTGCCAAGATTTCAAAGCTCATAAACCGTGTAATTTCGGCCCTAATTTCAACGAAAAACGAAAACTGCCTTCTATAGTTATGATTTTTTCTACCGCGATAGTGAAATTTTTTGCTCTTCACTTCTTGGATTAAATTGCAGATAGGTTAATATTACGGCATATGTTAACTGCTCCAATTAACGTTTTATAGAAGCATTCAAACCCCTATGCTACTACCAATATCAACATTTTATCCATAAGATGGTGCTACACTTTTAACTTTTAAATTTTTTTAATGGTGGACTGGTCTTTTACCATTTAAGTTGCTTTAATGTATTAATTCTTCACAATATATCCGATGAATACTCACAGGATACTATATTTCGAGAACAAAACAAAAAACAGCGAAATATTCCAAGAGAATGTTGGCGTTTCTAATTATGTGACCAGCCGAAAACTTATGGGTCGGGATATAAAAAGATTTTTTAGAGAAAAGATTACCTTAATGGAAAACGTGTTTATACGACAACAATGTCCATTGCCTAGTCTATCATAAAGGATGGCAATAATTCCCAATAATGCTCTTAGACAAAATTTGTACATTGATTTTGATACCTGTGTGAATCGTTTCTAATTATCAGGCCACCGCTGTATACGTAATTTTGTGCCATTAGTGTTTCGACTTTTAAAAAGTTATAAAGCGAGATATTTACAGTGTCTTTTGCAAATGCCTAATCTTCGCAACATAGTGGAGGTCTCCTTTTTCTGCTTTCTTAACCAGAGCAACTTCATCCATTCTCGCGACATGACCTGCCCAACGCAGCCGCTGGATTTTTACAGCTCATCATTAAATCTCCTTAGAAACTCGCCGTCGTTAACGCGCAAAGGTTCACAAATCAACCGAAGAACTTTTCTCTCGAATACCCCAAGTGCCATCTCATCGGATTTTGACATTGTCCATGCTTCTGCGCCGTAAATGAGGACTGGCACGATGAGCCTCCTGTAGAATGTGATTTTTGTTTGTCGAGAGAGGACTTTCTGTCATTATTTTTGGCATTAATGCTGGTTCCCAAATAGAGCAAGTCTTTACTGGTGTCGTATTTGTAGCTTTCAACAGTGGCGTGGCTGTCAAGGCGTGCTATTTCTTTGCCTGATGACAGGAGGTACTTCAAGTTGATGAAATCAAACTAAACGGAGTCACCTTGTCTGAAGCTCCGTTTGGTCTCAAACGGCTCGGAAGTCCTTCCCAATTCTGACGAAGCTGGTGATGTTAGTCAACGTCATTTGGCATAGCCGTATAAGTTTGGCATGGATATCAAATTCAGACATTTTGGCATGTAGGCAATTCCTATGCGTGCTATAGCAAGCGGCTTTTAAATCTACAAAGATATGGTGTGCGCCGGTTCCTTTATCATGGGTTTGTCAAGGATTTGACATATTGTGACCATCTGATCGATGATAGACTTACTAGGTCTGTAGACACACTGATAAGGTCCAAACAGATTGTGGACGGGGGCTTCAATAATTCACCCAATATGATTATTACGATATTCAGGAGGCTTAAGTTACGATAATTGGAGCAATACTAATACCAACGAATGGACGACAATCGTAAAAATACACACAATTGCCCTTTTCTGCCGCATCTTTCTTCATTAAGTTTCAATTAGTACGTTAAAGTAATTACTGATTAGCTTAAAACAAGTTTTTCGTCTGCACGAAGAGAATAAAGCGACGGCAGCGAAGTGCATAGGGTATTGGCGCGAGCAATAACAAACGAGATAAATAGGGTCAGAATATTTAAAATCGATCAAAAAAAAAAAGTTAGCTGCGATTTTTGCGAATCCAGCATAAATCGATAGCCGCACGACTTCTAAGATTTTCTGTATACTTAGTTTTAAAAAATTTTTTTTTTTAAGTTTATATATTAAGTTAAAATTTGATGTGATTTTTGGGTAAAATCTTAATATCTCGGGAACTATAAGTCGTATTTGACTGATTTAAAAGGCATTAGAACCAGAAAATTCCAGGCTATTATAAAATGGTATCATTTTGCTACATTTTATATTGGAAGCATAAAAACAAGATTGTGAGGTTGTAATTCGCGGTGTTCTCCTACTCAGAAAATTTGCAATTTAATACCACAAAGAGACCTATCAATCAAGAACCAAAGCCCACTTTCGGATTTTTGGGACAGGCATGATTAAAGAAACTACAGCGATGAATGTTACTCTATGTTCAGCAATACTTGCACTTCTATCAATAAAATATACCACTATGAGTAAAGCTAGCGGTAGGCTTTGCTTTTTATCAGATATCTTACCTTCGTACCAATATAAGAAGAAGCTCGTTTTCCTATTTTTACTTCGTTTCGATCATTTTTATCCACGGATTTAAAAAAAATTATGTTTAGTTAAGTTTATTCAATTTTATGTTTAACAAATTTATTTAAAAATGAAATTTCACTACATGAAATATGTCCGGGATCTTGAGGTACAAATGCATGGTACTTTCGAGTGTTTTTGACACCTCTCGCTAATTTGAACCAAGGTTTCAGCGTATTTCTTTTGCTTTTCTTTTGGGTGTTTTAATTTGCTAAATGTTTACAGCATACTTACCCGCATAGACAATGGTTTTTAAGTCTAATATGTATTGATTAATATGGTATAAATATTCTATGCTCGTATACATATCTATTATTAACAAGTAAGGAATCCCAAGTTCGAGTGGAATCGAAAATTAGATACTCATCTGCTTTCATTGGTTGTTTGCGTTTGACCGAAACACTGTGTATTTTATATAAGCGGGTTGCCGCATAAAGTGGGCGTAGTCACGCCCATTTTCAAAATTTTTATCAATGATCCGACTAAGCGTATACATAAATATACTCGTTAGTGAAAAATTGTATCAATGTGTTACTTTTAGTTACAAAAATGTCACGTTACAAATTTCTGAAGAGCATTCTAGAAACATCTTTGTTAAAAAGAAGGCGGGGTCATAAACCGATTTCGAACGTGTATTACAAGTAAACAAGTGACAAAAGTGTATACACCAAGCTTAGTCATTTATTTGCAACATCCCATGGAAAAGGTCCATGTGATGGATTGGGTGGCACAGTTAACGACACGCTTCTCGAGTCAGCGCACAGAGACCACTTGTGAACCACACTAAGGAACTAAGGAACTGTAGGAAAGGTGGCAGGGTTTTTCAAAAATATTTCTTTTGGATACGGTAAAGATGGAGATTACAACAATGAAGATAGTTTTCTAAAACCCCGTTTCAAATTAGCGAAAGATATAAAAAAAATACTCGGGAGTACCATGTATATGTACTTGAAGATCCCCGACATATTTTATGTAATGAAATTTCATTTTTAAAAGAATTTGTTAAACATAAAGTTTACTAAACTTAACTAAACATTAATTTTTTAAATCCGTGGATAAAAATGATCGAAACGAAGTAAAAATGGGAAAACGAGCTTCTTCTTATATTGGTACGAAGGTAAGATATCTGATAAAAAGCAAAGCCTACCGCTAGCTTTACTCATAGTGGTATATTTTATTGATAGAAGTGCAAGTATTGCTGAACATAGAGTAACATTCATCGCTGTAGTTTCTTTAATCATGCCTGTCCCAAAAATCCGAAAGTGGGCTTTGGTTCTTGATTGATAGGTCTCTTTGTGGTATTAAATTGCAAATTTTCTGAGTAGGAGAACACCGCGAATTACAACCTCACAATCTTGTTTTTATGCTTCCAATATAAAATGTAGCAATATGGTACCATTTTATAATAGCCTGGAATTTTCTGGTTCTAATGCCTTTTAAATCAGTCAAATACGACTTATAGTTCCCGAGATATTAATATTTTACCCAAAAATCACATCAAACTTTAACTTAATATATAAACTTAAAAAAAAATAAATTTTTAAAACTAAGTATACAGAAAATCTTAGAAGTCGTGCGGCTATCGATTTATGCTGGATTCGCAAAAATCGCAGCTAACTTTTTTTTTTTGATCGATTTTAAATATTCAGACCCAATAACAAAAACTTACAATCACTCTTATTTATTCCAGGGAAATTAGTCAGTTCTTATGAAAAATATTTGCTATCGAAAATAATTGGGGATATATTTTGTGTTCGAAAACATCTGCAGAAAATATTTAATGCTACAATTTTTCACTTACCAGTTTTAAATGTTGTCATCAAGCCATCGGAATCACCACCATGATGATAATCAAATAATGACGTTTCAAGCAAATCCTTGTTATTGTAACCGAGCAGATTTTTCATCCTAAAAATGTATGTTAATGCATATGTATATAAAATAGAAAAGACTAATATTGCATATGTTGTTTCAATAGTTTACTTCTCATCCGCGTATATAAATTTCATATCCAATGAGTGTTTCGTAAAAAATGTGGTGCTACCCAATGGTATTTCGATATTTGATGGATGCGGTATGGGTCGGCCGATAGCAACCAGCACACGATCGCCTTTCTCATTGGCCACCAAGTGTCCGGTTATGTGTATGACCTAGTGATCGAATAGATGATTTTATTTTATTATATAAATTAGATATGTAATAAAAATAGGATCAATATATGTATATATATATATACTTTATATGATGCGCTTTTTATGTTTATACTTCGTCCACGACTTGTTAAGGTGCACTTAAAACGAACAAAAAGATCACGATGATCTGTTGAGAGTTCTTCGTCAACAATTTTCTTATCCTTAATCTTATCGGACAAGACTGTACGCTTGATATTAAGCGCATCTTTAAGTTCGGAATGATCACATTGGTGGCTGTATTCCCATACTTGTTGGCCAATGACGTCAATCTGTAATGTTGAAGCAAAAAAAAGCATTACTAGTTTGTAAGTAGAATTGGCATTAGGTCAAATGTAACCTTGGCTAAGCCCAAATAATCGGTGATGTTGTCCGAAACATAGGTGATATCACCATCGTTTGTTAGAATAATCATAAATCCATCCAAAGTCTGCTTTATGAATTGATTTGCGTCTGCACTTTTTACCAAATCAAATTTCTCTTTGGGGTTTTCGGTTGTGGCATCGGTGGAAATTTGATTGGAATTGTCATCAGTATCAATATTTAATTTTAAATCCTCAACAATATCCTGTACTTGTGGAACTGAAAAATTTTATAAACAATTCGTTATCATGTTATAGCAAGTGTCGCACATTCAATAAAAAAGTGTTTAGTTTGATTTGTGTATGTGCACTTACTCATCTTAAGCATTTCGCGTATCTTTAGAAAAGCTATGGCAATGCGCATTACCGAAGCTTTATCCAATTGGTTGACGTCTTCCTTGCGAAGGGGCAGTATCTGTGCCAATTCACAAAATATCTCCGTTTCGCGCGAACGTCGACATCTAGCCGCATCACGCGACTTTTCCTTACGTTTCTCATTATTTCTGTAAGTAAACAATTAGAGAAAGTTAATAAATTAATTGCATGCTATGATGAGTTACGCTGCGCGCTTAATATTGGACTCATAAACCTTGTCTAAATTCTTCCGATACTCAAACCCACGTTAATCTATACGAACTCTTCAACTTGTTTGCCCAAAAATTTGAAGATTCTTTGATAAAAGTCATTTAAATAAAGATATTCTGTCGTTATAAGCGAGCTAAAGCAATCATGTAAGAAGCTGAGGCTCTATGTCTTATAATGGCGCTCACTATATATTTATGGCATACCTAAGATTTTGAGCCTTTTGCGCTATTACTAGTGACTAAAACAAGGATTTGCAAAGTTATCTTGCACATTTTACTTTTTTGCAGAAACTTGATTGCTCGCATCGATTGATTACTATCACAGCAAAGCTACCTATACCCTGCAAAAAATGCGATTAATCCGGGACGTGTCCGGGATCAATCGCAAGGGAGCATGCGACTAATACAATTTTACATCCCTTTATATGGAGTGAATTGATCGCATTTGTTCGAGCATGTCTATGAAGAGACTAATTGTTCAACTTGTATACCCTAACGGGTACCAATGTAGATTAATCACTAACATACGGAACGGGTACAAATGTAGATCAATAGCTTTCATCCCGAACGGGTACGAATGTAGATCAATCGCTTTCATCCCGAACGGGTACGAATGTAGATCAATCGCTTTCATCCCGAACGGGTACAAATGTAGATCAATCGCTTTCATCCCCAACGGGTACAAATGTAGATTTTTTCTTAAAAAATTGTAAATGTTCAAAGATTATATAATGTTTTACTTTTGTAAAAAAATCTCAATAAATAAATTTAAAAAATTTTAAGTTTTGAGTATGCATTATATGAGCGTAATGTAAAGAATTTTTTCATAGGATATTTTAAGCAACATTTTGTTAAAATTGTTATTTAAAAAGGGTGTTCAATTCGTTTTACCGGTTGTTCTACAATTTTTTAAATACATTGCATATTTTTGTAAAATTTCTACATTTAAGGAATCTAGATTTGTACCCGTTCGGAATGAAAGCGATTAATCTACATTTATACCCGTTCGGGATGAAAGCGATTAATCTACATTTATACCCGTTAGGGACCAATTGGTCTACAATTAGTCTACATATATACCCGTTCGGGAACAATTGGTCTACAATTAGTCTACATTTATACCCGTACGGGAACAATCGGGGACTAATTGTGGACCGATTGTTCTCGAAAGAGATCAATCCGGGACAAATATCTTTCGGTATTAATCGCACATTTTTTTGCAGGGTATGTATACTAAATTATATACGGCCACTAAATTATATAGCTGCATCACTGTTTCATCGAATGTGCTATGTATTTATGTACGAAAGCAACTCAGCAAGGCTTGTGTGTACGTGTGAAAACAGAAGAGAAAAAAATTACACGGGTGCCTATGGGATGGGCACCATTTCTATACATTCATATATCCAAAGTTACCCTGCAGTAAATTTGTTTCACTGCTGAGGGATCAGTGATGATTCTTTGTTGAATATTCATCACTGTCGTCATAACTCAGTATATTTTTATTTGTTCTTGTTTTTTTTTCTGAGGAAAGCAAACCATTTATATGAAAAATTCATCAGTCTTTATATGAAAGTATTCACTGATGCCTCCTCGTCATAGGTGAATTGCATCAGTGATTCATTAAGGATTCATTGCGGATTTTTACTGCAGGGTATTTGCATACATATATGTACATATATTACTTAGCAATATAAACATAAATTTAAATATTTTTTTTGCTACTAATATTGCCAGAAAAACATAATAGAAAACAAAGTTCAAAAACAGGTTTTTCTCTTGTTTTCCCCACTTTATGGAATTGTACCAAAGAACGTACTAAATTTAAATAAATTTATGCTAAATTTTAAATAAATTTTGATAGTGGATGGCAGCGAAGGAATCTAAGTTTGTATTGAAACCATGAAAACGGTTCAACGGCAGTATCTTTGGATTGTTTTAATTGCCCAGTACTGAGGAATCTGGATGTGTGCAGTTTGACAAATATTTGCGTACCTGGGACTTTGTCACCATTGCTTACTCAAAAATCACTACTCCCTGCACACGGTAGGCAGGAAGCGACGATAGGTTGCATGAAAATGTCGAGAAAAAAGGAAAGTGGGGTTGTGTTATGTGATGTTTATAGATGAAACATCCGTTGAAATTAAAATCCGAGCTGCTCCTTTTTCAAGGATATCCACATTTTTCGTTTTTTTTTGAAAGGATCAAATATAGAGGAAATCGAAAATTCGCCACCGTCCAAATTTTTCCTATTTCAATACATTATTTGGTCGCTAAGGGATACAAAAAAGGTATTAAAAAGAAAAAAGGACACCTGTAGTGGAAAAATCCAATGTGAACAGGACCTAAAGGATAACCACTGAAATATAAAATAACACAAAAAGTACCCACTTTAATTTGCGTATAACTCCTAAAATGTTAACTCTACGTGAAAATTCCTAATAATATGTTTCATTCAGAATAAATAAGGGAATATTTCTTTGATATACAATTTTGTTGTACCTGCAGTGGTTGATGCACTTTGGTCCATCTAAAGTAAAAATTTAAAAAAAAAAGTACTTTTTTTATGGTGCTATTTTAAGTTCAAATATTTTTCTAGTTTATGTAAATATTTTAATCTAATGATCCAATTCTCATTCTTACATATCTATACGTTAATATTAAAAAGAATTAGAGCTGAAATACGCGCTAGGGGTGCACGGTGGGCGGTAAGCAACAAAAGGTTGCATGAAAATATTGAAAAAACGATCGCCGGCTAAAAACTTACGTAAAATGATATTCTAATATACTTCATAAACACACAGCAAGCGTGAATAAAATCTCCAACATTTTTTTTAAACGAAAATTAGTACCAGCACACAGCTAGGCACATATTCGTTGGGCCATCGTTTTTACGATATTCCCATGCAACCTATTGTTGCTTCCCGCCCACCGTGCACAGCGGGCGCGTATCTCAGCTCTAACTCTTTTTTAGTATTAACGTATAGATATGTAGGAGTGAGAGTTGGATCATTAGATTAAAATATTTACATAAACTAGAAAAATATTTGAACTTAAAATAGCACTATAAAAAAAACGTACTTTTTTTGAAATTTTCACTTTAGATGCACAAAAGTACATTAAGCACTGCAGGTACATCAAAATTGTATATTAAAGAAATATTTCCTTATTTATTCTGAATGAAACATATAATAAGGAATTTTCACGTAGAGTTAACATTTTAGGAGTTATACGCAAATTAAAAAGGGTACTTTTTGTGTTATTTTATATTTCAGTGGTTATCCTTTAGGTCCTGTTCACATTGGATTTTTCCACTACAGGTGTCCTTTTTTCTTTTTAATACCTTTTTTTGTATCCCTTAGCGACCAAATAATGTATTGAAATAGGAAAAATTTGGACGGTGGCGAATTTTCGATTTCCTCTATATTTGATCCTTTCAAAAAAAACAAAAAATGTGGATATCCTTGAAAAAGGAGCAGCTCGGATTTTAATTTCAACGGATGTTTCATCTATAAACATCACATAACACAACCCCACTTTCCTTTTTTCTCGACATTTTCATGCAACCTATCGTCGCTTCCTGCCTACCGTGTGCAGTAACATACATACATACATATTTAATAAAAATCAAGCTGACAAAGTAATCGATCGCTCTTGTGGTGTTTGTTCGTGTTGCAATCGCAACAAGTCAAATGAGACTCAAATAAACGAATATCGTACAATTTTGTTCCATAAGTACATACGAATGTATGTACATACATAGTATCTATGTACATGAAGATTTGTGTGCTACAACACGCCAAGGGCAAGATCGATAGTATCGACACGATACTAACATAGTCGAAGATATCACATCCGCGACATTGACCCCGATTGGCGACGGTCAAGGTTTATCCAACTTAAGGTTATATTACTTCCGTTTTCATGTGTTTCTTGCTATTGTTGTTTAATTCAAATATGTTAAATGTGTTTTATTTCCGGTTCTACTGAATCGATCGAATTACTTCCTTTGCCAAAAATTAATGTTTTTTTTGGGGACGTTTAACATGCCGGCCAAAAGCAGTTACATTAACCCTAATCACCGAATTTTGAAAAGTTACGTAAAACCGAAAGTGAGACTCTGAGGCTCACCTATGGGGTATGGTATTTGTTTTTTGGTATTTGTTTTTTACTTTTATTTATGCAGTAATGAATGCAGAAGCATTTTTATACATTCTTATAACGGTTTATGACAATTTTTTTAGTACTAGCTGGACCCGTGCGCATCTTGCGCAAAAAATTATAAAACATACGGCGCCAGTCGATATACATAGTTTCTGTTCTCACGCCCATTTTAAAAAACTTATATTTATTTGGTTTTATGTCTACAGTGGAAGTTATGGAATTTTCAATGAATTACTTATGTATATGTTTGATAAACATATCGCATAAAATGTTCTATTATACCTACATATAAATATGTATGTGTATTATATATTTATATATATTACATATATTTTTATATATACATATGTACATACGTGGTCCCTGCCGACTTGGGTAATTTTTTTTCCACACATTTGCCTTGGCAAGCAAATCAGTGGTCCAAGCTTACTCGATTTATCTGTTACAGTTCTTGAGCTTTTACTTATAAATCTTTGGAAATTTGCTCCTCTTGGCCCATTTTTCAAAATTTCAGCACGTTTCCTCATAACGGCATAACGTCATTTCATCACTCGGGCTTTATTAGTGACTGAATTATCATGTTTTGCGTGTTTTTCGAAATACACACATATGCCTTATTTTCAACCCCAACTTTCTCTGTTCCCATTAGAATCTGTGTACCAAATTTCATTAAAATATTTCTATTTTTGTGCAAGTTAGAGTGTATACGGCCGGACGGACGGACATGGTTCAATCATTTTTTTCATCCTGATCCTTTTGATATACTCGTATATATTAAGGTGGAGTGAAATTTTTTTTTTGGAAATTCAATTTGTTCCAAAGCCATAACGGAAACTTTCTAGCCCAGAAATAAGCCTGTAAAATTTTATTGACCTACTCTCATGTTTAGAGGTGCCCCCAGCCCCACAAATTTGAAAAAAATAGCACGATCTGGTACAAATGTGAAATTTCTACAATTATGAAATCAAAAAAACGAAGTATGAAGATTGATAAACAGGCTAAGTTGAATATAAAAGTGATTTTTTTTTTTCGAAACAACAACAACCAAAGTTATTAAAGGTCAAAGTTTATATTATGCATTTTTTAAATTGCAATTACTTAAAAACTACTGAACCGATTACAAATATTTTTATACCGTTCGATAGGTATTTTCAATCCCTTTAATTTGATATACATTTTATGTGGGTTCCATAACACTCCCCGCTGCGGGGGTCAACCCCCCTTTTACCCCCCTTACTTTTCATATAAAGTACCACGCCCAATAAAACACCGTTTCGCATGCATAGCTAATAAACACCTTTAAAACGATGCCTTAATTATTAATTTTGGTAAATTATGTGAGCAGAAAAAGGGATATTTATAAAACACCAATTAGAAATAATATATATGATGATATAAAGATAAAAAAGGTAATTTCATAAAATAGGGGATATTATTGAACTGCAATTTTCACACATTTTTGTAGTTGTTGAATGTTCATTATAAATGGTATTATTACATCTGTTATAAATTTGTTTTCGTGCACACAATGAGAAAAACTAAGAATCAAATGAATATGAATAAATATTTCATATGATCGCCTCTAATATATATTCTCCGCGATCAAATTTAAAAGTTTTAAAACGCAACGTTCGTGGTGAAATTACTGACGCATAAAAGCAGACGATCGTTCGTTTCCCTATCTGAACGCATCTTTTCCGTAATTTAGAAACTCAGTAAACATAAAATGGTAAGATTTTAATGGTTTTGATATTGCTCACTTTACCGTTCTCCATAATTTTATGACATCATATGATCTAAAGATCTATGGTTAAATACGACGAATTCACCAAAATCCGGGGGAAGTATGGTGAGTTAATAATGCAAAAACCTCACTGGATAAACCTTGTAAACAACGGATTCAAAATTTAGTTGAATTCTAGAAATGTAAGCTTATTACGATAAAGATACTTAAGGTGAGTCTTTGAGGCTCACTTTCGGTTTTTCGTTACAATTTTATACGATTGCAAAAAAAATTGTTAAAATAAATAAATAGCCCAAAGATCAACATTATTTCATAATTTATGAACACAAATGGAGGAATACCCAAAATTTCAAGCAAAAAGCTTTTTTGGTTTACGAATTATTCGCTTTTAAACTTTAAAGTGAGACTGGGCTCACTTTAGAGGATTAGGGTTAAGGTGGTATAAACTAAGTACTGGATGGAAGTGACCCCAATTACGTACATAGGGTTAATACAATTATTAAGTGGACACCCTCCTCTCAAGCCAAAGACATTGGTGCCTTTCTTTTTTTACAAATTACTTTAATTGAGTTGAAAGCAAGGATGCTCAACAAACTATCAAAATATGTTTTCGTTTGTTAACATGGTATGTTAACAATTGTTAACATGGTATGTTAACAAAACGGATATGCAACCGTTAACGTTATCAACGAAATAATTCAACAAAACTGATTTCGTTAACGTTGAAACAAAAACGGTCAACAAAAAAGTTTCGTTTATTTAATTTAACGAGCACAGGCCCAGGTTATATTTTATTTTTTATTTTTTAGAAACTAGAAAAAAACTTTTTAAGCATGGATGTAACTACAGCTGTTTCACCTTAGATCCCTCTAAGACTCATCAGGTTACTTTTGCTTCTGCCAAGACTCGAACTTGCGCACCTTGCAGTACAATAACTACAGTTCTAACCGCTGAGCTATTGCCTGCCTTCGACATCTGATAGAAAATTTGTTGCTAGTTTCTTTCCTACTATAATTCGTTTCTAACTTATGCACATACATATGTACGTACGTAACAAATTTTCTATCAGATGTCGAAGGCAGGCAATAGCTCAGCGGTTAGAACTGTAGTTATTGTACTGCAAGGTGCGCAAGTTCGAGTCTTGGCAGAAGCAAAAGTAACCTGATGAGTCTTAGAGGGATCTAAGGTGAAACAGCTGTAGTTACATCCATGCTTAAAAAGTTTTTTTCTAGTTTCTAAAAAATAAAAAAAATAAAAAAAAAAAAGTTTCGTTTTTTTTTTTGTTTTGGCAATGCTTTAACGAAAAGCAAAAGAAAGGTTGCCACTTGTAAGAAAAATTACTAACCATAATCTGAAAAACAACCAAATTAACAAAAAACTACCAAATTTGATTTTTATGTGTCATGTATCAAATGTCGAGGATATTTTTTTTGTCGGGTAGTATTATACATGTGCTTTTGTAAACTCAAAGCCAATCTTTTTCTTTTTGACTTTACATTAGCCCCATTCTTTTGCACGAAAGTTCGAAAAAATACAAAAACAACAAAAACTAAGCCAACTGGCTATGTTAAGCGCGTCGAACTGAAAGCGTTTATCTGTTTGTCAACCTGCAACAGCAGTGTTACTTTGGAAAAGAACGAATAGAAACATATAATTTTTGGAATCTATGTTTTTGGAACGTATGTTCTTGTAGCATAAACATCAACCAAGTGCATAAATATCAGCCGATCGTATTCTTTTATACAGAGGTATACAGAGGCTGCACCAAGCGGACTCTACCGGTAACCATCGGTAACTACCGCAACAACCGAACTCTGCAGGTGATTGCCGGTAACACAACCGAACTCTGCTGGTGAATGGCAAAAATTCGAATCCGCCCGAAGCCATCTAACGGGAGTGGTTGTAATAAATATTTAGCAAGTTGAGTGTTCTTTTCACGGTCGCGTAATAGAAAAATCAACGATTGTTAAAATTAATTCGATATCGCTAAAAACCAAAAGAATCATTACCTGTGTTCAATAACAAAAAATTTTTACGAATTTTTCATAAGAAATGTCATTTTCATATGGAGAACTGTCATTTTTTACGAAAAATTCGTATCAATTTTTTTGTTATTGAACACAGCTGTTACCTTTTAGTTTGAATTACTTTTTATCAAAAATGGTAATTTCAACAGTAAAAGATAAGGCGCAACTATACAGGTCCTAGCAGTTAAAAGAGAATACGTAATTGCCTTTCGATGACCGTTTTTGATAGATGTTAAGAACAGTGTGTGTTATGTGTTAGTTGAAAAGCGCCACTGAACACTAAAGCTCTTCCGCGGAGTAAACGGATGAAATACCAAAACGAAACACAATATTTTGACATTTATTTAAAACAGGAAAAAGAAGAACGATTTTCAAATAATTTACCATTATCATTGAGTCATAGTACAAAATAAAAAATTTACCACTTGTAGCGTTTTTTATGATTTAATTACTGGGATGTCTCGGCAACTCTGTTTATAACTCGCTAGAGCATTGCCAACTCAAAAATAAACGCACTCAACTTTTCAACGTTTCAGCGTTAACGATTGGGTTTCGTTAACGTTAAAAACGAAACGGAAATTATTTTGAAAATTTTTATAACGTTGAAAACCTAAGTCGTTTCAACAAAAACGACTTTAACATTTCGGTTAGCGTTAAAATTAACGTTACGATGCATCCTTGGTTGAAAGTGAAAAAGTGTCGAGAGAGAATTTTGTCATAACGCAATACGAATACGAAAGTACATACCTACACACAAACATGCATGTGTACATACCCTGCAGCGAAAGTCCAAACTAGTCAGCCAACCTACCAGTTAACTGACTAGATAAATTATGGGAGTTGCCCAACTAGATTCATAGGGGACAAATTGAGATTAGTTATGAAACAAGAAGTTTTGCAAAAAAAAAAAGGGGTCTAAATTAAAAACGAATGTATCCGGGGTTTCTGGAGGTTGCAATGAACACGTATGCAGTAAAAGTAAAGCAACTTCTTTATTGTTGTTGTAGTATGCGAACCCTGCGTAGTAGGCCCCTTGTAGATTTAGTTGGTTGCAAATTGTTAAATCATTAAATAAGGTGAATGCCACAAATATAACATAGTTTGAGATGTTAATATAGCCCTGTATATTAGATACTACTTCAGCCATAGAAAAAAGTACATGATATGTTTGTATAAAGTCAGAAAATCATCAATATAAAAGTCAAGCTTAGAATGGTCAACGTGTTACTTATTCACAATGTTAATGTTAATTTTCCTAAATATTTAATATACAGGATCACAATCTAATGTGCCTGAATTCTTTAATTTAAATATCATATTCTAATAACTAAATAAATGTATTAGAAACTTTATTTTGCAATTTTTATTTTCATTGGAGTAGCATGTAAAACTAGTCAGTCAACTGGTATAGTTCTGATATCTACACTGATTAGTCAGCAAATTGGTATGATGCTGGTGTGTATACTGACTAGTCAGTCAAGTGGTATGATGCTGGTGTGGATACTGACAATTGCCATTTCCTAGGTCATCACCGTGTTAAAAATACCAGTTGCTAATATGGAAAAAAGATAGATGGCTGACTAGTTGAGCTGTATGGCCAACTACACCTTTTTCAGTTTAAATTCAGAAAGTTCCAATTGATATTCAGAATTTCCAATTGATATTCAGAAAATTACAATTGAAATTCAGAATTTCCATTTGAAATTCAGAAAGTTACAATTGAAATTCAGAATTTCCATTTGAAATTCAGAAATTTGCATTTGAAATTCAGAAAATTACAATTGAAATTCAGAAAATTACATTTGATATTCAGAAAATTCCATTTGAAATTCAGAAAATTACATTTGAAATTCAGAAACCTTCCTCACAGCACAAAACAGTTTTCTGAATTTCAATTGTAATTTTCTGAACTTCAAATGTAACTTTCTGAATTTCAAATGGATTTTTCTGAATTTCAAATGTAATTTTCTGAATTTCAATTGTAATTTTCGGAATTTCAAATGCAATTTTCTGAATTTCATATGGAAATTCTGAATTTCAATTGTAACTTTCTGAATTTCAAATGGAAATTCTGAATTTGAATTGTACTTTTCTGAATATCAATTGGAACTTTCTGAATTTAAACTGAAAAAGGTGTAGTTGTCAATTAGTTTACTGCAGGTACCTACAAATGACAAATGTTCGATTAAATTAAATGCATAAATTCTTACAATGTCTGAATGATGGTAGGAGAAAAAAATTCATAATAAACTAGCTGACCCGGCAAACTTCGTTCTGCCCAAAATAGATTTTTTTATTAATTTCTATTTCAAAAATTGTTATTACACCGGTATTATTTTTAATAGAAAATTAACGATTTTTCACTACTTCATTGTGTATACAACTTCAAAAATATATAATTTTGGTATTCAGTTTAAGGCTGCACGATACACAACATTTTTAGTTTTCTGTTCCGGATATTTATTTTCACTGAGTATTGGTTATTTTAACTAAGTAAGTAAGAGTATTGATATAGTATACCTCCATAATGGTTTTCAGGCCCCTCCTCCAACCCTTTTATATATATTCAGCCTCAAAAGTTTAGTACGTATGGGAGGTGCAATGCCCCATTTTTCGATAAATCTTTTTTTTTTTGGGTGAACATGGTATTGATATCGTATATCTGCATAGTGATTTCTATGTACATGCCATGAACGCTTTTAGGGATATTTAGCTTTAAAAATTAAGAACGCGTGCCACGCCCCCTTTTCCCAAAACTACTTTTTTTTTCATAAGCATGCTATTGATATCGTAAATCTCCTGATCAATTTTCAGGTCCCAACCTTTTGTAGATATTCCGCTTGAAAAATTAAGTTTGTATGGGAGGTGCCACGCCCCCTTTTCCGATAACCTACACTTTTATGCGCAAAAATTGTTTTGATATCACATAGCTCTGTACCAATTTCCAGGTCCCTGACTTAAATCCTTTTAAAGATATTCAGCTTAAAAAATTAAGTGTTGTTGGGAGGTGCCACGCCCCCTTTTCGTATAACTCCTATTATTTTGCGTTAATATGGAATTGTTATCGTTTATCTCCACGCCAATTTCCAAGTCCCTAGCGTAACAATTTTAGAGATATTCAGCATGAAAAATTAAGTTTGTATGGGAGGTGCAACGCCCCTTTTTCCGATAACCCCCCACGGTAGGCAGGAAGCGACGATAGGTTGCATGAAAATGTCGAGAAAAAAGGAAAGTGGGGTTGTGTTATGTGATGTTTATAGATGAAACATCCGTTGAAATTAAAATCCGAGCTGCTCCTTTTTCAAGGATATCCACATTTTTTGTTTTTTTTGAAAGGATCAAATATTGAGGAAATCGAAAATTCGCCACCGTCCAAATTTTTCCGATTTCAATACATTATTTGGTCGCTAAGGGATACAAAAAAAGGTATTAAAAAGAAAAAAGGCCACCTGTAGTGGAAAGATCCAATGTGAACAGGACCTAAAGGATAACCACTGAAATATAAAATAACACAAAAAGTACCCACTTTAATTTGCGTATAACTCCTAAAATGTTAACTCTACGTGAAAATTCCTTATTATATGTTTCATTCAGAATAAATAAAGGAATATTTCTCTGATATACAATTTTGATGTACCTGCAGTGGTTAATGCACTTTGGTCCATCTAAAGTGAAAATTTCAAAAAAAAGTACTTTTTTTATGGTGCTATTTTAAGTTCAAATATTTTTCTAGTTTATGTAAATATTTTAATCTAATGATCCAATTCTAATTCTTACATATCTATACGTTAATATCAAAAAGAATTAGAGCTGAAATACGCGCTAGCTGTGCACGGTGGGCAGTAAGCCACAATAGGTTGCATGAAAATATCGAAAAAACGATCGCCGGCTAAAAACTTACGAAAAATGATATTCTAATATACTTCATAAACACACAGCAAGCGTCAATAAAATCTCCAACATTTTTTTTAAACGAAAATTAGTACCAGCACACAGCTAGGCACATATTCGTTGGGTCATCGTTTTTACGATATTCCCATGCAACCTATTGTAGCTTCCCGCCCACCGTGCACAGCTAGCGCGTATCTCAGCTCTAACTCTTTTTTAGTATTAACGTATAGATATGTAGGAATGAGGGTTGGATCATTAGATTAAAATATTTACATAAACTAGAAAAATATTTGAACTTAAAATAGCACCATAAAAAAAACGTACTTTTTTTGAAATTTTCACTTTAGATGCACAAAAGTACATTAAGCACTGCAGGTACATCAAAATTGTATATTAAAGAAATGTTTCTTTATTTATTCTGAATGAAACATATAATAAGGAATTTTCACGTAGAGTTAACATTTTAGGAGTTATACGCAAATTAAAGTGGGTACTTTTTGTGTTATTTTATATTTCAGTGGTTATCCTTTAGGTCCTGTTCACATTGGATCTTTCCACTACAGGTGTCCTTTTTTCTTTTTAATACCTTTTTTTGTATCCCTTAGCGACCAAATAATGTATTGAAATCGGAAAAATTTGGACGGTGGCGAATTTTCGATTTTCTCAATATTTGATCCTTTCAAAAAAAACAAAAAATTTGGATATCCTTGAAAAAGGAGCAGCTCGGATTTTAATTTCAACGGCTGTTTCATCTATAAACATCACATAATACAACCCCACTTTCCTTTTTTCTCGACATTTTCATGCAACCTATCGTCGCTTCCTGCCTACCGTGCCCCACTTTTATGCGTGGGAATGGTTTTGATATCATTTAGCTCTATACCAATTTTCAGCTCCCTACCTTGAACTGTTTTAGAGATAATCAGCTTTAAAAATTAAGGTTCTATGGGAGGTGCCACGCCCCCCTAACATTTTTAAATTTTTCCTTCGACTAAACCTTCGCGGGGTAACAACAAACAAACCCACCTAAGGAAGTATTTGATTTGGTTCAGCCGTTTTCAAGTTTTAGCGTTACAATTAAATACCAAATCATTTTTATATATATAGATTAAAGATTAATTAATTAATATCACTTACGAATAACCGATACAAAGGTTTTTTCCAGTGCTTAAAAAACTGGCATAAGTTTCATTTCTGTTGATTTTGATTTTGATTCCGCTTTTAAAAAAACAGAAGTCGCAGTTAATCAATATGAAAAAATATGAAAATGAACGATTTTGCCTGATTTTGATTTTGCGCTGATTTCATATTGCTCAAAATCAAAAGCGGCCTGATTTCAAAATAAACAATTTTGCCTGATTTTGATTTTGCGCTGATTTCATATTGCTCAAAATCAAAAGCAGCCAAATATCAAAATTAGCGATTTTGCCTGATTTTCATTTTGTGCTAATTTTGATTTTGCGCTGATTTCATATTGCTCAAAATCAAAAGAAACCAAATACGTATGTATGCGCATGTAAGCGTAAATAGCAAAACTGTGAAAGCATTGATTTTGATATTTGGCTGCTTTTGATTTTAGCAATATGAAATCAGCGCAAAATCAAAATCAGGCAAAATTGTTAATTTTAAAAAGCGACGAATATCAAAATCAAATAAAATCAAACATTTCACGACTTTTGCTAATTCCGACTTCAGTTTTTTAAACACTGGTTTTTTCCACAGTTCAAATTTAATTAATATACTTATGTATACATACTGTATACTTAATGCAATTTTTTAAATTTGGCAGCAAACCTTCTTCCGACAATTTATTTTTAAGTTTAAAGAAAATGTAAAACATGATTCGCCCCAATAAATAAAAAAAAACGAGGATGATATCGCGGCGAGTGCGGGGAAAATCATTTTTTTTAAGTATTCGTCAATGAGTCTAAACTTCATATAAATTTTTGTCCCTATCGGAGAGGGTTAAGAGGTGGCGCAAAGGTGTCAAAGTTCAGATAACCATATGGACCCCTGTGCGACAGCTCTTAACCGCCTCCGATCAGGACCAAAATTCGACAATCGATTTTGGGCATTAGATACACAAAAAATTAAACTTAAATTTGAGTCTCCATAGAGTTTTCTGAAGTTTGGCCCTTAAACGTTTCCGATGGGGACAAAAATTTACATGCGATATCTTCGACTATATTAGCACCGACCTAGGGGATAACGTTGAGGAAATATGCTATAAAATTTGTCTGCATACATTTGGCGACCTCCCTAATGTTTACATACATACATATATACAAACTTACAGAAAATCCTCAATATCAGTGCACTCTATAAAGTGACATGGCTGATAATTATTCCGCTCATCGCCATAGCAATAAGAATACGACCATGGCGCATTTCCACGACAAGGTGGCCGGCCAAGCAGATTCTGTACACCACCAACCGAGTGGTGTGCTGGTACGTGTGACAAAGGCGCCAATGTGCTTTTAGTGTTACACAAAGGATGAGCTACAGCTTCGGACGGCGATGAGTTTTGCTTCCATTGATTTTGAGGCAAGCTATGGTGGGTTTGCTGAGTTAACGCCATCTGACAACTGGGAAGATATTGGTTTTTAAGAATTTGTTGCTGTTGTTGCTTCTGTGTGTGTAAAATTTGATGTTGTTTATACACATTTTCATAAGAATTTTCCTCCAGTGGATATGTTATACCAGGCACAGCTTCAAGCGCGGGATAAAAACGCGATGGATATAAAGTTACGCTGCCTAATTCTGCTTCTAGTGATAAGTTGGAAACGTGCGGAAGTGTAAAATCATATTGCTGAGCAGAAGCGTTCGTCGCACGAGCAAAATTTTG
The DNA here is from genome assembly GCA_960531455.1 of Urophora cardui. NCBI lineage: Eukaryota > Metazoa > Arthropoda > Insecta > Diptera > Tephritidae > Urophora > Urophora cardui. The sequence continues at coordinate 13,272,022 of OY482672.1, read as the reverse complement.
GCTTTGCTGAACTAAATACGACTGATCGTGATCGTGATATTGCTGCAACACACCACAGACTGGATTTTCCAGCTTTTCACATTCACATCCACTATTATTTTCAACGCAGCCACCGTTGTTGAAAATGCTTGTTTGTGTTTTTTGTTTTGGTATCACTCGTTCATGCATTTCAATATTCTTATTATTTGGCGTGTTCGCTGGTAATGAGTCAGCAAATTCCAAAGGCATCTTTTCTATGGTTAAATTTGTCTGAATTTGATTGGAATCGATCACTTTTGGTTGCTGATAGTATTGGTTTTGACACCCATATTGTTGACACTCATATTGTTGACATTCTACACACATATTATTCAATTGATTATCGAAGCTATCGCCATCATGGAGGGTATATGCGTCTCCAAAGAAATCAGCCAAGGTCAACCAGGAATTTGGATTTTCAAACATTTTTACAAAACCTTTAATTTACGTAGTTTTTACTAAGAAAAAATCTTTAAGTGAAGTTAAGTTTAGCTCGCAAATATTTGCAATATAACTGTTATTGGAGTTTTAATATTGTCTAACATGACTTTGCACCTTCACACTTTTTAATTTTTTTTTTTTGGTAAGTCCGTTTATTTATTTTCAAAAGAAGTAAAAGTGTACACAGTTGTGTTTATAACAATAAAAACGAAATTAATTTCAAGTAGACTGATTTCAATTTAATAAAAAATTTAATTAAAGCAAAATACTCTTCTTCATTCGAGTATGCTATGAAGTATAATCTTTTAATCTTTTTCTTAAACTCATAGTCTGGCTGGCATAAATGAGCGCATGAACCCTTATCAGCAAAACAACACAGTGATGATAAGATATGGAACAGTTTGGGCGCCAGGGTAAAATAGGAGGCAGCATTGGCAAGAGCGGTAGCTACCAAAATATACAATTGCACCGTATCTTAAGGAGTTTTTTAAGTAATTGTCACCCATTTCTTTCAACATATTTCCAAATCTCAAAAAGAAAGCAAACCAATGATTTCGTTTAAGAAGCAATGCGCATATTAAGAAAAAAGCTTGGCCTTAAATTTGTCAGTGTTATTTTTTTTTCTAAGTTTATTAATATTATCAAACAAAACAAGCAGTTCACTCAACGGAAGATAAGAAAGTCTCACACATATGTACATACATACGTACATTAGGCCGTCTCGCCTTATAGGGACGCAAAAATAAAGTTCACCGTGATGTCTCTTTGGAATATGAGAAAAATAAATTTTAGCGACATCTAGCGGCGTCCAAAAAAAATTAAAAAATGTTCCGGAAAGGTTTTCCAAAAAGACATCATATGTGGGGGCGTACTGCGCACTTTATTTTTTGCGATACGGTCTAATGTACATACCTTCATATCGAGCCCTAACCGCCATAAAAGTGTATCCGGTAAAAAGTAAATTTTACAGCAGGTTTTTTTTAATTTTCTTTACATGCAGTTTGTATGCAGCCGTGAAATTTATTTACTCTATAACTTCGAAACGGCACATTTCATCGCTATGAAATTTTGGGAGTTGATGCGTGTTAAAACAAGTTATTGTTTTCCATAAAAAGGCTAAAAACGATAATTTTGTTGGTTACACTTTTTTGGCGGTTAGGCCTCGATATGTGAAATCAAAAGCTACCAATAGGCAGCACTGAAACCGGTTCACAGTTTTTTTCCAGTGGCTGTGGTGTAGTAAGTAGAGTGTTCGATTGTTATAGCAGATGTTGCGGGTTCAATGCCCAGCCCGGACCAAAACCGAACATTAAATTTAATTACTTAATTCTGCAAATCAAGAATACCCAATTACATATTTGGTTTTCAAAAACAGCGATCTCCTCCCCTCGGCAGTGGGGTAGTGCAGTGGGGTAGTGCAGTGCAATAAAAAAAGCTTCGCACTTTCGATGCCGACATTAAATTGTAGATCTTTCCAATTAGTAGGAAAAACAAAAATTAAGGAGCAAGCCTCAAATTGGGAGAGAAGCTTGGCCTTAAAACTCGTTGTGTATTATATACGGCCGAATACATATTACTTATATACGTTTTATTATTGTTTATTTCAATAACTAAGTATTTGTTTCAATTAACTATAGTGGTTTTAGAAACGCATCAGAATAGTAAGTTGCAAATGTGAGAGCGTGAAAATGATAAACAATAAAGCTCACATTTCTCGAACAAAAGCATTATATAAGATAGCTTTAGAATTTGTATATACCCTGCAGGGAACTCAATAACTAGTGAGCAAAATTTCTAGTTCCGAACTAGCGAAAAGGTGTCAAAAGGGTACTAGATCAATTGTAGTTAGACCCTCACCAGTTCAGAAGGAGTGAATTGAGTGACCATTATAAAACACACTTTGATTTGTATGCAATTTCGAAGTGACAAAAATTCTATGAAAATTTTTCGTTCGTTCAATTGCCGTCGGCTTTGTATATTTCTGCAATTCTCAGATGTTTAGTGAAGCATTTTATATAAAGAGTTTTATATTTGCATCTTGTATGAAAAAATGTTCCCCTAATTATGCTTTTCCGATCCCTTGGGCTTATTTTTAATTTTTTTTTTATTTTATTACTTTTTAAATATTATTGTAAATTTTTATTAAATAAATAAATAAAAAAATATTAGTTAAAAAAAAAATAAAAAAAAAAAATTACCATCCACCTTAACACCGACAGGATTCGAACCCGCGCCCCTCAGAATCTGGGGTTCAGATTGAAAGGCACATGCGTTAGCCAGTCGGCCATCGCGCCACTTGCATGAAGTGTGTCAAAGTCTGCACTTAAGCGGCAGATGTAAAACTGTAGCTCCCACTAGTAGTGTCGAAAAATGCACTAGAAGCGACCTGGTTCGGAACTAGAGATTTTCCCTGCAGGGTATAAACAAAAGAAACACAATCACATCAACATACTAGATAGCAAAGACAGGGTGTCACTAATGTCACTGTTGTTGGTAAGTGGTTTGTGAAAAGGAAAATTGAAAATAAATCAAAATAAGAGACGCAGGTAGCCTAATATCATGTTCAGACATAAAAATTAATTAAGTCAATTGGGGTTGATTGAACATCTTTAGATTTGGTGTTCAGACATATTTAATTTACTTGGCCCATTTAACAGGTCGGCTCAAGATACATACACACATACACGCCGTGAGCTGAATATCAAACTCTCGTGACCTAAATGTCAAAATTGCAAGGAGGACGAAATAATTTGACATTCATCTCACAATTTTTACCAATCGTAAACACGAATGCATGTATAAAATAAGCAGAAATAAAAACAAATTTGATAGGTGATGAAGAAGAACAAGAATGCAGCTGATCTGACGAACCAACCTGTTTAGTGGACACTGACGCTAATCACATTTCTCTTTTCATGACATTTCATTTTACTTATGAAACAAGCCTTTTAACAGGGTTGCATGCAGAATTGTTCTTCATTAACAACTCATTAATTTCTAATGAAGCATTAACTTGGTCAATTTTTGTATGGTAAATTGAGAATCATTGGGCTTGAAAATTGAATGAAGGCTCTTAATGTTCAATTAAGGTTGTGTCTGAACATAACATAAGTAGTCGTTATAACATTGGATTACCAATCCAATTATGCGAGCTAGATTCTCGTTAAGACTGTCAAGAAAAAAGGAAATCTGAGAAGTCTACCAAAATAAACAATAATTTTCAAAATATAATTTTCCTTAAAAAGCACTGGCCAAGAACTCTAAAAAGGCAAATAAAGTTCTGAAAGTGGCCAAGTAAAAATAGGGTTTCTGTACAATTTTTTTATCCTTCTAAAAACAGCCGAAATGTTTTTGTTTTTTATTGTGACTTTATTAACACGTTGACTGCCAATGTATCATCGGTGATTACGACAAAAAACTACACCCAGGTAGAGGAACAAAATTACTTTTTGCTTTTGTCTTAAAACGGGATTTTTCACCAAGAGTAAAGTCATGCGGCCGATGCATCTGAGCATGTTTTTAAGCTGTGATGACCCGGCGACACGTGCTTTTTTATTTTAAAAGGTTTTTTTTTTTGTTTAATTTTAAGCGCCTATGCGTGTATCACCGTTGATACACAGGCACCTGGGGATGGGTTTTCGTTGTTGTTGTTGTTTTTGCTGTAGCCAATACACTCCCCGAAGGCTTTGGGGAATGTAGGGGAAGTAACAGTCCTTTGCGGGATAAATCCGTTACGCTCGGGTACTACTTTGTCCCTTCTGACACTAGCCCGACTGTCGTGCGAACGGTTTTCTTTGATCATAACCAACCTTCTAGGCCGGTGGATTTTAGTCGCCTCTTACGACAGGCATTACTTACCACGGGTATATTCGAAGCCCCAAACCCGCTGGGGTAGATGGTTTTTCGTCGTGAACACCGGTGATACAATGGCAGCAAAGGTGTTAAGATAAATATTCGACGATATCTAAATGTGATCCAAACAAAAATATCTTCCAAAAATACATCACTGCCTGAATGCGAATTGCGAGGAATTCATTCCGGGATGAATGAATTCCTTAACAACTCTGACACATATGTATGTATGTATGCATATGTACTTATGTATATATATAAATTTGTATTTTAATTAAAACAACGTCTGATGTAGTCAAACGACAAAGTAGGTCGCTATGTTTTTTTATTCAAAATAAAAAGAAACGCAATCAATACATGTGCTGACGAAATTTTTTAATCGAAATTTTAAGATCTACTTAAAAATATAATACTTTGATAAGAAGAAAACTACAAATATTCTACTTATATGCTTTTAGAAGTGACCTAAAAGAAATTGTGAAACTAAGAGCCTTTTCTATTCTGACGCACTTATCTGCATTTTTTCCAGGATTGTCAAAAATTTTTTTTTTCTTTTTTCATTCAATAGTACTACTTAATCCCAAGAATTTGCAATAACATTTTGAGTTATAATACTACATATACATACATATGTATATAGCAAAAAAAAATGTTTTGCGATTCACCGAAAATTTTCTTTTTCACAAAAACTTTTTATGTAAAAATGGGGAAAAAATGTTCATGCTTAAGTAGCCTGAAGCTAAAGATGAGCAAAGATCTAGATCAAAAAATCCTTAAAAAAATCAATTCCTTCAAGAAAGCTCGCATTGGGCAATACCGACTTCACAGCAAGAAATTCATTTTCCCGTAACTTACTAAATTAGAATCAGAAAACCAAAATTTTCTTCTGATTTATTCTGAACTACACCATTTCCAGATGAATTTTAGAAAACATTAACAGGATTTTAGAAAGTGAAAATTGGATTGGTTGGCAATACAATTTAAATTTTCCAAACTCCAATTGACTCTTTCTAAAATCCAGTTGATGCTTTCTACAATCCACCTGGAAATGATGTAGTGATGAGCAAATGATTTAGCCCAAATCCAAAACAATCGTATCTACGTATTCCACTGAGAAAATTCGCATTTGGCTGTTCCAAAAAACATGTCACAGATTTTTTTGCAACAACTTTTGTAGAAAACGTGAGCAAACGTTCGGAACGGGCATAACTCTGTAAGTCCCCAATTAGTAGAAAAAACTAAAATTAAGGAGCACACCTCGAATTGGGAGGGAAATACATATGCAGTAGATTCGGGTTTCGGGAGAACTTGATTATCTTCATGCAATTTTGAACCACGCTAATGTAAATACTACATATGAACACACCAAAGAAATGCAAGAAATTCCATTCGCTGGTCCTTCATTATATTAATATCAACTCGAACTTATCGCCTGAATTGGAAACTGCTAAAGGCACATGTGTAGAGGGGAAAGAATACAAAAGTAAGCGTCGAAAACACAAAAATGCTTACATTTGTACATACTAGACATATACGCCGCCGATTGACGCCGCCGCCGCCGCGCCGATTACCTTCATAATTGGCCGCCGCCGCCATAATCCGTGAAATCGGCGTATCGGCGCGGCGGCGTGCGCTGGCCCGCCATACCCGTATGGAGCGAGATGTGTACATATTTTCCTAGTTTTGCTAACTGCTAAAGTTCTTCAAAATTAAAAAAAAAAAAAAAAAAAAAAGAAGGAACCAATCGACGTGTTTTGACCTCAGGAACACGAAGCTGAATGCGGAAATGTTTTATTTTTTGCCGGTTAAAAGTTATTAACAAAAACGTTGGATGTTCCCTACTTTACTAGCCTCAGTATTAAAGAATTTAAGCTACTGGAAAATTTCAGTTCGTTGGCTTACATAATTTTTTCTCTCTCTTTTATTTAGTCCTACTTCTCGAGGTCTGTTGCTAATTGTTCTACTCAAAACTGCACCATTTCAACCCTCGTTGATATCATTAGATGCCGAAAATGATCCCAAACATGCCTCCAGAATCGAAAACTCATAGTTTGAACGTAAGAAAGTTGCTGTTTTTGAGTAGCCCTCACAGTCGTCGAACCTCAGCCCTATAGGGAATATTAAAGAAGACGATGGGGGATCAAAAATGGAAAAATAAGCAAGAGTTATGGAAAAAAAATTAAAGGAGCTTGGTACTTAATACCAGTTGCAAATTGCGCTGATTTGGTCAACCCTATGCAACGAAGAAGTAAGGAAGTTATAAAAAACAAAGGAGCTTCAACTAAACATTAGTTTAAATCTAGCTGCAGCAGTAATATTGTAGTTTATTTGAAAAAACAATCGAATTTAAAGTTTGTCCCTATTATTATTTCCAACTTAAATTATACATTTCATTATTTTTATTCATAAAAATTAAATTATTATACAAAAACCACCCCAGAGTCATTGAAGCATGTCCTCGCCGTTAGGGTGGGGCGATTTACTAACCTATATCGCTATATCGAAATTTGGATTCCTCTCATTTTTCTGAGTAGAAAACTCCTCCACGACATTTGTCTAAAATTAATTTTGATGTTCCGGAATTTGGTTTTTATGAACCAAGACGAATTTTTGAAAATAAAAATTGGGCAAAAATCGGCAAAAACAAGTCCCAAACAGCATACGTCTACGTTTTGGGTTATAACTCTTCAATTTTTGCAGCGAAAGTTCTGAAATTTTGGATTTGGAGCATATATTATACACAAAGCGCTGTCGGCGAACATCATCGATATCGGATGACTATAACATAGAGAAACCATACCGCAATTTTGGGCCAAGGAAAAAAGAGTTCATTCTAGTTTTCCTATACCGCAAGAAAAATTAATATTTTAAAATACTGCTCGTATATTGTATTGACGTATCTTTAAGAAATTTGGAAAAAAAAAAAATTAAGATATATTGTACACAACAAGAGATAATCGCGAAAATATGCGATTTTGGGCATTCAGCCTCCATAATCGGAAATCAGGCTATTTCTCAAAAACGGATCATCCGATTTTAATTCGGATTTCATATCTGGATTCAGCACAAAATTCTGCTTCAATCTGATGTGCATATTGGCCTGGATATTTTTTTGTCGAATTTTGCCCAATTTTTATTTTCAAAAATTCGTCTTGGTTCATAAAAACCAAATTCCGGAACATCAAAATTAATTTTAGACAAATGTCGTGGAGGAGTTTTCTACTCAGAATAAGTAAGGAAGCCTAAGTTCGAGTGGAATCGAACATTAGATACTTACTCAGCTGTATGCTTTCATTGTTTGTTTGCGTTTGATGGAAACACGGTGTAGGTACTTTATATAAATCGAGTGCTGCATAAAGTGGGCGTAGCCACGCCCATTTTCTAAATTTTTATCAGTCATCCAACTAAGCTTATGAATATTATTCTTTGTGCAAAATTTCATCCCTTTATGAGTTACAAAGATGTCACGTTACAAATTCCCAAAGGGTGTTCCAGAAGTATCTTTGTTAAAAAGTAGGCGTGGTCATAAACCGATTTCAATAAATTTTTGCGTGTCCATTAACACAAGTTATAAAAGTGTATAAACCAAGTTTCGTCATAATATCTCAATTATTTGTCGAGTTATGAGCTCCGAAATCTCGTTGATTCCTTTGTCTGAAAAGAGGCGGTGCCACGCCCATTTTCCGAAATTTTTCTATTTTTTGTTTCCCATCTATTGTAGAACTCATGTCACAAAATTTCAATGAATTATCTTTATATTTGACAAAGATATCGCTTAAAATGTTTTTATTAGGCCACTTTATGATACCCATATATAAAAGTGGGCGTGGTCGTCAACCCATTTCGCTAAATTTTGAACATGTATTACTACAAGTAGTGAAAGTGTATACACCAAGTTTCGTCATAATATATCGATTATTTGTCGAGTTATGGGCTCAGAAATCTCGTATATTCCTGCTTCTAAGAGGAGGCGGTGCCACGCCCATTTCCAAAATTTTTGTATTTTTTGTTATATGTCCATAGTTGGACACCTTCCATAAAATTTCAATGATATATCTTTATATTTGACAGAGATATCGCTTAAAATGTTTTTATTAGGTCACTTTATAAGACCCATATATAAAAGTGGGCGTGGTCGTCAACCGATTTTGGCAATTTTTCGTCAAAACATTTGCCTAAGTAAGTATATCACGCCTACCAAAATTCATCGATATATCTTCAACGGTTTCTGAGTTATGACTCATAAAACTTTCAATGTTTGCCCCTTAATAAGTGGGCGTGGCACCGCCCATTTTCCAAAATTTCATCATATTTCTTCATAAGGACCTGAGCTCAATACGTGTGTGAAATTTTATCACTCTAGCTCTATTAGTGACTGAGATACAAAATTTCCGATTTTTACTATATAGGGGAGGTGGGCGTGGTCATGGTCCGATTTCGCCCATTTTCAATACCATCCGTTCCTGTCTTGATACCAACTTACATTTCAAATTTCATCAAAATATCTCAATTTTTGCGCGAGTTATCGTGCGTACAGACGGACAGACGGACGGACGGACGGACGGACGGACATGGCTCAATCGATTTCTCTTTTCACCCTGATCATTTTGATATATATAAGTCTATATCTATCTCGATTATTTCATTCTGTTACAATCCACCGTTAGGAAATCAAAACTATAATACTCTGTGTACTAGTACAGCTGAGTATAAAAATGAGAGAAATCCAAATTTCGATAGCGCGGTATCGATTAATTTCCCTCCAGGCAAATCGCCCCACCCTAATATACATATATTTATTTTAAAGTGCCTTATATATATATAAATATGTGCATATGTAAATACATATATGTATGCATGTTTATTATCATACAAAATAAGCAAATGAATTTAAATTTACCCTTACATATGGATTTGTGTATATTCTTTAATATTTATTTTCTTTATTTTAAATTTTAGTTTGTGTAACAATTGTTTTTTGCTGTAAATAAAAAAGTTTCAACAATTTAAGGTGGAAATTTTTTCGTGAAATAGCTATACACTCAACCTTCGCTGTAAATAGTTGTTGAATTTTTTTCCACTTACCCCAACAATTAAAAAATTGAATTAAAAATAAAAATTTCGTGCTAAGCACTAAAAACTCTTTCAAGTAAAATTGTTAACGTTGTTTGGTATATACATAAAAATAAATACCAACAACAATGTTCATTGCGAACTGCCTACAACAAAAATTCAGCACGTTTGTGGAGAATATATGCAAAAGCATATACACACTAACGTTAATGTTGAAAATGAAAAAGGCAAAAGTGGGGAAAATCCAACAGCTTGCACAGAGTCTCAATGGCCGAGTGTGTTTATCCGTTGGGTCATTGCGGCTGAAGTTGGAACGGACTCGGGTTCAATCCCCGGTGCATCCACTTCCGAAAAGAGTGCTGATGATCGAAAATGGTTTTTCGTGAAATAGCTATACACTCAACCTTCGCTGTAAATAGTTGTTGAATTTTTTTCCACTTACCCCAACAATTAGGAAATTAGATTATTTATTCCATTCAGCCAGCGGTATTAATGTAACTAAATAAAATTAATTTGAATGAGGATTGTGATTTGTGGATTTGGGGCAGGCGCGCCGGCGTGCTTTTTCGCGCCACCGCCGCCGAAATTATTTTGGAATAGCGCCGCCGCCGCCGGAATCACTGTCGGCGTATATGTCTAGTACATACATACATATGTACATATTATTTAGCAGGTCTATATGAGAATGTTAAGTATCTTTGATGAGAATGCAAACTTACCTTCTTTTCTCTTTCGGTTTCCCGCTGGCAGTTAACGCTGGAGCTGAAGCTGCAGCAGCTGGTGATTTTGTAGCATTGGGCGTGTGGGTGTTTGTGCTGATTACAACCATTCTAACGTATTATGTATTTAAATATAGTTTAATGTTTTTTCTTTTTTTGTTGATAATCCCAAGTCCAGAAGACTTGATTCACTTTTTGCATAATAGCAAGTAATTATGTCACGTTCCTTTGTAAATGTATGTATGTACAGTGGAGTCTGTATATAGTGAACCTCCGCTATAGTGAACAACTCGATATAGTGAACACCGAAATATTTACATAGAGTACTCTAAATAGTGAACTATCGAAAGCCTCTAAATAGTGAACAAAATTTTAAACGCAACGGTAAGCAAAAGTGACAAAAAAAAAAACATAAATTAACCAGAAATATGTATGTAAAATCGGGTATTCCTCGAAAATGCTCATTTTATATTTATTCCTAGAAAATCTGATTCAATTTGATGTCAGTGTTTATTTGTTTCCTGTCGGATGCATACCGCTTCTGAGTGAATGTGTGCTGTTTTATCTGTTTCTAAAAGTTTTTATGTGTTAATAAATTAAGTTTTATTATGCCTGCGAGGAAATTCCTTTCGTTAAAGCAAAAAGCTGAAATTGTTGGGGAAATCGAAAGAGGCACTAGTGTTTCATCCTTGGCAAATACGTATGGTGTAGCCAAATCCACAATTTTGAAAAAAAAAAATTCTCGTAATCGCATGACCTGAAGCCAACACTGATTTGCTGGCTACTAGCATTGACAAGCCTGCGCGAGAACGTGGTCCAAAAATCACTTTCCGAACACAAGAAGCAAACATCTACATATACGCGAATTCTTTAAATAAAAATTCATATAAACATTTGTATTTTCCAAAGTATTAACTAATTCCAATGATATGTTAATCTTATATTTACAGACATAAATTTTTATCAAATAAACTATGTTATTTAAAAAAAAAAATGTCAACCTTAATATAGTGAACAGTCTGGATACTATGAACAGGCCGTGCAAAAATTAGTTCACTATATCCAGACTCGACTGTATATACAATATACATATGTACTTGATTAATCAAACTATGTTGTACACAAGTTTTTAAAATTTTTTATATGTATCTCTTTTGGTTTAGAAGTTATCAGCTTATGTAAGAAATAGGCATGTACTTTTAGTCCGAGATACGGCAGAACAAATATATCCCCTCATCTGTTATTTACCAATGGACAGTGGTAACCATGATCCAATAATTCTATTTGATTTTGATAGGCAACCCATGTTTTTTGGACTCTCCTCATGGCCCTCTATCGTCTGGTGTATCGTTTTTTTAAATAACAGAAAAGGGGAGTATACTTAAAAATTTTAGTTTTTGTTTTAAATATTTAGTACCTTTCGTACGCGTTTTAGCTAGGCAACCCATGTGCGATGTGTTAGTATGCTTATGATCTGTCAGTTACCACTGTCCATTGGTAAATAACAGATGAGGGGATATATTTGTTCTGTCGTATCTTAGACTATTTAAATGGTGCCGTGATTTAATCCCAAGTGGCATAACCCCAATTTTAAAATTTGGGATTATGTCACTCACCATGGTATGACATAATCCCAATTTTTTTACTTGGGATTATGTCACCTATGTGGGAGTGACATAATCCCAAATAAAAGGGAGCCAGAATACCAAATCACTCGAGTAGGTACTAGTGCGAAGCAACATCGCGATTTTTGCTTCCAAATTTTTATTTTTTATAGACATATGTACATATTTATATATATTTTCATCTTTTTATAGACATATGTATATACATAAGTATGTATATACCTATCAATCTAAAATAAAAAAAAAAAAAGCGCCGCAGGCGAAAATTTGGAATCAAAAATCGCGCGATTTTTTCTTCCAAATTTTCATCTTTATATAGACATATGTACATACATATGTATACACCTATCGATCTATTAAAAAAAAAGCGCCGCAGGGGAAAATTTGGAATCAAAAATCGCGCGATTTTTTCTTCCAAATTTTCATCTTTTTATAGACATACTATATACAATGTACCCAAATATTTATATACCTATCGTTTTATTGAAAAAAGTCTGTATATATGTAAATATATTTAATTTTAATGTAATTTTTTAGTTTTAAAGTAATTTTTTGAGAACATGTGTATTTAAGTACATACATATTTCATCTTATACATATACTCAATGTATTATTGTATAACAACATTAACTTTATTGTCAGCTTTAATTTTTTTGCTTAATGTAATAAAATCTTAGAAAAAATCTGAAATGTTTTTTTGAGCTTGAAAATGACATTACCCCAATTGGGATTATGTCACTACGTCTAGGGTGACATAAGCCCAAGTAAAAAAGTTGGGATTATGCCACCCTAGGGGGAGTGACATAATCCCCCTTGGGATTATGTCAGGGTACCATTTAAATCTATCTATTTATCACGTTGCAAAGGGTCAAAACGGTTATTTATTTTTTCTTAAATCAACATTCGTTTAATAAAATCCTTTTTGAATTACGAGTTGAGAAAATATTTGCGTATCACCGTTACTCAAAAATCGCTGGAAAAATGTTCGAACCAATAATGAGTAGTAGCCATACTGTCTACAGTACCCGGATTATAGAAATCGCCATCGCCAAATGAGATCGCCAAAAATCTCTAAATTTATCAGGCGTTTAACAGTATGTACCTCTTTATTTATTTTTAACGTCCCAAGCTACACGTGCTGGCAGCATTGATCCGTTAGTTTTGTATGCCAGACATTTTACCATATATTGCATATTTTTAGGCGCGTCTGATATAAATTTAGCGATTCTAGAATCCGCACACAGGTCTCTTGAAAGTGAAATTTGCTTGCTACTTCTTACGTGTTAGCTAAATTGGTAGCTGATCAGCAAAGGGAAATTTTTAGAACATAACTGTAAACCGCAGGGCTTTCTAAGCATTTTCATTTTTAGGTGCTTATTAGGGTTCTAACCGATATGCTCTTTTAACACGATTTTATCAGTTTCACTTGTATGTACGTAAACGAATGTATAGCCTAAAAATATGCAATAGATTTGTTTCAGTCAAACTCGCACCGTGTGTAGCCTAAAAATATGCAATATATGCGTTTCAAATTTGATCATTAAAGCCCATGGCCCATAACACGCGAATCAGAGATGGGCGGTTTTGAATAAATTTTTATTCAAATAAAAAATAAATTTTTATTCTTCATTCTCATATCCTTGAATAAAGAATAAATTTTTATTCTTCACTCCGGCGCGCTTGAATAAAGAATAATTTTTTATTCTTTATTCTGATACCCTTGAATAAAGAATAAAAATTTATTCTTCATTCTGATACCCTTGAATAAAAAATAAATTTTTATTCTTCATTTTGGTGCCATTGAATAAAGAATAATTTTTTATTCTTCATTTTGATACCCTTGAATAAAGAATAAAAATTTATTCTTCATTCTGATACCCTTGAATAAAAAATAAATTTTTATTCTTCATTCTGATGCCCTTGAATAAAAAATAATTTTTTATTCTTCATCCGAAATTGGTTGAATAAAAAATAAAATTTTATTTTTCATTCAGATAATTTTGAATAAAGAATAAATTTTTATTCACGTTATTCAAATTATTCTTGCAGGTCACACAAGTAAATGATTTTGCGAATATTTTTCTGAATACGAACCAAGTATTTTCCCGAGCCCCAACCGAATATTTTTCCGAATACTTTCCCGAATTCGAACCCAAATACTCAACCCAATATTTTTCTGAATCCGAACCGAATATTTTACCGAATACTTTCCCGAATCCGAACCGAATATTCTCCCAAATCCGAAACCGAATACTTTCCCGATTCCCAACCGAATACTTTCCCGAGTCTGAACCGAATACTTTTCCGGGTTCGAACCGAATACTTTTTCCGAGTTCGAACCGAATACTATTCCGGGTCCGAACCGAATACTTTTCGGGGTTCGAACCGAATACTTTTCCGGGTTCGAACCGAATACTTTTTCCGAGTTCGAACCGAATACTTTTCCGGGTCCGAACCGAATACTTTTCCGGGTTCGAACCGAATACTTTTCCGGGTCCGAACCGATTACCAGCTGTAATTAACGAAGTTATGGTAAAAATTAAAATGCAAACGAATATGCATACAGTACATACATATTTACATATGTACATTGTATGTATAAGCAAAAGAGGTATGTAGTTTCTTGTTGTCATGTTCTGGTCATCGGTTTTTAATGAAATTTGGCGCCGTTCTATTCAAATACAAGGACATTTTCATTTTTACCATAACTTCGTTAATTACAGAGCCAGCGGGTCCCGGACTCGGTACAGTAATCGGTTCGGACTCAGAAAAGTATTCGGTTCGAACTCGGAAAAGTATTCGGTTCGGACCCGGAAAAGTATTCGGTTCGAACTCAGAAAGGTATTCGGTTCGAACTCGGAAAAAGTATTCGGTTCGAACCCGGAAAAGTATTCGGTTCAGACCCGGAAAAGTATTCGGTTCGAACTCAGAAAAGAATTCGGTTTGAACCCGGAAAAGTATTCGGTTCGAACACGGAAAAGTATTCGGTTCAGACTCGGGAAAGTATTCGGTTCGGAATTGGGAAAGTATTCGGTTTCGGATTTGGGAGAATATTCGGTTCGGATTCGGGAAAGTATTCGGTAAAATATTCGGTTCGGATTCAGAAAAATATTCGGTTGAGTATTTGGGTTCGAATTCGGGAAAGTATTCGGAAAAATATTCGGTTGGGGCTCGGGAAAATACTTGGTTCGTACTCAGAAAAATATTCGCAAAATCATTTACTTGTGTGACCTGCAAGAATAATTTGAATAACGTGAATAAAAATTTATTCTTTATTCAAAATTATCTGAATGAAAAATAAAATTTTATTATTTATTCAACCAATTTCGGATGAAGAATAAAAAATTATTCTTTATTCAAGGGCATCAGAATGAAGAATAAAAATTTATTTTTTATTCAAGGGTATCAGAATGAAGAATAAATTTTTATTCTTTATTCAAGGGTATCAAAATGAAGAATAAAAAATTATTCTTTATTCAAGGGCACCAAAATGAAGAATAAAAATTTATTTTTTATTCAAGGGTATCAGAATGAAGAATAAATTTTTATTCTTTATTCAAGGGTATCAGAATAAGGAATAAAAAATTATTCTTTATTCAAGCGCGCCGGAATGAAGAATAAAAATTTATTCTTTATTCAAGGATATGAGAATGAAGAATAAAAATTTATTTTTATTTTTTCGTTATTGAATTATTCAAATTTTGAATAATGCCCATCCCTGACGCGAATGTACTTGGTGTACAAGGTGCCCCACTTGCTAGCTACACCACCAGAGAGTCCTGATCTCAATCTATCGAGCATGTATTGAATTTGCTTGAAAAACGGATCAGGACTCATCACATCAGTTCAAAGTGGCGTTTTAAAGAAGTTCTGAAGGAGGAATAGGTAAAAATTGAACCACAATATACTAAGAAGCTTGTGGAATCAATGCCGAACCGCCTTAAGGCTATTATAAAAAACAAAAGTTACCCCACAAAGTAAATAAAATAAGAGCAATGTATTATTTTTAAGAGTTTCTTTTAGTTCCTTTTTAATTGTACGAAGACTTTATTGGAAGTGATTTTATGACTTTTTGCAGATTATAGTTAACAACTTTTGAACTAATTAATGAAATTTATTTATTTTTGTTTTAATATATACCAAAGAGTCTAATAAACAAAATGGTGTTGAAAATTATCAAAATATTTGCTCTGGTTTGCTGTTTTTCTATCATTCAATTTGGTATGGGGTGCTGTACGAAGACATTAATAGCGTTTGTTGAGTGTAGGAAAGCGTATGAGTTGCAGGAATTTTACCACAAAAGAGCGAGAGGATCAGAGGATGTGAGCGAGAAAGAAGACTAGCTATTTGTAGGAATCCGCACACAGAATTTGTGTGGGTACTTTCCTAAAATGTGTCAAAATCTCTGAAGAAGAGGAAGACATTGTAAACAGTGTTGCCACAGCCTCAAAAAATTTGGTATCACAAATTGATAAATTTATGGTTTTTTTGGTATCACCGAAAAATGTTTGAAAAAAAAAAATAAATTAATAAAATATGCTGCTTTTGGGTTCTAACACCGAAAAATTTTTGAGAAAAAAATTAAAATTAATAAAGTAAGCTACTTTCGTGGTTTTAACGATATCGCTTTTTTTAATATAAAAATATAAAGATAATACTTAAATTTCACATGCAAATAAATATGAATACTTTGTTACTGTACCGAGTAATATAAGAGTTCTATAAAATGAAATGGGTCAAACGAGCTGGGTGATCTAGTTGCCAGAGCTGATTTTGGAATTGAATTGGAGTCATTGAATCAGTTCTTAAATATTTGTCGCGCTGTCCTCCTTTAAGTTAAAATGCCTGCTATGCGGAGTGGTCCAACCAAAAGTTTGATAAAAATAAAATTTGTTCTAATCCAAAATAAAAATTATCTACGTATCATTCATATGTAATTGTGCTTAGGTGTTTTTTTTTTTTATAAATTTAACACGTTGGCTGCCAGTGTATCACCGGTGATCACAACAAAAAACCACTCACAGGTGCCAGGAACAAAATTACTTTTGCTTTTTTGTATTATAACGGGATTTTTTACCTAGAGTAAAAGCCATGCTGGCGACGCATCTGAACATGCTTCTAAGCTGTGATGACCCCGCGAACATCTGCTTTTTTATTTTAAAATGTTGTTTAAATTTTAAGCGCCTACTGTGTAACCTAAATCAAACGCAAGTCGTCAATTTAACGCACGCACGCAAATTTTTCATATGCGTTGAACCGAAATTGACTTGCGTGCGTGTTCAGATAAAGAAATAGAAAAATACAGAAAATCAGAGAAAATCTTGTTATTTTGTGGAATATGTACCTAACAGACACGATATCAAAAGCAAGTGTCAATTTTTTTGCAAACAATCACCCACAATGCTTAATTTCAACTGTCACGCACAACAAAAATTGGGCGTCGAATTTGCTTTTTACGCACGCCGTTCAATTTCGGTTACTCCCATACAAGTTGTATAAGCATGAGAAATTTTTGACAGTAAATTGACGGCGTGCGTTTGATTTAGGTTACACAGTAGGCGTGTATCACCGGTGATACACTGGCACCTGGGTGTGGTTTTCTGATGTGATCACCGGTGATACACTGGCAGGATAAAGGTATTCCACGCAGGATTACTGTGGATGGGTACGTAGATTTTGCCCCAGAAAGAGGATTATGTGGTTCTTTCAACACGTTATCACCAAAATAAAGGTATTTTGAAAAAACAAATATTTATATTTCGAGAACTATCGGCCTCCGCACTGTTCCGACTTCAGATATAGGATCGGAGGACGGTGCAACGCCCCTTTTATAAACGGTTTTTACGATCGGTAAAAGAAAGCGTGGCCGCTGTGGTGCAGTGGGTAGGGTGCTCGCCTGCTATTCCAGAGGTCTCGGGTTCAAACCACGGTCCGAGCCAAACACCAAAACAATTTTTCTAATTAGTAAAAATCCAATTATTGGGTTTTTTAAGAGCAGCGGTCACCTCTCGGCAGTGGGCGGCATACCCTCCGAGAGTATTTCTGCCATGAAAAAGCTTCTCACAAAAAAATGCATTCGCCGTTCGGAGCCGGCATAAAACTGTAGGTCCACCCAATTAGTAGGAAAAACAGGAAGGAGCACACCTCGAATTGGGAGAGAAGCTCGGCCATAAAACTCGTCAGAGTTATAATAGCGCCATTGTATTATATTATTATATTATTAAAGGAAAGCGTGACCACGAAGAAAAAAACCATGACGGCATCAATTTGTGATACCACAAGTTTTGAGGCTGTGGCAACACTGTTCCTAATCGTCATTTTTGACACTAAATAGCATTTCGCACAAATGCGTTTGTTGGACTTTTGCCTTCATCTTCAGTTTGACATAAAATAGCATTCTACCCAAAATCTCACCAAACAGACCTATTAGTGGTTCACTGTATGTATTATTTACGCGGATGTGATTAAATTAGGTCAAAATTAATTTTCATACATCCATATATACATATCTGCATGTGTATGCATATGTACAAACATATCCATATATATACATATATATGTACATCTATATGTAAATGTTTAGTACACTATACCTATTTCTGAATTAATTAAGCAATTTTCGTACCAGTTTTTAACCTGATATATGCAGGTATTTAGGCTTTACAACTTATTCTGGAGCACAAGATAAAATAAAAAAAGCAATTCCACACTCACGACACTGGCGGCGATGCTTTCTTTTTTTTTCGTCGCACGTTTCTGAATGCGCTGGTTTTAATTAAATCCATAAAATGTGGGTTTGAACGATAAATAAGTTTTGACACAACACAACACCACGATAAATAAATTCATATTATGCTGTTTTCAGATTTTTGATTCATTGTATCAAATGGAAAATTTCCCCATTACTTTTTGTTCTTCTACGTCTTTCGTAATAACGTGATTTGAACTGCTTCAATAAGTTTTAGTTTGATTTATTAAATCTGGTTGTATATTTGGTTTTACTCAAAAGTTTAAGCATTATAAAAGCCAATTATACTAGCACAAATTAATTCCATTGCACTACTTTAGATTTATTTTTTACAAAATGACGAATGAGAAAAAAAACAAAACAATTTGACGACAAAATTACTTAACGAAGGGCACGACTCAACGAAACTGGGTTGAACTGCAGTGTTGCCATATTGACGAACTAGGAACGTTAAATGTCATAGTCGACGTCCAAACACGGAGACACGAAGTTGAACAACCCGCTGCTTTTGTTCGTTTGTGGGTGAGAAGGCGACGAGGAAAGGAGGGGGGCACCAAGTCGTCGGTGCTCGGACAACACGCTTTGTGCAGCAATTCTTATCGCCAGTGACCAATCAGAGCGTTCGAAGAATGCCAGAACAAAACATAATGAACAAAAGTTGGCCAGCGACGAGTTGATGTGTTTGGACAAATGGAAGACAGAACAGGGGCACAAAAGAGAATCGTTGGAAAAACTCGCGGCAGAGTTGTTGTGTTTGGACACGGACATAGAAACAAGAATGGAAAATAATTTGACAGTTGTCGAGACGGAAATGTGATGGAAACAAAAAAAAAATGGTCATGTTCGTGTGTTACATACGTTTTGAGGAAGATGAGATGAGCATGCAGTATCCTCCTTTATAATTCCTCTATGGTTACCGCCACTGTGAAATTTTACAAAAAAATGTGCCAGAATGGTTGCCACTAATAAATTTTTCTTGATTATACAACCCCCTTATTATGGATTGTCATACGATAGCTATCGGCCGCTTGCAAGCGTATCGTATAAAATGAGTTTCCATATTATGAATTCCACACGCCCGCTAGGTGCACTATCGTGAATGACATTTGTTTAGGGTTCAATTAGTTATGCGTTCACTTTATTTCCATTACAGTCTATCGGGTTTCACACGATAGAAATTATTTCGTAATACGAAGTACCCGACTGCAAGCGTTTAGCGTGTATCGTATTAATTCGTAATAGGCCCCCAAACCATTGTGTACGGAGAACACTGAAATGACTATGGGATGTGTGTTAAACGAGGTCGAAAAGCTGTGCTCAGCTGATTTTGAAGTTGTTGTTATGGCCCAATGACGATCGTGAATTCAATATAAGTTACTCTTCTTCTTTCAGTTTTGTAGGTTATTGATTTTACATTCTTGCACATGTTATTCGTGGAATAGCTGGCGTTTACGCCCTCTCCGGGAATTGCGTTTTAGGAACTCAGCCTTAATTTCTTTTCGAAATTATGAATTGGTTTTTTCAATTCCCAATTCCGGAATTGCGTTTCTGTCTTGATTGCTACGACCATGTCATTATGGTCCCTTTTCTTACAACAACCACATCCGGCCGCCATACCAATCTGTACCCCCGGAAGTCGCCGCCATACCAATCTGTCCCCGATTTTGTCATTTGCCGTTGACATATCGTCTTTTTTTTTTATCGAATTTCGACTACGCATACCAGAGCCATTTCACTGTATATTATACACCATGGTAGAAAAATGGAGGTAAAATCACTTATTGGCGCACGGTATATATATTGAGAACAGGGATGCCACTTTTGGGCT
Source organism: Urophora cardui (assembly GCA_960531455.1). Taxonomy (NCBI): domain Eukaryota; kingdom Metazoa; phylum Arthropoda; class Insecta; order Diptera; family Tephritidae; genus Urophora; species Urophora cardui. Next base: position 13,251,718 of record OY482672.1, on the reverse strand, counting down.
TTTCCTACCAAAACTGGTAGGTTTTTTTCCATTTGGTAGGTTGGTAGGACGATTTGAATTTTGGTAGGTTTTTGCCTTCGTTCAACTAACATCACTGATTTTGTACATTTGGTCACTTTGCCACAACACTGTTGAGAAAACGTGTCTTCTCAGTAGTTTTGTTACAAAAATCTGCTAAATAGAAACGTTTTCTTCGAGCCTAAAGTACACTTGCCCCCACAGACACAACTGGAGGAGATTGAAAACAGAAAGGCATCTGACATTTTACGCTATATGAAGCAAACAAGGTTGTTCGTCTACATGGTGTGTAATAAAGAGCTCCATGTGGTATCACAACAGGCTATCAGGCCTGCCTAGGTAGTAAAGCTCAAATTAGTTATGCAGTAACAGTATCGTTATAAAACAGCTGATCAACCAACCTTATGGGAAACAATGTATCTGATTAGTCAGTAACGCTATCGGTAACAACCAAATGAATTTTGGTTTTCAGCCGTAACGCTAACCAGCTGATCGATTGTTTGTTTCAGTTGTTCACTGTCATGACCCAATAATAATAAGGTCGTAGCAATCAAAAGAGAATACGCCATTAGCGTTAATACAAAATATGATAATTTCGCAACCTAAAAAACTAAAAGAAGAAGAGCGACTCTATTTCATGGCCACTTTTATTGGGTTATGATCACTGTTCAGCTGTTTACTGTTACTGCACCAATAATCGACCAAATTAATACCGATACTGTTACTATTATGGAAATAAAGCTACTGCATAACTAATTGAACCCTAAATAGCTCTGTTCAATAACAAAAAATTGTTACGAATTTTTCGTAAAAAATTACAGTTCTCCATATAAAAATGACACTTTTTATGAAAAACTCGTTACAATTTTTTGTTATTGAACAGAGCTAATGTGTTTGCTGTACCAAGTTGGAAACAATGTCCGCTATTTCCCTCGATAAATCTTCTTACGTTTCCTTCGGAATCAGTTGCTTGCCCTCATTATTCCTCAAATGTTATTCTACAAATTGTAAATCCTGATTTCCTCCGCACTTGACGAGCAGTTGCAGCCACTAATATCCAATCCAACCTTGTCCGAATATAATTTAACGCCAACTCAAATTTTTGTTTATCTGGAAACTACTGCTTCCTCCTCCTTTCCTTCACATATTTATCACTCATTCCAAAATTAATTGAAATTTGTACAAATAATATTAAATTTAATACTAAAGCTTTCAAAATCAAAAAAAAAATTTACATTTTTTTTTATTTTAAGCGGTAAAAAAAACAAAAGTGGCCGGTTACTGCAGGGTGTCCAGTAAACTGGCATTTACCATAAATGAATTTATTGAATATGGGTAAATCTCACATTAAAAAAAAATTGGTAGGGTCGAAGCCATTTTGGTAGGTTTTTGGTAGGAAAAAAATTTTTTCAGTGGCATCCCAATTGCAAAAGGAAATGACGTATGAGGACCTGATACTTTTTTCTAAAACCGAAAGAAATATGGCGGCCAGCGAACTGACATGACCATGATGAAATAATAAAATGGTGGACGCAGCAGAGGACGGCTATTTTGTTTTTGGAAAAGTAAGCTGTCAAATTATCGTCTTTTGTTTTGATTTTGCCCTCTTGCACGTGTTATTCGTGGAAATAGCTTGTGTGTTCGCTTGTATGTTTGCTGGCGTTTTTTCTGTTTTTGAAATTTTTATCTACGGCCGTTCAACGGTAATCGCCTATTCTCTTTTAGCCGCTACGACCATATAGAATTATTGGATCATGTACATGACCTTTAATTGGATCATGTTATTGGCGTAGGCAGCCATCTTAGCCATTTGACTTTTATTGAATTTATGACATTTCATTGAAACCATGCTACCAGAGTAAACAGCAGCAAATGTTTTTTTGGGCCGAAATCCGAAGTTTGTGAAAATAAATTAATTATTTTCAAATAAGCAATTGCTTCGAAAGCTGTGTGATTTATGCAAAATAAACAAATAAATAAATTTACTTTCATACGCGTAATTTGTGAAAAAAAAATTTGCAAAATTAAGTTGCTGCCTCTTCAGGGGATGCGAAAATACCGTGCACTTTTGCAAAGTTTTTTAGGTTTCCAGCAATTCCGTTTATAAGGAATCAATGGCTTCAAGCGTGCCAAATAGAGAAAGTTGATCTTCCAAAGAACCCGTTGATGAGCTCAGTGCATTTCGGTGCTAGCGATACTAGTAGTACAAACAACAAAACGTTATTATCGAAATGTGCAGTGCCAAGTTATAATGCGAAAACAAAGTATGGACGCAATAATTAAAATGTGCATAAATCTTAATAAAATATATATTTTTTAGAGTACAATTAGTGGAAAGCTTTGTGAACAAAAATCTCGAGCCTGTGGACGCGTAAATGCTTTATAAAAAAACATTTAATAGAAAATATCTGAATTCACTTTTATGTCTCGAAGAGATCCTTGTATTGTACTCCTTCTCTTCCCTTTCTGTAAGATAGAATTAAAAAAGAACGAGCGAAATTGTAAACAAAAAATTTTTTCGGACATTACGATGACTTACTTTTTTGTTAAAGCTCAGTCTGCTGTATTGCGTAAGGCTTTGTATTAAATATTCGAGCCAAATACTTCCCACTTTTCACATCCCTTTTAATAATATATCGCTAGCTTAGAGTGCAAACTGTGTAAGTCCATTTTTATGAAAAAGTGTTTTTATGTGTAGAAAGCCAGAAAAATTAAATACGCACCACGCTAAACAAGTCTGTGATACTTGTCATATTTTTAATCGTTGTTATTCAGTGATACGCAAATTGTGTAAGTCCAAAAAGAGAAGAAAATTGTGTAAGTCCAAAATTTTTCTATGAACAGAAATTTTTTTTTCATTTTGAAATTTTTTTTATTTTGTGTTTTTTGTCTCTCCTACAAAGTTTGAAAAATGGACTTACACAATTTGCACTCTAAGCTAGCGATATGACATTGGGTGAGTTTCTAAGACTGAGCTGTTGTGTAACTGTTGAGTGTTTGTCTTAGAAACGCACTGTTGAGTAATTCCGCTCAGCTCAACAGTTGGCAACTTTTCGCCATTTTTTGCATCACAAATTTTCTTCGCTACTTGAGCTCAAAATGTTGTGTAAAGCCAAACAGCTGATAAATTCATCAAACCGTTTCTAAGACGTAGCTGTTTAACTCAACTGCTACACAACTGTTGGCAACTGTTCAACTCAACAGTTGCGGAGCAGCTTTTTCTTAGAAACTCACCCATTCTTTGATAATTTCTGAGCTTTCTCAACTAAAACTAAAATTACCAAAATTTTCTTAAAAAATCTCCATTTTTATATTTGTCCAATATGGCAGCCTCACTCACAATGTTTACAAAAAAGATACTTCAGAAAAATTCAATAGCCGTCAAAAAGTTTGAAGTGAAATTACCTTCTGAATTTTTATACCATGCTATACACTATGATACAAACGCATGACCTTAAAACCTGAAACCTATTTGTTGAGGAAATGTGCGTTAAAGCTCAATTTGTATACGGTTCATAAAATCTTAAAAAAATAAAAATACCAAAAACAATTTCTAACAATTTGCCTATTACTGAATAACGAGTAGAAATATGACAAGTATCACAGACTGTTGTTGTTGTATTAGCAGTACTAAGCCAACAACAACAACAAGTATCACAGTCTAGTTTAACGTAGTGCCAAGGCTTATCCAATACAGGTTAAGTTACTTGCGTTTGCTTTATCTTGTTTCTTCTTTAAAAATGTCAATGTGAAAGAGGAGAGAAATGAATTTCAATGTAAAATTTTTCCCATTCGTTTTGTCTGACATTCACACTTTTTAGTACACATACATGGAGGAACAATAAAGGAGAATGCATAACGACATACCTTCATACATAGTGGGCCGAGAAGTGTCATGCAAAGAGGAATGTAGAAGAATTTGACAGATGTAGGGGCCACACAAATGCTAGGGTGCGTGTGTGTGTGGAATATGTCAACAAAAAAATGCTTGTGTTCGTGTGTGTTTATGAAGATTGAAGAAGAAGTCAGCTGATCTTATGCATTCTCCTTTTTTGTTCCTCCATGGTACACATACACAATTCCAATCAGCTTATCTACTACGATATCCTTCTTTAGATAATTCTTGCGTAGTGCGTATTTGATTTTTCTAGCATTCTACATAAAAATACACTTTTTCATAAAAGCGGACTTACACAGTTTGCACTCTAAGCTAGCGATATACAATTTGTTTATTTTATTTTCTATATAAAAAATTTTTCTTTTTTGTTCGATTTTTATCATTAAAGCATGTTCTTTAGTTTTTAAACTATTACTTTATTGAATAAAGTTTATTCTTTGTAAAAATATATCTAACCTTTTAGCAAATTACTTTATTTCGGGACACATTTTATAAATATGTAGCATCAGATTATCAATCAAGTATAGTTTTTAGTTTATGTTTAAGTTTGACGACTAGCACCATCTGCATTAAGTGCAACAGCGTTTGTCGATGATTCTTTTTCTGTCACTTCGTCTTCCAAGTTCGCCATACTCAGCCCCGTTTCGTCATCGGCCTCATCGTTTCCCGTTGATTTATTGTATACTGTCGGATATTGTACAAAACAATCCTGCATTGCTCTGAATGCCTCAAAGCAATCGGAGCCTTTTGGATCTGCTTTACTATAATGAAAGCAAGAAAAAGCATCGCGAAATTCAACACCACATGGACCAGTTGCCATTCCTCCTAAACATGGACAACTCCAATTAATTTCACCGTCACTTGTAATAAGGCCTTGCGGTGGCTCTGGTGGTGGTAGCTCAATCGTGCTTGGTATTGCATGATCTTCCTTTGTGACGAAGCAAACCTTGTCTTTACCGAATGTTTTGCAGTAAGACATTTCGATTGCGTGGAATATAAGCGTAACTTACTTAATTCGGGTAAGTTGTATCCTTCAAAACAAAATGACAAGGAATGTTTTGAAAATGTCCTATCAGTGTGATGGCCACTCGTGTGCGAGAAACAAATTCTTTCTGCACTTTTAAGATTGCACGCTTACTATCTTTGTCAAATTTCACAATCTCCAAATCGGTTTGCCCACCAATTTCGCCGAAAAAACTCTGCAGAGATTCCTCTATACTCCCAACAAAATAAGCTGGTGTTAAGACAGCTCTATCTTGATCACGCAGTTTTCTAGTAAAAAGAGATAAATAAATGAACACCGGTCATGTAAATTGTTTATGAAAATATGAACATGTATAGTCCATTTACATTCACAACGGCGCAACTCACAGTTCTACGTCCAAGTAGACGTAGTCGGTCATCCTATCCTAATCCGATATTATCAATATTTTTAATTATTAGAACAACAGCGGCATTTGCAAAAACCAAAAACACCAATGCTTTACATAATTTTTTAGGTTATGCCACCAGAGTGTTGCCAGTATTTTGTAATATTTTATAGTCAATCACTACAGCTACGGACTACATAGCTTATAGGGGCGTCAGAATGAATACTTTTCCGTCAATCCAGCAATCCGTTTAACTGACAGCAGAGTGGAATTACATGTATTTGAATGAAGATCGACACAATCAGTACAATCAGCTGTTTGATTAACCTTTAACTACAGAGGTGGTGTCAAAAATTTAACTCTTTAGAATATTTTGTAATTTCTCTTTTAAGTTGCATTTTTGAAATTCAGTTTTCAGTAACTTCTCATCTCCTGATAATTATTGACCATTTTGGTTTTATGGAGGAATGTTTTACAAGTTCAATTCATTTTTCCGTTTCTTCGTCCTTCATTTCGAATTTCCGTCATTAAAAAATTGAGCTGTCACACTGTAGCGCGCTACAAAGTTAAAGTTAGGGCCTTTTCAGATTACTCGGTACGACTTCGGATCGACATTTTTTCCTCGGTATTTTTAGCTTACCGAAACGATTCCGCGTTGCCGTGTGTTTCACACTTGTGGGAATACTTTCGGTGCGTAATCTTCAGAAAATAAGGAAAAAAACATCGAAATTTACAATATAAAATTTTAAAATTCAACAAATCACTCAATAATAACAATAATGTCTTCTAGCGAAGACGAAGACATTATAACTTGCTACATTTACCACCGAAACGAGTTTTTTACTGACTTTGTTCTTCTTCTTTTATTACGCCGCAAAAATGTATGCAGTAATTCCTCAAATTTTACTGACCGGTCTTACCGCGTTGCGGTATACCGAAATTAATCCGCTCCGATTTCATGTATGCAACACTAATGTGAAAGTGCCAATTGAAATACATGTGGTCAGTAAGGTTTCGGTATACTTTCGGTAAAAACCAAAAATGTCGATCCGATACCGCACCGAGTAATGTGAAAGCGCTCTTAACTCTACTTCTACTACAGCCACAACTACACGCTACAGACACAGCTACACATTGTGGGCATTGCAATGCAATTGTACTGTTTTAACTTTTGACAGCTCTTACTACGTACTACAGCCACACCATTCTGGGCAAGCAGTCAATCTTTGAAGAATTCCCAGTTTTATCCATACTTAACCTCATGATACAAGAAAGAAGGTAGTGTAAACGTCAAATTTTTGTCGCCATATTAGCCACCTGACAATTATATGGATTATGACATTTCGTGCTGCCATACTCAATGCTAAAAATCCTCCATCTATGTTATTTTTTATTTCCATGGTAACCATGGTATCGATTGTAACAGAACGAATTTTTTCAATTTGAATATTGGTAGATGTAAATAAAAATACGTACATTTACGTGTTATATTCTTCATAATATCAGGTCACAAATAATTTTATAAAAAAATAAGATTTATTCTTAAAATAAGTTGCGGCAAGTTTGTGGAATATAGTACATACTATAAACGGAAGTTAAATATATAAAATAACATATTTTTGTAGTCTCAATTTGGCCCGCCGTGCTACAAAATAGCTGGTATTATCGTTGTGTTTTAATCAGGGACTTGTAACGCGTTTCGGTTTCTGTTACACAGCGTTGCCATTCGAGCTTTTTTCAAGCTAAATTTAGCTTTTTTTCTTGTCTTTTAGCTGCAAAAACTCTGATTTAGCTTTGGCTTTTTTTTCTAGCTTTTTTATTTGCTAAAACTCCCCAAAAAATGAGCGCTGCTCACTGCTCATATACATACATACATTATTTCAATGTAAAACATTTTTTTTAACATTTCGTTATTTTTATTGACACTGAAGTACGAATTTGCATATAGTATATGAAAATATGCAGGCTCAACTAAACAAGTCGGTCCTTCAGATCAGCTGACTTCTTGTTCTTCTTCAACAGCTATCCAATTTGTTTACTTCTGCATATTCTATACATGCATTCGTGTTTACAATTCGTCAAATTCTTCGTTCTCTGAGTTTATCCATCATTCGCCCGTGACCTGAATGTCAAATTATTTCGTCTTCCTTACAGTTTTGACATCTCGGTCACGAGAGTTCGACATTAAGGTCACGGCGTATATGTGTTTATGTATCTTGAGCCGACCTGTTAAATTGACCTTGAATTTATTTGTGTTTTGAAATCACATTAGGCGAGTTCCCCTCCAGATCCAAATAAAAATTTTTCGTGCAAACGGAACAACAATTTTGTGATCCTGATATTTATCTAGATCCATTTCGGGTCCGTATAGATTGTAATAGATTTTTTTTGATCCAGATAAACATCAGGATCAAAAAATTGTTGTTGCAGGTGCTTGCAAATTTTTTGTCCGGATCACTGTTACGGGAAATCACCTATTAATAAAGCATTAAAATACGCAATAAGACTTGGGATCATCGTTTTATTAATCCGGGAGTACCTACTTGTCAATAGATACTCTATTACTCCCTATACTTCGTGTACAAGCATACAATTTTTTATACTCGCTTTTAACATTGTATGTCCTAGGAAGGGAAGTAATAAACACAAACAAAATAAAACAAAACTGAAGAAATTTTGATATTGCTCGGAAAGGATATCAAATAGAGTACTCTTCTGCTCTCGCTTGGGGAGATCTCGCTCCAAGTTCTACTGGGTAATTTCGTAATTTTTTTTAGCTTCTTTTTTTAGCTTTAAATTTTTTTTTATGTGTGAAACAATTTTTTTTTTTAGCTTTTTCTAGCTTTTTTTTTTGAGAATCTAGCTGGAACTCTGGAAAAGTTCTGGCAACACTGCTGTTACACAGCTAAGTAACGAAACTGAAACAGAAACAAAACTCCTTTGTAACAAAAGTCGTTACAAAACTCCGAAACGGTTCCAGCAGAAACAAAACCTGTAACGAAACTAAATTAATTTTGTTCCTTGTAACAAAACCTTTAACGTTTCGGAGTTTTGTTACGACTTTTGTTACAAAGGAGTTTTGTTTCTGTTTCTGTTACAAGGAAAAAAATTAATTTAGTTTCGTTACAGGATAGAGATGTGCGCTTAGAAATCCATACAAAATTTAAGCGCAGATGTATATGCGCTGAAATAAAAACAGGGCTTATGCATAAAGGACATTTTGATAAAAGTTTTCGAGTGTAATAATTGTATAAATCTCTTTTATATTTTATGAATAACTCATTATTTTACCTTTTTTGAAAAGCTTTTTTCAATAGGTTTGTTTCTTATTAAACTAGCAGCTAGCTGTGAAGTGAGCAAAACGGGAAGAATTGCGCTCATAAAGAGCGAAACGAACAGGAAATCAAGAAACGGAAAAATAGTAAAAATTAGCGATTAATAATTTGAATGCTATATTTGACTGTTAATGGTTATTTTCTCTAAAAAAAACATTTTATTTATTTCTATTTCAAAAATTCAGAAAATTTCAAAAGTAATAAAATCAAAAGCATTCGTTTGTTTATTTTTTCAACAGCTGTTTCTTACTTTGGCAGCAAATAATTTCAGCTAGGGAAAATTTTACTAGCTGAAATTTGGAGCTGTCTATGGCTCTCTTCTGCTATTTTTTTGACTCAAGAAACGATTTTCCAGCCGAAACTTGGCTAACTATTCATAACTAGCTAATAATAAACGGACCTATTATATTAAAAATGTTAAAATATACTCATTAAATCCGCTGATTTGTTTTGCTGATTAACATATGTATGTAAAAAACACCAATTCATTTAAAATACCCAATATTTTGTTCAAATATACCCTCAGCCAAAAACTTTTGATTGGGCAACGCTATCCTCAATTTTTCACTTAAAGTAAGACATCAATAATCCATTATAATCAAAAATGACAAAGTCAAAGTGAAATGGAACTACCTTGTTTGGTTGTATCATGCTTAACCCTGCATTCATAAAGGTTGTTCTCTCTGTGTGATTTTGGCCTGGCAAATTTGCCGAGATGACATAAGTGGGATAAATTTGCCGAGCACAACAACAAAATACACGTCTTCTCAAATTTGGACCTTCGGCAAATTTCTCATACCCCAACCCGTGATATTTGATATCATGAGAAAAATATCACGGGAAATACAACCATGTTATTACATTCACAATAGTCTTATATGAGAAGTAAGTTTAAATTTATGTTTCTAGTTCTTTTTTTTTTAGTATTTTATTTTATTCAGATAAAAAATTAATTAATTCGAAATTGAAGCAAGCAAAGCAAAGCGACAACAGTCGTATAAAGAGTGGCAAGAATATGACGAACATGCTAGTTCACAATGAAGTCAGTTCGAATTCTATTTTCTTAAAGGTGCGCTCTCTCTGTGTGGCAAATTTCTCAAGATATCATGATATCTCGGCAAAAAGATTAGACAGAGGGAACAAATATACAAATATTTGAGTCATTTTAAATATTATTTTTCACCGTCATTGATGCCCGAAACGGAATTGCGACGAGTCAGCGGATAGCAGATACTCGCTGTCAAAAATACAACACAGAGAATTGCATGGCGTTGCACATAATTGCGCCGGGAACGGCTTTTCCGTCGACGCCAATTTTCACGGCGGCAAAATAATTAGACCTATTTCTATTTTATCCGTTGGGTAAATGCTCAGAGTTGATTTTTTAGCTGTTAAAAGAAAAATAACTCAAAAAAGTGGAAAGCATACAATTTTTTATTAAATATCGGAAATTAAATTTATATTTGTTATAAAATATTAACAGAAACGATAAATATTACAAACATAAGTTTTTAAACAAAAAACAGTTTCTGCCGCAATTGTGTTTACCTAGACGGATTTTTGGAGGTAACACATGAGCTGCTCGCTACCCGTTGATCCGTTGTCCAATTCAGTTCCGGCATGACATAAACTTTGTTTGCTGGGTTGTTGGCAATTCCTTCATTCTCGCGTTGTTCTATAGTGAGGAGAGTATCGAGTACTAAGAATGAGTTGATATTGTTACGTATTTGTCGATAGCTCGATTATTTCTATCGGGTTCGTATCACTAAATTGTTAAATAAAAGTCTTTATTTACTTCTTATTTCACACCGCTTTATTTCACGACTAAAAAGTCTACACTTGTTTTACTTGACTTGATGTTAACACTTCTACGGTTAAATTACGACTGACTGCGGAGCGCCTGCTCGCCGCCTTATATAGTCTGTCAAACGCAATCTGGAAAATTCTGGCAACACTGGAAATTATCTGGTCTCTTCTTCTAGTTCTGGCAGTTTCTTTAGAGATGTGTTCAGTCATTTAGTTATGCGTGAGTGGAACCGATTATATTCGCCACAATATCGATATCAAACCGATATATGTCTTTCCTTTCTATATAAAGTGTTCTTTGAGAGCGGGCTTTTTGATGTTTTTGATTCTGTTTTGTACATGGTTGTTTTGTATGAATATAGAAAGTAATTGTTGTTATACGCCGTATTTTTAACAACAAATGATGGATTATATGGAAAATCAGCATAATATGGCTTCCGCCACTACAGTAGACCATTCCATAGAGCTTGAAGAGGAGTTCGGACCGGTTTCAATTACGAAGCTTGAAGTTTGTACACAAAATTTTATTCTTTTCCTAATTTGAAATTTAAGTATGTTATATTATTTAGGTAAATGGTATTTCCAATAATGATATTAAGCGATTGCAAGAAGCTGGATTCCATACAGTCGAGTCAATTGCTTTTTCTCCCAAGAAACTCTTGCTACAAATACGCGGTTTCTCTGAAACAAAGGCTGATAAGATTCTAACCGAGGCCGTGAAGTTGGTTCCCATGGGTTTTGCCACAGCATCATCTATTTTTCAGAAGCGTTCAGAGATTGTAATGCTGACAACTGGTTCCAGAGAGCTTGATAAATTATTAGGTGGTGGTATTGAGACCGGTTCGATCACTGAAATGTTTGGAGAATTCCGTTGCGGAAAAACACAATTGTGTCACACATTAGCTGTAACATGTCAACTTCCAATAAGCCAAAACGGTGGGGAAGGAAAATGTCTCTATATCGATACAGAAGGTACATTTCGGCCAGAACGCTTAACTGCGATTGCAGAACGTTTCAATCTCGTTAAAGAAGAGGTATCTCTTGAAATAAAAATTTCTGTGCCTATAACTACTGTAACTAAGCTATTTAACAGGTACTGGACAATGTAGCATGTGCACGAGCTTATAACACAGATCATCAGACGCAATTGTTAACACAGGCTGCAGCAATGATGGTGGAATCTAGGTAATTCTTTAACAAATTATGATTAGAAAAAAGTTTGTTCGCGCATCGCCAATTGATTCATAACGAAATCAATCGTTACAAGGGATGACGGAAAATCGTTCCACAACAGATATATATTTAATATGTTCACAAGTACACATGTATACTGTGTCCTTTTAGGTATGCCTTGTTAGTCGTTGATAGTGCAACAGCTTTGTATAGAACCGATTATGCGGGACGCGGCGAGTTATCAGCACGTCAAATGCACCTTGCACGTTTCTTGCGCCTTTTATTGCGTTTAGCTGATGAGGTAATATACTCATATATACATATGTACATATATCGTAAATTATTTTATTTTACAAGCCTTTACTTCATGACAATACATATTTTTCCTCCATTTGCAGTTTGGTGTTGCCGTAATAATAACCAATCAGGTGGTGGCTCAAGTAGATAATGGTCCCGCTATGTACGCTGCTGATACGAAAAAACCTATAGGTGGCAATATTATTGCACATGCTTCAACAACGCGCCTTTATTTACGTAAAGGACGCGGTGATAACCGTATATGTAAAATATACGATTCTCCATGTTTACCCGAGAGTGAAGCCACATTTGCTATTCTACCTGATGGGATAGGAGACGCTAAAGAATAGTATTTGTATCAGATTCATATCTTTGTAAAAACGACTAAGAGTTCTGATAAAAATTAAGAAAAACACTTGTTCGCATATTTTATTTATTTATAGTTTATTATTCATATATACCGCCTACATATGTACATACATATGTATCGTAAAAAAAAAAACATCGGGATATATGTATGTAGTATGTGTATTTAATTCCGTTAATCAAATTAATTTCTTAAAAGGTTATATAAAATGGTTCACTAAATGAATTACAAAACTTAATTTTTGTAGGAAACAACGGACTTTAGCTTTCTAGGTTTCTACCATTTGTCATGGTATCGTTTGCAGATTACAGATATATGTAACTTTATAATCATTTTAATTTATAAACAAATTCTTAATTTTAGTTTGACGTATTTGCGCAGAATGTTTACAAGAGTACATACATATGTATATGTAATGTATTAGGCAATTTTCGAATTAATAGATTATCAAGCGTAGGTGCTATGTCGCAAGCAAAGAATTTCTCTGATTTTACAAAAAAAAAATTATTTCGATTGCACCTAAGTATCTAAGCTTGTATAGAGGTTTCCATAGAATTGCTTTCGGTATTGCCTTTTGAATCTTCCATTTCATCAAATTCTTCTCTATTCTCAACAGATACGGCCTTATGCTTTTCATTAGTTTTGATATTTTTCTCTTCATTTAAAATATCCTTTTCAGCATCAGTTATTGAATCTGCTTCTATATTTTTCTTATCTTTGTTGTAGTTAGCTAATATGTTCATGTACGTTTTCTCGGTCATTGTGATGCGATTTTGTTCACTTATATGTTTAGTGCATTCTTTATAGATTTTAACTTGATCACAGAAGGGTTCCCAGAATTGCTGATCGGCGGAAATTTTAAAAAGTTGTTTAAAATAATTGTATATAAGAACTGCTTCATTACGTATAGTTTCTGCCTTGACTTTAAATTCAACCTCTTCGTCGCTACTTAAAGACCATTCCTTTAAATTTCCAACATAACGTCGCAAACGTCTTATAATATCCACGCAATCTGGATTACGCAATAACATTAATTGTGTCAATTCAAACTCCTTATACAATTTAAGCAATTCCACACAACGATTTACGTCGGCACTCTTAAGGCCCAAGCTTTCGCGTAATTGTTGTGACATTTGTATAAAATCACGCTCAATAAAAAGTGCATCCTCTTGCTCGATCATTTGATTGGTAAATCGATTTGTGGCATCTTGATGGATTTTAGCACGTGGTGGATTAATGATTACACGATCCTTAACAGTTTCGAGTTTTACCTGACCAATCTCCAACTTTTCTTTCAGTTCTTCAGCTTCTTTTCGAGCCTTATCTTCCCATTGCGCTAGTTCAGCCGGATTTGCGAATGATTCTGGTTTTCCATAATCCAACTTAATGCCTACACATTTTGCTGGTGGCACAAATGCCAATAATAGATTATTGTATACATCACTTTTATTACCCCCAGATGGTTTTACGGTTGGCGTTATAGTAGCAGTTGGCTTAGAGGAGCCACTAGATTTCTTAGGTTTCTTCGAGTCTCCAGCAATACCTATAAAAATAGACGCGAAATTAAACTTATAAAAATTGCGGCTTTTTAACTATATAGTATCAGAAAATTTGTGTTTTAAGGTCCCCACAAACAGAAGCGATACGATACAGCCCACACAGCAAAATCGTATCGCGTCATGCACGATTTTGCTTTGTGGGCTGTATCGTATCGCTTCTGTTTGTGAGGACCTTTATGTTGCTGCAAAGATATGTATATGTACGTAGTCTTTCTAATAAATTTGAAATACATATGCACATGTTGACGTATTTGCATTTTACACTTTCTTTATTTGTAATTATGTGCATACATACATATCTCGCTATTGATAGCAATTTCGCGTTGCTAGCACGTTAGAATCTTCAAAAAAAATTAGATATAGGGGTGATATTTTTTTACTGCTCATCACTGTACACACATGCATTTAGTGGAAACGTGTTCCGTTTTCATTTTATTTCTGTATGCAACAACTTTTATGCTATGGATGCACTTACCTTCTGCTGGTACTTTCTTTTTCGATGGTGGAGAGTGGGAAAGATTAGGTCCATCCTGCACCTCATCAATATATCTTTTGGCTTTGATTTTACGTCCACTGCGACTGACTAATTCAGTGTTATCCGTGGTGGACGTTACCACTGGTACTTGTTTATCTTCCTTAGTTTTAACCAATTTCACTCCTTCACTAGTGGGTGCTAGTCCATCGTCGATTGTTTCATCCATTTGACTTTCATCAGCCGTTATGTCAGCAAATACTCCAGCTGGCGTATCATCCAATATTTCGTCTCCACCAGCAGCAGCGCCAGGCAAATCGATGGGAGCGGAGTCTTCGCCATTCAATGCCGCTTCTATTTGCTCAATGGCTTCACGAAAGTTTGAACGTTTAAGATTTTTATCAGTAGCGAATTTTTCCTTACACTCGGCATATTGGAAAAGATCTTCGATTTTGATGTTAGCTGTCTCGCCAGTTCCATAAAAGTACACACTGTACTTCTTATTGTTGTATTTAGTTATCTTGGCTGGCCAGGCCGGGTAGCCCTTTACTTTTGCAAATACCAAATCACCAATATTGAATTGTTTTCTTTCCTTACCCATGCTGAATGTTATTAAAAAGTTTTTAAGCAAAAAATATACTTTCTTTTCAAAATCTATTTCCACGCTTTATTTAATACGCTTTTCTTTTGCCAATCCTTTCAATTTTCTCGGCAATTTGCATTCAGCAGGGTTGATTTAATCGCATGCTTCATATGACATTCGCTGATCAGTGTAGCCACTTTCAAATCCAAAATAGTGCGAGTGGGTCCTCAAAATAGCGCGTTTTTTTGGAAATATAAACTTTTTAAATAACACAATGTGACAAAATAAATAAAAATTGAAAGTATTTTTTCGAGGTTGACGTATGTTATAGGCCTTATCAAGCATACGAAGACTGCAAACTTAGAAATTCCAATAAACACCCAAAATCTGGAGTTAGGGGCCAAAACCCTTTTTCATACGTTAATATATAATATAATAATACAATGGCGCTATTATAACTCTGACGAGTTTTATGGCCGAGCTTCTCTCCCAATTCGAGGTGTGCTCCTTTTTGTTTTTCCTACTAATTGGGTGGACCTACAGTTTTATGCCGGCTCCGAACGGCGAATGCATTTTTTGTGAGAAGCTTTTTTCATGGCAGAAATACTCTCGGAGGGTATGCCGCCCACTGCCGAGAGGTGACCGCTGCTCTTAAAAAACCCAATAATTGGATTTTTACTAATTAGAAAATTTTGTTTGGCTCGGACCGTGGTTTGAACCCGAGACCTCTGGCATAGCAGGCGAGCACTCTACCCACTGCACCACAGCGGCCACTTTTCATACGTTAAGGGCCGTTTACTCAAGCTCCGGTTAAGCACTTAACCACAGGCTTTTGTCCGGTTAAGCAATTTATTTGACAGCTCACCAAACAATTTACGTCAAACTAACCAGCGATTAAATTAATCAGATGTTGAGTAAACGGCCCTAAGTCAGATATTGTACCATAACTTTTTTTCCGTTTAACCCATCAACATGATTTTAATGTCGTTGAAAAGACGACATTTTGCTGCTTTTAACAGTATACGAACTGTTAATGTATCTTGATAAATGCTAGAGAAACTGTAAAAAATATTTCACAAATTTAATTTTTTGATTTTTAATCCAGGATTTCTCTGTGAATTTGTTAAACAGTGCACACGTTAAACTATTTTTGAACAATCACCTATTAATTCTGTTTGCAACGATATATAACTTCTGCATATCCGCGTAGGCGTTCCTAGGATATTCTACTTTAATGAATTTCTACTGTGAAATTTTTCATTCTAAAATTGCTAAATTTGTTTTCTACCTCAACCCAGTAGAATGGGTCTCAAACAAAATTAAAGCTTTTACCAAAATGATTTAAAAAATAGTCAACTTATCTCAGTTTGGTTTTTTTTTTTCAAATTATATTTGACACGCAAATAGATGCTGGGCAAGGTTTATCTTTAGATAATTCTTGCTGCTGGGTGTTGTGGGACATCTCTCTCCACATGTCAGATATACATTCGAAGGAGAGCCGCAAATAACGTTTTAAACTCCATTTTTAACAAAACCCGTTTTTTTTTGGACAAGTAGGTACAGTTGGTACAGTTGGTACTCTCTTGCAATTAGAAAGTGTCAGCCAGTAAAAGAACGTTTTAAGTTACCACAAACCCATAAGAATTAAATTCGATAAATATTTTTTTTCCTAAAAACTTGTATTGTTCTTATTTTTGAGGATTCAAATAAATATTACCAAAAAACAATGATTGTTCCGTTTTTTGCTCTCCTAAAAAAATATTTTGTAACTTTAAACATTATTCGCGGCTGCCCTTACTTTGGTATGTCGCAATCGAACCTGGCCCTGAGTTGATTTGTTCACTACAGACTGCTTCGTAACACATATGCATGTGTTGATCTGGATGGGGCTTGTAATTATTTACTTACTTAATTGGCGCTTAACCGTCTAAAGGATTTTAGCCAAGTCCAATAAAGCGTACCATTTATTTCTGTTTTGTGCTAACTGGAGCCAATTGGAAACACCAGCGGAGTGCAAATCACTTCTCACCATGTATTAAAAGCAATAATATATACATATAAAGTATATTATTTTAATTAAGAAAACTTCATTTTATTTATTTTTTCTTATTGTCCTCACTTCCTTCTTTTATCGTTTAGTAGCTACGTCCAAACAATGTATAAAATTTCGGTTTATTGTTACAACTTGGATGAATACATTTGTCGATGGCTGTTATGGCCGCAGGCTGGTCAAATGGGATACAAAGTGACTTAGCACCCATGGCTGGAGCACCAGGCTCAGCATCATCTTCCCTAAAAATAAGAATTTAGCATATAAAAATACCAATAGTGTTTGTAGTCAAATATAAAACTGTGTTCTCGCTTACCTTGCGCTATCTCCCTTTATTTTTTCTTCGCAACAAATTTCACCACAGAATGGAGAGAGCAGCAGATTTTTCGCGTCCAAAAATTTACAGAAATCCTTCCAACTCTTTGTTATTTTCGTATGATCTACCAATTCCTTCTTCGCCTTAGCCAACATGCTGTCATGTATTGTTTCTAGTAATTGGCTTATTTTTGAAGCAACATCTTCAAGGGCCAAAATTAATTTTTCTCCAGTATCACGCCGCACTGCCACGATTTGATTTGCTTTCATATCCTTTGGACCTAACTCTATACGCAATGGTACGCCTTTCAATTCCCAATGATTGAATTTCCAACCTGGAGAATAATTATCGCGGTAGTCGCCTTCGCAGCGAACACCACTCAAGTTCAATTGAGACTCGAGCTTTTTGCATGCCTGCAGTAACTGTGCACGCTCATCGGCTTTAGTAGTTACGGTTATACCACAAGGTACAATTATAGCCTGAATACATGCCACATGTGGAGGCAATACCAAACCTTGATTATCGGCATGCACCATAATCATAACACCAATTGTACGTGTAGTTATACCCCATGAGTTTTGATATACGAATTGCTTTTTTTGTGTATCCGGATCCTCATAGACGATTTCGAACATTTTTGAGAAATTTTGTCCCAAATGATGGCTAGTAGCACCTTGAATAGCACGACCCGATGCTGAAACAAAAGCCTCAACTGTTGTCGTATAATCAGCGCCTGCAAATTTCTCCTTTTCGGTCTTACGACCCTTTACTACAGGTATGGCAAGTAGATTGGTGTAAATATAGGCATAGTGATCGAGTATTTCAAGCACTTCTTTGTCAGCCTCCGCTTTAGTAGCGAATGCTGTGTGACCTTCCTGCCAAAGGAATTCGCGAGTACGCAAAAATGGTTGCGGATGCTTAAACTCCCAACGCTAAATAAAGAAATTAAATAAATTTAATTTAAGCGATTTACAGTGTATCGAAAATATTTTTCATTGCAACATTGACTTACCACAACATTACTCCACTGATTCATACGAATGGGTAAATCGCGATAAGATTGAATCCATTTTGCGTATGCTGGATACATAACTGTTTCGGAAGTAGGCCGCACAGCGATTGGCTCTGCCAAGTCTGATTCACCGGATTTAGTTACCCATGCCACTTCTGGAGCAAAATCAGCAATATGTGTCTTTTCGCGCTCAAGTGCCGCACGCGAAACGAATATGGGGAAATAGCATTCTCTCACACCCATTTTGGTGATCTCATTATCGAACCATATTTTTATTGCCTTCCAAATTGCAAATGACCAAGGACGTAAAATATAACAGCCAGACACATCATAATATTCGATTAGCTCTCCTTTGGTAATGACCTACATACATAAATGTGTAAAGCAATGGCAGGCGTGATGGCAATACAATCAAAGTACATACTAAAAAATTGAAACATTTACCTGCGAATACCATTCCGATAAATTATCCTCTTTAGTAGCTTCCAAACCTAGACGCGTCTGCTTTTTAGGGCCACCGGCTGCACCGCTAGCATCTTCCTTGGCTGGTGATATTTCCTTCTTTGTGGCAGCTACTGTTTTTTCTTTTGTCTTCTTCGCAGAACTGCTACCTCCTCTGCCGCCAGCGGTTGGAAAATCGACGCCAGTAATCTCTTTGTATTTCGCCTTGAGTGCCAATAACTTCTTCACTTCGCTTTCAATTTCCTCTTTCGCCAAATTATTCGACTTTGCTGTGCGCACTTTATCGGCTTGCACGTTAATCTCTTTTGTAAGTAGATCTTTTTCTGGTGATGCTGTTAACATTGTTGACATTTTTGTAGTTGTTGAGGTGGCTTCGGCGCCAGGTACGACACTCATATCGGGTTTCCAATCAGCGCCAGTTTGTTGCTTATAATCGGCCTTAAGCGCTAATAACGTCTGCACTTCTTTGTCAATGATGGCCTTTTCGCATTTCTCCACCTTCAATTTGCGAATCTTGTCGCCTTGTGCTTTTACTTGTTCATAAAGTAGACAAGTGTCTGAGCACTCTTCGTCTTCGGTTAAATCTATTTTAATTGGTTCGGTAGAAATTGGTGCAGCAGCTGTTGCGCCCGCTTTCCAATCTTGTCCTGTGAGGCTTTTATAGTCTGTTTTAAGCGCCAGCAATAATTTAACTTCAGTATCAATCAATGATTTATCTGACTTTGCACTCTTCAATGCGCGCACTTTTTCACCTTGCGCAGCAATTTTCGCCAATAGAGAAGCAACTGTGTCGGATGATGGTGGTTCCGGCGACTTTTCCTGCTTAACAATCACGGGCGCAACAACACCCGGCTTCCACTCACTGCCTGTCAGCTTTTTATATTCACCTTTGAGCGCAAGTAATACTTTTACTTCTGCATCGATTATATTTTTTTCGGCTTTCTGTGACTTGAGCTGGCGTATCTTGTCGCCTTGAGCACCAATATTTGCTAGCACTTGCTCAATGCTAGTGTTTATATTTGTTTGTGGAGCGGCAGGTGGAGAAGCACTTTGTTGTATTGTAGTGCCAGGTTTCCAGTCTTTTCCCGTTACAGCTTTAAAGCGTGCCTTTAAGTCTAAAAGGCATTTAACCTGAACATCTATTTCAGACTTTGGCGCTTTGCTTGTCTTTAACTCACGCACTAAATCACCTTGCTTGACAATGCGTTCGTTTATTGCTTGAGCGTCTGTGACGTCCACATCCAGAATGGGATTTGGGGATAACGTGTTTTGGGGTTTCCATTCATTGCCTGTAGCTGTCTTATAATCAGCTTTGAGTGCTAGCAATTTTTTAACCTCTGGATCGATTTGTTCTTTGGTTGCCTTATTAGCCTTGAGATCACGTATAACGTTACCTTGCTTAATTATCTGCTGCTCCAATGTAGCTACGTTGTTTACTATGGCTTTGTATGGTTCAGCGGTCTGCAAACATACATTTATTATGAATTTTATACAATATACACGTAGATAATTATAAGAAAACTTCTTTTATATTTTTCACGAGATTAAACATATAGAAAAGTAATTATCATAATTATGAACGCCATGGCTTTGCACAACGTCAGCAAATTTATATACATACATGCTATGTACATATGTAGCTACACACAGAACTCAATTCATTGCGGAGTAAAGTCACTATCTTGAACAATGTTTGAAAAATACACTTCGCCTAGTCACTAGCTGTTTAATTTTAACCAAACGGGGGAAAGTTGTTGGGTTGGTTTTGGTTTCTTTTTATGCACACACATCCATATTTACATACTTTGTACATACAAATGGATGCGTGGACGTGTGCTTATGTTTATATAATTTGAATATCGCAGTACCATATGAAAACTAGCACTTTAAGCATTCTTTTTGGGAGAACTAACACTTTCGACCTTTGACTAACGAAAACTAGCACATTCCATTTTTTGCTGACGAAAAGTAGCAATATGTTTCCTCGGCAACAAAACGAATGTGCTAGTTTTCCTTTGTATAGTACAGCGGCATGTACATTAGGCCATTTCGCTTTATAGGAACCTAAAAAAAGTCCACCGTACGCCCCCCATATGTTATACATATACATATGTAGATGTCGTCCAAATACATTTTTTTTTCATATCTTCGAGGGTTAAAATGTTCTAGAAAATTATTCGCCATAAAATTTCAGCAGCGGTCTCCCCAAAAAATTTTGTGTATAAA
Organism: Urophora cardui; assembly: GCA_960531455.1. Lineage (NCBI taxonomy): Eukaryota > Metazoa > Arthropoda > Insecta > Diptera > Tephritidae > Urophora > Urophora cardui. The sequence continues at coordinate 13,230,774 of OY482672.1, read as the reverse complement.
ATGAACCTAGAAGACCACAGGAAGCAAGAAACATACATTTGTTGGAGTGTTCAATGTTTTTTTTCGGCTTCTACTGAGGCAATCGCAAAAAAGATTAATGATTTTTAACTACATTTAACAGGCATAAAAAAGGTACATTAGGGTGGTATAAACTAAGTACTGGTTGGTAGTGACCCCAATGGCGCACATAGGGTTAATGTTGTTGTTGTTGTTATAGCCACCAAAACACTCCTGGAAGTGTAGGGGATGTGACAGTCCTTTTCCTGACAAATCCGATACGCCCGGGTACTAGTCCCTTATGACACTAGCCCGACTGTCGTGCGAACGATTTTTTTTGGCCATAATCAACCTTCTAGGCCGGTGGATTTTAGTCGCCTCTTACGACAGGCATTCCTTACCACGGGTATATTCTAGGCCCCCTAACCCGCTGGGGTAGCTGGGTGTTAATAGTATACCATGGTATAAACCGTCCTTTCAATACAAAAGACCTTGGTATATTAAAACTTAGACATCGGACAATAAATTCCGAAGATATGAAAAAAAAAAAAATGTGTGTTGGTCGCCATTAGACCGTATCGCAAAAAAAGTCCGCCATACGCCATACTTACATTTTTAGTGACGTTTTGATTGCTGCTATTCATTTTTAAGCCAGACGAAGGCATATCTTTAGTATGCCCATCGGGTATAGAGAACAAAATAACTGGGGTAGTAATATTGGTATACAAGCTGGGCGGTGCATAAGCTACATCAACTTTGAAGAAACCACGTCGCTGCAATTGAATTATATCACCCTTCTTGCATTTCTTAAGCTCCGGATCGCCAAGCATTTTTACTTCCTCCTGTTACAGTAAATCACATTCACATTAAAACAAATATATAATTCACTAGAATTTTTTTATTACCCGAGTTTTGTGTCCGATGTACTGTTTGAAGTCCTCATCTTTGCCCAATACCGGTTTGCTAATAATATGATCAAAGTAGACACAGAATGTTGGGGGATATGCTGACGCATCATCCTCCTCTGCCAACCATGTAAGCTTCAATGTTTTCTTAAAGTCTTTATTATCCAAATTTGGTATGGCATCAACTTTTACTATTTTTCCATTGTTGTCCTTATGTATTTTTTTTATTAGCAAATTTCCCCAATTTATAAATGTCGCATTTTCATCTTCTTTCAGTTCTGCAGCATCATCGTAGTCTATAAAGATACGTGGGCCTAGTGTCACAATTTTCTTGCCAAGGCTTTCATTTTTTGGGTGTATTGGCACCTCGACCGTTTCTTTTTTAACACCATCAATATGTACAATTACGCGATTGTCAAAGTTTAGCGCGGTATAACGAGGTGCAATTGGATCGATAACTTTTTTATTAAATGCCCATATTTTGTCCCAATTCATAAAAACGACCGATTTGCTAGATCCTTGTGCAATGATAAATTCACGCAAGCCTTCAACAGTCATGCCACGGCGAATAACACCACGAACTGTTGGAAAACGGGGATCGTCCCTGTGTTCATATGTAGAAATGTATGTATTTAAGTATATTAAATAAGTATGCATTTGAATTATCGATGATAATATCATATTATGTAAATATACCAAAATAGATGTATTGTGTAACGATTTTCCGCCATCCCTGGTCAAATTTGGTTTGGAGACAAACCGGTTTCGGCTAATATGCGCCTTCTTCAGTGCCTTTTTCGCTCTCTGAAGATGGTTCATATTAGCCGAAACCGGTTTGTCTCCAAACCAAACTTGACCAGGGATGACGGAAAATCGTTCCACAATACATCACCTTCCTATCCTGTCGGAAAAGTGAGCAACCAAAAAGTAATACTAAAAAAAATGCTTCTCACCATCCATCGACCAAGCCAGATTCAACGAACCAAGTTAACTTTCGCTTAGACAATACGGTGTTCGTCATATTGAGACGGCTGTATTCCCAAATATAGGGTTTGCGCAGCTTCAATGCATCAATAAACCAATAAAATTGATCATCACGATCGTGGTATTCCATAGTGCGTAATGTGTGTGTAACACCTTCAATTGCATCGACAATTGGGCATGCGAAATCATACGTTGGATAGACTCTATAAAAATTTATTAATAAATATATAATATGTATTCAAATATGTAAGTATACATATATATAATAATTATGGTATATGAATGTTCATATATATTTGCAATTACTTGTATTTTGTGCCTGTTCGCGGATGAGGTTCGTTCTTGCAACGATATATTGTGGGATCACGCATACAACCGTTTGCTGAAGACATGTCTATTTTAGCGCGTACACAGCATTTTTGTCCCTTTTCGGTTCCATTTATCATTTCATTCCACAATAACAAATTTTTTTCAACATCTGTAACAAATTTGTTATATATTAGTATTATATGGTGCCACTCTGAACCTTGTGGTGGATTATACATAGTACATACATATATTCCAGAACTAATTTCAGTTCTAAGCTGATCTTTTAGTTGCAGAATGATTTAAAAATGATAAATCGGCTCTATAAATGCTCCTTTGGAAACTATTTATCTTGTTTTTCAATACAGTGTTGGAATATACATGCTTTACTTAATAAAATGTTATTTCATGTCTTTAACATACCGTTTGAACGATTTATTGATTCAATTCGCTGCTCACGCTCATATTTCATTTGTTCTGCAGGAGTATCATCTACATACGCTTTGCCTTCTCGAATCAATTGTTCGCAATATTTCAACATTACCTCGAAATAATTGGATGTATGAGTAAACACATCCGGTTTGATTTGCAACATTTCAACATCGCCCAAAATCACCTCTTCAAATTCTACTGTCTCTTTGGCTGGATTGGTATCATCAAAACGCATTATTAATTTTCCATTAAAATTTAGAGCATAATATTGATTTAATAATGCTGCTTTAGCGTGACCAATATGCAAATATCCTGAAGCTTCCGGTGGAAAACGGACCACAACTTTTCCCATTTCTGCTCCAGGTAAATCCACGAATTTACCTTCCTGCTTACGTTCATTCGATTTGGCAGATTCGTGTAATGAGGAGCCATCACATTCATTTGGTGGAACACTGCTCCTTTGATGTACCTGCTTGGCTGCGATGCGTGCCGCTTCCGGTAATGTCTTTAACACCTGCTGAATTTGCGGTTGCGCATTTATAAGATTATACCAACGTTCAACATGCTGTGGTATCCCTTTGTTTCTAAGAAATTCATAACGTGCATGCATTTCATTAAAAAGGGCGAAATCAGCTATGGTCAATTTGTTTGCTACCAGGTATGTGACTGGTGCAATTGACTTGTCAAGAAATGACAGAGCCCAAGAGATATCCTCTTCGCATGTTAATGAAAATGACAGCCAGTGATCAATTTGAGTTCGCTCGATGGCAGTTTCTCCATACAGCTTGTAGTCGGGTGCTGTTCGGGCTAATGCCCGCAGTACATCATTATTGGAATGACACAAAAAGCGTCGATTATCAGAGAATTCTAATGCATTCTCATTTCCCCAGACGATCTCAATATCAACTGTTTTCTTGATTAGATGAGCGGTCGCCAAACCACCTAAAAATAAATTATATGGTTAAAACAATTCCTTATTGGGATTGAATGTTTTTAATCAGAAGACAGATGGGCTTTATAACCTAAAATTATTCTGGATAATTTTTTCTAACTTACTTATAGGTGGATTCTTAATATTGGCTGTTATCTTAATTGTCATTTTAGTTCCTTATTTAATCACAGTGCCAGCTATCGTCAAAACTACCCTTTTATCCAACCACAAATCTTCTCCTGGTTTGACTAATTGCCACACCAACAAATGATGAAATTAGGGTGGACTAGGGTGGTGCACTTGTAAGGGTGAAAACAGAATCGGTACGTAACGACACAACATTGCGCCAACGACAGTACCTTGACGTAAAAATGTCGGTGCGAAGCCAGCGACTGAAACATAATAAATGCGGCAACGACCGCCCCTACAGAAGGTTCGTTGCTGCCACATTACAGTTTTTCATAAACAGCTATAAAGTTTTTCGTTCAGATCATGATCCAATTACCAGGTCGGTCCATGGTACATACACACAAACATGCCGTGAGCTGAATGTCAAACGGAATGTCAAAACTGAAAGGAGAACGAAATAATTTGACATTCAGCTCACGAGCGAATGATGGAGAAACTCAGAGAACGAAGAATTTGACCAATAGTAAACACGAATGTATGTATAGAATATGCAGAAGCAGAGAAATTGGATAGCTGTTGAAGAAAAAGAAGAAGTCAGCTGATCTGAAGAGCCGACCTGTATTGGTGGATCCTGGTTCAGATCGTAATTTTTTAATGTAAAATAATAAATTAAATAGCTAAATTTATTAATTGAATGCTTTAAACTGTTACTATATTTGGTTGTGTATAAATACTTCTCCTTTTTTTGTAAAGTTTCGTTAGATTTATTGAGTTGTCAAAATTTTCATATTTTATAATGCAGTGGCGACTCATCGTCCGCTCTCGTGGTCACCAAAATTAGAAATCGGCCTAAGGGCCTTTTCACATTACTCGGTACGACATCGGATCGACATTTTTTTCTCGGTATTTTCAGCTTACCGAAACGATTCCGCGTTGCTGTGTTTTTCACACTTGTGGGAATACTTTCGGTGCGTAATCGGCAGAAAATAGGTAAACAAACATCGAGATTTTCAAAACAAAATTTTTAACTTCAAGAAATCACTCAATAATAACAATAATGTCTTCTAGCGCAGACGAAGACATTATAACTTGCTACATTTATAGCCGAAACGAGTTTTTTACTGACTTTGTTCTTCTTCTTTTATTACGCCGCAAAAATGTATGCAGTAATTCCTCAAATTTTACTGACCGGTCTTACCGCGTTGCGGTATACCGAAATTAATCCGCTCCGATTTCATGTATGCAACACTAATGTGAAAGTGCCAATTGAAATACATGTGGTCAGTAAGGTTTCGGTATACTTTCGGTAAAAACCAAAAATGTCGATCCGATACCGCACCGAGTAAGGGTGAAAACAGAACCGGGACGTAACGACACGACATTGCGACAACGACAGCCTCTTGACGTAAAAATGTCGGTGCGAAGCCAGCGACTGAAACATAATAAATGTGGCAACGACCGCCCCTACAGAAGGCTCGTTGCTGCCACATTACAGTTTTTCATTCACAGCTAAAAAGTTTTTTGTTCAGATGGTAATTTTTTAATGTAAAATAATAAATTAAATAGTTAAATTTATTAATTTAATGCTTTAAACTGTTATTACATTTGGTTGTGTATAAATACTTCTACTTTTTTTTGTTTCGTTAGATTTATTGAGTTGTCAAAATATTCATATTTCACAATGCAGTGGCAACTCGTCGTCCGCTCGTCGTCGTCACCAAAATTAGAAATCGGTCTAAGTTGGCGACAACCATGCGACAACGTAATTTTGTCGGTGGACGACGTCGTGCCGCGTCGTCTTTATTATAATGACTTTCATAAGAACGCATGGGTTTTAATTTTGACAGACTGTCGTTGTCGCAACGTCGTGTCGTTACGTCCCGATTCTGTTTTTACCCTAATGTGAAAGCGCTCTAAGAGCCTATACACACTTGCGACTCAATCGATTTGGTCGAATCGGACTGTTGTATTCACACTACTCCAACTATTTAGTCGAATCGGTGGCAGCTATTCACACTTGAGACTAAATAGTCGTGCGATTGACAATGACATAGGCACTCTGCACACGAGGCGTATCGTCATAGACGCGTACGAGACATTTCATGTAGCGTCGATTTCTCTACGCCTCAAGATCTGCACAGGAAGCGACATGAAACTTCGCTGCACAAAGCAAACAAACAAATTAATAATACGGTATTTGCTTTAAATTTCGAAGCTTTAAATAGAAAAGAAAAAAAATTTTACGGAATCTTCCTTCCTTCTTTAATTATACACTCATTTTTTCCGATTTTTTACACAAATTTTACTGCTTTCATAAATTCCACCAAGTGGAAAAATGTAAACAAACATCTTCTTCTTCCTCTTTTCTAAGCGTAGTACGCCTAGCTACCAGCACTGCTTTACGCCAAGCGACATGTAGCCAGCATACTTTGACGAATGCATGAAGCTGACGACTCGTGTGCAGCCCTCAATTGAAATATACGTGCGCGACATCAAAGCGTACAGCTTTCGTCTGTAGTATCTAATACGCGTCTAAAACAGGACGCTCCGTGTGCAGAGTGCCATAGTGTTGCCAATGTTCACATTTTACTCAGCAAATTTTACATTAGTGGTCTTCATATAAAGTGATGAAGTATTAAATTGTTAAAGTTTATCTGCATTCTTACATGAAAGCACCTTCTTGTCAGCTGTCAACTTGATTAATAAATAAAAAACAATAAAATAAACAAAAAGTGCATACATTGTTTGGCTTTGTTTCTTATTAAACTAGCAACTAGCTGTCAAGTAAATGAAAAGAGAAAAACGGAAGGAATTACGCTCATAAAGGCGAAACGAACAGAATTACAAGAAACGGAAAAATAGTAAAAATCAGCCATTAATAATTTTCATGAAATTTCATTTTCATTATTTCTATTTTAAAATGCGATTAATGACATTTGAAGAGAACAACAATATCAAGAAACATATGAAAACGGAAGTAAATATCCTTAGTTAGATAATTCTTGTCTATAACTACACCATTTCCAGATGGATTTTAGAAAGCGTCAACTGGATTTTAAAAAAGGGGAAATTGGATTTTAGAAATGTCGATTTGATTTTAGAAAAGGGAAATTGGACTTTAGAAACTGTAAATTGGATTTTCGAAAATTTATATAATTATTAATTTATACTTTCATACGCAATAAAGAATTTCTATTCGAAAAATTCTGTGTAAAATTTATTATAAACGCACATTCTGAAATCCAATTCACGCTTTCAAAAATCCAATTTTGTTTTCTAAAATCCTTTTAACGCTTTCTAACATCCAATTGACATTTCTAAAATCCAATTTCCCCTTTCTAAAATCCAATTGACATTTCTAAAATCCAATTTCCCCTTTCTAAAATCCAGTTAACGCTTTCTAAAATCCATCTGGAAATGGTGTAGTTAATAAGAAACGAACCTTTTGTTTTTAAACATTTTGAAAATATTAATTGAAATATTCAATCTCTACAATTTACCAAAAGTGATATAAAAGTAGTTCTGTCAGCATGGCAACTCTTTCCACTACGAATATCACTGTTGTTGTTGTAGTCGTTCGACTAAATTGTCTCAAGTGTGAATACGTAGAAGGGCGCCTTGCTGATCAAGCAGTTGTACAACTGTTTCAGTTGGAATGAAATTGGGCTGCAAATCCAACTGTTTCAGTTGTACAACTAATTGAATGTAGTGTGAATGCTTCCATACATTCCCATGCAAATCAACATTCGACTAAATCGATTGAGTCGCAAGTGTGTATAGGCTCTAAGTTGACGACAACGTAATTTTGTCGGTGGACGACGTCGTGCCGCGTCGTCTTTATTATAATTGCTTTCATAAGAATGCATGGGTTTTAATTTTGACAGGCTGTCGTTGTCGTAATGTCGTGTCGTTACGTTCCGATTCTGTTTTCACCCTAATTATTCTCAATGGCCCTGGTTACACGAGAAGATTTTCGATCATTTTTAGATGACAAAGCCAAGGCAGATCTAGAAAGGTAGGTCCGGTGGCGAATTCAGAAACTACTTTTTTTATATGCAAAGGTAGAGTCAACGCAAATTCATTATGGTAATGGCACGGCGAATTCGGCAATATTCGCCTCGATTCGCTTTAAGTTTTTGTCCATCAAAATGTCAAACTCAAAGTAAAATTTTTCCTTGTTTGACAGTCTCCTGTATTCTTCTGTACACGGTGAATTAAAAACGAGAAGAAGAAGAAGTCAGCTGTTCACGTACTATTACCCTAAGAATGAATTTGCCTGGGGTAGAGTGTAATGTCAAACGAACTCACATCATGACCAATAGGAATGGACGAGCCCCAAGCGAATTCAGATTTTAACCACGGCGAAATATCATTTTGACATTACACTCTACCAATTACTATAACAAAATACATGGGCAATTTCTGAATTCGCCACCGGACCTACCTTCCTAGATCTGCCTCGTGACAAAGCAAGTGGAGGAAAAGCTTCTCAAAAGTTTTGCCTAGTTTAAAGACCCTTAGCCACTTACAATCTGGATTGAGAGGAAGTGTAAATGTGTGAGTTTAGGGTGAATGACGCAAATATCTAAAAATTTTGATTTTCATTGCTTGCAAAATTTATAGCCAAAACGAGATTTTCACTGACTTTATTCTTCTTCTTTTCTTACGCCGCAAAAATGTATGCAGTAATTCCTCAAATTTTACTGACCGGTCTATCCGTTCCGATTTCATGTATGCAACACTAGTGTGAAAGTGCCAATTGAAATACATGTGGTCGGTAAGCTTTCGGTATACTTTCGATAAAAACAAGAAGTGTCAATCCGATACCGCACCGAGTAATGTGAAAGCGCTCTAACAGACACAAAAAAAAAACTCACACATAAGCACTGCTTGACATGCCAGATTGTAAGTTGCCAAGGGCCTTAACCCTTTCTTTTCTTCTCTCTTTCCATATCTGCCGGGAATGACTCGTAATGGAGTGAAAGCCTGTATAGAGAAATTACGTTCCCTCATGAACGTCCAATACACGTCCTTTCTGACGAATAAATAACGGAGATTTTCTCCTGCGAACGACATAAATCCGTCCAGCATGTTAGTCATATTCTTTCCACTCTTTATACGACCGTTGTCGCTTTGCTTTGCTTGCTTCAATTTCGAATTAATTAATTTTTTATCTGAATAAAATAAACTACTTAAAAAAAGAACTAGAAACATAAATTCACACTCAGGGCCTTTTCACATTACTCGGTACGACATCGGATCGACATTTTTTGCTCGGTATTTTCGGCTTACCGAAACGATTCCGCGTTGCTGTGTTTTTCACACTTGTGGGAATACTTTCGGTGCGTAATCGGCAGAAAATAGAAAAACAAACATCGAAATTTGCAAAACAAAATTGTTAACTCCAACAAATCACTCAATAATAACAATAATGTCTTCTAGCGAAGACGAAGACATTATAACTTGCTACATTTATTACCGAAACGAGTTTTTTACTGACTTTGTTCTTCTTCTTCTATCACGCCGCAAAAATGTATGCAGTAATTCCTCAAATTTTACTGACCGGTCTTACCGCGTAGCGGTATACCGAAATTAATCCGCTCCGATTTCATGTATGCAACACTAATGTGAAAGTGCCAATTGAAATACATGTGGTCAGTAATGTTTCGGTATACTTTCGGTAAAAACCAAAAATGTCGATCCGATACCGCACCGAGTAATGTGAAAGCGCTCTCACTTCTCATAGAAGACTATTGTGAATGTAATAACATGGTTGCATTTCCCGTGATATTTTTCTCATGATATCAAATATCACGGGTTGGGGTATGAGAAATTTGCCGAACCTCCAAATTTGACAAGACGTGTATTTTGTTGTTGTGCTCGGCAAATTTATCACACTTATGTCATATCGGCAAATTTGCCAGGCCAAAATCACACAGAGAGAACTACCTTATTGATTTGTAGGGTTCCAACGATACCATTAAGGTATGTTGTTGTTGTTATAGCAGTACTATGGGTTAAGGTATCGATACTTCTACTTGCTTCTAGTATCGCCAAAGAGTATCGGTACTCGAGTATGTATCGGATGAAAAGCATCGATACCTACTTGGTATCGAAAATCGTTAAACAGCCTTATTCTGGTGCAGTTACTGAATTTTCCGCTAAAAGTCAGGAATTTTGAACAAAATTTTCGTATTATTCCAACGGGAAATTTAAGGTACCACCTCAATAGGCTTGTAAATGGTAAATAGTAGCTTTATTTTCCTGTTGCAATAATACGAAACGATTATTATATTGTTCTCAGCTCTTTTCCTTTCCTGTCCCATTGCCAAATGCGTATGGTGGCCCCAAAAATCGTATTGCGGGGCAGAGCTTGGCTTGGATTTTTCTTCATATTTACATTAGGGCGGAGTGAATTGGCGCTTTTTTTTTACACGATTTTTCGTAGTTGCAACTTCTCTGTTCATCTACGTTCTCTGATATTATTGGCCTAGTCCTTTATTTGGAGTGCTTCAATTCCAAAGTATCGATACTTATCAAGGCAGATCTAGGAAGGTAGGCTCGGTGGCGAATTCAGAAACTACTTTTTTATTTACAAAGGTAGAGTGTAATGTCAAAATCAAAGCGAATTCACATCATCACCAATAGGAATGGGCGAGTCTCAAGCGAATTCAGATTTTAACTAAGGCGAATTATCATTTTGACATTACACTCTACCAATTACAATAACAAAATACATGGGAAATTTCTGAATTCGCCACCGAGCCTACCTTCCTAGATCTGCCTTGGATACTTATTGGTATCGGCGAAATATCGGAGTGAAAAAGCATCGAGTGAAAAAGTACTCGGTTTCGCAACAAAAGTATCGAGTATTTACTTGTACTCGGTGTTATCGTCTGAACCCTATTGATTTGTAACAAGTAAATAAAAAAAGTGAAATTAATATTATTGTCCATAAAAATAAAATAAAATGGATAAATTAAAGCGAGATAATTTGCAAGAATTTTGTCGAACGTGTCTGGGTAGTTTGCAAGGTCCCCCACCTGCAACCCTTGAAGCAGACGCTGATAACTCTGATGCAACCGATGTAAAACAAATTTATATCTTAAATATATTGCCGCAATTACGAAAAACGCTCATTTTATTGACATCTTCGGGCAATGCGAGAATCAGCAGCCTCGACAATGATGATAATGGGCAAATTTATCCGCGAAGTTTGTGTCGGATGTGTTACGATAAGTTGATTGATTTCCAAGAATTCCGAAATTTGGCAATTAGTTCAGCTGAAGTTCTTTACAAAATTGTAAACGGCGATGGTAATGATAATCTGGTAAGTTATCTCAACAAACACATGTTATTTACCGATTTTAAAATGATTTAAAAAGTAAGTCTCTTCTCAAATCTCAAACATTAGAGGACGACTCGAGAATCATAGCGTTCTTAAATGGGTCAGTTCTCAATTGGGGAATTATAATTCGCGAATCGAAATCTAATGCAATTCTCTAATGAGATCGTTTGCATTGAGATGGGGCTCCTTCTGTAATCAATTTCCAATCGATAATTCGAACATGTACACCTTCTTACAGATCTCACCTGAACTAGTCCAACTAATGGGAAAATCAATAAAGTCTGAACTAGCAGCCGACCAATTTGTACCATCAAATAATGCATGTGCTGCAATTTCTTCAAACGTCTTGATTAAAGAGGAAATCGATTTGGGATATGAAAAAGAAGAGGAAGTGGTAGAAGAACACGATTCACTTCTTTGCTCAAACACTTCGATCAGCGGAGATGGTGATACTGGCTTAGGAGAAAATGGTGCAGATAATTTTCACAGTCCGTCCTTGAATAGTGCCCTTGGGGATGCGGCTGAAACAACATATCAAAGACTGGTTTTAAAATGTATGCGTTGCGAAAAGATAGTCTACAAACAAGCCTATATGTACGCGCACATACGTACAGAGCACGAGGGTCATGAGAAGGGATTTCTCTGTGTGGAATGTCCGAAGGACTTTACGCGTTATAATCAATTCCATAAGCATATACAGAAGAATCATACAAAGGAGGAGCAATATATATGTGGTATAAATGGCTGTGGTGCGACGTTTAGATTAAGCAGAACTTTGGAGACACATTGGAGAGTTAGACATGATAGTGAGTATAGTACATAATATGTCCTTTATATTCGTCCTCTGTTATGCATGTATCTGATTGGTAATTCGTTCTTCCTTTTGCAGCATCTTCTTCTAACGATTTCCAAGTACTGCAATACGTACAACAACAAAATTTTAGTTGTAAGCTTTGTACAAAAAAATATAGTTCAAATCGTTTACTGTTGAAACATCAAAAGCGGGGTCACTCGGATGAGCGCAAATATGTTTGCAAAGTGTGTAATGTGACGAAGGTGACAAAAACCGGGCTAAAAATTCATATGCAAACTCATAAGGCGAATCGTGAAAAATTTAAATGTAGCATTTGCTCACAAGAATTTAATCACAAAAATGCCATTTCACGGCATGTGCGCGTCGTGCACGAGGGACAACGTCGCTTTCCATGCAGCTATTGTCCGAAACGTTTCAGTACACTCAATACACAAAGAAATCACGAACGCTTGCACAAGGGTGAACGGCCATTCACTTGTGAATTGTGCCAAAGAAGTTTTACACAAATCGAAGGACTTAAAACGCATATGAAAATTCACGACGAGACTTTGCGCCAACATGTCTGTACGTTTTGTTCCAAACGTTTCATTACTAAAAGGACTATGCAGGATCATGCACGGCGACATCAGAGCGATAAGCCACATTTGTGCAATGTTTGTAGTCGTGGTTATGCTTCCATTAAAGATTTGAATGCACACAAACAATCACATACCATGGAGGAGTTACAATTGGGAATGGTGCGAAAGAAGTGCGAGGAATATCAAGATAGCGATGACGGTCAACTTTTAGATGGGGCAGAATCAGTGGTTGAGGCATTTCTGGGCTGTAGCAGTTCGATGAGTAGCTTTGAATCCAATTCTACTACTACCACTACTTAAATAAACCCTTATATTATTTACCATATCACTAAGAAAATTACACCTTATTGTAGAAGACGGCGGCAGAATAATAAATGCGACAAACGAGTTTAGTTTAAGATATGTATATATGAATTTACTTTATTAAATTATTAAAAGTTATAGAAGGCCGCGACTGTACATTTTAATACATTACATTATTTTATTTCCTACGTGTACGTGTGTTTCAAAACTGCTGTGCCCTCTTCGACGATACTTTTCTTTCTCCCCAATTTGCCAAATCATTGCGTGATGGCCGCCAAAGGAAACGGTATTTTTCCCATGCTGCGCCGTGTTACCAGATACAGTAAAATGAATGTTACCAGATTGTTAATTACGCATTGAGGAATTACGCAGGAGTTTTCTATTATGAAATGACATCCCACCCACCGGTGGATCCGCTGGAGGATTCACTAACCATCAAAGCGGCTAGCTTACTGGCTGGACGACGTAGTAAACCGGATGCTGTGCGGACTTGGGCGCTTCTTACCTGACCATCTTTAGCGGTGAATACTTCCGTCACCCGGCCTCGCTCCCACTGACTTCTTGGTCTCGCGGAATCAATCACAATTACCAGTTGACCTGGTTGCAGAGGGATTGCTTCAGTCCTCCATTTCGAACGTCGAAGAAGTTGCGGCAAATACTCTACCGTCCATCTCTTCCACAACCGGTCCTTTAAATTTTGAACGATACGCCATTGTTTGCGAAGGCATATATTTTCATCTGCTGGACCAGGAGTTTGGGTTGAATTTAGACATCCTGTCAAAAAATGGTTTGGCGTCAGTGGTTCTTCATCCTGCGGTGATACTGGCAACTCTGTCAACGGACGACTGTTTATTATATTTTCCGCCTCTATTAACGCACTCCTAAATGTTTCTACACGTGGTGCCTCCTGGCATAATACTCTCTGCAATAGGCGTTTCGTGCACTGTACGAGACGCTCCCAACAACCACCCGCTGATGGATTCGCCGGGCAATTAAATACCCACTCAATATTGCGACGTGTCATCTCACCCTTTATTCGGTCAAAATCAAATATACGTTCGTCTTCCTTTAGCTCTTTCTGTGCTCCAACAAAATTCGTGCCGTTATCACTGCGGATTCTCACTGGCACTCCTCGGCGGTTCACGAAATTCCTGAGACACAAAATAAATGCATCTGTCGACAAATCTTCAGAAATTTCTAAATGTATTGCTCTAATCGTCAGGCATGTGAACAGACAAACCCACCGCTTCTCTCTCCTTCGACCTATTGCCACGTGGAATGGCCCGCAATAGTCGACTCCGGCGTAGGAAAACGGGCGAACGTATGGTGTTAGTCGATCGATCGGTAGTTGCCCCATGAGCGGTGTAGCTGGTTTAGCGTTGTTATATTGGCAGACCATGCAATCTCGTTTAATTGACTTCAGTAAAACGCGTGCCTGAGGCACCCAGAATTTTTGCCGCAACTCGTTAATCGTCAAATTGTCATTTTGATGATGTAGCTTATGATGGTATTGTTGGACGATTAATCGTGTTACATAATGGTTTTGTGGCAAAATAGTCGGACGTCGTGCCGTGTACGGCAAACAATAAGCAGCATCGATCCTTCCGTTGACTTTAATCAACCCATCGCTATCTATAAACGGCGTTAACTGGAACAATGATGATGATTTCGCTACAACTTTGTTACGTTTCAGGACTTCGATTTCTTGTGCGAATGTTTCTGCTTGCACTCTCTGAAGGATTAGCCTTTCTGCATTTGCGATCTCTGTAGCGTCCAACTCCCCACTGCGGCGTACTTCTGGCTTGCTGTTGTGCACAAACCTCAACACATAGGCAACAACTCTCACGATTTTATAATATTTCGAAAATTTGTTAAATTGTATTGGATATTCTCCTTTGCTCGACAACATGACTCTTTTGGTGATTTCTTCTAAGGCGCAATTATCGGACGAAAGCTCTGGGGTTTCTTGCGGCCAGCAATTTTCCTCTTCATACAGAAACGATGGCCCTACCAACCATTTTGATCCTGATTCGTGTTGAAATGTTGTGGACGGCCTTGTTGCTTCGTCGGCTGCATTCATACTTGTGGAAATCCAACGCCATTGTTTCGTAGTTGTAGTGCTTAAAATTTCGGCTATTCGGCACGCGACGAATTGTTTATAGTTTCGGCTGGTCGAGCGAATCCACTGTATTACTGTTTGGGAGTCGCTCCAAAATATTGTTTTATCGATCGCGAAGTCGTGACAGCGTTCTAACGACTCTTTAAGTCGGCATCCCAACACAGCAGCCTGCAATTCCAATCGAGGTATTGTCATACCTTTGAGCGGTGTGCACCTTGACTTAGCACACATCAATGTCACATCGATCTTGCTTCCTCTCTTCACGCGAAGGTAAGCGACGGCAGCGTATGCAGAAGAACTTGCGTCGACGAAAATGTGCATTTGAATATTGTCGGCAACCGCTAGGTTTGTTGAGTAGCAGCGTGGAACCGTAAAATGTTTTATTGATTGAAAGCTAGTCCACCACGACATCCATTGCTCCGCCAACTCGCTAGGTATTGCTTCATCCCATTCTACCTTCAAACGCCATAATGATTGCAACATTATTTTCAAAAATATCGTTCTGTTCGCCAAAAGACCAAAGGGATCATAGATCGACATTGATATACCCAATAGTTCTCGCTTGGTTGGCCATCGTTTTCCACTCAACACATCTCTAGCAATTTTGTGAAACATAAACTGAAATTCTAGCCCGTCACTGGTGGTGTTCCAGTACATACCCAGCACCTTCTCCGTTGCTGTTTGACGATCCATTTTAACTAATTCGACGTTGGTTTCGGCATCTTCTCCATTAAGTTCACGCTGCACATTTTTGTTGTTTGATATAAAATTTCGTAATTTGAAGCCAGCGTTGGCGTTAATCAGCGTGGCTTCCTTCGTCACCTTTAGTGCCTCCTCGGCGCTGTCAAAGCTGATAACTAAGTCGTCTACATATGTACTAGCAATAACGGCCTGGCTTCCTTTTGGCATTCTCGACTCATATTTAACGGCGTTAATATTCTTTATGTGCTCGGCGCAACACGGCGAACATATGGCTCCAAAAATCATGGATGTCATTACGTAGGTATGGATTGGCTCATCCGGCTTGCCATCTCGCCACAAGAATCTCTGTGAGTCCTGGTCAGCATTCCTTATTCGTACCTGTGAAAACATCTCTTGAATATCTCCTGCCACTGCTACGATACCTTGACGAAACTTATGAATGATGGTTATTAACGGCTGTGCCTTCTCTGGACCTTTAAGTAGCACTGAATTTAATGATACGGAGTTTGTAACGGCGGCTGCGTCGAATACGATACGCAATTTCTCTGGCTTAAATGGGTTAACTACTCCGAAATGTGGCAGATACCATGTCCTTGGTCCTTCACGAGCGGCTTCATATGGCGTCAGTTTTCTAGCGTAGCCCTTGTAAACATATTTGGCAATTTTCTTTCGATAACTCTCGGCATAAGCGGCATCTCTCTGCATTCGTGACTCAATATTCAATAGACGTTGTTTGGCTGTAGCATAACTTGACGGCAGTTCTACTGAGTTATCTCTCCAAAGCAATCCAACTTCGTATTGCTGACCCAAATCTTTTGTAGTCTCAGCTAAAACTTTTCGAGCGCGTTGATTTTCATCCGATTCCAAAATGAGTTTGTTATTGACTCCAAAATTCTCTATGGCAAAATATTCCTCCATCATCTTCGTTAATTGCGTTAATGATTCAGACTTACGAACATGAAGCACCCGTGGCACAGTGGCAGTTCTTTGTTTATGTGGTCCGTATACGACCCATCCTAATTTTGTGTTGATGGCGACTGGCTGATCATGGCGCGCGACGACTGTTGCGTTAGGTACACCCAAGTGGCAATTATCTAAGCCCAACAATAAAACAGGTTTGGCATCCACGTAATTAGATATAGGCAGTTCTCTCAAATGTGCGTATTTCGATTTGTCAAATGTCTGCCTCGGCAAATTGAGGCTTTTTATAGTATGTACTGCTTTGAGAGAGTATTTGTCACCCGTTAACCCTTTTATGTCGCAGGACACCATTCTCGACCTCTCAGTTGTTTGACTGTCACCGTACCATTGTAGCGTCAGCGGCTTCGTACGTCCTTTTAAACCCAGCTGTATGGCGATCTCTTCTTCTAATAATGACACCGATGAACCTTCGTCGTACATCGCATGTATATTGACACTACCATGTGGACCAGATAAAGTCACCGGCAAAATTTTAAAAAGGTTAATTTCGGTTTCTTGGCGACAATTAAGAATGCGTTCTCTCTCGGCAGTTGGTTGCGACTGCAAATTGGCTTGGACGACATCTTTGTGTAGCAATTGATTGTGCATACGTTTGCACCCATTAAGACCGCATGTTTTACGACGATGGCAGGTAAGTAAGCTGTGACCTTTCCGTAGACATCCGAAGCACAGACGTTGTTGCTTCACCAGTGACCACTTTCCTTCCAAGTCGAGGGCTTTGAACTTGCGGCATTCCAGTATGACGTGACTTTGACTACATGACGGGCATTTCGGCTGTTCATTACTGTGCAAGACCCGACGGGCTGGCCCTCCACTTGAATTAGACTGACGATTGGCATAAGTACTGCTTCTCTGTGGTTGTACTGCTTGTTGACTTGAACGTAATGAATTTTCACTGACTCTAGGCATAATAGCCACCACCTTTGCCAACTCACTCAACCAATTTGCGAATGTTGTTACTGTCGGGTACGGCGAAATATTAGCGGCATACTTGCTCCACTCAAATTGTTTGGATGTTGGGAGTTTCGAGATGAGCTGTTCCAGCAATGTTGGGTTCGCTAGGTGATGTTCGCATTTTGCCGATTTAAAGTAGGCTGAGATATTTCGCACACGGTTTGAAAATTCGATAATTTGTTCAAGGTTATTGTCGCTTATACCCGGGAATCCTTGTACCTTTTTTAATTGTGATCGTATGAGCAGATCCTGTCGGCCAAAATTGAATTCCAACTCCTTTATGGCCTGTGGCACGTCTTCAGGGTATATCAGCATCGATGTCACCGCTCGTTTTGCATTGCCTTGTAATGCCTTCTGCAAACGCATGAGATTTTGTCTGTTGTTATATGAAAACTCGGCTGTAGTATCGTTAAAGTTGGCTATGAATAGGGGCCAATCCTCCGGATTGCCATCAAAATAAGGTAGCGGGTAAAGTCTCGCGGCATGATTATCCATCAACAACATTGTATTCCTTGGTGGCTGTGGTTGCGTTGATGGTAAACTTATTTGTGGCGGCATCTGTGTCACGGACGTAGGTCTGTTGGTAAGAACATCGACTGCCTCTGCATCTATTCGCTGTCGCAGTTGTTGGAGCTCTACTTGACTCTGGCTTGTTTCATTGCGCAGCTCCGATACGACGTCCCTTAAAGATGCTATGTTGTTTATCAAAGCAGCCAGTGCATCTGCTGACACGTTTACTTCCGGCTGGCCTTCAGCATGTGACTCTGTTGTGGCATTACCCGATGCTCGAACTTGATCACGTTCCCCCATATTTATTGCTGTTGTATCTAACTCGGAATCCGATTGTTCATCTAATCCAGCTGGCATTGCTTGTCTTGCTCGAGAACGTGTGATCATAAGCGGAGATCTTTTTAATTAATATTTAATGATGACGACGTGACACAGCAGCGAACAATGATGGCGATAAATTAACGACAAGTATTTGCGGTGACCAGAGACATTTATATTTAGCGACAGACGTTAAATACGATCATATATTATATAATAGATGATGGATAAACTTTGACAATTAACGATAACGATGAATTTTACCAATAATAATGACGATGGCGTTGTACGACGGAAACGATCTTGAAACGTTGAACACTGACAAAAAAAATATATTTAATAGGGTAAATGTTGACGATGACGTTGCCGTAGACGAGATTTGACCATTAAATGACTTTGAATTTATGACTATTAAAGATGAACGTTGACATAGACGAGAATTGACCATTAAATGACTTTGACGATATGACTATTAAAGATGAACGTTGACATAGACGAGAATTGACCATTAAATGACTTTGACTTTATGACTATTAAAGATGAACGTTGACATAGACGAGAATTGACCATTAAATGACTTTGAATTTATGACATTAAATGACTTTGACGATATGACTATTAAAGATGAACGTTGACATAGACGAGAATTGACCATTAAATAACTTTGACGATATGACTATTAAAGATGAACGTTGACATAGACGAGAATTGACCATTAAATAACTTTGACGATATGACTATAAAAGATGAACGTTGACATAGACGAGAATTGACCATTAAATAACTTTGACTATATGACTATAAAAGATGAACGTTGACATAGACGAGAATTGACCATTAAATGACTTTGACGTAATTAACTATCGACGATTACGATGAATTTGGAACGACGAAAATGACTATTAAAGATGAACGTTGACGATTGACAATTTGACGAGTTGACATTAACGAGAATTGACCATTAAATGACTTTGACTTTATGACTATTAAAGATGAACGTTGACATAGACGAGAATTGACCATTAAATAACTTTGACGATATGACTATAAAAGATGAACGTTGACATAGACGAGAATTGACCATTAAATAACTTTGACTATATGACTATAAAAGATGAACGTTGACATAGACGAGAATTGACCATTAAATGACTTTGACGTAATTAACTATCGACGATTACGATGAATTTGGAACGACGAAAATGACTATTAAAGATGAACGTTGACGATTGACAATTTGACGAGTTGACATTAACGAGAATTGACCATTAAATGACTTTGACTTTATGACTATTAAAGATGAACGTTGACATAGACGAGAATTGACCATTAAATAACTTTGACGATATGACTATAAAAGATGAACGTTGACATCCCTCCCAACATTTGGAAGAGCGTTTTCTCGTCTATCTCAAATAAGTAACGTCTGGGGCACTTCTAGACGTTATTCGAAAGACAGTCTGTATTTTACAAAAACAGATTTCATTGCTATCGCGTGTCTGACTTCCTGCTGTATATGGTGAAGATACTTTCTGTTTTAAATAGATAGCTGCAAAAAGATTTAAACAATTTTTTTATATGTAGAAAGCAAAAATGACGTTGCGGGATAAAATTCAAATATATTCGCAACGCCACCATGAATAGTTGCGAGCCAAATCGACAGATACATTTTGGTTTGGGCGAAAGATTTTCATGAATTAGTTAAGCGAATAGAGCATGCCACCATGGAGATTATTTATCGGGTTAATCACGCTTTTCTACAGAGCATTGATAATATTACATTTGCAAAGAAACCAGCCAGGTGATTATATAGAACTCACGGGTACTTTATTAGATGGTCTATAATAAATTAAAGTTCATCTCACATAGGAATCGATTTCGAATGACAAGTTGGCGCCGTAGAATGCATCTGCAATTTATCATTATGTGGGGCCTAGGTATGAGAAAATCGCTATTTAGCCTATAGTTATTTATTCTCTAATTTTGATAGCCTGAATGAACGGCTTAAACGGTTTGTTTAAATATAATTAAATCAAATAAAAAAAGATATATATTTGTTTCTAAATAGAGCGAAAAAACTGTAGGAGGAATTTATAATTAACGCTTTTTTGTGTCGCAGACGACACTAAGAAGTTACTCCTGGAAGCGTCGTATTGGTCTATTTGTACGTAACTTTTTTGTCTCTTCCAAACGACACTTGGAAGATACTTCCAGAAGTGTCGTTTATGACTCACTATGGACGTAACGTTGACGTGGAACACTTTTTCCCGAAAGAAGATAAGAAAAAGTTAAGCAAGCGATATCTTCCGTGATTGAATTAAACTTCTTCAAGTAACTTTTTCGTCACTTCCACGATAATAAATGTTGGCTGGGATAGACGAGAATTGACCATCCCAGCCAACATTTATTATCGTGGAAGTGACGAAAAAGTTACTTGAAGAAGTTTAATTCAATCACGGAAGATATCGCTTGCTTAACTTTTTCTTATCTTCTTTCGGGAAAAAGTGTTCCACGTCAACGTTACGTCCATAGTGAGTCATAAACGACACTTCTGGAAGTATCTTCCAAGTGTCGTTTGGAAGAGACAAAAAAGTTACGTACAAATAGACCAATACGACGCTTCCAGGAGTAACTTCTTAGTGTCGTCTGCGACACAAAAAAGCGTTAATTATAAATTCCTCCTACAGTTTTTTCGCTCTATTTAGAAACAAATATATATCTTTTTTTATTTGATTTAATTATATTTAAACAAACCGTTTAAGCCGTTCATTCAGGCTATCAAAATTAGAGAATAAATAACTATAGGCTAAATAGCGATTTTCTCATACCTAGGCCCCACATAATGATAAATTGCAGATGCATTCTACGGCGCCAACTTGTCATTCGAAATCGATTCCTATGTGAGATGAACTTTAATTTATTATAGACCATCTAATAAAGTACCCGTGAGTTCTATATAATCACCTGGCTGGTTTCTTTGCAAATGTAATATTATCAATGCTCTGTAGAAAAGCGTGATTAACCCGATAAATAATCTCCATGGTGGCATGCTCTATTCGCTTAACTAATTCATGAAAATCTTTCGCCCAAACCAAAATGTATCTGTCGATTTGGCTCGCAACTATTCATGGTGGCGTTGCGAATATATTTGAATTTTATCCCGCAACGTCATTTTTGCTTTCTACATATAAAAAAATTGTTTAAATCTTTTTGCAGCTATCTATTTAAAACAGAAAGTATCTTCACCATATACAGCAGGAAGTCAGACACGCGATAGCAATGAAATCTGTTTTTGTAAAATACAGACTGTCTTTCGAATAACGTCTAGAAGTGCCCCAGACGTTACTTATTTGAGATAGACGAGAAAACGCTCTTCCAAATGTTGGGAGGGATTAAATAACTTTGACGATATGACTATAAAAGATTAACGTTGACATAGACGAGAATTGACCATTAAATGACTTTGACGTAATTAACTATCGACGATTACGATGAATTTGGAACGACGAAAATGACTATTAAAGATGAACGTTGACGATTGACAATTTGACGAGTTGACATTAACGAGAATTGAACATGACCATTAAATGACTGACGAAATAAACTATCGACGATTACGAGGAATTTGGAACGACGGTTATGACTATTAAAGATGAATGTTGACGATTACCAATTTGACGAGTTGACATTAACGAGAATTGAACATGACCATTAAATGACTGACGAAATAAACTATCGACGATTACGAGGAATTTGGAACGACGGTTATGACTATTAAAGATGAATGTTGACGATTACCAATTTGACGAGTTGACATAGACGAGAATTGACCATTAAATGACTTTGACGTAATTAACTATCGACGATTACGATGAATTTGGAACGACGAAAATGACTATTAAAGATGAACGTGGACAGTAATATTGATGATTGACTGACGAAAACAAACGATCGACGATTACGATGTGTGTTGAACGACGGAAAAATATTAAAGATGAATATTGACAACAATACTGATGATTGACTTTGACGAAACCAAACGGTCGACGATTACGATGAGATTTGAACGACGGAACAATGTTGAACGTTGACGATTGACAGTGATGTTTACGATTGTCGCTGACGAAGTTAACGATCGACGTTTACGATGTGATTGACGACATTGAAGTTGAGTACGTTGGACGACGGAACAAAATATACTTTAATTAACATATGTATGGTCAAGTATTAAAGATGATGCACATTGTCGTTGAAAATTTACGACGGAAATTTGTTGAGACGGTGGACGATTACGACGTTAAATTTATGTTGGACGACGGAACAAATATTGACGGAAATATTGACGAAATTAAAACGTTGATTTGACTACTGAAGATATGTACATTGACGGTGGAAAACATGAACTAATTAGTTGCTCTGCAATTTAGATGACCACAATCTCCAACGGCGATAGCAAATTTGTTCGGCTGTTGAAAGACCTTTAGCATTCAATTAATTTATTGTACAACGCAAAATATTAATTGGAACCACTTATCTTGTTTCGGCATTCTCAATTCTCGTTGGAGGGCACAGTTTTGAAAACTTGTAGAAGACGGCGGCAGAATAATAAATGCGACAAACGAGTTTAGTTTAAGATATGTATATATGAATTTACTTTATTAAATTATTAAAAGTTATAGAAGGCCGCGACTGTACATTTTAATACATTACATTATTTTATTTCCTACGTGTACGTGTGTTTCAAAACTGCTGTGCCCTCTTCGACGATATTTTTCTTTCTCCCCAATTTGCCAAATCATTGCGTGATGGCCGCCAAAGGAAACGGTATTTTTCCCATGCTGCGCCGTGTTACCAGATACAGTAAAATGAATGTTACCAGATTGTTAATTACGCATTGAGGAATTACGCAGGAGTTTTCTATTATGAAATGACACCTTATAAATTCGAAAACTTTATTATATTGTAAATGTAAAATTATGCTTAAAAAACAAAAATATTAAAAGAAAATTATTGATTTTGAAAAGGTGAAATATGGTCAATTGTTTACTTCTAGTTTTGTTAACAAATTAAAAAAAAAATGTAATGGAATAGAAGAATAAGAAGCCGCCGCGAGCAAGTTTAATAGCCGTGTTTTTATTTTCATCAGACTGCACCCTCTCTGCTTTTGACATTTATAAAAACGGCCGTCTAACTGTAATCACCTTTTCTCCTTCACATAAGACGACCTCTATAGATTGGTCTTGATATTGCTCGGAAATGATATCAAATAAAGTATTCTTCTGCTCTCGCTTGGGGAGATCTCGCTAAAAGTTCTACCGGGTAATTTCGTATTTTTTTTAGCTTCTTGTTTTAGCTTTAAATTTAAAATTTTTTTTCGATGTGGGAAACGATTTTTTTAGCTTTTTGTTTTTTTTGAGAATCTAGCTGGAACTCTGGAAAAGTTCTGGCAACACTGGTAATCAACGCTGAAACTACGATTTTTGCCTAAATAACCCTTAAATTACTCCAATCTGAACATGCTTTAATTGCGGCTGGTTTGAAACAAATGTAAAGAAAAGTGAAATTAATATTGTTCATAAAAATGAATAAATTAAATTTGCAAGAATTTTGTCGAACGTGTCTGGGTAGTTTGCAAGGCTCTCCACCTACAGCCCTTGAAGCAAACGCTGATAACTCAGATGCAACCAATGTAAAACAAATTTCTATTCTAAATTTATTGCCGCAATTACAAGAAATGCTCATTTTATTGACATCTTCGGGCAATGCGAGAATCAGCAGCCTCGACAATGATCATAATGGGCAAATTTATCCGCGAAGTTTGTGTCGGATGTGTTACGATAAGTTGATTTATTTACAAGAATTCCGAAATTTGGCAATTAGCTCAGCTGAAATTGTTTACAAGATTGTAAATAACGGAGCTGATGGTGTGCCGATGGTGAAAAACCATTATGAAAACGAAGATGGTAATGATAATTTGGTAAGTAACGCTTCGAGAATCAAAGCATTCTCAAATCGGACATCGTTCTCATTTTGGGAAATTATGTCCAATCCAATTAAGTGTCCAATCGAGCATTCTCTAACATTTACACCGTCTTACAGATCTCACCTGAACTAGAGCCACAAATGGGAAAGACAATAAAATCTGAACCATCAGGCGACGGAATTTTACTACCAAATAGTGCATGCGCTGCCATTTCCTCAACCGTCTTGATTAAAAACGAAATTTATTTGGGATTTGATAAAGAAGGGAAGGTGGAAGAAGAACACGATTCACTTCCTTGCTTGAACACTTCGATCAACGGAGATGTTGATAATGGCTTAGGAGAAAATGCTGCAGGAACTTATCCCAGTGCGTCCTTGAATAATGCCCAAGTGGATACAAAATATAAAAGACCGGCTTTTAAATGCTCGCGTTGCGAAAAGATAGTCTACACAAAAGCCTATATGTACGCTCACATACGTACAGAGCACGAGGGTCATGTGAAGGGATTTCTCTGTGTAGAATGTCAGAAGGCCTTTACGGGTTACGGTGAACTGCATAGGCATATACGGAGTAAACATAAAAAGAAGCAACAACTTCTATGCGGTATAAATGGCTGTGGTGCGACATTTAG
The DNA here is from genome assembly GCA_960531455.1 of Urophora cardui. Classification (NCBI taxonomy): domain Eukaryota; kingdom Metazoa; phylum Arthropoda; class Insecta; order Diptera; family Tephritidae; genus Urophora; species Urophora cardui. The sequence goes on along the minus strand of OY482672.1, from coordinate 13,205,849 downwards.
ACTATGCGAAGCTTTGGAGACACACTGGAGAGTTGGACATAATAGTGAGTATAGTACATAATTTGTCCTTTATATTCGTTCTCTGTTATGCATGTATCTGATAGGTAATTCGTTTTTACTTTTACAGCGTCTTCTTTCAACGATTTCCAAGAACTGCCATACGTAAAACAACAAAAATTTAATTGTGAGCTTTGTTCAAAAACTTTTAAAAAAAAAGGTTCGCTGGCCCTACATCAACAGCGGAGTCACTCGGGTCAGCGCAAATATGTTTGCGAAGTGTGTAATGTGGCGAAGGTGACAAATACCGAGCTAAAAACTCATATGCAAACTCATAAGGCGAATCGTGAAAAATTTAAATGTAGCATTTGCTCACAAGAATTTAATCACAAAAATGCCATTTCACGGCATGTGCGCGTCGTACACGAGGGACAACGTCGCTTTCCATGCAGCTATTGTCCGAAACGTTTCAGTACACGCAATACACAAAGAAATCACGAACGCTTGCACAAGGGGGAACGGCCATTCACTTGTGAATTGTGCCAAAGAAGTTTTACACAAATCGAAGGACTTAAAACGCATATGAAAAGTCACGACAGATCTTTATGCCAACATGTCTGTACGATTTGTTCCAAACGTTTCGTTACTAAAAAGAATCTGCTGGATCATGCACAGCGACATCAGAGCGATAAGCCACATTTGTGCAATGTTTGTAGTCGTGGTTATTCTTCCATTAAAGATTTGAATGCACACAAACAATCACACACCAAGGAGGAGTTACAATTGGGAATGGTGCGAAAGAAGTGCGAGGAATATCAAGATAGCGATGACGGTCAACTTTTAGGTGGGGCAGAATCAGTGGTTGAGACATTTCTGGGCTGTAGCAGTTCGATGAGTAGCTTTGAATCCAATTCTACTACTACCACTACTTAAATAAACTGATGTATTGTGGAACGATCTTCCGCCATCCCTTGTCAAGCAACCAAAAAGTACTTAAATAAACCCTTATATTATTTACCATATCACTAAGAAAATTACACCTTATAAATTCGAAAACTTTATTATATTGTACTGGCCAAAAGAAAAAAAAAATGGAATAAAAGTGGAGCTCTTTGAAGATTATACTTTTTTTTTATTTTAAGCGGTAAAAAAGACAAGTGTCCGGTTACTGCAGGGTGGTCGGTTACTGGCACAGTTACCCTAAATGAATTTGTTAAATATGGTTAAATCTCACATTAAAAAAAAAAATTGTTAGGCACGAAACCATTTTGGTAGGTTTTTGGTAGGAAAAAAATATTAGTGGCATCCCTGGATATATACACAATAGTTGCGAATTAGGTGAAGCAGTCCAAGGTTAAGTACAATCTTTCAAAATTTATATCGAATAATCCATTGTGAATGATATATTGCAAAGAAGAAGGATAAATAACCAACCAAAAGCTGGTAAAAACTAACGAATTGAAAAACTACCAAAATTCCACTTTCACGTATTTATTGCAAAAAAAAACTAAATTTATTCCAAAAAAATATCAAAACCAGATTATATACATATACCTCAGTGAAATAGTTATATGTGCATGGAATAATATTTTATAAAAATTATAAAAAACTAAAGTTATATTTTTTAAATATTATTTTTTACATATATGACTAGATATGAACTAATACAATAGCAAATCAATTTGTCTGAATTTACTGGTGATTTTAGTTTAATTTTTATTTAATTTTCCCTTAGGAAAAAATTATATGTGCGTCAAAGGATTTTTAACATGTATGTGGCTAGATAAAAATATTTTATAAATTCTAATAATTTATATGCTTCCCTTTCTTCAACTGAACCTGGGTCAATCTCCTTGGCATGGACTCTACCAATTTTTGTAAGGTTTGGATGCTTATTTCGTCCCATTCCTTTACCAACGTTTCTTTAAGCTGCTTCATGGTCTGAAACTGTCTACCATTCTTATAAACCTTAGCCGAGAGTATTCCCCACAGGTCCTCAATGGGGTTGAGGTCAGGACTGATGGCTGGCCAAACCAACAATGGGATGTTTCTGGACGATAAAAAATATTTTGTTGTACGAGCGGTGTGGATTGGGGCGTTGTCCTGTTGAAATATCCACTCATTTCCATAAACTTCTTCAGCAAATTGAATAAGAACATTGTCCAATAACTCAATGTACATTTGGGAATTGGTTTTGCATGGGATGAAACAGAGTGGAGATTTTCCAGCATACCTAAAAGCCCCCCAAACCACTAACGAGCCGCCACCATGGTTTCGCTTAAGACGATTCTGCCTCGGGTGTCTTAAGTCGCGCCAATGTTTTTGACAGCCGTCGGGACCATCCAAATTAAACTTTTTCTCATCGCTGAATATAACTTTTTGGAACTCTGTATCCCAGAATTTATATTTATCGGCGAAGGCCAAACGGGATGTCATATGTCTTTTTTAAAGCATAGGTCGAGATACTCGCGCAGTATATGTGACATTTTTGTTTTGGGATAATATTTGGTGGACTCGTCTCCTTGTTACCTTAAGATTAAGATGGGCTTGAATTTCACTGCAACTCATACCTTTTTCAACAGCTAGACGCCGAATTGTTCGCTTACAACATTCATCAATCTCTGATTTTCTGCCACTGCGTTTGGTAGTCCCATATTTTTCCGGGTTTTTTAGGAAATTAGTAATCGTATTTCTATGGCGTCCCAATTTCGTTGCAATTTCGACCAATGGCACACCACCATCCCTTTGTCCAATTATAAATACGCGCTCTGTTTCTGTCAAGGTGGATCCGCGTGGCATTTTTTCTAAAAGTTGGAAATCACTCAATATCCGTTTGCAAAAAAATTTATATTTGCTTCACTTGCGATTTGTATGAATAAAGTTATTTTATCTTACTTATTGACATTTGAAGCAGAGAAAATGCGTTTTGCACATATAAATTTTTCCTAAGAAAGGTGGCATATACCACAAGTTTTTATATACCGTATACATTATCAGCGGATTAAAACTAACCATTATATATAAACGAATTACCAAATATGTAATATAATATTTACATGCACAAAGATAACTAAATAGAGTCTTAAATTAGAGAGATAAATTGAATTAATGAAGTGCACATATAAATATTTCACTGAGGTACAATACAAATAAAAGCTGCTAAGGTAGGGGATCACCCTATTTCAAAACGCCCTATTTCAGAATTTTCTTCAATAACGCCCTATTTGAGGATTTGATTAAGTTTAGAAAGGCCCTTGGCAACTTACAATCTGGCATGTCAAGCAGTGCTGATGTGTGAGTGTTTTTTTTTCTGTGTTAAGGCCTTTGGCAACTTACAATCTGGATTGTCAGTTTGAGTGAGTTAGTCAAATTTGTGCTTTTTTTGTGTGTGTTAGTGCAATCGGCAGTCGTCGTGTTACACATTCTTGTTTTCGTGCTCGCGGCAACGAAAATCAAAATCAGATTCTTCTAATTTATTTTTGAGTTCTTTGTTGGTGTGATTAATACTGGCGCGGATCCATTTTATATGGATGTTTGCTTCTTTTATTTCTAAATTTAGTATTTTAGTAATAAAGTTTTGTTCGATTTTCTGTAGTTCCCGTTTTGTAATGTCCAATTTGAAGCCATGTTTAATGTTATTCATTTTCCCTGTTAAATGTGGTGGGATTATTCCGTAATTTTTACATTCCAATAAAAATTTCAAATGAAAATCAAAACTTTTTGATATTTGCGTCAATCACCTGACACTCACACATATACACCGCTTAAACGTCCAGATTGCAAGTGGCCAAGGGCCCAAGGCCGTATCTAGGGGGGGTGGCAGGGATCAATCCCCCCCCCCCCCCGAAATTAATGCGATTAAATTTTTTTTATAAGTTAGTCTTATATACATACATATGTAAACTGAGTTAGCGGTTCACAGTCGACAACAATAATGCGTAAAGAAAAGCTGAGTAGAAAGTTTTTTATTTATTGTAAGAAGGTATACTTTTAAATAAAATTAAAAAGATTTACCTCCCAAAAATAAGAAGAAATCTCTATGGAAATATCTTCGAAAAATTGAGTAGGAAGTTTTCTATTTATTGTAAGAAGGTATACTTTTAAATAAAATTAATAAGATTTACCTCCCAAAAATAAGAAGAAATCTCTATGGAAATATCTTCGTCTCTGCCTTCTGTCCTCTTTTTGGGCCACGAAGCTATTCAAAGAGACAATCTTCTTATTTTTATGAGGATTATTTGGCTCTGTGTACATTAGTAGGCAAATTAGTTCATAAAATAAGGTACATCTTGTTCATTAATTAAAAACTTCCGTGAACACAACATTCTTTGTTTTGTTGCTATTTCCAGGTATAAGAAAACTCTGGTTTTGTGGTGAACCAGTTCGCGACAGAGCGACATACATTTGACCGTGAGAAAACACCTCGTTGCGAAGGTCTACCCCAATATAGCTAAATGTTTGCCCTTGGGACTTACAAAAAAACGCAAATTTCACTCATACGACCCATGAAAAGGGAAGTATGTTCCATATAGTTTAAATCCGGTCTGTAGTTAAATGCTTATTTCGTATGAATCGCCACATGTCTCCTCTGCATTCCACGCAACCGTGAGTTCTCTAAACGGCGCCTGTTTCCAGAAGATATAGATAACTGCGGTTTTGCTTTTGGCATGTCTAAGAAATTGTTTAACAAAATCATAAACTTATAATTAACTTAATTGGGTAAGAGCTTAATTTAAAATTTTACCATTGAAATTAATGGTGATTTCATTTCATCAAAAAAATGCGCATTTTTGTTACACTCTTCAATTTTCCTTTTCGTTTGCAAAATGAAGGTAAAACGTCAAACAGAATATGTCTTCTTTTTTTAGTGGTTTTATTAGGCTAGTGGATCTAGTGGTAAGTTAGTGTAAAAAAACTACATAAGTTTTTCACTTGCTACCCTGTTTTCGTTTCCTAAAAATGTACACTTCAGTGGTGTAAAAAACTCACACTTTTTACGCTCTGAAGCTTTGACAGGGTAGCTGGTTGCACTGAAAATCAGCTAACGAAAATTTTATTTGACAGATAAATTTGGTGAAATTAATTGGATTCTGCAATAACAATTAAATATGGGTGATAAGCGAAACCTAATTATTCATGCACATAGCATAGCAAACGGGGCAGATATGTATGTATGTAATTTGAATTTGAAATGGCTTCGGCCTTGCAAGGGCCTGAACCTAAAACTGACGCAAATAATCTCCAAACTCACAAAATATTGTGTTGATCAGAAATACTCAACTTGGCATTAAAAAGATAAAAACACAACCGTTGCGCATCTTTTGCGACTTCTGAACGTAAAAATGCGAATCTAGCAGAGAAACTACGGAAATGTTAAATACGGTTTGAACAGCATTTTTACGATTTTTATCTTTTTGTTGGAAAAAAGTATCTGATTTCTAATTGAAACAAAAAACAATAATCAGATAAAAAGCTCCGAAACAACCGAATTCTTAAAAAACAAAGGAAAAACAACCAAGTTTGGTTGGAAACAACCAACAGTGGCATCCGTGGTCTGTGCAGAAAAAAACTCACATCTCTATGTAGTGATTTTACTGTTTTTTGTGAATTTTTTCCAATTAGTTTATCAAACCAGCATTTATTAATTGTTAACATTTAAAATATGGTAAGCAATATATTTTTAGTTCTTAACGTGATGTACCTATTGATTTACAAAATCGTAGTATTCGTACAAACATATGTGTATCGACATATATGCATGCATATACATATGTACATATATACACTCACGGAAAAAAGTATTGGCACAGCAGACAAAGTTGGTTTCGACCTCAAAAAACGCTTCGAAATAAATTAAGTTTTTATTATTTCCTATTTTTGTTACATTACTACACGTATTAAGAATACGTTAAAGAAAAGATTAAATTAATTCATTGAATGGTTTAACCACATTAATTCGCGGAATTAAAAAAGTCCTATTTTTATGTGGAAAAAAGTATTGGCACACTTCACTTTCAGATTAAATAACAACGAAATTTTAAACGCTAGTATATTGTGGGCGTACCGTTTCATTTCCGAACATCATTAAGTGAGTTTGGCATGGAATACACCAACTTTTTGGTAGTTTCCTCCCCAATATTTGGCCTTTCCACTAAGGCTGATTTTAGGCTTTGCTTGCTGGTGACAAACCGCGTTCTTTACCGCCGCTCCAGTTCATCCCTCAGGTACTCGATCGGGTTGTGGTCTGGGGACTGTGGGGGATGTGGGAGAACATGAGTAGTATTATATGCAAGTCGCATACGTATGTTGTGGGCTGTTATTTCGGGCCGTTGTCGTGTGTGATGTACCCAAATTTAACTTTTCAGCGCTTTTTCTGGCGTCTTCTTTCAAAATATTGGCATAAACTTGCTTGTCCATTATACCCTCAATAAAAACCAATTCGAACACACCGGCAGTTGACATGCAGCCCCACACTATCATGCTTCCAATCGCTATGTTTAACAGTGGAAGCACAGCTTTTTTTCTTTTCATTCAAATGAGTAGAAAGGACTATGCAAAGGCTTACAAGGACAAGCCTTGCAGCAACTGGGAGCAAGTTATATTTTCGGATGACACCAACTTTAATATTTTTCGATCATATGAAGGCGTAAGGGTATGACCAATAGCTAATACAGCATTAGATTCAATAATACCTTTTTCACACTATAAAACATATTGGGGAAAACGTGATAATGTGGGGCTGCATGCCCACTGCAGGTGTGTTCGAATTGGTTTTTATTGAGGGTGTAATGGACAAGCAAATTTATACCAATATTTTGAAAGAAGACGCTAGAAAAAGCGCTGAAAAGTTAATCTTGGGTACATCACACAACTTCCAACACGACAATGACCCAAAATACCACCCCACGAAGTACGTATGCGGCTTGCATATAATACTACTCATGTTCTCGCACATCTCCCACAGTCCCCAGACCTCAACCCGATCGAGTAAATGTGGGATGAGCTGGAGCGGCGGTTAAGAAAGTGGTAAGCAAAGTCTAAAAGCAGCCTTAATGGAATAATGGCCAAATATTGGGGAGGAAACTACCAAAAAGTTGGTGTATTCCATGCCAAACCCACTTAATGATGTTCGAAAAAGAAACGGTACGCCCACAATATACTAGCGTTTAAAATTTCGTTGTTATTTAATCTCAAAATGAAGTGTGCCAATACTTTTTTCCACATAAAAATAGGACTTTTTTAATTCCGCGAATTAATGTGGTTAAACCATTCAATGAATTAATGTAATTTTTTCTTTAACGTATTCTTAATACTTGTGGTAATGTAAGAAAAATAGGAAATAATAAAAATTTTATTTCTTTGGAAGCGTTTTTTGAGGTCGAAACCAACTTTGTCTGCTGTGCCAATACTTTTTTCCGTGAGTGTATCTAATTAGTTCCAACATAAAATCTTGGCCAAGAAAAAAATGGATATAATAAGCCATGATTCGATAAAAATTACTCATCCCAGGGGGTAGGGGATCTCACAGATCACAGAAAAAGTCCCACCTACCGGATACTTATAGTTCAGTTCCTTCTTAAATAAAAACACCTACATACCTGTAAATGGACATAAATATATACACTATTTCTAGCTCAGATTTCCATCTGTCTACCAAAAGGTACGGCTTACACTAAGGAACCATTCCTTTTCTGCAGAACATTAATATTATAATTGGGAACATTTTCCAACGGTCTAGCACGGGTTGAAAAAAAAGTCATTGTAATATCTATGGACCCATCCAACTACCAAAAAATTACAAAGAAATATCTCGTGAACTACTTATAAGCCTCCGGCAGGTTTTGATTTCAGTTTTGAGATCTGTGAGAGGCCCTCTACACTCCTGAGAAAGTCGGTTTTTCTCGGACCGTGGTTCCCTAATGTAAAGCCGGCTCTTTTGGTAGACAAATGGAAATCTGAGCCTTATAATTTAATAATAGTTGGAAGTGTATTAGTTAGATTAGAGTTATCATCCACGGAATATTTCCTGAAAGTGTAACTGAAAAATTCCCATTATAAATCAGTATATACCTGAGCCAGTGTTATAACTAGTCTACTGCCTAGTACCTAAAAAATACGTATATTGTACACTCTATTAATTTTGAAATCTTTTTAGATGCTGTTTATGTTATTGTTCAGCCGCCAAGGGAAACTACGACTACAAAAATGGTACATGGCCTATCCGGATAAAGTAAAGAAAAAGATCACACGCGAATTGGTGACAACTATACTTGCACGCAAACCTAAAATGTGCTCCTTTTTGGAGTGGAAAGATTGTAAAATTGTATACAAGAGGTAAGTATGTATTAGAGCTGTGTAATATAGAGTGCTAAAATAGATTATCAGCTGTAAAAATTAGCATGAATAGATTAGAGTACCAAGGTATGTAAGCTTATTCTGTTTTACCATAGGTATAAGAAAAACGGACAAAAAAAAAAGAAACAAGTAAGGAAGCCTAAGTTCGAGTGGAATCGAACATTAGATACTCAGCTGTATGCTTTCATTGTTTGTTTGCGTTTGTTCGATATAGGGTGTATTTTATATGACACAAGTGCTGCATAAACAGGGCGCAGCCACGCCCATTTTCAAAATTTGTATCAATCATCCAAATAAGCATATAAATATTATTGTTAGTGCAAAATTGCATCCCTCTATGACTTTTAGTTACAAAAACTTCACGTTACAAATTCCAAAAGGGTGTTCCAGAAATATCTTTGTTAAAAAGTAGGCGTGGTCATAAACCGATTTCAATACATTTTTGCGTGTCTATTAACACATGTTATAAAAGTGTATAAACCAAGTTTCGTCATAATATCTCAGTTATTTGTCGAGTAATAGGCACGTAGATTCCTTTGTATAAAAAGAGGCGGTGCCACGCCCATTTTCCAAACTTTTTTATATTTTGTTTCCGGTCTATTGTAGAACTCATGTCACAAAATTTCAGTGATAGATCTTTATATTTGACAGAGAGATCGCTTAAAATGTTTTTATTAGGTCACTTTATAAAACCCATATATAAAAGTGGGCGTGGTCGTCAACCGATTTTGGAAATCTTTCGTCCACACATTTGGCTAAGTAAATATATCACGCGTACCAAATTTCATCGATATATCTTTAACGGTTTATGAGTTATGGCTTATAAAACTTTCAATATTTGCCCCTTAATAAGTGGGCGTGGCACCGCCCATTTTCCAAAATTTTTATATTTTTTGTTTTATGTCCCTAGTTGGTCTCCTGCCACAAAATTTCAGTGATAGATCTTTATATTTGACAGAGATATCGCTTAAAATGTTTTTATTAGGCCCCTTTATAGTTCCCATATATAAAAGTGGGCGTGGCCGTCAACCGATTTTGATAATTTTTCGCCAAAACATTTGTCTAAGTAAGCAAATTACGCAAAACAAATTTCATCGATATATCTTCAACGGTTTCTGAGTTATGACATATAAAACTTTCAATGTTTGCCCCTTAATAAGTGGGCGTGGCACCGCCCATTTTCCAAAATTTTTGTACTTTTTGTTTTATGTCCGTAGTTGGACTCCTGCCACAAAAATTCAGTGATAGATCTTTATATTTGACAGAGATATCGCTTAAAATGTTTTTATTAGGCCCCTTTATAGTTCCCATATATCAAAGTGGGCGTGGCCGTCAACCGATTTTGATAATTTTTCGCCAAAACATTTGTCTAGGTAAGCAAATTACGCATACCAAATTTCATCGATATATCTTCAACGGTTTCTGAGTTATGACATATAAAACTTTCAATGTTTGACCCTTAATAAGTGGGCGTGGCACCGCCCATTTTCCAAAACTTAATCAAATTTCTTCATAACGGCCTGAGCTCAATACGTGGGTAAAATTTTATCACTCTAGCTATATTAGTGGCTGAGATACCAAATTTCCGATTTTTTCTATATAGGAAAAGTGGGCGTGGTCATGGTCCGATTTCGCCCATTTTCAATACCAACCGTCCCAGTCTCGATACCAACTTGCATTTCAAATTTCATCAAAATATCTCAATTTTTACGCGAGTTATCGTGCGTACGGACGGACGGACGGACGGACGGACGGACGGACGGACGGACGGACGGACGGACGGACGGACGGACGGACGGACGGACATGGCTCAATCGATTTCTCTTTTCACCCTGATCATTTTGATATATATAAGTCCATATCTATCTCGATTATTTCATTATGTTACAATCCACCGTTATGAAATCAAAATTATAATACTCTGTGTACTAGTACAGCTGAGTATAAAAATAATTGCAATCAAATATGTGCCTGCTAAAAAGTAAACGAAACTGCAAAAATTTAGTTATTTTAATTGAAAGAGTTTTTAGTGCTTAGCACGAAATTTTTATTTTAATTCAATTTTTAATTGTTGGGGTAAGTGGAAAAAAATTCAACAACTATTTACAGCGAAGGTTGAGTGTATAGCTATTTCACGAAAAACCATTTTCGATCATCAGCACTCTTTTCGGAAGTGGATGCACCGGGGATTGAACCCGAGTCCATTCCAACTTCAGCCGCAATGACCCAACGGATAAACACACTCGGCCATTGAGACTCTGTGCAAGCTGTTGGATTTTCCCCACTTTTGCCTTTTTCATTTTCAACATTAACGTTAGTGTGTATATGCTTTTGCATATATTCTCCACAAACGTGCTGATTAATGTTGAAAATGAAAAAGGCAAAAGTGGGGAAAATCCAACAGCTTGCACAGAGTCTCAATGGCCGAGTGTGTTTATCCGTTGGGTCATTGCGGCTGAAGTTGGAATGGACTCGGGTTCAATCCCCGGTGCATCCACTTCCGAAAAGAGTGCTGATGATCGAAAATGGTTTTTCGTGAAATAGCTATACACTCAACCTTCGCTGTAAATAGTTGTTGAATTTTTTTCCACTTACCCCAACAATTAAAAATTGAATTAAAATAAAAATTTCGTGCTAAGCACTAAAAACTCTTTCAAGTAAAATTGTTAACGTTGTTTGGTATATACATAAAATAAAATACCAACAACAATGTTCATTGCGAACTGCCTACAACAAAAAATTCAGCACGTTTGTGGAGAATATATGCAAAAGCATATACACACTAACGTTAATGTTGAAAATGAAAAAGGCAAAAGTGGGGAAAATCCAACAGCTTGCACAGAGTCTCAATGGCCGAGTGTGTTTATCCGTTGGGTCATTGCGGCTGAAGTTGGAATGGACTCGGGTTCAATCCCCGGTGCATCCACTTCCGAAAAGAGTGCTGATGATCGAAAATGGTTTTTCGTGAAATAGCTATACACTCAACCTTCGCTGTAAATAGTTGTTGAATTTTTTTCCACTTACCCCAACAATTAGTTATTTTAAATTTGTTCATGATTTGTTTAGGTTAAAAATTACCCTGCATGATTAGAGTTTGTAAAAGTTGTTGCCTAGTATACAATTAATAATAATTTTACTTTGTTATAGATATGCCAGTTTATATTTCTGCTGTGCTATCGAGCAAAATGATAATGAATTGTTGACACTCGAAATCATTCATCGTTACGTTGAACTGCTGGATAAATATTTTGGAAGTGTAAGTTATCCGCTCGCAGCTAAGTACATATCGTCGTACCACACAAAAACTAGCACTTAAAATTGCCTAAGAAGAAGTTCTCTGTAAGAAATTTTGAAAGTGCAAGCTTTCGTATGGTACGACGATATGCAGTTTACTTAAACGTAAATATTAACATAACTACATATTTTTATATTTATTTTATGTTTGTTGTTTGCCGGCTCCAGGTCGTAAGAAAAACAATAAAAAATTTTTTTATATATTTTGATTGTTTATCTTACGACCTGGAGCCGGCAAACAACAAATATTAACCAATAAAGGTCGCCAAACATTACATATATTTATTTTATGTTTTTGCAAATGTAGGTTTGCGAGTTGGACATAATTTTTAATTTTGAAAAGGCCTATTTTATATTGGACGAGTTGTTGATTGGTGGCGAAATACAGGAGACATCAAAGAAAAATGTGCTCAAAGCGATTGCTTCCCAGGACTTGCTACAAGAGGTCAGTACACCAGAAGCATATGACTTGTAAAAATATAGCAAATTTCCAAAAGATTTAAAGTATTAATCGTGTAGAAATGCGGGTATACATACATACATACATATATGTATCTTTACTATATTAAACCCCAAAAATGTCCCTTTGTTGAGAATCTGTGTCTTACTATAATATTTTTCGATAGCAAAAAAAAAGTTTCCCATATCCACTCGTTTAAATTATAATTTATTGCTTAACGGATTAATTTGTTTGCTTTCATACATACATTTTTTGTAAAATTTTATTTGATTTCTTTTACGTGTGCATTCCTGTACATATGCTTATCTTCGCTAATGTTTTACGAAAATCGCGAATTTATTACATATAACCGTTAACTCTTATTCATAATTTCCAACCACAAATAAAACTGCAAGGTCTAATTTTTTCGGTAATAATACTTGCAAGGCCTAAATTTAAATTACATTTATTAAAATCGAAGAATGGCTTTTTTTCTACACGATTCAATAAATGCAAATGTTTTAATTGTTAATTTACATACTTCAATTAAACTTAATATTTACTAAACCAAAAATGTTACAAGAAAAAAGTTTGCTTAACAGGCCTATTTTGCATCAATTACACAATTTTACCATATTACAAATTTTCATATGTTTTAGTTACATTTGCGCTCTTCCTCATACATATATTTTATATATGTAAAACAGTAACGTAAACATACATAATTTCTTTTTCACAATAGTTGGTAATAATTCCATTACCATCAAAAATACATAGCCTTTTTATATACATATGTATGTATGTATGTATGTACCTGTGAATAGAATGAAAGTAAAGGCATTTGTTTGCATAGTTGCTTGTTGGAAGGCTACTAGTAGCAACATTTGCGCACAAAATAGACCTGTTAATGCGAATTAAAAAAAAAAAACAAGTGAATGCAAAAGCTTAGCAAATATATATATATTTAATTTTTGCATTTTTCTTGAAATCGTGATTAAGTTATATAATTTAAATATTTCCTTTCTTTACAATGGATTGTTATGCATGCTTAAAATATATTTACTTTGTTTTGTATGTTAGTCAAAAAGTATAATAATTATTTTATTACTATTCTTAAACAGACATGCGGGTAGTGCATTATTGCTTTTTATTATTTAATTAAAAAAATTTCCAATTTGGTTGCAAACATTTTTGTACCAACCACTAACAGTCTATAGTAGTGGCGAAAACGATTAGTGCAACATGTTTTCACTGCCACTGGAAGTGATAGTGATCGTGATACATACGTGCATATGTATGTGTTGATTCGTTAAAATAATGCTGATTAATAATATCGACAGCTCCAATATAATTAAATTTAGTGAGAGTAAAAATTATATGCAGTATCTACCCATATGTCTGCTTTTAAAAATTTGTAGTGTTAAGTAAAAGTTGTGTATGGAGCTATTAAGTAAATAATTTGGCTCCTATGTCTATAACTAATATTTGCCTGATGTTTTAAAAACTTGTCAATTACTTGTCATGATTGTTTATACTCCGCTTGCCATTAAATAATACGAAAAATCTATTAAATTATTTAAAAATTGAGTGGCCTTTGATTTCCTATTACATATGAACCAAAATATACTGTCGAAAAAAATCGTATATTTTCTAGAATATTACTTTCTACTTAAATCGATATTATCTACTACACTCTAGACAACATATATTACATACATACATATGTAGCGTTATTCTCTTTAAGTGTTGGTTTAGTTGTTCTTGTTCCAAATATGTAGTTTCATAATAACTTCTGCGTACTTATTTGTTGGTTTCACATTAATAACACATATATGTACATATGTATGTATGTATTATGGCGTAGGTCATTTCCTGCAAACATTTTGGGTACTCTATGGACCAGTTTATACCCGTTGGGTACTGCAGAATTTATTTATTTATTATGCATTTAACCACATCTCATATAACAACTGTAATCCAATTAACATTGCGATGCCATAGAATTGAACTATATACTTCACATATAGTACTCCATCCCCATATGGGTAATATGACCCATGTTGTTGGACATACATAGTACAGTCCATATATGAACAGGAAATGGTATTATAACTTTGTGCCGCAACATGATTCTTGAAAGTAGATACCAGAAGGAGGTGTCACAGACCCACCCAAAATATATACCGATGGCATCAGGATCATGAGCTGAGTCGGTAAGGCCATGTCCGTCTGCCTGTGTGTTCCTCAATTTTTGAGATATCTGCTTTGAAATGGGTATGTGGCTGTATTTTTCTGACAAGCTGAGCATTTGTCGGAAACGGCTAAATCGGACCACTAAAACATGTATCCGATTGTTCAGATATACATACATAGGTTTTTTTTGGGTATAACTTCACAATTCAAACAACTATTAGGCCGTGTCTAATAAAACTTTGTACACATAACCCATAGGATTTGCACTATAAATTAATGAATTTCATTTAATTTCATTTTCCAAATTAATGAATGGTATGAAGTCTTCGGTACGGCTGGAGGCAGCCGCGTTCTTACTTTTTTTTTGTATATCAAATATGTTTAATTGTGGAGTACTCCCATGTTCTTTCCAGGCTTGCTTGCATGCATGCACATACATACATACATACATACATACATACATACATACATACATACATACATACAAACATACATATGTATATAACTATGTATGCATTTGGAAAACCATATTCGTAGTTTTATTGCATCTTAGCATTTGTGATGTACATACATACATACATAGTATTTGAAAAATTTAATATTAATACATTGAACAGAATAATTAACAATTTTTGGCACGTTTTTTGTTTGTGCTCACACAAGCAATATTCCTTTACATTAGCTTTCTATTAAACAATATACATATGTATGTATTTCAATACAGTAATCGCTCATATTTAAAACAAAAAAATGTATAACCCATTTTCTTTATCATATTGTTATTTATAATTAAACGCTAACTCGGCCACTAAAATGATGTAAACGATACGCAACGAAAAGGATTTCAATGAGTATTTAAATTAAATTATTTAAATAATTAATAAAAGAAAAATATGTAGTATATTCACACCTATGTAATATAAAATGTGTACAAAGTCCTAACATTTTGAATAAAACAAAAAAAAAAAAACTAACCACATCTAGCTAAACTTACTTCACTTCTAACACAGCAAACACAAACGATTTCTAGCTTTGTGTCGTCTATCTATGGTGTGTGAATGTATGTATGTATATGTACTTAATTACTAATTATTTTTAAATTCTTAAATACATATGTACATATACAGATATATATATATATGCTATGTATGTACATATCAGCTCTAAAATTTATTGCATGACCACCCTAACACAAATTATTTAATGTGATCATACTCAAACTAGGGTAATGCGATATTTCAGCAGATACTTACTACATGCATACAAATTTGACATAATATGCATTTGTACACATGTTGTATACATATATGTATGCTTAACGTTTTTTCTATCAAGTAGCAATTCTTAATTTAAATTGAAATATAGAGAGGAGAAAAGTTGAAAATATTCCCCCCGGGTTTTTATACTTTCCTTATGAGCATATCAAAGAAGGATTTGTATGTATGTACCTAAAATAACTCATATATGTATGTAGTCTGAATGCCGTTTTCCACATACAATATATGTACATACAAAATATTTCTCACATAGAAATTCATTTCGCATATTAATATTCATTATTAGATATGTATCTAGTTTAAAGGAATTTCCACAAATGCCAAATTACTATGTTACTGGCCCAACAAATATTCACAATAACTACATACATATGTAACTCACAAATGCATTCATATATATGTATTTCAATGTACCTAACCATTGGTGTCTAGCATACTAGCATTGGTAGATCAATACAAACATTCATAAATGTAGCTATATACTTACGTATGAAATTGAAAACTTTTAAAAACTTTTTTTTTGGTACTTAGTATATTTCTTATAAAGACTTGTTTATTTACGTTTTGTATGTACATAACATACATGCAAATGCACACTGCACACACTCACCTTGTTTTTTTTTTATGTACTTTAGGACGAAGCTGTTGAGGGCACTTTAAGAGACATTGGACTTCTGTAAAATGTTGAAAAATAAAACAGAGATAATAAACATACATATGTATATACAAACAAGTGTACAAAAAGCAATTTAATTCTACTTTCCTAAATTGAAAGCACAATAATTAAAAATTAATTAAGAATAATAGTTGCTGAAATAAAAAAAAAATCCTAATACTTCATATCATAAATAATAACATATATATGTAGGTATCTATATATCTGCAACAAGTTTCTTGGCTATGAATACTTATGCATATTTTGTTATTAATGGCTATGTATCCTGCAAGACAATATTGAATTTTAATTTATATAAGCATATATGTACATACATACTTACATATTATATACTATATTACGCAAATCTAAAGCAAATGTATAAATCTGTTCTTTTTATTTGTTATTTATAAGGAAGAAAGCGAAATTGTATGTTTTATGTGCGTGATTCAATTACATATTACTTATGGCAATTAAATAATGAATTTGGTTTTACAACTTCTCATTGTGTTCTAATTACACAGTATGGTGGCAAAAATATCAGAGCGAAACGGCGAAATATGTACGTCAACTTAATTTTTGGCTCTAGATTACGATGTTGTATTCAGAAATCGGGATTAGCTCCAAATTTTGAAATATTTATTTAGCAAATAGAGGTCGACACCAAGACGAAATTCCCTTGAAATAATATATGGAAGTAATTTTTTTTATATGCATTTATGTACATATGTACATATCCATATACGTACATATGTATGTAGGTATGTATTTTTTGTCTTTAACAAATGGTTGTGGTATAGTCATGCTGTATATATGTATATATATTATCAATTTGAGCACATACTTACATACATACATATGTACATTGGCCGTTTACTCAAATGTCATGTGGTCACTTGAAATGTTAAATGTTTAAATCTGAACAATTTTTTTGGAAACATGTACATACATACATATGTATGTACTTTAGAGTCTATTACGATATATACGTAGATAAAAAAAAACTGTACATGTTCCTCTGGGTTTGCACCTTTTGAGGAATAAGCACATTTCACACCATTTCACACTGAAAAGCTCCCATTCATTATTGTATGAATGTACGCTTAGGCATGGGACTATTCGAATAAAAATTATTCGGATAAAAAATCCCTTTATTCGAAAGGTATTCGAAATTCGAATAATAATTATTCGAATAATTTATTCGTATATTCGAATAATTATTCGAATACTACTATTCGAATAGTATTATTCGAATAATATTATTCGAATAGTATTATTCGAGTAGTATTATTCGAATAGTGTGATACATATATATACATATGTACACACGTGCTCGCTGTTTGTGCATAGACATGTAGAAAAAATGGTCTTGAGAGCTCAATAATAAAGTAGTTATGTAGATATGTACGTGTTTTTATGTTATTATAAATATGTGGATACATACATACGTGTGAAGGGAAGTGGTAGTTTTTTGTTATTGTGTGTATGTATGTATGCATGTACATATGTATGCTTTTGCTTTTGGAAGTATAAACGTACGCTGGCTAGCTACTAAATTTGGAAGTGCGGTTTATATGAGTGTACAATGTACATACATATATGTACGTAGTGTCCCAGAAATTTGGGAATTCTCATTAGTAGGTAGATCTTCCTTTATGTTTGTAGGTACATACATACATATAAGTGAAGGAATTTCATAAAGCGTGGCAAAAAAAGCAAACACAATCTACCTACCTACCTAATATGTATTTATCTTAATATGGATAGATACCTACCTACATATTTAAAATTGTATTTAAATAAAGACAAAGGACAAGGGATCTCGCCATATATTGTCGAATCGTGTAAGAATGAGGAAAAAATTAAATCAAGATGTAGGTATTTCTCAAGATATATTAGATAAACTTGAAACTTTAGAGTATTTGTACCCATATGGACCTAAATAATGTCACCAAAATTTGTCAGGATCGGACCGCTAAAACATATAGCTGCCATACAACCGATAGTTCAGATATAGCTTTTTTGGGGTATAGCTTCTAAATTTAATCTACTAGAACGTTTCTAAATAATCGTTATCCACATAGATTTCCGAATAAACAGTGGAAATTAATAAATATTTAGCAATATAGAATTTCATTTTTCCGCGATTTTACGCGTTCCCCTTAACTATTGTACTTATATTCACTATTTGTGCTAGTGTACAATTATCTTAATCGAAAAATAGAAAATTTTGTCAATTTAAGTTATTCTAAGTTTAAATTACTTGAACTAATCGTTATGACCACGCATGCGAAATTTTGTCGCGTTCGCCATGTCACGTTACAGATTTTTTCCTAAGATTATAAAAATCAAACTAGTGCATATATTTTCACGATAAAACCATCAGTAGAGAGCTACATTATTCTACTTTGATCTCTAATCGTTACTTCTTAAATGATGGACCAAAATTAGCAGAATTTTGAACTTTTCTGATAGCATCTAGGTACAAATTTGATTTTCTTTTTGTCACGTTCGCCATCACTCTTTAAATGCTAATATCTCAGAAGCTTGAAACCGATACTACTTCTTATTTGCATCGATTATAGTGCTGCTCAAGTGCTTTCTAAAGATGAAAATCAGAGGAAAAATATTCAACGCTATGCATACTTCGTTGAGCTTTAAAGATGTGCGAACGTCACGTTCGACATTCTGGAATTGCCCATATACTATTGTAAGCCGTTAATTTTTTTTAATAATGGTTACATTAAATGCGTTTAATAGCATTAAGGTTTTTTGCATACATATTTACATACATACAGTGGCTCTCAGAAGTATTTTGCATAATTCCTGTCCTAAGAAAACTTTAGAAATTCCGCTTTTCTTCGAATTCTTTCCAAAATTTTTTTAATATGGTATTATAGCCCAAAACGAATGCCTCTACCCTAACCACAATTAAGATAAATAATAGGTAGGTACCTAGGTATGTAGGTACATAGTGTTTTGCTTTTTTTGTCACTCTTTATGGAATTCCTTGCACCTACAAACATAAAGAAAGTTCTACCTACTAACGAGAATTCCCAAATTATGCATATAAATATGTACATACACTCGTACAAACCAGCGTGCACTTCCAAATTTACGAACCAGCCGCTACAAAAACCAAAAGCATACATATGTACAGACAATAACAAAAAACCATCCACTTCCCTTCACACGTGCATACATATGTCTCCACATATGTACATATTTATAATAACATACAAACACATATGTACATATACCTACATGTCTATGCACAAAAAGCGAGCACGTGTGTACATATACTATATATGTATATATGTATAACACTATTCGAAAAATACTATTCGAATAATACTATTCGAATAACTACTATTCGAATAATTACTATTCGAATAATACTATTCGAATAGTACTATTCGAATTTTTTCCCACGAATAATATTATTCGTTTATTCGAAGAACATTTATTCGAATATTATTCGAAAAAAGTCCCACTACTAATGTACACACACTTTCGCCTTTAAGTATGCAATGTAAACAAGTAAAAGCGCGGCTGTCTTCGGCCGTACCGAAGACTTCATACCTTTCATGAGTGGGGAAATGAAAAGTTACCTATGTATGTACATAGCCGGATTAAGTTTAATTTATAATTTTAATTCTGTGGGTTATTTATGGAAAGATTTATTAGAAAAAATGGTGACTTGGCTATTTAAATGGAGGAGTTATACACCAAAATGTCCATATCTGAACAATCGGTTGTATGGGAGCTATATGTTATAATGGTCCGATCTTGACAATTTTCGGTAATCCCTTTTGGGCCCATATGGGTACAAATACTTCAAAATTTCACGCCGTTAGCTGTTAAAATGGAGGAGTTATACACCAAAATGTCCATATCTGAACAATCGGTTGTAGGGGAGCTATAGGTTATAGTGGTCCGATCTTAACAATTTTCGGTAATCCCGTTTGGGCCCATATGGGTACAAATACTTTAAAATTTCACGCCGTTAGCTGTTAAAATGGAGGAGTTATACACCAAAATGTCCATATCTGAACAATCGGTTGTAGGGTAGCTATATGTTATAGTGGTCCGATCTTGACAATTTTCGGTAATCCTGTTTGGGCCCATATGGGTACAAATCCTTAAAAATTCCACGCCGTTTGCTGTTAAAATGGAGGAGTTATACACCAAAATGTGTTTATCTGAACAATCGGTTGTAGGGGAGCTATAGGTTATAGTAGTCCGATCTTAACAATTTTCGGCAATCCCGTTTGGGTCCATATGGGTACAAATACTTAAAAATTTCAGGCCGTTAGCTGTTAAAATGGAGGAGTTATACACCAAAATGTGTATATCTGAATAATCGGATGTTGTGGAACTATATGTTATAGTGGTCCGATCTTGACAATTTTCGGTAACCTTGTTTGGGCCAAAATGGGTACATTTACTTCAAAGTTTCACGTCCTTAGCTCTTTAAATTGGGAAGTTATGCACAAATTACATCCGAAAATTTCATGTATATCTGAATAATCGGTTGTTTTCTATATGTTATAGTGGTCCGATTCGGCCGGTTCCGACAAATGATCAGCTGCATATAACAACATACCTGTATTCCGAATTTCAGATATCTCAAAAACTGAGGGACTAGTTTGCGTTCACACAGACGGACGGACGGACAGACGGACATGGCTTAATCGACTCAGCTCGTGATTCTGATCATATCGGTATATATTTTGGTGGGTCCCCCACGCTTCCTTCTGGTACTTTCGACAAAAATTTTTTGGCACTAAGTTATAATACCATTTCATTCTCATGAAAGGTATAAAAAGGGTGTTACATGCAGGCATATAAAGGTAAATACAGGTGAAGCTAACAAAAGCGTGTTAAAAAGGCACAATTGTGTACTAAACTTTTGTCTTTAACTCTTTGTATCAACTTCGACGTCGACTTTAACTTTCATATTTTTTTTTTCATTTCTGAAATACTAATAAGGTAAGTAATCGAACCAAGGGGGAATATTTTTCACTTTTCTTCATACGCTTCGTTATGTGCTTGTACATATACATATATAGTATGTACGTATGCATGTCAGTGATGTCCAGTAAGGTTATACATATATATATATATAATTGCTTGGCTCTCATGCACAGGGCCCTCACTCTGTAGTTCGATTCGAAAGAAAATTCGTTCGTTTTCGAATTCTATTCCATATATTCTATACAGTACGAATGTACTTTCGAATCGAATTTCGCTTTCGAATCGAACTACAGAGTGAGGGCCCAGATCGTGTATGCGCTGCTAGCGAACTGTCGCTATCCTGCAGGGAAGTACAACTAGTGAACCGCTGCACATTGGGGTATTTAATCAATCTGGGCGGCCAAAACTCTTTTTTGGCTTTAAATTGTTAATTATGTTACCCACGGTGATTTCAATTCGATTTAACATAGAAAATAATGTGGCTTTACATTTTTAAAAAGTGATGTAGTGAGACCAAACCGACCTCAGATTTGGATTCAGAACGTCGAAATACATGTTAGTAGGTTAGGTCGATGAAATGTGCCGTTTGGGGCTTTTTTTAGCTTTTCGCAATTTTCTCGAAGTTTTGGGGGTATATTGGACAAGCGGACTTTGGATTCGGAGCACGTCGATTTATATGTTCCTAGATGGGTGTTCTCGAATCCACAAACAACTAATTTTTTTTTGTGTGGTGGGGTAATTTTTCCCAAGGTGAAAAATCGCCTGTTTTTCTTGAAACCGGAAAAAACCGGGACCGATCTTTCTTGAACTCAAAATAACAAGGAACAGACTATCTAGAAAAAAAAAAAATAGTCAGTGCCGGGCAATGCCGGGCACCTAAACAAAAACCCTTTTGAAAACAAAAAATTGGGAAATTTTTTTTTTTAATACATCATTTTTTAAAAAAGTAATTAAGAAGACGCTAACAACTAACTAAATCTCAATAAACACGAATTTTGTACTCGATTACCTGTATTATAAGAATCCATAACAGTATTCTAAAAAACTTCACTTAAAACCGTAAAAATATTAATTGGAAATGTTGAAACTTTAAGAACGTTATAAAATGCCGCGAGAAATACACGAATGACCAAACTTTCATTGACTGTAAAAACCATAGCGTAAAACGTCTAGTGAGCCAGCTCATCGAAAAATCGATTAAAAAAAGTCGATATATGGTAGATGTGCCATCGCCAAATGTCAAAATGATGGGCAGACCAGCATGGCGGTCATTTTTGAAGGGCAGTTCAGCATGGCGGCCGGATGTGGTTGTTGTATGAAAAGGGACCATAATGACATGGTCGTAGCAAGCAGGACAGAAACGCAATTCTGGAATTGGGAATTGAAAAAACCAATTCATAATTCCGAAAAGAAATTAAGGCCGAGTTGCTAAAATGCAATTCCCAGAGAGGGCGTAAACGCCAGCCATTTCACGAATAACATGTGTAAGAATGTAAAATCAACAACCTACAAAACAGGAAGAAGAAGAGAAACTTATATTGCATTCACGATCGTTATTGGGCCATAACAACAACTTCAAAATCAGCTGAGCACAGCTGTTCGACCTGTTTTAAACACATCCTAGAGTCATTTCACTGTTCTCCTTACACAATGGTAAAAACTTTGCGTTTAAGTATTGAGAATAAACTTTTATTGAAAATGATGCGTTAGGGTCCTGGCCTACTAAAAAATTTTATTTTTTGGAAATCGGGCCAGTTTTAGGAAATGAGGTTTTGGCCGCCCAGATTGATAAAATACCCCTATGTGCCTTGGTTCAGAATTATGTATGTAAAAAACGCTAACGATTCTCTAGTACTTTTGTAGTTACTTAAGGTTCAGACATTGGTGACTTATAAGTATTTCAGTATCGTTAACCTGATTGTAATTTTATAGCTATCCATGTGAGCTGTTAGTGGTACCGTAAATCTGTAAACAGCTGACACTTGTCGAGGCAGATCTTGGAAGGTAGGCGCATAGGCGAATTAAGAAATTTCCATGTATTTTGTTATTGTAATTGGTAGATTGTAATGTCAAAATAATATTTCTCCTTGTTAAAATCTGAATTCGGTTGGGACTCGCACATTACTATTGGCCATGGTGTGAATTCGCTTTGATTTTGATATTATAATCTACCTTTGTAAATAAAAAAAGAATTTCTGAATTCGCCTATGCGCCTACCTTCCTATATCTGCTTTCACAAGTGTCAGCTGTTTACGGATTTAGGGTTGCTAACCAAAATCCAATTGGTCTGTAAGTTAACGATACAGATACAGAATTACGATAAGGCACCAATGACTAGTAACACAGCTTGTCGTAAGGTTGGTTGAATCAGCTGTTTTATAAGGTTACAGATAAGTCACCAATGTCTGCACTCTTAGGTCCTTACACTGCACTGCAAATGTAGAATTTATAGAAACATGTAGCTATTAGTTGAGAACTAACGAAGATGCGGTGCAGCCGGTGGACAAATCACTCTGCCTAGCACATCGTCATTTTAAATTCGTGAGCTGCTTATATGAAATAGAGTTTGATTGCGCACCAGTATTGGCGAAAAATGCACTATAAGCACTAGTGATGAACGAGATATGCGCTTGTGAACGCATGATAAGTCGAAAAACATTGCGTTTGTATTGTGCTGTGTAGACGACGCTGGTCATCACTTCCCTTCCCTAACAGTGCGATGAAATATGTATGTAAGTAGGATTGAACCCTACACTCCACATACATACTTGCATATATGTATGTAAGTTTATAAGTTTTTCAATTTGATTTTTTTGTGACCACATGTAGTTTCCTCTTTAAGCCATGTATGAAAAATGTTCAAAAATGTTTCTCTTAACAATTTTAGTTTGGTGTGAGACTTACTAGCTTGAATTTAGTTAATGACAAACTTTATATGGAAATTTCACTCAATTCTTTCTTCACTAATATTTATTATCTTATAAAACAGCTTTTTAACTAAAAACGCACGTCGTATTTACACGCTTTAATACATACATACTTATATACGTATGCATAGGCAAGGATCGCTTAATTTACACACATATGTACATATATTTTGTCACAAATAATTTACTATTCATTTTAGGACGAGACTCCACAGGGCTTTTTCGACGACCATGGGCTCGGATAATTAAAAAGGTTAAAAATAAACAGCGCCTTGACTGAGGAATTAAAAATAATTTCACATTTAAGTAAAACAAAAGACAATTTCATATAATTTCCTTATAAAAAGAAAGAAAAAAACAATAAATGTTAATATATGTACTAAATTGGAGGCATCTTACTGTTTTATTTACATATGTACATATTTTTGCATATCTGTGGATATTTGAAATTTGAAAAACATTTAACACGTTTTTTCCGCAATCCTGAATACATTGCACACCCAGAAAAAAAATAGTGTGAAATCAACCAAAAATCAACAAATTTTGTGGTTAATTTTTTTCAACACGATGCTTAATGTATGCCATCATGTAATCGTGTAAATTTAACACTACTGTCAAGTGTTAGTTTAACAGGATGACAACTGTAGAATTAACACTAAAAAGTATTGAGTCTTCCTGTTGATTTTACAATTTTAACTAGTTAATGTTACAATAAAAGCTGGTTAAATTAACACGAAATGGTCCTGTTGAATTAACAATAACATCTTTTTGATTTTACATTAAATTTATTGTTAAATTAACTAGAAAGTCTTGTTGATTGTACAATTTATTTTTTTAAATAAAAAAACATATAAAACATAAAATATATAATCATCACTTCAATTAAGCACATTCGTACATCACCCGCACAACTGACCAAATTGAAGGCGTCCTTCTCATACGAACACAAATGTACCGGCGATAGTTTATACATGGGCGATAGTACTATCACTTGCACCGAGTAATGTTTGGCCGCTAATGCAACAACCGCATGCCGCACGCAAACCCCCATTCGCTAAAAAAACCTCCTCGTGATATTGCAACCTATGAAGAGGAAAAATAAAATATTGAACATTAAAAACTTTTAGAAACAAAAATGCAATCCTCTTTTAACTCACCTGCAAACTGAAAATATAAATCGAAAACCCACTATCGCGAACTGACAATGATGCTAAACTCGCATCACTGCCACGGCACAAAATTTTCCTTTTTTGTTTTAAAAATAATTTGCGTTTTGCACGAAAATCAGACTTCAAATGATCAAAAAAATTATGTATGTTTCAAAATAGTTTTGACGTTCTTTTTTAACACTTTTTTTTAGATTACATTGACACTATGATCGTGTTGAATAAATCAAAATTACAAATGACTTTTATGTTTGAACATTGTTTCGTGTTATATCAACTAAATTTTATTGTTAATTGTGGTTCTTGTTGTTTTCACATTTGTTTTCATGTTGTATTAACACTAAAATTGGGACGTCATTTTTCTAAAATTTTTTTTAGTTTATATTGACACTATCATCATGTTAAATAAACCAAATTCCAAATGACATTTAGGAATAAAATTTTATATTTGAATCATCTTGTATATTTTAAAATTTCTTCATGTTGTATCAACAATAAAATTTGGTTGAATTTACCAAATTTTCAGATGACAGTTACAAAGCCAAAATCATGTTTCAAACATCGTGTAATTTGAAAAGAATTGTTGCTGTTCTATGTGTAAAGATCGATCGTGTTAATTTTACATGAATCGTGTTGATGATTTTTTTTCTGAGTGCAGTTTTGAAAGAGGCTGTTTTGTCAAATGTCCGCAGATACATATGTACATAAATAGTAACCGAAAATTCGTAAAACAGCAAATGTTTTATGCTTTCATGAATAGGTCTGATTTTGTTTAATTTACGCATATTTTGACCTTGACAGTTCATAGTAACATCCTTTAGATCCATATGGGTACGAACACAGCAAATTTTCAAGCCCTTATCTGTTTAAATGGAGAAGTTATACCCCAAAATGTCCATATCTGAACAATCGGTTGTATGGCAGCTATATGTTATAGTGGTCCGATCTTGACAAATTTCGGAGACATATGGGTACAAATACTTAAAAATTTCATGCCGTCAACTGTTGAAATGGAGAAGTTATAGAACAAAATGTCTATATCTGAAGAATCGGTTGTATGGGAGTTATATGTCATAGTGGTCCGATTCGGCCGATTCCGACAAATGATCAACTTCTCCTAAAAATAAACTCACATTACGAATTTCATGCAGATATCTTGAAAACTGAGGGACTAGTTTGCGTTCACACAGACAGACAGACGGACATGGCTTAATCGACTCAGCTCGTGATTGTGATCATATCGGTATACATATATGTACATATTTTAGTGGGTCTGTCACGTCTCATTCTGGTACTTTCAAGATTTTTAATACCACTTCATTCCCATGAAAGGTATAAATATCACATAAATTTTGGTGCAGATCGGAGATGTTTGAGGTGTGTCGCATAGGTGTCAAAATTTAGAAAACTCTATGGGGATTAAACAAAATTTGTGTACAAGAAATGCTCCAAATATAAAATTTCAGAATTGTAGCTGCATAAATTGAAGAGCTATTGTAGATACCCCAAAACGTAGACTTATGCTGTTTGAAATTTGTTTTTTACTCAATTCAACTCTACGAAAACTCAAGGTTACTCATACGCCATAGGATACCTACTACTGGAAGCAAAAACCAAATTAAAGCAGCATAAGTCTATGTTTTGGGATATAACTATACATTTTTTTTGTTATTATTTATTCATTTATTTATTCATGGAAATTTTACAATAAATTTGCATTCAACCTGCGCAGCGTGGAGGCTAAAAATCAGTTTCCGTACAAAATTAGCAAACAAATTTTAGCAAACCTCTCTTGCAACGTAATTTCTGAGAGTAAATTAAAGTAAGTTTTCCATATTTTGGCATAAATTTAGTTACTGTTTCCTTCCTTTTACATCTTTTTACAAGCTTTTATTTAACTTCACTTTTTGTATGTATGTCGTGGAATTTTGCAACGAACATTTAAGATACTTCTAGTTGAGCTAGGTACTTGAAATTTGGAACATAGTTCAGGACCCGAAGACAATGCAATGTGAAATAAAAAAAAATCCGATAGATGGCGCTAGTGTCGAGATATTTGTAAAATTCGTATTTACCGACCGAATTTGTTCATATTCGGTATATATATTGCCTATGAGAAAGTAAATACATCCGAGGAAAAAAATCGCCGCTAGGTGGCGCTGGTGTCAAGATATTTGTAAAATTCGTATTTACCGACCGAATTTGTTCATATTCGGTATATATATTGCCTATGAGAAAGTAAATACATCTGTGGAAAAAAATCGCCGCTAGGTGGCGCTGGTGTCAAGATATTTGTAAAATTCGTATTTACCGACCGAATTTGTTCATATTCGGTATATATATTGCCTATGAGAAAGTAAATACATCCGAGGAAAAAAATCGCCGCTAGGTGGCGCTGGTGTCAAGATATTTGTAAAATTCGTATTTACCGACCGAATTTGTTCATATTCGGTATATATATTGCCTATGAGAAAGTAAATATATCCGTGGAAATAAATCGCCGCTAGGTGGCGCTAGTGTCAAGATATTTAGAAAATTAGTATTTATGAACCAGATTTGTTCCTATTTTGAACACGTATTACGAAGTAATCTATTCACAAAAGAGTATAGTAAAACCAGATATTAGATGTAATATGCATTGTAAAACTAAAAAGGCAAAAATAAAACAAAGTAAAAAAATTTTTTTAAAAAAGCTTTTATTTAATATTAATATAACAATTTACTAAAAAGGAAAAAAATAATTTTTTTATATTTTTGAACAAGATTTATATTAGTCCTTAGTTCATTTGGATCTTAATTTCAATCTAAACATACATTTAACGTATTTCTTCAAAGCATTTCTGTATATGTATCAACATAAATAAAAGCGCGGGTACTCATTACATATTCATGTTATAAAACCGTATTGGCGAAATGGAAGGAAGCGATAAAAACTTTAAATTCCAATTACGTAAGATATGCATTACGTAAAGAGCACCCGCGCTTTTATTTATGTTGATACATATACAGAAATGCTTTGAAGAAATACGTTAAATGTATGTTTAGATTGAAATTAAGATCCAAATGAACTAAGGACTAATATTAATCTTGTTCAAAAATATAAAAAAATTATTTTTTTCCTTTTTAGTAAATTGTTATATTAATATTAAATAAAAGCTTTTTTAAAAAAATTTTTTTACTTTGTTTTATTTCGTCTTCTGATGGCTTGAAATTATAAATTTTCATTAGACGTTATTTTCGAAATAAACGGTATGTATTGCTTAAAAGTGAAACGAATGAGTAACTGAAGGTTTCCGCTAGAGTAAAGAGAGCAAGTGCGCAACTCACAAAATTGAGTCGTCAATATTTCAGAAACTATAAGAGTTATGGCGTGGTTATGGTACCAATGCTGCTGGTCGAGCACCGTGTAATTGTTGTTGTGCACTCCGACGGTGAGAGAATTTTCGGACTCTCACATCCAGCAAATTTACTGTGTGAAGCAGGCATAATCTAACTATAGAAGGTCCATGCAAGGGAGAGTAGCTCTTCTTACGCGAGTTTGTAGCTTATGTCAAACTATTGTCTTTTGTTTTGATTTTGCATTCTTGCACGTGTTTTTCGTGGAAATAGCTTGTGTGTTCGGTTGTGCGTTTGTGTGTTCGGTTGTGTGTTCGCTCGCGTTTTCTCTGCTTTTGACATTCTTGAAAGACGCCACCTAACTGTAATCGCCTATTTTGCTTCACATAAGACGACCTGGATATAGATTGGTCTTGGAAGCAGGCAGCCAGCAGCCGAGGTTTCGGGGTAATATATGTGTTATGTTGTGTATGTGCTCAGTAATCATCATGTGTTATGTTGTGTGTGTGCGCTCCAATCATCAATCTAAGCATAACCACCTCTCACCAATCACGAAATGTTTCCGATTTTGATTGGCAAGCAACATTGGTACCATAACCACGCTATTAGAGAAAAATGTTACAGGAGCCATGAAAAGAAAATTTTCTTTCGTTTGGTGTTAGCCTAAGGAAAATAGCTCACTCCGTTATAGAGATATACAGGATTAAGTGGAGCCATTGGCCAAATAACGGTAAATTGCCGATATCTCAAAAACCTTCGCATAGAATTAAAAATGAACCCGATTTTCGGAATCAGCGACCGATTTTACATATAGATAGGATAGTTACGTCCAAAGTACAGACAACAAATTTCATTTTGTGATCCAGTGTAACTATCGATTTCGGTATACGCCATTCGCTGCACACGGTAGGCAGGAAGCGACGATAGGTTGCATGAAAATGTCGAGAAAAAAGGAAAGTGGGGTTGTGTTATGTGATGTTTATAGATGAAACATCCGTTGAAATTAAAATCCGAGCTGCTCCTTTTTCAAGGATATCCACATTTTTTGTTTTTTTTTTGAAAGGATCAAATATTGAGGAAATCGAAAATTCGCCACTGTCCAAATTTTTCCGATTTCAATACATTATTTGGTCGCTAAGGGATACAAAAAAAGGTATTAAAAAGAAAAAAGGACACCTGTAGTGGAAAAATCCAATGTAAACAGGACCTAAAGGATAACCACTGAAATATAAAATAACACAAAAAGTACCCACTTTAATTTGCGTATAACTCCTAAAATGTTAACTCTACGTGAAAATTCCTTATAATATGTTTCATTCAGAATAAATGAAGGAATATTTCTTTGATATACAATTTTGATGTACCTGCAGTGGTTAATGCACTTTGGTCCATCTAAAGTGAAAATTTCAAAAAAAGTACTTTTTTTATGGTGCTATTTTAAGTTCAAATATTTTTCTAGTTTATGTAAATATTTTAATCTAATGATCCAACTCTCATTCCTACATATCTATAAGTTAATACTAAAAACGAGTTAGAGCTGAGATACGCGCTAGCTGTGCACGGTGGGCGGGAAGCAACAATAGGTTGCATGGGAATATCGTAAAAACCGACCTCTCAAGAAACGCAAAAGTTCCATATAAAATGACGTACAAGAAATGCTCAAGAAATTTTTCTTGTGAAACTTTCTTGAGCGAGTATCGACCTCTCAAGAAATTTAATAACTTTTTTACCACTATTTTTCAACATAATGCGAACACAGCAACACAGGTTTTGCCAAGAAATATATCATCGAGCATTTATTTCTTAAAGAAATTTTGACGTCTGTTGGCTTTTGTTAATAATAATAATACAATGGCGCTATTATAACTCTGACGAGTTTTATGGCCGAGCTTCTCTCCCAATTCGAGGTGTGCTCCTTTTTGTTTTTCCTACAAATTGGGTGGACCTACAGTTTTATGCCGGCTCCGAACGGCGAATGCATTTTTTGTGAGAAGCTTTTTCATGGCAGAAATACTCTCGGAGGGTATGCCGCTCACTGCCGAGAGGTGACCGCTGCTCTTAAAAAACCCAATAATTGGATTTTTACTAATTAGAAAAATTGTTTTGGTGTTTGGCTCGGACCGTGGTTTGAACCCGAGACCTCTGGCATAGCAGGCGAGCACTCTGCCCACTGCACCACAGCGGCCAGCGGTTGGCTTTTGTTACATGTTGATAAAAATGGTGGTGAAAATGGAAAAATTAATCGGAAAAATATAGTGCACAATTTTTGTAATGATGCAAAGCGGAAGTTGACATCAATTTCTTACATCTACTTCCATTCCGGCCATCAATATACCACAGTTTAGCAGTAATATAAGGTAATCCTCGTCGCTTTCGATGATTTCCTAAAATAACAAAAAAATAAAACTATTGAAAACAAATATTTAAAGTTTTTATTTAATGTTTTTTAAGAACTTATCTATTTCTCATGTTTACAAAATGGTTTATTTTGTTTACGTTTTTGATGATCTTCTTCGTTTCACTTGGTATTCACGGTGGATAATAAACGTCAAAATTTCTTGCCTACTACTATTTTTCACTCAAGAAATAAAGCTAAAAATTTCTTGAGCTGTTTCTTGAGAGGTCGATACCAGCCTTTAAAACGAAAGCCTTAAAATATACACCACTATCAGTTTTGTGCTTAAAAAATTAAAAGAAATGCCGTACTAATTTAAAGAACTCAACTGTATTGCTGAGCGTGTTCCTCTGCTGAACAGGAAATGGAAAACGGAAGCATAAAATGCGCAAACTCTTGCAGCGATAACGTGATTGACAGGAAGTTTAACTAGTCGTTCGTCGATGAATAACGAATGCGGCGCTCTCAAAAAGCGTAGAGAATATATATATTTAATAGTGATTTTTAAGAGCAACATTTTCTTACAAATTGAGTGTACACAATTAATTTATTTGCATATAGAGTTATATATGTACGAATTTTTCACAAAATGCATACAAAAACATTATATTACACAGTTTGACGAGTTGCCAAACTTCCAACAGGTATATTTTTCCTTGGAGCCGATTACTGGCGAGTGCGATATAACAGCGTAAATGGGTGGTAGAATTTATTAAGGGTGGTAGATTCCATATATGTAATATATTTATAGGTACATATGTATGTACATATATACGTATTTATGTATCGATGTGATAAAGCTTGTTATTTGGCGTGAGTAGATAAATGAAGAAAAACAAGCGCTGCATGGAACAAATCTCAACTGTATGTCCATACATATGCCAGTACGTGTGTACATTCATACATTAATTTGTACAATTGTCTATTCACCCCATAAACTAATCACTCGCTAAAAAGTTACAAAGTTATGGTGAATGAATATTTGGCTTATACATAAATACAAATGTATGTACATGCATATGTACGCATATGGACATATCCAAGTTTTTTTTTACTTTTAGATACATATGTACATAAGTAGTACATACACACATACATATGTATATATTTATGTAAATACATACATATTTTGTTATCGAAAGACATCTTGGAGAGAATTTTAAATGTGCGAGTGGTGCGAGCAGTACCTATGTATGTACGTACATGCATATTTAGATGGATTTCTCTCAAGGAGATGTGTTCGTAAATTTTCTATTCGTGCAATTAGCTCGAACCAAAGAACGTTCCAATCATGCAACTCTGTCAATACGATACGATGGGCTTTTGTCGTTGATGATTGCTGAAACTTTTTTACAGCAATCAAGCAATTTTCCAAACCACAGAGCACACCATCGTCAGCGAGCGAGCACACATAGAGCACCAACGGTGTGCTCTTCGTTCGGGTCGCACAAAAAATACTGAAAAAATCATAAAAACTATAGATATCTTTCGAAAGAAAATTTTATTTAGCCAAATAGAAAAATTACTCTGCTTTTACAACAGTGTGGACAAATGAAAGGGAAAAAACTAAAAGCAATAAAATCGATTATTCATTATATGGAATAATTATTAAAGAAAAATTTCATTATGTATGTATGTATTTAATTTTTCTTACTGGTGAGTGAAACTAAAAAGGGAAAATTAAGATATAATAAAAAAAAAAATATTTCCAAAGATTTGTGTGTGCTCTTTTAGTTAATAATTTTATTTTAAGTAACGGAAATGGGAAAAAGTGAAAGTGAGTTTTCATTTAAAGCAGTAATAGCAAAAGCTGGAAAACTTGGGCATACAAAATTTTCTATATCCAGCATGTGAAAAGAAAAATCAAATCTCATTTCCACGCACTTGCACATATATATATATACATACATACATACATATGTATGTATGCACAAACGAACATATGAATATATACGAGTATTATACATACACACGTGAAAATAGTGCGGGAACAGGGGAAAACGATCAGACGCAAATCAGCAAGTCAGCAGAAGCAAGAAAAGTTTAGCGAAGCGAGCGTGTAAGTGTATTAGTGAAATATGTACATATGTAAGTAATATGCGAAAATCATTGGATTTGGATATTTGTGCTTTTGAAAAATCGAAACTGTGCGTTTATTCAGTTATCTACAATATCTTGCTTGATAACACTCCTTTAAAGTGACAAAGTAAAGGTTGTATAAATACATACCTACATATTTACATACGTACATACATTTAAGTGTAGAGACCTACACGTATTATTATGGGAATAATAGCCAACTTAAAGATTTAGAGATCCATTTAATACCACCGCGAAGTAAAAGTAAAAGGGCCAAAATTCAATTCAAATCATTTGTGAAAAAAGAATTCTATAGTATTTGTTCATTGTTATTAAAAACATAGTAATGTGCAAACAAAGCAATGCGACAAAGAAAGTAAAATAAAGAAAAAGATTTACAGAGCAAAAGAGGGCGGAAATTGGTACACTTGTTTTAGCAAATTTTCATTGAGAAAGTACTTATTTATGTATGTATGTATGTATTTAGATACTTAGTAATGTTTGTACCTACTACACACTTTGTAGTAACGATTGTTTTTAAGAGTTAAGAAGTTAATTAAAAGGCAAAAGTTAATAATGTGGCTGGTAAAATAATATAAAAGATATAAAATTAGTCTCAAAGTTATAACTTATGTATGTACATACATATATGTATGTATGAGCATAACAGTATTTATATATGTATGTATGTACATGCAAAAATACATACGTACATACATATTCCTACATATATCAATCGACCTTAAAGATAGCAAAATCATTGACGAGGACGTCAAAGTGAACCTTAACGAATGCAGGCACGAGGACCTATAGGAATACACCGATATGCAACGACTAGCTTACATACATACATATGTACAATATGTATGTACATAAAATGTAACTATACATAAATACATATAGTGTATGTACGTGAGTGTTCGTGGTATAGACAAAGAGTCGAAAAGATTAAAACGACATAACTCCTATGAAAAAAAAAAATGTTTAACGAGTCGGAATAAATACCAAAGAGCGAACATACAAATTTGCGAGTTGGAAAATGAACGAACGAAGAATTCGCATACATACATAGTCTGTAGGCACGTCGTATAAGTACTTAGTACCTATGTACATACCTACCTACCTATAAGGTTTTACGTATAAGTTCAACTTAATTAAATCAAATTTGTCAAGTTGTGAATTGTGTATTGATAATGTTATAAGGGCCGTTTTCTCGTCTAAGCTTTTATTCCAAAAGTAATTTTATTGTATCGTGTCGGTAAATTCGCTTGCATTTTCTCATAGTTAATTGAATAGTCCTGATTAAACTGAAAGTTTTTTTTTAGAGTTTACGGATACGATTTCTGATATCCAACCCAGGATCCCCTGCTTGCTGAGCTAACACCTTTCTATCGTCATACATATGTATATGTATGTACACAAATAAAGTGACCAGCGTATTTATTTAGTGTTGTTTTTTTGGAAACGTAATAAACCGAGAATCATGAGATAATCTGGGAAATCTACATGCACACTGCGGTTATATAAAAAATGTCGCGTAAATATTATGTACAGCTCTCGGCCCGTCATTGAAAACCCCCTTACCACGATAAGGCCATGATGCGCAACACCCTTCATTGGAAGGGTACCTCTTTAGAAGTATCACAAGAAGGTCTAAGTACCTGCAGATATGCCTTACAATACTAATCATAGGATTACTTATTCCTTGTTTAGTCCTAGTTGCGCTGGGGTTATTTATTCTTATTGTTTATATGCCATCTTTTCTCGTCTGTTTTTTTTTTTTTTGCTTTTCCATCCGTCCGGTTGTCCGGAAGTTAGCAAAATGGCATACGTTATCCCTATGACAGCTATCTCTTATAGGCCTGCAAACAAACGAGTAGCTCACATCTGTAGCTACTCATCGCACAGTCGTTGTGTTCAAACGAGTTCAATAATTAATTTGTTAATAAATTTAATCCAATTATTGGAAAAATAGCGGACACTACTCGACAGGGTGTATTTCTGCCATGAACAGACTATTCACCAAAAATACATTTCGGAGTCGTAATAAAACTGTAGGTTAACCCAATTGGTAGCAAAAAAATAAATGAGGACGAATCGGCCAAACTATTCACCGCATTGCAACAAAACTTTGTCAACTTATTGCATGTACAATGGCCGTGGAACTTTTTGCCTAAACGCCTGCAGACGCTTTGAAGAGTATCAATATCAGTTCTTGGCCTCGGCCAGTTTTCGAGGTATAGGTTAAAAGGTTTTTGAGTAAAGTTTGCTGTCAAATGAAAAGTGCTAATAAGGGTTTCAATCGAGAACTATTTTTATTGAGATTTCTAAGCCCGTTCGCCAGATTTAGGCCAAAATGAACGCTGAGGGTGTGGATGAGGGACAGGAAAAGGGAGGTTAAGCAGGGCCGGTATTTGCTAGTATCGAATAAAAGTTTTATGAGAGACACTAGGAAATACACAAGAGGTTTCTTATATTTACATATTCATACATATTTATACATATATGTACATATGCATTCATGCATACATAAATATGAGAGTAGTGCCCTTTCAAACGGGGCTATGTGAAATTTTTTTGATTTCGGTTTTTTGTTGGATTGTGTGCCAGTATTTAAAGGTGCATGATGTACATTGCAAAATCTAGTTTCTGAAAAATAGCAATAAATACGAATACACTTTCAAAAGTCTATGATTTTATCTACACACTTTCAAAAGTCTCTATCTGAAAAATGTTACTCATACGCAGTGGCATACATATATTGGTGTAATTGATACGCGTTTCAATTTCAAAACTAAAATATACCGTCTCAAAACTAGCTATGTGAAATGTTTAACATTAAACTTGCAAAAAACTATTGCGGTTTTATATTTTGAATCTTTAAACTTTTTATGGGCTAAGCTTTCAGGTATTCAAATAAATTAGATGTTGATGCCGTAGAGAGTTTCTGCTAATATGTGGCTCAGGCCTGACGAGAGGGGGAGGGGGGCTGAGGGGGTCAATTGCCCCGGGCCCGGGCTTTAGAGGGTCCGGGAATCTCAAAATGATATCCAAGTTTTTACTTACAGAAAATAAACAAACGACACCTTTAATCACCTTTCGTAGATAGCAATCATTTTAAATTTCAACAAATTTTATGAATCTCTTAACGTGTCTGCACCTCACTTAAGGAATTGTTGGTTTTTGGCGTCGCCTTTGCAGCATAAATTTGAATTCGTTTTCTGTTGCAACAGAAAAATTCGGTATGATGCAAATTCTTATACAGCGATATGGGTATTTCCTGGGCGTTTCGGACGGTATGTTCGCACGATTTTTTGAACTTTTGAGGCAGAAATATCGCGAAATATTGTATCGTTTTATGATAAAAGGAAAGATTTAGGCCACAGCTAATGATTAAAATATGTTAGCGACAGAAATTTAGTTTAATGCCTCTGTTTTAGCCACTTAAACTGCGTTACGGACGCTACAAAAACACGTCCATTTTTTTTTTAAGTGGCTAAAACAGAGGCATTAAACTAAATTTCTGTCGCTAACATACTTTAATCATTAGCTGTGGCCTAAATCTTTCCCTCTTTCATAAAACGATACAATATTTCGCGATATTTCTGCCTCAAAAGTTCAAAAAATCGCATACCGTCCGAAACACACAGGAAATGCCCATATATGTACGTGTATGTATGTATGTAAACAGCGATACGCCGAAAACAAACGAAGCTTGCGAAGCTAAAATTTGCTTTGGTGCTTCGTACAGTTGAATTCGATTGCTGTTTCACTAAAGCGTTCAGCAGGATCAGTCTTTTGATATACCAAATTCCTACCAACAAATATTTGTATTACAATTTAAAGAAACTTATTTCATACAAATAAAGCAATATGTATTTAAACAGAATTCATTCAGACCTATGGTCCCATGGACAATATTACTCAGTATGACCCATGGATTTGGAAACTGTATGTGCCTTTTGAACAATACATTTGACCCACCCTAATATGTATATTTCTATGTAAACGTATTTACTTGATCTGTATTAATGTATAGATAAATTAAAGTTCATAACTATGTACATATATATTCATTGAATTTTGATTTTTAGAATTTGTTCATTTAGTATGGAGGCTCGTAGTTATTTTGACCCCGGGCCCGGATTTTCTCTCGGCGGCCCTGATGTGGCTTAATATGAAAAACTAACATAGCCCTGTTTGAAAGTGGACTACTCGTGTACATATGTATATCATTTAAAAATATAATAAAATATACATATATTTATTGAAGCTCTTATTTTTTTTTAATTTGTCTAGAGAACACCCAGGCCATTACTAAAAAAAAAACGAAAGCTTATGGAAAGCATTTAAGTACAGTTAGTATGCCGGTGTTGGTAAATTTTTGACTTCGTTTTAAGCGCCAGTTTCCAGTACAAATGTCTTGATGAAGATCACAAATGGATGAAAATGCCGCCGTTGCTGTTATATTTGCAGTTGTTGCCATTTTGCAGTCATTACTATCGAGTACAAACACAGCAATACAAACGATTAAATCAGTACAAAGGAGAAAAAAGTCAGAATTTGCTGCTGCACAAAAAACAAGTGAAATCGAGCAAAATCAATACACTAATAAAACAACAAACACGCACCAAATTTTTGAAAAAATTAGTCGAAGAATTCGACACAGCTATTCAGCAATATTTCGCACATCAATCGCAGAATTTCAAAAAAGTAAAAGAAAACAAACGACGGCAGATAAAGGTGGTGTTATTAGCCGGACGCGCAAAACTGCAATTCTCAAAAGAATTTATAAGACAAGTGTTCTGCCTGTGCGTATAGCGAGAGCGAAGAAAGTACGATATTCGCAGGAAAGCCGTATACCGTGTCCAGCTTAATTTTTTTGCAGTTGAACGCACAAATCCACCTCCGTAGCAGCAGGAAATATAAATTAGTTAGAAGGAAAATCGGAAAAAAAGAAAAACAAGAAAAGGGCAAATAAGTCAAAATAATCATTACAAATTTCAAACAATACTAGATAACACAAGAAAAGTGCACACAAAAGTTGATCGGTTTATCGAGGATTTTTACGGTTGTCGTCTCATTTTGGTATATTTGTGTCGTCAACGTGAGATCCATCGATACGTGCAACACTTGAAATAACCAAGGAGAACGCGCAAAATGGCGGATGGTGGGCATACTTTCGTAAAGAAAACATTTGGAAAGCCTACATACTGTCATCATTGCTCAGATTTAATTTGGGGTATTATTCAGATCGGTTATATATGCGAAGGTATGTAAAGTGTTAAACTGTTATGCAAGTAACAACCCACAAAAATTAATATGCTTTACTTTGGTCTTAAAATCATTATAATAATAATAGTACACTAGCTCAGATATAACCATAACTCGTGTTTTAGGTTGTTATTCAATTAACTTTTAATTTTGATGTTTGATTTTTACTAGTGGGCCAGTTCTGTAACCAATTTGCGACAATTTTTGGATCGGTATCGTAAATTTGCGATCATTTTTGCGATTATGCTATTTTGTACGATTTTTCAGTCAATTCTATAGTATATTTTTCCGATAATCATTGCAGAGGTATCGAGGGAAATTTTTGTGTCGGTAGTTTTTGCGATTATCGGTAGAAAAATAAGTTACAGAATTCCAGCTCTGGCCCGGATTCATTTCGGGACCTCTATGCGAGCACAACCCATTAGGCCATAACGGCGCCTAAAGTTATTATTGTTATTATTTTTGCAAATATGCGTGCACGTGATAATATATACATACATATGTACATATCGAGCCTTAACCGCCAAAAAAGTGTAACCAACAAAATTATCGTTTTTTAACTTTTTTTTGAAATCAATAAATTATTATCACACGCATCAACTCCCAAAATTTCATAGCGGCGAAATGTGCCGTTTCGAAGTTAGAAACTAAATAAATTTCAAGTCTGCATACAAACTGTATGTAAAGAAATTTTTGTAAAATTTAATTTTTGTTGGATACACTTTTATGGCAGATAGGGCTCGATGTGTATAATCATAAACGATAATTTTGCTAGTTACACTTTTTTGGCGGTTAGGACTCGATATATATACATAACCGCCAAATTCACGTAAGTGGCGTGCAAAAAATTTTATAGGAGAACATTTTTGTTTAAATCTCTACACGGAGAAAACTATATTGATGCCACATCCATATTTATGGATAATCCTGTCTGATCCATAAACCATGGATGTCATATCCATATAAAGGGTGTTATATCCAAACAACATTTGTAACATA
Organism: Urophora cardui; assembly: GCA_960531455.1. Taxonomy (NCBI): domain Eukaryota; kingdom Metazoa; phylum Arthropoda; class Insecta; order Diptera; family Tephritidae; genus Urophora; species Urophora cardui. Next base: position 13,166,486 of record OY482672.1, on the reverse strand, counting down.
TTCAAAAATATGGATATGACATCCATAGTTTATGGATCAGACAGGATTATCCATAAATATGGATGTGACATCAATATAGTTTTCTCCGTGTATGTATGGGAATAAGCTATGCATTCCAACGAAATGATGTGTAAGGATTTAATTAGTAGCTTATTTCTTCTTCTTCCAATAAAGCGCACCAGTCGTTTCTGTTTCGTGCTGCCTACAGCCAATTGTAAATACAAAGAGAGAACGAGTCAGTTTTCACCTGATCTTCCCAACGCAATGGTGGTCTCTCTTTTCTTCTGCCTTAAGCGGGTTTCAATAGAAATACTTTCTGGGCCGGAGCGTCTTCATCCATTGTCACGACATGACCTGCCCAACGTAGCTGCTGTATTTTTATTCGCTGGACAAGGTCGATATCTGCGTAAAGCTCGTACAGCTCCTCATTAGCTTATTATTAGCAGCTTATTTACGCAGATATTAAAAAAAAATGTAAAAAAAAACGTGTATATGCCTCTTACGTCATTTTGGCGGTTATGGCTCGATATGCATGTATATGTATGTGCATGGCCGTGTATTTATGTACGTACCCTACACGAAAAATCGCTAGTTGTAAATTTGGTCAACTAGTTGCTGAACCATCAATTTTACATTAAAGCAACTGGTAGTTTGAACGTGGCGATGGCCTACGAGATAGCTAATGTATTCCCCTGCACCAGATTCAGAAAAGCCTAAGCGTAAGCATCCTTAAGATATACAGGTGCAGTTTTTTTTTTTTGTACCTTATTTTTTTACTTAAGCTTTTGGACAATGAGCGGGGAGCGAAAGAATTTGGTCGTTAAAGATTTCCATATAATTAATAGGCACTCTAATGTATTTATATTTATTTAGCATCCCTTTGCTTTTACCGATAAATATGTGTTTTGTTTTGTAGATCTAACATGCGACGTTTTCTCGTTTGCTTTTATATCTCTAAATTGCCACATTGCTTAAAGGTAAAAATTGTATTTACAACAGTATCAATTTCTTTAGTACAAAACATAAATTACATAAAATGTGCGAATATTTTTTTCTTAATTGTTGAATCAAAACTTTCTTTGCCAAAATGAATAAACGCGTAAACGTACTATGTATTTACATATATGTATATGAATAGGAAAAATGCTGAATAGGTACGCAAAAATAGGTCAAACATAAAATGCAGCCGAAACGCAAGTGATATACATATGTATATATGTACATAAGTATGTTCATGTGCATGTACGTTAATTGCAATTTCAAGAAGATACTATTAAATATGCAGCAATATTTTCTAAGATATGCTTTAATTTGTTGTATTGTATTTGTTATTAATATTTAGAATTAATCTCGGCTGCAGTACGAATAAATAAGGTGTCGGTGCGTTTTCTTCAGGCTTTGGCTTAATGCATTCAAAAAAATTATGGGTTTTCTTACATACAATATAATATATATATGTAGATTTTATTTTGTTAAATCTAACTTATACATATGTATGTAATAGGTTTGTGATACATCTCATTCCAACTACAAGTCCAACACCACATTAAGACCACCGTCTTTCCCATTAAATGTGCGAGTGCATGTTATGAAATTAATCAATTTATTAATTAATTAATATTAAGCTTATGCATAGGTCCTATTTTGAATCCAATTTTTTAATTTTTACATTTGAAATTTGCCTAATTGAAGCATTTCAAGAGCCGGTTTAAAACTGATATTACACGGCAAAAACTGTATTCGTCACATCCATATACATATATTGACAATTCTGTCTGATCCATGAACTATGGATGTTCTATCCATATTTCTTTATTATATATGTACATAGATATGACATCCATACTTTATGGATCAGACAGAATTATCCATATACAATGGCTGTGACATCAATATAATTTTCTCCACGCAAACATCTTCGATTACCATTGAGATTGCAAATTCCTCTAAAAATTTGTATTTATATAAATTAACATAAAAACTGATTTCAGCCCGGAAATACAATATATGAAAACTACTTGCATCCAATAGTTCAAGCAGTTGCATGATTGCAATGCCATATTTAGGGGAAAGTAGGCCGCTGACCTAGAGCTTTTTGTTTGCTGACGTCACGAATGAACTCATTCATAGTGGAAATGGATATTTGTTTTTTTTTTATTTTTGTAAATGCTTACATACATACATATACTATACCAAAGTATTTCAGCAGTACGTATGCACGTTTGTGCATACATATGTATCCGTTAAAAATACATACCTACAGCATATGTATTTATGTTTATGTAAAATGGTTTTGCGTCGCTGGTACCAAGTACGTGCATATGTGCATCTATAAAAATATAAATACATATTTATATACGTATACATACAACATGCATACATATATATGTAATACATATATATATTAGAGTGGGTCAATTTGTATGGGCTGATTCTAGAGTTCCTAGCAAATTCGTTTTCTGCATTAAATTCTACGAAATAAAGTCTTCTAGAGCATGCCTCGAAAATCAATTTTGGGCTTGCCCATTATCAACTGAAGTTTATGTAGAATAGTTTTAAATATTGTAAGCCATATTCTTTTTAATTCAATCTGTAGTTTTTACTTTATCTTTTCTTTCTTTTTCATTTTGGCAAGTTAGCGAATTTTAATAGTGTATATAATAATTTGATTTCGCTTTTTTTGTTTTATTAAACGAGCATTTTACTAAATAACCCCCATTCGTTTAAACGCAAAATGGTAATATCTAAATTCCACAATTTTTAGCTAATAGCGTTTTCGATTCTTAACGAAAATGTTGCATTATTACATGGCAACATTATTAACATGTGCTCTGTGCCCTATGACAATGTTGCATTTTTTATGTGATGTATGAAACAAAAAATAATGCAACCCTTCAATTAGGTTAAGGGCAGAAAATGTTGCCCCGTGGTTATGGAGAGCGTAACATTTTTGGCAATAAAACAATCAACCCTAAAAAATGTGTGTATATAAATCTATGTGGAATAGAAAAAAAAAATTTGTTTACATCCCGTTAGAAATGCAGAATAAGTGCGAGAATTTTACCAGAATCGAAAAGGCCATAAGAAATATAAAATAGCACTTTTCTAAAGTTTACTCTTCTTCTTATGCAGAATACGAATTTGTTACGAACACTATGGCTTAGCTAATTGACCCAGTCTAATGTATATACATACATACCCAATAAGCATTTTTAATAACATTAATTTTCAACTTGCGAACAAACGCTATTCTCAAATATCAAATGTTAGTGCTCAAATGCATGCAAATTTTTAATATGGAATTTTGAGCTGATTTTCAAACTGAGATCACTTTAATGTTAACCCAATGAACTGTCTTTTCTGATTAGAATTGCTCATATGACATAGCCCTTACAAAAAAGAGCGAGGTACGCAATTTGAATTTAGCTTGGATAAAATCCGAATCGATTTAAATTCGCAGCATCATATAATTATTATAAATAAATATAGTGATTTCAATAAAAATATAAATATACATATATGTATGTAGATATGTTCATTAACTTATGCCCTTTGATTTTTTTCAGTGTGTAATTTCGTTATTCATGATCGCTGTGTATCAAATGTGGTAACGCCATGCTCGGGTATAGCTCCCTGTATAATAAAGGTAAGGGTAAAAATAAAAGTGCAAAGTTTTTTTCTTGTGTATGCAAAAAAAAAAAAAGATTTAACAGTAATTTTATCATGATGCATATGTACATAAATCCATGTTTATAAGAGGTGATTTAATTATAACTTTCATCAAATAAAATTATGTTTTGGTTTATTCACGATAAGAATCGGATGGATAAGATTATAAGAGTATAACCCATCGGCAAGTACACGATTTGATTTGATGAGCTGATTACTGAAAAGTGTTTAAATTTGTGCAAATTAATGCACAGCTTTGATAAAGTTAGATAAATTTTATAAATGAATAAAATATTTTTTTAGAAAAAACGCAAATGGATTTTATATTTTCATAAAAAAAAATTTACTTCCAGAATCCTGTCGCACATTGCTGGTCTGAACCCACACATCACAAGAAGAAATTCTGCACCGTTTGCCGCAGACGTTTGGATGATAGTACCGCTGTCCATTGTTTAAGTATGTTTTCGTTAGTTTGATTTTCATAATACATATCGCATCCTAAATCATAAAATGACACAATTAACTCAAAATTTTTCGAAATCGGGTTTCTTTCATAAATCGGTACACAGAATATATCTCTAGCGACTGCCAACAAATCTTTTCCATCAGAGTATATTACAGGGCTGAACATTAACGTTAATTTTTATCAATAACCGAAAAAAATTTGGTTTTCAATTCAACTTTAAAAAATCGTAACGTTAAATATTTAACAAAAAAATACTGTTTTGATAATTATAAAAAAAAAACAATATTGAAAAAATTTCGTTTCGGTAGCCAACAAAAAAATTATCAAAAAAATAACGTTAACAAACAAAAAAGAAAATTCAAAGTAAAATGAAAATAAAATTTCTGAAATACATTTGAAATAATTTTTTTTTTGATATTTTGTTTTTGGTGATCAACGAAACGAAATAATTTTGATAATTTTTTTGATAATCAACGAAACGAAATAATTTTGATAATTTTTTTTTGATGACCAACAAAACAAAACAATATTTTTAGTTTTTATTTGATATTCAACAAAACAAAACTTTTTTGTGTCGATATCGTTGTGCAGCCCTGGTATTTTATAACTGAAATTTAACTATTATATGTGGCCTATTCCCATATCATTGCCTATAAAAAATAAAGTGTTTTGGCTCTTTGAATTTTGTGTTGTGTCTCTTTATGATTTAGGGTGCGATATATACATACATACATACATACATATTTATATTTTAATTATTTTATTTTATGCTCACCGGTAGTTTGCGAATATTTTGCCCATATCGAGTGCCAAGATTTTGCAGTGCCCGATTGCACTGAAAATGCGACATATGTTCCTGGCAAAGAGTTACAATGTGTAAAACATCAGGTAAGATTTGATTATGCACAGAGCCAAAAAGTTCACCTATAATCAAAGAGACTGCCATCTAAAATTGCTATATGGCCGAGGAGAGTGAGAGGGGACAAAATTGAAGAAATTTTTGCTGGAAAATCTTCTAGATTTTAGCTTGAATTTCTTCTTAAATTTATTGAAAAGGATATCGTCTGAAAACGAGGAGATAACTTCTTGTTTATTAATTTTTTATGTCATTTTGTAAAAAAAATTAAATTGTTAGAAGAAATCTGCTTGTTTTTAGGAGAAAATTTGTATAAAGCAAATCAATAAGGACATCCTCTAATTTTTACTTGAACCTTTTTGAATTTATTAAAAAGGAAAACTTTTTATTTTTAAAAGAGCCCTTATTAATTCAAATTTTGCTTTAAACGTCTTAACATACGTACATGTATGGATATACTCGTACATACTAGAAATATGCATAACAGCCACTTTTTATGTATGTGTGCAATAATATGTTCAAGAAATTTAAAGGGAAAACTTTTTATTTTTAAAAGAGCTCTTATGTGTTTCCTCCGTTCGTCAATTTCACTACGGCTTTGCACATTTCTACAATTCTCAAACGATTAATGAAGCACTTGGTATAAAGAGTTTATTATGTCCATCTGCACTTATATGAAATGAAATGTTGCCCTTTGTCTGAATAAGTCCTAGGAAAATACTAGTTGACTAATTATGTTTTCCGATGAAAATCAAGATTCTCTTCTTAATAATATTAAACAGGGTTTCTTCTTAATTTTACAGGTTATCTGCTAAATTTATGTGAAAAGGTTTCCATATTTATTATAGGAGTCATCTTCTAAATTTTATTTAATAGGTTTTCATCTTAGTTTTTTAGGTTATCTCTTAAATTTTACTGAAAATGATTTCATCTAAAATCCACGGGTCATCTTCTTAATTATATTGAAAAGGTTTTCATATTAGTTTTACAGATTATCTACTTAGTTTTATTAAAATGAAATATCCAGTAATAATAAGACGGGCATCTTATTGGAGAGAAAGCATAGAGAAATCCGCTAAACTTTGTTCTAATTTATAGGGCATTTTAGGTGGTATTTTGGCTCTGTGTGAGATTAAATATAAAAAAACTTCAAATCATAACATAAACATATGAATACTATTTAAATTTAATATTTTTAACAAAATAAAATTGTTTCGCATTTTGATAGCATCATTGGCGGGAGGGAAATCTACCACCAACATCCAAATGCGCATACTGCAAAAAGACATGCTGGTCGTCGGAATGCCTAACAGGTAAAAATTTAAATAAAATAAAGTATGTTTTATGTTTACAAGAAACTATTATATATGTACATATTATGTATAAAAATTAAATGCTTCTTGCCCTTTGTTTTATTTTTAAAATTAATGAATAAAGGTTATCGCTGCGAATGGTGCGGCATGACTACACATGGAGGATGTCGCATGTACCTGTCGACCGAATGTAATTTCGGTGTACTCCAACCTATCTATTTACCTCCACATTCGGTCTCTATACCGCGCACCGAGGTGCCAATCGAAGCCATCATTGGCGTACAAGTCAAATCAAAAACATTAGTACGGGATTACTCATGCCGTAAGTATAAATACTATTCGTTGCATATGATAATTGTGTGAATACTAGAAAATTCGTCTGTGGGCGCACATAGCTCCTAGTTGCCGAGGGTATTACTTGATCATGTATACAATATATATACATACATACATACTTGAGGAAGCCTAAAAGAATTTTTAACTGAATACTAGCTTAAGCTTCTTGATGGAATATATGCTTATTTAAAACTACTTGCTGCGTTTGACCTCTGAAGGAAAGATTGGGCCATTGTAATGCACAGCGTATGAGTTCCTTTTTTATTCATAAGTATTTTGATTTCGCGAATAAAGCATTTTTGTTTCAGCTCAGTTTTATCTATTTTACCTAAAATTTGACAAGGCTGTGAGTAGCAATGAAAGCTATCTTGGCTGTACTGTAGACTTCATACCTTACATGATTGAGGAACAATAACTTACGTAGGAAGAAATTCGAAATTTATATGGATGATGCGCCAATAATTTTGTATCAAGTGTCTATATTTTAGTTTGCCAAGTGATGTCTTCTAAATATTTTAGTTACAAAATTCACCGATTTTGAAATGGTTAATTCTGTAATATGTTATGCTCATCAATTGCTCTCGGGTGCAACTCCCTTTGTACCCACAAATTTTCGCATTTTTTCGCATATTTAGTGCTATTAAGTATGGAAACATTCAATTGAGCTCATACAGTATTACATATATACATACTTCTTTTCATCATTTACATATGAACATGCCTACATACAATGCATCTTTTATGTACATGCATACATACAATGCATTTTTGATTTCTTTCGATATTTATAATTTTTTCAGGCAATTTTTATAAATCTTTTAGTATTTTAAAGCTTTATTTTATTAGAAAAAAAACACCCAAACAGCAACCACATTTTCCATAACTCTTATCTTGATTTATTTGTTATTTCTTATTTTTCTTTGTTTCTTAATTCACGGGACGTGTCGAAGCTGTAGAGGATTTGGGTAAAAGTTCCATAAATAGTATACACTCGCAAAGTAGTACGGTAAAGCATATTAACGAAACAAAAAATACTCCCGAATTAAGTTTAAGAGAGACTTTAATTATCGATAGACAACGACGTGAAAACTCAAAACTAAATTTTCTTAATTCGTCATCACCTCGTTCTATTACGCCCGTATCAACACCATTGTGTGGCACACCAACATCACAATCACCCCCACAAATGTTCTATACGCGATTCTCACATTGTACACAAGTGGTGAGCGACCTAATATCTCACAGTTCAGTGTACAAAAAAGGCGATGGAGAGGAGGCGTTGAATAAATCTAGAAATTGCCATCGAAAAGATACATTCGCATGTCAGTATGGCAGTGAGGACAAATTTCCAACCGTTTCGAGCCAAAATTTAGAATATAATATGGAAAATTGTCTTGTTAATCCAACCGATCTATCTTTGTTAATCGATGTCGATCGCCAAACTAGTGCTACTAATGTTAAGACACAAGCTGAAGCGAAGATAGCGACGACTGATATGAAACAAAAACGTCAAAGTTTCTATGAAACATCCGATACAGGCGGGGAAGTGACGACTACGACGGACGATATTGACATTGACTCCAGTTTGCATTTAGTCAGCCACCTCAGCTCTAAGAGCAATAAGCGAGATACATCGACAGAATTTCAATTAGATGGAAGCGATAAAAATGTCCAAGATATTATATTGGACACAAGTGATAGTAGCAACACTAAAAAGAAAACGTTTAAGACTGCAAAAGCTCAAAAGCTCCGTCCGTTGAGGGGCGAAGAGAACACAGAGAGAACCGGTCATAGCTCCTCACCCAATTCTAGCGATTTTTCATCGTGTTCACCTGTGCCGATGCTGCAGGAGGTGCACAAAATGAATTTATCGTTAGTTAATCGCAGTAAATCTTTTCAAGAGCCCGGAACAAATTCCTACGCACGTAAGAAAAAATACACACGCCTATTCCGAAGGCGTTCAAAGAAGCGCTTAAAGGAACCAACTATTACCAATACAAAAACTTCAAGTAGCACCTATAGTTTAGATACTGGAAGAAGTGTAGAGATAACAATTCAAGATGAGGACGGTAACTATCAGCCATACGATGATGAATATTTTACTGTGAAAAATTTGCAAAACGAATTTGAAGGCGATGTTGACGAATATGAGGACAATGAGTTCGAATATGTTTCGGATGTGTGTAAGGCAAGAAAATCACAAAGGCAAATAACTTATAGTGGGACAAGCAGTCCCGTTATCATTAATCGACTTATAGACGATCGGCCGTACAGTGGAGTCAGTGACGATGCCACTTGTGGTGATATCAGTGATGGAGAGAGCAGTCGTAGCCGCTCGCATACAAGCGAAACCGAAGAACACGTGTTCGGACGGCTACTGAGGCGCATTCAAGGTCTATCGATCGGTTGGCGAAAGCAGCATTACTATAAACGAAGAGGTGATTTCGATGAAACATTTAATTGATTTAACAATAGTCTACAGCTATGCTATTTTTCCTTCCTATCTACATAAGTATTTTTGTATGCTAATATGTACATACGTATATTTGTATGATATTCAAATTATTTTATTTTAGGTTTTTTTTTTTAATTTTAATTTCTGTTTTATCTATTAGTTTTCACTAAAAACATCATCACAGCATTCAAGCATTTATTAGTAATTTGACAGTTCGCAAACTAATTTAAAGTGCCCGAGAATAAAATGTATCGCACCGATTGTAATGAGGTTTAGTTTTAACTTTGATCGTTCCTAATCGGGTTCAAGTAATATTTTCTTAATTTTATTTGGGTAAGTCGAATTGATAAAAAAACAAGTAAGGAAGCCTAAGTTCGAGTGGAATCGAACATTAGATACTCAGCTGTATGCTTTCATTGTTTGTTTGCGTTTGATGAAAACACGGTGTATTTTATATAAAGCGAGTGCTGCATAAAGTAGGCGTAGCCACGCCCATTTTCAACATTTTTATCAGTCATCCAACTAAGCATATGAATATTATTCTTTGTGCAAAATTTCATTCCTTTATGACTTCTAATTACAAATATGTCACGTTACAAATTCCCAAAGGGTGTTCCAGAAATATCTTTGTTAAAAAGTAGGCGTGGTCATAAACCGATTTGAATAAATTTTTGCATGTCTATTAGCACAAGTTATAAAAGTGTATAAACCAAGTTTCGTCTTAATGTCTCAATTATTTGTCGAGTTATGGGCTCCGAAATTTCGTATATTCCTTTGTCTAAAAAGAGGCGGTGCCACGCCCATTTTCCAAATTTTTCTATTTTTTTTTCCGGTCTATTGTGGAACTCATGCCACAAAATTTGAATGAATTATCTTTATATTTGACAAAGATATCGCTTAAAATATTTTTATTAGGCCCCTTTATAGTTCCCATATATAAAAGTGGGCGTGGTCGCCAACCGATTTCGCTAAAATTTTGAACATGTATTACCACAACTAATAAAAGTGTACACACCAAGTTTCGTCATTATATTTAAATTATTTGTCGAGTTATGGGCTGAGAAATCTCGTATATTCCTGCTTCTAAAAAGAGGCGGTGCCACGCCCATTTTCCAAAATTTTTATGCTTTTCGTTTTATGTCCGCAGTTGGACTTCTGCTATAAAATTTCAATGACATATCTTTATATTTGACAGAGATATCGCTTAAAATGTTTTTATTAGGCCACTTTATAATACACATATATAAAAGTGGGCGTGGCCGTCAACCGATTTTGGAAATTTTTCGTCCAAACATTTGCCTAAGTAGGTATATCACGCCTACCAAATTTCATCGATATATCTTCAACGGTTTCTGAGTTATGACATATAAAACTTTCAATGTTTGGCCCTTAATAAGTGAGCGTGGCACCGCCCATTTTTCAAAATCTCACCAAGTTTCTTCATAAGGGCCTGAGCTCCACACGTGGGTGAAATTTTATTACTCTAGCTCTATTAGTGACTGAGATACAAAATTTCCGATTTTTACTATATAGGGGAAGTGGGCGTGTTCATGGTCCGTTTTCGCCCATTTTCAATACCATCCGTTCCAGTCTTGATACCAACTTGCATTCCAAATTTCATCAAAATATTTCAATTTTTGCGCGAGTTATCGTGCGTACAGACAGACAGACGGACAGACGGACGGACATGGCTCAATCGATTTCTTTTTTCACCCTGATCAATTTGATATACATATATAAGTCAATATCTATCTCGATTATTTTATGGTGTTACAATCCACCGTTATGAGATTAAAACTATAATACTCTGTGTACTAGTACAGCTGAGTATAATAAATTTCGCGATAGCCACTGAAAAATAATATTTTTTTAAATTGAAGGTTCTGATGTGCATATGTATAAATCATTCTCAAGCGCGTGTTAGTTATGATTTACTTATTTTCCTTTTTTAGTTATTTATATACATATGTACGTATGTACACATATCATCACAATTATTATATTATTATCACCGTGCATTTTCTACATATTTCACCATCATTAACACTAAATCATGTTTAGCGACACTAACACATCAGAATACCATAATGCTAGTAATAATAATAACAATAACAGTAATATTAATAATAATAACAGTAACAATAATAATAATAAAAATATTAAGAGACAGTATATATAAAAGCAATGCATGTAATGCAGGGTTGCTCAACGCTCTCGTATTGAAAGTACAAAACTCAATACATCTACAAATTTTGTATATGCACTGAAAAATTTTTTTGCTCATTTAATTTTTTTTATGAATTCCAATAAAATATTATTTTAGAATTTATTTTCAAATGGTAGTATCAAATACATAAAATTTTTTTTTATTTTTTATATGAAAATTTTTTGAATACAAATTTTTTACAGTGCTTTCTTAATTTTTTTTCATTACAAATTTGTTATTGTAAATTTCGATTTCTTACGGTAGTGCTCGAGCTCCTATACAAAGTGCCTTTGCTCTGCACATTCAATATGAATCATAGGCACATTCATATAAAATTTTTTTATATCTGAGTGCTTATGGGAGTGCGAAAAAAATTTTATTTTCATATTTGAAGTGAAAATATGTATCTGTGCCTATGATTCGGAACAAAACAAAAACAATTGTGCTTTGAGTGCCTATGAGGTGAGCAGCCCTGATGTAATGTATGGCAATAGATACTACCCTGCAGTAAATGTCTATAGAGAAACGGTATTGATTCGCTAGTCACCAGGACTACTTCCCATAACAGCAACACACAATGTAATTTTCTATAGACATATAACATGTAATTTTCATTGCATTTCTAGAGAGGTATTGACAATGTACCAGTTTTGGGTCCTTACGGAGACAATGGGACCATAGATTCTCTACACCATTGTGCTGTTTTCTAATAAAAATGTAGGCAATTTAAGCATTTAGATACCTACATATGTACATATATGTATAATTGTTGTGTAAGCTTATTCGTTTTTAATTCTTATAAATATTAAAGAATATATAACATTCATTTTTAGTAAAAATTAGTGAATTATCTCTAATTAACCATATTTGGATAAACAAAAGCATTTTTTGCATTTCCTGTAAACAAACGCTCTAAACATCCTGCATTTTACTGATCGCGAAACAATGATAGAAGCCCGCGGGCTTCCTGTCCCTATAAAGTGCGGAATGTTGCCTCAAGAAATCCTTCCAAGGCCACAGATGCGTTCACGACATACCCATGGTTCCTGAATCTGGATTATTTGTAGATTATTATGCGCTTTTCCTCTGTCCTTATCCTGGACCAAGAAATGAATCTTCCCCAAATGTAGGAAGGCTTTGTATCCGTATCTAATATGAAGAACTTCCAACGAGCCAATGTCTATAAAAATTTTGTACATACTTCTAAATTTGTCGACATTTGAACTAGTGTAGTTGTTGCTGTAGAATACATAATGATTTGGAGACACCTGTTCCCATATTTACTGCAGGATAAATTCACCTAATATAATATTTTTATTAAAGGAAAATAATAAATTCTCTATACTTTATGACTCCGAAGCCTACTATCTGGTCTTAATGAAGTTCAACAGATGCTTTATGTTAAGCTTACCGGAGGTCCAAGTGCCGGTTAAAATATCTACTGCGTTATAGACTAAGAGTTAAATGAAAGCGGTCGATAATGCAGTCGTTATTTTAACCGGCACTTGGGCCTCCGCTTGGCGTTAAGCGGAGATGGTGAAACCGGCCCTAAATGTCGAATCAAATATCGACTACATTATCGACTTTATGTTAAATATATGAATTTCGATAATGATGTTTAACTGGGAGTTAATTTAACCGGAGGTTGAGAAAGCGGCCTTAAATACATATATAAAGTCTTAGGGTCATTTACTCAACCTTTGATTAACGCTAACCACGGTTAAAGCCCGGTTAAAGATCATTGCCGACTTCATGAAACCATACATTTAACATGTGGTCGATAATGCAGTACATATCTTAACCGCAACTTTATCCTCCGGTTAGCGTTAATAAGAGATTGAGTAAACGGCCCTTACAATTAAAATGACTTCACTTCACACATTTATGTATACACTAGTTACAATACTGTGTACTACTGGACTACTTATGCGTTAGTTACAATACTGTGTACTACTGGACTACTTATGCATTAGTTACAATACTAGGTACTACTGGACTAGTCAAAGGACGCTATATTTAAAAAAAATCTCGAGAAAAGGAAAATACTTTCAAAAGAAATAACGTGTCCAGTTGCAAGGGTATGGTTCTGGAAAGAAGGGGGTTTTTCCAAGCATTAATACCTCAATTTATAATGCGTTATTCGTCTAATCTAACATAAATGTTTTTAATAATTTCGAATGCTGATATTGAATAAAAATCTACAGTGATATGTACAACTAACACGTATGAGTAAATATGTACCTATGTAATTATAACTTTTTAGTTTACTAACCATTTAGTTTGGATTTGAATTGAAAGTTATACTAATGCTCGTATTACATATATGATAAGTTTCACAGCTCAAAGGAAATGATTTCCAAGAGAGCAATAAACTGCTTTTAAATGACTCTAGTTTTTTCGTCATTCAAGTACTTTGAGTTATGTTACTATTAAACTCATTTTGTTTTTTTTTTTATATTTACCTTTACGCAGCCCGAAGTATATCGGAGGAGTTCAGTAGCGGAGATGCGCCACGTTTCAAAGATGAAGACTCGGCGAGCAAAACTGAGGCGATGCACGTCAGTGCCGTTAGCGGCGGAAGTGGCACATCATCATACCACCGACCAGAATCGACTTCACACAAATCGGAGAAATCAGAAAAATCAGACAAAGCTGACAAGGATAAAACCAAAAAAGAGAAAGAAAGCGAAGAAAAGGATATTGGTAAGAATGAAAACAGACAAAATACATATAGTGAATGAATGCGTAAAGGCTTCCTTTGTTGTTTTTTATTTTACATAAATATTTTAGAAATGATCAAAGTGTTTGATGGTAATAATTCATACAGACGTCAACTCTATCGAGTAATCAGTGTACCGCGCACATATACGCTAGAGCAACTATTGACAACAGCCTTAAGAGCGTTTCATATAACACGTGACCCGAGCGTAAGTCAAATATTAAAAAAAAAACAAACATTTTCATTTGTATGTATGTACATAAATACACTTAACTAAATATATTTCTTATACATATGTATGTATGTAAAGGCTTTTTATATGACTGACCTATATGCGCCAACTGGCATGGAAGACACACCATTGCAAGACCCAACACCCGTTATGAGCTTAACACATTTGGAGGGTAAAAGACCAGCTATATATCTCAGGTTTCATGATAGAGACAAAGGATATGTGCGCGTTTATCCGGGTAAACTGCAATGCTCATTGGAAGAGCCGTATGTTAACGTTCCGGTTGAAAATACCACCATCATTAAGGATTTGATACGAGATGCTTTAGATAGATTTGGTCTACCAGATAACCAAATACAAGATTACAGGTAAAGTGTTTAGATATACATACATATGTACATAGATATATAAAATACATATTTAAGGCTTTTGGTAATACATTTAATGTGCATACATATGTACATATAAACTTGTTTATAGATATTTGTTGTTAAATATGCATTATACATATATTTTTGTATAGATGTTCCGAGGTACTATTAGATCGTGGCGTAACTGAGCGCATATTATCATGGAATGAACGTCCATGGGATATTATGAAACAATTAGGCAAGGATTCGATCAGGCAAATGGAATTAATGCGTTTTTACATGCAGCATAAACAGGATCCACATGGTCCCAATATCGCACTGTTTGTTGGCAACTTACCACCGGGCTTGTCGCAGCGTAACTACGAGCAAATTTTAAATAAATATTTAACAGACGAAAATAAATTTACCAGCATCGGTCCAATCTACTATGAATATGGTTCGGTGGTATTAACATTTGAAGATGCCCCAAAGGCGGTGAGTAGGCTAAACATACATACATACTAGTGTTAAGCTTTAAATATCTGCTGGAAATGAAACCAAAACGGTTGATATGTGCAGATACCTATTTTTGCAAGTTTTTAAACGAAAGACTTAAGCTACGAACTTAATTGCTGAAAAAGTACGAAGTGTACAAAAGACTCAAGACACGAACTTTGAGGAATATGTATGAGTAAGGGAAAATTGTAAAAAATGGCACACAATTTGTTTGTATTAAAAGCGAACTGAGCAACCGACTGCAACGGCATACACTGCTCAAAATTAGGCTTGTCAAAGTTAATAAATTAAGGGTTATGTGGAAGGTCTAGGCGAAAAATACCGCTTTTTGTGCATGTCTAAAGAAAAAACCGCGCAAGAAGGAAAACTAAGAAAAGTATCTAGTAGATAATAACGCATCTTCGTTCGTTTAAAGCACAAATCTGCGTACATGTAGTTATTCTAATTCTTTTTATACTCAGCTGTACTAGTACACAGAGTATTATAGTTTTAATCACATAACGGTGGATTGTAACAGAATGAAATAATCGAGATAGATATAGACTTATATATATCAAAATGATCAGGGTGAAAAGAGAAATCGATTGAGCCATGTCCGTCCGTCCGTCCGTCCGTCTGTCCGTCCGTCCGTCCGTCTGTCCGTCCGTCTGTAAACACTCTAACTCGCGCAAAAATTGAGATATTTTGATGAAATTTGAAATGCAAGTTGGTATCGGGACTGGCACGGTTGGTATAGAAAATGGGCGAAATCGGACCATGACCACGCCCACTTTTCCTATATAGAAAAAATTGGAAATTTGGTATCTCAGCCACTAATATAGTTGGAGTGATGAAGTTTTACCCACGTGTTGAGCTCAGGCCCCTAAGAAGAAATTTGATGAAATTTTGGAAAATGGGCGGTGCCACGCCCACTTATCAAGGGGCAAACATTGAAAGTTTTATGAGTCATAACTCAGAAACCGTTGAAGATATGCCGATGAAATTCCGTACGCGTGATATACTTACTTAGGCAAATGTTTGGACGAAAAATTTCCAAAATCGGTTTACGGCCACGCCCACTTTTATATATGGGTATTATAAAGTGACCTAATAAAACCATTTTAAGCGATATCTCTGTCAAATATAAAGATATAGCATTGAAATTTTATAGCAGGAGTCCAACTGCGGACATAAAACGAAAAACACAAAAATTTTGGAAAATGGGCGTGGCACCGCCTCTTTTTAGAAACAGGAATATACGAGATTTCTGAGCCCATAACTCGACAAATAAATGATATATAATGACGAAACTTGGTGTATACCAGGGCCGTGCGCACGGGGGGTTTTGGGGGTTAAACCCCCCCCCCCATGACCAAATCTAAGTTGCTATGATTTTGCAAAAATTTTCAAAATACAGTTTATAAATTTTGCATTGAATTTTGACTCATAATTTTTGACAATAATTTTACGGAAGAAGAATTGGTAAAAGTTGCAAAAAATAAGGTTGGCCAATACATAAGTTCGGCACTTTGAATTGCACTTGGAGCTTTCCGAAATTACAAAGTTGTGTAGCATATGTTCGTTTGACATTTTTAAAAAAAATTGTACTGATAACAAAAAATGTTCGTTTTGTGAAAACAGTGAGCAGTTTCAATTAACAAGTACTGTAAACAGTACACGGAAAGAAATTTGTATACTTGAATCAAGAAAAATGCTTTCTTGAACTCAATTTAGAAAATTTTTAGGGAAATAAGAAAAATTGACTTAATTATTACTGGAAATAAGAAATTGAGTTTTCCAAAAATGAGACAATTATTTTCTTATTCAAGAACACTAACAAAATCTATAGAAAAAAAATGTTGAAAAAAAAATGTTTAAATAAATAAGAACATCTTTTCTTAAATTTACTTAAATGAAGAAAATCTTTTTGCTAATATCAAGAAGAATTTAAGAAAATTGTGTTTCGACGAATTGGAACAACAAAATACAGCGAAAAAAAATGTAAAATGAATAAGAAAACGTTTTCTTGAGCGAAGTAAAATTTTTCTTGCTGAATTTGCATTTTCAAAGTTACATGTATTTTTTTTCATTTGCCATCCGCTTTGCATATTTCTGAATATTTTTGCAATTCTCAGATTGTTAGTGAAGCATTTGGTATAAGGAGTTCACTATTTGCATCTTCATTTATATTAAATAAAATGTTGTCATTTCAATAAACAAGTCCGAGGAAAATACTAGTTGACTAATTATGGTTTTCTAATCCCTCATGACTAGTTTTCATTTTCCTTATTTTTTACGTTTTTAATATTTTTAGAAAATATTTGCTTAATTTAATATTTAATATTTTCTTATGCCTCAGACACACATGTGGTATGAATATTAGAATATCAATATTATGATTTGGCTATGCTATGAAAATTTTCAATTAAACTACAATATGAGGGTGACACATATGTGGTATAGATCGAAATATTATTACTATACTACGATGTGTGTCTCTCGCATTACTTACTTAAGCTCGTATAAGAAAAGTTTTACTTGCAACAAAAAAATATTTTCTTAATTTATTTAAAAAAAAAAACAAGAAAAAACACTTACCCTAAGTAAATTATTTCTTATTTATTTAAAACCCAATTTTACTTGAAGCAAGAAAATGTTTTCTTATTTATTTAAAATCCAATTTCACTTGAAGCAAGAACATTTTTACTTATTTATTTAAAATCCAATTTTCTTGGATTTTCTTGATATTAAGAAATTATTTTCTAAGTTCAAAATCAAGTCTAATTTTTCTTGTCTCGGCATTGATTCTAGTAAAAAATTCTTTCCGTTTACTATTCAGGACCTGGTTAACTAGGTTTTGATGAATCATAATGAGTTTCAGAAAAGTTAGAGAACATTTAAATTTAAGATGTATGGGTCAGGATATCTGTTTCAGCAAATATGTTTATCTTAGCGAAAAATGTATGCGAATGCAAACCAAAATTAAAAACCCCCCAAGGCTAATTCCTGCGCACGGCCCTGGTGTATACACTTTTATTACTTGTGGTAATACATGTTCAAAATTTTAGCTAAATCGGTTTGGCGACCACGCCCACTTTTATACATGGGAACTATAAATTGGCCTAATAAAACATTTTAAGCGATAGCTTTGTCAAATATAGAGATAATTCATAGAAATTTTGTGGCATGAGTTCCACAATAGACCGGAAACAATAAATATAAAAATTTTGGAAGATGGGCGTGGCACCGCCCCTTTTTAGACAGAGGAAAATACGAGATTTCTTAGCCTATAACTCGACAAATAATTGAGATATTATAACGAAATTTGGTCTATACACTTTTATAGCTTGTGTTAATAGACACGCAAAAATTTATTGAAATCGGTTATGGCCACGCCTACTTTTTAACAAAGATATTTCTGGAACCGCTGTGGTGCAGTGGCCGCTGTGGTGCAGTGGGTAGAGTGCTCGCCTGCTATGCCAGAGGTCTCGGGTTCAAACCACGGTCCGAGCCAAACAAATTTTTCTAATTAGTAAAAATCCAATTATTGGGTTTTTTAAGAGCAGCGGTCACCTCTCGGCAGTGGGCGGCATACCCTCCGAGAGTATTTCTGCCATGAAAAGCTTCTCACAAAAAATGCATTCGCCGTTCGGAGCCGGCATAAAACTGTAGGTCCACCCAATTAGTAGGAAAAACAAAAAGGAGCACACCTCGAATTGGGAGAGAAGCTCGGCCATAAAACTCGTCAGAGTTATAAAAGCGCCATTGTATTATATATATTATTTCTGGAACACCCTTTGGGAATTTGTAACGTGACATCTTTGTAACTAGAAGTCAAAAGGGATTGAAATTTTGCACAAAGAATAATATTCATATGCTTAGTTGGATGACTGATAAAAATGTTGAAAATGGGCGTGGCTACGCCCACTTTATGCGGCACTCGCTTTATATAAAATACGCCGTGTTTCCATCAAACGCAAACAAACAATGAAAACATACAGCTGAGTATCTAATGTTCGATTCCACTCGAACTTAGACTTCCTTACTTGTTTTTTTTTTCTTTTTAATTTATTTTATTTAATTAGGTGCGCGCATTTTATAACTTACGTGAAACAATGATAGAGGAGAAAAAGCTTTTGGTCATGCTATTGCCAAATATTGAACCAAGCATGGTACCATCGGATGTGCGGCCGCTACTTGTATTTGTAAATGTGAAATCGGGCGGCTGTCAAGGGCTTGAACTAATATCCAGTTTCCGAAAGCTGCTTAATCCCTACCAAGTATTCGACTTGGATAATGGTGGTCCACTACCAGGGTAATAAATATACATGCATACATACATCCCACAAAACTATTTAGCATTCAATTTCCTTCATTAATTGCTCCATTAGATTGTATGTATTCCGACAAATTGCCAATTATAAGATCTTGGTATGCGGCGGTGATGGTACAATCGGTTGGGTATTGCAATGCTTGGATAATGTAGGACAGGATTCAGAATGCTCGAGTCCACCGTGTGCCATAGTACCTCTAGGTACTGGTAAGTAAACGAGCATTGTCACAAATAACCGCTGCTATTAAATATTTACATGTGTACATATATATTTAAACTGTGTATATATACTTATGTATATGCGTAACTAAATAGGAAATGATCTTGCGCGTGTACTATGCTGGGGATCCGGTTATACGGGCGGTGAGGATCCTTTGAATCTACTGCGTGACGTTATCGAAGCTGAGGAAATACGTTTGGATCGTTGGACAGTAGTATTTCATCCGGAGGATAAGCCAGAAGAGCCAGCATTAAAGGCACCCTCAAATACAACCGGTAAGAAGAAGAAGGCTCACCAAGCACATCTATCGCCACAAACAAATCAGCATCATCAATTACCGGCCATTACATGCTCGACTGAGATATCAGGTCATTTGATGTGCAAAGTTTTTTTCTTTTGTAATTTGATTATTGAAAATACTATTTCCTACTATTATTTTTAATATTTTTTTCTTTCTTTTAAATATTTTTGCTTTTAGTTATATGAAATTAAATTTTTTGTTTACATTTTTGCAATTACTTTACTTGAGTGTACATACTTATGTACATTCTCTGTGTGTGTTTGTACTCAATTCTAACTGCATTCTTACACTTACATTATTTCACTCCATGATGTGAATAAGTATGTAAATTAGATTGTATCGCACAAACATTTTAACCCTCTAGCACCAAAACGAAAGTGTTATTTTGACCCTTTTTTAGAAATTCAGGAAAAAATGGAATTCTTAAGGCCGCTAGACGGTTGAGATGTTCTATTCGCCATGCTTATTCGCCATAAAATTTCAGTAAGTAGTGGTCTCCTGAGAAGTTTTTTGTAAAATTAACCTAAAAAACCACGGTAATCGAAAAACATACATATATGTATGTATGCCTCGGAATGTTGGACGCGTTTTATTTCGGGTTCTGCAGAAGTAATCGAAAGACTTGTTTTGCGAGAGGTTCATGATTTTTGACGACGTTTAACACGCAAGCAAAAAAGTTACATTAAGGTGGTATAAACTAAGTACTGGGTGGCAGTGACCCCAATAGCGCACATAGGGTTAATACGATTATATAGTCAAAAGCTTACTGTCAGGCCACAGACACTGGTGTATTAAACTTAGAGATCGGACTATAAATATGGCATTTTCAGGTCTAATGAAACTTTTTTCAAGTCAAATGAAACTTTTTTCAACTCAAGTGAAACTTTGAATTGAAACATTTTTCAATTGAAATTGAACTTTTTTCTATTTAATTTCCATTGAAAAGGGTCTCAATTCAATTGAAAAAAGGTTTTACTTGAGTTGAAAAAGTTCCACTTGAGTTGAAAAAAGTTTCACCTAACTTGAAAAAAGTTTAGTTTGAGCTGAAAATGCTATATCGAAGATATGAAAAAAGTAGTTTAGCGACATCAAAAATAAAAATACAAAAAATGTCCGGAAATGTTTTCCAAAAAGGCATCATATGGAGGGTAGGATGGATTTTGTATTTTGGACCATGTAAGGCGAGACGGCCTAATATACATATTGAGCGAGTTTCTAAGCGGTTTCGCAACTGTTGAGGTCAACATTACCTACACTGGGACACTTATACGCCTTCCTGCTGAAATGGCTTGTTTTGAAACGGTTGCCGCATGTTTACCCAAATTAGGGCCTCCTCAAACAGAAGCGATACGATACAGCCCACGCGATCAATTGTGCATGACGCGATACCAACGCGATACGATTTTGGTTTGTGGGCTGTATCGTATCGCTTCTGTTTGAGGAGGCCTTAAAGGTCCCCACAAACAGAAGCGATACGATACAGCCCACAAAGCAAAATAGTGCATGACGCGATACGATTTTGCTTTGTGGGCTGTATCGTATCGCTTCTGTTTGTGGGGACCTTAATGCTTTCATTTATTTGGTGTCTCATTCAAACAAAAAAAAAAATACTCTTTCTCTCTCTGTTTTTGGTTTTTAATAAATAAAAGCAAATACATACTCGTAACATTTAATTTTAAAGCGAATTTGATATGATTCATTAAAATATTATCAAATAAGAACTAAGTAAAAAATAAATATATATATATATATATATATCTTATCGACAGGTGGCGGCGCTCAAAACGAAGACAATTCACAAATCTTTGTCATGAATAACTATTTCGGCATTGGTATTGATGCCGATCTATGTCTTGATTTCCATAACGCACGCGAAGAGAATCCCAACAAATTCAATTCACGTTTACACAACAAGGGTTATTATGTCAAAATGGGATTACGCAAGATTGTTGGGCGTAAAACAGTTAAAGATCTGCATAAGGAATTGAAATTGGAAGTCGACGGCAAAGTTGTTGAATTACCACCGGTTGAGGGTATCATAATCTTGAATATTTTAAGGTATGTATGTAAATATTGAGTGCATTTTAAGCAAATACAAGATTTTGTATTTAATATGATTTTAATTAAAATTTTATCTGTAGTTGGGGTAGTGGTGCCAATCCATGGGGTCCGGATAAGGATGACAACTTTTCTACTCCAAATCATTATGACGGTGTGCTGGAGATAGTTGGCGTAACAGGTGTTGTACATTTGGGACAAATACAATCTGGCATACGAACGGCAACGAGAATTGCACAGGTTTGTAAAAGAAAAAAATTGAGGAAAAACTAACTTGTGCAATTATTGTAACTGCTTTTATTCTATATACATACATTCTATGCACATTCATATGCTTGTATTTATCAATTAATTTTTTCTTTTCTCATTTAACAGGGTGGTCACATAAAGATCCACTTATATTCAGATATGCCAGTTCAAGTAGATGGTGAACCTTGGGTACAAAGCCCTGGCGATGTCGTGGTGTTGAAATCCGCACTTAAGGTGAGTAAAAGCGTACTTATGGCATTCCTAGTTAAACGGATTATATGTATGTATGCATATATATATGTATGTACATATATGTGCATATATAGCATTTATTAGCCATAATATGTCTATGTATGTACATATATACTGTACATACTGCACATATTGCCGTGCATATCGCACCCTAAATCATAAAGTGACACAACTCAAAATTCAAAAATTTTCAGGAGAGCCAAAATCTTTTTTCTTTACAAGCAATGGTATGGCAAAATACGACGTATAATGGTAATTTTTCGGTCAAAAGAGACACTTATTGAAATGTTTTTTTTTTGGCAATCGCCAGAGATATGTTCTGTGTAGCAGTTTATGAAAAAAACTCGATTTCAAAAAATTTTGAGTTCTGTCACTTTATGATTTCGGGTGCGATATGTATGAATATCTATTTTATTTCGATTACTTGATTGATTTAATTTTATGTTATAATAGTTGAGTTGCGAACTTTCAATAATATTTTGTACGGTTTGCATGTTAGCTTTTTTTTTGTATACCTATACATATATACATAGGTATAATCACATTTATGTACGTGCATATTATCTTGCATTTCCAAACCGCACATATTCTCATATTCTAAATTTGAAAATGAAAGGCAATGTCCACTGGATTGTGAAAAGCCTGTATCTGCTACAATAATTATTCATCATTATAATTTGCTTCTATCTGCGTAACTCATTTGGCACCAACGCTTTTATAATCATGAATTAGTTTTTAGCATTTTATTCAGTTAGTCCAATTTCATACATTTGTTTTTCACTAAAAAATATAAAAGTCCGCACCGTCTACTTATGTACATAAATACGTACTTATATACATATACTGTATATTGCAAATATTAAAAGCCGTTGGTCTCGTGTTTTCGATTTTTTTTTTTACAATGATTAAGCAATATTTATTAAACATTTTCCATATGCGCTCTGTACGAATAGTGCTGTATGAAACTGTTGCAACAAGAACTATAAGAGCAATGAATATTATATCACTATACGTTGTTTCATTATTCAAGCGACGATATGTACCTACATATGTATATTAGAGTGACAAACAAAAATCTTTGGATATTTTCGCTAACAGGCTTAAAAGTTCCTTTTTGGTGTATTTAGTCATGTGTGCCATGTAAGGAAAAGGATATTTTTTTTTTGTAGATATGTATGTAACTTTATTCTCTGTTAGAAGACGAAAAATCACGATTTTCACCTTGTATTTCATATGGAAAATAAAAAAGTGCAGTGCCTCCTATTTTAATATTAGTGGCATTATTTTCTCATCGAAAAAGCGAGAACAGATCGCACCAATAATACGATAGAGATACGATAAAGATACTCTCTAATAGGCTTGCCAGACGACAGCGATAATACCGATTACCGCAACATTTAATACGATTCAAAGCAGCTGAAGGAAGGTAGGCGGAACGTCAAATTCAAAAACTTCTTTTTTTATTTCCAAAGGTAGAGTCTAATGTCAAAATCAAAGCGAATTCACATCATGGTCAATAGGAATGGGTGAGTCCCAAGCGAATTCACATTTCAACCAAGGCGATATATAAGTTTGACATTGGGTCATATTAATAAAAGCCAAGCATTTGCTTTTGCTTAAGATTTCAGACCTATTACTCAAATTTTGAAATTTTATTCATACAAATTAATGTCAAATTTCTGAAATTTTGAGTAAAAGCATTTGCTTGGATTTTATTAATATGGCCCATTATAGCCCCGACACATAGAATATGTCAATCCGTCTACGTCGACGTATGCGACTGACAGCTCAGTACTTCACGGAGAGGTCGTCGCATAGAAAACGTTGACGGATATACATAAATCAGCTGTTTGATTAACCTTTTACTACAGAGGTGGTGGCAAAAATTTAACTCTTTAGAATATTTTGTAATTTCTCTTTTAAGTTGCCCTCCTGAAATTCAGTTTTCAGTAACTTCACATCTCCTCATAATTATTGACCATTTCGGTTTTATGGAGGAATTTTTTACAAATGAGAAAAAACTCGAAAAGCAAATTGCAAAAAAAGTGAAATTCAAAAGTAGCGACGGATTGACGTATGCCAAAAGTTGAGTGTTGGGCAACTTTGCTACGTTGCGGCGACGGATCCGTTGTAACTGCGACGATTTACATTTATATGCCCACAGTTTACTGAGCTATCAGTAACATACGTCGACGTAGACGGATTGACGTATTCTATGTGACGGGCCTATTACACTCTATCAATTACAATAACAAATTAGATTGGAAATTTCTGCATTCGCTTATACGTCCACCTTCCTAGATCTATCTTAGATTCTTCTTTTTCTTTACTTTCATTTACAATAGAGATTTTTTGCCAGAGATGTCATTAAAAAATGCCCTAATCCAGTAAAATTTTGAGGACAAACTCAGGAGATATTCCGGATTAACTCCAGTTAATTCTCAAGTTAATTTGCTAGATTTTTTCCGGCATATTCTACATCAAATTTCTGAATTTTAGCAGCAAAAATTGAAGAGTTATATACCAAACGTAGACCTATGGTGTTTGAAATTTTTTTTTTTACTTTATTCAACTAAGATAACTCGGTTACTCATACACCATGGGGTACTATTGGTACTACCTTATGTCAAGAAACCTCGTTCTTTAAAAATATCCCTAATAGCTTTTCCTTTCCTATATACGGGAAAACATATCTCAAATATGCAATTGACCAATTTTTTCTTAATAAATATTTATTTATTTTAAACAATACGGATTGTTTTTTCCAAAAAAACTTAAAGGATTGCTTGGTTTATAATACACATGTTGTATATAGTATGTTGTATATATGTAACTACCATACTAACTTCGAATACGAGTGATGTGTTCACGACAGAAGTACATTCATTCTGAATTAGTGATAGATAAGCATGTTAGTATTTCTGTGTTCACATTCCTTCTCAACAAAAAAAATTTTCAATGCAGGCAACCATGCTGAGAAAGGGCAGGGGCAAACGACGCCTAACAGAGCCACATATTTCACCAGCCGTACTGGCCAGTAGTTTGTCGGCATCAGCGACCGGATCGTCTGCAGCAGTACAGGGTTCCAATCAAATAATTATCAGCGGTGGCAGCAGTACTAGTATACCAGGGCAAGATCAGTCGAGATCGGCCGCAACTGAAAACGAGGAACGCGAACGTGAACCTTCGGTTAGCACATAGAGTACGCGTCCGTCCGGTCTAAGTTTTTGGTTTTCCTGCTTTTTATGATTTATTAACATAAATGCAGATTAAAAACTGAAAAAGAAAAACAGAAACAGAAACAAGAACAAAAAGATACTAACTTACATAGTTAAAAAATGGAATGAAAATAGGCCAAAGCTGTTGCAATTTTTAATTTTAACTAAATACATAGCTATGTACATACATGCTTATATATGTATGTATATATGTACAAACTTAAATTCATGAAACAAATTATTTAGCGGCAGACATACATACATACTTAATTAATATTCCATATACATACATATGTACTTATGTAGTTAAATTTTCAACTAATATATAGATGTGCTAGTGCACAAACCGGATAAGTAATATTTTGAAAAATGTTCAGCAGAGCAAATTTTGTGTTTAAATAGCAATAACTTGTTAACTGTCACAGTTTTTTTTTCAGTTATAACGATTACGAATAGTTAATTGGAGTATGTAGAATCCAAATGTACTAAAATTATATTAATGGCTTCAGTACCTATACTATTTTTTTAGTCATTAAAATTTGCTGGGCACTTAACCCATTTGGCGCTAACTTTTTTTAATTTCAAATATTTTTGTTAGAGCTTTTCTATGAAAAATTTATTCAATTTATTTCTGTTAGTACATATTTTATCGTTCATTTAAAATACTAACATAGTTATTAAATTAGCCATTAAACACACAAATATAATAATCTATAGGATACCGAGCATAAATTTTTAATTTTGTGGCACTTGGAATTTCTGTGCACAAGAAAAATTATGTTTATAGAAAATTTGAATTTCTAGCGCGCTTATCCGGTTTGTGCACAACAAATATTTCATTTTCGAAGCACTTAACTGATTATGCCATCGCATATCTCCGCTATTATTGATAATTTGCTTACAAAAATTGCACACGAGGTAGGTATAGTGTTGATGATTCCAAAAGTGCAATTAACTCAGGTTCGCCAAAACTTGCACTTATCCGGTTTGTGCACTAGCACATCGATATGTATGTATGTACTTCTCTTTAAAATTAATGATTTAGTTCACTTAAAAATATAATGGCCCTTATGCATAAACACTGAGCTCTTCCTCAAGAGACTCAACTCAAACTTAATCTCGAGAAATAAGCAAATAACCCAATAAACACAACGGATTCGCCTCGAATTCGAGACGAGTTCGCTTCTCTGATTATATTATCGCGGCGATAGTTCGCGACGATAGATCGGCGAATCCGAATTCCCAGGTGAGTCACCTCTCATTAGCGATTCGCGCATTTTTATGTTCTCGGATCGTTGGCAATTCGAAATTTGGGCTCATTGGCGAATACATTCTAGAAAATATTGTTCTGCGAATCCGCCTCGAATTCCCCACGATATCATCCGAACTTTTATATTCCTCGAGTGGAGTTTTAAAGAGTAAATTAAAGCCCAACAGGGAATTTCTTCGTGTAACGCAAGATCCAACAAAATTAATAAATGCTATTGCTATAATTGATTTTTCTCGAGTCCATCTTGAACCCGATACGAATCCGAAAAATAACATTCACCTCCGCGAATTCATCTCGAATTTGCCACGATATCATCCTCGCTTTTGCGTTTATTGGGAATTTAAATTTATTGGATGGGGGTTTATTATTTTATAATTTAATAAACCTAATTTGCTTGGCAAAATCAAGCAATTTTTAATATTTTTTTTTGCATACAAAGCCCATTTTACGAAAAAACTGAGCATGAGCTAAAGCTCGATTTTTATGCATTAGACCCAATGTGTGCTTTTAAGCAAAATCTAAAGTCTCGCAACAGAGATATTGTTGAATTCATTGATGTTCCTGTTAAATATGAAGCGCTTATATGAGAGCTTTCAACATACGTACATATATACATATGTACATGCATTAGTTTCTATATAATTATAATTAGTTATGTTTTGTGGTTACAAACCCCATCGAGTTTATAATTTGCAATATTGAGTAGAGTGAATTTCTTCAATAGCACACAATCGTCAGCAAAGTCACCAAAACAATTTCTATATCTCACCAAAAATATATCTGCCTTTTAGACCCACTAAATTTGTGTATGAATATCGTTGAAATTAAAGAGCACAACGTGTATAAACTCGGCTGAAAATTACATATATACTTATTATGTATTACTATTACTATTAATCTCATCATATTTATTATTAGTGTTATAATTATTCCCGGAAATCTAACTTCATGCATCAACTTTGAAAATCCAATGCATAAAAAATTATAAAAAGTTAATCTGAAAAATTAATGGTAATAATAGTGGTCGAGTTTCTAAAACGTATGTATATAGCAGCGCGTAGTCGTTGAGTGTTTGTCTTAGAAACGCATAGTTGAGTAGTGGTTCCGCTCAGCTCAACTGTTGGCAATTTTTCATCATTTTTTCCAACGCAAATTTTTCTCACTACTACAGCTTAACTTGTTGTGCATAGCATAACAGCTGATCAATTGATATAATATTCATCAAGTATTTTAGAAGATGTCACTAACCAAACGATATCTTAATGATGTCTAAAATCGGTTATCTTTTAGAACTCAGAAAAATGTTATCATCAAGATGTCCTCAGGCGGCTCATAAGAGACTTTTCTGTTAACTTTATGTCATCTTTATGAGCTCTTTTTGATATGCTTTGTCGGACGGGTTTTGAGGCAACAGTTGCAGTTTGAGTTGAGCTCAACTGCCTTATACATATGTACGTCTTCTAAACTCGACCAAAGTTCTATTTATACGCATTAAAACAAAATCATTTATGTGGAATGCTTTGATTGAGATTAAAATCAAAGTAAAGGTTAGCAAGTTTGCAAAAATGCTATAACAGGAAAACAATAAAAATTCATATTTTAATACTGCCCTAAGTAACAGTATTGCAAAACGAAAATACGATATCATAATGCTCATAAAATACCTACAGCGTATTATGATTTGTCTGATGTTTAAGAAAGTTTAATTTTTCGAAAGTTGCATCGGATAAATTCCAATATTTCCGAATGTATTTCTACTTCACTGTCTACTGTATTTCGACTTCACTCGTTTCATTATTCATTCATTTCATCAACATAAGTACGAACGTTATAAATGCTTGATTTGTTGAACTATGTAAATATCTTCTATCTTTACATTAACATATCGAGCCCTAAACGCAATAAAAGTGTATCCAACAAAAAGTAAATTTTACAGCAGAAGGTTTTCTTTTAATTTTCTTTGCATACAGTTTGTATGCAGCCTTGAAATTTATTTAGTCTCTAACTCAGAAACGGCACATTTCAATGCTATGAAATTATGGAAGTTGATGCGTGTGATAATAAGTTATTGATTTTCATAAAAAAGCTTAAAACGATAATTTTGTTGGTTACTCTTTTTTGGCGGTTAGGGCTCGATATACATATGTACATATGTACTACTCGTACATACCTAATGCTATGATTTGAAAAAAATTATTTTCACTACTTAGTTTGCATTGCAGTTTTCCCTATGCCTTTACATACATACATATGTAGAAATATGGCTATTACTGTATTCATTTCGTATTGCTCTCTATACTTTTACATTTTTTTTTAATCTGTTTATATACATACATATGTACATATATATGTACATAGTGCATATTTCAATATGTACGTATATTTGCCTGAGCGTTGCTTACCAGCAATCAATCAGGCCTATCAATGAAAATACATAAATTATATATTAATTATTATTAATCGTTGCTCAAATTTTCTATTTTATTACTTATGTCTTACACCCATAATATTGAAATGGCTTTGGAAATGAAAAACGAAATATACACAATTTAATGTTATATACAAAACTAAACAATTGCCAAAACTACTTAACAAATGCCTATGATAAATAATTCTTGAAAATAATAATAATAAAAAAAAAATCTGTTAAAAAAACAACATGCCAAACATTTTCATCTATCATACATATGCATATGCATAATTTTCATTAAATTCAATTGATATAAATGTACCGGGCGGAAACCTTTATAAAATTATAATTAAAAAAAAAAAAAACACGTAAAAAAAAACGAAAACCGGACATTAATTGTGCTTATGTACCTACCACATAGGCCACTATGTTGAAGAAGAACAAAAGCAAAATGAAGCGACGCAACACGGAGCCAACAATGGCACTTTCTGGCATAGTATCGAATCAGCTTTCGCTGGCGCCAATATCAACTGCGCTAGCGACATCTAGTGACACTGGCGTTGGCGATATTGACAGTGAAAATTCGCCAAACAATACCGATTTCTGAATATGGTACAGTGAGCGTTTGATTTAACGTGCTAACTAAAGCTATTTCATTTTAATTCAGTATATTTAAGATTTATTATAAATACACAGTACTTAAACAGATATTTATGTATGTATGCACATTCATATATACATATAAACATACATAGAGTAATTAATCTCTTGATTATTATTGCATACCATTCAATTCAAACTTCAAAAAAATACGACAAATTCGATCGTTCGATGACTTTTTAGCAAAGGCAAAATATGCCATTTATAGGTAAAAAAATTAAGAAAATAAGAATGCATTTCGAGTGAAGAAAAACTTTCCATGAGCATAAGCATGAACATATTTTCCAAAATAAATCCATGAAGAGGTCACTAATATTTTCGTGGCATAAATCAAGACAACGTTAACGAAGCGGAAGTAAATAAAAAGCTTATTTTTATTGGTGGACGCGGTTTTAAGTATAGTACGTGTCTAGCTCAAACTATGCAAATCTCCACTGAATATACATAATATGTCATATAAATACATATGTACATAATCAATTTCAATTTCGAATGTACATAGTATGTATGTATGTGTGTGCATGCGTACATGAAATTAGTACGTTAAATATATTTCGCTCTCTGGTTACTATATACACACACGTTCATCCCATCACTGAACTTGCAAAATATGTAAAAGACTTAAAAAAAAACCTTTTTGAGATATACATTCATATGTGTATGTATGCTAAAAATAAATTGCATTAATTAAAATCAACAACACTGGAACTCGAACTGAACGCGCGATTAATGAAATAAAGAGGAAACTTAAAATATAACTAAGGATTTCATGCGAGTAATTTGTAACACATAATATATACATACATACATACATACATGAATATATAAATACATATATACCTACATATGATATTCTAATGAGTTTTTAAAAGCCTTTCGCTTTTAACTATTTAGTAGGGAAATTATTTACCTTTGCAGGAGTAAACTTTCGTAAATGTTTATATCCATGTATGTATGTATGTATGAATATGTATTTAAAAAGCGGTGTTGTATGTGCATATATGTATACATACATATATGTACATGCATAAGTTACCAGACGGCATAAGAATATTTTTTGGATTCCTGATTGAAATTATAGAAATTACATACATTTTTTGGCTTTAAAATGTAGGCTTCCCTGAAAACATCCCAGCCTTCCTTGTGAGGTGGACCGGAAAGCGAATATATAGCATTTTCAAGGCAAATTAAACTTTTTTCAAGTCAAGTGAAACTTTTTTCAAGTCAAGTGAAACCCTTTTCAAGTCAAGTGAGATCTTTTTCAGTTGAACTGAAACTTTTTCAATTGAAATGAAACTAGTTTCAGTTGAATTGTAACCTTTTTCAATTGAAATGAAACTTCTTTCAGTTGAATTGAAACCTTTTTCAATTGAAATGAAACTTCTTTCAGTTGAATTGAAACCTTTTTCAATTGAAATGAAACTTCTTTCAGTTGAATTGAAACTTTTTCAATTGAAATGAAATTTCTTTCAGTTGAATTGAAACCTTTTTCAATTTAAATGAAACTTTTTTCAACTTTATTTTATTAAAAAAGGTTTCATTTCAATTGAAAAAGGTTTTAATTCAATGGAAAAAAGTTTTACTTAAATTGAAAAAAGTTTCACTTAACTTGAAAAAAGTTTCAGTTGAGTTGAAAATAGTTTCACTTGACTTGAAAAAAATTTCACTTGACTTGAAAAAGGTTTAATTTGACCTGAAAATGCTATAGAATAAATTAATAAGCAGAATATTTAACAAGCTTGCGAAAGTAACATCGTATAAAAAAATAATTTGCTTTCAATTAAAAAAAAAAATAAAAATAAACACATTAAGCCTAATTTTTCGAAATTCGCAGGGAGAATGCTTATAGTTAATTTTTTATTTTTTAATTACACAAACATCGCAAATCCAATATAATTGAAAAAAAAAAATTAAAGTAAAAAAAATAAATGTTAGTAAATGTTGTCTGGGAATCACGGAACTCAGACAACAATTAAATTTTGGAAACATTGCGAGCATTCGAACATACACAAACACACAAACATACATACATACGTACTTATGTATTATTTTCATATTAAATTTTCAAAACTTATAACAAAAAAATAAACAGAAACATAATATTATGTATATTATGTACATCTAACAAAAATCTTAATTGCATACATATGTACGTATTTAATTAAGAAAAAAAGTTTGATAAATCGCCTTTACCTGCCATGATTAGGGGCTCAGTGAATACGGATAATCAGTCGCTTATTAATACAATTCCGTGAAAACTAATTTTGACCGTCCCACACACATTTGCCAAAAATTTTTGTAAAATGCATCCTTCACTTTCAACGGCTTATTAGTAGGTAATGCATACCTACATACCTACATAAATTTATTATACATACATATGTACATACATTTAACTGTTTGAATTTGATTGATGCGTTGATTACTTATGAAATGGTTAATTCAAGTGTGTTATGGCCAAATTCATCGATTAACTGCATTCACAAAAAATCTGCAGGTAATGGGCGATTTTCAAACAAAATTACTTGTAATTACAAAAACAAAAAAAACATATGGAAATTAGTAAATATTACTATTAAATACTATTTATTTATAATTTATAATTTAATTAATACAAAAATTTCCTTTAATTATAAGAAAATTCGGAAAACTGAATAAATACTTACAAAACATGCAAATATTTAAAGAAGTCCAAAGCATAAGTACCAAACCAAAAAAAAATTTAATAACTACAATTAAATTAAAAATTAGAATTTGATGTAGTGTTTAGTGTTAAGTCATAAAACCTATTGTGGATACCTAAATAAAAAAATAATAAAGATGCAAGGCAAATTGAACAAAAAAAAAATAAATAAAAACACAAATGTGTATTAAAAAATTTAAAAATACACAAAATAAAATTGAAATTTCACTCCTATTGTACACATGCAAATAGATAGTACATATACATACATACACATGTACATATGTATATATATAGTTGTGTATATATGTACATATGTATTTATGTATATATGTACAATCACCTCTTATGTAGAACTGAGTGATGCAGGCGTACACAGCGACAGATATTACATTCCGACTTTTAAACACAAGAAAAAGAAGAAAATTAGCGCATTTACTGTTATCAAATGTATATGTAAATAACATACATACATACATACATACAGACATACACACACACACACACACCCATAAAGCCATACATATTTCCATTCATATGGCATGCATTTTTTGTAAAACCAGAGAAAAAAAGAAAAGTTCTACGCGCATAATTTGTTTATCTGCGTCGTGCTCATGCCCTTCAGTAATGAGTTATCAGGTCAACTAACAATAAGGAGAGGATTTGTTAAGTATAATTATTAATTGTTAATGTGTAACTTGACACCTTATATGCATACATACGTGTGTACATACATAAATATGCATAAAAATGTTACCCAAAATAACTTCTGTTTGTTATCTAAATTCTAAAAAATAGAGCAATTTCATCATTGATTTCTGCAAAAGTTAAACTAAATATTATTTACCACATACATACATATATACACATATACATACATACATACATATTTATTGATATTCTGTCATTCATACATTTATGCATACATACATACAAAACAACATTTATTTTAAACATCTTTAATGCGACCACAAACACCACAAAAGCACTGCAGGAGATCCTAAAATTTGAAAGTTCAAATGTAAGCGAACAAAAAGGAAAACAAATACTGGAAAAATATATGTAACTAATGACAGAACAGAAGAAAATAATTAGTGTTTTAATTTTATGAAAACGGATAATATGGTAAGTCAATTCGCAACGTGGATCTAGCTACAACCAACACTAAGGGCCGATTTCACCATCTGCGGTTAAGTGCTTAAACGGAGGATTTCTCTCGGTTAAGCAATTTATTTGACAGCTCGCCATACAATTTACGGTCCTAATGTTTTTTCTGCATTTGTACGCTTTAATTAAATGCAGTTCATCTACTACTTCAAGATAGTCTATATAAATTAATTATATCACTTTCTCACTATGAAGCTGAAAATCACAAAATAACTCTACGATGAATCGTCATATTCGATATGTACATACATATTTCAAGGTTTTCTTCTCTTTAAAATTTAAACTATCCAATAAGCATTTTATAATCTGTGTTAAATAAGTTTTCTGATATTATTTTATAAAGTTTCCGAAACGTATATTATGTATTTCAATTTGAGTGGCAACACTATTTTTGCGCTTGCAGAAGGGTTAATGACGTCAGGAAATCAGAATTGGGAAATACCGAATTGTCAAAAAAACTTATTTATAAAAATTCATTCAAAAATTACAAATTAGAAGGGTGCGTCCATAAATAATGCTTTTGTGGAAATTTTAAAAATAGAAAATGTTTTACCGCGAACTATTATTTGCTCTTGCACAGTTGGTTTTAGTTCATTATTGCGTGTGCAACTCAATTCCACGCAGTTGTGACATACTTAAAAACGCTGAGATGAAACGTGTTTGCACTGGAATATATCCCCTGGATATTTATATTAAGTATAGCGATAAAGGCGTAAAACCGGGAGCGCAATATGCAATATTTCAAATGACTGGTGACAAAACGAATTATTATTTCATCTCTCATCATAGCAGTGCATTGATAAATTGCGATAACATCAAATTATTGAGTACCAATAGGTATTCTTGCAAATCTAAAGCTGGAACAGATGCCACACTAACTTTAACTCCAAACAGATTAGCCTGTGTAGCTGGAAATTTCGACTTAGCAGACGAACTGCTAAAATTGTGTAGCAATGAGAAAATGAGTCCTTCGGCTTTTGTTGCATTGCAATACTCCAGAAATGAATTTCCTGTATTCGCCAAGGCAATTGTCAGCAGTTACCCGGTTCATACTTTTATATGTACTGCAATTTCATTCTTAATTGTGATTAGTGTTAGTTATGGTCGTTTATAAAATTGTATAAAGTAATAAATGTATTTACATTTTTAAATGCAGCTTACAGGTTCCGGAACCATCCCACCGATTTTGTTTGTTGTTGTTTGTGCCTATGTTTGTATAGGGTGTAGGAGATGAAGGGAAAGGGGGAGAAGGAGATGGAGAGGGAGAAAGAAGATGTGAGGCAGAGGAAGGTGGTCGTGCTTAGTTTGGTGTGATTCATCTTTACCTCCGACAGTTTTCTAATTCATCATATAGAAATATACAAATACACAGTAAAAATTTTAGTTTAATTTTACTACCATTTTGGTATTTATATATAACAATGCCAAAAAGCATAAAATTAAAACCATTCTGGTTTAAAAATAAGAAGAGAATATTGAGAGACAGAAATTATTCTTGGTGTCAAATTAATACTTTCTTGGAATTAAGTCAAAACCAAATTTTCATTATTTTTAGAATATTTCTGGTATTAAAAATAATTGAAATGGTATAAGATCAATCCAAAATTGGAATAAATTCTATACTTTTATGGAATTAAATCAAAACCAAATTTTGATTATTTTTATAATATTTTTAGTAATAAAAATATTTGAAATGGTATTAAATATATCCGAAAATTGGAATAAAATGTATACTTTTTTGGATTTAAAAATAAACCCCCATAAAATTTCCAGTGGATATACTGCAAATAACCCATTATCCCAAAGATTAATGAGAAATTGAATAACGTTAACATAGTTTATTTACATAAAAATCCAAAACAGTAGTAGCAAACACTAAAGTACCTTATATATCGAGCCCTTTTTTATTTTTTACTGTGTATGTATCTAATCAAGTAAGTAAATAAGCCAAGAACGTTACTTATGTACAAAATTCCATCCAACTCGGTCAAACCGTTTTCGAGATAGTAGCGACTATACAAAGAAATGATTTGCTTATATCTTTGTTATTTCAAGGTTAGGTGGCAACCTCATTGAGCAATATTTTAGTTAAAATGCCGCGTTAAATACCTTTCATTTTATAACCATATGAGCATATCTCATTTTTTTTGTTCCAAAAAGGTGGCAGCATTGTAAATCTATTTCCAGTGGCAGCACTTGAATTAGGCAAACTATCTGTACAACGAAGTTTATGGAATTCGTTCAACCGTTGCCGTGATAGTAGTGGATATAAAAATATATAAATAATCTAATATACATCCCAGTTGGAATCTTATGGATACAACATCAATTTTGGAAGCATGAATTGGAGCCGTGTATGCATGCCAGTATAAATGGTCGTCTATTTCCTTTTTACACGTATAGTTTCTCAGGGAGCATGCATACCCTAACCCTTCATTTGTATCAATGCTGAAAGCATGCAGAAGCACTCATCAATTGTAAAAAATAAAATAATTTATAATATCATGCATATCACATCCACACCGCATGATATTTTTTCAAGTATATAGCATTCATATTTTGGGTGAATCAAGATTTTATAAAATTTGTTTATTTTCACAAATCATGCTCTGTACGTACTTTTCCATGCACACAACATGCATACTTCGTGTATCAATACATTCGATTTCAACTGGGATTGTACGAATACACATACATACAAGCATAGCTCGTTTAAAGTTATAAGATAATGCAAATATAAAATATGTATGTATATATATTATTCATATTCTATTTTAAATTTGAAAAAGAAATAGTACATTAAATTACTTACTAGCCATATTCATAGTAATTTTTATGTGGGCGATACGATAAATTCGAGCTCAAAAAAAATATACAAATTTTTGCACAACTATAAGGATTTCAGCTATAATTATTTTACCAGGTGATGTGCTGAGGAATGTAGAACAAATTTGCATTAAAAAGTAAATTTCGAGAAAATTACGCTTACGATAATTTCGCGTAAAGGGGTCGACATTTTCATACATGAAATAACACATTACTTGGAATGTATCATTTCGTTTAGTTTTTACAATACATCTTTTCTTATGTACATGAAAAGTAATGCAAGGGGTCATGAAGCAAGTGATACATTATGCCTGAATCGCAATTTGGCGTTAGATCGGTCGCGCGTTGATCGTACCTCAAAGCCGCTTCACACTGACATTCGATATTAGATGCTGGATTGGAAACATTTTCACTGCCACTAATATATTTTCTTGAATTTTTTCATAAATTTCACAATTTTTCACCGAAAGAAACAATTTGAATTTTTTTTAATGTCAAACGCCCGACTTAGTAGAGAAATGTTCAACTCAGGCGTTATACAGGGTTGCAATGAAGATACGATATTACAAAAATTTTACGATCAAACGCTTGAGGTCACAATGCGATTTGCTCCATATATTTTCATACATTTCTACTCACTTGTCAGAAGCGCGACCGACCGAACGCCAAATTGCGATTCCGGCATTACTTTCCTACGAGATGGAGTGTTGTACGACCCATTGAAGTAGTAATGTATAGTATACGGGGCACCCTAAATCAAAAAGTGGCACAACTCAAAATTCAAAAATTTTCAGGAGAGCTGAAAAACTTTTTTTCATTACAAGCAATCGTATGGGAAAGGGCCAGGTATAATGGTTATTTTTCGGTCGAAAGAGACAGTTATTCAAAAATTTTTTTTGGCAATCGCTAGATATATGTTCCGTATACCCGTTTATGAAAAAATCTCGATTTTGAGTTGTGCCACTTTTTGATTTAGGGGTGCGATATGTACACGAACCTATGCAGTGCCATACATTACCTTTTCCCACTGGGATTTTCTACATACACCCAGTAGGCCCAAAGATCTATGTGTAAATATCGATCGTGTTAATTTTAGATGAATCGTGTTGATGTTTTTTTTCTCGGTGCATTCACGTACATATAAATTTGGCAGAGGCAAACTTAAGCCAGCAGAGAAATTGTGAATCGAAAGCGGCTTCTATAAATTAAAAATGCCACTTTTTCCCTATGACGCTGAAAATCACTTACTCTAATAAGCACATCTGCGTTAAATAAGATTTTTTATGATGTTAAACTTATTTTAAATTTTTTTTGTTAAATTTTTTTTTAGAGTTTCCGAAACGTGTGTCATCTCAATTTGAGTGGCTACGCTTTCTCTTACGCTTGCACAAGGGTTAAGGTTAATAACGTCAGGAAAGCAGAATTGGGAAATACCTAATTGTCAAAAAAATTTATTTATAAAAATCCTTTCAGTAATTACAAATTAGGAGGGTGCGTGCATAAATAATGCTTTTGTGCAAATTTAGAAAATAGGACATGTTTTACCGCGAACTATTATTTGTTCTTGCACAGTTGGCGTTAATTCATTATTGCGTGTGCAACTCATTTCCACGCAGTTGTTACATACTTAAAAACGCTGAGATGAAACGTGTTTGCACTGGAATATATCCCCTGGATGTTTATATTAAGTATAGCGATAAAGGCGTAAAACCGGGAGCGCAATATGCAATATTTCAAATGACTGGTGACAAAACGAATCATTATTTCATCTCTCATCATAGCAGTCCATTGATAAATTGTGATAACATCAAATTATTGGGTATCAATAGGTATTCCTGTAAATCTAAAGCTGGAGCAGATGCCACACTAGCTTTAACTCCGAACAGAATAGGCTGTGTAGCTGAACATTTGGACTTAGCAGACGAACTGCTAAAATTGTGTAGCAATGAGAAAATGAGTCCTTCGGCTTTTGTTGCATTACAATACTCTAGAAATGAACGTCCTGTATCTACCAAGGCAATTGTCAACAGTTCACCGGTTCATAATTATATATGTACTGCAATTTCATTTTTAAGTGTGATTAGTGTAGGCTATAGTCTTTTATAAAATTGTAAACTAACGTATGTACATATAGACGGCTGAGTAAAAGATCACCCTATTTCAGATTTTGCTTCAAAAATGCCCTATTTCAGAGAAAATTCCATATATACATATTTCTCTGAAATACTAAAGCTGATTCCACATAAAACTTTTTCCGCTTGGCGTTACGCCGCTTTCTATGTCAAACAACGCAAAACTGAAAAACTATGCCACATTGAACGCTGCAACATCACTCAAAAAATATTTATTTTCTGAAAAATCTCTCATTCTCCGTTTTATTTACAAAAAAGTAAATAAGAAAATAAAAATCTATTAAATTATTTTTCAATTGTGTGAAATGTAAATTTGTTTATTTACATTTGAATTGAAGTGAAACTGAAATAAAATTTCAACGCCCCCAAAAGTTGAGATTTGGGCAACTTTGTGCTTTACGTAACTTCGGCGTTGCGTTACTTTTTGTTATGTGAGAAACCTCATATAGATACATGTATTTTAATCTCAGCTGTCACGCAGAAAGTGTCACGTAGCGCAACACAAAGTTCTATGTGGCATCAGCTTTAGTGCGTTTTTGAATCATTTTCTGAAATAGTACGTTATTGAAGCAAATTCTGAAATAGGGCGTTATTGAAGAAAATTCTGAAATAGGGCGTTATTGAAGAAAATTCGGAAATAGAGCGTTTTTGAAACCACTCTTGAAATAGGGTAATATTTTACTCAGCCGTCGATATGTACATGCATACATATATGTACATATAAGTATGTACGAACTGTTGATTTATGTTATATACATACTAATAAATATACATATGTAAATAATTATGTGCATTCATATCTCTTTTCGTTTAGAAATTCTACTTCTTCCATTTTTGATCATCCTCATCGGGACTTAAACCCATACTACAACCGTCAGCAATGCAATGCGCCTACCCATTGCACTACTGGGGTTCTATTAAGTGGAAAAATCTACCCTACCACTTAACAACGTTACAATACTTTACAACAGCTTGTGAATTTCCCAATTGCGTTGCTACTTTTTATCTTCGCATACGTAAATGATTATCATGTTAGCAACATAAAATGTTGAAAGTTTTAGCGCCTTGTTTGCTTTGCATTGTTTACAGCTGGGTTTTTTTAAAATCCTCCGAGCTATTCACGAAAAATGCATTCACCGTTCGGAGCCGGTATAAAACTGTAAATATCCCATTTCAGTGGGCCTGGAAACTGTCAAATTCTTTATCTTTTCATTTTCTATGACATTTCCTAGTCTGTTGTATTTCTCTGAAATACTTAGTACGTTTTTGAATCATTTTCTGAAATAGTACGTTATTGAAGAAAATTCTGAAATAGGGCGTTATTGAAGAAAATTCGGAAATAGAGCGTTTTTGAAACCACTCTTGAAATAGGGTGATATTTTACTCAGCTGTCGATATGTACATGCATACATATATGTACATATAAGTATGTACGAACTGTTGATTTATGTTATATACATACTAATAAATATACATATGTAAATAATTATGTGCATTCACTTCTTCTTTACCCTTACGGCCATAGCAGAAGCTTACAAGAGGCAAATTTCAAATTTGTATTTCCATATATTTTTTATTTTAAATATAATTTATTTTCTAGTAGTTGTCAAATTGAAACAATTGTCAGAAAAAATGACCGAATGCCAAAAAACCTACCGAAATACAAGCTGGCTCGTTGGTTTTTAATCGCCTAGATGGTATTTTGTTTGGTTTTTTTCAATATAGCTTGCTCGCTTGCACCAACGCAAAACTGTATTTGACCATCTCCTTCACACAAAAAACCTGGTAGAATACCAGAAAAAAAATGTAGTGTCATATGGGCTTTATTATATTAATATTGATTGATGGGCGTTGTTTTTTTGTGTCCGTTGTCAATATTGAAATTGAATTTGAATTTTTTTTTGCAATTGAATTTTAATTGGAGCTATGGCTTTTCTATTGAGATATTCGCAGTTTAGTAAGTTACGTACTACATGTGCACATCACCATGAGAAATTTTCTCTCCATGCGCGAAAGCTGTGCAAGCAGATTTTTAACGATGGTCCCATTCACAAAGGGTTTCAAAGGCAATTTACTCTATCAGGTAAGTGAACAAAACCCCTTTAATCAATTTTTGTTTGATTGTTTCACTTTATACTGAAACGACTGTCCGATCCAGTATTTGATAGCAGCGGTGATAAGGGTAAAAATAATGAAATTGATCGCGAATCGCTTGATGTTGTACCTTGCCAAGCAGAAGAAGGAGCAAAGGATAATGGAGAGCAGAAAGGCAACAAAGCTGATGACAAATGTAATGAAGATACAATTCATAATGCAGCAACTGGAAAAATACATGCTGTTATTGGGCCAGTAGTAGACGTAATTTTTGAAAATACTGTTCCAGAAATTATGAATGCAATGGTGGTGCCGGAGTATCCGGGTGGAAAGCTTGTTTTAGAGGTACTTACCTGTATACATGCATGCTTGGAAAAAGTTAATCAATAGGACATAATATTTTTTTTTTGGACTTTTCAGGTGTTCCATCATCTGGGAGATGGAATAGTGCGTTCTGTAGCAATGGATAATACAGACGGACTGCGACGAGGTCAAAAAGTTTTCGATACTGGATATCCAATTAGGGTTCCAGTGGGTAGTGCATGTCTAGGTCGCATTATGAATGTTATTGGTGAACCGATTGATGAACGTGGTCCCATTAAATCCAAATTTCATTCTTTCATACATGCAGAACCGCCAGAAATGATAGATCTGAATGTAAATCCCACTTTACTTGAAACAGGAATCAAGGTCATATTAAGAGTCTTTTTTTATATAAAATTACCGTAATACAGCCTTTCTTGCATAACTTTTGGTTTATACAGGTTATTGACCTGCTGGCGCCCTATGTAAAAGGTGGCAAGATTGGCCTTTTCGGTGGTGCAGGTGTCGGTAAGACCGTACTCATTATGGAATTGATAAACAATGTGGCTAAACAACATGGAGGATATTCGGTATTTGTGGGCGCTGGCGAGCGCACACGGGAAGGCAACGACCTCTATAGGGAAATGATCGAAACGGGGGTAATTTCAGTTGAAGATGATTCCTCGAAAGTAGCTTTGGTATACGGACAAATGAATGAACCGCCAGGTGCACGATCACGCGTTGTGTTAACTGGTCTCACCTTAGCCGAGTATTTTCGTGACATTGACGGACAAGATGTCTTGCTATTTATTGATAACATTTTTCGCTTCACTCAAGCGGGCGCCGAAGTTTCTGCATTACTCGGACGTATCCCGTCCTCAGTAGGTTACCAGCCGACATTGGGTACAGATATGGGTAAAAAAATAATACATATATATAAATAGATTACGTAGAAAGTTCAAACTTTAAACTAATTTTTGACAGGTTCGATGCAAGAGCGTATCACAAGTACAAAAAATGGTTCCATTACTTCAGTTCAAGCGGTCTATGTGCCAGCTGATGATCTAACTGATCCAGCGCCAGCAGCCACATTTGCCCATTTGGATGCCACTACCGTTTTGTCTCGTCCTATTGCCGAGTTGGGCATATATCCAGCGGTTGATCCGCTTGATTCAACATCTCGTATTATGGATGCGGATATCGTGGGAGAGGAGCACTATAATGTGGCTAGAGGTGTACAGAAGACATTGCAAGCTTATAAATCGCTGCAGGTTTGCAAAAGAAGTTTTATAAAATAAATACATATGTGCATAATTAATATGCAATTGCTTTGTATATGATTATAGGATATAATTGCCATTCTTGGCATGGACGAACTTTCTGAGGATGACAAATTGACTGTAGCGCGTGCTCGTAAGCTGCAACGATTTCTTTCCCAACCATTTCAAGTTGCCGAAGTATTTACGGGCCAGACTGGAAAACTTGTGTCCATTGAAAAAACAGTTGAGGGTTTCAAGCGTCTTCTTGATGGAGAATTTGATGACTTGCCAGAGATTGCATTTTATATGGTTGGTGATATAGACGACGTTATTGAAAAGGCAAAAAAATTGGCACTGTCCATGTCTATGGAAAAATAAATTTCATATACATGCTTATATTGACAATATTTTGCTTGTTTTGAATATGACGAAAAAATTGCAGTGAACACTAAGAGGGATGTTAAATATAATAGTCACTTGGAAATACGTTTAAGCAAAAAAAAAATTCTTTGAATTAAAAATGTA
The DNA here is from genome assembly GCA_960531455.1 of Urophora cardui. Lineage (NCBI taxonomy): Eukaryota > Metazoa > Arthropoda > Insecta > Diptera > Tephritidae > Urophora > Urophora cardui. The sequence goes on along the minus strand of OY482672.1, from coordinate 13,123,429 downwards.
CATATTTAGTCTCATAGACAGTGTGCACTGAAGCAGCACAACAGATATAGCATTTTCAGCTCAAATAAAACCTTTTTCAAGTCAAGTGCAACTTTTTTTAAGTCAAGTCAAAATTTTTGCAAGTCAAGTGAATCCTTTTTCAATTAAAATAAAACTTTTTTCGATTTAATTTCCATTGAAAAAGGTTTAATTTCAATTGAAAAAGTTTTAAATTCATTTGAAAAAGTTTTAAATTCATTTAAAAAAGATTTCAATTTAATTTCGATTTAATTTCCATTGAAAAAGGTTTAATTTCCATTGAAAAAGGTTTCATTTCAATTGAAAAAGTTTTAAATTCATTTGAAAAAGATTAAAATTCATTTGAAAAAGATTTCAAATCAATTGAAAAGGGTTTAACTTGACTTGAAAAAAGTTTCACTTGACTTGAAAAAGGTTTCATTTAACCTGAAAATGCTATAATATTGCGAAAAATAATTTTTAAAAATGGCCCATGACACCTTGTTCAGTGCCTTAGATTTATGCCAACAAAAATACATTAACTCTTTTTACATATATATGTACATGTAATCATCTATAAGAGATATCCCTCACGCTGCCCTGCGATCCAGGAAATGTTTCGAAACATAAATATATCGAAGGCCGAGAATAAGATCGCCCTATTTCAAAAATTGTTTCAAAAACGCTCTATTCCAAAAATTGTTTGAATAACGTCCTGTTTCAGATTTTTCTCCAAAAACGCCCCATTTGAAAAATTGTTTCAATAACGTCCTATTTCAGATTTTGCTTCAAAAATTTTCAGGGAAAATTCCATATTTTGAATAATTGTCTGAAATAGGACGTTATTGAAACAAATTCTGAAATAGGGCGTTTTCGAAGCAAAATCTGAAATAGCCCTGCTAGCATTTGGAAGAGAGGTTTATCGTCTATCTCAACTAAGTAACGTCTGGGGCACTTCTAGGCGTTATTCGACAGACAATCTCTATTTGTACAACAACAAATTTCATTGCTATCGCGTATCTTACTTCTTGGTGTGAATGTAGAAGATATTTGTGTATTGACAAGGAAAAGAAAGTTAAAACAATTTTTTTTAAACCAATTTTAAATTAAAAAATAAATAAAAAATTAAAGAAATCCTAAAGAAAACCATGTTCTTCAAAATTTCATTTGGTGTTTTTCCTTGCTAAAAATTTTGGTAAGTTCTCTTAAAATGTTCTAGGACTTCATAGAACTATAATGTTTTGGTTTTCTACTCCTTTTTAGATTCTCTTCGAAAGGAAAATGAACTATCTGTTCCTGAAGGAAAACATTTGCTTTAACCAACACGTGATATGTACATAACTTTGTGGATGTATGTATGTATATATCTGTGGTAATAAAAAATAAAGAAGTGAGAAAATATATATACATATGTACACATTAGACTGGCCGCAAATTTTTTTTTCTCGAATTCTATTAATAAACACTGCCTAAAAGGTGAGGTATGGTATAAGAAATAACGTCCTATTTTTTTATTCAGATCGCACCAAGCTTTGTTGACCCTCATCAAGCTTAAAAGGTTAAAAAATTTTTTCTTTAATTAATTTTTTATTTTTTTATTTTATGAAATTTCAAGAAATTAAGAATAATAAAAACAATATCAATTCAATAAAATGGACTTTTTGTGAGACGGAAATGTCTTACGATAATGTTCAACTACTTGCAGTAGGAATTGTTTATCCTCTTCGTCATACGTTAAGGTACGGTTAAAGTCTGTTATCAACTTAACTGCCCTTTCGGCTGCATCGTTCACCACTGCCAAAGTTTGACATGCCGATTTCGCTTTGCGATAATCATCTTTGGTTTGCCACGTAGAAGGATCCGAATTTATAAATGATGTATTAATATTCAAAGAAATGCTTTCATCGAAAAATGATAACCCAACAATTTCCTCACTCAAGTACCACAAATGGTTTTTAATCTTATGCAACAAGGCATTAGAAACTTCTTTATCAAAATATAAAATGGCATCTTTTATTAATTTGAGATCTTGTGCTGGTGCATCTATTGCATTAATGCATGTAAACCAATATGGAACGTAAATGTTTGTCAAGAAGATACAAATACTGCGAAGGTTTTTCAATTCCGATGAAGTCAATTTGAACTGATCGCGAAACAAAAATATTTTATAGCAATATATGCATTTCGACATGAACCTAGCATGCGATGTTGCTCCGGGTTGGCGTACTTTAGTAAAGTTTGGAACATTTTCTCCAATAAAAAGCAATGACAGTTGGAGAAGCTCCTAATAATCGGACCTTGAACTTTTTGATTTTTCGTACAACCGATACACAACTTCATACAACAGCTCCAAAAACATTGCGATTTCCAGCGCAACATGCTCATGTTGTATAAAAAATTGCAAGGTGTGTGGCTGGCATCATGACGATCGGATAGTGTACGCACACTATTCATTGTGGTTAATGTACGAGTAACATAATTCTCATAATAAAGCGAGTTGTTGTACTTCACTACAAGAAAACCAAACGAGTAAGGTCCGGTTATAGTTGCATAGCACAGCAGCGCACAACATAAGAACTGTCACATACGAAATCTGTTTAATGGGATTTCCGTGTAATCGATTACTCAACGCATAGCGGCACAGGGCACAGCATAGAAGTCTGTTGAATTTTGATTTCTGTGTTATGTGCTATGCGATTTGACATTTGGCAACACGAATGTGTGTGTGCTGAGTGTGCGAAGGGTTGCACGCAAGGCTAATTTATATAGGTTAACTTACTAAACAGCTGTAGTGAGTTTCTGTAACTCATATCGATCAATGTTCTCTACTGAAATAGTCGATTTGACGTCATCATTACGTCATTCTCGATGCAAGCGTTTCTGTATGAAAATCGAGTCGAATGGATCGATACAACTGACAAATCAGCTGATATGTTCCATTCCAATTCAGTAGGAATGATCGATTAAAGTTGTTTCTGTAAGCAAAATAGTCGATATATTATCTATCAATATACTCGCCAACTTTTTAAACGGTGAGAAAGCTTTGACCGGTCGAAAAAATGGACAAAACAGCCGAATTCAGCCAGAATGTAAGTATATTTTAATTAAAACAATTTATTTATGTATATATGTACATGCTATATATTAATGAATATACATTTAAATATATTTAATATATATTTAAAGGATTTGTAGAGTCTCTTAAGGAGCGTCTTTGTACTCCCAAAATGCACACATACACACGTTTCTGCCTGTACATGCGCATTGTCGCTTGTCAAATTAGAAATAGGTCTATATTTGCGGCGGCGACAAATGCAACCCTTCTGCCGTGAAGTCGTGCTGGCGTTAAAATGTGTGCGCCCATAAGAACGTGTGCATTTTACTTTTGACAGCTGGCTGCTTGTCGCTCGCCGGTTCGAATGTGCTTAGAGCATTACATTTATTTTGGCGTTTAAGTTCTCGATTGGCGTTTCATTTCCATCACTGTTCCGAATTTTATCGATTAATGCTTGTAGAAACACTCGCTATCGATCAATAGAGAAGTTTTGATAGAATCGACGTGACGTCATCAAAATAGACAAATCCACTCGATTTCTTACAGAAACTCACTACTGATTTTTCACTTTTTTCTACTGTTTTACTTTAATAATGGTGCTTATATCAAACTGGGATCAATTTTGAGCATGGTGCAATATGATTTCTACAAAGGCGAACTATGATTTTGACAGAAGCACCACAGAATACACAAACAATTTACATGGAGTGTGTATGTATGTATGTACGAATGTCGGGATGCGAAAACTTTTATTAATTAACCATGGTTGCACGTCTATGCGAAGTATAATCAGCTCTATGCGCTATATGTTTTGCGCTGCCCTGCTTTGCAATGCTATGCAAGTATAACAGGGCCTTAACTCGTTTGGACATATGAATGTACTCATGCAACAGTCTACTGACTACTGCTGACTATTTCTGGTAAAACTGTCAAACGATCAGCTGTTTGGAAATTTACTTCCCTGCTGGAATAGTTAGACTCATTTCAACATTTGTCTCAGCACGTTAAGAGCAGGGTGAAAAACAGCAGCAATGTCTTGGAATTTGATTGTTTTTGCTCGTTAAGTACCGTTATATTCACTTAGCAACTCACTGATACTTTGTTTTAGGTGTAGAAAACGCAAGAAGGGCTCAGCAAGAGAATTTTTATCTCTCAAAACAGACATATTAAAAAAAATCATGTTCAAGGTTAAAAAATAAAATTTTCCATACATTGGGCTCAATGAGGGTCAACTAGACAACAACGGATCGGGCCAAAAAATTAAGGCCGTCTTTTTAACCCTAAACCTCATATTTTAAGAACTGTTAATATACAAATTTCAACAAAAAAAAAAAATCCATACATGCTGCGGCCAGTCTAGTACACATTTGCACTTTTATTTAGGTTTTATATAAAGTGAGGATATAGAGGGTAAAATTATAATTGACGCTTTTATGTCTCCCAGATGACACCAAGAAGTTACTTCCGGAAGTGTCTTATTATTTTATTTTTTTTTATAATAAGGCAGGACGTTGTGGTAGCGCACTACCCTCAAGTGGCCCTTGCGAATATTTACGAGTATAATTTATACTCTTACTTAAACCTATAGTACTAAAAAAACACTAATGACACTTATGATAATAATAAATGTTTATGACTGCGCTTATTTTATAAGTCTGATGTTGTTCTTATAAACTCAATACACTGTCTTTTAAAATTTTTAATATTTGTTTCCATTTTTATATCTATTGGTAACTGGTTAAACATTCTCAGTCCCTTATAGAATATGGAATTTTGTGCTGCTGCTCTCTTATGCATCGCTAACCTAAAATCTCTATCATTTCTCAGAGAGTAGGTTTGCGTATCTCCCACATACGTAATACTATCGGTCATGTATAACGGTGCCATGCTATATTTTATTTTAAAAACAAATATATATGTATTTAAACTTAGCCTTTGTTCTACTGATAACCATTTCAATGTTCGCAGCATGTAATTTACACTCGTATATCTATTGCACTTTAATATTATTCTCATTGCTTTATTTTGTAGTTTTTGCAGTCTTTCTATTGCACCTTGGTTACAACAATTGAATAGAATCGTCGAACAATATTCAAAATGAGGCTTAATAATAACATTATACACTTTAATTGAGGTCATTATATTGATTTTGGATCTTATTCTCCGAAAGAAACCAATCTTTTTACCGATTTTTTTGCACACATAGTCAATCTGAGTTTTAAATTTAAGATTCTTGTCTATGAATACTCCTAGGTATTTGAAGTTTTCTACACTTTCGATTCTTTCATTATTAATCACTATTTCTGCACTCGAATTTATATTTATTTCCATTATTTTGGTTTTGCTTTCATTTAATTTTAATTTATTCATTTTTAACCATTTATTCACGTTTTCTATATCATATAGAATTTTTGTTTTACACTCCTCATAACTATTTCCTTCAGTGTATATTAACGTATCATCTGCGTAGAGTACTATTTTACTATGTTCTATTATTTTTTCTAAGTCATTTATATATATGTATAATGAATAATAGTGCACCCAACACTGATCCTTGCGGTACTCCTGTATGCACTTCAATGTATTCAGATACGCTATTATTAACTTTTGTTCTTTGCGCCCTTCCCTCGAGGTATGTTCTAAACCACTTTAGTTCTTTGTCCCGTATTCCATACATAAAAAGTTTGTCTAGGAGAATCTTTCGGTCTATTGTTTCAAAAGCTCTTTTGAAGTCTAAGAATATCGCCATTCTTTTCATACTTCTATCGCCTTTTTTCCATTCATTAATTACATAGTTTATGGTTGTCTCACATGAATGATTCTTTCTAAAACCCGATTGATACTTGCAAAACATAATGTTTTTTTCAAAGAATTGTTGAAGCTGATCTTTTACTACGGTTTCAAGGACCTTTTCTAAAGTTCGTAGGGTATTCACTGGCCTAAATTCTTCACATTTTTGCGTATTTTTTATTTTTTATTTTTTCAACCGGGATTACCATAGAATCTTTCCACGTCTCGGGAAATTCACCGAACTGCAATGACTTGTTTATTATATTCGTCATGAACGGGCCTATCAATTTCCATTGATCTAATAAAAGTTTAGGACTTATTCTGTGATAGTCTGATTTATTCTTCATTCTTTTAATAATTCTAATAAGATCATTTGAAGTCACTTCCTGGAATATGAATCTATTGTGTCCTGGTTCGATATTATTTATATATCGCACATAATCAATACTATCTCTATATTATTTACACTCTTGACAAAATATTCATTGAACTTGGATGAAATCTCCTGGCTATCCATATATTCTACATTATTAAAAACCACTGTACTTATGCTATTTTTATTCTTCTTCAACACTACATTTTTTATTTCTCTCCACATTTCTTTCTGATCATTTGCGTTGTTTATTTTATTATTTATGTAGTAGTTTTTTGCTTTCTTTATTTTTATTTTGTATTGATCACTTATTTTTTTATACTCTTCCCAACTCTCTCTTGTATTAATGTATTTAGCTCTTTTATACATTACTGTTTTTTTTCTTTTTGATTTCTCCCAAACGATTCGTGTACCACTTATTAGTGCTATTTTTACCATTTGCTGATATTTTCTTAACATTCTTCTGCACAGTTTCGGCTAAAATTTTTTCTAAAGCTTCGGCATTATTTTTTAAACATATATTATTGTCGTATCCAGTTTTCATCCTTATTAGCTGTTTAGAAAACCGTTCACTACTGTACCGAAATATTTCTCTTTCTTTAATTTCTTTTTCGCGTTTTTTTTATTGCACAGGTTTTACTTATTTCTATAGCTTCATGGTCCGCTATTTTTAAATCTTCCTTTACCGCCGCGGTTACGTCAACATTTGAGATTACATAATCGATTAATGTTTTTGATGTTTTGGTCACTCTAGTAAATTGATTCACTTTTTGTTCCATCCCGTTGTCGTGTATAATATTTTCAAACTCTTTCTTATATGAAGTGTTTTTTGTCCAATCTATATTAAAATCTCCTGCCACTATAATATCCATATTTAGTTCACCTAATTCCTCAAAATGGATTTTGCAAAAATCACAGAATTCCTTTTCTGATGTGCTTGGAGATCTATAAGCTGCAACTAGAATTAATTGTGAATTATTTATGTCACACTTGCATACTAATACCCAGAATTTCTGTGGCACTACCCATTCAAAAATTTTCTTAAGCTTCCACTTCTTTTTTAAATACACTATTACTCCTCCGGTTCTTGATGAGTTGGATTTGCAGTTAACATGATTATATGATTCAATTTCACATTCATTGTCTTCAACATCATCAGTTACATGTGTCTCTGACAATATTATGAAGTCAAAGTTATTTTTTTATTTGTACGTAACGTTTTTGTCTCTTCCAAACGACACTTGGAAGATACTTTCTGAAGTGTCGTTTATGACTCTTTATGGACGTAACGTTGACGGGGAACACTTTTTCCCGAACGAAGATAGGAAAAAGTTGAGAAAGCGATATCTTCCGCGATTGAATTAAACTTCTTGAAGTTACTTTTTAGTCACTTCCACGATAATAAATGTTGGCTGGGAGGACGTTATTCAAACAATTTTTGGAATAGGGCGTTTTTGAAAAAATTTTTGAAATAGGGCGATCTTATTCTCAGCCGTCGATATGTAGTATGTATGTCAAATACCTTGATAGCTATGCCCCATAAAAATTTATTTTTCCTGTGGCTTACATCTGTTTTGCCCAGAGATATATCCACCACACCTGTGGTAAAATGGCAACACTGGTTGTATAATAAAATTCAAAGTGATCATAATAAGTAATTAGTGATGCATGCACGTTTGAAAAAAATTATATTCATTCAACTTATGTATACGTACTATTTACAAATATGTACATACTCGCAGGTATGTATGTATAATTGTTCGCTTCTCCTTTATGAAAAAATATAATAACATAAAATCATATAATTAATGTGTTGTGCATATGCATACAAGAGTCGATACATATCAAGGTCCAACAAAAATTAATTCGATAGTTTCTTTTTATTTTTTGCGAAAGACTTCTATGGTAAATATGTAGATAAAGTTGCTTAGGCGTACTGACTTGCCCAAACTTTTAAAGTCGTCGATCTATGTAAGTGCATTACATGATCGGAAATCTGAAAAAGTTCGGTGCGTGGGCTTTGGCGGCGACATTAATAGGTATCGACTCATATATGCACACATGTGTATGTATTTATGTTCATAAATATACGGATATGTATATCGTTAATATGAATGTATGTTTATGTGGTCCGGTGGATATTATTTTTAATTAATTCGCTTTTTAGAGTATTACTATTCCGTTTCGTTCCGTTAATCCGCAATGAGATTCTTATTTTACTTTATGCTTAACATACATATATTCACAGTTTAATAATAGTTATGATGGTATTTGCCGTCATCCTCATGCCCGTAATAATGTCCGTGCTCCGGACCATGACTAGCTGCGGCCAATGCATTCAAATGGGCGGCGCGAGCATGTTGCACTTCTGCTGGCTCAACAGGTACACCGTTCTTAATGATTGGTATATGAATTGGGCCATGATGTTTATAAGATCCACCATTATATGCACCTTCATAATGACCATCATCGCCGCTGTCGTGCCCGATGCGCGCTGAAGCTTCAGCAACAGCGGCAAAGTGTGCTGCCTTTGCATGTTGAACTTCCGGTGTCTCTACAGGCACGCCTTTATGTATCACAGGAATATGATAGCCATGCAGAGGAAGAGCATGTCCTATGGGGTGACCGATGCGCGCTGCTGCATGAGCTGCAAAATGTGCAGCTTTGGCATGTGCCACTTCAGGTGTGTCGATCGGTGCGCCATGCCCATGTGCAACATGACCCAAAGCTTTGGCATGTGCCGCAAAGTGGGCAGCCTTGGCGGCTTGCACATCTGGCGTGTCTACAGGAACGCCATCGTGTGTCAGCGGCACAGGAGCAATTGCATTTTGATGGCCATAATTCCACGAATAGCCGTACACTGAGCGCTTGTACAAATGATGCTCGGGCGATTGGTGCGAGTAATCGGACGGGTCGGGGTGAGCGGCAGCCGCTGCTGCAGCAGCAGCATAAGCGGCATAATGCTCAGCGCGGGCGTGTTGAACTTCGGGTGTGTCAACTGGCACACCGTTATGTGTTAAAACCGGAATATGTTGTGGGTAGTGTTGAGCATATGGCACGTACGAGTGGGCGGCAGCAGCATGAACGGCGGAGAAATGGGAGGATGCAGAATGGTGTTCCGGAGCTTTTGGCAAATTCGTACCAACAGCATTGAAGCCATGATGCGGATCGGCAACATACGACAGCGATTGTATATGACCACTGCCATCAACATAGGAATAAGAGCCTCGAGTTACACCGTCGTGAGAACGCGTTTCGTGCTTCTGTGAATTGGGATCGGCATAACCGTACGAATAGGTGTGACTATGTGGGTCAAGCTTCTGGAACTGTGTTGATATAGCTACGTCATGACTGGCCCAACATCTGGACACAAGTAGCGTGGCAAAGATTACCTGCAAATATGGTATTTGTTAAAAGTTATTAAATGAAATCGTAAGAAGGAGTGGGCGAGGGAGAGATATCGCACGTTTTATGCAATAGGGATTTAACTCAAAAAAAATTTTTTTTGGGAAAACGCAAATAAAGTTTTATAATTTCAAATAGTTTCCTTCTACGGCTAACTACAAAATCACTTATATTTCCGCCATTTTTATCTTTTTTAGTATTTTATAAGACTAGACTCAAAGGCACTAACCAGTTATTGAAATATATGGCAAAATCCCAGAAATCGAAAATTTCGAGTTAAATCCCTATTGCATAAAATGGGCGATATGTACATACATATGTGGAGTGGGTGAGTAAGGAGGAGAAGGAAAGGGAGCTGGAGAGGGCAAGCTCTAATAATCTAACTTTTTTTGGTTATATTTATTGTAAAATACATAAGTAAATTATTTTGCATTGTGGCGCAAACGCAGCAGACTCGCAGCAATAAATAATGTGGCACAAGCGTATCATCTATATCTATACTTACATACATACATAATATTATATAGAAAATTATATGTTAACTATGAGCTCATAAATAAGTATACATACATATGTACATACATACATACAAATTTAGGCAATTTGTCTATTGCCGGCAGCGGCCACTGCTTCGCGATCTTTGATCAAAATAGCTTACATATGGAAATACATATGTACATATAAGCATACATATGAAGTATATATACATATGTATATTTATATACATATATAGATCAACATTATGCAATTTTGCTATATACTTTTCCTTTCTTATTCACAATGGATAAACGTATACAGTATGTATGTATGGTACACGGCGGCCGCTGGAGTGTAGTGGCCAGAGTGCTCGCCTGCCATAGCAGCGGTCGCGGGTTCAACCCCCAGCATGGACAAACACCAAAAAATCTAATATATGTAATTAAATTTATAATTAATTAAAACCCAATTATTGGGTTTTTAAAAATAGCGGTCACCCCTCGGCAGTGGGCGGCATGCGCTCCGAGTATATTTGTGGCCTGAAAAAGCTTCTCACAAAAAATGCATTCACCGTTAGGAGCGGGCTTAAAACTGTCTGTACAGCCAATTAATAAGGAAACCCAAAATTAAGCAGAGAAGCTTGGCCTTATAACTTGTTAGAGTTATGTACATATATATGTACATATACATATATATCCATGTCAGTGTATATTATGATCATGCATACATGTTTATTGTTGAATTTGGCTATTACCAATCGAGGCAAATCGATTTTTTTTTTAATTTGCTTATATCGCTAGTGTAGATTGCAACTGCAATTACATTTTTTTTTAGATTCAGATGCATTCAACGGAAAGCTTAAATATTACTCCACATTTGTGGTTATTTTTCTTGCTACATACCTATTGTGTTGCCGCAATTGTAAAGTATTATGTTACGTACATACATACATACATACGTGTTATGTTAGCTAAGTGCATTTTTATCTACTATGTATGATGTTATTTAGATAGCTCTGTAATATTCATTCTAGATACATATTCTTTCGAAAAGCAAAATCTAACGTTGGCAAGAATTAAGTACATATGTTGGTACATACATATCTACATTAGATGCGTTTTTTTTTTAGATATTTCCTCCGGCACCGGAATATGAAAATAGAGTGTTTTAGAGCAAGTAAACTGAAAAAAAAGTTGACTTTTCCAAAAAGCTGGATGGAGCTACACCGAAAACCGCGCAAATTCCCAGAATGTTAGGATTTTGCACAAGAAAAAAAAATTGATATTTAAGCCCAAATTACATCAGCGATGTGGCAGCGGGCAGCGACGGTTTTCGGAATCAGCTGATGCGTCTAATATGAGCAGTGACTGCCAGACCAAACACAATAGAGCGTTCGCAGTATTTGGCAGTGCCTTCTTTATATATTAGGTCTGTTTCCTTTTACCTTGGACACGTGGTGACATAAATTTACTTACCATTTTCATGTCCACTTTTTTCAATTAAAATAATCAATCTTGTTTCATTTTTTCCTCTGCTCTTTCTTCTTCTTTGTTTTGCATCCCGCCGGCAATATTTGCTAGTGGAAATTAATTAAGTAAAAATTAAATTCTCTCCCGCTTGCTGGCATCAAAGTACGGAAACACAAAATTAGTAAAAAATATGTTACATTGGATAGTACGGAAACAGACGTAAGTTCACATCAACACTTTGAAGTTGGCTGCGATTCAAGGCAGCGGCAGCGAATTTAGAATTTGGGCTAAACGGAGCGGTGCTGCCAGCTGCCTCTGCTGTATTGTGTGCCGCTTCATTACAAACCGTAGTTTCTAAAAATCAGCTGATTTCGAAAAACAGTCGCTGCCACAGCCACAGCGCTATTGTAATTCCGGCTTTACTCATACGTAGAATTAACCGCTAAAGCGAATGGCGTTTTTTGTTTTTGGTACACTACCCAGGGAAGGTAATATCATGGCCTAAAGTGATAATTTTCTTTTTTTCTCATGAAAAATGCTGGTTGGGAATGTACATAATTTGTGTTTTGGAAGCAAGGTCCTGTAAAAAAAACTTTTTTGCGTTTTGACTGGTTACGTTACACTTTGCATCGTCGAGTCATTTCATTGCGACTTAGAGAGAGATGCAAGTAACTTTTTCGCCAACTTGGAATGTTGACTGTTAAATTGAGTAGTCCATTTTCAAGAGTGGCTATGTGAAATTTTTTCTTTATTGAGTTTTTGATGGATTGTGTACCAGTATTTAAAGGTGTATAAGGTCCATTAAGAGTTTATTGCAAATTGCTTCCGTTTTTTGGAACAAATGGCAATAAATACGAATACAATTTCAAAAGTCTCTATGATTTTATATGTACATACATACATACACATTCAAAATACTTTTTCTGTTTTTTTTTTTCTAATTTGTGGCTTAATATGAAAAATTAACATAGTAGACTACTCAATTGATTTATTCGCTATATTCTCTATATTTAGCTGTGAAAATGAGTCACGGACGAGCAATATTTTTAAAATTTTTCTTGTGATAGTACTTAAAACTTGGTTTAGGTATGCCAAAAGACAAAAGAACTTCGGGGAAAGCCAAAAGAATTTTAATAGAAAACAATGTACATATCCCCATTTCTTAAATAAAAAGGGTTTAAAGCATTTAAATTTATATCTTATTTATTATAAAGGCATAACTATTTTAAGAGAAAATAAATATTGCCATACAGCGAATTTCCGAGTCATAATGCTTATATTTAAAGGTCAAAAAGCCGCAATTCAAATGTACAAAATATGCTACGGAAATAATTTTTATTTGTTTGGAAATTTAGCAAACATGCATGTATGTGCCTTAGAAAATTGGCTATATGCGCAAAATATATACATATGATCAATCTTTTTTTTAATTAAATAACGATTTCTCACAAATTCCTTTGTTAAAGTGTTGTGCATATGTTTCACCCATTTATTTCTTACTTTACGCCAAATTTTCTATTCAATAAGCTTAGCTTACCGGAAAGTGTCGGGAGTTAAATAGAAAATAGCTACATACATATGGATGTACGAGTATGCATATGTGCAAAATTCTTTATTGCAAGGACTCTGACGAGAAAATCGTAGCAATCCAAGTGCCTCTAACAGAAAAATAACGTATATAGCCGACATAAAAGTCAGTATATGTATTGCACATTTGAAATTGAAACTATTATTTTCTAGTTAACAATCCCGCAGGCAACATAAATGTGGAATGAAGTGAAGGGTAGGATCAGGGGAATGCATGAAGGCGGGATGAGAAGCCGTCACCGTGACACCATATCCAATTTTTTTAAGTCTTCTGGAGTATGCAATTTATAGACGGACCGACCCAGTGTACCTATTAATGACATGCGAACTAAGCGTCGAATTCGCCAATTAGTTACACAGGACATGCAACCAAATTAAATTAAATACTTAATATTAGCAGACAGCGTTTGCAACAAATTCTGACCAAGGACTTGCAGCTTCAACTTCGTTTAAATAAGCGCTACAAAAACTATGCGTCTTCTTACCGAGCCGATTGTATGCAAAATCATTTATAGAATTACTGTATGGTGAGCTGATTCCATTTGAAGAAGCTTAACATGGTCACAATTGGCTTTTTCAGCAGGATAATGCGCCGATTGATGTGCAGGCAAAGACAACGAAAACTTTTTTGTGTAAATATGTAAATATATTTAATGCCAGCCTTAAGTGCAGACCTTAACCTAATAGAGCATCTTTACGTATACTTTCTGCCAAAGGTTTTTCTGTAACAAACCAATATGATACTGAGGAAGGAACGGAAAGAATTCATTGCCACATAATGGGAAAAAATTAGCGCTGACTACAACTGGTAGAAGACAATAGAGGCAGCACTATTTCATATTAATTTAATACATATTTTTCTTTAATTTAAATACAGTGATATATGTAATTTAAATAAAGTGATATATGAATATGTTGCACATTTTCTATTTTTTTTTTTTAATTTTTCTAATTAAAATGTAGTTAGGAAAGAAATTTGTATTTAAATAGTTAACTAGTATAAAAATAATAAAACATAAAGGCAAGCGTAAGTTTTTTTAATAAAAATAAAAAATAACCTATAAACTGTGCACTTATAGTCTTTTTTCTAAGGTAGTATATACATATGTATATACACCAAAAATTTCTGTTTTTTTTTAAATTATAAGTTAGTAAACCTCATTGCTTATTGAGTAACGCAAAACGGCGAGTTATTTTGTAAAATTATGTACTTACAAAACGTATCATTTTTTATTTTTGAAATCCCAAATAACTTTTAGTTCAACAATTTGATTTTCATAAACACAAACGATTTAAGATCAGAGATTAAACCGCAAACCCCATCGAACGACACAAACACGTAACACTCTCGATCTATGCTTAATAGTGCAGTTTTTTTTTGACGATTTTAATATATGAATGTAAGTATTTGTTGCAGTTTAAAGTTGGTTGAACCTCCTAGAATCGCGGCTAGGACTGTTAACGAACTGTGCTATGCAGCGAAAAGTGCATTGAATATATACCAACGAAACTCAAACTGAGCAACACCAAACACCACAACAAATATGCAGCTATAAGAGGCGGTTTACCTATGTACATACATACATACATATGTACATTTTGCAAACAATATCAGTTAAGCTTAGCAAAAGTGTACCGTAACAATAGTAACAAAAATATTTAAAACAACAACTACAAACAAGCATACAAACAATGGCAGAAAGGCGGTAACAAAACCAAACTGTAACAGCATCAACATTTCTGTGCAGAACAACTCGCACAACAACAACAAACTTAATTACAAAAGACCACCGCCACATCAGCGTTACATACAATTATGCACGTTTGCATAAGCACAAAATAATCAAATTACTTTTGGGTTAGCAGCATGATATCTATGTATGTATGTATTTTGGTTTTGAAGGAGCCGAAGAACCAGAAACCGATCGATCAAGCGACAATAGTATCTAATAATAATAATGAACCGGTTGCATATATATGTACATATATACATGCATTAATATGTATATATGTATGTATGTACATAGTTTGTCAAGTGCAACGCGGAGGTAGATATCAAATAAAATTTCGCAACATTTATACCTGGGCAACAAGCAATTATTATCAGCAACATGTTGCTACTCCATTAATTTGGCACCCAAAGCCACAACAGAAATTACTAGACTATAAATATGTATGTAGGTGCATAGGTACATAAATGTTTTCATTTTATTTACCTTACCAACAACATATGCATGTGCATTCATTAATACATACAAACATACTATGTAGTAGATAATAATATAATAAATTTTTTTATAAACCTTAAAGTTTGACTAAAAAACTGCAAGTAATTTGTTTTCTATATCTACATATATGTATGTAAATGTGTATGGCGTACGTTTTTGTTGAACGCCACTCAACGGTTTGTTATGAAACGCTGCGGATCAGCGAACGAACGACCTTGCTACAATTGTGCTATTTGCAGGCGTATTTCGTATTTTAATATCGTTATGTGCCTGGCATTCCAGCGTTGAAAGAATGTTTTTTGTTTGTCTATGCACAATATCTAACTAACATAATGGAAACAGAAATATTTATACTACCTATGTGCTGTATGTACTATTAGACTGCAGCGATTTGTATGAATTACGATTACTCTAATTTTTCTGTTAAAAAAATTTGTCTGCTTCTAAAATGGATCTCAATATTCCGTAATTAGGTATTTATGGACTAGATCGGATTCTTCAAAATCTTAAAAATCGACAAGAAAATGCCAATATGCACATCAAAATTACATGCTGATTTCAAATACATATAAGATCAGAATATATCGACGGCTGAGAATAAGATCGCCCTATTTCAAAAATTGTTTCAAAAACGCCCTATTCCAAAAATTGTTTGAACAACGTCCTATTTCAGATTTTGCTTCAAAAATGTCCTATTTCAGAATTTGTTTCAATAACGTCCTATTTCAAACAGTTATTCAAAAACGCCCTATTTCAGAGAAATATATATGGAATTTTCTCTGAAATAGGGCGTTTTTGAAGCAAAATCTGAAATAGGACGTTATTGAAACAATTTTTCAAATAGGGCGTTTTTGAAACAATTTTTGAAATAGAGTGATCTTATTCTCAGGCGTCGATATAGGATATGTTCAGAAACGCAGCATAAAACGCAACACCGGCAGTACATATTTGATGAAAAATTTACGTTTATGAACACTCTGCTTGTACTACAAAAGCAGATTGCTCTTCAAATTTAGTTTCTGAACAAAGCCTGATCCCTTATTAACGCACTTATCTTAAAATTTATTACAATATATTTTAAAATTAGAATTTATGTAACGATATAGGAAAACTACATATCGTCGTACCATGCGAAAACTAGCACATTTAAAATTTTTGTCGAAATCTGGCAATTAAAAAATTCTGTACGAAAAGTAGGTAGCACATTTCACTTTTGGCTGACGAAAGGTACCTATAATTATATACTGTTTTTATATTAAAATTGTTGTTTTTAAACGAAATTTCTACTTTTCGTCAGCCAAAAGTTGAAAGTGCTTGTATTCGCCAGCCACAAAAAATCGTATGCTAGTTTTGGTATGGTACGACGATGATATGTAGAATGCCCTTATATTTTTTAGGCAAAAATCATGGTATCCAGTATTGACGATTTTCTCTGACAACATTTTGTTTGCGATAAGCGCTACAAATATAAAATTCAGAATATTTATTAACCTCAATTACTTTTTTCGAAGACTTATGATGTTTGATTTGTTTTTCTTCCAATCGTACGCTATGGCGTATGAGTAATGTTGTTCACTGATGAGGTTTCTCAGAGCTGAGAATTTTTTTGTTGCAAACCAATCTCCAATTTTTAATTGGCATGTGGATTTAATATTTGAATTTGAAAAATCGGTTCGTGGAATTAGGCGTGTTTGGTATGTATCGACTCATATCGACGCTTCCAAACAAAACTGTACTAAGTCTGAAAACTGTGTTTTGCAGGAGAAGCTCTCAAAGTTTAAACTCGATATGAAACTTCGGTTGTATGCTAAGTATATTTTCACTTATAACCAGGGACTGTAACGGTTATGAGTTATATCCAAAAAGTTGATTTTTAATCATTATTTGCTGAGTTTTATTTTCTGCTCACAAAATAAAAGTTATTTCTTGAGTTTTATTTTTCCATCAGAAAATAAAAGTTATTTTTTGAGTTTTATTTTTCGAGCAGAAAATAAAAGTTATTTTTTGAGTTTTATTTTTCCCTCAGAAAATAAAAGTTATTTTTTAAGTTTTATTTTTCGATCAGAAAATAAAAGTTATTTTTTTTGAGTTTTATTTTGCGATACGAAAATAAAAGTTATTTTTTCAAAAATCCGATCTGGTTCATAAAAATTAATTTCTGGAACATTGAGATTGGGTTTAGACTTAACGCCCTAGAAAAAATGTTTAATTAAAAAAATTAGGGAAATCATAATTTGGACGGCCCTATAGAGGTTAATAAATCGTCCCGGTCTAATACATATATGCATACATATATATGTATGTAGAAGTATTTGCTTAGTACGATTGATTTGTACACTATTAATTGATTACTGCAATTTTGCGGTTTTGCAAAGCAGTTTACTACTACCTACATATCTAAGCTTATTGAAAGCGAAAGCTCATTCGAAACAAAAGGTGTGTTATTTATAAAAAATTCCAATCTTTTCAAATTAATAGCCCTACATGCATACATACATATCTATATACATATATATAAATAAGTGAAACAAAAGTAATTTGGCTTTTGTTGTCGCTATGGCTTAATGGGTAGAGTGCTCGCCTGCAAGCCAGAGGTCCCAAGTTCAAATTTAGACAGAGCGCCACCCACCAAAATGAAATCAACTACTTTTCTAGTAGATAAATTAAACCTCAAACCTGGGGTTTTTAAAAAATAGCGACTACACATCGCAGTGGACGGCACACCCTCCGAGTGTAAATATTTCTGTCATGGAAAACCCTCTCACGAAAATGCCCTCGCCATTCGATAGAGTAGCAGCACTGAGCCGTACATCACTATATGTACGTAAGTTCGGAATCCTGAAAAAATTGTAGACTTATCCGAATGCGTTTCTTTGTGTGTGTATTTGAAAATCCCAATAATTGTTGTTTAATTAATAAGAAACTTAATTAATTTTAATTTTGGTGTTAGCCTGTGCTGCTGGCTTATTTATAAAATAAATTAAGTCTTATTATATGTACTTGTTATTGTATTTTTACCGGAAACACGCGCTTTTAATAAATAGACACACAAAAGTTGAATGTAAAGCTGAACAATGTAAATAGCCTTTAAGTAGAATTTATGCGTATCATGGTGAAATAACATGATACCATGATGCGTATGACAAATTGTGACTTTTACAAATTAAATATAATCAAATATACATACACATGTACATATGTACATAAATTTTGGTCAATAAAGAAAAATGCAAATGTTATATTTTGAAATTACAAACAATAACATAAGAACATTTTTATAATGTAAATATGTACAAAAGGTTAAAATGTGATTGTTGCAAGTGATTCCGTCGAAGCGCGTAATAGTTCGTTTCCCAATGAAAGTCCATGTACATACATAACTACAAACATGCATATATTTCAATTAGTGCAAATAATTTGTTCGGCATAATGTTCTCGCTCGAAGAAAGTGATTTTATGTGTTGAGACGTACTGCAGCATTGAAAGAGATTTACAAGAGGAAGATATATGCATACAGATAAAAATTATTCGACTATTTAATCTACGTACTACGTACATATTCAAAAGTGAGTTACAATTCCGAGGCGCACTATCGACTGGAGGCATTGTACATGTGGGAGTGTTAAAAAATAATTAAAATCTACATAAAATGCCCAACGAGTTGTATTTGTATAATATGTACCTGTATTTGGACGCTGGAATAAGCACATGGTGCTGTAAAATCTCTGTCTTTGAGAGGTACATATACTCAGTGAAATTCAAAGCGATGATCGATCACATACTGTTGAATGCATTAGAAAATAAAATATGCTACACTAGTTCAAAAAGCATTTTCTAAAGAATCAAATAACCTACATAAACATAAAGTGGCGCTCACATATGTAAATAGCATACAAAGAGCGAGTTTTACCAAATTGTCTCTTGCTAAATTAGTTTCAGTTAATTTAAAAAAATGGAATAAAAACAAAGGGCACGATCAAAAAATCCACAGACAGGAAATGTGTCTAATAAAGATAGTTCTGGCACGTTGAGCATGATGATGCTAATAATTCTGAAAAATCAGTTCAGATCATGAAAATTTTCAGTACATGGAGAAAACTGTCATAATATAGTTTTCTCAATATATATCGACATTCCTGTCTGATCCGTAAACTATGGATGTCATATTCATATTTTTTTATATCCCAGCCAGCAAGGTACCGTACATTTTACGAACATTGCGATTTACGAGCTATTCTCGAATAAGAATACAATAACAAAAGAAACTTTTTTCTATCATGTCAAAAAAAAAAAGAAAACGAAAAATTTCAAACTCAATATTTTAAAAGTAAGTATGTATGTTTGTAAAATTTCTACATTTACGATAAAAAAACGGACGTAAAAAGATTCATATACGAGTGCTTTTTCGATACATTTATGACACTCGTAGGCACTGAACATTTTAAAGCGAAACAGTATTCGTAGGCGAATCGTAAACGGATATCATAAACGATATTTTATTAGAGTTTTCTTCGAGAAAACATCCGTTTACGAGCTCGTTTACGATGATTTTGCTGGCTGGGATATTACAAATTTTATTTGTATATGACAGCCATTATATACATACTTTCATAGTGAGTGTTTCAAATCCGTTGAAACAATTTGAACTTTGTTTGTGATACATTATAAAGTACATGTGTAAATTGCGCAGAACATAATGCAGCATGCCACCAAAATTTAACTTAATTGAGTCAATAATCGTCGTTTTCGAACGAACTGTAGGTAAAATAAAAATGTCAGAAATACATGTGTACATTTACTTTTATAACGTCACATTTCAAAATTCAAGATTTTTTCAGGAGTGTTATACCACATAATAAATAGCAATAGTCCTTACCCTTAAGCGCTGAAATGCCATGGTGTTAAAATGAATTCTTTTTCATAATATATTTACTGTTTCCTGACTACTATATTTCCTGACTGTATAAAAAGAGAGTCCCTTTCTTAGGGTTGCTAGATGGTTAAGATATCCCAGAAAAATTATTCGGCATAAAATTTCAGTAGGAGTCTCTTCAGAAAAAATCTTTGTAAAATGAACCTAAATGAACACAGAAGCGAAAAACTTTTATTCCTCGGAATGTTAAATGTGTTTTATTTCCGGTTCTACTGAATCGATCGAAATACTTCTTTTACAAAAGATTAAAGTTTTTTGACGACGTTTAACACGCCGGCAAACAAAGTGACAGTCAAGTGGTATAAACTAAGTACTGGGTGGAAGTGACCCCAATGGCGCACATAGGGTCAGTACAATTATAAAGTAGATACGCTCGTCTTAAGCCAAAGAGATTGGTGTATCTAACTTAGGGATTGGACCATAAATACCGATGATATGAAAAAAAAGTAATTTAAGTGACATCTAGCGGCTTCCAAAAAAAAAATTACAAAAAAAAATTTTCCAGACATGTTTTCGAAAACGGCAATCTTTTTTTTGCGCGATACGCCCTAATGTACATGTATGTAAATTACCATGTCAACAAAACCGTAAAAACCCAGTAGAACAGGAGGGAGAATGAGGGTTATGGAGATGTTCATTACATAAACTTCATTTCTCTTGCTTAGAACTATTCTGAAAGGTAACAGACAATGCGACACTATTTTCCACCCTGTTTTGAAATAAACTCAATTCTTATTTAGCGTCCTATACGATTCCTTCGAAACGGTTTAATACCGCAGCAATATGGATGCTGTGCGTGAAATTATTTTTTCAGATCGGGATATGACCTACATATCGTCGTTGAAGATGCATTTTTGCGTAAGAGGTATTTTCATTTTCGCGTAGCGGACATTGGATGAACTTTACAGGAGAGCATAAAAACTATTTCGTTTCAAAACCGTTACTTATTTCTGCGTACAAACTCAAATTTAAATAGTTACGTAGATCAGTTTGTTAGCCATAACATCAACTTAGTGTAAAAAAAGAAACAAATTGAATTATTAGGACTCTTTTTTTTCATGTGCGGTTGTGCAATTTTTATTTGGCACAAAAATCACGCACAATCGGTTATGAAATGGCAAAATGTTCAATATAATTCTTATTTTAGCATTTTATAAAGAAAAAAAGTTACAAAACTTGTACATATGTATATTACATTTTAAACTAAAATTCATATTTTTAATTAAGAAAACGTAAGTTTGTTTACACATAGGTGGAGAACTCTTAAGGTAAATGTGGTAAATTGTCATAAAAGCTATGACAATCGGACGGCATCACTCTTTTAAGTTCTTGTAAATGTTGATATTTACGTTTTGTAATATTGAGGTGACCTTTGTGGATTGGATTAGGAATATCCGTGTCTATCTGGTTTATAACCTGACTTGAATGTCTTATAAATTTTCGCATAAGAATCATGGCCTACAAAAAACATGTTTTTATCGCAATGTAATACATTAATTTTTATACACAGCTGTAATAGTACACAGATTTAAATATTTTTATGAAATTTCGTATATAGGTTCCTATCCAGACTGGGACGGTTGAAAATGGGCGAAATCGGACCACTACCACGCCCACTTTTATATATGATTATTACAAAGGGGCCCAATAAAAACATTTTGAGCGCCAATTATAAAGATAATTCAATGAAATTTTGTGGCACAAGTACCACGATAGATAGAAAACAGAAATATTTTGGAAAATGGGCGTAGCACCGCCTCTTATTATACAAAGGACTCTACGAGATTTCGGAGCCCATAACTCGACAAATAATTGAGATATTATGACGAAAATTGGTGGACTTATATCTACCACTTGCGGTAGTATATGTGCAAATTTTAGCGAAATCAGTTTATAACCACGCCTACTTTTTAATCAAAATTTTTCTCGAATGCCCTTCAGAAATTTGTAACGTGACATCTCTGTAACTAAAAGTCATGAAGGGATGAAATTTTATAATAACAAGAATATTTATACGTTTAGTCGGATTATTGATACGAATTTTCAAAATGGGCGTGGCTGCGCCCACTTTATGCGGCACGGCCTTTTTTAAATTGCACCGTGTATCTAGCAAACGTAAAAAAAAAACTATGAAAGCTTATAATATTTGGCTCCACTCGAACTAAGGCTTCCTTTCTTGTTTTGTTTTTTAATTTTTGATAACTTTAGTCATAATTTGGTTGGGAAAATTGTAAAGATTGTAGCAAAAAAACGTAGCTTACCAATTAGCAACTTCATTAATTTGTTTAAAATAATACCTGCTTGATATTTACCTGACATTATTTGTTGAAATAAGTTAACTTTTGCTCCCTTTCATAAAAATTCGCCATTTAATTTATTTATCTAATAACATATAACTTCGCTTATATGAATGAACTGAAATCATACGCGGTAATGCTGCCAAATTTTAACAATACCCTTCATACGCGATTATGCAATTTACTGTTATTATGCGTTTTTGTTGTTAGAATTGCAATGTTTTGGTATGGATCGATAGAGGTGAGCGTCAGGAACTCAGGGTTGGAAAATCTCATTTTTGGCAAAAATGTCCCTTACTCGAAAATGAAAATACCTCTTACGCAAAAATGCATCTTCAACGACGATATGTGAGATAGAGGCATTGCAGCGAAGTATGTCAGGAAACTTTTCAGTCGTTGGGGTGGATCTCCTTCCCCACTAATTTTTTACGCTATTTCCATTTTAATTGGGAAATTAGGTCAATTGCGATGTATATTGGAACAATTTTCCGTCCGTTGAGACAAACGGCAAAACTGACAAGGTATGACGGAAAATAGTTGCAATATACATCGTATTCCTATCCTGTCGGAAAAACCAACAAAAAATAGAATTAGATCAATTACTTTATTTCAAAAATTTTCTTTGACTTTATTTTGATTTTGTAAGAGTATGGGAAATAGTCTCAGATATACCTTATAAAGGCAAGAGCTACACAGCTCTTCTTCTGGGAATATTCATATGCGCCTATGTATAATATATAGTATATATCTATGTATCAGAGCTGGAAAAAACCAAGTATGTACCAGTACAATTACCATTACCAGTATTCAGTAATTGAAAAGCCCAATTACCAAGTATAAGTATATTATACTGGTACTTGATACCCAGTACGTACATTTTTCAATTCTTTTGCAATTCTTTTCCAATTACTTTCAATTCTTTTTCAGTTGATTTTCAATTACTTTCAATTCTTTTTCAGTTGTTTTTTCAATTCTTTAATTTTTTTTTATTTCATTGTAAATATAAGATAACAGTTTAATAACAAGAAAATATTAAAACCAGTTCATACAATTTTTCGCTCAACTGAAGCTGATGAGACTAGTGGTGTCTTTGTTCGTATCTCCACGTCCAAGATTATGGGATATTTTTTTAAACTTGGTAATGACATCTCAGGATCTCGTATATATTCTCTCCCAATTCGATGTGTGTTCCTTAACATTTTTCCTACAAATTGCGTGGACCTACAGTTTTTATACCGGCTCCGAACGGCGAATGCATTTTTTCATAGCAGAAATACACTCGGAGGGTATGCCGCCCACTGCCGAGAGGTGACCGCTATTTACAAAAACCCAATAATTGGGAATTTAATTAATTAGAAACATTTTTTTTGTGTTTCTCCGGACTGCGGTTACAACCCCAACGTAGTAACGTAGGCGAGCACTCTACCCACTGCACCACAGCGGCCCATAACATGTACGCACAACATAACACCCACCTTAATGTACGTCTGTATGTATGTATATTTAATAAAGAGTTCTTATAAGAGAATTTTCCTGCTTTTAGTGGCTGTAATATTTAGTATCCGATGTATCTTATGTAGAGGATAGAAGAAAATACAATAGTTAAAATAAATTCATTGATTAAACTCCATGTAATTGAAAAGAATTGGTGGTAATTGGTGGTAATTGAAAGTAATTGGTGAAAGAATTGAAAAAGTTGTACTTAATTACCAATTACCAGTATAAAGTAATTGTACTTGATACTTGAATTTTTTAATTATCAAGTAATGGTACTTGGACCAAGTACAAGTACCAAGTATATTCAGTACTTCACAGCTCTGCTATGTATGTAATTATGTACATATATTTATGTATGTTCGTTTGTATAATTTTTCTCATATTCACTAATTTATAAACCTCTGTACCTATGTATTCCAGTTGCATGCAACACATGCGATACAATATGCAAATAGGGCTTTTTACATTCAATTAAACATTTTGAAGCTAACCCCAGGGTTATAAAACCCATAGCTTGCTTGCAAATTTAATATTACTAATTGCAAATCGGTTGGCATATAGAGGGTAACTGACAGGGGCAGAGGTACAGATGGAAAGGTGGAATATGGTCAGTTGTAATATTTTAATATTCGATGTATGTATGTATGTGTTTGCGCTCATTTACCGATGTCGTACAATAATCGCCGCAAAATAAGACAGTTCAGACGCATGATTTAGTTCAATCTTACATTACACGAGACAATTTTTTAGATACACCAATATGGCACAAATAGAACATAATATGATACAACAATTTTTGCATTATATACCTATGTATGTACAAATATGCAAATATACATATACGAATGTAAAGACTATCGTCGATGCGCTCACAAAAACAGTTATGTGTTTTTCAGTAACTTTTAAGGAGAGCAAAAAAAGAACTGACTCCTTGTGACCACAGTCAAAATTTTAATTCAGAGAGAATTGTAATTAAATGATATTATGATACGAGTTTAAGATTTTCTTCGTTTTAAAGCACATATCTGTTTTCAAACCATTTACATAGAATTTGTTTATAGTATGCCGCAAGTCCCAGAAAGCTCACCATTGCACTATAGGTCAAATGACCACTTTTTCTGTGCGAAACTAATTAATCCAACAAAATCATGGTATTCAAATTCAAACTTGTAAGCATTTCAAAAGTAAAAGTAATTCTGTTAAAAAAATGGAAATTAACCCACTAAAGCCCAAAAATCCATATTAAAGCTTTTGGAACCATTAATCCAAACATGAAATTCATTCGTTTATTTTAATTATAGTAAAACATTTAGTACTTGATTAAATCTAATTCATCTTGTAAATTTAAATCATAACGAGACTCTTCACATTCATTAATTTCATCGTGTTCGTTGCCAAGCTGAAATTCCTCTATCGTTTCGCAGCTATATAATAGATCAATTACTTCAGATGGAAGTGTCGAACGCTTCCGTTTTTGTAAGCGTCTCTCTAAAAATGTTGTAGAAATTAATGGATCTGATGTATCCATGGCTCTATTAAATACGTCGAACAGCTTATTGGTGCGGTTGTTTCTGCGAGCCAAGGTAAATTCATTCATATGGTAATGGTACGTGAACAGTTGACTTCTTCTTCTTCTCGTTTTTAACTCGCTGTGTACAGAAGAATACAGGAGAATGTCAAACAGAGAAAAATTTGACTTTGAGTTTGACATTTTGCTGGACAAAAACTTAAAGCGAATCGAGGCGAATATTGCCGAATTCGCCCTGCCATTACCATAATGAATTTGCCTTGCTGCGAGCGTGATGCAATCTATCGGATTTGTATATTTTATGTCGCGATTCAGCAGCTTGGCCAGGGTCTCATTTGCATCTATACTCTGAGCTCGACATTTCAATTTTGCGGCAGTAATATTGCTATAGTGCGGATATATATCGCAGTTTCTTAATTTGTTTTCTTGTCGTATTGCATTGTACTGCTCTTTCGTAAAATTATTTTCTTTTCTTTTTCCAAATTCTGATTTTTCGCTGAATGGCAGACATGGACGACCAATAATTGGAGTTGCTTTTTTTTGAAGTCGCACCTATCACAATGTTCAATTCTGAATTTAGCCACGCATCGTTCATGAAGATATCTAGTCTCCTGTGGCATTTGTTCCACTTTTGAGCTAATTTTACGGAAAAAAATGTAATGTTTGTTTATTTTTTTTTCTCTACTTCATTCGAAATTGTATTGTCTTTCATTTTACCAACAATGTGTTTCTAAACGGCATCAAATTGTCCTTCTTTTTGCCATATTTCAAACAATTCTAATTTTTTTTATACCAAGGTTAACTAAAGAAAAGAGCCATTAAACGTAAATCGCAAGAAATCGCAATTTAAAATAAATTGCAAATGACACATTA
Source organism: Urophora cardui (assembly GCA_960531455.1). NCBI lineage: Eukaryota > Metazoa > Arthropoda > Insecta > Diptera > Tephritidae > Urophora > Urophora cardui. Next base: position 13,096,920 of record OY482672.1, on the reverse strand, counting down.
TCTATTAATTAATCTAATTATGAAATTTGAAAGAGGTCAAATGGGGTCAAAATTTTATAGAGCTTACAGAAAGTCAAAGTTAGAGATAAATCGCACCGTTTTAAGGTTATGCAGACTAATAACTTATTTACAAGCATAGCGACATATATAAAAAGCCTTTTAACTAAAATTATTTGTACTTACTTGTATCTTTATTTTCCATTTTAAATAAATCAATTATTGTTAACTTAATTCAAGAAACACGAACTTAAAATTTACCGAACACTACTGAACTTGCAAGCCAATTTGTATTGGTTGACTTTGACGCACAGCTGTGCACGCAGAGCTGTGTAACGCTGCTTTATATTTAGCATAAACAAAATGAACGTGGCTTTTTATTGAAGTAATTCCAACTAAAAAATTACAAAAAATTATTTATAACGGCACTTTAATTTTATCACTTTTGCACAGCAAAAGCTGCCATTTGACCTATAGTGAATTGTTCCAATTATGTAATAAAAATTGATAAGAAGCATATTTTCGGTTTCTTTTAATATAAATAAAGGTAAAGCAGTTTGTGTACGCGTATTTTGAACAAATCATAAGCTGATAACTTCTAAACCAAAAGAAATATGAAAAACTGCAAATGCAGAAATGTGCACAATAGATAGTGTGAATAAAATATGCAATAAAAAATATTCTTAAAAAAATGCACATAAACCCTTTTGTGAGCGCAGCGACATTATGTATGTAAATACACATTTACATACTGTCTTCAAAAGAAGCACAGCTGAAAATTTTTCGATTTTCAGAAAGCGCAAAAATAACTGCTTTTACAGTTCAGGGCCACTCAAGCAACCTAGGAGACCTTAATGTTTTTTCAACATTTTGCAATGATAAGTATCACACAATATTTTTTTGATATTAGTAGGCAGTTTAGCAACTAACAAGTGCCATAAATTAAGTCTAAATTGTGAACTTTTGACTTGTGTCTCTGTTGAGGACAGTGTGCTGCGATATATGTATGTATGTATCTATAGAATAGTTAATATAAATTTATTCCATGATCGCGACGCCCAAATGACCGCTACTGGCACACGATTCATCCACAATTGAAGTATGTCAACGTGTAGAGATTGTAGGTTATTGTTAGAAAATTGAGAAAACAAAATTAAATTCCATCAACTTAATATGGCGTGCGTCGTAGTTAATTCAGTATGAATTGCGCGCGCGGCAAAAGAAGCCATGCAAATACTAAAGTACTGTACTAGTTAATCATAAAAATAAATAAATTAAAATTAAAAATTCGGTATAGTAGTTTCAAAACGCGGATAACTAGAGTTTTCCACTTCGTCGCATCCGTTTTCCTATGGAGGCGGTATTATTGCTGAACATTTGCAGTTAACATAGTTATATATGGGTGTGTAGTAAGGTGGAGTGAAACTTTTTTTTTGGAAATTCAATTTGTTCCAAAGCTAGAACGGAACCTTTCTAGCCCAGTAATAAGCCTGTAAAATTTTATCGACCTACTCGCATGTTTAGAGGTGCCCCCAGCCCCACAAAGTTGAAAAAATAGCACGATCTGGTACAAATATGAAACTTTGAAAATTATAAAATAACAAGTAAGGAAGCCTAAGTTCGAGTGGAATCGAACATTAGATACTCAGCTGTATGTTTTCATTGTTTGTTTGCGTTTGATGGATTTTATATAAAGCGGGTGCTGCATAAAGTGGGCGTAGCCACGCCCATTTTCAAAATTTTTATCAGTCATCCAACTAAGCATATGAATATTATTCTTTATGCAAAATTTCATTCCTTTATGACTTCCAGTTACAAAGATGTCACGTTACAAATTTCCAAAGCGTGTTCCAGAAATATCTTTGTTAAAAAGTAGGCGTGGTCATAAACCGATTTCAATAAATTTTTGCGTGTCTATTAACACAAGTTATAAAAGTGTATAAACCAAGTTTCGTCATAATATCTCATATTTGTCGAGTTAAAGGCTAAGAAATCTCGTATATTATCCCTTTGTCCAAAAGGAGGCGGTGCCACGCCCATTTTCCAAAATTTTTCTATTTTTTGTTTCCGGTCTATTGTAGAAATCATACCACAAAATTTCAATAAATTATCTTTACATTTGACAAAGATATCGCTTAAAATGTTTTTATTAGGCCACTTTATGATACCCATATATAAAAGTGGGCGTGGTCGTCAACCGATTTCGCTAAAATTTTCAACATGTATTACCACAAGTAATAAAAGTGTACACACCAAGAATCGTCATTATATATCAATTATTTGTCGAGTTATGGGCTCCGAAATCTCGTATATTCCTGCTTCTAAAAGGAGGCGGTGCCACGCCCATTTTCCAAAATTTTTATATTTTTTGTTTTATGTCCATAGTTGGACACCTTCCATAAAATTTCAATGATATATATATATATTTGACAGAGATATCGCTTAAAATGTTTTTATTAGGCCACTTTATAATACACATATATAAAAGTGGGCGTGGTCGTCAACCGATTTAGAAAATTTTTTGTCGAAACATTTGCCTAAGTAAGTATATCACGCGTACCGAATTTCATCGATATATCTTTAACGGTTTCTGAGTTATAACTCATAAAACTTGCAATGTTTGCCCCTTAATAAGTGGGCGTGGCACCGCCCATTTTCCAAAATTTTTGTGTTTTTTGTTTTATGTCCATAGTTGTACCCATGCGACAAAATTTCAATGATATATCTTTATATTTGACAGAGATATGGCCTAAAATGTTTTTATTAGGTCACTTTATAATACCCATATATAAAAGTGGGCGTGGCCGTCAACCGATTTTAACTATTTTCCGTACGAACGTTTGCCTAAGTAAGTATATCACGCGTACCAAATTTGATCGATATATCTTCAATGGTTTCTGAGTTATGACATATAAAACTTTCAAGGTTTGACCCTTAATAAGTGGGCGTGGCACCGCCCATTTTCCAAAATTTCATAAAATTTCTTCCTAGGGGCCTGAGCTCAACACGTGGGTAAAATTTCATCGCTCTAGCTATATTAGTGACTGAGATACCAAATTTCCAATTTTTTCTATATAGGAAAAGTGGGCGTGGTCATGGTCCGATTTCGCCCATTTTCAATACCAACCGTCCCAGTCTCGATACCAACTTGCATTTCAAATTTCATCGAAATATCTCAATTTTTGCACGAGTTAGAGTGTTTACAGACGGACGGACAGACGGACGGACGGACGGACATGGCTCAATCGATTTCTCTTTTCACCCTGATCATTTTGATATATATAAGTCTATATCTATCTCGATTATTTCATTCTGTTACAATCCACCGTTATGTGATTAAAACTATAATACTCTGTGTACTAGTACAGCTGAGTATAAAAAAACGAAGTATGGGGATTGATAAGGATGGTTAAGCTGAGTATTAAAGTGAATTTATTTTTTTTGGAAACAACAACAACAAAAGTTATTAAAGGTCAAAGTTTATATTGTGCATTTTTAAATTGCAATTACTTAAAAACTTCTGAACCGATTTCGAATATTTTTATACCATTCGATAGGTATGTTGATTCCCTTTAATTTGATATACATTTTATGTGGGTTCCATAGCACCCCCCTGTGTGGGTCAACCCCCCTCTTACCCCCCTTAGGTTAGGTTAGGTTAGGTTGAGGTGGCTGTCTCCGCAATTCATGAAAGCGGGGACACACTTAGGCCGAGGTGGCCCATTGTGATACCACACGAGCCCTAGCTTCCTTATCCCTGTTTACAAACCTTTCCGGAAAAATTAGATTCAAAAGTATGATAAGATTAGATGCCCGTGAAGCTAAACCAGCGCGTTTGTTTCATGAAGCGCAGAAAATCTAGTGTCCTTGCATTTTCCATCTCCGCCAGGCACTCGAAAAAGTGTTTATGGAGGAAGCGGTACCTGGATAGCGACAGTGCGGGGCAGTGGCATAGATAGTGCTCAACACTCTCTATTTCCTCCACGTCCCTACAGCTGCGGCAGAAGTCGTTTTTATATAGGCCCATGCGAGAGGCGTGAGTGCCCATAAGACAATGGCCTGTTAGAAGTCCCACCAGCGGACCTATAGAGAGCCGATTCAGATGCAGCACCGATACAGACCTAGCCTCATCCAGTCTAGGCCAGATTTGCCTAGAAATCACACAAGTTGACTCCTTGGCCCATCTAGCGTTAGCCTGTTCAATGGAGCGAGATCTCAACCAATGCTTGCATGAGTTAAGCGGGGGGCCAACCCATGCCGCAGATGTGATATCCTGCAAGCTTGTGCCTTCCCTTGCCAACTCATCTGCAATGCAGTTGCCCCGAACGTTGCTATGGCCTGGAACCCAAATGACGTTCAGGTCGCACCTTTCGGCTAGTTTGTTCAAAGACTCCCTACATTTCATTGCAACTACAGATGTAGCATTGTTACTCTGTAAGGATTTTATGGCAGCTTGGCTGTCAGAGAAGATTTTGATAGAATTTATGTCTGGCAGATCTGTCAGGCGACGAGCTGCTTCCCATATGGCTATGAGCTCAGCCTGATAGACGCTGCAGTGATCAGGTAGGCGCAAACTTACTTTCAGATGAAGCTTTTCGCAGAAAAAGCCACTTCCAACTCTATTGTTCAATTTAGAGCCGTCCGTGTAAATGTGCAGTGTATTAGGGTCGGGATCCCCTAAGTTCTTCCACTCGCTCCTCTCCGGGATTCTTGTGGAGAATTTGTTATCCCAACAAAAGGCTGGTATTGCATAGTCCAGCTTTAGAAAATTGGCAGGGACGTTACTAAGAATTTGAGCGTGCCCGAATCTGGTGTCCCTCCAGGGTTCGGTTGCATTGAGCCTTGCCGCGTTGCAGCTGGCAATGAGTTTCCCCTGTATATCCGTGGGGAGAAGAAATAGGATGGTTTCGAGAGCTTTAGTTGGGGTGGAGGGAAGGGCTCCGCTAATAAGCATGGAAGCCATTCGCTGCACTCTAGTTAATTTGCTCTTATTGGTTTCGAGTTCCAGTGCTGGCCACCATATGGTGACTGCATAGAAGAGAATAGGTCGCACTACCGCTGTGTACAGCCAATGGACGATTTGGGGGTTAAGTCCCCATTTCTTGCCTATCGCTGATTTACATGCGTAAAGTGCTAACATGGCTTTTTGGGATCGTACTTCTACGTTCCGTTTCCAGTTTAGTTTTCTGTCTAGAATAACACCAAGGTATTTAACCTCGGTAGAGAGTTTAATCTCCTTCCCATTTATGGACGGAGGTTTGAATTCAGGTATCTTATGTTTGCGGGTAAACAGAACCATTTCCGTTTTCTCAGAGCTGACACTGAGCCCGCATTTCAGAGACCAGGTTTTTACAATGTTGAGTGCATTTTGCAAAAGGTCGCTCAGCACCGGTATATGCTTGCCAGTCGCTGTCAGGGCGATGTCATCGGCGTACGCAATGACCTGGCAGCCCGTGTGCTGAAGTTTAGAGAGCAGGGTGTTCACCGTTAGGTTCCAAAGCAGAGGATACAAAACTCCACCCTGGGGTGTTCCCCTGTTGGCATACCTAGTTATCGATGAATTACCCATTTCAGAAATAATGGCTCTTCTACTAAGAAGAAGTTCGACAAACCTCACGAGAGCCTCTTCTACCTCCAAGTCCCGTAGGGCGGTCGTAACGGCTCCCGGTAGAACATTGTTGAAAGCTCCTTCTATGTCGAGAAAGATGCCCAGTGTGAATTCCTTAAAGGCTAGCCCCTTTTCTATCTTGGAAGTGATAGCGTGTAGAGCAGTCTCTACGGACTTGCCTTGGAATAAGCGTGTTAAAAAGGAGATAGAGTATTCGCACGGAGCCTGATATAGACATCCAACAATCTCTCAAGAACTTTGAGTAGAAAAGAGGTCAGGCTTATCGGCCTGAAATCCTTTGAGCTGCTGTAGGAGGCTCTGCCCCCTTTAGGAATAAAGATCACCTTCGCCTTGGTCCATTCCAGAGGAATGTATGACAGGTTGAGGCAGGCTTTATAGAAAGGAACAAGTAGAGGGGTTAGAGTATCACTTGCTGCCTGTAATTCAGCAGGAAAGATTCCATCTATTCCCGGAGATTTGAAGGGTTTGAAGGATTTAATTGCCCATTTTACCCTTGTGTTAGTAATTATGTGCTCCAAGTCATTAGATGTCCTGGGGTTAGAGTAGGTGCTATAAGGTTCCGAGGTGCACCCTGGGAAGTGTGTGGTGACCAGGGTGTTCAGAATATCAGTATTAGATGTGGCCCAGTCCCCATTTTGCATTCGGATACAGCTTGGGGGAGCTGGGTTAGTAGAGAGGACCTTTCGTAGACGATTGGCCTCAGAGATTTCTTCTATGTCACTAGCGAAGTTTTTCCATGAGTCTCTTTTAGCTCTTTGGATCGACTTCTTGAAAATTTTTAAGGCATCCTTGTAGGCTTGCCAGTTGTTTTCGCCTGTCTTACCCCCCTTACTTTTCATATATAAAATGTACATCAAATTAAAGGGAACCAAAATACCTATCGAATGGTATAAAAATATTCGAAATCGGTTCAGTATTTTTTTAAGTAATTGCAATTTAAAAAAATGCATAATATAAACTTTGACCTTTAATAACTTTTGTTGTTGTTGTTTCCAAAAAAAAAAAAAAAAAAAAAAAAAATTCACTTTAATACTCAGATTAGCCATCTTTATCAATCCTCATACTTAGTTTTTTGATTTTATAATTTTCAAAATTTCATATTTGTACCAGATCGTGCTTATTGCTTTCAACTTTGCGGGGCTGGGGACAGTTCAAAACGTCATCCTATCACGATAAAATTTTGTGGGGTTCATTAACTCGTATAAAGGCAACTTTTCATTGCTGGTACGTTCAAAAAAAGAACAAACAAAAAATCTCCATATGATTTCACTCCACCTTAGTGTGTAGGTACATGTTTTTTTTTTTTTTTTTTTTTTTTACGAGGAGGAAGCATCGAAAGCCTTTACCCCGTCAGTGTGGGACTCTAACCCGAACTAAACCTCCTACTGTCATCGTACCGAACCCCCCGGTACTACCGTCAAGCTACCGTCGGGAGGTGGGTTGAGCACTAGGCTCGCAGTCCGTAATGGTCGCGTTATTGCCCTCAGTCTGCCTTAGAAGGCTTCACCCATGTATTTTTGTGTTTTTAAAAAGTGGTCAGTGTTAAGTGGTCTGCGGAGGCCAAAGCTCCGCTCCACGCGCGATGACGGATGCAGGAGGCCTAGCTCCTGTACGTATCCGTCCATAACGGATGCAGGAGGCCGAGCTCCTGTACGTATCCGTTCCACTCTAAGTGTTCAATTTTAGGTGGTATGCGGAGGCCATAGCTCCGCACCACGCGCGATGACGGATGCAGGAGGCCTAGCTCCTGTACGTATCCGTAACGGATGCAAGAGGCCAAGCTCCTGTACGTATCCGTTCCACTCGAGGTGCTCAATGTTAGGTGGTCTGCGGGGGACAAAGCTCCGCACCACGCGCGATGACGGATGCAGGAGGCCTAGCTCCTGTACGTATCCGTAACGGATGCAGAAGGCCGAGCTCCTGTACGTATCCGTTCCACTCGAGGTGCTCAATGTTAGGTGGTCTGCGGAGGCCAAGCTTCGCACCAAGCGCGTTGACGGATGCAGGAGGCCTAGCTCCTGTACGTATCCGTAACGGATGCAAGAGGCCAAGCTCCTGTACGTATCCGTTCCACTCGAGGTGCTCAATGTTAGGTGGTCTGCGGGGGACAAAGCTCCGCACCACGCGCAATGACGGATGCAGGAGGCCTAGCTCCTGTACGTATCCGTAACGGATGTAGAAGGCCGAGCTCCTGTACGTATCCGTTCCACTCGAGGTGCTCAATGTTAGGTGGTCTGCGGAGGCCAAGCTTCGCACCAAGCGCGTTGACGGATGCAGGAGGCCTAGCTCCTGTACGTATCCGTTCCACCGTAATCGTTCCAATCGAAGTGCTCAATGTTAGATGGTCTGCGGAGGCCAAGCTCCGCACCACGCACGTAACGGATGCAGGAGGCCGAGCTCCTGTGCATATCCGTTCCACTCGAGGTGGTCATTGTTAGACGTGCCTATGATTAGAAGGACACAATTAATGTTCATTTAGTCGCCGCTTTCTCGCCGTATTCTCTCCAGGCTTCTCAGTTCATGGTGTCTGCTATTATGTCACTCGCTGCAGTCCATTTTGCCTTGCTTTCCAGCATATGCTTCACGAAAGACTCAGGTGTATAGTCTCCTCCAAATATTCTACGGAGCTTGTTTCTAGACTCGTAAAATCTTGCACACTCAAAGAATACGTGGTATACGTCTTCTATTGCTTGCCCTCCGAAGTGATCGCACGTTGGGTTCGACTTGTGCTTAAAGCGAAAGAGGTAAGCCTAGAAACAACCGTGTCCAGATAGGAACTGCGTCAGGTAGAAATCGACTTCGCCGTGTGCCCTTTCCAACCAGCCTCTTAAGTCTGGTATGCATCTATGTGTCCAGCGTCAGGACTAAAATTTGTATTTGATATCCTCGAGTACAGGACTATCGAGTTTAGGCATTATATATATATTACTTTGGTCTGAACTGTGACCCCTGTGCGACAACCCTTATCCGTCTCCAATCGGAACCAAAATTTACATTGAATATCGTGGAGTTTGGGACTGTCCATTTCGGGCATTATATATAAAAAAAATTAATTTAATTTTTTGAGCCTCCATAGAGTTTTCTGGATTTTGACCCCTGTGCGACACCCCTTAACCATCAGCGATTGCTACCAAAATTTACATCCGATATCTTTGACTGTGCTGTTACCGAGCTAGGTGATGAGACCGAAGAAAATCGCCAATTTGATTTTAAGGACCACCCTAATGTGCATATGTATGTATGTTTAAATGAATAAATTAACAAGCCTATTATAAAAAATAAGATAACTTCACTCGATATCGATCGTACCTCTGCTACATAATATCTTACTAACTATAGTCTCAAAGGACTGCCCATCATGGCTAACAAGAAAAAATTCCTGTACGCGGAATCAAACACTCAACCACATGTACACGGCTCCAGCATTAGCGATGCCTCTGGCAGCGTCAGCTTGAATCATGGCCTACGTCTTGGCATTAATGCACAAACTGGACGCCTGCAATGGTGTCCTGGCGTCACATGTTGTAAGTTTCTAATTATTGTTCCAGTGATTTTACTGCCCATAACACTAGCCCTAATTATCTTCATGCGCATGGATAATATGCTGACTGCGTTACGCATACAGCAAGAACAACAACAGCAAATACTGCAAGAGCAACAAAATTATTTGTCATATCAAAATGATTTCAATTATGATTTGCTGCTTGATAATAATGATGTTACCGACGACATAGTCAATGAGCAATTCATATTGCCGGCGGATAAATATAAAATAGATTTGAATGAACAAGAACGAATTAAGCGTTGCATATCGTTTAGATTTGGTCTAAGCGAAACCGTAGAAGTAGAGGATAGAGATATAATGAAAGATGCACGAACTTCGTTTCTGCCACAAGACACCACAGCAATACCGCGCGAGTGTCTCGATAAACTCAGCTCCATTAAATCCGATTCCAGTTTTGTAAATGATTTTATTGAACAATTGTTACGAAGCCGTTCCCGTCGTACATCCGGTGATAAAATTGAGGCAGAGCAATCTGAAGACATAATGGTAGAAAGCACTGGACGCAATGGTAACTTGGGTACAGATATGAGTATAGATGAATCGGCCAATAAGGAAGATGATGCACTTAGTGAAGAGGATGCTCGACTTTTTGGCGCTACTTCAGCATTGCAGACATTCTGGAACGAGGAGGGCACGAAAGAAAGTATACGTGAAGCGCAGGCCAAGACAATGCGGAAGTATATGGACACTAGTGTAAGCCCATGCACAGATTTCTACACGTACGCCTGTGGCAATTGGGAACATCTGCACCCGATACCTAAGGATAAGGCTGGTTTTGATACCTTTGAAATGTTGCGTGAAAATCTCGATGTTGTGTTAAGAGAGCTGCTAGAGTCCAAAGGAGCTGAACCAGCGTCACATCACAAAAAGATCATTGATATTCAACATAATAATTTTGAGCATGACATTGAAATAAAAGCTGACATAATAAAATCTGGTTCTCCCCTACCCGGTGCAGTATCTGTCATGGGTGAGAAAATATACAGTGCGAAGTCGGCAGATCAAGATGAACTTAAACAAAAAGTTGTTCGCTTGCGGCGACACATTGTACAAAAAAGAGATAGCTTAGCCCGAATACTTCGTCGTTATAAACGACAAAAAAGTGAAATTAACAAGCGAAAACGTTTGGTAAATCTCTTCGGATTGGGTGACGAATCAGCAGAAGGAGCAAGTACAAATGAAATTTTCGCTACAAATGATGCCCAACTAAAGGCAAAGTACCTGTATCAGTCATGTATAAAAACAGATATACTGCAAAGGCGTGGCATTAAGCCGCTTCTTAAATTAATTGAAAGCCTCGGTGGCTGGCCTGTTCTGAATTCTGAGTGGAAGGCACATAATTTCGATTGGCTTAATTTAACCGCTCAACTTCGCCGCTACAACAACGATATTCTCATTGTCGAATGGGTGGGGCCGGATATTAAAAATTCCGATGAGAACATTATACAATTCGATCAAACTAGTCTCGGTTTACCAACGCGTGAATATTTCCTGCAAGATATGAACGCACGCTATTTAACGGCCTATCAGTTGTTCATGTCGGACATCATGCAAAAGCTGGGTGCACCTCGTGATCGCGCTTTGAAAACCGCAGCCGAAGTAGTGGGTTTCGAAACACGGCTCGCTTCCATAACAGCACCGGCAGATCAACGGCTCAATGTAACTAAACTCTATAATCGCATGACGCTAAAACAATTACATCAAGCAGTGCCAGATATAAATTGGCAACGTTATCTTAGTATACTGCAAGATCGCACCGTCCACGACTCGGAGGAGGTGGTAATTTATGCGCTCGATTATATGAATGATCTCGTGCGTTTAATTCGTACCACCGACCCTACAACTCTATCCAACTACTTGCTTTGGCGCTTCATACGCCATCGCATTAATAATGTTGACGATCGTTTTGAGGACACAAAGCAAACTTTTTATCATGCGCTTTTTGGTCGCGAAGAAAGTCCGCTGCGTTGGAAAGTTTGCATTGCCCAGGTAAACACCAATATGGGAATGGCATTGGGCTCAATGTTTGTGCGGAAATATTTTGATGAAAATAGTAAACGTGACACATTACAAATGACACACGAACTACAGCGCGCCTTTCGTGAAATATTAAAAAATACAGACTGGCTAGACGCAAGCACCAAGCATTTAGCGGAACTGAAAGTAAATGCCATGTCTTTGAAAATCGGTTATCCAGATTTTATATTAAATCCAACTGAGCTAAACGAGAAATATGCGGGCATTCGCATACATCCAGAGAGATACTTTGAAAATACATTAGATGTGCTATTACATACGGCTCGAACGGAACAGAATAAGTTACACGAGTCGGTAAATAAGACGGCTTGGCAGACAGCGCCGGCAATTGTGAATGCCTACTATAGTCGCAATAAGAATCAGATAATGTTTCCGGCTGGTATACTGCAACCGCCTTTCTATCATCGTTATTTTCCACGATCATTAAATTTTGGTGGGATTGGTGTAGTGATTGGGCATGAATTGACGCACGGATTTGATGACAAAGGTCGACTTTTTGACCGAAATGGCAGCATACACAAGTGGTGGACAGACGCGTCAATTAAGGGATTTGATGAAAGAGCGCGATGCATAATTGCTCAATATAGCAATTATACGGTTGGCGAGGTTGGCATATCACTAAATGGCGAGAGCACACAAGGTGAGTTGAATGAATGTTTTTAAAAACATGTGTAGTATGTATGTACATAAATATGTATGTTTGTATATACATATAAGCTGACGACCCCCTTGCGCAAAATACCACAATTATTCCATGTGACATTTATAATATTTGGCCGAAAATATAGTAAGAGAGTAAATTTCAGATGTCATGCAAGTATGTATGATGTTAGATCGCCCAAAAAAATACATGCACCAGTAAATTTTTCGAATGGCTTAAAGATAAAAATAAGATAAACTAACTACTTTTATTTGTTCGGAAAATAATCATTTTGCGTGAAAAATCTCACAACGTGAATATTTTTCCGCTATACGGTTTAATTAAATTATGATTTTTTGACGTAACAACGGTCCATTTTTTCTTTCATTTCTTCACTCACAATCAATTTTTTCCACTTCACAGGCGAAAACATTGCTGATAACGGTGGTTTACGTCAAGCATTCCATGCCTATAAGGAGTGGTTGAGGAACAATCCGCAGGCTGCTAGCGATGAGCGTCTGCCCGGCATCGATATGACTGGCGAGCAACTTTTCTTTCTAAATTTTGGACAAGTATGGTGTGGCGCTATGCGACCCGAAGCGGTGCGCAATAAACTCAATACAGCCATACATAGTCCAGGCAGATTTCGGGTGATTGGAACGCTTTCGAATTCTAGAGATTTTGCGAGAGAATTCAAATGTCCTGAAGGTTCACCAATGAATCCCGTCCATAAATGTAGTGTCTGGTAACTGGACAAGGTTATAAATAGTCTTTTATGATAAAACTGAAGCACAATTATTCGACACTTATGTACATACATAGATATGTGCATATGTTAGTATTATATACCCCACAGTCAAGTCAACTAGTTTTCAAACTACATAGTATGAAGTCCAACTTGTCAATTGTAATTTTTTCATACATACATATAAGCAATTGCCATTTTCAATCTGGATAGGATAGGATATTTCATCCTAGTCTGGATTTGAAAATAAATCAAGGTATTCTGTGGTCAAACTAACTAGTTACAAACAAACTTACAACAGTTTGTCATATTAATAGGTTTTTATATTTGTTGTGATTTTGAGCTTCCCATAGCTGTATTTTAAATATTTTATAATCATTTGGGAAATACATAGGTATCTACATAAATAAATCGATTCTGAAATTAAACAAGTAAAAACATTGCATAGCATAAGCCGCTGCAGCTGTCTCATACATTTGTACATACATATGTAGGTACATGTCTATAGAGATTAATTAGGTATTTTAGTCACCTTAATAAGCGATTTACATACATACATACACATGTATCCAAAAATTGTTATTAAAACGAATTTAATTTCTATAGCTGTCGATAGCAATTAGAGTTTTATATTTGCATGCATACATACGTAGTATATATGTACATACATATATTTGCTATTGCATATGAACATATGATATATACTATTTACATACATATGTGTATTTGTGATATCCCAGATGAAAAATAAATAAATAAATTACATATAAATGTAGTACGAGTACATTTATTTTTGAAGCAATATTACGTATCTATGTATGTTTATCAAACGGCCTGTACTTAATTGAAAATAGCATTTTACGTGATCTTGCAAGCCACGGATAAAGACTTTATGTCTATAATTTTAATTGACGAGTGGAAGGAAAGCCAATCAAAATGTTTTCCAAACAAACCTAAACTAATTATTGGAATACTAGCAGTACTTTTTTTTTTTGCCAATTTGTACATATTAGGGATTAATACATACCTCTAGGTAACATTTGATAGTAATTTCAATCATTCTAGGTGTTCGAAGGACTTTCTACAGACCCAAACAAATTTTTAAGTACTGCCACAAGAAAAAGTGCAAAAATAAAAATTTTCTATGACTTACTTTGGCTGATAAAGATACAGACAATAGAGAATAAACCAATTTAGCTGTAAAAATTCTTCTTCTACTCATCTCTTGGGGAAATCTCGCTACAAGTTCTACTGGGTGTATTTATATGTGTGTACATACATATGTGTATGCTTGTAAATATCATATGCAATATTTCTCTAAATATATTCCGAGAATATGACATACGAAAACATTTTCATCTCACAAGATTTGGTACAATCTTAAAATCTACCAAACTTTAAAAGCTACGCAAGCATTTCGAAAAAGCTTTTACGTGTTTCATGGAAATGAAATATTCCAACAATTCAGTTTTGAAAGTATCTTTGATACAGTTCTAGCTGCGTATCAGTAATATACTTTAATGTTACTTAAGCAAAAATTTGTCTATTTTTATGGGCAAATCAATTGCGAAAGGAACTTAGCACGAAATACCTTCTAAATAAAAATGCAGTTATCAAAAGCCTTGTTTGGATTAGCAATTATTTCATTTGTGCGAGCATGGTCCAGCAGCTTCGACAGCATTAGCAGCAATAAGGTCATACCGATTGGTAAGTACATGCATACATACATATGTACATATGTAAATATATACCACTGCAAAATGCATATCAAAAACATACTTAACTATATATTATACATTATGGAAGAGTGTAATGTGCAAAGGTGTTTTTTGTTGAACCAAAATTAATATCTAAACGTTATCGTGCTGGAACGAAATATATATATATATATATATCATACGAAAGGAATCATTCCACAGATGTGCAGAATATACATATTTTTCATGCCGATACGATGATGGTGGCGCAAGTGAAGAGACGGAGGTTTTTATTTTAAAAACTGAAATTTTCATCATACATATGTCTGTATATCTTTTGAATCACTGTGGAACAGCATTAAATTTTGGTATAAGGGTATGGGAAGTAGTAAGTACACATATACTAAGGGCCGTTTACTCAATCTCCGCTTAAGCACTTAACCACAGATTTTTGGCCGGTTAAGTAATTTATTTGACAGCTCACAAAACAATTTACGTCAAACTAACCAGCGATTAAATTAATCAGCTGTTGAGTAAACGGCCCTAAATATATATATATATATATATCATACGAAAGGAATCATTCCACAGATGTGCAGAATATACATATTTTTCATGCCGATACGATGATGGTGGCGCAAGTGAAGACACGGTGGTTTTTATTTTAAAAACTGAAATTTTCATCATACATATGTCTGTATATCTTTTGAATCACTGTGGAACAGCATTAAATTTTGGTATAAGGGTATGGGAAGTAGTAAGTACACATATACTAAGGGCCGTTTACTCAATCTCCGCTTAAGCACTTAACCACAGATTTTTGGCCGGTTAAGTAATTTATTTGACAGCTCACAAAACAATTTACGTCAAACTAACCAGCGATTAAATTAATCAGCTGTTGAGTAAACGGCCCTAAATGTGTTAAAAACGTGGTAGCGGAAAAACGACGAGTGAAATTTTCATCATGAATGGAAATTCAAAAATATGGTGGATGTGGATTTACATACATATGTGGTTTTAGGCATTTTCATCATCATATTTTCCATATTTTTTCCCACCTGCCGAGCTCTTTCTTTTTATCAAAGACAATTGTTTATATGTTTATGGTAATTTTCTTTAGCACAAGAATATAATACTATATTGAGGAACGATTTTCCGACATTCCTTGACAAATTTGGTTTGGAGACAAACCGCTTTCGGCTAATATGCGCCATCTTCAGTGTCTTTTTCGCATATTAGCCGAAACCGCTTTGTCTCCAAACCAAATTGGACAAGGGATGACGGAAAATCGTTCCACAATACATCATATTCCTACCCTGTCGGAAAAGCAAGCAACCAAAAAGTAATAATATAATACTATGTTTTCTTTCATTAGGCATTATATCTGATAGCAATGTAAAAGAGTTACGCAATACTTTTGAGCATGCAATTGCTATAGCCAACACCGGCCTTAGTGTACCATTACTTGGAAGTGGTGAAGAAATCACTTTCGGTGACTCAATCGAAGGTTACACCCGAATATGCAAATTTATGGAGGTTTGTATAAGCCTTTCTCTTAACTAGCCCTAAGATACTTACATAACGTCGCCCGGATAAATAAGTGTCGTATGTGAATTTTGGGCCGAATTGAGTTAATAATACAGTTATACTAAACTAATCAAGATCTTTCGAATGACGTTATCCGTTTTTTGCTATCTCCTTTAGTTTAAGAGATATTGAGCAGAATTTTTTCGTTTGTGCAAGGTCGCAAGCGATTTCGTCTAATTTCCAATGTGCTTTTAATTGCTGTCAATTATTTAATTTATTTACTTTTATGAGAAATCAAATACAATATTTAACTAACTTTAAAAATCTTTAATTTAGTTCAATTTGGGAACACATTTTGTCGTACGTCATACAAATTTCCTGCAAAAATGTTGCTAAAGGTAACATACGACAAAATTTTACTGAAGAAAATCCTTTATAAATTCCAAAATAATAAACAATATATAACAAAATTAAAATAATTTAAGAATTTTGTGGCCTAGTAGTGTTCTGCCATACTTTGGAGAAAAACTAATCAGAAGTTTTGGAGAAATACAATTCCAAACTTCAAACCTGTTTTCCCAAAAGTCTTCAAATGCAACATACGACATTAATTTATCCGGGCGACGATAACTATATAAATTTTAACCGTTTTAATAATACATACATACATAGGCCATTTAGTTGCCATTTAGTGGAAATGCATTGACTTTTGTTTATTTGGATAGTAAAGAAAATAAACAAAGAAATATGTACATACATATAATTTGAATCCGGTCTGTAGCTGATTTAGAACCAATAACTATTATCGAAAGTCTTAAAATATGGATCTTTAAATAATAATTATTTCATGATTTTTATTTTTTCTCTTATAATAATTTCAACTCTGCTCCTTAGGTACATATCGTTGGAACAGGTACACCTATATATGTATTAATATTATGTAAATTTTGCAGAGCGGCGTCGGTGCTATATTTGGCCCCTCTTCACGTCAAGCATCCACACATCTATTGACCGTTTGTGACGCTAAGGACGTTCCCTACGTTTATCCTCATATGAGTGAACATCTGGAAGGTTTCAATCTATATCCTCATCCAGCAGACTTAGCTCGTATTATACATGACATAATAGATAAATTTGAATGGAGCCGCTTCATTTTTCTTTATGAATCTTGTAATTATAGTAGTTTAAAAGTAAAAATTATTGGTAACACTGTGTAATATTTACAGCGGATTACCTAAGCATTTTAAATGGTTTAATGTCATTCTATGTTAGTACTGGTCCGGTCATTAATGTTATACGCTATGATCTCAAACTGAATGGAAATTACAAAGCGGTTCTACGTGGTATACGTAAATCCGATGATGGACAAATAGTTGTTGTGGGATCTACGTCATCCGTAGCAGAGCTTTTGAGACAAGTAAAGTTTGCAAAATATGTAGAAATTTGGATTTTGTTCTTTTTAATGTTGCTTTGTCATATTTTTGTTTAGGCTCAACAGGTTGGAATCATAAATAATAAATATTCCTACATCATCGGTAATTTAGATTTTCACACATTCGATCTGGAAGAATATAAATATAGTGAAACGAATATAACTGGCATTCGCATGTTTTCTCCTGATCAATCAAATGTCCAACAACTAATATCGAATCTGGAAATTGATGGATACGAAGAAAATCAGTCTCAAAATGGTCGGTATACAAAAATGTGTTAGTTTAGTTTTGAAATTACATTTAAATTTTTTCTTTAATGTCCATTGAAAATTATAGCAGGCTTTTGTCCGGTAACAATAGAAATGGCATTGACTTATGACGCCGTACAAGTATTTGCTGAAACAACGAAAAATCTTCTATATCATCCTGAACCACTTAACTGTTCCGATAGGAGCGATCAAGTTCAGCTGGATGGTTCGACATTCAAAAACTATATGCGTTCAGTATGATATTATTATATTATATGTACACAATAAATAAACAGATATAATTAGTTTGTATTGTCTTTTTGATATTCATAGATTAACATTCGTGAAAAAACAGTTACGGGTCCAATATATTTTGAGGGCAACATACGTAAAGGCTATAACATAGACCTTATTGAATTACAGCCAACTGGTCTTGTGAAGATAGGCACTTGGGATGAACGCAGTAATTTGACTATTCAGCGACCGCCTCTAATAGAACTACCAAGCGAAGGTGATGCTAATTCCTTGGTGAATAAAACTTTTCGTATTCTCATTTCGGTGCCAGTAAGTTTTAGTCAATTACTTATTCTTTATTCATTAATTAATAAATTTTCACTTTCAATTCATTCACTTCTTATCTACATATGTATGTACATTGTACATACTCACTTAGAACAAACCTTATGCTAGTTTAGTGGAGAGCCACAAAAAATTAACCGGCAACAATCAGTATGAAGGCTACAGTATAGACTTGATAAAGGAATTAGCTTCAAAACTAGGCTTTAATTACACGTTTATAGACGGTGGCAGTGATTATGGAACCTTTAATAAGACTACAAATGTGACTACGGGAATGATTAAAGAGATTAATGAAGGTGTATGTAACTTTGTTTTTTTATAAATTATGCATATATATGTATATAAAGTTTTTTTTTTGCATATTCTAGAGAGCGGATTTGGCCATTACGGATTTGACAATAACGTCAGAACGCCAGGAAATTATCGATTTCTCTATACCCTTCATGAATTTAGGTAAGAGTATAATAGAATTGCTTAAAGCCAAAACATATATGTACATATGTATGTATATATAATTCGCGAAACATTAATACATATATATATATATATATATAACTAATGTATACGTGCTGATAAGATCTTTCTTTTATACCCACAGGTATTGCGATACTTTATATAAAGCCACAAAAAGCACCACCTGCACTTTTTTCATTTATGGAACCCTTTTCTGAAGACGTTTGGATTTACTTGGGTCTCGTTTACATTGGTGTATCATTTTGCTTTTTCATATTAGGACGTCTATCGCCAACAGAGTGGGACAACCCTTATCCCTGCATCGATGAGCCAGAGGAATTGGAAAATCAATTTACTTTGAATAATTCATTTTGGTTTACAACTGGCGCATTTTTGCAGCAGGGTTCCGAAATAGCGCCAAAGTATGTACATACACATTCCTTGTATCTTGCTTACATAGTATTACATATTATCAATAGATCACTCTCAACGCGAACACTTGCATCAATCTGGTGGTTCTTCACACTCATTATATTGTCTTCATACACAGCCAATTTAGCCGCATTTCTTACGATTGAAAATCCTGTTGGACTAATTGATGATGTCAAAGATTTGGCAGAGAATAAAGGTGGTGTAGAGTATGGCGCAAAGTCAACAGGTTCAACACGAAATTTTTTTGCGGTTTGTTGAAATTTATAGGAACTAATTGAAATTTTTTTAAGTAAATTAATTATTTATAATTTAGTGATTAGTATTATTAGTATATTATACCATTTTTCAGACATCCGAACATGAAACCTATAAAAAGATGAATGAATATATGTCGAAAAATCCACATCTACTTTTTAAAACAAATCAAGAAGGCGTCGAACATGTTAAATCGTCTTCTACATTCGCTTTTTTGATGGAATCCACATCCATAGAATACAATATTGTGCGTGAATGTAATCTAATGAAGGTTGGTGAACCGCTCGATGAAAAGGGATATGGCATTGCCATGGTGAAAAGTAAGTTGCGGACCGAAAGGTATGAAATGACCCGAAATCTGGTTTTGAGTATGGAAATAAAGTCAATATTGGTGTTATCAATTACATGTTTATCTCTTAAGACCATTATTGGTATAACTATGATTTAATAAGAATTAAAAATAGCTTTATAAAATTTCATTATTTCCATCAAATATAAAATTTCTAGTAAGCATGATTACGCTTTTGTAAAACAATTGTCAGCATACCAGAAAATATGAATATGATTTATGCAGCAGATAGTATTATCAATTTAAATTGATATACATATTAACAATATGCATATTTTTCAATGTGTAGATATGCTAAAATAACATTGTAAATTTTTGCAGACTGGCCGTATCGCTATAAATTTAACAATGCACTACTAGAATTACGAGAGCAAGGTGTTTTATCTCGGTTGAAAAACAAATGGTGGAATGAAGTTGGCGCCGGTGTTTGCAATGTATGAGCCAAGTCAAATCTAAATATAATGTATTTCATAACATATATGCGTATACATATGTACACATGTATTTATCTTTTTTATTTGTTCGTCTTTATAATATTATCATTCATTTTTCAGAAAAAAGCCGGCAATACAGATGCACAGCCTTTGGATTTAAGAAATTTAGGTGGTGCGTATCTTGTACTCGGTGTTGGTAGTGGCATGTCGCTTATATATGGGGTAATACTGTGGTGCATAGATGTGGCAAGAAAAGCAAGATATTATGATGTACATCCATACAATCATATGTACATGCATACATATTTACAAGATTTTTTTTCTCTCCGTACGTATGCATTAGGTGCCATTTAGAGCCGCATTAATGGAGGAATGTCGTATAGCCATCGATTTTGCGAACAATGAACGCCCGCTCAAAAGTGCACAATCGGTATATTCCCGTAGTCGAAACTCATGTATTTCCATTGATTCGATAATAACCGATTCCGATATTGAGCAAAGCTTGGATAGTAGCGATTAGTTAGTTTGAATTCGTAGTATTTATGATTTTGTAACCTTGAACATTTTTCGTTTCTATTATACATAATAAATTTTGTACTTGTACTTAATTACCTATGGTAGGAAAATACCACTAACTTGTTCAAATTAATTACAAACATTTAATAAACCTACAACTACACAGCTTATAACCATAAAGCGTGGATTCCTGTCACAAAAAAATTGTGAAGTTGGCGGATACTGTAGCAAAGTAGATACATACATACACATATAAGTGTACATATGTAGTATGATTCAAGTAGCATATAAAAAAATTTATGTAAACATGATCTACTCATTTTTATGACATTAAAATGGTATGTATGTATACAGCTAGCATGATATGCTAATGTTTTTTGATTTGGTACCTACTTCCATTGTTTATTACATCGTTAATTCCTTTTAATATCTGCAAGCTCTGGTCTTATCAAAGCGATGTCAAGTTTAAGTGCAAAGCCTTTGGAGGCGATGCAAATAGGAACTCTTGCGTGCAACAATTTCATAGAAATCATTAGTTTTTAACACTTTAATCCTTTTGAAACGTAAACTTCAGTTTTGCGGTTAAAGGCTCGGCTTTTTTGTCAGCCGCTGCTTTCGAAGCTAAAATATTGCACATTCATATCGTCGCTATAGAAGAAAAAATACGCAAACTGTTTTGTTAAGGAAGAAAGACGCAAACTTTTTTTCTTTCAAAGAAAGACGCATTAAAAATATTTTTCGAAAGAAAGACGCATTTAAATATTTTTTAGGAAAGAAAGACGTATTCGATTTTTTATTTTTCTTTATCAATATTAATGCTAATGCGTCTTTCTTAGTCCAAATATTTTATAATGCGTCTCTGTTCGTCGAAATATTTTTTAATGCGTCTATCTTCGTCGACATGTTTCGTAAAGCGTCTTTCTTCCCCTACATATTTTTAATGCGCCTTTTTTCGTCGACAAATTACTGACATGCGTCTTTCTTCTTCCGAAGCGACGATATGTACTTATACATTGTGGTGGGACAATCCGTATAAGCTGATTCTAGGCCTTAGCATTCCGAGCAAACCCTGATCTGCATTATATCTTGTAGAGCATACCTCTAAATTCTTTCCCTTTTTCAAAAGGTCAATACTTATGGCAGTTTGATTGTAGAAAATAGTTTTATGCTACATTACGTCAAAAATACAGGAAAATCTATATTTTTGCATATCAAGGCATTAAATATACCTCGGAAACTACATCTGCCACAATAGAATGACTAACAGTGTTTTAAAGAATATCTCAAACTGACCTCCAATGGCACTCAATTTAAAAACAAACTTTGGATCTCCAATTGATATGTATGCTGGATATCCATTTGCGAACAACAAAACTTCTCAAAGATTGGAAAAAAGTTTTACTCGCGTATATTGGGATAGGAACAGAAAGCTCGTAGAGCACAAATGTCAAAAGGTATTTCAAAACCATTTTCGAACACAACATTGTACATACATATGTACATATGTATGTATGTTCATATACATATAGGATCTGCGTAAATAGTACGTATATACATACGTCTATTTATGTATCTTATGTAGCAAAGCTCATGTGCACTTTCCAACAAATATATCTGGAAAGAAATTGTTCATACAGTTGCAATCACTGTTGAATGCGTATCACATACATCGGTCGCTATAAACGCACCGATTTCCTCATAAATAATTTTATACAAGTTCCATAAAATGTGAATACTTTTCTACAAAGAAACAGTTGTAATAGAACTTTTATACATATTTTATTTGTGTAAATGGAGCAAGCATGATTTACAAAGGGGAAATAATCTTGCTTTTTAGTTCTTTGGTTCTTAATTGTTACTGTATAACACAAACCTATCGCCATGACAGTGTTGGAGAGAAGTTGGAAGGCTATGAGCTGGAAGCAATACCAATTGGTAAATAAAACAAAAAATATTAGTGGTCTTCATATAAAGTGATAAAGTAATAAATTGTTAAAATTTATCAGTTTATCCGCATTTTTACATGAACGCACCTTGGTAAATAATTGTTTAAACTCTTGTCAGCTGTCAATGTCAACTTGATTAATAAATAAAAAACCCAATAAAATAAACAAAAAAATGCATATAACATTTTTGTAGAAATTATTTTAATAATTCGTGCTAAAATACCGAAAGAAAGCACAATTTCTTCTTTTGAATTGAAAAAGTAAAACTGAAAATGTGTCAGACTTGAATTTTACCAAAATTTATAAATTTACGCAACAAAATCGTTCGGTAAAGTGATAATATTTGCTTAAATATATTCTCATACAAATTTTGACAGATAATTTATCACAATTATTATTTTATCACTTTACCCCATTTACCAGCAGTTTATCACTTTAGATGAATACCCTTATTGTTTAACTAATGTTTTAATAATTTAACAGTAAACTCACTTATTAAGATACAAAAATAGAAGTTCAAATTAATGATGTTCCCTAGATATGGTCATATGTACATTAGGCCGGGGCGATTTGTATGGTGGGGAATTAAACGATATCGTGCCATCGAAATTAGGCTTCCTCTTATTTTTCTGAGTAAAAAACTCTTGCGCGAAATTTGTCTAGAATTAATTTTGATGTTCCGAAATTTGATTCTTATGAACCAAGTGAATTTCAGAAAATCAAAAAATGACAAACAATCGACAAAAAGTCAAATTCAATCAAAGTTTTATGCTGAATCCAAATATCAAATCAGAACTAAGATCCTATGGGTCGTTTTCGAGATATAGCCTGATTAACGGCTATGAGCTCAGTGCTCAAACTCGCATATTTTCACATTGACATACATATGTATGTGTGTATGTATGTATCTAACTCCGATTTTAACTAAATATTGGCACATATGTACGTATGTATTTATATATATATATAGGCTTGATATCTGATCAATATGATGACCAAATGGCTATTGTATTTGAGCATGCGATTGAGGTGGCTAACGCCGATATCAAAACACCTTTGGTAGCTGTCAGGGAGACAGTAAAATACGGGAACTCGTTTCAAGCTTTTGACATATTGTGCAAGCTGCTTAAGGTATGTAAAAATTGCATACTTTTGAAAATATTTGTGTGTATAAATATGTATGTATTACTGCAGAATGGTATTGCGGGAATTTTCGGTCCTTCTTCGCGACACACTGCCCGGCATCTAACAACCATTTGTGATGCCAAAGATGTGCCCTATTTCTTTTCCGAAATGAATGAGAACTCGGAAGCTTTCAATTTGTATCCACACCCTTCGGACATTTCAAAAGCATTATATTTCTTACTTACGGCCTATGAATGGGACCGCTTTACATTTTTATATGAATCTGGTAAGTGAACAAATTTAGATTTAAATATTTTTTTGCTTGCAAAATACATAAATACATATGTATGTATGTATGTATGTACATTAAGGTGGTGATATAAGTACTTATTTTTGCCTCGCCCTAGTTGAATATTTGAATTTACTCAATGGTCTCATGTCATTTTACGATACTAACGGCCCAACTATAACGGTTCTGCGCTACGATACTGAGTTGAATGGCAACTATAAAAATGTGCTAAGGCGTGTGAGGAAGTCTGGAGATACACGTATTTTAGTTGTCGGCTCAACAGATACAATGCCAGAGCTTTTGCGGCAGGTGAGCGAGTATGATTTTCTATTTACATAAATACATATGTATAAAATAGGTATAGGTACATCGCAACATTAATATTAACGATAACCGAAATGTTAAAGTCGTTTCTGTTAACGTTATGAAAATTATCAAAATAATTTCTGTTAAGTTTGTAACGCTAACGTAATTCAACTGTAAACGTTGTAACGTTGAAAAGTTGAACGCCGTATTTTATTGGACTTCGAACCTGTAAACAAAATTAATTTAAAAAAGGTCGCAAAAACAAAATTATAATATACATATGAATTTTCTTCCAGGCTCAACAAGTTGGAATTATAAATGAGGACTATAAATACATTCTCGGTAATTTGGATTTTCATTATTTTGATCTTGAGGAATATAAATACACGGAGGCGAATATAACAAGCTTTAGAATGTTCTCACCAGAGCAATCTGCCATTGAAGCGATTATGCAAAAGATGGGATACAATTCTGCTGTCGAGGATCTGAGGAATGGTAAGTTATTTATTTGTAAGAAAGTGCTAAACATTTCAATATTGCAATGGGGTGCCACTTAAAAAAGAAAATCGATGCTTTATCCGACAACATTCTATGGTATTGTATTGTGGAAATAACGACAAATTTGTAAGTTGAGTGAATTCGAGACATGCTCCTTAATTTAATTTTTCCTACCAATTGGGCGGAGATTCCAACAGCGAATATTGATACTACCTACTCAGAAAGACTAAGTACTTTTTGATATTGCATACCCTCCGACTGTATATCTGCCATGAAAAAGCTTCTCACAAAAAATGCGTTCACCGTTCAGAGCCGGCATGAAAACTGTAGGTCCACCCAATTAGTAGGAAAAGCAAAAGTTAAGAAGCACACCTCGAATTGGGAGAGAAGCTCGGCCATAAAACTCGTTAGAGTTATAATAGCGCCAGTGATTATTATTATATTTATACTCAGCTGTACTAGTACACAGAGTATTATAATTTTGATTTCATAACGGTGGATTGTAACATAATGAAATAATCGAGATAGATATGGACTTATATATATCAAAATGATCAGGGTGAAAAGAGAAATCGATTGAGCCATGTCCGTCCGTCCGTCCGTCCGTCCGTCCGTACGCAGGATAACTCGCGTAAAAATTGAGATATTTTGATGAAATTTGAAATGCAAGTTGGTATCGAGACTGGGACGGTTGGTATTGAAAATGGGCGAAATCGGACCATGACCACGCCCACTTTTCCTATATAGAAAAAATCGGAAATTTGGTATCTCAGCCACTGATATAGCTAGAGCGATAAAATTTTACCCACGTATTGAGCTCAAGCCCTTATGAAGAAATTTGATGAAGTTTTGGAAAATGGGCGGTGCCACGCCCACTTATTAAGGGTCAAACATTGAAAGTTTTATATGTCATAACTCAGAAACCGTTGAAGATATATCGATGAAATTTGATATGCGAAATTTGCTTACTTAGACAAATGTTTTGACGAAAAATTACCAAAATCGGTTGACGACCACGCCCACTTTTATATATGGGTATTATAAAGTGACCTAATAAAATCATTTTTAGCGATATCTCTGTGAAATATAAAGATAATTCATTGAAATTTTGTGACATGAGTTCTACAATCGACCGGAAACAAAAAATAAAAAAAGTTTATAAAATGGGCGTGGCACCGCCTCTTTTTATACAAAGGAATCTACGTGCCTATTACTCGACAAATAACTGAGATATTATGACGAAACTTAGTTTATGCACTTTTATAACATGTATTAACAGACACGCAAAAATGTATTGAAATCGGTTTATGACCACGCCTACTTTTTAACAAAGATATTTCTGGAACACCCTTTTGGAATTTGTAACGTGAAGTCTTTGTAACTAAAAGTCATAGAGGGGTGCAATTTTGCACTAACAATAATATTTATATGCTTATTTGGATGATTGATACAAATTTTGAAAATGGGCGTGGCTGCGCCCTGTTTATGCAGCACTCGTTTCATATAAAATACACCCTATATCGAACAAACGCAAACAAACAATGAAAGCATACAGCTGAGTATCTAATGTTCGATTCCACTCGAACTTAGGCTTCCTTACTTGTTTTTTATTGCTGCTGTTATAATAATGTAAATATTGCAGGGTCTTGCCCAATTACTCTTTCTATGGCATTAACGTTTGACGCCGTTCAGCTGTTTGCCGAGACTACCAAGCATATATTGCCACAAGCCTTACCTTTGAACTGCAGCGATAGAAGTGAAAGCGTTTTGGACGATGGATCCACATTCAAGAACTACATGAGGACGGTCTGTGCTTTAAATTTTGTTTATTAAATGAGAAAAAAAAAAAATATTTTAGTACTCTCTTTCATTTTTATTTTATTGTTGTATCAGCTTAATTTGCAGGAAAGAACTTTGACTGGTCAAATATTTTTTGATGGTAACATACGTAAAGGCTATTCCTTAGATGTAATTGAATTGCACCCATCTGGAATTTTGAAAATTGGAAGCTGGAACGAAATTTCGAATCTTACCATACAACGCGTAGCGCAAACCAATTCCGTAGTAGAAGCCGTTGATAACTCACTGACTAATCAAACGTTCACTGTGTTGCTAAATGTGCCGGTATACAATATGCAATTTTATATATAAAACTTCAAAAAATTGCACTAATAAATTTGTGTTCGAAAAAGTGTACGAAAAAAAATAATGAAAAAGAACATAGAAACTTTTCCACTAATTTATTTTTATAACGAAATTTTTAATTAAAAATATTTATAGACTTTGCTTATAACTTGGAATCTTACATCTATTTTTTGAAATTTTATTTAGAACAAACCATATGCCAGTCTAGTAGAGAGTTTTGAAAAACTTGAAGGTAATAGCCAATATGAGGGTTACGGTGTTGACCTTGTTAGGACTCTCTCTGAAAAACTAGGTTTTAATTTTATTTTAAAAAATGGTGGTAATGACTATGGGAAACACAATTCTACTACAAATATCACAACAGGAATGCTGAAGGAAATTATTAGTGAGGTAAGTACCTAAATATGTACGTATGTATGTATGTACATTATCCCAAATTCAAATGAGCGAATATCTTCAGTCCACCCCCTCCATCGATAACAGCACAGTCCAAGATATCACTTATAAATTTTGTGCCGAATCGGAGACGGTTAAGAGTTGTCGCACACCTGTGCGGTATCTTCGACTATATTAGGGGATTTGTCTCTATATATTTGGGGACCACCCTAATATATGTATGTATATACATATGTACATATGTATATAGCTAAGGGTTCTCATATTTGCAGCGAGCTGACTTTGCCATCACGGACTTAACAATTACAGCAGCTCGTCAACAGGTGGTTGACTTTTCCATACCATTCATGAATTTAGGTAAAAAATCGTTTATGGAAAATTAATACTAAAATACATCCTTGTAATTTAATATTGGCAACAGGTATTGCAATTCTACATTTGAAAGCACAAAAAGCACCTCCAGCTTTTTTTACATTCATGGATCCTTTCTCTAAAGGCGTTTGGTGGCTGTTGGGCTTTTCATTCCTTCTAGTTTCATTTAGCTTTTTTATATTGGGACGCCTGTCACCTTCGGAATGGGATAATCCGCATCCATGTATTGAGGAACCAACTGAGTTGGTAAATCAATTTACAATTGGCAACTCTTTATGGTTTACTACGGGCGCTTTACTGCAACAGGGCTCTGAAATGGAACCAAAGTGAGTGACAAAAACTTTTATCCGAGAAGACACATATATTTATGTATATTGACTATACTTGTCTCTTCAATTTCCAGAGCAGTCTCAACACGAACAGTCGCTTCTATTTGGTGGTTTTTCACATTAATTATGGTAGCATCCTATACCGCAAATTTAGCCTCGTTTTTAACTGTCGAAACTCATGTAAGTCTTATCGATTCAATTGACGATCTAGCGGAAAATAAGCACGGTATAAGATATGGTGCAAGAAAGTTCGGAACAACGCGAGATTTTTTCGAGGTAAGCATTATACAAAATATTATTGAGGATCTTTGTGTTTTAATTGTAAGATATGTATTTACTATATAATATGTATTTATGTATGTATGTCTATACGCTGTGGTGAAGTGGGTAGAGTGCTCGCCTGCTATGCCAGAGGTCTCGGGTTCAAACCCGAGTCCTCGCAAACACCAAAAAAATTTTCTAATTAGTAAAAAACCAATTATTGGGTTTTTTAAGAGCAGCGGTCACCTCTCGGCAGTGGGCGGCATACCCTGCGAGAGTATTTCTGCCATGAAAAAGCTTCTCACAAGAAATGCATTCGCCGTTCGGTGCCGTCAGAGTTATAAAGAAACAAAAAACGCCATTGAATTATTATATTGTATGTCTCTACATAGAAAGAGAAAACTATGTGGATGTCACATCCAAATATATGGAGAATTCTGTCTGATCCATAAACTATGGATATCATGTCAATATAATGGGTATCACATCCAAAAAAATTTGTAATATATAAAGAAATAATTATACGACATCCATTATATGGTTGTGACATCCATACTTTACGGATCACACAGGATTATCCATATATGTATATGGATGGGACCAGTGGCGCACACAGAAAAATATTTTGGGGGGGGTTTTCAATATCCAACGGAAAATAAAAAAAAAACTCGTCCAGATAATTTTTACTTAAATTTATGTTTGGGGAGTGGACCTACGTATGCACACATTAAACAAAGGCACCTTTTAAATCTCAATTCATTGCATTTTCTCGGTATTTAAACTAAAACTAACAAGTAAGGAAGCCTAAGTTCGAGTGGAATCCAACATTAGATACTCAGCTGTATGCTTTCATTGTTTGTTTGCGTTTGTTCGATTAAGGTGTATTTTATATGAATCGAGTGCCGCAGCCACGCCCATTTTCAAAATTTTTATCAATCATCCAACTAAGCATATGAATATTATTCTTTGTGCAAAATTTCATACCTTTATGACTTTTCGTTACAAAGATGTCACGTTACAAATTCCCAAAGGGTTTTCCAGAAATATCTTTGTTAAAAAGTAGGCGTGGTCATAAACCGATTTCGCTAAATTTTTGAGCATGTATTACCACAAGTTATTAAAGTGTACAAACTGATTTTCGTCATAACATCTCAATTATTTGTAGTTATGGGTTCCAAAATCTCGTAGATTCATTGTCTGAAGAGGTGGTGCCACGCCCATTTTCAAACATTTTTCTATTTTTTGTTTTATGTCTATAGTTGGACTCATGACACAAAATTTCAATGACATATCTTTATATTTGACAAAGATATCGCTTAAAATGTTTTATTAGGCTCCTTAATAGTTCCCATATATAAATTTGGGCGTGGTCGTCAAACCGATTTTGGCAATTTTTCTTCCAAACATTTTCCTAAGTAAGTAAAATACGCGTACCAAATTTCATCGATATATCTGCTACGGTTTCTGAGTTATGGCTTATAAACCTTTCAATGTTTGCCCCTTAATAAGTGGGTGTGGCACCGCCCATTTCATCAAATTTCTTCATAGGGACCTGCGCTCAATACGTGGGTAAAAATTTTATCACTCCAGCTATATTAGTGACTGAGATACCAAATTTCCGATTTTTTCTATATAGGAAAAGTGGGCGTGGTTATGGTCCGATTTCGCCCATTTTCAAACCAACCGTCCTAGTCTCGATACCAGCTTGCATTCCAAATTCCATCAAAATATCTTAATTTTTGCGCGAGTTAGAGTGTTTACAGACGGACGGACGAACGGACATGGCTCAATCGATTTCTCTTTTCACTCTGATCATTTTGATATATATAAGTCTATATCTATCTAGATTATTTCATTCTGCTACAGAATAGTTTGGATCCGCGCTTTATCAAAATAAACAAATACATGAATAGCCATCCGGAATTATTGACAAACGACAATATGGAAGGTGTTAATCGCGTCGACGCAGGTTATGCCTTTTTAATGGAATCAACTTCAATTGAGTATCATACCAAACGTCTCTGCCATTTACGAAAGGTGGGTGATGAGCTAGATGAAAAACGTTATGGCATAGCTTGGAGAAAGAGTGCGTATTTTACTATGAGTACATTTACTATTCTACATTATATAACTATGTTTATATGTTTAATAGATTGGCCTTATCGTGATAAATTTAACAATGCACTTCTTCAATTGCAAGAGCAGGGAGTTTTGGAAAAATTGAAAAACAAATGGTGGAATGAAGTCGGCGCTGGCATTTGCCCTGTAAGTTTTAATTAAAGATCTAAACAAGTAATTAGTCTTCAGACACTCGTAGCGGTCCTGAATTAATTTCCTTCTTTATTTTGGGTATTTTGGGTAGTACATAAATAGAATTTTTGCGTTAAATTTAAATAATTTGGAAGAAAATTTAATTTTAACGGGCCTTTAATTTAGTTTTTTTCGAAAGCATTTAAGTCAACATAATAAATATCATTTTATGCGTGAAAATAGCTACAGATCAATTCAAATAAATGACCTAAACAAGCATTCGGACATTGGGCCATATTAATAAAAACCAAGCAAATGCTTTTACTCAAGATTTTATAAATTTGACATTTATTTGTATGAACCAAATTTCAAAATTTGAGTAAAAGGTCTGAAATTTTAAGCAAAAGCAAATGTTCGGCTTTTATTAATCACCTATTATGTCCAATTTTGAGCAATCGCCCGATGTACACTCTGAAGATATGCCAAACACTATCTACCCCGTGTTGACCATTATTTCTTTCAAAATACCAATAGAGAAAATGTAATTGCGTACTCAAAGCGCATAATTGTTTCTTTATTTCTAGTCTAGCAGCAAAAAAGATGGAGATTCTGAACTGAAAATGCAAAATTTGATGGGCATTTATATTGTTTTGCTTGTGGGAAGCAGCTTAGCCTTTATTTATGGGCTTATCAGTTGGATTTATTACATCATCTCTAAGGCAGATAATTGCCAAGTAAGCGTGTTATGGAATAAGACATAAAACAAAAAAAAAAAAAACTAACAACACTCCAATCATTAAAGGTGCCGGTGAGGGAAGCATTTATGGAAGAATTGAAATTCGCATTAGACTTCAACAGCAACACACGTGTACTCAAAAGTAGCACATCAATATATTCTCGCAGCCAAAATCCATCGCTTTCGACGGCGTCCATTGAATCAAAAACGAAATCAATAAATTCTATTAATTAATGTGTTTAATGCCGATTTTTTTTTAACGTATAATAGTAAATAAATCTTGTAGATATTGCTTGTCGCAACGGGGCGGCCTTCGACTGGATATCGTCATCGACAGATGATCGTCTATGCACGTTGTAATATCTGTCGCATCAGCCATCGTACTTTTACTGACGTTGAGGATATGCAACATAAGGTCCAATAAAAATGGGTCCGCAAATGGATTTAATTAGTCTAGACTCTAGAGAATAGGGTTTTAACTTACCAATTTGACATTCATAAACTTTCTTTTGCTCATATTAATGTACATATGTATATCAATTAAAGGTCCGTTCGGCGGCTGCAAATTGCAGCAATTTGCAAACAAAGAAAAATATGTCTTGCTCTCTGAAAGAGAGAAACTTATGCAAATTTACTGGCATTTGAACGAACAGAACTTTGCCAAAATTTGCAGGAAATCAGCTGTTTGTCTTTATTCACAAGTGCATAACAAAATTAAAATTTAACGAAATGGAATCGAAGGGAAAGCTAAATGTCCAGTGTCCTATGATCTACACAAAAGCACTGTGGATTGGTCCAGGAATAAATCCAGAAAAGGAATTCTGCCGGCTGAGTGTTATCTTTTTAACGTGCGGCCCAAGGCCGTCAACGCAAAAAGGTATTTCCTCGGTAATAGTGCGCAGTTTTGGTGTTTTGTTTGGTGGATTTTACAACTTTACCAACAAATATCTCATAAACTATAAGTTTCCGGCAAGTTTTTATTTCTGTTATGACATCTGTGAAAAAGTTATTTTTTCGGGGCGTGCGACATTAATGGGCAATTTTCCCATTTAAGTAGTATACTACCTCCTATTTGCGATTCAACAACGCAGAATCCCGAGAGTGCAGACGATGATCCCACTGCGCTGTTATTAACACGTTTCCTTTTAGCTGGTACCTTATTAAACAAATTAAATCATTTAAATAAACTTTATAAATTAAAATAATATAATTTTCTCACATCATTGAATCACATATATTCCCGATTTTCTTAGTTTTTTGACTTGAAATCATTTTCAACTTTTTTTAAATTGCAACCATATGATCGCAAATCATATGTTTTTTCAGTCTACTGAACTTTGCAACGATAAATTTTGTCAGTAAAACTTTGCAGCTTTCTCCGTCAATGAACTGTCAAAATTTCGCTCTCTTCTGCAAATTTTGACTGAGTTTTTGCCTCAAAAAACGTGATTTTGCAGTTTTTAATGCAATTTGCAGCAATTTGCTGCCGCCGAACGGTCCTTAAATCTGTGATTAATAAATAAAAATCGTTTTATGCTGCTTCATTTTTTCTTTATTTTTTTGCGTTTTAGTTTTTTTTTTTTTGTTACCGAAAATATATACATACATACTAGGCATGGGACTATTCGAATAAAAACTATTCGAATAAAAAATCCTTTTATTCGAAAGGTATTCGTAATTCGAATAATATTTATTCGAATAATTTATTCGTATATTCGAATAATTATTCGAATAGTATTATTCGAATAATTATTCGAATAGTATTATTCGAATAGTATTATTGGAATAGTATTATTCGAATAGTAATATCCATACATATATATATGTACACACGTGCTCGCTGTTTGTGCATAGACATGTAGGTATATGTGTTTTCATGTTATTATAAATATGTATGCATGTGGATACATACGTTTGAAGGGAAATGGTTGTTTTTGTTATTGTATGTATGCATGTATGATTTTGCTTTTGGAAGTATAAACATATGTAGATATGTATGTACATACGTATGCTGGCTAGCTAGTAAATTTGGAAGTGCGCGCTGGTTTATGAGTGTACATATGTATGTATATACATATGTAGTGTCCCAGAAATTTGCGAATTCTCGTTAGTAAGTAGAACTTCCTCTATGTTTGTAGGTATGTACATACATACATATAAGTAAAGGAATTTCATAAAGCGTGGCAAAAAAGCATACACAATATAGGTACCTATGTTGTAAGCCGTTAATTTTTTTAATCACATTTTTTCTGCTCTAGAAGGTAGATTTTTCCTGAGAATGGAAAATTGGGAATGCTTATCTATTAAGGTGGAGCGAAATTTTTTTTGGAAATTAAATTTGTTCCAAAGCCATAACGGCACTCTTCTAGCCCATAAATAAGCCTGTAAAATTTTATTGACCTAATCGCATGTTTAGAGGTGCCCCCAGCCCCACAAAGTTGAAAAAGAGTTGAAGTTATAAAATCAAAAAACGAAGTATGACGATTGATAAACATG
The DNA here is from genome assembly GCA_960531455.1 of Urophora cardui. Taxonomy (NCBI): domain Eukaryota; kingdom Metazoa; phylum Arthropoda; class Insecta; order Diptera; family Tephritidae; genus Urophora; species Urophora cardui. Next base: position 13,063,235 of record OY482672.1, on the reverse strand, counting down.
GCTAAGCTGATTATTAGAGTGAATTTTTTTTTTTTTTTGGAAAAAAGAAAAGTTATTAAAGGTCAAAGTTTATTTTATGAATTCTTTAAATTGCAATTACTTAAAAACTACTGCACCGATTTCGAATAGTTTTACACCATTCGATAGGTATTTTGATTCCCTTTAATTTTATAAACAATTTCCAGTGGGTTGCATAAATCCCCCTGCCGGGGTCAACCCCCCCTTTACCACCTTACTTTTCATTAGCAGGCCGAACCCTTTGTTTAAAGTCAAGGTATTGCATAAAGCAAGATAAGAAACGACTATTTAACACCAGTACCTTTTAAATAAATCAAAATTTTTTAGTTTTAAATAAAAATTTTTATTGATTATCAAATTTGCAGTACCTAGTATTAATTTCTACTTATTTAGGTGTAATTACATTACATTTACATATTTATAATTAAATTCTAAGTTTAGACTAACTATGCTTCCTGTTGTAGTGTAAAAATATCAAAGCCGATACAATATAGGGTTTCAATCTGCTTCTTGTGGGCTTAACAATATTCCCAGCACTAGAGAAAACTCTCTCTGAACTTGCTGAAGTAGCTGGTATAGCTAAATATTTTTTAGCTAGTCGTCCTAGGATTGGATATGTCCTTTCATGGTCCTTCCACCAAACTCTCGCTTCTAAGTTATGACTTATTTGAGGCTCTAAAGTATATTTTTCAAATTCGTCCTGCGTATCAGGTACGTTATCGCCCCCAAGGAGAATATCCATAGTAGTTGGAGTATTTTCCGCGACTGTAGTTGAAGGTATGCTCAAAAATGATTGGTACAATTCTTTCGCTGCAATGGAAATCCTATTTCTGAATTCCATAGAACCTTCGAAAAGTAAATTCTTATATCGCGGATCCAGAAATGATGCAATGTGAGCTGGTCTGACGACGCGCGCTTCCGTATTCGTTTGCAGCTCAAACCGTTGGACCAAATCATCCGAAATTGCTGCTTTGACATTTGCTATAAAGCTGGAATCATCGAAGTTGCTGTTAAGGTGTTTGCTTACTAAACTGTTTACAATAGGTTGAACGAGAGATATGGTTACTCTGGATTCAGAGCACAAAACAGTCGTGGCGTTCTCTAACGGCTTCAGCAATTTCGAGAGAGCACTCAGTTTCAGCCACTCGTCCTCTAGTATTTCCACTTTAAACGCGGTTCGACCATCAAAAATTTCTCGGTCTGCGAGAACTGCCACCAGTGATGCTCTGAGGTCCAATAGCCGCTCGATCATATAGAAGTTGGAGTTCCATCTGGTCGGGCAACTTTGTATCAATGTTAAAACCGGTTTTTCAACTTGTTGAAGGTGTTTCTCAAGTGCTGCACTTCTTTTTGAAGAGTGATGGAAGGCGCTTACTAAATTTGAAGCTTTCCTTAAAAGCTCCCTACAATCATCACCCTCTATGCCTTTTCTTATGCTTAACTGTAGCGTGTGTGCAGCACAAGCCACATCTCCTATGGATCCATATGACAAACTTTCGACTGCGTTGGATATATTTTTGGCATTATCGTGCACTATAGCTGACACTTTTCCAGAAATCCGCCACTCTGCCATAGATTCTAGCAGAAAATTTCGTAGGTTTTCCGAAGTATGTCTAGCACTCAGCTCTTCCGTCTTTAAGTTCATACTTTTAAGGGCCCAATCGGAATCGAAATAGTGAGCTGTTATAGTTATATATGAGTCTAATGCCCTTGACGTCCAACCATCTGTGGTAAGAGCAATATTTGCATCCAAATTGCTAAGAATATTTTGAGCATTTGTTAACTCATCTGAGTACAAAGCTTCGATCCGTTTCCTTATTGTTTTTCGACAAGGGACTTTATAGCTCGGCTCCACAATGGACATCAATGACCTAAATCCTTCATTCTCAACAAAGGAAGTCGGCAGCATATCCATTGTTAGCATTTTCGTTAAAGCCTGAGTTATAAGTTCCTGGCGGTCTTGAGTAATACTGGTGGTATTTGTAAATGATGCACTGACCCGTGATTGCCGTTTTCTGTTGGGCTCCAAATTTCCTTCAGAATTTTCGAGAGTATGGCTGGTTGTTGGCTGTTGCAAATCATCAACTCCTTGGCTCAATCTATGTTTGAAGTTGTAGTGATTCCACAAGCATGTTGTAGAGTTATTCCGCTTCAGAACAGCGTCGCAATATTTGCATGACGCTTCATCAGAATTCTCCATTGTTGTGAAATGCTGCCAAACTCTGCTTCTAGACATTTCTTCTTCTCTTCTTAGATGTTGTAATGCTGAATATGAATAGCTTGATTTAATCTAACGATCTTATTTGAGGCGTTGAATCCTTTTGGTCGAAGTAAAATCGAGTGCTTGCTTAAATAGTTTTTTCTTCTCAAGATTTATGCAATTCCTTCACCTATACAAACATAAAAAGAGATCTACCTACTAACGAGAATTCCCAAATTTCTACGAAGCTACATATGTATATACATACATACATACTTATATACATATGCATATGCAGGTAGATGGGGAAGGACCTTGATATTATTAACCGCATTTAAGCAACCATTACTGAAAAATGAACCACAATATATGGAAAAATAACAAATCTGTACCTGATACTAATGGGGAAATCCTTTGTCCTTTGCCTTTATTTAAATAACAATTTTACAAGGGTGAAGATATTAGTAGTAGTCGGACACTTTTCGCTTTTCAATCATAAAATAGGAAAACCATTATACCTATTATGATATACATCCATATGTTCCTGCTCTACAACATTCGCAACCATCAATACCGAAATATAATATAAAATTCTCTGAATTTTTTTAGAAAAATGATAGCTTTATCCACTAGGCTGGCTAAGGAATATTTCTTTCTTTTTTAAAGCAAAGTAAACGATCACATTTCGGTCTTTGTGATAAATTCTTTTTTTTTTTTAATCAGCAAAGGGGTATAGTATGTTTTCATGAAACAATCTTCCAAATGCTATGTGGGTTGGGTTAGTATATCGACACAGGATAGCGCGAGTTTAGCAATTTCATGTTTTTGGTTAGTGAAGGAAGTTCAGCTGAATTGATTTACCTATTAGCAAAATTTAAATAAAAAGTGAAATAATTTGCATGAGTGACTTTAAAACTAGGTTATCAACAATTTGAGATACATTTTTATTTGCCAGATAAAAGTTTATATTTTAAAATGTGTAGATGTCTGGGTACCGACTTGGACAGCTTGTCAGAAAGCTAAAAATTGCAAAGCGACTTAAGCTTTAGTATACGGGTAGATAATTAACTTGATAAATCTTTAGTTCTTTTTTTGCCTTTCGACTTGCTGAAAATAAATTTCTTAAGTAAGGATTTTCAAAATAGATTGTTCGAAGAAATTAAAAAAAATGCGAGTTGGGTAGAATTTCTGAGGATACAAATAAGAGAGGGCCTGAATCTTATTTTCATCCCGAGGAAGAGAAAACATTACGAAGTGTCCGACAACTAAAAATTGTGCGAAAAGAAATTTTTTAATAAATCGCAAATAATAAAAACCATGATATACATACATATTATTTTCAAATATGTACATACTTACATATGGTCAAAAACGCCAAAAATTCTACCCGAGAAATTTTTTTTTTTTAAGTTTATTGTATGAAATATGTCCTAATATGAAGCATTATTATGTAAAGTGTATGGTAACAATATCTGCCAAAGAGCTGAAAGTGTGTACATGAGATTTTTTTCCATTTAAAAAAATTAAGATCAGAATTGAAAAAATTAAAAAATATCATCGTCTGAAAAAATGGTAAGTAATTTTGTTTCCACTGATTTTTTTTTGCCTATTTCGACTCACGTGTTAAGAAAATATGCATTTTTGTTAAATAAGGGCTTGTGAAGAGTATAAAGCATTCGGAAGGCATCTTTTATTAAAAAATATCGGGACGAAAATTTTGTGTAACGTGGCAGTGCAAAATACCATTTTCTTTTTTTTGCGTAAATTAACGCTATCCAATAATGCCATGAAATACATTACTAAATATGGAATTTCATGAAGTTTTAGTAGAAGCAAACAAACATTTAATAAAAAATTTTGTTAGGAATTTAAAACTGATATAAAATATGTAACGTGGCAGTGCTATTACTAAAAAATTATACGTTTTCAAATTTACAGGCTCGTGTTAGTAAAGCCGAACAAAATAAAAATTATATTGCGAAGCTAAAGGAGGAGGGAAAACACGACGGATACAAACGGAAAAGAGCTGCTAAAATGAAATTGTATAGGGAATCCAAAAAAAAAAGTAAAGAAAATGAAATGACCGCTAAAAGTCGCGATGTGAAAATATATATTTGTGACGAAACTGGGGAAAATAACTTACTACCAACTCGACACATGACTTTAACAATTAGGGAAGCATGTGGAATGTTTAACGAGGAGCAAGAAACATCAGGAAAGGGTACATATGTATTAATTTTTTTGCATTGTCATTGAATAATTTATGATTAGATAAACTTGCTGCGTTCTTTACACATATATTTTGCGTTTATTTATCTTGTAAAACTAATAGTTGTCACCAAATTCAATTAAAATTCGTACGTGTAACGTGGCAGTGATATTTTGTAACGTGGCAGTGCTCAAGTTTACCTTCACAAAATGTCTTCAAATGCATTCATACGCAAAGTAAAGTCATCTGCTTATGAATTTACCTTTTATCCACGACATATTGAAGAAAAAGCCAAATCGGTTTGGTAAATTCGCAGATTTTTTACAAAATATACAGTAACCTCGGAACACACTTCCAAAATTGTGTAACGTGACAGTGCAACTAAATTTGGTATAACTCTAATGCTATAACAGTTGCGAGGCAATGTAAATACTAAAATTGTTGGCTTCGGAGAATCTCAAAATCCACCTTTAGTAGAACATTATTTAATAATATAGCTTCAGAGATATGAGGTAAAATAGCGTACGAATGTAACGTGGCAGTGGAAAATGTTGACCATATGTATGTATCTACATACATATGTAGGTACCTATTTAGTTTTTAACTCATTTGATGCGTATGATAATAAATTATTGATTTCCGTAAAACAGCTAAAAAGCCCAAAACCCTAACCACAATTAAGATAAATAGTAGGTAGGTACCTATGTAGGTACATGGTGTTTGCTTTTTGTTTTGCCACGCCTTATGGATTTCCTTGTACCTACAAACAAAAAGAAAGTTCTACCTGCTAACGAGAATTCCCAAATTTTGTATGTACACTCATATAAACCAGTATGAACTTCCAAATTTGCTAGCTAGGCACTACAAAACCAAAAGCATTCATACATGCACATACATACATATACGAACAATAACAAAAAAAATTATCCACTTCCATTTGCGCTAGCCAGAGTACGTACATATCTATATGTATACTCACAAAAGCATACATACACACAATAACAAAGAACCAACCACTTCCCTTCACACGTATCCACATATACATATATTTATAATAACATAAAAACACATATACCTACATGTCTATGCACAAACAGCGAGCACGTGTTTACATATACATATATATGTATGTATAACACTATTCGAAAATTACTATTCGAATAATACTATTCGAATAGTATTATTCGAATAATACTATTCGAATAATCCTATTCGAATAATACTATTCGAATAATACTATTCGAATAGTACTATTCGAATTTTTTCCCACGAATAATATTATTCGTTTATTCGAATAATATTTATTCGAATATTATTCGAAAAAAGTCCCACTACTAATACATACATACAAATGCAACACAAAGTAAAACTTTAGTTAAAATAGGTCTGTTTTGAAAAAAATAAAACTAAAAAATTTATGTTGTATAAATGTCATAAAATTTAAAGGAAATCACTAACTAAATCACTCTGCAAACAAAAAAATGTTTACCAAGGCAAATCGCAACTTACAATTGTTTATAATCAATCAATGCAACCAAATAGTTGTTGCAAGCAATTTCTTATAAATGATAACAAATCTTAATTTTGATAATCGATAAAAATACATAAAAATAAAAATTGACATTTGTAGACACACTAACGACACTAATTCTGTCTATGGAAAATGATTCAGCAGCAGATCAGGCGAAGCCAGAAAAGAAATTATGTTCTCTCTCTGTTATTTTGGCCTGGCCATGATTCAACAATACAGGGGCCAAATCGTCGTAGTCGTGAACGAGAAACAAATTTCGAAATTTTTAAATTTGGTATCACCACATTCGTTAACGAGTGGACACTATCGAAATTTGATATTCTCTCATTCGTTCACGAGTATTTCATCATTCGAACAGACCGAAATTTCATTCGAATAGAAATTATCAAACGAATAAATAAATGAGTGGGAAGGCAAATATGATTTGCACTACCACTAATCGTTTAATAGCAGCGGAAACCTATGGTCGTAGTTAAGGTATTTAGTGGGCAATCTATTTATTAACGGCAAGGAAGTTTATGGGATATTGTACACATGGAATTAGGCTTAGAAAAGTGAACAACACGGCATTATAATATGTTTTGTGTATATCAATAGGTGTTAAAGTTGTTAATAAATTTCTTTTAAATACGAAGAAGGTAAAGAAATACTTATACATGTAGTTATAACATAGGACATAGGCCGTGTTGGTTTCCGTTCACTTTTCTAAGCTTAATACCTTACCTACCACCATATGTTTCCTCTTATTCTTCTTCTTCGATTCTGGCCAAATCCAACAAAGTGCGCCAATTGTTTCTGTCTCGTGCAGCATGGCGGCATTATGGAATACATAGGAGTCAGCATCCCTGTCCACCTGATATTCCCAACGCAGTGGAGCTCTCCCCTTTCTTCTGCGTTGAGCGAGTTTCGATAGAAATACTTTCTTCGCCGGAGCACCATAGGTTTCCACTGCTATTAAATGATGAGTGGTAGTGCAAATCAATTTTTCACTACCACTCATTATTGATTGGGTAGTGCAAGGCTGAATGCAATCAAAATTTAGTGCACTTTGCTCAATCCTGATATGAATAATTATAGGAATAAAATTAATATGCCTCCAAAAGGCATAATGGCCAAATACATGATTGAACACATAAACTGGGCCACAAATATGATACCGAATGGCGAAGCTTAATGGTAAATATCCCCCTATAAAAGATGCTAAAGCATGGCTTAAGGTACCTATGTATAAATTTTATTATGCAATTTTTTCACACCTTTTAGGTCCTTGCTGACCAAAAACCCAATGTCAAGAAGTTGCCATTTAACAAGGAGTCGAAGAAGAGAAATTGCGGGGCCCTAATGAGGAAAGACCTTTAACGGCGACAAATGGGCAAATCATGCAGGTTTCTGGGATGGATGTTGCTGTTGATGGAATGATTTCTGTTAAACGATTCGGAAATACATACACTGAAAAAACAACTTACTCAGATTATGGAAAAGTGGGAATGATTCGGCGCTAAAGACATATTTCCATATTTTGATGTACGATTTTCTTCAAATCAAGGAATAAAAACTACGTTTTAAAGAAAATTGTACATCAAAATATGGAAATATGTCTTTAGCGCCGAATCATTCCCATTTTTCCATAATCTGAGTAATTTTTTTTTTTGAGTGTATATTGCCCCAAAGCAGCAATGCCCCGGCGGCAATAATCGAAACTAATCCCATATGATTGCTTCTATCACGAATATGTACATATGTACATATATCTCCTTACGATTGCACAATTGTGTTCATCTTCTGACTCCGAAGAACTCACGTGCAAAAGAACTTATATGCAAAAGAAGTAAGTATATTAATAAAACTCTTCGTTAAAAGTAAAAATGTGTACCAAAATTTACTTTTTTTTAAATAATTTTCCTTCAATTTGACATATGTATGTACATTTGTTTTGTTTTTTATTTGTGGAATATAAGTTTGGATAATAAAATTTCGATACGAACTGTTTCGAATGGGACAATTCAGCCAGTCGATACGTTTCTAAATTTTATTCGTTTCGAATGCTCGCTCGTTCACGACTGCCACGATTTGGCCCCAGGTTTACGCATGACGACATACCTTCATACATAGTGGGGACAGAAGTGCCATGCAAAGAGTATGTAGAAGAATTTGACAGATTCGGCCCCTATGGAAATACTAGCGTGCGTGTGTGTGTGGCATATGTCAACAAAAAAAAAAATGCTTGTGTTCGTGTGTTTATGAAGATTGAAGAAGAAGTCAGCTGATCTTATGCATTCTCCTTTATTGTTCCTCCATGGGCCTGGCAAATTTGCCGAGATGACATAAGTGTGATAAATTTGCCGAGCACAACAACAAAATACACGTCTTGTCAAATTTGGAGCTTCGGCAAATTTCTCATACCCCAACCCGTGATATGTGATATCATGAGAGAAATATCACGGGAAATGCAACCATGTTATTACATTCACAATGGTCTTCTATGAGAAGTGAGTTTGAATTTATGTTTCTAGTTCTTTTTTTAAGTATTTTATTTTATTCAGATAAAAAATTAATTAATTCGAAATTGAAGCAAGCAAAGCAAAGCGACAACAGTCGTATAAAGAGTGGAAAGAATATGACTAACATGCTAGTTCACAATGAAGTCAGTTAGAATTTTATTTTCTTAAAGGTGCGCTCTCTCTGTGTGGCAAATTTCTCAAGATATCATGATATCTCGGCAAAAAGATTAGACACAGAGAACAACGTTATAGTTTTTATCTCTTTTCCGCTTCAGCTGTCTACGTTTGCTAATCAGCTTTCCAATATTCCCAAATACAAAAGCGATACTGAAATATGTATGTCAGGAGAAGCGATAATAAGCTTGCTAACTTTTTTCTCGTTATCTATGCCCAATTTTTCGCTTTCCATAACAAAACATGAATATGATTATCTATATCTCGGAACGAAGAGTGAGTTTCGCATGCTTTTTCGTTGCCCACGTGCATAGTAAAATCATCGGTCACATCCATATATCGTGAAATCAAAGACCGATAGCGTCGTCCTATCGTGGCAATCAATGGAAAGTTAGCATGTGGAACTGCAACAATGCTTTTTATCTATAAAAGTAATTTAGAAACACGTTAGTAATATTGTATACAAAAAACTATCTTGGAAATGATTATTATAGAGTTCACTAATGTCAATTACCTCATTTTCGTATGGACGAAAAACGCTAATAGGCCGCAAAGTTTTTACATCCGTAATAATTAGGCAACCCCAAGTTGTGCCTACATATAACTCATTGCCATAGGACGCTAATGCAGATATTTGGCATTTAATCAAGCTCAAATGCTCATCGATGGCGATACTCTTTAAGGATTCTGAACAAGGCAAGAGTTTGGAGCAATCTAATTTGTTTTCAATTCTTTTGCTACGCACACCCCACTGGTACACAACAAAGCCAGGATGAAGACAGGAAAATACAAAATCATCTGTCGCACTCATGCGTGCCACCTTGACATCTTCAATAGCATTTGGCTCTTCGCTGTGGCATAATGCCTGATGACCGCAAACACCCATCGTACTTAGAGGAAATACATTGATTTTACCAGCCATTTCTCCACACCACAGCTCATATTTTCTGCGTATAAAGAAAACATTGTTAAATTTTTTTTTTTTTTTTTATTTATATCAGTTTTTCTAAATTTATGTATCTTACCCATCGATCATTATAGAGCAAGCGCTATGTAGTATAAGCCCCGAACAAATTTCGGTTAACACAAATGAGCCTTCCGCAAACGCACAATTTGTAGGCACCTTTGTGGAATCCACTAGAAAAACGCGTCCATTGTATAGGGCAATAGCTACACGCTGAATTTTAGCTAAATATATTAGACTAATCACTGGTGATTTTATAGCTGGGTCCAACATATACGAAAAAATATGTGAGCCGTTGTTTGTGCTGTTAAAATTAATACATACATATATCACATAAAAGGAAAATCAATCAATTTTTTTTCACATACTTGTACGAATGCAAATTGCCCACAGAATCGCCAATCCAAATGCAATTTTCAATTATACAACAACACAACATATTTATTTTATTTTGTCGTGTTGTAGATTGAGAACGAGAACGAGCTCCACTTTTATCCGAGCATGGCGAAACATTCATTCGTAAATGGTTTAGGCATTTTATGCTGCTGCCTTGTAGGAAATTGCCTGATGGCAATACATCCAATACGTCGATGCGTGAATTATAAGCAGGCAACCAAAGCTCAAAGCCGGCTGTATCATCTGTGATGAATAAATGTTTAAAAGTATGTAACATTCTATACATACATACATATGTATACATATGTAATTATATACCTTCGGTTGATGCAAGTACATTAAATACGCCGCATACCACTTTCTCACTGTACGGCATAACAATCACGTCCAAGAGGTGTGTAAACTCGGGCGCCGTTAGTATTGAAACGATTTGACTTGCCGATGGACGCTTTTTCGGCAATTCATCCCAACAAAGTACCATAAGGTCCAGAAAATATGTTGGAAATTGAGTTTCGCGCTGTGTAAGCGGTGGCCGGCTGCCTTCAAGTATACATTCCTTTATAGACTCATGGCCCTCGAATGGCTGTCTTAGGCTGATGTTTTCGTATACAAACATGCCAAAAGAGAAACAATCGACCTTAAGGAATATATGGCAAGGTAAATTTTTAAATTGTTTTAAGTAAGTAGGTACTTATGTAGGCTTATGTATCTTCATTTACATACCTTTTCCGTGTATTCTTCTTCGCCATTGTGACGTATTATTTCTGGCGCCATAAAGCCCTCTGTACCACCAAAGCCCTTGGAGCCGTTTGGCGCGGTCTGGCGACTTATGCCATAATCGGCAATTTTTATGTGTACAGAATTATGTGGACTATCTTCGCTGTAATTGGAAAATATTTCAAGTCATGCTTATTTGCATTTTCCGTTTGCATAAAAACTTTACCTATGCGGCTTCGGAAAGTCCCAAACCAGTACATTTTCAGACTTTAAATCACGATAAATTATGCGACGCCTATGCAAATACTCGATGGCTCGCGCTGCTTGTAGCACTAATATCTGAAAGGTATGTGGCCCAATATGAGCGCCGCTTCTTCTAAATTGACGTAATATTGTGTCTAAGCCTCCCATCGGCGCAAGTTCCAGCACCAGCGCCAATGGCTTGATGCATATACCAACCAAAGGCACAATATTTGGATGCTTTAAAGTAAGTAGTACGGCTAGTTCTTGCCGCGCAGTGCAATATGCTTTGCAAGCGTGCTGCAGTGGATCACGATCCCATTTGCCCAAAGCAACCTTATATGCCATTAAAGCGCTCTATGCAAAAAGAGAACAACAATGTTACATATAGTATTAAGTATATACGTGCAATGAATTACACTGGTAGTAACCCACATCTTTAGCTTTAGGCCCGGGTGGCACAGGTTGTAGCATTTTCATGGCCACTTCTTTGAAGCTACGACTGAATTTCATTTTACAAGTTGCTTTGAACACAAAGCCAAATGCACCACGTCCTAAAAGTGATCCCCTGATAATGCTCTCAGAACTAATGCTATAACGTTCGGGTATATCAGCGAATACGACATCGGGTGCCAGTGTTGGCAATTTCATTTCCAAATGTACAGGGCAAATCAACTTTGTCTGATTATAAACGGAAAGTATACATTCCTCAACCATCCAGCAATAACAAATATTTGACAAGTCCTGTTGATTGTAGGCGGGATGACCATCAGTGGATGTGTTTCGCGAAGAGCAAGCAGATTCGGGTCCAACGCCCGAATCGGCATCCGAAAGGCAAAGCGAATCCTACAAAAAAAAAAACAAAAAATATAGGTACGTAAAAAGTTGTGATCAAAACTGTCAGTGAATCAAAATCGTATCTATTAATTCACGTTGCCCGCTATTACTTGCCTCTGATCTTCGCTCACGTCGCTCCATTAGATTCATAGAAGCTAAAAATAAACTATTGATACCATCATCATAATTTTCACCAGACCTGAAGGTGCGCCGGTTATCAATTTTATTTTTCCTTGAGCCAGCAATGCAGGCATCACTGCTATCAGTAGGACTATCAAAGTTTTCTTTTTTCCTACCACAATGCCCAGTCGATAGTTTTAATAAGCATTTCGGGCAGAGAACCAAACGCGTTATTAGAAATCTTCCCTCTGAAGTATGCACAAATCGCGTTCCCAATGCTGGATACCAATCCTCCAGCAATAAATCAATATGATCTACTATAAGCGCGAGTAATTTTGCGACAACAGTCATATTGGGCTCAATGCGTCCCACTATATCCCAGTCATCATTTGTTGTTTTTTTCTGATGAGCAGCGATACGGCTAAGCGGAAAATATATTTCTAATATACTCGAGGATGACATATTTATATCGCTCCATAATCCATCCAACTTGAGTTTAAAACGATTTGTCGAATTGCGAAAACACTGGCTGGCAGTGCTGGCATGAAATGGAACTTCCCATATTTTCAGAAGTAAAATTGTGCCGAAATATAGGGAGACTCCCGTTTTCCACAAATTCCACTGTACCACCTGCTCAAGGGAGACGCGCAAGTCCAGTTCCAATCTTTTCTAATTATGGTAAAGAAAACATGTACATACATACATACGTTGTAAAAGCAAACTTCAAGGAAGTCAGAATGAAAATCCGGAATCTACATATCGACGCTTCCATGCAACACTGTACTAAGTCTGAAAACTGTGTTTTGCAGGGGAAGCTCTCAGAGTTTACATTCGATATGGAACTTCAGTTGTATGCTAAGTACATATGAGTAATCCACTTTCAAAACTGGCTATGTGAAGTTTTTTCGATTTGAGTTTAGATGGATTAGTGAGTGAATTATGCAATACTATTTAAAGGTGTATAATGTCCATTAATCAAAACCCGATACCATTTAAGTTAGGGTACACGTTATCTATATAAAACCGTAAGCAAAAATAAAAACTTGCTGGGATGTTTTTCATTTGATGAATTTCATATCAAAGGCTGAAAAAAACGAACATTTTGAACCCGACCCCCTCAGAATTTGATGAAATTTTGCATAGAGGTGCATCTTACCTACCCAAACACAACCTCATTTTTAGAAATTGAATTTTCGAAAAATTGTAGGCTTGGCAAGATATCGAAATATTCGAAAATATTCGAAAAATGACGATAATAGGTACTTTTAAAGTGTGATTACTAGGGAATGGCTTTACCGATTTCAAAGATCTTCATACCATTAGAAAGGTATTGAAATTAGCTTTCACTACACTGTAAAATTGTTTTAGTACACTGAAAAAAAAATGTTTTCCAAAATAAAATTTGAAACTGAAAAAACACTTCAAAGATCAAGCGATTTTGAAAAATAAGAATTTTTTTAGAAAGGTCTATTTAATATATATAACATATCTGAAAACTAAAAAGGGCCTTTTTATACTCAGCTGTACTAGTACACAAAGTATTATAGTTTTAATCACATAACGGTGGATTGTAACAGAATGAAATAATCGAGATAGATATAGACTTATATATATGAAAATGATCAGGGTGAAAAGAGAAATCGATTGAGCCATGTCCGTCCGTCCGTCTGTCCGTCCGTCCGTCTGTAAACACTCTAACTCGCGCAATTGAGATATTTTGATGAAATTTGAAATGCAAGTTGGTATCGACACTGGGACGGTTGGTATTGAAAATGGGCGAAATCGGACCATGACCACGCCCACTTTTCCTATATAGAAAAAATCGGAAATTTGGTATCTCAGCCACTAATATAGTTAGAGTGATGAAATTTTACCCACGTGTTGAGCTCAGGCCCCTAAGAAGAAATTTGATGGAATTTTGGAAAATGGGCGGTGCCACGCCCACTTATTAAGGAGAAAACATTGAAAGCTTTATGAGTCATAACTCAGAAACTGTTGAAGATATATCGATGAAATTTGGTACGCGTGGTATATTTACTTAGGCAAATGTTTGGACGAAAAATTGTCAAAATCGGTTGACGGCAACGCCCACTTTTATATATGTGTATTATAAAGTGACCTAATAAAAACATTTTAAGCGATATCTCTGTCAAATATAAAGATATATCATTGAAATTTTATGCCAGGAGTCCACCTGCGGACACACAACGAAAAACACAAAAATTTTGGAAAATGGGCGTGGCACCGCCTCTTTTTAGAAGCTGGAATATACGAGATTTCTGAGCCCATAACCCGACAAATAATTGATATATAATGACGAAACTTGGTGTGTACACTTTTATTACTTGTGGTAATACATCTTGAAAATTTTAGCGAAATCGGTTGACGACCACGCCCACTTTTATGTATGGGTATTATAAAGTGGCCTAATAAAAACATTTTAAGCGATAGCTTTGTCAAATATAGAGATAATTCATAGAAATTTTGTGGCATGAGTTGCACAATAGACCGGAAACAATAAATATAAAAATTTTGGAAGATGGGCGTGGCACCGCCCCTTTTTAGACAGAGGAATATACGAGATTTCTTAGCCTATAACTCGACAAATAACTGAGATATTATGACGAAACTTGGTTTATACACTTTTATAACTTGTGTTAACAGACACGCAAAAATTTATTGAAATCGGTTTATGACCACGCCTACTTTTTAACAAAGATATTTCTGGAACACCCTTTGGGAATTTGTAACGTGACATCTTTGTAACTAGAAGTCATAAAGGAATGAAATTTTGCACAAAGAATAATATTCATATGCTTAGTTGGATGACTGATAAAAATTTTGAAAATGGGCGCGGCTACGCCCACTTTATGCAGCACTTGCTTTATATAAAGTACCTACACCGTGTTTCCATCAAACACAAACAAACAATGAAAGCATACAGCTGAGTATATAATGTTCGATTCCACTCGAACTTAGGCTTCCTTACTTGTTTTATTTATTTTTTTTTTAATTTCTTTAAGTAAATGCATCTCTTGGCTTTCTTATATTTTGGTATCACGCGTAAACTAATCAACCCATTTCAAAGATTTTTATACCGTTAGAAAGGTATTAAAATCACCTTTTGAAAACATACACTGTAAAAATTCTATATTACATTTTAAACTGAAAAAAAATTTCAAAAATTTCAAAATTTTTTTTTTTCAAACTGGGAAAACACGATTAAAACGATTAAAAAAATTGTTTAGAAAGGTCTATTTAATATATATAACATATGTATCTAAAAAGTAGAATGGTGTTTTTCCTTTTCTTTTTAAAAAATTTTATTTTATTATTGGAAAACATTTTTTTTCAGTGTACTTACAGTGTATTTTTTTGATAGCTAATTTCAATACCTTTCTCATGGTATGAAGATCTTTGAAATCGGTAAAGCCATTCCCTAGTAATCACACTTTAAAAGTACCTATTATCGTCATTTTTCGAATATTTTCGAATATTTTTGAACATTTCGATACCTTGCCATGCCCACAATTTTTCGAAAATGCAATTTCTAAAAATGAGGTTGTGTTTGGGTAGGTAAGATGTCCATCTGTGAAAAATTTCATCAAATTCTGAGGGGGTAGGGTTCAACGCATATTGGGTTTGATATGAAATTCATCATGTTAAGCTTTTAATGTTTTTATTCTGTAATAATCTCTAGTTGTATTATATGTACACTTTTGCTTATAACTTTTGATTGGATTGTCCGCTTGATACCAAATTTTCACAGCATCCAAATCAATAATACTTGAAAACCCCAAAAACAGGAAAACATACTAAGTCGACGTAATACAGTGTTGTTCGAAAGCGTGGATAAGTACATTTTAAGAATAACGATTGTTTTCAATGTAGAATTATAACTGAATATGAGATTGAAAAACTATGGTCGATTACAATAATGTAGAAATTATTTAAAAAAAAAAAAGAAGGTAATATCCAAGATTATTGATACGGCATTTGTCTTAAGATCAAAACGAATGCTCTGTTATGTTACTTTATTAATGTATATCCGATATGGGATGCAAATCGTTGGACTTACATCATTTTCAGGCAAATAAAACGATTTTATTGCCTCGGTAATCTGATCATCAGCCAATATTCTTGTTAATATACGAGACCAAAATCCACAAGGAAAATATGTCATTAATAATATGCGTCGTAGGCCAACATCTGGTTCACATGCATCGTGCACGTAAGATATATTATGTAGGGTAATTTCATTCGGATCGGCTAAATTACGTGCACGTTGTCGTTGAAAGACCTGAAACATTACAAATTGGCATTGACATTGAAAATTGCTGTACATAGTATATTAACTGCTTGCCCAGAATGTTGTACTACAGCTACGGACTACTTAGCTTACTACATCAGCTGATGACTGTTTTGTGGCAACGCTCGAAAATGTGAACACAATGGTGTAGCTCAGTGTATCTCATATATGTCATCTTTTTTATATTTTTGTACAGGGGATTCCTTAAATTCCATAAAAACTCTTTATTTTTTACAAGTTCAATTCATTTTTCCGTTTCTTCGTCCTTCATTTCCAATTTCCGTCATTAAAAAATTGAGCTGTCACACTGTAGCGCGCTACAAAGTCAAAGTTAACTCTACTTCTACTACAGCTACAACTACACGCTACAGACACAGCTACACATTGTGGGCATTGCAATGCAATTGTACTGTTTTAACTTTTGACAGCTCTTACTACGTACTACAGCCACACCATTCTGGGCAAGCAGTAACAGCAAAAAAAAAAATATAAGTACATATCGTCGGCCTCCTGCCAGAAACACGAATGTGAAAATTTTTTTAAGTACGTGTATGTACATAAGCATATATACAAATATTAATTGTTATTACATCAATATATACCAAATAAAGAGGAGACATCGCAATTAAAAAAATTTTCACATTCGTGTTTCTGGCAGGAGGCCGACGATATATTTATTTACATGTGTACATACATACCTTAACTGTAGCACCAGTATCTGGTGTGGCATGCTCATTTTGTGGCAGCAACGATGGTATTAACAGGGTGCGAGAATCCCATGTTAATGCTACTTCAAATTTATTCAAAAGACATACTATATAACTAAAATTATTCAAAATTATTAACTTTTCTTGTTACTTCTTACATACATACATGAACCCATTTGACCTACCTGCGATGGCTATTGTTTTGATTCTTCACGCTACGAAACAATAACTCCAGATCATCCATTTTCATAATACCATTACGAGCAAATGGATTAATCTCACGCACTGTAACGACATGCGCTAACATATCGCATAACCATTGAGGATCCAGAAAATAATAGTCACGCAGCGTAGCATCATCATAATGTAAGATTACACCATTGTCATGTAGAAACATCGTTGCCTGATTTAATTCAGCAACGTCGCGAAAATTTTTACAATTATGTGCGCTTAATTCTTCAGTGACCATTTTACGATATTCGTCTGCGTTGAGTACAGGATCAATACCAGCAGCGCGTAAATTAGAGGCAATTATGTTGACTGTGTCTTCTAGCGCTATATAACTGGCTGGTACTTTTTGTAATAAGAGTGGCTCTTTTGAGCCAGGCGAACGTAGCATAAATGCAGTATCGTAGATGATATTAGCCAATAAGCGTATGTTATGCATAGTACTAGAAGTAATCAATGGGAGCAACAGCATTAGAAGTGTGTTAAAACAATGGGACTTACTTAATCGATTGCTGCAAATGCTTCATATATGTATGTATCTGTGTTCATAGGAACTGTATAGCTACTGTGCTCTTAAGGTAAAAATTAGTCAGCTCCGAAAAAGCTGAAAAAATGCATCTCAGAGAGTAAATTCTGCAGTTTTTTTAAACTGTTTCTCAGGCTTTCAACCAGCTTAAGTCTCAATGATTTCACTTAAAAGTCTTTTGCGGCTAACTACTAGAAAATTACACAAATTTGCGAACATCTGAGTTGAATTTTTTGAAGTGGGCCACCTAAAATTTTTTCGACGGCCATGTATTTTAATGAAAGTGAATGGCTCACAACGCTTAAAAAAAAATACGTATTTAACAATTTTTCGAAATTCGAATTATTTTCAAAGTTATAGCTATCAACACTTTTCGAAGTTCCTCAGTTTTTGCCGATTTTCTCACGATTGGTCAAACCGATTTTTCCAAATTTTGACATATATATAAAAGATGATATCTTCTAGCAAACTGCATTTCTTACTTTTGCAAATAATTTTTTTTGCAAACATTATTCGCAATTTTTATGTTCTGGACCACGATCGGATGGCGCTTTTGTATGATGTTGGGCATTCCATTAGTAACTATTAGCAAAAAAAAATTTTGGGGCACTTTAAAGGCGCGGGAGTTATTTACTTTTTTACACTTGTTATTTTTGTATGCAATTTTTTTCTTACATACTACGAATACAGAATTAAAGCATGCATAACTCCCGCTCCCTTAAAGTGCCCCAAAATTTTTTTTTTTTTGCAAATAGTTACTAATGGAATATGCCCAACAAAATCATACAAAAGCGCCATCCGACCGTGGTCCAGAACATAAAAATTGCGAATAATGTTTGCAAAAAAAATTATTTGCAAAAATAAGAAATGCAGTTTGCTAGAAGATATCAGCTAGAAGGCTGCACGAAAAAGTGGGTTTTATTCGTAGTTGCATTGAAATTGTGCTGTGACTAATTGTACAATGCATAGAGTATTCGCAAATATAGAAGAGGCAAATGGTATTGTGCAGAGGTCTAATATCAGCTTTTATATATATGTCAAAATTTGGCAAAATCGGTTTGACTAATCGTGAGAAAATCGGCAAAAACTGAGAAACTTCGAAAAGTGCTGATAGCTATAACTTTGAAAATAATTCGAATTTCGAAAAACTGGGCCAAACGTATTTTTTTTGTTGTTGTGAACTATACAAAAAAGTTTCAGAAAGATACTACAACTTCGAAAAAAAGTGGCTCACTTCAAAAAATTCAACTCATCTTGAAATCTTACCTTTCGACATAAACTACTGTTCGATATGAACACAGGTATGTAGTTAGATTTTTTATTGATAGATTTCAATGATTTACTTACCGGCAGCTAATCTCTATTGAATCGATTACACGAGGCAGACCTATTTTTTCTGCGTCTGGTATAGCAATAAATTTTTCTCGTATAATTTGTTGTAATTCCTCTGCATGTTGTGCGGAAATTGTTTCACCAACAGCATCAAAATGTGTGCCAACAATAATTACTGCTGAATTTGGTGCACGAGCCTAGTCAAATTATTTTTTCATTTATGTACATACACAGAGAAAAAAGTACAATGGTTTTTTCAACCAACTTCATGGTTAATATTTTATTGGTTGATTTATTCATGTCAAAAGGAAAAAATGTAATATTCACATTTTCATTGTACCATTAACCAATATTTTGGTTGAAATCAATATCAAACAAAAAGTTGGTTACCCCAACGTGTATATTTGTAATATTAACCAAAATATTGGTTGATTCATATCTAAAAAAAACATAAAAACATTTACGAAGCTTTATGGCTTCGGCTCTGTTGTGACCATCGCCTTCAACACCGTTTGTGCTTGACGAAGTTGAATGGCTGGACCCGAATTGCAGAGAGCGAGAGAGTTTTTTTGAAGTTGTGATGAGCGCCGCTTGAAAAATTTTCGTTTATGAACAAAAGCAAATTGCGCCTCAAACCCTTCAACTGTACATACATATTTTTATTTTATTTAAACATGTGTTGGTTAATATTACCAACAAATTGTTTAATACTAACAAAAAATTGGTTGAAGATTTCAACTAACATTTTGTTATATCAACAAATATCATGGTTAATATGACCACAAACATGGTCAAAAAAATCCAACAATATCATGGTTAATATTACCAACAAATTGTTTAATAGTAACAAAAAATTGGTTGAAGATTTCAGTTTACGCAAGTTATGCTGTATAGCTTTCGTTCGTGCATTCGCATGCGGCTGTGAAAAGCTTCTGTAACTCTCAGCCGTCTTATGCATTGTTCGAGCTATATAGTTTGAATTAGCAACTCATAGTCAGGGATTTTCACAATGAAAATGAGGTTGGCACTCCAACCTCGGAGCCACAATCATGCGCCCCCCAACTGAATAAATTCAAGGGTTTTAAATATGGTATGTATGTGCATATATACATCCAATATATGCACATATGTACATACATATTTTTTTATTTTATTTAAACAGGTGTTGGTTAATATTACCAACAAATTGTTTAATAGTACCAAAAAATTGGATGAAAATTTCAACTAACATTTTGTTATATTAACAAATATCATGGTTAATATGACCAAAAATATGGTCAAAAAAATCAAACAATATCATGTTTAATATAACCAACATTTTGTTTAATAGTAACAACAAATTGGTTGAAAATTTCAACTAACATTTTGTTATATCAACAAATATCATGGTTGATATAACCAAAAGCACTGTCTAATATATCAACCATGGTAATGGTAATATTAAACAAAATTCACATTGATTCCATTTCAAGTGTGAAATTAGTACTATTAACCAACTTTTGGTTGATTTTTATCTCAGTGTACATATATAAATGGTTTAAGAGCCAATAACCTGGCAAATATACATGTTATATACAACCAACAGCGATATAAAATTCAATTTGAAAGATTTTTTTTTTAGACTAAACTCTGCATTCCTGTACTTTGAAATTCAAATGCATTTGGTATACGTTTAAATAGGGTGCATAGAGCAACAAATCCCTTAACTAAAAATCGCATAATTTCCACTCATTCATACTTCTCGCAAGATTGCGACGATAAAATAAGCTGAATATACATATGTAAATCCTTAGAGATGTAACCCTTTCTTTTTTACATTGCAAATGCCTAATATGTGTTAATCTTACTTGTATATTTCCTAGCCATTGCAGTATCTCAGTAAGTCCTTTGTGACCATCGGTTATCCTCCACAGCACCAAATACAAACTGCGCTTTGATAGGAAATACTGATGTGTTGCATAATATCTATAACAGAAACAGAGATTTAAATAAAAAATCTCTAGAAATAGTACATATACATATATATTATACACATAAATCAACGCACTCTGTTTGACCACCGAAATCCCAAGTTCGAAATGTAACAGGTCCATAGGAACCGGGCGCTTTTTTTCGTTTCTCACATACCCAGGTACCAATATCGACACCAACTGTGGAAATGTTTCCGCCTCGATTACCCTTTGTTACATTACCGGCATGACCCATACGTTTAGTCCAGTGATTTTCTGTGCCTCGCGACTTTTGTGAGCCACCGCCCTGTCGCAGCAAATCTAATAGTGTAGTCTTGCCAATACCTTGCACCCCCACAACCATTAACTTCATTCGAGCATATGTCACGGAATTTTCGTAAATCGATTTCAAATAACCAATAATATCCATCGTTTTATACTTTTTACTTTCAATCATAGTTTTTAGAGGTTCTTGCAACAAACAGCCTCGAGTGTTTAAATTCCACAAGCGGGAGAGAAGACCCAAATGTGGTGGAAGATTTGTAATATTAACATTTCCACTAATGTTAAGCACACTTAAACTACTTAGCTCGTGTAGAGATGAAGGGATTTCCTATAAATATCCATTAAAAAAGTACAAAACATTAAAAATAAATCGTTATTATCGTATAAGACTTGTTCACCTTTAAACAATTATTGCTAATATCAAGCATAGATAAATTTGGAAATATTAGCTTCGATTTCGTTACGCCAACCACGCTCCAGTCTGCATCATCGGACTCGTTAAAAAGGGTAGTTGCATCGTCAGTGGAGAGCTGTATACGCGTCAAGAGATTATCGGCAAGTATGAGCGTACGCAGCGACTCCAACCGTAAATGACGACGATGCCGACACACACTTTTCAAAACTGTACTACGAAACGAGGCTGATTTTCCAATTAATAGTGGCTTAGCAAATGAAATCGCTTCTTCAGCAGGATTATCATTGGCAGGATTATTTAAGATACTGTAGCAGAGCAAATGTGGATCGAAGTCGTTAGTAATTTGTGGTAAACTTGGCCAGCATGAAATTTCATTGTGACTTAAATCGAGTTGCTTCAATGTTGAAGGATAACTAGTGACATGACCCATTGATCTGCATAAATAATTTTGATTTAAAATAAAATGAGATACATATGTATATGTAAGTACCTAGTCCACTTTCACACAAGGCTATGTGAATTTTTCATATTGAGACAAAAGTAATAAAAAACACTAATGCCCGAATCGCAATTTGGCGTTCGGTCGGTCGCGCTTCTGACAGGTAAGTAGAAATGTATGGAAATATATGGAGCAAATCGCATTGTGACCTCAAGCGTTTGATCGTAAAATTTTTGTAATATCGTATGTTGATTGCAACCCTGTATAACGCCTGAGTTGAACATTTCTCTACTAAGTCGGGCGTTTGACATTAAGTAAATTAAAATTGTTTTTTTTTTTCGATGAAAAATTATGAAATTTATGAAAAAATTCAACAAAATATATTAGTGGCAGTGAACGTGTTTACAATCAAACATCTAATATCGAATGTCAGTGTGAAGCGGCTTTGAGGTACGATCAACGCGCGACCGACCTAACGCCAAATTGCGATTCCGGCATAATAGGGGCGTCAGAATGAATACTTTTCCGTCAATCCAGCAATCCGTTTAACTGACAGCAGAGTGGAATTATATGTAATTGAATGACGATCGACACATTCAGTACTTCAACTTTGCCGTAACAAATACATATATGAAATTGAAGTATGTGTCGGTTAAACGTTGCTGGATTGCCGGAAAAGTATTCATTCTGACGGGCCCATAAGGCATCATGTTCTATTTTATTTGAATATTTTTTGTTACTACCTGAAAGTTTAGCGCCCAAGAAATTTAACGATATAAAAAAATTAAGCCGCAATACGACATATTTTTGCAAATTCAATCTTAATATTTAACATAGCAAGTTTTGAAAAAGTATTTTTTAGTTTTGAAATGGAAACGCATAATAATTACACCAATGTGTGCCTAGGCGTATGAGTAACTTTTCTCAGATAGAGCCTTTTGAAAGTGTAGGTATTCGTATCTAATGCTATTTTTTTCCAGAATACGGAAGGATTTTGCAATAAATTCTTAATGAACATTATACACTTTTAAATAATACTGTTACACAATCCATCAAAAATTAAGAATCGAAAAGATTTCACATAGTGCTTTTTGAAAATGTACCTACTATATAAACCAGGAACCTATAATAATCATTATTCGTTATATTTTCAATGAAAAAAATCAAATACTTGCAAACATCGTAGAAGAGTATTGAGTTTGTGTATGTGCATGTCTGAAAGAGTACTATCCGAATCCACTATGATCGAAAAATGTTAAGCGATATCCATAAAAATCAAAAATAATCATTATTTTTTGAGTTTTATTTTTTTGATCAAAAATAATACTTATTCCTTGAGTGATATATTTATCGCTCAGAAATAATCATTATTTTTTGAGTTTTATTTTTTTGATCGAAAATAATACTTATTCATTGAGTGATATCGCTCAGAAATAATCATTATTCTTTGAGTTTTATGTTTTTGCTTAGGTCGAAAAACTCAAATCGTCTCTAAAGTGCTCTGGAACATAATTACTAAAAAATTCCGATCGATATAACTTCGTGAATGAGTGATATTCTTGATCGAAAAAAATAAAACTCACACAATAATGATTATTTCTGAGCGATAAATATATCACTCAAGGAATAAGTGTTATTTCTGATCAAAAAAAATAAAACTCAAAAAATAATGATTATTTCTGAAGGATTAAATATCGATCAAGGAATAGGTGTTATTTCTGATCAAAAAAAAAAATAAAACTAAAAAAATAATGATTATTTTTGATGAAATATAAAAAAACTGAACATTTAATGATTAAATGGCGATTTTTATTATAAAACTCATAATGATTACGGTCCCTGATATAAACATTTATAACATTTTAGATTTAATATTAAAATTTATTATTTGAACCCACCTCAAACTGTTGTAAGACATATTAAGTCGAGTCAAATTGACCGCCAAACACGGTAGCGCCGCCGGTATGCTGGTAAATAGGTTGTTAGCTATGTTCAAGCTATTTAAGTTGGATACACCCTCTTCCTTTTTCGGCCCATTCCATTTTAAATCATTATCAATTATTTCTAAAGATTTTGACCAAATATTACGATGCATAAGCTTATGAAGGTTGAAATGACGTGGCTTTGAATTGTTGGTTTCTTTGGAATCATTAGCCACAAACCGTTCTAAATCCGATTTTTCCATGAACATTTGGGATACGGACGTCTAAAAGAGATTCAGACACATTTATGTATGATATACCAAACAAACTATGTACATATGTACATAACAGACCTGGGCACCCTCAATTACATTTTGTAATTAATTACACCTTCAATTACAATTACATGTAATTGTAATTGCCATTTTTCAATTACCAATTACATATAATTGGTAATTGAAATTCTACAATTACAATTACATGTACTTGTAATTGAGATTTTTCAATTGCAATTACATGTAATTAGTAATTGAAAAATGGCAATGACAATTACATGTAATTGTAATTAAAGAATTTCAATTACAATTACTTGTAAATGTAATTGAAAATTTCCAATTACAAGTAATTGTAATGGAATAGCATCAATTACATTTTTCTTGGGTTTGAGAAAATTTAGTTATACAATTTGTTTTTGTTTCTATTCTTGTTCTTTTTGTTATTGTTATTGTTTCGTTGTTTTTGTTTTTGTTTTTGCTTTTGTTTTTGTTTTTGTGTTTGTTTTCGTTTTTGTTTAAGGAAAAAAACAAAACAAAAACAAAAGCATAAACAAAAGCAAAAACAAACACAATAACAATAACTAAAAGAACAAGAATGGAAACAAAAAAAACTGTATAACTAAATTTTCTCAAACCCAAGAAAAATGTAATTGGTGTGATTCCATTACAATTACTTGTAATTGGAGATTTTCAATTACATGTAATTGTAATTGAAAAACCTCAATTACAATTACAAGATGCCCAGGTCTGGTACATAAGTGCTAATAACTTTGCATACCTTCATTGGAATTGGCAAGTCTTTTAATAAATTGAAAGCTATATTCAACTCTCGCAATTTTGGTGCTTTCCACATATCGAATGGTATTTCTTGCAATTTATTATTGGATATATCCAAAATTGTAAGCGACGGCAAATGAAATATTTCAAAAGGTATTGAAATCAGATGATTATCCTGTATAAAAAGCTCTTCGAGCACCGGACAATTATAGGCACGTTTGCCGCCACTCGATGTTTGTGCAGGCAAAGGTAAGTCAGTGATTTTATTTTGCGCAATATTAAGATATCTGCATTGTCAAATGTTTACGAGTGTTAAGTTAATGAACATTACTAAATCAATACATCAACTGTACTTACTTTAAACTGACCAATTTAAAAATTTCCGCTGGTAATGTGGCAAAATTATTATGTGAAAGATCAATACGTGTTAATGCGGTGAGAGCTACTTCATTGACCATAGGATGTTTCTGCAGTTTTGGGTTCAATTGTAGGACACCATTAATCATCCAATCGATACTGCATACAATAGGAACATTTTAGTCAGCTAAGCATCGAATCAATTTCCTTTTCACTTACCGCACGAATGGCAACTGAACATTTGTGTTGTTATGCCAATCAATGATAGTTGGTACGTTAGGGAACATTGCGCTATATGAGATATTATTCGCCGATGGTAAAAACACATTTACTTCAACAGGTGTAGGTAGCCCTTTTTTATTGATTTTATAATCCGAGTCTGGATGCACTCGCTTTGCTAACAATCTTTTCAATATCGCCTCATCCTTTGAAGTGACAGCAACGCTCAATGCACTACCATTATCATCTCGTGCACCATACCTTAATTTAAAAGCATTTGAGTGTAGAAAAAGAAAGGTGTTATTCGTTAACAGTTCTCTCAATTTAATAAAATACGACATTAAACTTACTTTAAGAGCAATTCCACCATCGGTATTGAACTCTGCTTGGCGGCTTCAGCAATTGGCACATTACTCATACCATAAATTTCTTCAATGCACTTTGGATTGCTGTGATCTTCAACCGGTCTAGCCAAAATATTTGGATCGGCCCCATGTTGCAACAATAATACGGCGACATCAACAAAGCCACCCCGGACAGCTGCCAATAGAGCAGTTTCACGAGTTGCGCCGCATAATAAATTCAAATTAATGGGGCATTTTTCACATTCCTTTTCATCCTGCGTAAATTCAAACAAGAATTAAAGCATAAAATGGTACATAAATCTGAAATAAAGTAGTTATGCAAGTAGTGCATACTTTGATTGCAGTTTCCTCATCGCCGCTTATATTTAATTTAGACATAAGTGCTTGAATACCAAATGAGATACGTTTGCGTGTAGGTGTAATCGGAGTACTGCAACTATTAATACTACTATTCAAATTTATGCCTTCCTCACTAGCTACATCCGTGGCAGAATTGCGACCACTCCCAATTTGTATAGTTTTATGACATTTTACACGCCAATTAAGTAGCACATTTACTAAGGATTTGTTGCCCAATATGCTGGCGATATACAGACTTGTTTGGTTTGTAACATCTTGAGCATTCGGATCGAACGCTAAGCACCACTCCCATTCACCATCCTCATCGCGATATGTGGTATATAAATATTCGGGATATTTGAAATTTATTAGTAATTCAAGTATATCAATATGGCCGTTAATGCAGGCAGCATGAATGGGGAGCCAATGTTCCACAGTTGATTGCTGTGCAGATGCATACATGCAAGTTTACAAATTAAATTTTGGTATCACCAAAAAATATATTAATCTAGATTAGGGTGGTACATAAAATCAATTCGATCGGGATTAAAATTTATATGTGGTATTTTCGACTATATTAGCATTGACGTAAGGGGTGAGGTTGCGGAAATATGCTATAAAAATGTTCCCCGTACATTTAGGGACCACCCTAATATACATACATAGGTACATATATACAAACCTGTACTAAATCAGGAAATCTTTCTAACAGCAGTTTTGATATATTATAGTGACCATGATGCACAGCCGTATACAATGGCGAGTATTTAGTAACAGCATGAGAACGACCATCTGCGCCAGCTTCCAGTAAGCGCTTTGTTATACCTTCAAATCCGGCTTGGGCTGCCCTAAATAGCGAAAATACACGAACAAAAAGCACATTAGAAGGAAGTATAGAGTTTTCCAAGACCAAAGTTATGGTACGAATCGATAGAGCTGTGTATCAGGAATTCAAATCTCATTTTTGGCACTAGTATCGCTTAGGCGGTTATGAATTTTTCAATTAGGTGGTTATGAAGTATAAACGACGATATGTTGTACTAGGAATGTCAGGGCGTTTTATAAATCCAGGATTTTTCGGGGTATGAATATAAAAACCGGAGTCCCGATAGTAAGAAAGCTGTAATTTCTTAAAACACCTATTCAAGTTCATATTTATTCAAAATAACATCCATATAACAAATAAATTCATGTACATACATATGTACATAAGTCTGAATTTATTGGTATTTTCAATTAGCAAAAAAAATAATAAAACATAAAATTAGATATAGAAATATCTTCAGTAATTCAAAATAAATATTTAGTTATGCACTTCCAGTACAGATATTAAAAAGAATTGGGCGGTTCTTTGTCTCTATACGAAATTAGGTACTATAGGAAAATGTTCTTCGTTCGATTTTCGAGCATCTAAAGCGGGTCGAAATTTCCCATCCCAGTGAACTATTCTGAAAATCCACTTTAATGGCTAAATGCACATTCCTTCCTTTTTTGAGGTCGAATTCTTTAGATTGAGAACGTACTTACTACTTAGAAATTCTTCATTGTTATTCCGTAGTGCTTCAATAACAGCTTCTAGAACAAATACAGAATTTATGATAATTAAGTTACGGGCATTTACACTGCACTGCTACCAGTTTTGGAGTAGTTACATTTTATCGGTTGGATGTTTTACTTCTTCCAGGCCTTATCTTTTCACTTAGGGTTGGCAATTCTTTTTCACTTGACTCGGAAAATAAGTCGTTATCGATACATATTTTCATATGATACCGCAAGGCAAAAAACCCCAGAAATATGCGCGCCTTTTCCTCTTAATCAGCGAGTTTTTTATTCACACCCCCTAAATGACAAAGTCGATCGTACTCTCTTCGTTTGCGTTTTCGTTAACACTTGAATTTATTTAACGAATATTATAAAATACAACCGATGAAACCTGCCCATTAGAGGGAAGTTTCAAACCCGTAATTTTATGATGCAGATATATGTATGTATGTATGCAGATGGATTATTTCAAATACTTACATAAAAAGCAGGGTATATGCACCAGCTGGAGCCATATTCGTAATCACATCCCGCTCACTACCCAGAGCTTCCAATAATACTCGTACAGTGCGCTCGTCCCCACATACTACTGCCTGGCGCAATTCGCGATGTTTAATCATACGGACTTGCTCTCGTGCATCTTACATATGTTAGAATGCATTAAAATTAAAAGAAAGAAAAAAACAATTAATTATGAAAGATTGGGATGAGAGGCAACAACTTTTTGATTATATATGTACTTATTTTCTAAATATATACATATGTATGTAAGTACCTATACATCGCGTTAGTTCAATAACTTCATCAACAAAGTAGTCACAGGCCTCCAACGCAGTTTCAGTTCCAGACTTTGGCTTATCAACGAAATGCCATGCCATGTTGAATTCAAAGTTTCTGCTACTTTAAGTTTTGAGATAAAGTGCCAAGGCATATATGTACATACATACACATATATGTATGTACTTATTTATGCAATGAAGCAAAATATCAAAACCCATTCAAAAATAGTTAAAATCACCACGTGACACGTATCCGCAAATATATATGTTATGTATGTCCATATGTCACACTCCTTTGATTTTACTAGGATATTTGCATATTCGCATAACATCCGTCCATAATAATGATCGAAATTTGCCTAAATTAAGCAGCCCACTAGTCCCAAAGCACTAACCGTCAGTAAACAAGCCAGCAGTAGTTTTAATACTTGCTATAAATGTGTGAAAGCAATCGTTACTGTCAAAGTTAAGTCGGGTGGAGTCTACTATGGAAAATCAATAAAATATACCCTTAAACTCTGCAAGGCGAACATAAATAACGTAAGCTAAGCAGCACCACGATATACTTCACACTGACATATGTACATACATACATATGGATGTATACATGTACATAACGAAATTTTAATGTTAGTATAAAAAATGCTTTATTTTATTTTATTACGAATTAAAAAATTTTTTATGCAGTTTTGTTAAGTGTCGCTTTTAAATTGTGGTGTTTCCATCACAACAGGTAATCTCAGCGCTGCATACCAGACAAATGGGCGTGGATTCGTTCATGTGTGACATAACGCAAAACGCACCTTCTTTGTTTATACTTTGGAATGATTTTAAATTAATGGCCCTAAATTTATTTCAGGGGCACATTTTAACGGTTATTTTTTTCGGAGATCAAATTTATCTAAGTCGCATGAGCTTTTATTAGAGCGAGAAAAAATAAAAATCCAGATTAAATTTTATTTTCGTTAAAAAATTAAGTCCGGATTTAACTTTTTTTATTCAAATATATTAGAATTCCAAAAATAACAGTTTTTCAAGTACTTTTATCTTAAAAGTTATAATTGTTTGGGTCCCTATAATAAAGATTTTATCTCAAATGATGAGATTGCTTTAAGTGCCGCCTATTTATCACTTAAAATTATTATACTCTCGTTTGGGTAACCACGTTGCAATATTATGTCTGCACACTGGACTTATGGCGTATACTTTAACCTGAAAAATTTTCTGGCATCTTGGTACTGGGGCCTAAAATTGCAGATCCAATCCCCAAGTAGTTTTCGAGCCATATTATACAATGGAATTGCTGGTAAAATCAATTCTTGAGACTATTCTAAACCTTTTTCAAAGTTTATAATCTGTTGATATCATCTCTGGAGAACTAAGAGAATGCTCTTCTTGACATATTCAACAGGATACGCTAGGCAACTTGTTCCATTACTGTGTAGCGGGCTCAACAAGTAGATAGCATGCCGTTGGTCATGTGTGCATATCTCCAACACGCACATGCTTGGCGTTGCACTCTGGTGAGCGATTCTCTCACTATCAACAGATTTTCTCTTGAGAGCCAGACTACTGCCGCATAGATGATGATTGGCTTGATCATCATGGTGTGCATCCATATTACAATATGTGGATTAAATCCCACAATTATTTCCTTTCTTGTTTTCGACATTGTTATCCACGTGTTTCTTTTTCATAAAAGCTTAGAGTCAAAGGTGAATCCTATGTATTTTACTTCTGAAATTGTGTCCACCACCTCATCGCCCACAAGTATTCCTCTCTTTACTATAAAGGCTCAACACAGACTGTTGTAATCTGTGTTGTCAAAGGCTCCTTCTATGTATGTCTTAGAAAGTACAGATCACTGTTTCCCCTGTTCGAAAGCACGCTGTATCTCTGTTGTCGGTTTGGTACAGAGCAATATCAGTGGATCTACCTGCTCGGTACGCATGCAAACTGTGCTGTAAGGGAATCTTTTTCAGTGTTCGATCTCATCTCGTTTGTATATAACTTACTTCATCGCTTTAAGGACAAAGGTTAGACTTATTGGTCTAAATGCCTTCGCTTGGGAGTAGTGCTTCTTTCCTATTTTTGGTATAAAAACCTTAGCTCTTTTCCACACCATTGCGACATACGCCAGCGCTAGCTGTCTATTATGATTGGTATTAGATATTAGACCGGATATATATATCCCTTGCAATTTATTCCATCCGAATGACCTTAAGATCAATCTAACCGCATTGGCCGAAGAGGGCTTTCGAAAGCCTCCAGTCACGTGGGCTTTGTCTGTACTCTCAAGTATATATGTACGTATCTCCAGTTCAAATTTGTATGCACCAGGAAAGTGTGCTGCTAGCAACCCATCTCTCTTTCCTCCTCGGTTGCTGTGAAGGCACCATTTCGGAGTTTAAGAGCTAGTCTCGTTTTTCTTTGCTCCGTGTCCAGAATCATCGCAGCTGAGGGAGTAGATGTTATGTCTGCGCCAAAACTTCTGAAGCATTCGCGTTTAGCCTTTCTTATCTCCTTAGTATGTAAATGTAGTTAGATCTGTCTTATAGTACTCCCAGTGACCGATGCGCTTTGCTTTATTGAACTGCCTCTGCACTTCTTAAGGACACTGTCTTTAAGGACAATGAAACGTTTATATACAAACACAAGCTCTCATGTACATATATTATTATGTATTTACCTGCATCTGAATCAGAATCACTCATTCTCACTGAGATTCGGAACACCACTTCAAATTAAGCGCAGTGTATTATTTATCTCATGTACATACTTTTTTATGAGTCTTTAATAAGCGAAGGGCTCCTGCGATCCGCTTGCAATTGTTTATTATTTATGTGAATTGAATTTGTTGCACAAAAACATCGCAAACTAAGTAATGATATAAACATATCGATTATTTTTGTCGAAAGTAATGTCGAAATCGATTGTCAAAATAAAGGCCCTTAAGCATAAAAACTGATCTCTGCTCAAGAGACTTAAGCTTAGTATCGACCTCTCAAGAAACGCAAAAGTTCCATATAAAATGACGTACAAGAAATGCTCAAGAAATTTTTCTTGTGAAACTTTCTTGAGCCAGTATCGACCTCTCAAGAAATTTAATACACTTTTTTACCACTATTTTTCAACATAATGCGAACACAGCAACACAGGTTTTGCCAAGAAATATATCATCGAGCATTTATTTCTTAAAGTATTTTGACGTTGGCTTCTGTTACGCGTTGATAAAAATGGTGGTGAAAATGGAAAAAAATAATCGGAAAAATAGAGTGCACAATTTTTCTAATGATGCAAAGCGGAAGCTGGCGTCGCTTTCTCATACCTTTTCCATTCCGGCCATCAATATACCACAGTTTAGCAGTAATATAAGGTCATCATCGTCGCTTTCGATGATTTCCTAAATTGTTTGTTCGCGAATTTGAATTTAGACCAAATAAAAACAACATGAACGTCGTGAGATTACCTAATTCTCAGTCAGTTTCAAAAAACTAATTATATCAACTGTAAGCTTTTACTACCAAAACGTTAGAGGTTTGAATACCAAATTAACTGATCTGTACTTAAATGGATTTTGCTGTAATTACAAAATTATTTGTTTGACTGAAACATGGCTCAAACCTCACGTCTTGAACTCAGAAGTTCTTCCGAATCAATATGAAATCTACAGAAATGACCGCGTAAATAGAATTGGCGGTGGTGTTCTAATTGCAGTGCACACATCGTTGCCATCTGAGGATGTTAGTGTTTCATCCAATGCTTACTTTGAGCTCAAATGCATACGTGTGTTGATTGGTAAAGGATATATGTATCTAACCCTTTGCTATATCCCACCAAATTCCAACACGTCAATTTACAATGAGCTTCTGTTAACACTTAAATCTATAAACTCTAGGATGACACTTTCTGATACTCTGGTAGTACTGGGTGATTTTAACCTCCCGAGCATATATTGGAACGTTAATGACTCGGATATTGTACCTGTTTCTTCTAAAGATAATCACATTTTTTTCCTTGAAGAAATGGCTGAACTCTGCCTCAACCAAATAAACTTGAATTCAAATAAATTTGGCAGGATATTAGACCTAGTATACGTTAATGATATTCCGAACTTCTCCCTAAATCGGTGTGACCCTCTAGTTCTTCCGGAGGATGTTTATCATCCTGCTATTGAGTTCTCTTATGAAGTTATTAACGAAAATGGAACTAAAAATTATTTCAGTTCTAGTGATCAATTTGTTTTTGCAAAGGCGAACTTCAAGAAAATAAATAAAGAGTTGTCGCGCTTTCCCTGGCCAAACTATGTAGATGATATTGACCTTTGTGTTGAACATTTCAATAACACCATCTATAACCTATTTCTAAAGTATGTTCCTAAACGCAGGGTCAATGAAGAACAAACACAGTTATGGTTCACCAAAGAGCTTAAAAAATTAAAAAATAAAAAGTCACGCTTTTTTAAGCTATACAAAAAATCTGGTCTTCATAGAGATTACGTCAAGTACTCAGTCTTGCGGCATAGATACATGGCATTAAACAAAAAATGTTACAAATCCTACTTATGCAAAATGAAGAAAAAACTGGTTCACGATCCCAAATCATTCTATAACTTCGTCAACTCAAAACGTAGAGTTCATAGTTTTCCGTCCGCCATGAATTATAATAACACTGCGTCTTCTGATAGCCAACTTATTGCTAACATGTTCGCAAAATTTTTTAGTTCGAATTATTCTATGGACTCTCCTAAAAGTAGTGATTATCCGTTTAGACTTACCCCATCCAATTTAACTCATGTCTCAGTTATATCTCCGGAAGTAGTCTTAAATTCATTAAAAACCTTAAAAGATTCATTTAGATCTGGACCGGATTTCATTCCGGCTTGCTTTCTTAAAAAGTGTGCTGTAAATATTTACAAGCCCCTAACATCCTTATTTAACTTGTCTCTAAAAAAAGGTGTTTTCCCATTAGTTTGGAAGGAATCTTTTATAATACCCCTACACAAAAATGGCAGTAGGTCTTCTATTGAAAATTATCGAGGCATAGCCAAGCTGTCAGCGGTTCCAAAAGTATTTGAAGCAATCATTGTTAATTATCTGAAGTACTCTATTTCCTCATCAATATCGCCATCTCAACATGGGTTTTCTACTGGAAAATCTACCACAACTAATTTATTGCAGTTCACAACTTATGTTTCAAATGGATTTAGAGAAAATGCTCACACAGATGTAATTTACACGGATTTTAGTAAAGCTTTTGACAAAGTATGTCATTCATTGCTCATCCGTAAACTAGGTCTAATAGGTCTTCAACCCAGTTTTATTCGATGGATATCTTCATACCTACATGGTAGAACTCAAAAAGTTATTTTCAAAAATTGTTCTTCCGATGTCATTTTCGTTCCTTCGGGCGTTCCCCAAGGAAGCCACCTTGGGCCAATTCTGTTCCTGCTATTCATTGATGATATTTCGTCTGTAATAAAACATTCTAAGATCTTATTATATGCTGATGATGTAAAACTATTTAAATCATTTTCCTCTATAGAAGATAGATCTTTCTTACAAGCAGATCTTAACAACCTTGTTCATTGGTGTAAAGCAAACTACATGCCGCTAAACTTAAAAAAATGTAAAGTTATGTGCTTTTCTCGTAGAACAGTACAACCAGCTTCTTATAAAATATCACAGCATAATCTAGATCAGGTAACTAATTTTATCGATCTTGGCGTCACAATGGACTCCAAACTCACCTTTAACCTCCATATAAACTCCACTGTCAACAAAGCTAAAGCTGTCTTTGCATTTATAAAGCGATGGTCTAAGGAGTTCAATGATCCTTACGTCACAAAAGCTCTATTTACAAGCTTAGTTAGACCTATCTTGGAATACGCATCTATTATTTGGAATCCCCACTACCAGTGTTTTTCAGATAAAATAGAATCTGTCCAAAAGCAGTTCCTGCTTTTTGCTTTGCGGAACTTTCGTTGGGACTCAGATTACATTCTTCCACCTTACACTTCTCGTTTAAAACTCATTAATTTGCCTTCACTTTCTAGTCGTAGAGAGATGCTTGGTATAGTTTTTATGGTTAAATTAATCACTGGACTTATAAATAGCCCATGCCTTCTAAGTGAGTTATATTTTAACGTTCCATGTAGAGTATCGAGGCATTTCAAGCCACTATTTGTGAAACCTTGCAAAACAAATTTCGAATTAAATGAACCATTCCGCCGCTTATGCCATGACTTTAATAATCACTCCAGCACGTTTGACACTTCAGACTCGCTTTTTATTATAAAACAAATAGTTCTAGCCTCACTTAATAAATGATATACAATCAGCTGATGAATTTTGTTCTGTAGCTGAATAGTTTTAGATCTCGACACCTAACAAACCCCTTCCTGTACGACTCGGCACAAAAAAAAAAAAAAAACAAAAAAAAACATATCCGTGCGTCATGCGGATTGGCGCCCCTCGCGTCGGTCGGGCGGGATATGGAGGGTAAACCGTTGGGTATTATTATTATTATTATTATTATTAAAAAACATAATAAAACTATTGAAAACATATATTTAAAGCTTTTATTTAATATTTAATATTGCTTATGTTTACAAAAAGGTTTATTTTGCTTACGTTTTTGATGATCTTCTTCGTTTCACTTGGTATTCACCGTGGATTACTAAACGTCAAAATTTCTTGCCTACTACTATTTTTCACTCAAGAAATAAAGCTAAAAATTTCTTG
Organism: Urophora cardui; assembly: GCA_960531455.1. Taxonomy (NCBI): domain Eukaryota; kingdom Metazoa; phylum Arthropoda; class Insecta; order Diptera; family Tephritidae; genus Urophora; species Urophora cardui. The sequence goes on along the minus strand of OY482672.1, from coordinate 13,027,820 downwards.
AGCTGTTTCTTGAGAGGTCGATACCAGCCTTTAGAGCCTATACACACTTGCGACTCAATCGATTTAGTCGAATGTTGATTTGCATGGGAATGTATGGAAGCATTCACACTACATTCAATCAGTTGTACAACTGAAACAGTTGGATTTGCAGTCCAATTTCATTCCAACTGAAACAGTTGTACAACTGCTTGATCAGCAAGGCGCCCTTCTACGTATTCACACTTGAGACAATTTAGTCGAACGACTACAACAACAACAGTGATATTCGTAGTGGAAAGAGTTGCCATGCTGACAGAACTACTTTTATTTCACTTTTGGTAAATTGTAGAGATTGAATATTTCAATTAATATTTTCAAAACAAAAGGTTCGTTTCTTATTAACTACACCATTTCCAGATGGATTTTAGAAAGGGGAAATTGGATTTTAGAAATGTCAATTGGATTTTAGAAAGGGGAAATTGGATTTTAGAAATGTCAATTGGATGTTAGAAAGCGTTAAAAGGATTTTAGAAAACAAAATTGGATTTTTGAAAGCGTGAATTGGATTTCAGAATGTGCGTTTATAATAAATTTTACACAGAATTTTTCGAATAGAAATTCTTTATTGCGTATGAAAGTATAAATTAATAATTATATAAATTTTCGAAAATCCAATTTACAGTTTCTAAAGTCCAATTTCCCTTTTCTAAAATCAAATCGACATTTCTAAAATCCAGTTGACGCTTTCTAAAATCCATCTGGAAATGGTGTAGTTATAGACAAGAATTATCTAACTAAGGATATTTACTTCCGTTTTCATATGTTTCTTGATATTGTTGTTCTCTTCAAATGTCATTAATCGCATTTTAAAATAGAAATAATGAAAATGAAATTTCATGAAAATTATTAATGGCTGATTTTTACTATTTTTCCGTTTCTTGTACTTCTGTTCGTTTCGCCTTTATGAGCGTAATTCCTTCCGTTTTTCTCTTTTCATTTACTTGACAGTTAGTTGCTAGTTTAATAAGAAACAAAGCCAAACAATGTATGCACTTTTTGTTTATTTTATTGTTTTTTATTTATTAATCAAGTTGACAGCTGACAAGAAGGTGCTTTCATGTAAGAATGCAGATAAACTTTAACAATTTAATACTTCATCACTTTATATGAAGACCACTAATGTAAAATTTGCTGAGTAAAATGTGAACATTGGCAACACTATGTCATTGTCAATCGCACGACTATTTAGTCTCAAGTGTGAATAGCTGCCACCGATTCGACTAAATAGTTGGAGTAGTGTGAATACAACAGTCCAATTCGACCAAATCGATTGAGTCGCAAGTGTGTATAGGCTCTTAGTCTATAACTACACCATTTCCAGATGGATTTTAGAAAGCGTCAACTGGATTTTAGAAAGGGGAAATTGGATCTTAGAAATGTCAATTGGATTTTAGAAAGGGGAAATTAGATTTTAGAAATGTCAATTGGATTTTAGAAAGGGGAAATTAGATTTTAGAATAGCCTAATGGATTTTAGAAAGGGAAAATTGGATTTTAGAAATGTCGATTTGATTTTAGGAAAGGGAAATTGGACTTTAGAAACTGTAAATTGGATTTTCGAAAATTTATATAATTATTAATTTATACTTTCATACGCAATAAAGAATTTCTATTCGAAAAATTCTGTGTAAAATTTATTTTAAACGCACATTCTGAAATCCAATTCAAGCTTTCAAAAATCCAATTTTGTTTCTAAAATCCTTTTAACGCTTTCTAAAATCCAATTGACATTTCTAAAATCCAATTTCCCCTTTCTAAAATCCAATTGACATTTCTAAAATCCAATTTCCCCTTTCTAAAATCCAGTTAACGCTTTCTAAAATCCATCTGGAAATGGTGTAGTTAATAAGAAACGAACCTTTTGTTTTTAAACATTTTGAAAATATTAATTGAAATATTCAATCTCTACAGTTTACCAAAAGTGAAATAAAAGTAGTGCTGTCAGCATGGCAACTCTTTCCACTACGAATATCACTGTTGTTGTTGTAGTCGTTCGACTAAATTGTCTCAAGTGTGAATACGTAGAAGGGCGCCTTGCTGATCAAGCAGTTGTACAACTGTTTCAGTTGGAATGAAATTGGGCTGCAAATCCAACTGTTTCAGTTGTACAACTAATTGAATGTAGTGTGAATGCTTCCATACATTCCCATGCAAATCAACATTCGACTAAGAGCCTATACACACTTGCGACTCAATCGATTTGGTCGAATTGGACTGTTGTATTCACACTACTCCAACTATTTAGTCGAATCGGTGGCAGCTATTCACACTTGAGACTAAAAAGTCGTGCGATTGACAATGACATAGTGTTGCCAATGTTCACATTTTACTCAGCAAATTTTACATTAGTGGTCTTCATATAAAGTGATGAAGTATTAAATTGTTAAAGTTTATCTGCATTCTTACATGAAAGCACCTTCTTGTCAGCTGTCAACTTGATTAATAAATAAAAAACAATAAAATAAACAAAAAGTGCATACATTGTTTGGCTTTGTTTCTTATTAAACTAGCAACTAGCTGTCAAGTAAATGAAAAGAGAAAAACGGAAGGAATTACGCTCATAAAGGCGAAACGAACAGAAGTACAAGAAACGGAAAAATAGTAAAAATCAGCCATTAATAATTTTCATGAAATTTCATTTTCATTATTTCTATTTTAAAATGCGATTAATGACATTTGAAGAGGACAACAATATCAAGCAACATATGAAAACGGAAGTAAATATCCTTAGTTAGATAATTCTTGTCTATAACTACACCATTTCCAGATGGATTTTAGAAAGTGTCAACTGGATTTTAGAAAGGGGAAATTGGATCTTAGAAATGTCAATTGGATTTTCGAAAATTTATATAATTATTAATTTATACTTTCATACGCAATAAAGAATTTCTATTCGAAAAATTCTGTGTAAAATTTATTTTAAACGCACATTCTGAAATCCAATTCACGCTTTCAAAAATCCAATTTTGTTTTCTAAAATCCTTTTAACGCTTTCTAAAATCCAATTGACATTTCTAAAATCCAATTTCCCCTTTCTAAAATCCAGTTAACGCTTTCTAAAATCCATCTGGAAATGGTGTAGTTAATAAGAAACGAACCTTTTGTTTTTAAACATTTTGAAAATATTAATTGAAATATTAAATCTCTACAATTTACCAAAAGTGAAATAAAAGTAGTGCTGTCAGCATGGCAACTCTTTCCACTACGAATATCACTGTTGTTGTTGTAGTCGTTCGACTAAATTGTCTCAAGTGTGAATACGTAGAAGGGCGCCTTGCTGATCAAGCAGTTGTACAACTGTTTCAGTTGGAATGAAATTGGGCTGCAAATCCAACTGTTTCAGTTGTACAACTAATTGAATGTAGTGTGAATGCTTCCATACATTCCCATGCAAATCAACATTCGACTAAATCGATTGAGTCGCAAGTGTGTATAGGCTCTAAATCGATTGAGTCGCAAGTGTGTATAGGCTCTTATGCTCAATGGGCCGTACCCAATAAACACAATGGATTCGCCTCGAATTCGCGTCGGAATCGCTTTCTATGATTATATTATCGCGGCAATAGTTCGCGGCGATAGATCGGCGAATCCGAATTCGTAGGAATGTCACCTATCACTAGCGATTCGAGAAATTGTTCATTCTCGGATCGCTGGCGATTCGAAATTTTTATCATTAGCGATTCGAGAATTTTTAATTTCTCTGATTGTTGGCGATTCGAAAATTTGTTTATGGCGTTTCGAAAAATTAGAAGTTCAGAGTTTGGTTTACTGGCAATGGGTTAACTCCGTATAAAATAATACAAAGCACTTAAGATATTTTTATAAGGAAAGTTTAACCTTCATGAAATAACAAAAGCTTTTCAAAAAAAAAATTTAAGCAGTAAATAAAGTCCCCCTATTAAACAATTTTGAATTGGTTTTTCTCCATACTCGTATCTATTTGCTTATAAACCGATTTGTTCTATTTTCGCGAACTCGCCTAGAATTTGCCACGATAACATCTGCGGAACTTTGATATTCCTGTTCAGGTATAAATCTAAAATTTCAGAACTATAATGCAAAACAACTTAAAAAAAATAGAAAAAAATGATATCGCGAAAATTGATTTTCTCGAACTTGCCGCGAACTCGAGGCGAGTCCGAGAAAGTACATTCGCGAAAATCTGCTTTCGCGAACTCGCCTCGAATTCGCCGCGATATCATCCTCGCGTCTGTGTTTATTGGGTATTAATAAAAACCAAGCAAATGCTTTTACTCAAGATTTTAGAAAAATGTATATTAATTTGTATAAACCAAATTTTAAAATTTGAGTAGAAGGTCTGAAATCTTAAGAAAAACCATATGATTGGCTTTTCTTAATGTGATCACATATCAAGAATTAACCAAAGATCTTCATTTAATTCTATAGAATTTTGTCAACTAAACTATCCATTAACAAGCTAAAATTTGCCTTGGACTGTTTGGCATAGCAGTTTCCCATATAAGTATTCTACACTCGTACCGTTTTTTTCCTGTGTTCAGGTATTTTCATATCTGCGGTAGTCATCGCAAGTCATTTTCAGAAACCGAATACTTTTAATTTTGATATAATACCGAAAACACAAATATGGTAACATTGTTCTAGCATCTGCGAAAACAACAAATGGTATAGAAAGAGGGCGAAGCTAACTGAAAGAAGAAATAATTAGAAAAAATTTTTGTTGGAAGAAAATTTCAGTGTTTTGTAAAATAATAAATAATTGAAATATTGAAGCAGAGAGAATTTTGAAATATTGTAACCTTCTTGATATTTTGCAAATATAGTAATAAGCTTGTGTGGAGTATTGTATAAACTGCTGCTTGCTGCAGCGTTGCTGCAGTTTCTGAAGGATCAACGGAGTGGCAACTGAAGGATTGATGGTGTGAAACGTAACACAATTCATAAATTAGGTTTTCATAAAGTAAGACTAGAGGTGGCTTTCCTAGAGTATTGCAATATATACATATATAGAAAATATTGAGCACTGTGCGGTATATATACATACATATGTACGTATACGTATAAATTTTATGTGTTGGCATGCACAAGGAGTCTGCGAATCCATATTCATACAGTAAACAAGAAAGGGCATCGCCAGTAACGCAAAAATATACATACACAAAAAATATATACATAGATTTGGATAAATAATGGCTCCGCTATCTTGTCCCACCGACTCCATTGATTTCTGGAGGAATGAGGTGCCTGAGCGCGCTGAAGTTAGCTGCCTTATGCCAAATGGAATTCTTATTTTAATGGTTGTACCAATTAACAGTACTATTCGAGAAATTAAGTCGGTAAGTATATTTTCGTAATTAGTATGTACATATGTTAATACATATGAATTCATATACCCAATAGACATTTTTCTTAATCCTGAACTTGATATGCATATGGGAACTAACGCTATTCTCAAACTTCAAACGTTAGTTCTCAAATGCATCTCAAATAACCGTCCATAGCGTTCTCAAACTAAAAGGCTAATTTTGAGTGAGGGATTTTTTGCTGATTCTCAAATTGAGAATTTCATTTTCTCAAACCCATCTCAAAGGTGGAAAGAATGGTATAAAACCAGAACTTTCAAGCCTATTTCATAACCATGAGTGAACTCATTTGTATCACTTCTTAGCTCAAAAATTTCAGCAAGCGATTTGAGGATTTTATTACGAAAAAAGCAAGTCTATCAAATATTTTACCCGGTTTGCGCTAGTTTATCGTGCCCTTGTTGGGTTGAGTAATATTTCAAAGAGATTGGATACTAATTTTTCACTATCTAGGAACAGTTTCAAGGCATTAGTTTACAAGTTCTAAAAATAAAAATATGTTTTTCAAATATTTTTAATCATAAATTACAATCTTGTTTGCAGAAAGTGATTAAGGAAGCCAAAAACTTTCCATTATGCCATTTAATTAAAGAACCATGTGACTACGAGGTCAGCGGCATATCCAACTTTGCAAATGTTGATTGCTTCACCGATGAAACAAAGCGCTTATTTGAAATACAACCATTCTTTTGTTTGCTACGCTTGGGTGAACGCACAAAGACTTCATCGGTGTCCAGTGATTATGAACTCTCCAAATTGGTGAGTAATATGATTGGCAAATCATTTGAGGAGTACAGTTCCCAACACAGTCCTGAGGTAGATGATTTCCGACGCAAATTGGCACACCTTTGTGATAAAATTGAACAAGTGCGTTCACGTTTCACATGGTCAGAGAAGTTGCTCTATGAGCATCCTATGCGAGTTGCAAGTACTCCTATTATGCCTGATTTAATACGTAAAAGATTAGGCGGAACTAGTTTCCTAATAGTTGTAAAGCTGGAAAACGATGAAGGCTCTTATACGATACCGGTAAATGAACATGACACATCAACTACGGTGATTGAATCAGCACTAATGAAGATGCAACGCTCGCAAATAAGAGTTGGCGATCGGCCATCCGATTATATATTAAAAGTGCGCGGACGCGATGAGTTTTTATTTGGGGAATATCCATTAATACAATTCATTTATATACAGGTAAGTTTATATTATTAATAACGCAGGTAGTAGATACAAAGTGCATATGTACAAAATTTATATAATAAAATTAAACTATTTTTTCAGGAGAGTCTTTCTGGATCTGATGTACCCAATGTGGTTTTAAAACCTATTCATACACTGCAATCGTACATAACGCATAAAAATGATTTGAGCTTACAAACGACTCTGATGCGCCCGCTTCGAACTGACAATTTTCCGGTTACGACCAACACGCAAAATTCATCAAAGGAACAGATTGCCATTTCCTCGTGGGACATAGTTACGCCGTTTCGATTGCGTTTACATAGAATCGACAATGTTAATTGTGACCTCTCACGTGCCATTAAAGTGCGTGTATATGTGGGCCTGTTCCATGGTGAGCGCTGTCTTTGTGCCCAACAATCCACCGAAGTCGCAATAAGCAACAATCGCTCGTTCACATTTGAGCGAGATTTAATGTTCGAACTCCAAGTGCAAAACTTACCACGCATGGCACGTTTATGCATGGCCATTTACGAAGTAACAAAAGCATCCCGATCCAAAAAATCTTCTAATTCAGGTCGTGATAATATATATAAGGAAGCCAATACAAATGTAAACAAGAACCCTCTAGCATGGGTTAATACTACGATATTTGATTATAAGCACAAAATGCGAGTGGGCCCACAAAAACTGTTTACGTGGACTTATGCAGATGATATACAATCGGATGAAATCTTACATCCCTTGGGAACAATTGAACCAAATCCTCGTACAGATGGTTGTGCTACAGTAGAACTGACATTTCACAGGTTCGGACATGATTATTTTAGTGTTAGGCTTAACATAGAAGTGATAGTGAAAATATTCTTAATAAATAAAGAATTATTATAAATTCTATGTTGCAAATATGCGGTTTATTAATAATCATATATGTGTATATTGTTTTTTCTCTAACCCATATACAGTAATGGCTATGAAAACATACAATTCCCCTCAATGGAAGCAGTTTTAAAATATGCTAGGGAGTTGGATCACAGCGAAACACTTAACCGCGAAAAGACGCAAGAGCATACAAAGCCTATTCATGCTATGTTATCGCAGTATCTGCGAATTGATAGAGGATACGAAATGCACGACCAAGATCGCAATGCAATATGGTGGAGAAGGTGAAATATAATATTTTAATATCTGAAATATACATACATATGCATAGAAAGAAGGCTATATTAATTATATTCCATTATTTATATATATCTACAGATATGAAATTTTATCAGAATCACCTGAGGATATATCAACCCTGCTACACTGTGTTAACTGGAAAGAACGCGATGAGGTAGCCGAAACTTGGAATTTATTACAACAATGGCCCACAATATCAGCAGAAAGATCACTTGAGTTGCTTGATTATGCATATCCCGATCCCGCCGTACGAAGCTTTGCTATACGCTGCCTACAATTTTTGAGGTGTGTTTTTATCGCAAAGAAATTTCTTTCATATATACCACATGCCAATAAGTCTCCTCCATTCATATATTATTTTCACAGAGATGAAGAACTGCTCTTATATCTATTGCAATTGGTTCAGGCTATGAAACATGAATCGTATTTAGATTGTGACTTGGTAACATTTCTGTTAGAACGTGCATTACGCAACCAACGCATAGGCCACTATTTCTTTTGGCATTTGCGTTCAGAAATGCAAACCCTCTCTATGCAAACACGATTTGGTCTATTGCTAGAAGGTTATTTGAAAGGCTGCAAACCTCACGTGCCACATCTGCGCAAGCAACTGAAAGTGTTAGATGTCTTAAAATCCGGCTCTTTGATAGCTAAAAAAGGTAGCAAGGAGAAGGGTCGCAAAGAGATGCAAGATTTTTTTTCGAGTCAAAGCAATAGCAGTATATTTCAAAGCATACAAAATCCATTAAATCCGAGTTTTCGTTGCAAAGGCATTCAACCGGAAAAATGTAAAGTAATGGACTCGAAAATGCGGCCTCTGTGGATTGTGCTGAAAAATGCCGATCAAAGTTGCAATGATATTTATATAATTTTCAAAAATGGCGATGATCTACGACAGGATATGTTAACATTGCAAATGCTCCGTGTTATGGATCAGTTATGGAAAAATGAAGGGTGAGTTGAAGTTGTTGGGAATTTAAATTAATTTAAAAAAATTGTAGGTGCAAATGGATTAACTATAATATATAATTAGGGGATTCACAACCTATCATATTGCGTCATATCGTCATAAGTCATAACTAGTAAACCCGGCCACGCGATGCTGTGGCTTTCAATTACACTGTGCGACAATTTGAGGGTGGAAGACCACTTATTGCCACATTTGAAAATTTTTTGATATACCTTCATAGCTACTGGTTATTTTTATTTTCTGTGGACCTGGATTTTTTGTACATAGATTTTGACCAAGGAGCCCCATAGTGAAGTTTTGTGCCGAATACTTTTCTAGACTATGGTAACCTTAAAGCGACCTACAAAAGGCCATTTGGCGCGCTCCTCCTTTTCTTTCTAGTTCTATTTCTCTTCCCCTTTCCCCTTGATTTGCGCTTTATTTTCCCTTTATCCATTTTATTTTTCATATTTCCTCTTTCGCTTCCTGTCCTTCGCCATATCCGTCCCTTTAATTTTCCTCTTCCCTTTCCTTTTATTACCCATCTTCAGTGCTAGGCCTTGCATGACACTTCAAATTTAAAAATGAGATAAACTGTAGCGTAAAAATGGATTATTGAACGGTGGCACCCTTTTTGTAAAAATTTTAATAAATTAGCCATTTCTATGCCAAGTCCTTTCATATGACACCTCAAATTTAAAAATCAAACAAACTATAGCGTAAAACTGAATTTTTGAAGAGGTGGCAACCCTTTTTGTAAAATTTTTATTAAATTACTTAATATCAGGTCAAGCCCTTTCATATGGTACCAAAAATTTTAAAATCAAACAAACTATACAGTAAAATTAAATTTTCAAACATCTGGCAACCCTTTTCAAAAAAAATTAAACCTTCCTGCACATCTACAGGTCAAGCCCTTTCATCTGACACCACATTTTCGAAAATCGGTATAACGGTGTAAAAGTTATGGTGCTTACAAAAAATCGCTTAGCGTAATATATATAAAGATATTTTGTTGTTGCATTCTATGCTATATGTGTACTAAATAAATACAACTCTGCTCGATATGTTTTTCGGTCGTCGTATTTGATCAGCTGTTTTTGTTTACTTCTTCACAGGGCTTCGGAAAAGTCTTTTATAACTATTTCCGTACAATATTTTAATATGACATATGACTATGACATTTTGTGAATCACCTAAATATAAATAGTGTTTATGTAAATATTTTTATACGAAAATAACTATAATAATAGAGTTTAAAAAAAATTAAAAAAACGCTTTAATGATAAAAATTACCATGCGTCTATTGCATATTTTTAGGCTTAACTTTGGCACGCAGCTATTGCATACTTTTAGGCGTAACTTTGAATTGCAGCTGTTGCATACTTTTAGGCTTAACTTTAGCACGCAGCAATTGCATATTTTTAGGCTACAAATTGATTTACATACATACATACAGGTGAATCGAAGAAAAGCGTAATAAAAATGAAAGCATTCGGATCACTTTTTAAGCTGTTTTAAGTGCTTATTTCATATGCCTCGGGCCGATGACAAATTAGGGTTCTCTAATGTACTCACATGCATATGCAAACATTTGTATTCTTTTTTTTTTTTAAGAAAACTGTTTAATAACTGAATTTCGTTTGTGTTGCAGTATGGATTTTCGTATGAACATTTACAATTGTATTAGCATGGAACGTCGGCTAGGCATGATCGAGGTAGTATTAAATGCCGAAACAATCGCCAACATACAAAAGGAGAAGGGAATGTTCTCTGCAACTTCACCTTTTAAGAAAGGCTCTCTATTTAGTTGGTTGAAAGAGTACAATCGCACTGAAGAGGAAATGAACAAAGCCATCAACGAATTTACATTAAGTTGTGCTGGATATTGTGTTGCTACGTATGTGCTCGGTGTGGCCGATCGGCATTCAGACAATATTATGGTCAAGCGTAATGGACAGGTACGTATTTGATTTACATACAAGTTCAAGTAGGCAGAAACTGTTAACATTTTTGTTTGTGCTATTTAGCTTTTCCATATCGACTTTGGTCATATACTCGGACACTTCAAAGAAAAGTTCGGCGTACGTCGTGAGCGTGTTCCTTTTGTACTAACACATGATTTTGTCTATGTCATAAGTAAAGGGCGTAACGATCGCGATTCCGAAGAGTTTCTCTACTTCCAAAATATGTGTGAAAAGGTAAGAAGGCGAAACATTCAAACTATGTAAAAACGCTTTCTATATTCTTTAACATTTTAGGCATTTTTGATATTGCGAAAACATGGCTGCCTTATATTATCGCTTTTCTCAATGATGATATCAACCGGTTTGCCAGAATTATCATCGGAAAAAGACTTGAACTATTTAAAAGAGACATTGGTATACAAACTATTATTTAGACTATATTATATAAATCCAATTAAAACGATTAAATATTCTTATAATTTTTAGGTTTTGGACTACACGGAAGAAAACGCTCGAGAGCACTTTCGTTCAAAATTTAGCGAAGCCTTAGTAAATTCATGGAAAACATCATTAAACTGGGCTTCACATAATTTTTCAAAGAACAATAAACAATAAAGCAAACGTATTTTTAGATAGACGTTAACATTTTAATGTTAAGTGTTCAACGCAATTTTGATTATGAATGTACTTCACTAAAAGGCATATACATATTTTATAAAATCGAATTTTATCATCATTTAAGTTCCATTTGCACAAATGCATAGTTGCGTTCCATGTCAGCGAAAACACTTATGTATATTTATATTATTAATTTTTGTTTGATTAAAGCGAAGAAAAAGAGCTGGATTGCTCATGAATCATAAAATACTGGCTATCAAAAACCTTGTTTATACTTTTATACTTTTATGGACTATGTAGATAAATTACAAAATGTTGATAAATATCATAAAAATATTGACATTGGTCTAAGGCGAATATTTAATGTCAATGGCAGTTTTAACTGTGCTTTTACCAAAAATATGAAAAGCACCAACTAAAGGTACGGCACAAAGTGGGTGATTTGCCTTCGCCAGCGGCGGAAAACTAATAACTACCGAAGTAAATAAGATATCTTCAATCGGGTTTATAGCAACAATTAGGAATAATCACAAAATCTTTTATTGCTACTTTTCGTCGGCCAAAAATTGAAAGATCTACTTTTCGTCAGCCAAAAGTGAAATGTGCTAATTTACGTACAGAATACGGTGATTGCCAGCTTTCGTCAGAAATTTAAAATGTGCTAGTTTTCGTATGGTACGACAATATGTAATACCTGCCTTGGCGCTCCTGTAAAATTTGGGCTTTGGTAAATGGGCGGTTTGCAAAGGCATCTTCGATATATGTATACATATAATCCGTCAAGAACTGTCAGAACTTGTAAGGGGTACTTTTGCAATAACAACAGAAAAATTGCCCAGTGTTTTAGCACGGGGATGGAAAATTAGTTTTTTTTTTTTTTTTTGAATTTTCAACTCAAAAAGTCAATGGGAAAGAGTTGATATTTTTATACATATATGGGTCAATACGAATACGAATGCGAATACCAATACCGAATACGAATTTTAATACCGAGTACCGAATTTTAATACCGAATATTGATTGTCAAATTGGGTGGACATACAGTTTTATGCCGGCTCCGAACGGCGAATGCATTTTTTGTGAGAAGCTTTTTCATGGCAGAAACACACTCGGAGGGTATGCCTTCCACTGCCGAGAGGTGAGCGCAATTTCTAAAAACCCAATAATTGGGGTTTAATTAATTAGAAAAATTTGCTTTGTGTTTGTCCGGACTGGGGTTAGAACCCGAGACCTCTGGTATAGCAGCTGAGCACTCTACCCAATACACCACAGCGGCCAATTTCAATACCGAATATTAATACGAACTAGAAGTTCACGCTACTGTCGAAAATCGACAGTTTTCTAGTAGTTTAGCTACTCCAGAATGCAAAAATATTTTTAACTTTATGATATTTTTTATTAAAATTTCATTTGATTCAAACCCCATTTGTAGTTCAAGCACAACCCTTTTCCATTTTTAATTTATTAAAATTTTACATACAAAATTATTTTTTTACCTTAGTTTGGATGGCACTGGTTTTTTTTTGTTTTAGTTTGGACACAGCCCATTTATTACGCTTAAAAGCAGGCAACAAAAAATATAAAAATTATCACAGTTATTGTGTTTTGCAATAACAATAACATAGGAATTTTCTACAACAACAACAATTACACAGAAATTTTCCAACGGCGATTGTGCACGTATTTTCCAACCGATTTTAATGAAAATCAAAATGGACCTATTCTCGGGAATTCCCGAGAACCGGTGGTGGAACCGGTGAATGCGAAAAATTATGAAGCCGGTAAATTATCGCAACTGGTGATTTTATTCTGAAACGGTGGAGCAGGTGAGCACAACACAACCATTGACTGCTGTGAAGTAGATGAACCGGAGGTGAATTAGTAGACGTGCTCTAAATTGGTGAGAAGATGAATTTGGCAATAGACTAATAAAAATTGTTGGTTGAAAACAAGCAATCCATATTGTCCATTGCATACTATTAGGCTTAGCTTTGAATATAAACTAGCTATAGCATATTTTTAGGGTAGACATTCGTTTACATATGTACATACATACAGGTGGGCGTAATAAAAACGTGGCGAAAAGCCCTGCTGCACATTTCCCGTTTTTACCTTTACAATACGACGTACATATGTATATCGCGCCTTAGGAGTACTTTCACATGAAATTTATTCATGTCTCAATCCTGAAGCTGTAGCTTTTTAAATGAATCAAGTTATTTATATTTTCCATATATATATATATAATTATATGTATTAAATACGTACACATATCGCACACTAAATCAATAGCCTATAAAAATTAAAAAGTTTTTTGCCTCTCCTGAAAATTTTTGAATTTTGAGTTGTAACGCTTTTTGATTTAGTGTGCGATATATCAAGTTATAAGAGACATTACACATAAGTATAAGACCTCTCTTTTATAGTGCTTCATTTGATTTCATTTAATTTCATATTTTTATTAATTTGCTTTCATCCATTTTTCCACATGTCCAAAATATCGGCAACTGTTGAATGTAAATTTATGGTTTTGTAGCTGGAGGTTTTACTTTCAATTAAGGCACGATTTAGGTAGTTCAAACATCCTTTATATACAATCACTATATATATATGTATATAAATTCCTACCCAAAAACCAACCAAAAATAAATAAATTCCTCCCTTAACGCCAAATAAAAGTGTAAATTTACTTCGTTTTTCATAAACGAAAATGATAAAAAAAAACTAATATGTATGGTAAATAAGTATTTCATTTGTATTCTATGTTGCGGACACCGAATATACATATGCACATATGTTAGTATGTATGTATGCATGTATCAGTGTACTTTTATTTACATTCAATTATGCTCAAATGTTATTTGATACACATAATGCGTAAGTATATATGTATGTATGTATGTACATGTATGCTTAATTACTTGACTTCAAAATATTCCTTATAGGTCTCACAATTTCACAAGTCTATATATGCTATCTAGCTACTTATAGTGTAAATATTGTAAATATACATATTAGAAAATTATTATATATGTATATGCATATACTCGTTTAAATACTTTATTCAACTAATCTACTATATTATATTATTTTCAAAGAGTCGTGTAAACCTAGGATACTCTTTTTGTAAATGTATGTATAGGCATGTTTTTTTTAAAATTCGGTGTGCATAAAAATTCGTGTGTATGTTTATGCAAAATTTTGTGATAGTTTTTTTTTTACCGGTTTGAACATGTTTACGCATAAAAATTTCACATTTAATTCTAGTAATAGCGTGGTTACGGCAGCCAGCAGCATTGACAATCAAAAAAGAAGAATTTCTCTGACCGGTGAGTGAGAAATGGTTACGTCAATGGTGATTGCCAAGCAGATGGTTTCGTTCTAAGGAGTACCATAATTATAGGACGTGCATACATACATTTATAAATACAATTTATTTGTTGTTAAAAACACATTCAAATTGAAAAACGAAAAAGAACAAACACAACACAATTTATTATGCAAACAATTAATTTTTCGTTGCGGGCGTCCATATGTTGGCCAATTGCCATTTTGAATTTTGCGCCAATATTTTAGAAGCTAGCAAATTTTGAATGTTTGAACTGTTTCAAAATTGTAGGTATGTAAGCAATAAATACCTACTTATAATCAATCGTTTCTAAATGTCTGACAGCGCAAATATACGAACTAAAATAATTTCAAAAAATCGTAAAATTTTATACATAATAGTCACATTGTTCATTATTACAGTTTCCTAAACTTTTTCGTAAACTAACGTACTTGCCACCATTGCCAACATTGACGATCTTTGTGTTTATTTCATAGAGCATTTCATGCTGGCTGTGACCGTCCGAAATTTTCCTCACTATTTGCTGTGTACAACAATTGCACGGCGATTGTGAATGCTGTTGACTACTATAAGGACGCTATAATAATGCGGTAAAATCATTTCATGTTTTTCTGTTAAATAAGTGCTCGTTGCTCCTTCCGTTGCTAAGACTACTACTAATTACATAATTAAATAGACAATGGAATCTGAACCGCAACTCAACTGTGTGAGTATAATTTTTATACAACAACTTTTTCTATTTTGGTTTGACGTTAGTTAGAACTGATAGAATTTCGGAACCAGTAACCGATATACATACTACATTGTAGTGATCTACGAAGTTTCTGCTTCCGAAATCAATTAGATTGAACAGGCAGCCACTTGGTCTTTCTCTCTTTCGTCAGTATGCCTGTGCATTTAATTTATTTGTATTCCATCTCATGATGACGAAGAATTTTCTGCATTCGTGGTGAATGTTTGTTAAACTGTGTTTTATCCTCATTCTTCTTTAATTGTGAAACCGTGTTCAATTTTATCCTTAACGTTTAACGATCCTTAGAGTTCAGTGTTTAGACAGATTCAGCGGCACATCTGTGAGAAATGTTATTTATTTTAATATTAATTTATAAACAAGCATCCTTACTGGCTATTGACAAATGTACTTAATAGCATTGACAGGTAGCAGCGATAATCCGGACTATCTGGTTAATTCGGAGTTAACTTGGGAATTAACTGGAGGTAATCCGGACTAGATATCTCTTGAGTTAGTCCTCAAAATTGCCAGACGGCAGCGATAATCCGGACTATCTAGTTAATTCGGAGTTAACTTGAGAATTAACCGGCGGTAATCCAGATTTTATTTTGAGTTAGTCCTCAAAATTTTAGCGGATTATAGCATTGCTAGACGGCAGCGATAATCCGGACTATCTAATTAATTCGGAGTTAACCTGGGAATTAACTGGAGGTAATCCTGACTATCTCTTAAGTTAGTCCTCAAAATTTTAGAGAATTAGGGCATTTTGTAATGGCAACACTGTCGTTATATCTCCATTGTAATGGAAGGTGAAGAAAAAGAATAACAAAAAGTAAGCAAAACAATCGGAATTCCATTGCGAAATTCAATCATTTATCAATGTAAGTACATTGAAATTATTAAATATATTTTTGTATCTAAAGAAAAAATATGTATGTTAAAATTGTCTTTCGTATATTTTAGAAGTCAATTCGTTAAAAGCGGTCAGTGCTGATAAAAAAAAAGTTAAAGCGTGAATAACGGGTATTCATGAACAATGATGTGTAAACAGTTTCGAAATCGGATATTTATTCCCTTTTCCTTATTCCTTTTTTTCCTGGTTTTCTATGGATTAAAAGGCGACAATTGTATTGCTCAGAAACATGCAAGATCATACGAGTGCACGCTTGACCGATATCTGTAGACCCGGCCTAGGAATCATAAAGAGTAGAGCTCCGTGTAGAAGTCCTGCTCAACACCTTTCATTTGATACCAATATTGCTCAGAAACATTCCGGGATAATCCGGCGTCACATTTTTACCCATATTTGGGGACCCTACCTAGGACTCATAATGAAAAGAGCTCTATGTGAAAGCCCTGCTCAACACCTTTCATTTGATACCAATATTGCTCAGAAACATTCAAAGATCATCCGGGCCCTCGTTTTGACCCATATCTCGGGACCCGACTTAGGAATCATAAAGAATAGGGCTCTCTGTATAATCCCTGCTCAAAGCCTTTCGTTTGATATCAATATTGCTCAGAAACATTCAAGGATCATCCAGGTCCTCGTATTGCCCCATATCTCGGGACCCGACATAGGAATCATAAAGAGTAAAGATCCGTGTAGAATCCCTGCTCAGAGCCTTTCATTTGATACCAATATTGCTCAGAAACATGCAAGATCATCCGGGTCCTGGTTTTGGCCCATATCTCGAGACCCGACCTAGGAATCATAAAGAGTAGAGCTCCCTGTAGAAGCCTTGCTCAAAACCTTTCATTTGATACCAATTTTGCTCAGAAACATTCAAGGATCATCCGGGTCCTCGTTTTGACCCATATCTGGAGACCCGGCCTAGGAGTCACTATTAAAAGTACATACTTCATATCGAAGTCCTGCTCAAAACCTTTCATTTGATACCAATATTGCTCAGAAAATTAGATAGATAGATGTTGGTATGCATATCCATACATTTGCATACATGTTCAAACAGGTTGGTCCTTTTTATTTTGCCTATTTGTCGCATTGTTACAGAAAACAACAACAACAGCAACGATCTTTGCATTTGCACGGTTATGCATGCAAGCATTTGTAAGTACATGTCTATCTACCTACCTACCACTGACAATGCCAGGCGATTCACACGGACACAGCGGCGCACTAACACAAATGTCATTTACGGTTTACGCGTAAACTTTACCTGTTTTTCGAAATTACTCGTAGCTACAGCAAAGATGTTTACACATCAAAAATGGACAGAGCGTTGGGAATCCGGTTTAAGTTGCCGTCTGTCAGCGTAAAATTTGAATGGAATTAAGTGTTACGGTAATCCGCTTTTTCGCTGCCGTCTATCAAGTCTATAAGACTTTAATATAACTCTTTTTAATTTCAGATTGTATGGGACGTTAAACCAGTCCTGGGTAATATCAAGTACCAGTACGACTTGTGACAAGTACATTTTAAAGGAATTGTACTGGTACTGGTACTATTTTCAAGTACAAGTACAAGAAATTGAAAAAGAATTAAAATTGAAAGTACCTGAAAAGAATTGAAAAAAACCGATTCAAGTAAATTATTCAATTATTTTCAAGTACTTTCAATTCTTTTCAAATACTTTGAAGTATTTGCTAAAGCTTCAATTCTTTTTCAATTCCTTGTACTTGTACTTGAAAATTCTGAAAGTACTTAGTACGGACTAATTACTTCAAGATCAAAATATAAAGTATTTAAGTACGTAATAGTCCAATTACTACTCAGTATTACCCAGGTATGCGTTAAACTACGTTTTTAGGTACATACTTTTTTTTGCTATTGTTGTAACGGTAAAATACCAGATGTATGTATTTAAAGCTGCGTCTCATGCCCGTTTTAACACACTTTTTTAGCTTCACCTGTATGTTTGTATATTAACCAGAGCTGGGCGCTAAGGATTACAATTACATTTTGATTACGATTACTGTAATCGTAATCCTAGAAATTTAAAGAATACGATTACTGTAATCGTAATTGAAATTTTTACGATTACGATTAGTGTAATCGTAATCCTAAAAAATTTAACGATTACGATTACAGTAATTGTAATCGTACATTCCATGATTACGATTACAGTAATCGTAATCCTAAAAATTTAACGATTATGATTACAGTAATCGTAATCGCGAAAATTTCAATTGCGATTACAGAAATCGTAATCCTAAAAATTTAACGATTACGATTACAGTAATTGTAATCGTACGTTTTATGATTACGATTACAGTAATTGTAATCTTTAAATTTTTAGGATTACGATTGCAGTAATTGTAATTGTAAAAATTTTGATTACGATTTAATTATATTTTGTACAGTAAAACTTCTTATACATTAACAGAACATACCCTTAACTGCTTATACATATGTACATATATCCATATATATGTAGTTACATAGACAGTTTGTATACACGTATGTACGAAAAATAGCACACTTGATTTTCGCTGACGAAAAGTAGCAAACATATGTATGTATATATTGTTATACTCAGCTGTACTAGTACACAGAGTATTATAATTTTGATTTCCTAACGGTGGATTGTAACAGAACGAAATAATCGAGATAGATATAGACTTATATATATCAAAATGATCAGCGTGAAAAGAGAAATCGATTGAGCCATGTCCGTCCGTCCGTCCGTCTGTCCGTCCGTCCGTCTGTCCGTCTGTACGCACGATAACTCACGCAAAAATCGAAACATTTTGATGAAATTTGGAATGCAAGTTGGTATCAAGACGAGAACGGATGGTATTGAAAATGGGCGAAATCGGACCATGACCACGCCCACCTCCCCTATATAGTAAAAATCGGAAATTTGGTATCTCAGTCACTAATATAGCTGGAGCGATGAAATTTTACCCACGTGTTGAGCTCAGGCCCCTATGAAGAAATTTTGGAAAATGGGCGGTGCCACGCCCACTTATTAAGGGGCAAACATTGAAAGTTTTATGAGTCATAACTCAGAAACTATTGAAGATATATAGATGAAATTTGGTACGCGTGATATATTTGCTTACGCAAATGTTTTGACGAAAAATTGCCAAAATCGGTTAACGACCACGCCCACTTTTATATATGGGTATTATAAAGTGACCTAATAAAAACATTTGAAGCGATATCTCTGTCAAATATAAAGATATATCAATGAAATTTTATGGCAAGATTCCAACTAAGGACATAAAACAAAAAACACAAAAATTTTGGAAAATGGGCGTGGCACCGCCTCCTTTTAGGAGCAGGAATATACGAGATTTTGGAGCCCATATCTCGACAAATAATTGATATATTATGACGAAACTTGGTGTATACACTTTTATTACTTGTAGCAATACATGTTGAAAATTTTAGCGAAATCGGTTTACGACCACGCCCACTTTTATATATGGGTATTATAAAGTGGCCTAATAAAAATATTTTAAGCGATATCTTTGTCAAATATAAAGATAATTCATTGAAATTTTGTGGCATGAGTTCTACAATAGACTGGAAACAAAAAATAGAAAAATTTTGGAAAATGGGCGTGGATACGCCCACTTCATGCATCACTCGCTTTATATAAAGTACACCGTGTTTCCATCAAAGGCAAACAAACAATAAGCATACAGCTGAGTATCTAATGTTCGATTCCACTCGAACTTAGGCTTCCTTACTTGTTTTTACATTAAAATTGTTGTTTTTTAAAAGAAATTTCTACTTTTCGTCAGCCAGAAGTCGAACTTGCTATTTTTCGTAAGCCAAAAATATAATGTGCTTTTATTCGTCAGCCAGAAAAAATTGTGCTAGTTTTCGTATGGTACGATGATATGAATGTATGTATTTAGATATGTATGACAAAGATATATGATAAAAATTAAATTAGTAGTACGATATACATAGTTAAATAACGTTTACATATCGTCATTTAAATTGCAATACCTCGTATCAACAAACCCCAGGAATGTGTTTTTGTTAAAGTATGAGTTAAGAAGAGTAAACCTATTTATTTTTATGTATTACTAGCAGATACCCGTCCCGCTTCGCAGCGACGAAAAAATTTGTATGTTATAATGAGGGTTTCCCTCTACATTTCCCTTTCTCTTTCTTTTTCATTTAGTTTTACCTTTACCTTTACCTTTACCTTTACCTTTACCTTTACCTTTACCTTTACCTTTACCTTTACCTTTACCTTTACCTTTACCTTTACCCTTACCTTTACCTTTGCCTTTACCTTTACCTTTACCTTTACCTTTACCTTTACCTTTACCTTTACCTTTACCTTTACCTTTACCTTTACCTTTACCTTTACCTTTACCTTTACCTTTACCTTTACCTTTACCTTTACCTTTACCTTTACCTTTACCTTTACCATTACCTTTACCTTTACCTTTACCTTTACCTTTACCTTTACCTTTACCTTTACCTTTACCTTTACCTTTACCTTTAACTTTACCTTTACATTTACCTTTACCTTTACCTTTACCTTTACCTTTACCTTTACCTTTACCTTTACCTTTACCTTTACCATTACCTTTACCTTTACCATTACCTTTACCTTTACCTTTAACTTTACCTTTACCTTTACCTTTACCTTTACCTTTACCTTTACCTTTACCTTTACCTTTACCTTTACCTTTACCTTTACCTTTACCTTTACCTTTACCTTTACCTTTACCTTTACCTTTACCTTTACCTTTACCTTTACCTTTACCTTTACCTTTACCTTTACCTTTACCTTTACCTTTACCTTTACCTTTACCTTTACCTTTACCTTTACCTTTACCTTTACCTTTACCTTTACCTTTACCTTTACCTTTACCTTTACCTTTACCTTTACCTTTACCTTTACCTTTACTTTTACCTTTACCTTTACTTTTATCGGGACCATTCATCACCATCCGGGCCCACTACTTGAACCATCTCTGAGAAACCGACTTAAAAAATAACAATGAAAATATCTGTATGTTGAAGCCCTGCTCGACACATTTCATTTGCTAAAAAATATAGCTCGGAAATATTCAGGGGTCATCCGGGTCCACGTATTGACCCATATCTCGGGACCCGGCCTAGGCATCGCAATGACAATAACTCTATGTTGAAGGCCTGCTCAGCACCTTTCATTTGATACCAATATTGCTCGGAAATATTCAGGGGTCATCCGGGTCCACGTTTTGACCCATATCTCGGGGCCCGGCCTAGGCATCGCAATGAAAATAACTCTATGTTGAAGGCCTGCTCAGCACCTTTCATTTGATACCAATATTGCTCAAAGACTTGCTGGGTCACTCTGGGTCCACATTTGGGCCTATATTCCGAGAAGTTCCCACTTTTCGGAAAGTCTGTATACCCTATCACCAGCCCATATACCATATGAATCTACTGTGAAAATTTCATAAAGATCGGTTGATTACTTTGGGAGTCTATAAATAACACACACACACACACACACACACACACACACACACACACACACACACACACACACACATTCATTTTTATATAATAGATTAATTTTAGTTAGTTGCTTAATACCTGAATGTGATTTTGGTAAAGATCGTTGGTTTCTTTGAGAATTTTGAGGTAGTCCGTGTTAGCCAGCAAATTCAGAGTGTGACTTGCACAGCGCTGATGCTTGGGCAAAAATTGCAATATTTCTTTGAAATAGGGCATTTGTTCCTCAATTTCTAAGTCTTCATATATGTATGTATGTAGACGGCTCCTTTATGGGGAAAGTATGTGTATTCATAAACTGAATGAGAGTTTTTCAATGTGAAATGTTTTTATCAACAGTACCTACTGTAACCGTAATCATTGAATATACAATTACGATTACAGTAATCGTAATCCTAAAAATTTTACGATTACGATTACTGTAATTGTAATCGTACGTTTTATGATTACGATTACAGTAATCGTAATCCTAAAAATATAACGATTACGATTACAGTAATTGTAATCGTACGTTCCATGATTACGATTACAGTAATCGTAATCATAAAAATTTAACGATTACGATTACAGTAATTGTAATCGTACGTTCTATGATTACGATTACAGTAATCCTAATCGTAAAAATTTAAGGATTACAATTACAATAATCGTAATAGTAAAAATTTCAATTACGATTAAAGTAGTCGTAATCCTAAAAATTTAAGGATTACAATTACAGTAATTGTAATCGTAAGTAATCAAAATGTAATCGTAATCCTTAGCGCCCAGCTCTGATATTAACATTGCATACTTTTCGGCAAAATGTGCATATTCATGTATTTAGTAAGGAAAGGTCCAAGGAATCACTGCATATTAGCAGCAAGACATGACAGTAATGCATATATTCGAACGGCTTTCACCTAAGTACCGGTATGACTTGGACTTCTATCAGGATAATGACTGTCTGCAATAATTAGCTCTTCAGCAGGGGTTTTTTGCCGTTACAACAAAAACAACAACGAATAAACAAGGACTTAAAAACAATATTACGCAGCATGACATTATAGTTGGATTAATGCGCATATATTGCAATAGCAGCACTTACCTAAGCTATGCTCTTCCTTGTTCTCAGTGGAATAAAACGACGTAGTACATTCTCTGGCAGCACTATTTTTAGTGCCCAAATCTAAACCCTTTCCATCATTTTCTATTTGATTAACAGCTAAATCAGTTACATAGTCAGTCACTGATGCTGGCGAACTCTGTCTCTCACTGCCTGTGTTTCTCGGATGATTTGGCGTTGCTAAAGATGGTGGACTCAGTTGAGTATGTAATAATGCTGAAGAGACTAACATCTGTTGCTGCTGCTGGTGTTTCATTACCGCTACCATTGCTGCATTCATTCCACTATGCGGAAAGTTATGAAACGCGGGTGGCGATAGTCGCGCTGACGCTGATGTTCCGCTAGATGACAATGGGAAAGGTAATAATGGACCACCATAATGCGACCATACTTGAGGCGTATGTCGCAACGCGGCTAGTGCGAAATAAGGATTCATATAGACTGGCGACATCATCGATGGAATATATGATGCAGCCGCGGCTGCTGCCGCCGCCGCAGCAGCATTAGTTGCTCCACCAGAGGCAATGGACATGCTGATATCTGGTGAAGCAGCTGAGGTATGTGAAACCGGACTGGAGGCGCCATTTGGATGAACTGCTGGATACATGTAATAGTGTGGTGGCAGTGGTGAATGACCAGTATTTCTAATGGGAGATTCACCGTGTAATTGTTTGGAACCGTTACTACTGCTATTTGTTGCCGATACAGGAGTTCGACGACCTTGTGCGGAATACAATTCCTCCGCATGGCGTTCATTCGGCGATAAGCTGCCGCTACTTCCTCCAACACCAATAGGCGAAGCAAATTGTTGTCGTATAGATACAGTCTTTTTTGGTACAGTTCGTGGCGTAGAATCGTGTTGAATATCAGTCGTGGCACGAGATGGCGGCGACGAGCTTTCTCGACTGTTGCCAATCGAAGTGGAAGCTAAATGATTTACTGGAATGTTTGTAGATGATGATGAGGTTGCTTCATTGAAATTGGAATATTGGCACGGCGAACGTGGCCGTGAATTTGGCGATACAGAAGACGTTGCGCTAACCGCAGAACCGCTCGTCGAAGGTACATATTTTGATGACATATATGACGTGTAAAAACTCTGCTGCTTCTGTATTTGCGAATGCATATGACTGGTGGAATGCATTGTGGATGATTCAAGGTTGCCAACATTATCCGACACATAGCGCATTTTATTATTAACATTTTTGGCATCGCTGGTATGTGCATCGCGCAACGGTGAAGCATAGGGTGGCGAACGTTTTTTAGAAGACGAGACTGGAGACTTGCTGCACATATTGCTCAGATTGCTCTGCTCTGGTGATTTAGGCGAAGCAAGCATAGCACGCAAATAGGAAGGATCGCTATGTTGTCGATGTTGTTGATGATAACCCATACTACTTACAATCGCCGCTTCATTTTGCTTCTTATTATTAGTGCCGACATTTGAATTGGATATTGTGCTGTTGCTACTACTGCCCCCTAATAATGAGTGTATGCTATATGAACTATACAGACGAGCTGGCGGCGTCGTTGTAACCGATTGTGTTGTGGTCTCTGATTTTGAAAATGATGACCGAGACTCACCGTTACCACTCGATGACATTGGTACATTGAAGCCTGATGAACAATTGGACGATTTCATGCTTCGTTGAAAAGACGTCGATGATGAGGAAGCATTGCTCTTCGCACGACTTCTCTTGCCACCAGCCACACTTAAATTATCCTCTAAGGACACTCGCTCAAATTCACGCAATATACGCTTACGTGGCGACACATGTTGCTGTGGGAACTCGACTAGACGCGTAGTCGCTGTTGAAATATTTGGTGATGAAACCTAAAACAATTATCAGAGAGTAGAAATGTATGATTATTTACTTGAATGCTTTTTATATGTAGTACATTTACCTTATGTGGCAGAGAACCATTAGCCTCACTAACTAAACTCGGTTGATAAACTTTTGATAACTTCGCTAGACGTACAGGAGCGCTGTCGATCAACTTTTGCACGATTGCATTTAATTTCAGGCGATGCTTTTTGGTACTATGCGACTCTTTACAATCTCCACCGTCTGACTTTTTATCTGTGTTATCCTTAACGACGAGAGTGCCATCTACCTCTGCATTGATATTATATGCCAACTTTTCTGGTGTGACAGTCTTCAATTCCTGTTCTTCACTGGTATACATTTTATCTACACTTGTCAAGGTTGCCAATTTCTTTGCGCAGCCAACATTTACTTCGGTCACTTCCTTAGTGGTAATTGCTTTTTCGTCTTTACATGATGTTGGGGTTAACGAAGGTATGGGGGTGCCATTCTCCATTTGAGCATCTATACCATCGTTACCTGTTAATGTTACCGTAGATGAGCTTGAGCAACCATCTTCATCGCTAACTAAGTCAGCCTTTACACTCCCATTATTTGTTTTGGCAACCCTTTCGGATTCACATTTTGTGTCTTCATTAACTTTATTCAATTCTTGCTGCCTGGAGTTTTGCTGGTTAGTAAACTCTTTTACTAATCCTACATTTGGCTGAACCATTTTAAGCTTGTTCTCAAATAAACACATGCCATTAAGTAGACAAGTAGTATCATGCGGTTTGCGACGTTTTCTACGCGCTATTAGTAAAGCACATTTTGTAAATGAAAGTGATCTAGGCCGTTGATAGTACAGCGACATAGCTTTTGATATACCGCTACGTGGGGATAATTGTTTCCAACAGTGATCTCGTTGCCATGGAGACGATAGAATGGAGCTGTTGTCATCGGAAACTGTAAGTAATGGAGTGCTTAATAAAATTAGTTTTTGGTAGTTAAAGGTTACACTTACAACTTATCGAAGTTGAGCATTCATTTTTGGTGTAGGCAGAAGAATTGACCAGTGTAGGTGTTACTGTTGATGATGTTGCTGATGGCGAACGAAATATCTTTCGTGGAACTGATATCCAACGACTTTTCTCGCCCTCTTTTGAGCGCGCCAGTTCCAAAATAACTTTTCCATCTACAATCAAAAACAAAAAAAAATGGTATCAGGGTATTATTTATTTTGTTAAACGCTAATCATTTGGTGGCCTAAAGGTGTAACCTATAACAATCGATACATAAATACATACGTACATACATACAAGTATCAAAATTATACTTGTGTTTTTTTTTTTGCAATAAGTAATATTCGTGAAAACCAATTCAAAAGTCAATGCATCAGTAACCAGCGAGCACAGTAACAAATAAATTCTTTATCCAGAAAGTATTAAGAAACGACATAATCATACAGATACTTACTTTTGAAAAATTGTAGGCGTCCACCAAAACATCCACTGAGCTTGCCATTACATGCAGACGAAAGATTTCCCACAAAGTCTTTATTGCCACTCTCCCCATTACTATTTTCAGAAATTTTGTCGCTTTTACTGCAATCACCTCCTTCGCTATCATCTCGACCGTTATTATTTAGCAACACTGATGATGTTAAATTCATTTTGTAATCTATAACATCAATATCGCTGTCTTTAACATCGCTGGCCAGGTGTGTTGTTGTACAATTGGAAGCCAATGCTGCTGCAGTGGCCATTGTTTCAGAAAACTATCGAAGCCATGAAGATATCTTTTTTGGATAATTTTCCAGTTGCTTCTATTGTGTTTTGCAAAGTCTAAACCACAATTGATGAATCTGTTTATAGAATTAATTTAGACGTGACTATAGAGCTACTTCTCTTGATAAAACTATCTCAGGTAATAGTCACTGTTGTCTGCATCACCACTTGCTGCAGTTTTTCTGCATTAATTTGTCCGGTATGACTAAGTATATGGGTATCAAATATATATTTGGAAATGGTCATTGCTACTCGCAATCATGCAATTTTTAACCACTATTGATATAAATTTTTTATATCAGTCACCTCTTTTGGAGTATTTAGGTACTTAAACACATTTAGAATAATCTGCGTTTACTGCGTACCTGTTAGTAGCATTATCTAAATAACATTTGTACCTAATCATCTCTCTTTTTAGAGTAGGTATGTCAACTTTTTAATAGCAGGAACTACATCTTAATTGTTACCTTTATTTATTTTTCTTTAATATAAAATATTATTCTTATGTTGAATATAAATTGTTAACTAACTGTTGTTTTTAGATTTATCACAGATTTGTACCCATTATCGCTTCACTGCGCTTTCCAAGTAGTCGATTTTAATAATAAGCACATCCTCGCCAGTTATGTAGATACATAAATACATATATTCTCACATGGGGCCTACATATTACTATATACATACCTACTATTGTTGAAAGATAAAAATTAAATTTGATGAATCCATTTATGTATGTATTTATAAGTTTACTGCACCTCGCACTCTGTTTTTATTTTTGCCTATTCGACAATTTTTCATTCACATTACACTTAATTATGTATGTGCATATGTACATACATTTCCAGACATAAATATGTACATATGTATTTACCATTTACATTGTACATATGTACCTACATACATACATGTTATGTAGATGTGGAGCAATTGTTGCAATTGGAAAATTCTGCAATAGGTACCTACCTAATTCATTTTTTTTTTGTAATTTTGCATCAATGCAATGCATACTCCAATGATAGGTCTCATACATATGTATGTACATACATATGCAAACGTGTCGATCTTTACCCTCAACAATGTCATAAATAGAAAAAAAAATTATTTTTTTTAATAGCAGATGTAGTAAGTGCTTATGGCGATAATAACATATTCTTTGGAATTTCAGCGATTAAAATAATACAATGTACATACATACATATATATAATACGTATGTACATGTGTGTATGTATTTGGATCTAAACAATAATTTTATTGAATAGGTATGGACATGCATCCATAAGTACATATATGTACATCTACATGTAGTCCACAAATTTGATTCCCTTTTAATAATAATACTCCCCTCCCTATATAAATGCATATGTATTAATATATGTATGTATACTAGGTATATAAATATGTACAGTGGCGAGCATTAATGGATGAATGTTTCCCACTTCTGTGCTTATGTGTCCATAAAACCTAATCCAAACGACTAATTTCAACCAAATTCTTTTTATTAATTAGCATATATATTGGTTTTAATAGAAAACATACAAAAAATTTTATTCCATCTTGATAACCACGTTTTTTAGGGCGAAAAACTCAAACACCCACATTCATCCAATTTTGCACGTGGGGAAAAAAATTATTTGGTATGGAGTAATAATATTTCCTCCATAGCCCCTTATCTTTTGGGGCTGTTTTAATGCGCGTTGGCATGCTTTACATTAGTTCTGCTATGGTTACCCTTGGTTTTTTGGCCCTTTCGCCCTCAACTCGGAGCCAAAGTTGATTCAAATTTGTGTGAACTTCTTTGTACACAGCCATCCCTTTTTTTAAAATGCCCATAGATTTTCAATGGGATTAGGATCTGGGCTTTGGGCAGCTCACTTTATCACAGCTAAATGCCCAGTTTCGCATGATTTTCGCCTATTTTTGGGGTTACCGCCTTGCTGAAATAGCACCTCGTCTTCGGGTTGGGC
The DNA here is from genome assembly GCA_960531455.1 of Urophora cardui. Lineage (NCBI taxonomy): Eukaryota > Metazoa > Arthropoda > Insecta > Diptera > Tephritidae > Urophora > Urophora cardui. The sequence goes on along the minus strand of OY482672.1, from coordinate 12,999,365 downwards.
GCTTATATCGGCGAACTCAGGCAAATCTATTCTTAAAATATGGAGATAATCTTCCTTTTTCATAGCTCCATCTATTTTTATTAATGGATCAAGTTTCCATCAGGTGACACAGCCAGTGTCGTAGCTAGAGAATTTTTCGGGGGGGGGGGGGGGGGGGGGGGTCACAGCCAATGTAAAAAATTTACCAAAATTAAAATTACCAAAAAAAAACTACAATTTTTTTTTACAAATGATAAAAATCGCTAGCTTAGAATGCAAATTGTGTAAGTCCTTATTTAAAACTTTGTAGGAGAGACAAAAAACAAAAAAGAAAAAAAAATTCGAAATGAAAAAAAATTTCTGTTCATATAAATATTTTGGACTTACACAATTTTTTTCGCTTTTTGGACTTACACAATTTGCGTATCACTGAATAACAACGAATAGAAATATGACAAGTATCTCAGACTTGTTTAGCGCGGTGCGTATTTGATTTTTCTAGCGTTCTACATAAAAATACACTTTTTCATAAAAGTGGACTTACACAGTTTGCACTCTAAGCTAGCGAAATGTAATTTTTTCAGACTATAATTTAACATTTTAGTACACAAATATCGCTTATAATACATATATCAAACTCTTAAGGCCCTTGGCCACTTAAAATCTGGAATGTTAAGAAGTGTATACATATGTGTGAGTGTCGGGTGATTGACGCAAATATCTAAAAGATTTGATTCTCATCAACGCGAGCCCGAACAAGAACGTGTAGCACGACGACTGCCGATTGCACTAACACACACAAAAAACTCACACATACACACTGCTTGACATGCCAGATTGTCAGTTGCCAAGGGCCTTTAACTATACTTCAAAAGTAAGTCTCATATTCTCTTCTGGAAATCTATGCGCATAGATAGATTTTCAAGTTTTATGCGCCCAAAATTGAGTTTTGTAAAATTGTTACAATTACAGAAAAAAAACATATCCACATATTGGAAATAGAATGGGGAACAATAATTCATCGCTTTTTTCCCGACCCCATACTCTGCACTTGTCCCAGATGGTCGTAACTTAGCATATCTGAAGTTAATTTTTTTGTTTTTTTCTTACATATTTTTAAGTGCTAGTTTCAACTTGAATATTTATTATTTAAAGCATTTCATTTAAGTAATCGTGATGAATCCTAAAGGTTCAAGTAATTATTAACACTTTTCAATAATATCCTTGGTTTCCAATAATTCTAAGTTTATAATTTTAAGCTTTTAAAGTTGGGATATTTAAAAAAAAAATTATCACTCTTTTTCATGTTAAAAATTGGTTTTGTTATGTTGCTCTGTCAGACTCAGTCAAATTAAACCTCGGACATGATATCTAGTACAATTAGTAGTTTGCCGACAAAAAATTACGTCGCACAAAGCCGCACTTCACTACGAGATACGGGGTTTTTCATATGTACCTACAATAATTTTCTTTTTGTGCTTTATATTTAATTTTAATGTTTATATTTCTAACGCATATCTTGGTTAATGTAGGTGATGCTCGAAAGTAACCCAGATATTTAGCAGCGATTATTGTTAACTTTTTAGGCAGTATTTTTAGTATTTCCAATTTTTCAAAGTTAAGGAAGTACTTATCATAAAAAGGGGCTAAGAATTATAAAGCTATGAGTATGCAATTTTGCAGCTCATTCAATTGTAATATAATAATATGCAACATTCAACTTTTTGAAAAATTTCATTGGCTTTTCGGAAATTTTAATTGGAACGGTCTCACGTACATATAATGCAAACACCCTACAGAAAAATATTACTAAAATCGACGGAAATTTGTACAGCATTGAGAATAGCACTTTTTACACTAAAATTGGTTGGCTATATAACAGTACACTTAGAAATCTCCTCAAAAACTTCATTAAATTCTGGCCGCGCTTTGAAATTTTTAATCCACTTTTAGAAATTTCTACGATTTTTCGGATTTTTCCATAAGCTTAGAAATCCTGCTTAAGGCAATTTTTATTGAAAAATTGTTTACATTTTTAAACGAAAATAAGAGAGTCAAATTTTCGACAGAACTGTTTGAAATAAATTTAAAAACTCTGACGTATGATTTCATTTTTGAGTCACTGTAGCCGCTATAATAATTGTAGCGTTTGATGAGCCGTAGGGAAGTGCAGGAACCGTAGGAATTTTACCACAAAAGAGCGAATATATGTAAGTACAAAGAATGTAAATTGTGGTAAAATTCCTGCGGTTCTTGCACTTTCCTACGGCTCAACAAACGCTAGAATTATAAGTAATACTTCGTGAAAAAGCGCTAAATTTCGAATTACCAATTTCGAAAAATTACTATTCTCATTGATTTTTTCCTGAAAAAGAAATGTATGCTAATAAAGTCAAAGATGGTTTTATGGTCAAAACGAATCTTTCGGGGGGGGTTGTCCCCAACCCCCCCCCCCCCCCCCCCCCCCCCGTTACTACGCCACCCCCAACCCCTATAATTTCCTCCACAGTTTTCAGCAAGGCGGTAACCCCAAAAATAGGCGAAAATCATGCGAAACTGGTTATCTAGCCAATGATTTGGGTGATAAAGTGGGCTGCCCAAAGCCCAGATCCTAATTCCATCAAAAATTTATGGGCATTTTTGAAAAAGAGGATGGCTGTGTACAAAAAAGTTCCCACGAATTTGAATCAACTTTGGCACCGAGTTGAGGGCGAAAGGGCCAAAAAACCAAGGGTAACCATAGCAGAACTAATGGAAAGCAACCTAACGCGCATTAAAACAGCCCCAAAAGATAAGGGGCTATGGAGGAAATATTATTACTCCATACCAAATAATTTGTTTCCCCACGTGCAAAATTGGATGAATGTGGGTGTCTGAGTTTTTCGCCCTAAAAAACGTGGTTATCAAAATGGAATTAAATTTTTTGTATGTTTTCTATTAAAACCAATATATATGCTAACTAATAAAAAAAATTTGGTTGAAATTAGTCGTTTGGATTAGGTTTTATGGACATATAAGCACAGAAGAGGGAAACATTCATCCATTAATGCTCGCCACTGTATGTATGTATGGAGATATATGGACGTACATACCCAGCACACAGACTAATAAGCATAAGCTCTAGCTAAGTTGGCAGTCCTTTTCAGCTGACAGGCAATATTAAGTGGTTAAGTGCGCACGCTTATCTCTTTCCGATATATACATATACATATGCACATGTACATATAGAATATATTTTTTTGTTATTAAATTGCCGAAAATACTCTACATAAGGTCTGATCATCAGGCCATAATAAGGCCTTAGAGAGCCTTATTTCGCATTCGGATAAGCCTTATGTGCTCTCAGAGAGCGAGAGAGTATTCGTTATGGCTGATGACATCAACACAGGAAATCAGCAATATTTTAAGCTTTTGCCCATACAACTTAGCTTCCCTTCAAATTAGCAGGCCATATTTCTTATGCCTTTAAATCTTGTTTAATACTTATTAAATAAGGCGTACTTTATTGCTGGGTATATACGTTAATGTACGATGTACTCTTGATCTTGATTGCACTACGATTTTTGAGTAGCACTATGTAACAACTCAATAAGAGCTTCTCGAACTAAGTTCTCTCTTTAAATATGGTATTATTAATGCCGCTGATATTACTAGCCAGTCTGCCGCAGACTATAATATGCATGTGTATGCATTTGTACACACAGGTATATTTTATTTCTCTTGCTATTTCATTTAATTCATATACAATTAATTCTCTGATTGTGTTGAGCTCTGTAGGTACATACATATGTATGTACATACATACATATATCGCCAATGTGCCCCATCGGTAGTTTTTATGAAAGAATTCTTGGGACAGTGCCACATCAGTTCATTCACACCTATGAGCTTAATTTTAAGAAATTCTCAGAATAGTGAGGTTTAAGCGCGGAAACGAGTTAACTATTAAAAGTTTCTACTACTCCTTCCATACCTCATTTTTCAGCGCGCCGATTAACCATGACACAAAACCAATCATGCCTTTTTGTACACGACTTACAACCCTTTCAACACTGTCCAACAAAATCGTTGTGATGATACTGGATAAACTTTACAGGCAAACGATGACAATGAAGAGCAATGAGATACAATTCCATGGTGCGATTGTGTGACGTTAAGCGGCTTGCAGTAACTTAATGTAAGGGAATTCTATAACACAATAAATGAGAAGCTCAACTCAATATACATATGTACATATATACATATAGCTCTCCCCAACTGCCATTTTGTTTTATGATTTAATATGTACATGTAGATATCCATACATAGTTATGTATGTATGGTAGGCTTAAAAGTTATACATATGTATGTATGTATGTTTATTAACCTATGTTGTTTGAAGAAATTGTATTAGTTCTTGCTATTATATATATACTATCTACTATTTCTTATACATATTCATCAACTCATTCCACTTTTGAGGCTTTCAAATAACTTATTATGTATGTATGTAAGTATATTCCGAAGTTCGTTCTGATACTGAGCTTTGTCCCAAAAAGAAGAAATAACTTAGATCCAATAACAAATGCATTTAACTTATAATTTTCATGAAATGCTCAATTTCACATTACATAAGATTTAAATTAGATTATGTAGGCAAGTTCTCAACTACATATATATTAAAATTCAAATCAACAGACCTAACTTTTTATTTTAAGTACCTATGTAAATTTTTATATTATTTAGGATAAGTATGTACATATTTCAATTCAATATACCGACATTCGAAGTTAAAAAGTTATTGTGATTAACTAATCGATATTTAGTAAAGTCAAAAACAGGCATAAAGCCCTGTAGCTTTAATATTTGTTTTTCGTGAAAAGGCTTTAAGAAGTACATATTTAGAAACACGACGCCTGATTTTTGACAATTAATTACCGGTTTAGTATCAAGAAACGTACTAACTTAGATAAGTGCAAGAAATTGTTAACCATATATTGCAAATCATTACCAATTCGTTAACTAATTCCATGATATATCTTTCTTTCTTCTCTTCCCATATCTGCCGAGTTCCTATTGGCTTTTATTTTCGGTGTAATCTTGTCCCATTTATGTCCATTCTTCTTGGAATTTTTCTTTAACTCCTTATGAGAGGAAACTGGCTTCTGTGGAATGCGCTGCTGCAATTCATCGCACAAATTTTCTATCGGAATTAAGCCTGAAGAGTGTGGAGTAGTAGCAATCCCTTTTGGGCAGTAATACATCAATTATTTCCCCAGAATATAGGCTTAATATGTACTTAGGACCGTTGTCTTGATAGAGTTTACAAGTGGTTAAAACGCGCATTTTGTGAACTGCTTCAAATTTTGTTGGAAAAAGTTTAATGTATATATGTATGTATGTAATGTTTGTTTTCAGATAGATTCGTTTTGTAGATAATTTAAAAAATACGCAAATATACATAGGTATATGTACATACATATGTAGGAACAAATATCAGCCGAAGGCTTATGTTAACTCCGTTCGCTGACGGCTTTCTAGCTATTCATTTTGGAAGACATGTAGATATGAATGCATTTCTGTGTATATCTACATATATGTACATAGTTTAGTTTTTATATGGATACAATAGCCATACATATTATGTAAACACATGGAGATCTAGAATTGTTTTAATATTTGTATGTACATATGTAAATATTCATCTATATAAAAACGAATTTTTAGCATATGCATGTTGCTTGTTATTTATCAGCATCGACAGCGAGGAAAATATTCGTATATAATTTACCACAGATACGCGGATCTCTGCATACATATACAAATGCACGTACATACATACATAAGTATATGGATATTCAACGGAAAGGCGTAGTAGCAACGACAAGTACCGAGTTGGAGTGAAAATGGGGAAAAAAATTCAATTACCAAACATTTTCTTTTTCACAATCTTGTAAATGTTATATCTTTAATACACTTTATATTTATACACTTTTCATAACGTAAAATTATTAAAAACTAAACAAAGCGTAAAAAATTAAACTCAAAGAAATTATTAATGGAAAACGTAGAGCAAAACGCAAAGCACACGATGGCGAATATATGTACCGAAATCAACGATGAGCCAACGAATAAAATCTTTCCAACGAATTAAAATTGCTTCTGAGCGCACATGCATAATTGTTGCGAGAGCTGCCATATCTCTCTATTATTACTTTAACCTATAAAATGGCGTGAAATATTTTTTATTTATTTTAAGTTGTGACTATTGTAGCTGATCAAATAAAAATCAATTGTATTCCAGGATATTTAATACGATCGTATGTTGAGCTTGTAGGTTTCCACTGCCAGGAGATTCTGCGCCTTTAATATCGTGAAATATTTTCCGTAGCGGATCGCCGCATTAACTGTGAAATGAAACGCGATTGCTTTTTATAACTTAAAAGTCTACAAATATAATGTTTTATTTAATTAGGAATACGCGCACCAATTATTCACTAAATATGTGAAATAATATTTTATATATATAATTAAATATTCGCGCACGTATTTGGACTCGTCTGTTTCTTTTCAATGATACAACTACCTTTAAAACCAGCTTCTATATTATTTCTCTGTTAATACGCTTGTGAAAACTGTGAAAAAATTATTACTATACATTTTGAAGGCTTAACTATTCAGTAGTTTTAGCTGCATTTTCGAGAAAAATTTAAATAAACTCTTTCCCAAAATTATTGCCCTTCTATCGCAATAGTGATAACTCTTCATTAAATGCCTTTGTAACTTAAACTTAACTTTCTTAATATCATTAATATTTCTAACTGGATTTTTCACATATCTAATGTAATACTTAATAATATAATAAAGGTATTTATAGAAATAAGTTTGGGTAATTCTATTTTCATATTGGCATCACAATTGCAAGTTCATTGATTTCCTCTGAATTCGTTATCTCTCTCCGGAGAATCGAATTCTAATGTTCGAAACACATTCAGCGCAGCTACTGCAAATCAGCATCTGTCGAACAGCTTTAATGCATTCAAGTAAACGTCTTAAATATTTGAAAGATGACGTCGTTGAACATGGCCTCGTGCTTAAACCGCACATATACACACGTTGTTGCTTGTATATGTGCATCGCTTGTCAATTAGAAATAAATAAATAATTATATATTGGCGATAGCGGCAACTGCAATCTGGTGCCACGATGTGCTGTCGCTAAAATGTTTGCGCTCGTAAGAACGTGTGGAATTAAATTTTGACAGGTTGCTTGTCGCTGTTGGTTGGTTGCCGGTGCTTAGACTATAACTGCTAGTACATATTAGCGTGACATTAGTGCATTGAGGGTTTAAGCTGCTGTCACAACATTTTTGGCGCTACACAGTTAAATGGCTGATGAATTCATTTCAATGAATTGATGAAATATGAAGGAAAAAAAATTTACATAAAAATGCTTCAGAATTTTCAACACTTCTGGAGCTACATGCAAGGTTGATATATAAGGTCGTCTTGATAGAAACAGCTGACTAATTTTTTTCATTACATAATATATAAATTGTCAAGCCATATGTATTTTTCGCTTTTCTTGTATGTATGTGTTGCTTTTCTTGTATGCATATGTTGCTTGGCCAATTGAAAATGGACGTTTGAAAATTGAGATAGCAAAATGGGCCACTAGAAAATGTATTGCAGAGTTGCTTTTCCGCACTGCGGTAACCTTATGAATCAACTTTGACTACACGCATCAATACTTTGCCGATGCACAAATCGGACATAACCTGATGTAGATTGTGGTTGTAGCACTGCATTGTGTTTTGCCAATAACATGTTAGGTGGGTTTCTCCCGCTTATCTCTCTGCATGGCCAGAAGTTTCAAAGAGCATAGATTTTACATATGTGTTGATCTTCTCTTCGGAGGCGTTCGTGTGAACTCTGCTGACGGAACACTGGCTGTGCCGCTTTCGGCGTGCTGCCAAAAATTGTGTACGAATGTGTGTGTGTTTTAAAAAGTTCCCTGCCTTGTGTACGCCGTGGGAAAATTCCTTTGAGCGTGGGAAAATATACCAAATGCTCTATTCGTCTCACTCGCGCCGTGAGAAAATCCCAATTTTTAGAGGGATTTGATGTTTGTGCATATTCATAGAGTAAATGCGTTTGAGTTTGTTTAAATAAAGCCATTTTTTCTACTCAAATATTTAATTTTAAATTTTATATCAAATTTTTCTCGTATATCTGTACATTGAAGCATGAGTTTTTTTAATAAACGGAATTATTATATTTGAATGGGCATTCATAGGTAGGTACTTACTTTTAAAATAAATTTACGCTTAACCTTTTTAAATTATTCAACATGTACGAAATGCTAGTGAGCCTTGAAGTATGCACATACATATGTATATGTTTCATAGCTCTATTTGGTATTCTTTTCGAGGATAAACAGGATATTGTAGGTCAGTTACCATATCTTCATAAATCCAATTTTTCTAAAAAATGGGTTTACCATTTGGTTAATATTTTTTAATTCATTTTAAAATGTAAATTTTATCGATCGAATATATTCATATCAGTGAGTCCAAGTTATTTTGATTGCAATTTATTTATTTCTTTATTCCTCGTGATGATAAAATATTATCATTATTTCATCATGCTGCCCACAGCACAGGGGGTATTTTTGAAAATCCTCAATAAATGGAAACGGTACAATTGATCGACATTATATGCGTAGCTTCAGCATAAAAACACACTTGATAAAACCTGGTAATACTCGGTTGCTCGGGTATCATCAGCCCTAGTACAAAACTGAAAAATAGGATGCATCCATATTTATTTTACTTGGTTTCAGAATCGAATCAATAAAATCCTACTGTTATTTATTTTTCTGATTTTTAGTCGGCATAACAAACTAAATTTATTTCATAACAATATGTATGTACAAACACGTATTATGTTGATGGATTATTGCATTCATTAGAGGATTTCTTCAATTTCCTTCTTAGGAAAATCGATTTAAAATTTAAATTGAGAAAGCTTTTCAAAATAAAAGTTATTGATTCAAATACTTAAATACATATATACACACATACGTACATAATTAGCTACATCCCAAAATGCAAATCATAAGATCGTCGGCGGCAACAAACTGACGATTCGGCTTTGTGATAAATCCGCAAAATTTTCCACTTTCTCATGAGCCAGTGCCCATAGAAGGCAATAAAAAATCCTCTCAAACAGGTGAGTTGCCTTCGGCGGACTGGTAACAAAAAATCGATACGGTGGCGATATTACCGGAAATATATGTACGTATGTATTCGTTGTCGAAGCCTTTTCTTATAACTTGGTGGGATATGTACAAACTGTTTTTATGTATTAAAATCCGGCTGATAGAGAAAATTTCATTAAAAACTAATTAACATTACACATTACACTAAACAAATTGTTCTTGACTGTTGGCAGATAGCTCCATAAGTCGCCAAGCGGATTTTGGATTCAATTCATTTGGATCCCGGCAAAGTACCCACACATAATTTACGCGCATTACTTTATTAGGATCGCCTTCCACTACCTGGTGGTTACGGTCACGTACGCACATTATTTGTTGAGCCTGAAATGTTACTATCAGCACAGGTCCCTGCTCCATGACTTTACCCATAGCCAGGTCGATATTTTCAATATCAAGTATTTTGGAATCCAAATAAAGGCCACTTTTAATGGCTTGGCTAATAGGTGTGGCTATAATGTTGTATGTGCTTTCGAAGCACCAGTCCTTAAGGATATCCAAATTCCCCCGAACCATTGCTTCTAGAATGTTTGGAATAATGTCAGTTTCACAATCTCGCAAAAATTGTTTCTGATCGAAATTCGGATCTATTCTACATAGTTCTGTTAGAGTTTCAGATAATTCTGTCTTGGAAAAAAGGCCACCCATGACATCCGAAACTTTATCGGTGAGAAGTCGAGAGGCGCGTATCACAGGATTTTCCGATTCATCGTATTTGAGTTTCCAGTCTAGCACTTTATTTACATATGCGTTATTGTTTTTAAAGTTTTCCCAGGATTGGTAGAATTTAGAGTCCTTGTGCAGCTCCACACCTGGTGATGGTTGATGTATGAAATTAAGAGAGAAGTTTTGATTATATATAGACAATATATTATGTATGTATATATGTACACATGATATTGAAAAAAGAATTAGCCATAGGCGTGACCCTTAAGATAAGATAAAAGCACAATTTAAATTTACCTGTTACATCTGCATTGGGCTCAAAGACACGATCTTCACCCGAACATTCAACATCAATACGTTTTCGCAGTTTTTGTGGAGAACGGTACACATGTGTGTTTATACTTTGAGACCCCATCTCTTGTCTAATCATATCCGTTGTACTTGATATAGCTTGAAAAGCAGATGTTTGTCCAATTTGTTCCCCTTTTTCAGATATGGTATCAGTAACACCCTTAGCCGTTTTCGAAATTCCCTCCGATATCTTTGAGGCTTTCTTTGCAATATCTGTTTTACTGGCTTCGCCAAGTACATCACTAACTTTTTCTTTTATGCTTCCCAATTGTTCTTTCAACATGCTTGAGGATTTTTGCGCCTCGGATTCCACAATGTTAAATTTTTGCCTTGCGGATTGGAGTGCTTCCGACTGCTCTAACTTTTGTGCCTCCGCGCGAAACTTTTTTATATTTTCTTTCATTTCCTTATTCTTTTCCAATTCAGATTTTATATTTTCAAAGAACTGCGAAAAAAATCCAGGTCTACGGTTCGGCTGTGAGTACCAACGCTAGAAAGAAAATATGTACTTATGTATACTATATTCAAAATCTAATAAAGCATTTTACCTGGTTTGGTAGTTCTTGCCAATAAAATTTACTTTGTACAAGCCGGCTAAATGGGCCCCGAGAAGCGGCAAGGTGTTTATACTGTAAATAATGCTGATCAGTTTAGAAATAAATCGGGTTTAACTTTAGAGGGCAAAATAAGTGCATCGCTATCCTCTTAAAAGTACTTACCATAATTCTTAATTTTCGCCTAACAATTAATTTTAAAAATGTTTCCACCAATTTATGTAGTTTCGTAACAATTGCAAAATAAACACGTCCTTTTTAATGCAGTCGCATGCTTATTAGCTGTCAAAGATTAGGTTTGTTTGTTTTCGTTTTGAGAAAAGTTGCTGTCAAATCAAGATTATTGTGAATGAACCAAACATTGCGCATACATTGACAATAATTAAGATTGTTTTTTTACTCCTAGCTAGTAATAACTAAAATTAAACAACACTAATTCTGATAGTTATTTGGTGTTTCTTTACTATCTCCCCAGCAAAAGAGTTGGGGAAATTTCAATGTAATGCAACCGGCCCCGGAATTATTAGTTTTTTTGGGTTGGTAGGGGGGTCATATAGATTCTCAAATGCAAACGAAATCTTGTGAAAAGTTATAGTTCATTAATAATACATTGTTCATGCGTAGAACACCTTTATAATTTGGCGGCCTTCGTTTGACCTATTGAATTTTATAGAACTTTTATATTACTCGGTACAATACCCAAGTATTCATAAGCATTTTTCGGTGATACTGAAACAACCATGAAGGTATCAATTTGTGAAATGGGTTTGAAACCCGAAAGCAGAATATTTTATTAATTTTTATTTCCGGTGATACGAAAAAAAACATGAAAGTACCAGTTTGTGATACCTAATTTTTTTAGGCTGCGGCAATACTGCTCACTTCACTAATTTTTACTGCATAAATTTTCTCTAGTGAGAAGAGGATATGTCAAAGCAAATATGTGTCATATAAAAAGGGAAGGGGTAATTCAAGTTAGTTTTCTTTTTATTTAAAAAATGTGAAAATGGAGACAGTAAGCAAGCTTATGCCATAAACATGGAAAACCAGTAAAGTGTGCTAATTTCATATATACGTACTTTTTTGCTATCATCTCTCGCTGAGCGCAAATATCGTTTTACCAAAGAACGTTAATCTTACCATATAGGCCCTTGGCCACTTTCAATTTGGACTGTTAAGCGGTGTATATGTGTGAGTGTCACACACACATTAACTCTGCTTGACATGCCAGATTGTAAGTTGCCAAGGGCCTTATGAGTTTAGCTTTGCTTCTTATAAAACTAGCAGCTAGCTGTCAAGTAAAAATAATAGAGAAAAACAGAGGGAATTGTGCTAATAAAGAGCAAAACGAACAGAAAATTAAGAAACGGAAAAATAGTAAAAATTAGCGATTAATTATTTGAATGCTATTTTTGATTGTTATGGTTATTTTTCCAAAAAAAAACATTAAATTTTCATTATTTATATTTTAAAATTCTGAAAATTTCTAAATTAATAAAATCAAAAATATTCGATAGGTTATTTTTTCAACAGCTGTTTCTTAGAGCGCTTTACTCGGTGCGGTATGGAATCGACATTTTTTGTTTTTACCGAAAGTATACCGAAAGCTTACCGACCACATGTATTTCAATTGGCACTTTCACACTAGTGTTGCATACATGAAATCGAAGCGGATTAATTTCGGTATACCGCAACGTGGTTATACTCTCACGCTTTCGCTCTCTTCTGCTATTTTTTTACACAAGAATTGTTTTGCCGTCAAAAACTTGGCTAAGTATTTATAACTAGCTAATGAGAAACGAACCTAATCTTACTGTATGATTTTGACAGGAGATTCACAGAATGACACAAACAAAACACACGGAATATGAATTTAGCAACAAGCATTTTTGTATGCACTTTGGTTGCCCCGTACATAAGAACAAAAACCGTTAGCAATAAATACTTCATCAGAAAACAACAACAATAATAATTGCAGGAAAAGGTTTCTTGGAATCCAGTCGTGTGTGTGTTTACAATAAATTTTTGGGGATCTTCTGATGAAAATATTTACAATTCGGCGCTTATTTGGATGTGTGCGAATTAAAAAATTGTGAAAAATTGTTATTTTTGTAAAGGTTACTGCTTGGAAAAATAAATAACGTTTGCACATATGCTAAAATTGATTAAAATCTCTCTCTGAAGCCGCAAAATAAAACTAACGGATTTTTAGTACAAGGAAAAAAAAAATTGGAAATAAAATGTTAACCTCGAACGGAGATTTAGATACTAAAAAGGTAAGTGATATCAATGTCCGTTATTTGCTTAAAAAATTGAGAGCTTGAATTGGTCTTGGAAAAGGATGTATATCCTTCGTTTTCGGATCTTGGATCTTTGGTTGGTTTTTTAGGGGAAACGAGTGCGGACAATAATACGTATGGGAGCTCCGAGATTTTTTCACCTATATCATCAATTTCCAACTCATTGCAAACCCAGCCAATCTCAAAGAATTCTTGTACCAAAAATGTTCCTCATTTGAGTCGGCAGTATTCCAGCTATGTCAATTTGCTTGCGCACAGTAATGTTTTGGGAGTAAACAGGTGCCCCCTACCAACAAAAAGTATGGTTGAACCTTCAATTCGACAACAAAATGTCTATAAAGAAAACTATATGCAACAAGTCTCTTCTAAAGGAATACAAAAACAACAGAAAAATGAGATATCGGAGTCATTAAAAATGTTTGCCATGTTGGCTGAGTATAAGCTTGGAAATGGTAAGTTGAAAATCTAAAGTATGTATAATTAATATACATAAATATAGGAATTGGCAACGCGGTGTATTTGCCTTACATATATACCTCCCTTTTCTCGGCCTGTTCCATGTATTTTTATTATTTCAACCATAGGCTTTATATTTGCCTACATGTATATACATATGCACGTATGCACATAAAAAGCATTTAGCGGTAACGGAAGAGACTGGCGCTGGCAATGGCGCCTGTCTGCCGCTCGGTCACGTTTGTTTTTTTTTTTTTTAATACATACACATGTATGAATGTATTAGAAATGGCTTAACGGATATGAAAAAAATCAGCTGTTTGTGAATACATATATCTATTATCTATGATAGCTTATCTTGAATTAGAATTCATAATTCGTATAAAGTGGAACTACTTTAACAAAATGAATTGTTAATAAAAGTAAACACAAATAAAGCAGATTGTAGTGTATAAATATTTTCTAATTCCAATAGATCCCGTAAAACAAAGAGAAACATTGGTTGAAGAGATAATGCAAGATTTCTATTGCAATGGATATGTTACTGATGACACAAACAATTTTCGCCAAGGAAGATGCTCAATGGAATCGCATATTCAACAATATTACAAAAATAATAACAATTGCAACAAAAATGGTAATCATTATAATTCGAATTTTAATATTAACTATGGAGGGAATAATATGTGCGAAACAAAGATGGCTGTAAAAAACGATAAATATTATCCAAATCAGAGTCAAATGATGTTTCAATTACCTACGCATTCATCCTACTATGGCAGCGGTATGACACCTTCAACACCAACACACCATGCTATTCCCACTGCAGCTACAGTAGCAACTGTAGCTGCAGTTGCGAATATAGATTACAATAGCCAAACTAGTAAAAAACCGCAGAAACGTTCAGGAAATACCAAGTTCGAAAAATACGTAAGTAAACAATTCAATACATAAAACCGTTAGTGTAATAAAATGTATCACAGACGTTTCCACGTCAGTTAGGTCGTAAGTGTTGGGCTGTCCAGAAATATCCGCCAAGATCTGTTTGTGCAATTTTTTTTAACAAAAATTGAATAATTAAAACCAGCAGTAATTTCAATAGGTTTTAGCAGACCTGGGTAATATCAAGCACCATTACGACTTGTGACAAGTACATTTTAAATGAATTGTACTGGTACTGGCATTCCCTAAATTTTCAAGTACCTACAAGGAATTAAAAAATAATTGAAGTTTTAGCAAATACTTCAAAGTATTTGAAAAGAATTGGAAGTACTTGAAAGGAATTGAAAAATGAAAGGTTTGTTAATTCTTTTGAAGTACTTTCAATTACTTACAATCTTGAAAACATTATTTAAAAAAATTACAAAAATAAACGATATTTTATATTTTTTACATGTCGCTTGTAGTCCATATTATGTTTATTTAATAAAATGCATTTGAAATTTAACACAAATAAATAATTAAATTTAATTTAAAACAAAAAAAATAATTCAACATAAATAAAATTATAAGAAAAAATATAACGTATCTTAATTCTAAATATCTAGAAAAACTGTCGAAATTCGACAGTAGACGCACTCTAGTTTTTTTTAAATAGTGGTTTCAACTTGACGTTCCGTCGTCGATTGTAAGTAATTGAAAGTAGATACTTGAAAAGAATTGAGAAATCGATTCAAGTATATATTTCAATTCTTTTCACGTATTTTCAATTCTTTTCAAATACTTTGAAGTAATTGCTAAAACTTCAATTATTTTTCAATTCTTTGTACTTGTACTGTATTCTGAAAGTACTTAGTACGGACTAATTACTTCAAGATCAAAATATAAAGTATTTAAGTATGTAATAGTCCAATTACTACTCAGTATTACCCTGGTCTGGTTTTGAGTATAGTGGGTGCAGATAATTATTTGATAGTAACCCAATAACAATTTTCTTAACTCTCAACTTAAGACGCATTTGAGAACTAACTGCATATATTCTCAAATGCCACTCAGGTTCTTTGTACAAAGAATTTGTCTGAGGAGACCCCTAGTGAAATTTTCGGGCGAATAATTTTCTTGAACATTTTAACTCTCTAGCGACCTTCAAAATATTACTTTTTCGTACTATATAAAATAGGTGTCAAAGCGACCTCTTCGTGCGGGCGTTAGAGGGTTAAATTATTACAGGAAATTAAAGCTGGTGGAATTTCACTATATGTTTACTAACCAGGGTTGGGCATGATTCAACTAATTTTGAGTGCACTCAGCCTGCAACTACCACTCAAACCTGAGTGGTAGTTAAATATCTGATTTTAACTACCACTTAATTTGAGTGGTAGTTAAATCTTGAAATAAACTACCACTCAATTTGAGTGGTAGTTAAATTCATGATTTAACTCGATTTTCAACTACCACTCAACTTTAGTGTTGGTAGCAAAAGTGCACAGAAGTCAGTCAAACTCCAAAAAATCTTATGGAAAAACTTACATACATACATATGTATATGTATGCGTATAACTTATACATATGTATGTACATTAAGCCCTGCAAAAAATGCGATTAATCTGGGACGTGTCCGGGATCAATCGCAAGGGAGCATGCGACTAATACAATTTTACATCCCTTTATATGGAGTGAATTGATCGCATTTGTTCGAGCATGTCCTATGAAGAGACTAATTGTTCAACTTGTATACCCGAACGGGTACCAATGTAGATTAATCACTAACATACCGAACGGGTACAAATGTAGATCAATCGCTTTCATCCCGAACGGGCACGAATGTAGATTAATCGCTTTCATCCCCAACGGGTACAAATGTAGATCAATCGCTTTCAGCACGAACGGGTACGAATGTAGATTAATCGCTTTCATCCCCAACGGGTACAAATGTAGATCAATCGCTTTCAGCACGAACGGGTACAAATGTAGATTTTTCCTTAAAAAATTGTAAATGTTCATGCATATTTAAATAAAGATTATATATTATTACTTTTGTAAAAAAATCTCAATAAATAAATTTAAAAAATTGTAAGTTTTGAGTATGCATTATATGAGCGTAATGTAAAGGATTTTTTCATAGGATATTTTAGGCAACATTTTGTTGAAATTGTTATTAAAAAAGGGTGTTCAATTCGTTTTACCGGTTGTTCTACAATTTTTTAAATACATTGCATATTTTTGTAAAATGTCTACATTTAAGGAATCTAGATTTGTACCCGTTCGGAATAAAAGCGATTAATCTACATTTATACCCGTTCGCGATGAAAGCGATTAATCTACATTTATACCCGTTAGGGAGCAATTGGTCTACAATTAGTCTACATTTATACCCGTACGGGAACAATCGGGGACTAATTGTTCTCGAAAGAGATCAATCGCGGACAAATCTCTTTCGGGATTGATCGCACATTTTTTTGCAGGGTTCAAGTTCATCTAGTTAAAGTTCTAGTTCACTTTCTAGTTCACCCCTATTTAAATTTCTAGTTCATTTCTAGTTCACATGCCAATTTCAAAACTAAGGACTCACATATACTCACATACATATGTATGTACATTAGAGTGACCACTAAACTTATGGGATTTGCAAAAGTATTGAATTTTTTCGCTCCCCGTGCATTTTTTAATAACTTGACAATAGAAAATAAGATCTGCATAAAAATCTGACCACCTGTAGTGGGAAATAGCCACGCGCATTTGACCTAAAGCTCAAAAATTGACCTAAAAATTATGCATGGCTTTAGAGACCAATATCTCTTTAAACAATGTTTTTCGGAGAAATAATGTAATAATCGTTTTTATACAAAATGAAACTGGGAACATATTCTCCATATGATATTTATACCTACCGTTATCCTTTCAGGACATATTGAGTCCTTAAAGTGAAATTTAAATTTTTTTGTTTGTTAAAAAGGCAAAAATAAATATTTAAAAACTAGAGAATTGTATAAACTATACATCATTTAATAGATTATTTAAAGTAGTTTTACACATCATAAAAAAAAAATAAAATAAAAAACAAAAAACAAACAAAAAAATTTAAATTGCACTTTAAGGGCTCAATATGTCCGGAATGTCTAATGTACATACATTTCACCACAAGCTGATGTGTTGATTAACTTCTCAATGATTCCACTGCGTAAATAGGTTTCGAGCACCAAATTGGAGTGGTAGTTGAAAATGAGTGGTAGTTGAAAAATGCCCATCCTTGTTACTAACAATATATTTCTATACAATATGTAGTTTAACCCTTTTTTCATTTATTTAGAAATCAGTCAGAAGAAATTTTGCAAATTTAAAATGACAGTAAAACAATTTGACCAAATGAAGCAAAACGGTTTCATTCTCCAAAGATGTTTTTGCACAGTGTTATTATTATCGTTACATAATTATTATATGTACATATTTCTCTAACTTCCAGACTGCTGTAAAACATTGCGTTTTCTGCGAAAATAACAATGAACCAGAAGCTGTAGTAAAAAGTCATGCGGTTCGCGATTCTCTGGGTCGTGTACTTTGTCCAAAATTACGCACCTACATTTGCCCAATTTGCAAAGCTTCGGGAGATAAGGCTCACACCGTCAAGTATTGCCCACAAAAGCCGATAATTACCATGGAAGACGCTGTAAAAGCGGAAACCCTACGTTTAACGAAAAACACATATTTTAAGCAAGGAATGAAGGTATAAAAAGTCGAATTACATATCAACTACATACATATGTATGTATCTCATAATTATTTTCAAGAATATTCGCACAATAGAATAAATAGACGCACATTTTCTGAAATTCGTGCCTTATACATATATATCCATTTACTATGTTCATACATATGTACGCCCGGGGCGTATTCGTTTTTTATATTTATATGTACCTACTATATTGTGAAGAGTATAGATTAAGACATGAACTTATGTCCTCGAAAGGGATAACACAGACACGCTGTAATCGTTATTTAAAACTTGAATCGATACGAGAAATCAAGAATTAAATTTTAACTATATATTATTGAATAATTTAATAATACATTATATCTACTTATAGGCGTACATAGTGTAGTACTTTCAATTTGAAACCAAAACTGGAATACAGAAATTTTGTTATTATTCTAATTTTCAAAGTGTTCGTACATACATAAATACAAATCTGAATTTTGTTTTGTTTATACGTTTACTAAGAATTTTTTTTAAATTTTATTTTAACTATACGTCTTTTAATTTATTTTTTCGATTAAAATTTGTACTGGATACAAATTGTTTTGTATTTTGAAGATGATCTTGCAAACTTTTTATTAACGGCAAACTTAAACCAATATTATAGTTATTTAAGTTAACCAAAAGAAAATTGAAAAACTGTATACATTAGATTATGTTATCGATATAATACTACTTTTGTAGAAAAAGTAATTCGTGTAAAACATTATCTGAACTGTTGCAAAACGAATAATCTAAATAAAATTTTCATCAGATTAATGGTTTTCCTGTCAAAAGGGCGAGTGATACTCATTTCTTGAATGAAACAATATTTTCCTCTATGTGAATTTTATATGAGCTATCGGCCAGTTTTTAATAAGGAAAAATTGAAAAAATTTGTTTGGTAGAAGTTATGGATCCATTTCGGAGATCACATCCCCTCATTTCCTCATTTCGAATATCATGTCCGCTTTCTTCTGGAAGATCTAGCTTACGAGATATACTGACCATGTACATATATAAAAACAACCATACGCCAAAATTAGTAAAACGTTTCATATATGTTTATTTAATTTATTTTTATTCACTACGCCGATTTTCAAATATGGCGACAAATATTCCATCAGTATAGTCTTGCTCAGGTCTGCTATATAAACAATTTTTGCCTATCTTTTTGTATTCAGTATTGCCAGTATTATTCCATCTATTACGTAGGGCCTTTTTAGCGCTGAGTAACTTGAACTCTGGATTTAATTCTAAGCAACGTTGAACCACCTAATAATTAAAAAAATATATTTTTAAATTTCATTTGTTTAAATTTAATTTCTACATTTTTCACCACTTACTTGTTCGTTCTCCTCCTCAAAAAGCGAACATGTGGAATAAGCGACGCGTTTTACATTTGGAAATGCTTTTAGAGCGTGCGATAACATTTTAACTTGTAAACCCGCAAGCCGTCTAAGGCGAGATGGATCTTTTTCATCTGAATCTAAGGACATGCGATTCTGCATGCCAGAGCCCGAGCATGATGGATCTACGAGTATATATTCAACGCCAGGGCATCTTGCTTGATCTGCAAATAGGTTAAAAATGTGTTAAGAATTCGTTGTAAGAAATTAAACGAGTTAGACCTCAACGTGAATAGTGAACAGTTTTATTCTCTGTAGAAACCGTCGACATATGTATATCACATACCAATGGTTAACACATCCGCATTAATTGTTTCAACAATTTCACATTTTGATGCTTGTGTCATATTACACAAAAGGTTATAGCGTTCTATGTTCTGTTCAACTGCATATATTTTGCCTTTATTTTGCATTATGTTACAAATGTGTATTGTTTTCATTCCGGGTGCCGCGCACATATCAAGCACAATTGCGCCTGGTGGCGCACGCAATAATTCAGCCACTAAGCAAGTTCCCTAAAAGTGAAAGCTTTAGAATAATACAATCTAATAGGCTAAGTTGCAAGAAATACATATCTACTCACTTTATCCTGCAGCATGAATTTCTTTTCTTTGACGAACTGGTGGCATGCCCAATAATGCTTTTGTTTGCCATGAAATATTAAAAGATCATCCAAATGCATATCCACCAAATATTCGTCCTCCTCCAGTGTGGATACTGCTTTTAAAAAATCATTATAATTTTCTAAGTTAGTTTCCTTTCTGCGCCAATTTTCTTCCGCCAACATCTCAAATGCCTCAGCAATGCTAAGCGCGTTCGTATTGATGCGAACATAACGTGGCTTTAAAACTAGAAGATATAAAAAAAAAGCTTAAATATGTATCTGGTTTCAATAATTTTATTTTTATTGATTGATTGGAAATGTATGTATGCGTGTATTAAATTTTGTTATTATAGTAATGTAAGTATTCGTTTAAATTACTGGCGCGGAATTGAAGAATTAACTCCATCACGCTGCACAAATAAATAAATATATGTATATAAATAAGCTTAAGTTACAACATATGTACATATGTATGTTGACTAATTTTCCTTTTTTTCGTCGGCTCCAGCAGTTGCATCGTTCTCGCTGTCCTCACGTATAGCTTTAAAAACGTATAGACAAATTATAATATTTACAACGAGAACTGAGGAGAGGACTGCCCAACAGTTAATATAAAAATCATTCATGTCAAATGATTCGCGTAGCCATGAACGTACACCAAAGAACGTTACAAATGGAAACGTAAACATCATAATGCTGAATATTAGTAGCCACAACAAGGCATATGCACTGTCATCTTTGTTGACTTGTGTGCAATTGTTATAGCCGTCATCCACATCACCATCAGTTGTCTCAAGACGTTTTTCCTGTTGTCGCTTAGGAGCCATCATTAAAATCACTGTAATTATTAATTATTCTGCTTGCCTTTAGGTTTATCTTGTTTGACAGCGCCGCTCAAGGAATTCAGAAGTTTATCCCGGTAATTCGTAACAGTGAGAACGGGTTTACTTTCACCGATCAACTGCTTTCGTCCAAAAATTAGTTCAGCTACCAGAATCTTGCAGAGGAAAGGGCACAGACGGGGATTATCTTCTATTATTTTGGTCTGCTCTATAGCACCATCAATGGCATTTCGATTTTCAATGTATTGTTTTAAAACTGCTTGCAAACCGCGCATACGCTATCAAAGAAAAACAAGAGGATTTAGCTGCTTATATACTTCGAAGGAATTCTCAAAACTTACCGCGTGCTTTTCTTCAAATATCAGTGACTTAATAGATTTTTTACGCTCCAAAGCCGCTTTCAAAATTGTAGCAATACGCTTATATTGAGTTGGTACTTTAACCGAGTGATTGAAAGATTTCTTCTCCATTTTTTTCCACACGTGATCAATAGAATTGGGAAAATATCGATTATTTCTATAAGAAACGGACCTTTGTTATCGAAATGCAACTCCTCCCTAGCACTCAGTACTCTCCTCACTATCGGACAACGCGAGAATGAAAGAATGCCAAACAACCCAGCAAGCACTAGGCACGTTTATTTTATAGCGCTTTCACATTACTCGGTGCGGTATCGGATCGACATTTTTGGTTTTTACCGAAAGTATACCGAAACCTTACCGACCACATGTATTTCAATTGGCGCTTTCACATTAGTGTTGCATACATGAAATCGGAGCGGATTGATTTCGGTATACCGCAACGCGGTAAGACCGGTCAGTAAAATTTGAGGAATTACTGCATACATTTTTGCGGCGTAATAAAAGAAGAAGAACAAAGTCAGTAAAAAACTCGTTTCGGCTATAAATGTAGCAAGTTATAATGTCTTCGTCTTCGCTAGAAGATATTATTGTTATTATTGAGTGATTTGTTGAAGTTAAAAATTTTGTTTTGCAAATTTCGATGTTTGTTTTCCTATTTTCTGCCGATTACGCACCGAAAGTATTCCCACAATTGTGAAAAACACAGCAACGCGGAATCGTTTCGGTAAGCTGAAAATACCGAGCAAAAAATGTCGATCCGATGTCGTACCGAGTAATGTGAAAAGGCCCTTACTCCTATCTACACCTTTTCCAGATTGAAGTCAGGAAACGCCAATTGAATTTAAGAACCTGTTAATTGGATTTCAGAGTAGGCAATTGGATTTCAGAGAACATAAATTAGATTTCAAAATAGGTAGGTGGATTTCAGAATGTGTGAATTGGATTTCAGAAATAGACAATTCGATTTCGGAAAGCGTCAATTGGATTTCAGATATCATAAACTGTTTGCGCCTAATTGGCAACCCCTCTTACATAAAGTTGGCTATGGTTATCAAACCAATCACCTGTATAATCTATCTTCCTGTTTCCGGTAAATAAAAGAAATACATTGAACAGCATTTCGGTGTGCTTATTTTTATTCCGCTTTAATCCGCTTAAACTCTCGCTAGTTTCTTTTTAAACCCGCTCTCTAAAGCGAACATTTGGTCCTTCGTTCCGGATTACGCGTTATTTTTATGAAATAATTAAAAGCACGCGTTATATTCACACTCAACTTCGCAAACATGTCGTCGCTTAAAGTTCGCGACTCAGCTCTAAATGCAATAAAGCGATATTTGCAAACGAGCAAATCAGACGAGCTCACTGATAAGGAAATGATCCTCACTTATCAGCAAATGCTCGACGATCAATGGGACCGCTTTGGAGTAGCTCAACAAGAAGTTGAGATATCGTGCGGCGCAGACAATTTGGGAATAGAGGAGCAAGCACGCATTCAAGGGGAAGAGTGGTATGCTACGGCTAAGGCAAATTTTAAACGCCTATGTGCCACTCAGAGGGAAAGTGCCCCGCCGAATACTACTCAAGTTGTGCACGCCCCAATGCCGAATTTTTGGAAACGAGAGCACGTTCCTTGGAAATGGTGCCTTTTACACAAACCAGTGGAAAATCCACTTCCAAGAACGTGTTGCATACAACTTGTAACCAGTCTGAAACCAGTCAAGCTACACGCTCAACCTGTTTCTTCTGTAACGGCGAACACAAAATATATGTTTGTCCCAAATTCAGTCAGCTCGAACCAAAAGCCAAGCTCACCAACATAAAACAAAAAGGGTGCTGCCTAAATTGTCTCAGCAAGGGGCATATGTTAGCTAAATGTAAGAGCACTTCGTCATGCCGTATTTGCCAACGTCGACATCACACACTACTGCATGATGGCTTCAACAACAACCAACCCGCCGTGCCCGCTGCCAATAACGTCGATTCTCACGCCAACATCGCTTCACACCATGCCAGTGCTGAACGAGTAACTCTACTAGCAACTGTGCAATTGCTTCTGCAAGATCATGCTGGGCGTTGGCAACCTGCCCGCGCACTACTGGATAATGGCTCACAAGCATCATTTATTACTGAAGCCTGCGTCCAGCGTCTTCGACTCCCAAGATCTTCATCATCAACGTGCGTCACAGGTATCGGCACACTGAAAGGAGGACGAACAAAGGGGGAGGTAAAGGTTTGTGTTTCTCCACGTTCGCTAGACAATAAGTTCCAAGTGAGTACACTTATTTTATCAAAAATTACTAATGATCTTCCAAATTGCGAGGTATCCGTACCATTATGGCCGCATTTACAAAAATTACAATTGGCTGACCCTGATTTCGCAAAACCTGGCTCCATCGATGTTTTGATTGGAATGGACGAAATGGAAAAATGTCTCCTAAACGGGTTAAGGAAAGGGGAGTTCGGAGCACCTATGGCGCAAAACACGGTATTTGGTTGGGTATTGTTTGGAAATGCATCTACGTCACAAAACCGCCCTCCGTCCATCTCAACGCTACACTGCGACACAAACCTCACCCACCTTGTAAGTAAGTTTTGGGAGCTCGAAGAACTGCAGTTGAAAAAACATTACACGGCGGAAGAAATGCAATGTGAAAAGCTCTTTGACAATACAACGACGCGCGCTAAAGACGGTCGCTATGTAGTGCGATTGCCCATCAAGAAAGACGTACATCTTGGAGAATCGAGAAACGAAGCCGTCCGTTCATTACTTCGTATGGAAAAAAGATTCGCCGCCGATGAAACACTTAGAAGAGAATACCGTAAATTCATGCAGGAACTCATCGATCTCGGTCATATGGAACTGGCCGGACCTGGTTTAGCACGTTCTTACTATATGCCACACCACGCAGTAGTAAAGGACACGAGTGCCACCACTAAGCTCAGGGTGGTGTTCAACGCATCAATGAAGACGTCGACGGGCAGCTCCTTAAATTACGCTTTAATGATAGGACCTCAGCTCCAGCAGGACTTATTTTCAATTTTAGTTCGCTTTCGCACACATCGCTTCGGCTTGATCGCTGATATTGAGAAAATGTACCGGCAGGTGTACGTCGCCGAACAAGACGCGGACTATCAACGTATTGTGTGGCGTGATTGCCCCACCGAACCGCTTCGTGACTACCGTATGTTGAGGGTCACGTATGGAGTTGCTTCCGCATCGCATTTGGCAGTTAGGTCATTACACCAAGCAGCACTTGATGCTGGCAATACATATAAGTTGGCAGCCACGGTTATAATGTCCGACTTCTATATGGACGACCTGTTGACTGGTGCACATGACTACGAAAAGCTTACAGTTCTTCAAAGAGACGTAGCGCTAGTGTTATCTCAGAGCGGCTTCGAGCTCCGCAAGTGGGCCACGAATTGCCAAGCATTAATGGAAAAAATTCCTCATGTATCCAAACAAGTTGCACACCTACTGGCTGATGGTGACGAAGTCCGCACCTTAGGATGTATTTGGCATACAAACGACGACACCTTATCTATATCGGTGAATCTCGAGCAGTTGCCAAGTACGCTTACGAAACGCACATACCTATCCGATTCGAGTAAGTTGTTCGACCCACTTGGCTTGGCCGCACCCTGTACAATTCGCTCTAAAATCTGGTTGCAAAGGATTTGGCGTTCTAATGTAGACTGGGATGAGCCGGTGCCTTCCGATATAGCCGAAAGCTGGAAGACACATCGAAATGAATTGTCCCAATTGTTGGCGCTCAAATTAAATCGCTGGATAGGTACCAACTCGATACTAGACGCCGAGTTTCACTTATTTACAGATGCGTCAGAAGCAGCTTATGCAGCTGCACTTTATTGTCGAACTCGAGGCCCGAAGGGTGAAGTGAAGGTCGAGTTGGTCGCTGCCAAAACGAGAGTCGCTCCCCTCAAAACGACGTCCCTGCCAAGGTTGGAGCTATGCGCGGCACATCTTGGCGCAAAGCTTATCCGACAAGTACAATCGAGCTTCGCATGTGAACTTAAGCAACTTTACGCCTGGACAGACTCCATGATAGTATTGGCATGGCTTCAAGGGTCTCCAAGCCGTTGGTCCGTTTTCGTTGCGAATCGCGTAGCTGACATACAAGATGTTCTACCGTCCAAATCTTGGCGACATGTCTCATCGGAACACAATCCCGCCGACTGTGCCTCAAGGGGAATTACACCGTCACTACTTCTCACTCATAAACTGTGGTGGCACGGACCATCGTGGCTTCAAGGTAAAGAAGCCAGTTGGAGCAAACCGGCCATACAACATTCCACCGACTTAGAAATAAAGACGAGTAAGATTACTTCGCATTTAACGGAAACCACCGACGAATGGCATCTTCTAACGAAATACCACTCATATAGTAAACTCAAACGAGTAACTGCATATGTAATTCGATTCGTCAACAACGCCCGCAGAAAAGGTTCTCGGATTAGTACAGGGGCCCGAGTATCAAACAGATTGACATGTTCTGAAATCCGTAAGGCAGAGCTGACATTGGTAAGATACACACAGTCTATTTTCTTCGAACCAGAAATTTTCAATTGCAGATCGAAGAAACCCGTGCCACTGCGTAGTAGTCTTGCTCGCCTCCAGCCGTACTTAGATTCCGAAAACATTCTCCGTGTGGGTGGCCGCTTAAAAAATTCTACATGTGCAAATGACATCAAACATCCTATAATCTTGCCCAAAAACTCTTCACTTGCCAGGTTAATCGCAGCAGAGGTACACATCACGACATTACATTCAGGGCCACAAATAATGCAAGCCACTCTCCAACGTCGATTTTGGGTGATTGGAATTCGGAATCTTATACGAAAAATATACCGCAATTGTGTCCGCTGTAGTCGACAGAACCACAAACCAATCAGTCAACTCATGTCCGATTTACCGCCTAGTCGGGTTACTTGCACCCGATGTTTTTTACATACTGCTGTTGACTTTGCGGGCCCGTACAATATCAAGTTCTCACATGGTCGAGGATCAAAATCCACAAAGTCTTACATTTGCGTGTTCATTTGCATGAGTACGGGCGCAATGCATCTTGAACTCGCGGGAGACTTGTCTTCAATCTGCTTCGTTGCCGCCTTTAAACGATTCGTCAGTCGACGTGGTTATTGCCAGCACCTTTACTCCGACAACGGTACAAATTTCGTTGGAGCTGAAAGGGAATTGCGCGAGGCATACGAACGATGCATTAAGGACGAGAAGTTATCTTCGTATTTCTTAGACACGCAATCAACTTGGCATTTCAACCCACCGAATGCTCCACATATGGGTGGTTTTTGGGAGATTGGGGTTAAGCGCACTAAATATCACCTAAAACGCGCATTGGGCACTACACTGTTGACGTATGAAGAACTCTCAACCATCTTGACGGAAATTGAAGCGTGTGTGAATTCACGCCCTATTTGTTCAATCCCTAGTGATGTTGGCGACTCTGAAGTGCTAACACCTGGACATTTTTTGATCGGTGAACCGCTTAAGGGAATTCCTGATCCAGACGTGGAAAATTTTAAGGGCACCTTACTCCAGCGATGGCAAGCCATAACATCGATAAGACAGCACTTTTGGCATCGGTGGCGCGACGAGTATCTCGTCAGTCTTCAACAGCGAGCAAAGTGGTTGCGCCCGACGTTAAACTTGCAAACGGACGACATCGTGATAATTCATGATAGTAACGCGCCCCCGACACGGTGGAAGCTAGGCCGAGTAATCGAGACCTACCCTGGAAAGGATGCAAACGTGCGTATCGTCGGCTTGAAAACATCCGAAGGAGAGTTATTGAGGCCTATCACTAAATTATCGCTGTTGCCGACGAAGGCAGATATATTTTCAATTTAATTTTGATAGCTATGTATATACGTATGTATATTCTTGAATTTTTCATTATTTTTGAACGGTTGTTCAAGGCTGGCGGTATGTTTGCGCCTAATTGGCAACCCCTCTTACATAAAGTTGGCTATGGTTATCAAACCAATCACCTGTATAATCTATCTTCCTGTTTCCGGTAAATAAAAGAAATACATTGAACAGCATTTCGGTGTGCTTATTTTTATTCCGCTTTAATCCGCTTAAACTCTCGCTAGTTTCTTTTTAAACCCGCTCTCTAAAGCGAACATAAACTTTATTTGGTAAAGTTGGAAAATAATTTGTAAGCTGTATTCAGGTTATAAATTCATATATTTAAGCTATGTCCTACAGATACAATTCAATATAAGACATATGTAAATAATCATTTATTTACTGTATGCTTATTCTGAAATCTAATTCACATAATCTGAAATCCAATAAACATTTCTGAAATCCAAATGATAATTTCTGAAATCCAATTATCAATTCTGAAATTAAATTATCGTTTTCTGAAATATAATTGGAGTTTTCTGATTTCAATCTGGAAAAGGTGTAGTAATAATTAGCACTATCAGAAGATTGAGAGCAGGAGAATGATAGTTCGACCAAGGCAGATTTACCAGGTAGGCGCACGGGCGAATTCAGAAATTTCCAATGTATTTTGTAATTTCAAAAAGATATTTCGCCTTGGTTAAAATCTAAATTCGCTTGGGAATCGCCTAATCCTATTGGCCATGATGTACTTTCGCTTTGATTTTGACATTACACTCTACTTTTGTGAATAAAAAAGAAGTTTCTGAATTCGCCCGTGCGCCTACCTTTCTAGATCTGCCTTGAGTTCTACTAACTCAATTTGATAATTTTTACCTGACAAATTTCCACTATCGAGAAGACGAAGAAATGTCAAAGCAAATATGTATGGAGTGGCACAAACTGCTGGCCTTCCACTTTCGTTACCCACAGAAGGGCTTTTAGGAGGACGTCTTTGGAATGTAGGCTTTCTTAACCCTGGACGGTTACACTTCGTCGAATCGACGACGACATCCCAATCTTACTCCCGTATCTTTTTTGTGTTTTATCGAATTTCGCTGTATTTTTCAGAAATGCTAGTTGATTGCGAAAGCTTAAAGTGATCGGACGTTCACCGCATATTCTTGTCTTGAAATCGGAGATTCACAGGTATGTACTCGTCGAATCGACGAAGTATAACTTTAGTGTGACTTTTTGACTTTGTATGGTAGTATAATATTTCTTCCCTTTTGTTGTCATGTGAATTTTTTTAGTTTAGTATTTTTCGAACAGGTACATCCTTCATTGTCACAAGATGTTTTCGAAAGGGTAAAAGCCAAAGAAACGACACGAATTCCTCAGAGATCTGCATGAAACGGTGGTAGATTCTCATATGTAAGAAAGGCTTCGCACTCCTAATATGCGGACATCATTGAAGGAAACAATAATAAGTGAATATTTTAAAAATATAAATACACGCGCGCCATCTGTTGGAACATAGCGGTGGTTATAACCTAAGCAAGAAGTTACATACATACATACTTACATTCATACATACATACATACATACATACAGGTGAAACTAATAAAAGCGTGTTAAAAAATAATATTCCTAAACCGTCCGAAAATGTTGCTGATAATGAAGAGGAGGTCAGAAATTGAAAAATATGTAACTAATCTCCGTCAAAAAACACAGAACGACTAAATCTTCATGTAAGGCATGTAAGAAAAGTACCCTCGGCGAGCCCAAAGTCGAGCTTTGTGACTCATGTGCAAAATGAGTCCTAAAAAGAAAAATGTTCTTACTGTTATATAATTTGATATATTTCCTTAAAGACTGTGCATAAACTAAGTCAATTTAATTATTTTGTTTAAGTTTGGTTGTTTAAAAAAAAAAATAATACGTTAAAAACATTAAAAAAAGACATACGAACTTTATTTTCGTCTAACTTAATATCTTTATACATTATCTCAATGTTTTACCTTTTTTATTTACTCTAATAAAGAAGTTAATGATAAGTAATTTTTGTTTATTTTTTAATGCAAAAGTTCTCTGTTAATAACTAAACAAAGAAAGAGTAGTCGATTCGACGAAGTATAACCTTAACATAGGGTAAAAATATAGCAACCGTCCAGGGTTAATTCGCTGCCTACGGAAGAGCTTTTAGCAACGCGTCTGTAGGATGAAGCGCGCAAGTTCACATTGCCTTGCTACTGGCATCACAAAAAAAAAAAGAGAACGAATGAAGATTTTATTTAAATATTATCAAGATATGCTTTCCTGAAAATATTTATGCTAAAACTCATACAAATTATTAAAATTTAATTATAAAATGAAATTGGTTTGTAATTAAAATAGAGAAATTACCAAACCAAAAATATTTATTTAAATTATGTATATTATTACTATTATACAAACTTTTTCTTATATAACAAAAGTAAACAAGGAAATTTTTAAATTTACAGTAGCTGGATGAGACAAAAATCCTTGTGATGCTGCTCTAAACCAATCTTTCCCATTAAACGGCTATTGACTGCTGTATTGAATACGCTTTGCATATAGAACTAAGCACCAAGCAGTGCACAGCCTATATTTTTAACTGCAACAAATTTACAATTTTAATTTAATTTTCCGGTATTCATAATTTTCTAATATATATATATATTCTGTTTTGTACATGTGCATACATATATGTAAGTATATTTATGTACATACTATAATAGTTAACTAAAGTGACACCTGGATTCTAAGACTAATGGCTGTTATGTATATTAGGTATATATATATATTGTATATATCATTGTAGTTTTTGTAATTTAGTTGAGTGTACTCGTGGGGGAGAAAGCGAAGTCGGAGGTAAGTATGAACCGGCGCCCCCAGATGCAATGCCACCTACCACACCACCAACTCCGGTACCAGTTTTTTTATTTCTAGTGCGCTCTTTTGAAAGAAATTCGGCTACTGGTTGCGGTAGCTCTCCTTGAAACGGTCTGATTTGTGGTGTACTTCGAATGAGCTCTTCGATTTGTGAGATGCTGTGCGCTTGCCGCTGTGAGCCCACATCATCTGATATTTTAAATTTGGGTGGCAAAACCAAATTACCATCTACAATAGATTTGCCATCAAATGTTACTACAGCACCACTTGGTAAGCTGGCATGAGGTATCTTTCGATTGTCCGGAGGAAGATAATAAGTGTCAATGCGTTCCGCTGCTTGAGCTTCACGTTCATCTTCATCATCCAGCTCATCCGCTATAGAAAGTTCATCTTCTTTAAATAATTCAGGTGTTTCTTTGGAACTATCAGTTTGGTTTTGCTCTCTTGTAGGCAATTCAGTAACAACGTCATCAAATTTATTGGTAGCCTCATCGTAATTGTCTGCTAATATTTCATCCATTGTCTCATTACGTAACTTTGCCGCTGTGGGAAACTTTGCAGATATATGTGAATCAGCCTCGTCGTGATCTAAGATTGTTGAAGGCAATAAAGCATTTAGTATATTTATTGTTGCGTTAGTGCTATCTGGTGGTGATGGAATGAACATTGGCTCAAAATGTTGTGCTTGCGTTTCTTTTTGTGCTGTGAGAAATAGAGTATCCGTTTCCATGGCCTCGTCAATTTCCGATCCTGGATCTTCACGTCGATGAGCCATCTGATCGATGGTTGGCGATTGTGTAGCCTTATCCTTACGTATAATGGGTCGAAAACCACTCTCTACTACAACAGAATCGGGCTTAAAGCCATTATAAAGAGAGCTTTTTATTGTACTGATTTCTAAAAGGGTTTTGTTGCTTTCGATTTCTTTATCATCTAATTTTTGTTCTAATAGATTGGGTTGTGTGGGAGAAGAGGTGGATACGAATTTCTCGTGAAATATTGAATTGTATGGCTTAATTTCATGTTTATTTCCTTTATTTAAAACAGAAATTTCCTTAATCGATTCCTGGGGTATGGTATCACTATAAGGCACAGGTATTAAAGAGTTTGATTTTGATTTACCCCCTAAAGATGTTTGCAGGTCAGGCAATAGTACAGATGCTGCTATAGGTTGACGGGGAAATGGTTTTTCTTTAAAGAATGGTTTTAACATGCCCGGAAACGGTTTGCGATAATGGCTAATTAAGACTGATGGCTGTGGTAACGGCTGTATAGGTAGAAGTGGTCTGCGTTGTGATTGTTGCAATAAGAAGGCCTTGTTGTTATTTGATACTTTCTTAATGGGTCTAGGGTATGGTCGATGTCCTGGTAGTTTGACAGGGTTGAAAATTACAGCACTCTGAGGCGGTCGCAGATATTCAGACAAACTTATGGGTTTCTGTGAATATACTGGAAGATTAGTAAAATTATTTACATGTTGGTGATGTTTTGCTTGTTGAAAATGATCGTGCAAATGATATGGTGGTGGTGGTGATGTTGATGTGGATGATAATGGAATTTGAGAATATGTGTGTGCAAATATTTGTTGACCTATGTGAGATGGGTGAATATTATTTTCGCCATGTAAAATTTCTGGTACCGCTGTTGAGATGTAAGGTCCTCCGATTGTAGCTCCACCGGTATTTGTATTTATGGGTTTTGCATTTGATGGATGTGGCTTTTGTTTAGCAGTAAGAATACCTTGCGTCGCAGCTTCAATTTTGTTATGATTTATATTATAGTTGTTGACGGTACTTTTACTAGTGTTGTTTTGATTGTTGGTTTTTAATATGCTCTCCTCGAGAGCTTCAGCAGCTCGGATGCCATCTGAAATCAATTTAGTAATTTCCGATGATTTCGTTAATTCAAAAGTGAATTTTGGCGGTGTTCCATTCATATTGTGATTTTTAATCAAATTTGTTTGGTGCTTCAATAAAAAATTATCGTTGGGGCTGACCTTGTTTTCATGACGAGTGGAAGCTTCGGCTGTTATATCGCTATCACCGCCGATAGGGCTGTATGGTACGCGAACTTCCTGTCTTTGTGAAGGTGATGCGATAATTCCCGATTTATCACAGGAATCGTGTACGTGAATCTTCCATCCCAAATAACGATGTGTGAAACATTGATAATAAACAGTGTCTGGAGTATTGTGATCGGGAGTCCAAGTTATAACACCAGGTTCACCAGGCTCACATTTTAAGGTTAGCGTACGCTGATAAGCGCCGAAAGACTGATAATCATCTGCCGGTTGACCATCAACATCGGGCGTCCAGTTGCAAAGTCGGCCAACACCAGTCGGTGTCAATTGACCAGTGCGGGACCGTTGTACGCCAGCAAATATTCGTACGTCCTATAAATGAAAACGCTCGTTCTTACTACATACATACATATGTTAATTTATACACTTAAGCGTTGAAATTTATAAATCGAAATTTTTTCCGAAAATCTGATAGATATCTACATAATAGATTTTGGGTAAATTTTTAGCTGGGTGGGGCGATTTGTATGGATGGAAATTAATCGATACCGCGCCATCGAAATTCGGATTCCTCTCATTTTTCTGAGTAGAAAACTCCTCCACGACATTTGTCTAAAATTAATTTTGATGTTCCGGAATTTGCTTTTTATGGGCCAAGACGGATTTTTGAAAATAAAAATTGGGCAAAAATCGACAAAAAAAAAAAAAAAACCAGGCCAATATTCACATCGAATTGAAGCAGAATTTTATGCTGAAATCTGAATTAAAATCGGATGATCTGTTTTCGAGATATAGCCTGATTTCCGGTTATGGAGGCTGAATGCCGAAAATCGCATATTTTCGCGATTATCTCTTGCTGTATACAATATATCTTAATTTTTTTTTGCAAATTTCTTAAAGATAGGTCAATAAAATATATAAGCAATATTTTAAAATATTAATTTATCTAACGGTATAGGAAAACTAGAATGCACTCTTTTTCCCTTAGCCCAAAATCGCGGTATGGGATCTCCATGTTATAGTCATTCGATATCGATGATTTTCGCTGACGGCGCTTTGTGTACAATAAATGCTTCAAATCCAAAATTTCAGAATTTTAACTGCATAAAACGAAGAGTTGTTCCCCAATACGTAGACTTATGCTGCTTGAAAACTGTGTTTTGCTTCCAATAGTACGCTATGGCGTATGAGTAACCTTGAGTTTTTTTTAGAGTTGAATAAAGCAAAAAAATAAGTCCCAAACAGTATACGTCTACGTTTTAGGGTATAACTCTTAAATTTTTGCAGCTAAAATTCTGAAATTTTTGATTTGAAGCATTTATTGTACACAAAGCGTTGTCAGCGAAAATCATCGATATCGAATGACTATAACATGGAGATCCCATACCGCGATTTTGGGCTAAGGAAAAAAGAGTGAATTCCAGTTTTCCTATACCGGAAGATAAATTAATATTTTAAAATATTGCTTATATATTTTATTGACCTATCTTTAAGAAATTTGCCAAAAAATTAAGATATATTGTACACAGCAAGAGATAATCGCGAAAATATGCGATTTTCGGCATTAAGCCTCCATAAACGGAAATCAGGGTATATCTCGAAAACGGATCATCCGATTTTAATTCTGATTTCACATCTGGATTCAGCATAAAATTCGATGTGCATATTGGCCTGTTTATTTTTTTGTCGATTTATGCCCAATTTTTATTTTCAAAAATACGTCTTGGTCCATAAAAAGCAAATTCCGGAACATCAAAATTAATTTTAGACAAATGTCGTGGAGGAGTTTTCTACTCAGAAAAATGAGAGGAATCCGAATTTCGATAGCGCGATATAGGTTAGTGAATCGCCCCACCCTAATGTATATTCATATACATAATTATGTATATTAATAAATGCTTACCCTTTTTTCCTCCTCTCGCTTGTGTTCATAACCACCAATAGGATCATCAGTAATATAGAATGGATGATATTTGGCGGGTGTATCCACATCCGTACCTCCCTCTACTACAAACGTATATGTTTTCCCGCGTACAACATGAATTTCTGGTATGAGCAAACCATTGATATACCATGATATGCCCCAACCCACATGCCCTAGAGTTGTAGATACATATACAAATATGTACAAATGAATGTATATATGTACACATAAATATAAGCATTCATTTGCATAAATACATGTATGTAAGTGGTTTGAATTATGTATATACCAGTTATAGCTGAGTAACCGTGCTTTCCACCAGTTGGACCCATTTGTGCATAAAATACGCCATCTTCTGGTTCATAACAATTTATGGCGGGAATATCCCAGGCACCGCTGGTGCTAGCTGGTTTAG
The DNA here is from genome assembly GCA_960531455.1 of Urophora cardui. Lineage (NCBI taxonomy): Eukaryota > Metazoa > Arthropoda > Insecta > Diptera > Tephritidae > Urophora > Urophora cardui. Next base: position 12,964,773 of record OY482672.1, on the reverse strand, counting down.
GTGTAGGTATAGGTCGTTCAGCTAAGTGTGGACGTTGAACTGCTTGATTTAAAGGCTGGCGGTCCCCTTGACGCCTATTAGGACTATGCAACGCTTGTGGATTATTTTCATAAAACTCTTCCTCAGCGTCATCATTGTTTTGACTAGTTGTGGAAATCGAAATTTCAGCCTTTGCTGGTGCGTAACCTTGAAAATCACTATTTTGGTTATTTTTATTAGTGTTTTCTTCATAAATATCGTCGTCTTCTTTTGAGCCCTCAGGCGATGGGCAGTTCCATATGGGTTGTCGTCCAAAATCAATATGAGTTGAAAAGCGCGTATAATGTGTATGATATGAGGCTTCATTACGTTCATTAAGCGGTCCAATGCCCCAAACGATTGCTTGCGATATATTCATTATAATTGGAACATCGTATTTGCTATTGATTTGCAGGGAACGTTGGTATGTAACTATAGAATATCCGTTTACCCATGCTGCATTCAAAAGACGTATTGACGATGTTCCGTTCTGCGGTTGAAGTTAATAAAAATTAAAAATTTAAACTCAAATCTGGACATGATTTCAAGGCTGCTTATAGCTCACTACTCGCACTATCATTGCCACTAAATGGTTAAAAAAGAAAAACAAATTTACAAATTAGTTTCCGATAGCACTAGGCATAACTTCTAAACCTTTAGTGCTACGGCAAATTAATTTGTAAATTAGATTCTTGTTTTTTACTGATTTAATGGTGGTGGGAATGCATTCAAAATTTAGTGGACTGTGTGATGTTTAATACTTAACCTCAATTTTCACTTTTGGACAAACACCACGTCCTCCGGAGCACTGTGACTTGTCACCCAAGTGATAGTCAATCGCAAAACCTTTACCCGTGTCTTTCTCAACCCATGCAACTACAGCATCTGAGCCAATCATTACGCTCTTATCGGGACTTTTTGAAACACCAAATGCCATATACTCGTTGAAATCTAAGGAAATACATTTATTATTATTATTATTATTATTATTATTATTATTATTATTATTATTATTATTATTATTATTATTATTATTATTATTATTATTATTATTATTATTATTATTATTATTGTTTTTACAGTTGATTAAAACATTAAAATAGCAGGAATAAATTATTGTAAAGACCCGTTTTCTCATTATACTCAGCTGTACTAGTACACAGAGTATTATAGTTTTAATCACATTACGGTGGATTGTAACAGAATGAAATAATCGAGATAGATATAGACTTATATATATCAAAATGATCAGGGTGAAAAGAGAAATCGATTGAGCCATGTCCGTCCGTCCGTCCGTCTGTCCGTCCGTCTGTAAACACTCTAACTCGTGCAAAAATTGAGATATTTTGATGAAATTTGAAATGTAAGTTGGTATCAACACTGGGACGGTTGGTATTGAAAATGGGCGAAATCGGACCATGACCACACCCACTTTTCCTATATAGAAAAAATCAGAAATTTGGTATCTCAGTCACTAATATAGCTAGAGTGATGAAATTTTACCCACGTGTTGAGCTCAGGCCCATAAGAAGAAATTTGATGAAATTTTGGAAAATGGGCGGTGCCACGCCCACTTATTAAGGGTCAAACATTGAAAGTTTTATGAGTCATAACTCAGAAACCGTTGAAGATATATCGATGAAATTTGGCACGCTTGATTTGCTTAGGCAAACGTTTGCATGGAAAATTGTTAAAATCGGTTGTCGGCCACGCCCACTTTTATATATGTGTATTATAAAATGACCTAATAAAAACATTTTAAGCGAGATCTCTGTCAAATATAAAGATATACTATTGAAATTTTATGGCAGGAGTCCACCTGCGGACATAAAACGAAAAACACAAAAATTTTGGAAAATGGGCGTGGCACCGCCTCTTTTTAGAAGCAGGAATATACGAGATTTCTGAGCCCATAACCCGACTAATAATTTATACATAATGACGAAACTTGGTGTGTACACTTTTATTACTTGTGGTAATACATGTTGAAAATTTTAGCGAGATCGGTTGACGACCACGCCCACTTTTATATATGGGTATTATAAAGTGGCCTAATAGCACCATTTTAAACGATATCTTTGTCAAACATAAAGATTATTCATTGAAATTTTGTGGCATAAGTTGCACAATAGACCGGAAACAAAAAATAGAAAAATTTTTGAAAACGGGCGTGGCACCGCCTCTTTTTAGACAAAGGAATATACGAGATTTCGGAGCCCAAAACTCGACAAATAATTGAGATATTATGAAGAACCTTGGTTTATACACTTTTATAACTTGTGTTAATAGACACGCAAAAAATTATTGAATTCGGTTTATGACCACGCCTACTTTTTAATAAAGATAGTTCTGGAACACCCTTTGGAAATTTGTAACGTGACATCTTTGTAACTAGAAGTCAAAAAGGAATGAAATTTTGCACAAAGAATAATATTCATATACCTATTTGGATGGCTGATAAAAATTTTGAAAATGGGCGTGGCTACGCCCACTTTATCTAGCACTACCTTTATATAAAATACACCGTGTTTCCATCAAACGCAAACAAACTATGAAAGCATACAGCTGAGTATCTAATGTTCGATTCCAATCGAACTTAGGCTTCCTTACTTGTTTTTAATTTATTTTTTATAACTTTATAAAGCAAGGAAAATAAACTTCGCTTGCATGTTTTGTTTAGCATATTCAGTCACGAACACACATTATGCCAAGTATAATTAAGATTCTGATTCCCAAAAAGCAAAAAGTATGTGCTGCTTGACTTTCAATGTTATAAACAGAGTTAAAATGAATAGAGAACGGCGTTTTTTTTTTTTAAATTCAGCTATCAATTTTGTTTTCGAGTACTTATTCGTAGTTAAGTTTTGAATATTTATAACTCACCCAATTTAGCGATAAGTTGAATTACAATGCTCTCACCAGCAACAGCCCATCTCACTTCGAATGCTAAGTCATCATAGAGAACCTCACAATTCAATCTTGACTGTAATATTTGTAAAAGAATAAATGCTTGTATCAAAGAAGTAAAAAATAAAATATTAAAATATGGATGAGTTAAAATCTCCTATTTTATTTGGCGCAAATTTGTTCTCTTACAGTCTGTCTACAGTCTGTAAGTCAGAAAAACGAACAAATTTGCGACAAATATAATAGGGATACTTAATCGATTGTTATACATATGTATGTAACCCTTTACCATATAAATATGTATGCATGTACATATGTTTGTATGCAGGTATATATTTACATACATACATACAATAATTAACCTGCAAAAATGCACAAGTCTCTAAAAGGAGTTGCCCTAATTGGGAATTATTTGAATCCAATGTAATTTTCGTGTTTCTTTAAGGCGGATTCATCGTTCGAGTTAAGAACTTTTTTGCCATGTGGTTGTTGTTGTGCTTTCGGAGTGTGAGTGGAATTCCGAAAAGTTCTGAACTATTTTTATTAGTTAACTCAAATTCAACTTTAGTTCTGAACTCGAACGATGAATCTGCCTTTAATGTATTGGAAATACAGTAATTTATTTATTTGCAATCCATTATTAAATAATTTGGAATGTGCAAGAGTAATGACATGAAGCATCAAACCACTACTGTTAAAGCTAACTACAAGTTGTATGTTGTTAAAAGCGTATTTTAATTATATTTCGGACAAGGTGTTGCTTGCGTTCATGGCACTTGTAGCTTTAACAAAAAATAATTTTGAATGAAGTGACACCCAAAAAACACACAAATTTACCGTTATCTAAAAAAAAATACATAAAATAAAAATACAAATGCAATTTTTTATTGAAAACTTTATTTTCCATACTCAAGCTATTCGAATTTTAACATCATAAAGGAATTGCTATGGGATAAAAATCATGTATGTATGTACACCTATACATATGTACAAAGGCACTTAGGAACAATCTCAACAAACAATATTAGCCAACTCTTAAAAAAGGAAATTTGCGTACAGTGGTGCTGGGTTCAACTCACAGCCAGGACATAAACCATACATTTTACTTAATTAATTATTGGGTTTTTAAAAAATGCGCGGCATACCCTCCGGTTGTATTTCTGGCATTGACAAGCCTCTCACAATAAGGCATTCGCCGTTCGGACAAAAGTCAAAAATTATTAAGCAGCCCGCTTTGAAATGAGAGAGAAGCTCGTCCTTAAAACTCGTTAGAGTTATATCCGTGCCAGTATATTACATTAAGCGAAATCAGCATAGCCCAGTAAACAGTAAGATAGGTAGTATAACTGCCATACAATTAAAAAATTAACCTTGTGAATCAATCTCAAGTCCAACCAATTCTTCAGTCTTGTAGCGTCAGATGCTGTGTTTGCCAGGAATAGGCGTAAACAATTTGTACACGCAATTGAAAACAAATTCATTTTGATATTTCTATTTCAACAATGATTAATCAAGCTTTCTGCGCTTTTATCATAAATACATACATACATACATACATATGTACATATGTATGTATATACATAAATACATATATGCATTTTTATCAGAATTGATTGCAGTTTCAAGTTTTTATTCCCAAATTCCGATGTTATCTTTTCGCATTTTTTTACCTTTACGCTCATGTTATTCCGTTGTAATGCAAGCATCCGCATCCCTTATTTTGCCTATCTTGGGGTGATACAACTTCAACAAAATGATTAACTGAAATTTGGTGCATTAGATATTAAACTGAACAAGAAAATTCATGATAAAAGCGTTAGCCTTACCTTTATTTCAGTAATGGAAAAAATTGATCAGATCTAGCAAACATTGAAAAATTGTAGAGAAATGTAATTTTACGCAATTGCCTTAGGCGTAGTTGTAATTATTTTTGGAAAAGGCTTAAGAATGCTTGAACTTAATGGCTTTGCAGCAACTTTAGACATTCCAAGTTTATTGTAGTTAAAAAGATTTCAACAAAATCTAGCTACCAATTCGGTCTGGATATGAATTTCGGTGGTTTTTATGGGAAAGAAGCAAATAAAATTTCATATAATACATAGTTAAACGAATGGGTGGTGTGTCTGAACAGAACCAAAATTTATGTTTAATATTTTTGACTAGAGTAATATCGATGTAGGGGTTGAGGTTTGGGAAATCTGGTATAAACATTTCCTTCCTACACTTAAGGACCGCCATACCGCAATTGCGCTTTTCACGGTAACATTAACTTATTAATTACTGATTACTAACACCTAGTGAAGGGCGAGTCCGAGATGTTTTATTCGATTCTCTCGATTGTTGAAACATCTCGAATGCTCTCGATGGTTTTCATTCGTATTCGAGTCAAGTCGTAAATGGCCGTTAGTCGAAACAATCGCTAAAACATCTCGGACTCGCCAATGATTCCTCTCGTTTTCAAAGCAACCCTACATTTCGGACTCGCTGCAAAAAATATATAACATTTTTGTTGCCCGCTTGAATATCAAAATTGCTTAAAAAAGCATACAGAGTAGTGGTACAAATCTATTGCCGTTGTTGCTGCTCGTAAAATTAATTTGTTTCGTAAGCGTCTCACTTCAAAAAATTTATTAATGTTTAAATAATTAATTGTATTTATTATGCACGACACTCTCTAATTGTGATTGCAAAAATATAGACGCTGCATTATAGCATATTTTTCAATTTGGTTCATTTATTTATGTATTTGCCTCACTTCCATTAACAATCCTACTTTCTTCATCAACAACCCTCATTCAGTTTATTTTATCAACTAAAACAAATCATCAAAACAACAGCCGGCCCGCCGACTCGGAACATTCGCAAAAACATCTCGCTTGTGTAGTCGAGATGTCATCGAAACAACCTCCGACTCGCTGACTCGGAACAATCGCAAAAACATCTCGATTATGTAGTCGAGGAGCGAGTCAACTTTTGACTCGATTGTGATTTTGCAACGATGGCGATTCTCTCGATTGTCTAAACATCTCGGACTCGCCCATCACTACTAACACATATAACTGTTCTCGCATTTGACTTTTTACTAAAACCTGTAACACTGCTTTCAGAGCCACCAGAGTTTAAAACCAGGTTCCCTTGAGAATTTGAAGAAAAACTTTGCGACTAACATTTCTGAGACCAATCCAGTACACAGCGTTTTTTCTTTCATAAACTATAAATTTTGATTTTGCAATTTTTAAAAGCATTTTATGAGATTTCATTCTGATACTTTCGGATCAAACACCCACTTTTTGAAAAAAAAAAAAAAAAATTTGTAAGTAATAACTTAGAAAGCATACATCAATGATTTACTCTGACATCTAAAAGTGTGTAATAAAATTTATAGAAATACATACCTACATTTAGTAACACTTAATTTTTTGATTTTACAGTTTTTGGGAGAACTGAATTTAAAGCATATACATAGCTAAGCATCTAAAGTTCAATTCCATTCGAAACTAGGCTTCATTATTTGTTTATATTGGAACAGATTCTATTAATATCTCTTATCCATTTTGAGTTTAAGGCAAGAAGCGATCAACTCATGCATAATTAAACTTTTTCTTGTTTGTGTTAAAGTGGAAAATATTATATTTTGTCCGGCTGCCGCATGACATTACGAGAAAACAATAGAATAAATAAAACATAATAAAAGAAAATGCTAAAATTTTGACAATTTTCAGACTTAATTTTGCTTATAATTTCGATTTGCCATTATAGAATTAGCAAGCAGTTTAGCACTTTTATTACTTTTGTTTAAATTTATGGATATAATGATGAAATACTTATGTACGAGTATATTGAGATAAATCACTAAGCACTGTAATGATGCAACGCTGGTTAGCTCTACGCTTTCGCCTTAAACCGCTAAACGTATTACCTGTGGACTAATGCCAAGCATTTTTAATGATGGTGGCACATTTAATCCCTCGGGTATCCGAACATGACCGAAATCGACAGTAAAAGCCTCACACCATACACCAAAATGGCCTATGTCGAAAATGGTTAAGTCTTCGGGCAGAGTAAGTACAATAGTTTTGCGTTCATAGCGACGAAGTGGATTCTCTTTGCCATTTTCATCAGGAATGCGAAGGCCTTGGGGACTCGGACGCTGTCCACGACCAACCCAGAACTTTGCGTCTATAAATGTAAATAAAAATATGCTATAATATGTACATATCGCACTTTGAATCTACACCTTTTCCAGTTTAGGTTCAGAAAGTTACAATTGAAGTTCATTTGGAAAGTCTGAACTTCAATTGTAACTTTCTGAACTTCAATTGTAATTTTCTGAAATTCAATTGTAACTTTCTGAACTTCAGTTCGAAATTCTGAACTTCAATTGTAATTTTCTGAACTTCAATTGGAAATTCTGAACTTCAATTGCAATATTCTGAAATTCAATTGTAACTTTCTGAACTTAAACTGGAAAAGGTGTAGTGTGAACCAACTCAAAATTAATAAAATTTCAGGAGACCCATAAATCTTTATCATTTACAAGTAATGATAAGGTAAAAGGCCACCAAGTTATAATGGTTATTTTTAGTCAAAAGAGACACTGAGGGCACGATTTTTTGGCAGCTGCTGGATATATGTTCTATTAAAAAAAGAAAACGGGTTCAGGATGTTTTGAGTTGTGTCACTTTGGGATTTTGGGTCCGATATAAAAAGAACTTCATTAAAATACAACATACATATTAAAGCTTTATACTTGATGATCTCCTTCTACTTACCTGGTGCTTCACCGTCGTAACTAAAGTTAGGTATTAATAGAGTTTGAGCATCTACAATTACAATATTGTCCGAGGATACACCGTGAACACCTTTTAAAGACGAAATTTTTTGTGGCCGAGGAAAATCCAAATCACTTGGTATTGAAACATCACCAAAGTTGACCGCAAATTCATCACACCATACTGAAAACCATTTGATATCGCGCAATGTTTTACCATCGGGCAGCGAAAGCGTTATATCTTTGTTGCGATAACGTCGCGTTAGCGCTGTAGTGCCACCACGTTCATCGCGCAATCGATGCCCCCCTTTATTGCTGGGCTTAGGTGTATTTCCAACATAGAAGTAGGCAGCTGGAATTTTGTTTTCAGTTGTGATTATTACTATTAATCATATAGCCACCTATATACATATGTAAATAAAAGCAAGTGTGTATCTAGATTTACATACCAGGTGCCTCTCCATCATAATTAAAGTTCTTTATGAAAAGTGTGCGAGAATCCACAGCATATACATCTCCGGAAACGCCATGATGTAAACGTGTTAATGGCCCAATCTTAGTTCCATAATAGGGAAATGAAGCATCAACTTTTGAAAGAACTGAAAAATAGTCGGTAAAAACGTATTTTCCAATTAGTTTTTTTATCAAGCTGAAAATATGACGGCGATTAATAAAGGTCATGATAGAAGTAAGGCGTAAGCCAGATATTTACTGCAGCTTTTCATAGCACATATACACTTGACCTGCCGAGGTATAAAATATGTATCTATGGGCCCCATACAAACGATTATTCAGATACATATATACATAGTATAGGCATAGTAACATTATTTTAAAATAAGTGAGTTCCAAGGGCAGAACTTAGACCCCTATTACCCATACGTATTTTTCGGGACCTAGATTTTAAGGATTCCGAAGATTTTTAAGCCTTTGTGCGTTAGCGAGGGCGAGTATCGACGGAGATTTAACGATGAGCTGTACGAAGCCATCGACATTGTTCCGCGAATAAAGATGCAGCGGCTGCGCTGGGCAGATAACGTCGTGAGAATGGATGAGGGTGCTCCGGCCAAGAAAGTTTTTCTATCGAAACCCACTGAACGCAGAAGAAAGGGCGACCTCCACTGCATTGGGAAGATCAGGTGGCGCCATGCTACACGAAACAGAAACAACTGGCGCGCTCTGTTGCACTCGGCCAGAATCCGCTAGGCGATTACGTGCCAATTAAGGAGGAAGGAGGATTTTAAGGACCTCCGCAATGCACATGTTCTATGTCCGAAATGTAAAAAAACTTGCAAAATTTCCACGTGAATTCATTCCGCGATAAAAACGCTTTGTAGGTCCATCAAATGAACTACGATCAACTTCAAATTTTTGTGGCTTATTCTTGAGTTAAAAAGAAAACATTTCCTGCCCAGCACTCATCGAGATCGAAAGAAGTTGCCAAAATGGCCACCCTAATGTATATAAATACACATGTATGCACCTATCGTCGATCAAATAATAAAATAACGTATAATGTATAGACTAGTCATACATTATACGTTGTTTTATTATTCAAGCGACGTTATGTATGTTTATGTGGGTCAATAGAAATTAATGCAAATTTTTTGTTGATTGTATTCACCTCGAAATTGGTGGTTCTTTTGGCCAATTAGGGTATAAATACATACATGCACCCAGAAAAAAAATAGTATGAAATCAACCAAAAATCAACAAATTTTGTGGTTAATTTTTTTCAACACGATGCTTAATGTATCATGTAATCGTGTAAATTTAACACTACTGTCAAGTGTTAGTTTAACAGGATGACAACTGTAGAATTAACACTAAAAAGTATTGAGTCTTCCTGTTGATTTTACAATTTTAACTAGTTAATGTTACAATAAAAGCTTGTTAAATTAACACGAAATGGTCCTGTTGAATTAACAATAACATCTTTTTGATTTTACATTAAATTTATTGTTAAATTAACTAGAAAGTCTTGTTGATTGTACAATTTATTTTTTTAAATAAAAAAACATATAAAACATAAAATATATAATCATCACTTCAATTAAGCACATTCGTACATCACCCGCACAACTGACCAAATTGAAGGCGTCCTTCTCATACGAACACAAATGTACCGGCGATAGTTTATACATGGGCGATAGTACTATCACTTGCACCGAGTAATGTTTGGCCGCTAATGCAACAACCGCATGCTGCACGCAAACCCCCATTCGCTAAAACAACCTCCTCGTGATATTGCAACCTATGAAGAGGAAAAATAAAATATTGAACATTAAATACTTTTAGAAACAAAAATGTAATCCTCTTTTAGCTCACCTTCAAACTGAAAATATAAATCGAAAACCCTCTATCGCGAACTGATAATGATGCTAAACTCGCATCACTGCCACGGCACAAAATTTTCCTTTTTTTTTAAATTATAATTTGCGTTTTGCACGAAAATCAGACTTAAAAGGATCAAAAAAATTATGTATGTATGTTTCAAAATAGTTTTGACGTTCTTTTTTAACACTTTTTTTTAGATTACATTGATTACGTGTTGAATAAACCAAAATTACAAATGACGTTTATGTTTGAACATTGTTTCGTGTTATATCAACCAAATTTTATTGTTAATTGTGGTTCTTGTTGTTTTCACATTTATTTTCATGTTGTATTAACACTAAAATTGGGACGTCATTTTTCTAACATTTTTTTTTAGTTTATATTGACACTATCATCATGTTAAATAAACCAAATTTCAAATGACATTTAGGAATAAAATTTTATAGTTGAATCATCTTGTATATTTTAAAATTTGTTCATGTTGTATCAACAATAAAATTTGGTTGAATTTACCAAATTTTCAGATGACAGTTACAAAGCCAAAATCATGTTTCAAACATCGTGTAATTTGAAAAAATTGTTGCTGTTCTATGTGCAAAGATCGATCGTGTTAATTTTACATGAATCGTGTTGATGATTTTTTTTCTGAGTGTGTGTAAGTGTATTTAACTGATTCAAAAAGAATTTTGTTTCGGTAACAGGCTTAAAAGTTGCGTTATGGTGCAAAAAGTTGGACAAATTTGAAATAATTATGGACTTTTAATTTGAAAAGATTTTGGATATTGCATCTCATCTGCTACTTGTAAAAATCAGAAGATGCAAGAAGAAAATTTCCCATGTATATGTATATTAATATTAGAAGCTCAAATTTTTTTAGCAATCTATTTCTACACCAAAACGGTGCTTTTGCTGATCAGTCTAATCTTCTATATGTACATATATATGTACATTAAATGGCAAACGACCTACTTTACTTTATGAAGCATTTGCAACGATTTTACATCAACATAGATAAAATATTTTTTTAAGTTGCAGCTAAGGTAGACAGGTAGCCTTGCCACTGAAAGCTGGTTTTTCGTAATAATATCAATGAACAACAGACAGATATATGTATGTACATAATGTTATAATAATACACTGGCGCCAACATAACTCTAACGAATTTTAGGAGAGAATCCCAATTCGAGTTTTGCTCCTTAATTTTTTCTCGCCAATTAGGTGGACTTGCAGGTTAATTTTTTGGGATAGTTAAGTTGCATTGTGTTATAAAAAATGTTATACATATTGTTTATACATATTTATGCATACATACATATACCTACATATGTACATATGTAACTCGGCATGGTCGTACAAGGCTTTATTTTCCATTGTATGCTATTTACTTTTCTTAAATAAGTTTGAATGATTTTTCTTACCATTAAGGTTCTATTTCTCACAGTTATTAAGTTTAAAATTTCACACATGTTCATAGATATATGTATATATTCTTGCGAATTTAAGAGAGTATACGTTAAGATAAAGAAAAAAAATTGACTTGACTTGAAAACTTAGTGATGAAAAAATTCTCAACTGGAATATATGTACATATGTATGTACATATGTACGTACATACATACATACATATATAAAAATCATGTATTAAATCTTTGTTTAGAAAATAAATGTTTGGCAGTTTTAAATGTAGGTGCATATGTTAATATCTTAGCAATTGGTGGAGGGTAGGTACCTAACTAAATGGGCGAAGGTCTCTAAATGAACTTTGTGTTAGCGCATATCGGTGACGGTGTGAAGTGTGGATTTTTTGCACTTGAAAATGTCAATATGTTCATATGTATGTACACAGATATTTACATACTTTTTGTTTAACAAAATGAAGCTTCCATTCTTCATATTTCATTGTATAATAATGATATTTTATCCAATGACAAAGACTTCTCTGCAGAATTTGGTCGGAAAAAGTGTATGCGCTTACATAGATCTTAAGAAGCAAGGTGATACCACGATACGCCTTAACTACCAACACACAAAATCGCTTTGTTCAGTTCAAAGTCATATCTAAAGCCATTTACTAAAAAAAAAACATGCTACTGCTGGCGAAATCTCATGATATTAACATCTTTGGTCCTTACAACGCCACATAGTGTCGCCATAAAAAGTGCGGCCAAAAATATTCAACGAGCCATCCATTTTATTTCACTTTTCAAGCATAAATGCAGCAGTAATACGAAGCTGGCAGAAAATTTCGAAATTGTAATACTAGGCTGCCTTCCTAGATGTTTTTCCTAATTGCTAAAAAAAAAAACAATTGAAGATGTCTTTTTTACTTTGGAAGTTATTAGATTTCAGCCGCTAGTGAAGGAAAATCTCCCAGTGTGCATCGCAGGTATTCATACTTGTTTTATTTATTTACATATTTATTTTATATTTAATGCGGAAAGTAGTTATTTATGAGCCTAAAACTATAGCTTTTAACTACATACATAGCCCCATAACATTTCAACTTCCCAGCAAACATTCGGAGTCAAAAAGAGTCAGAAAGGAATACTAAACTGGAGTGTTCACACTCATTACGAGCTCATTTTGGAGTCCCAAATGTATGTATGTATTTCTGTTCTTAAGGTGGTCGCCCGTTATGAGACTAATTTCATACACCATTTGAGCCTGAACAAGAGCCATAAAACACTCCTATTGGTCACATATTTATGAAAATTTTTTAATTTTTTTTTGTAACTAGTAAAACCAAAATATTTTTTTTAATTTTCCTTGACCTGACCCAGTTCTCATCAAATGCAGCTTCACCCCTGCTTATTCTCCTTTTTTCCAGTCCTTCTTTGTCTTCATGGTTTGCTTTATAATGATGTCTATTTAGTATTCTTCCCCGGATTCGAACCTGATATAAACCTGAAATTCAATCCAATACCATTATATAGTGGAACATTTAACATTATATTGAACTTCAGTAATACATACTTTTATACTTCTCCTTTTTCGAAACAGCATCTATGAATTACAATTATCATTTAAAAAAACACAAAAAAAATCATAAAAAAATTCTTAATCTTATATTTCACACATATTCGGATTCATATCGGACTCCAAAGTATGAGACTCATGTTTCACACATATTTGATTCCAAAAGTTTAAGGCTCAAAATTAACGTTCCAAATTAAGAGTGCTCCGAGAATGTTTGCTGGGTTATTTCGGATGCGGATAATCGAACTTCATCAATAAAAATAAGAATAAGTTTTCTACATGCCTTCATTCAAAACTTTTTTTTTTTTAATTTTGCCTCCAAGGCCAATGTGACTAATATTAAAAACATTGCGCACAGACCTACATGGGCAGAATAGTAAACAATGGTTTTCTCTCTGCATTAATTATCGAAACACGATAATAAATTTAGTCGCTTATAGACAGTTTATTCAAAAATTTAAACTTCTTAGTACTTGTAATCATGATAAAAAATCTAAATGAAAATCACTAAAATCGGATAACTACAAAGTATGTACAAGTGCTATTTTAAGCAAAATAATGTACACACCTAACCGAACTTTTAATATTTTGTTTGCTGGGAGTTGTTTTTAAAAAATAATTAACAGTAAACATATGAAAAAAATAAAATTTAAACCGGTCAAAATGTTGTCGTTTGACTACAAGTATACATACATACATAAATATGTACCTACTCCGTAAAAACTTGCTTGTGAGATGCCTTTAACGATGAGTAGATACTTATGCGTTGATTTTTAATTGATTACATGCAGATGAACAAATATACATATATGTATGTTAACATGGGTGTAGGTAGCGAGGGGGGAGAGGCGGGGGTTAATTTAATGACAGTTAAATGGAAGACTTTCCCCTTCGTTCACGATACATATAGTTTCACTCTATGACCCCTTCGCCGCGGTAAGGCGACCAGCGTAAAGGAGTAATGACTCTAAATCAGACAAAAATTAATTGATAATTTTGATTAAAGATTAAAGAAATCAAATACTCAAAACAAGGGCAAGTTGGAAATGGAATGGCGCTTAAGAAATTTTGCCTTATTTTTGCGTATGAATTTCTTTAAAACAAGTACATGAAACCATGTGCAACTTTATTCTATAATCCTTTTAACATATGTATTTTAGGGAAAATTTCCTCAAAACAAAGAAAATAGTGTTCAATATAGGGAAGCAATTTGTTTGTCCGCTTATTTTTTTTGTCAGTGTACATCGCATATAGCTACCGCTATTATTATTTATTTGTCAATGTATTCTTTCTGTTACTAGAATTTTTTATAATTTTGCTGACGCTCCCTCTCCCTCCCTAGTTTGGGTTCTGGCTACACCCATGTATGTATGTACATAAATGTTTAGTATAATAAATAAAACACATAGTCGTACAACCCCGCACCGATCCATACATCTTCGGTCATTTTACAGACACATGTATGAGGACGGATCGAATCATTTGTATAATAAGAGCTTGAAGGCAATTAAGAAAAAAATTAGAGAACATGTCTTCGAATACGCTAAGATTAGGTACAAGTCTCAAAAAGTGTTCATTCCGTCTCGCTGCGACTTTCTAATTTCCTAAATATCTTTTCTGCTGCTATTGGCGGATTAGGTATATGTAGTTCATACATATGTACATGTGTATGTACATAATTTTTCTTTTCTTCATACGTACTATCAGAATGATTTCGCAAATATGTATAAATATCATTTACGTTTCGGTTAAACCTGAATGCAGCAATATAAAATATTTTTTTTTCTTATGAATAGTTACGAAAACAATGCTATTACATTAACTTTTAATACTTTATATGTCGTGGTCCTCCAATCGAAAGTTATAATCTTTTTATATATGCTTTGACATATGTAAATACATATTCATAATATTTGATAATATAGATTGAATAAGTACTTACGACTGTAGCAAAATAATCCAATTAATATATTCAGAAAAATGTGAGTATAGGGACCCATTATGCGAGTTGAATTATATATATATATATATTTTTTATTAATATACGCTATTATAATTTTTCACATATGGACATTCAAACATTTAATCACAGATATTGTATGTATAGTAAGTAAGGTGTATGTGCATGTATCTATGTTGTATATGTAATATTGTCGACGTAGTTGATTTTATGTAGTAACTAAATTTTATACTGCAGAGTAAAGATTTGCGAATTTCCTGTTATTCGAATAATTTACATTAGCTGTTAAATAATTTGTATAAAACGGGGTGATGTAACCAACGAAAAGCACAACGAACAATTATTAATTGATTATGAATTATATTTTGGTTATACATACATACATATGTACATTCAAATGTATCACTACATAAATGGATAAAAAACACAATTAAGCACCACTTTCTTAAACACGACCGGACGCTACTAACTCCACAACCGTAATGAAAGACAAGTTTATAAACCAGGCTTGGTTGGCCATCATCAAAGCCACCAAATGACTATACTAACCCATTAGCTAGCATACATATGTACATATGTATGTACATGTATGCATACAAAAAGCAAAAAAGACAATAGATGTTTTGTGTTTTGGGCTGCTGCTGTATGTAAAGATGTATGTAAGAATGTATACTAGGGTGGTCCGCAAATGTATGGAGACAAATTTTATATCATATTTCGTGAACCTCAACCCCTAGGTCGATGCTAATATAGTCGAAGATACCACATATAAATTTTCATCGCGATCGTAGAAGATTAAGGGGTGTCGCACATGGCTCAACGTTCATATTTTCATATGTGGCTCCTGTGCGACATCCCTTAACCGTCTCCAATCGGGACACAACTTTATATTTAATATCTTTGAATTTAGTACTATAGATTTCGGACATTAGAAATAAAAAAAAATTAATTTAATTTACTGAATCTCCATTGCATTTTCTGAACTCTGACCCCTGTGCGACACCACTTAACCGTTTCCGATCGGAAGCAAAATTGTAAGTGTGATATCTTTGACTGTGCTGTTTCCGATCTAGGGGGTGACACGAGAGAAAATCGCTAATTTGTTTTTTAAGGACCAACCTAATGTATACCATATTAAAATTCTGCAGTGTAGTTGTATTAGCGTTTGTACATATTTCTGTGTTTTAAGTTTTTTATTTATTAAATGCTTCTTTTGTTTTGTTTTTCGTGATTCTGTCAGATTTTAACTTTGGCTGAATCGATAAACATATCGGACCACTGCTGAATTCTCCCGTGTTTAGAATAGACAGTACCTACATGCAATTTCAAAATTTATTAACATCCTAAAGAAGTTTGTAATTTGAATGCAATTTTCACAATACAGCACACAATACAACTTTAAAATTTGAAAACTCATCAAAATTGGTTTCATTTTGTTTCAACTGGGAGGCCTTAAGACTCCACAGAACTATGTAATTTTCTTTTGTTTTCCGCGCGAAGCAGTTTGATTTTCGAAAATCATTTTACTATGGCCCTTTAAATATACATAATATTTATACATACGTACATACGCATGCACTCGTATGTACCGTGCAAAAAAATTCCAATTAATCCCGAAAGAGATTTGTCCCGGACTGATTTCTTTCATTTAAAAAAAAACATATTTTTTCTCTTATTTAATTTATTAAGATATCAGAGAAAATATATTATAAAAGAATTTTAAATCTGAAATTTCAATATCTAAACAATCGGTTGTATTATATCGGTTGTTAGGTCCCTATATCATCAAGTAATCGCGTCAATCCCGGTACATTTGTACCCGTTCGGATGTGGTTATTTCCGTTGGGAGATCCACCGCTAGAGAAAACAAACTTTTTATCTTTTATTAAGTAAGAGGAGATATCGAACTATCACATATAATACCCATTCATATACATATCAATTGAATATTTATTCTCTTCATAGGATATGCTCGAACAAATGCCATCAATTCACTACATATATATCTAGGGATGTAATTCCGGACACATTCCGGATTAATCGCATATTTTGCAGGGTAAATATAAAAGCAAATGTATGTATTTACCAGACCTGGAAAGTGCAAGTACCAGTACAAGTACAAGTACCAGTACCTCAGTACTTCGAAATTCAAGTACAAGTACAAGTACTTCAGTACTTGTACTTGAAATTTACAAGTACAAGTACTCTACTGATAAGTACATTTTAAGTATTACACATATCTGTGTTTTGTTTTGCTTTTTTAAATGTTTTGATAGAAATAAAAATTTTAAATCAAAATCAACTGAGGTGATATTTTTTTGTTTGAAACAATCTGAAATAGTTTGTCAAAAAAGTACTTGCATGTACATTGATAAGTACTTTTACTTGTACTTGGAATTTCCAAGTACAAGTACTATGGTACTTGTACTTCGAATTTTTAAGTACAAGTACTGTGGTACTTGTACTTATTTGGTACTTAGTACCAGTATATACTGAGTATTTTACAGGTCTGGTATTTACATATGTTTGTGTTTGATGCTGTACGTACCCAGCAGTATTTGAGGTAAGGAGGTGCATATTCAGTAGAATATTCAGTATGAAAAATAACCTGAAACTGAGTTCAAAATTCATTGCTGAAAAAATAACTGAACACGAAGTGAAGCCATCAGGTGTATTGAAATATATGCTATGGAAGTTCTCCCTGCGTATTCAGGCCTTTTTTCATACAGAAACTCTCCCTTCTCGTTCTGCAATTTTCAGGTAGTTGATTTTCGACGCCACCTTTATATAAAAACGAAAGAGAAAGTTCAGATTTTAGAACTACATCTCTACTGAATATTCAGTAGGAAATATGTACTGTTTTCCAGCTGATAAATACTGCTGGGTAGCACCTGGGTACTTTACAAACGAGCTGACTTAACAAGTGTCATTTTGGAAAAATATTGATTTGTGTGACCAATGGCTACAATGGAGCTGCACATACATATGTACACGAAAGTTAACGATGATCTATGTATGTATAATATTGTTGCAGGTAGATTTGGTGATCTCGAAATTTCAATAAAACACATATTAATATACATAGTACGTACATTAGACTACGTTTAATTTGTATGAAAAAAATAAAAAGTTCATAAAAGCCCCTCTCAATCGGTATTAACATATGTATGTAGTTAAAGGTATCATATATCAATTTTAGTCCCGGTCGCTGGCGGTGAAGGTGTGGCGCATTGAGGTCAACAAAAGCACAACTCCCTCGGCAATATATCGTTAAAGTTTTAAAGGTATTTCAGCAGATCTGAAACAACAAGGGAGGAAATCGCTATAAACTGACGGATTGAAAACAACGTCTACAGATTCTTTTACTATGCGAAATTCGGCCCTTAACCCGGCGCCATTGTTGACGTGTATCTATAGATACCCGACGGGTTTTAAAATCATATATTACATTAAAACAAAATGCGCGCATTAATAACCATACAAAGTAGGTAGCTGTAAGCGTTGAAATTTTTGATCGATACTTTGTTTAGTGTCGCTGCGTCTGCGACGAAATATACACGTATGTATGTAAAGTGAGTGTATTATTATAGTATATATGTAGACTATATATAGACTTTGATTACACTGGATCACAAAATGAAATTTTTTGTCTGTACTTTGGGCGTGACTATCCTATATATATGTAAAATCGGTCGCTGATTCCGAAAATCAGGTTCATTTTTAATTCTAGGTTTTTGAGATATCAGCAATTTACCGTTATTTGCCCAATGGCTCCATTTAATTTTGTATATCTCTTTAACGCAGTGAGCTATCTTCCCTGGGTTAAAACAAAACGAAAGAAAATTACTTGGCTGTATTTACTTGATCGCCTATAACTTTTCCTTTCGTTGATAGCTTATTTTTTTGCTAATGGAATAGAGCTTCATGCAAAGGAGTAAAACCGAAGGTGAAAACATCGGTTTTAAAGATATTGCCTGACAAATTCAATTTTTTCTTAAAAAAATCGTAAAAAATCGAAAAAATTCAAATAGAATCGTCAATATTTCAGAAACTATAAAGCTAAGATCACACGATTTGTACATTTGGCTAAAAATTGGCCAAATTCATAGGCAAACCGTGTGAACGGTAAATTTCATTTGACACAAATCACAAAAGCCAAATATTTAGCCTCTTGTGGCAAATCAAAAACAGCCCTTGTAGCCAAATCGTGTGAACACAAATGTGATACAGAAGGTAAATAAAAATAATGAAAATGGACAAATTTTCATTTGCCACTTGGATACAAATGATTGTGGCAAATATACAAATATTTTTTGACAACTATAAAATAAATTATATTTAAAATAAGAAGTATATGGAAATACAAATTTTAAATTGGCCTCTTATAAGCTTCTGCTTTGGCCGTAAGGGGAAAGAAGAAGTCCGAAGAAACATTATACGGCGCACTGGCTTCCCTTTATAACAAAGAATACACAGATATCATGCCATTTGAGTCTCATAATTTTTTTATTTCAGTAATTTGAATTCCAATTTCGAAAAAAATTAATTTTTGAAATAAATATTATTTTCATTTAGTTTGAAGTTTAATGTCAAACAAATTGTTTTTAGCCGCTTTCGATTCACAATTTCTCTGCTGGTTATAAATTTCCTTCTGTCAAATTTATATGTGAATGATAGCGAGCAGAGGGAAATTTTTATCGACCAGTTAGCGAGTATGGCTACTACTCATTATGGATTCAAACATTTTTGTTCGATCCGACCTCGCTTGTGTGATGGCGAATCGAAAACGACATTTGATAGAGTACTTAGCTCTGTTCGTGCCGCTGTGGTGCAGTGGGTAGAGTGCTCGCCTGCTATACCTGAGGTCTCGGGTTCAAACGCCAGTCCGAACAAACACCAAACAATTTTTTTCTAATTAATTAAAACTCAATTGTTGGGTTTTTAGAAACAGTGGTCACCTCTCGGCAGTGGGCGGCATACTCTCCGAGAGTATTTCTGCCATGAAAAAACTTCTCACATAAAATGCATTCGCCGTTCGGAGCCGGCATAAAACTGTAGGTCCACCCAATTAGTAGGACAAACAAAAAAGGAGCACACCTCGAATTGGGAGAGAAGCTTGGCCATAAAACTCGTCAGAGTTATAATAGCGCCATTGTATTATTACATTATTATTTAGCTCTGTTCAATAACAAAAAAGTATTACGTATTTTTCGTAAAAAATTACAGCTCTCCATATAAAAATGACAGTTTTTATGAAAGTAAGTAAACAATTTTTAGTAATTGAACACTGGTTTTGTCTCTTTTCAAGAATTGTTTTTGTATTTTGACTTTCGGTGGTTTTTTCAAACCAAATATACCAGAGAAAAAACGTAGTGTCATATAGGCCGAAAAATCATTTTTTAACGTTTAGCTAGAAAAAATTAGGCATAATTTTTTTATTCCTTATTGAGATAATTTTGTATTATGAATACATTTTTTCTTATTCACGTTATTCAATTATTCTTGCTAGTCACACAAGTATACTTTTTCAAAAAGTGATTTTTGGAATACCTTCCCAAATTAGGAAAGAATATTTGCCCGAATTTGAACCGAATGTTTTCCCGAAACTGAACCGAATATTTTTCCAAATACTTTCCCAAATCAGGAAAGAATATTTGCCCGAATCTGAACCGAATGTTTTCCCAAATGCTATCCCGAATCTGAACCGAATATAAATAAAAATGAACCCCTGTTAATAACTCAGTCAGTTTCCGAGCGAAGTTAACAAAACTTTGCACGTGGCTATATTCTACTATTACCCTAACCATTTCGAAAAATAATCGAAATCGATTTATGGTTTTGATCCTTTATTTGTTTCTAACTCCGAAAATAGTCATTCCGCGCAAAAAAGTAACAAAATCACTTTCATTCAAAATGAGTACATAAACAATTTCTTCATATACGATTTCGACGTATCTGCAACATTTAATTCACTTTTGTACAACCAAAGTCGAAATTTCATAATGACAATTATTTTGGAGCTCGTTAACACACGTATTCTATTGAATGAATTAAATTAGCTTTTTATCATCTTACAGAGAATTAAAAGAAGTATTATCCCGTTTTGAAATCGTGAAAATACATGCACTTATAATAATTTAATCCCTATTTGATTAATTTTTGTTTGTTAATTTTTCATAAAATTTTCTTCCAAATAATGCCCAAAAGTATGCTTCTATATTTTTCTTACGACTGTTTTATCATGATTGGTTAAATCGTGTGAACGCAATGGGTACGTTCAGAAGGCGCAACGGTGGAGCACAACTGTTGTGTAGATATCAGTAATCGGAAAGTGATACAATTTGCGCCTTCTGGACGAGCTGATCCATTAAATAAACAAATTATTATTTTAATTATCCCCAACGTAATTGCCAATAATTTCGCGGCTTTGAAACATTTTTATTACATTCCAAAATTCATAAACACTATTTATATTTTTGTACATATGTCAAAATCGTAAGCTCAACATGTTGTCTAAAGTGAGCGTAAAAAATTTATGATGGAAAAAAGTCTCCAAAATCACAACATGTTGTGTTGATCAGAAATACTCAACGTTGCGTTCAGAAGATAAAACACAACAGTTGCGCAACTGTTGCGCCACGGTTGCGCCTTCTGAACGTACCCAATGCAAATCATTCAATCAAAAAAAAGGAAATAACGCCCGCGGGCGTTTCTTCTTTTCTTGAAAAAGAAATAATTCCCGCGGGCGTTATTTCGTTTGATCCATGGGCTTTATTTCTCTTTCGGAAGGGCAATTAAGCCCGCAGACGGGTTTTTTTTAAATATGGTGTATTAGGGAAAAAGCGCCGCAGGCGAAAAATTGGAATAAAAAATCGCGCAATTTTTAATTCCAATTTTTCGTGTTTTCTGAGTATGGTGTATTATAATTGGAAAACGCGCCGCAGGCGAAAAATTGGAATAAAAAATCGCGCGATTTTTAATTCCAATTTTTCGATTCTTTAAATTTTTTTTAAATCCCTTCTAAATATTCAAATATTATGTACATATGTGTCAACTCCGCCGCTTAATAGAAATAATACCTACGAGTAATTACTGAGACAGAGAGGCTCAGGGTTATTACTGAGAGAGGCTTAGTTAAATGGATATTATTTAAAATAAATATATCTGCGGCGCTTTTCCAATAAAACAAACACCATATTTAAAAAAACGAAAAATTGGAATAAAATATCGCGCGATTTTTTATTCCAATTTTTCGCCTGCGGCGCTTTTCCCACTAATACACCATATTTAAAAAAAAACCCCCGTCTGCGGGCTTAATTGCCCTTTCGAAAGGGAAATAAAGCCCACATCGCCGAATAGGGCGCGCGGGCGTTCTTTCCCTTTCTGAGTGGAAATAATACCCACGGGTTTAATTTCGTTTTATTCGCAGGCGCTATTTCTTTTTCAAGAAAAGAAGAAACGCCCGCGGGCGTTATTTCCTTTTTGGGAAATAACGCCCGCGGGCGTTAATTCCACGGGCGTTATTTCACTGCACCCGTATGGGAGGTGCAATGCCCCATTTTTCGATAAATCTTTTTTTTTTTTGTTGAACATGGTATTGATATCGTATATCTGCATAGTGATTTCTATGTACATGCCATGAACGCTTTTAAGGATATTTAGCCTTAAAAATTAAGAACGCATGGGAGGTGCCACGACCCCTTTTCCCAAAACTACTTTTTTTTTCATAAGCACGCTATTGATATCGTTAATCTCCTGATCAATTTTCAGGTCCCAACCTGAAACGCTTTTATAGATATTCAGCTTGAAAAATTAAGTTGGTATGGGAGGTACCACGCCCCCGTTTCCGATAACCTACACTATTATGCGCAAAAATTGTTTTGATATCATATAGCTCTGTACCAATTTCCAGGTCCCTGACTTAAATCCTTTTAAAGATATTCAGCTTAAAAAATTAAGCGTTGTTGGGAAGTGCCACGCCCCCTTTTCGTATAACTCCTATTATTTTGCGTTAATATGGAATTGTTATCGTTTATCTCCAAACCAATTTCCAAGCCCCTAGCGTAAACAATTTTAGAGAAATTCAGCATGAAAAATTAAGTTTGTGTGGGAGGTGCCACGCCCCTTTTTCCGATAACCCCCACTTTTATGCGTGGTAATGGTTTTGATATCATTTAGCTCTATACCAATTTTCAGCTCCCTACCTTGAACTGTTTTAGAGATAACACAGTCCAACAAATTTAAAAAAATTTTAATCAACACGAACAAACGCTATTAATTATGAAAGAGGATGTCTCCCAGACCAACTTTGCCGAACAGAGTACTAGTCCTCAGGGTCTGAGTTTTTTTTAGAGGGGGTTAAAGTTTTATGGATTTAGCTGGAGGTGCAATTACTTTATAGAAAATATCTTATAAAAAATGACCTCAAATGAAGTTTTTGAGCTCGGACTTCTTCTACAGAATTTAATAAGGAATTTCTTTGTGGAAGACGTTAACCCTCTAACGCCCACACAAATGGCTGTTATTAACCCTTGTTTGGAAGCACATGTAGAAAATATCAATTTACAATGCAGATAGAGGGTTAAAATATTCTAGAAAATTATTCGCCATAAAATTTCACTAGGGGTCCCCTCAGACAAAATCTTTGTACAAATAAGGCAAAACACCACAGGATATAATAATCACAAATTGCGTCATGAAATATGCAACAAATTTTATATGTATACACATTAGATGCATGTTTTTTTTTTCTTTAGAACCTCCCTCCGGCACCGGAATATGAAAATGAGTTGTTGTAGAGTAAGTTAATTGAAAAAAAAGTTCACTTTTGCAAAAACTGAATGGGGCTACTACACAAACCGCGCGATTTTCAAGAATTTCAAGGCAAGTTTAGATTTATGTATGAAAAAGTTATTATTTTGCACAAGAAAAAAAATTTACATCTACCTATACGTAGAGTTAACCGCTAAAGTGAATGTCGTATTCAGTTTTTTGGTACACTCCCCAGTGAAGGTAATATTCAAACCCTAGTTTGATGCCAATATTGCCCAAAAATATGTGGGGCCATCCGGGTCCACATTTTTTCCGCTATCCACGGTCTCGACCTTTCTACCTTTTTTTACATTTGTGGAGTTGTCCACCATCATAAAACCACCTTGAAGAGCAAAAATTGTTAAAATTTTTTAGAAATTTTAATCCATGTCAGCCCTATTAGGGCATATTTTACTTCACTTAAACTTGATGCGCTCATCCAAATTATAATAGATTTTTAACCAGAATTAGTTTTTGAAAACCGCATTAAATTAAGCAGCATCCTGTGTGATTCACATAAAAAAATGTCTGCTGTCAGAAAGAATACAGGGCATGAAGTTGTATGTTGGCGAGAAAAAAACAAAATGTTCTATTTAGGCCGCGATATTACCCTCCCAGGGAAGTGCACTAAAAACTGAATACGCTATTCGCTTTTGCGGTTAACTCTACGTATAGGTAGATGTAAATTTTTTTTCTTGTGCAAAATTATAACTTTTTTCATACATAAATCTAAACTTGCCTTGAAATTCTTGAAAATCGCGCGGTTTTTGGAGTAGCCCCATTCAGTTTTTGGAAAGTGAACTTTTTTTTTTAATTAACATACTCTAGAAAAACTCATTTTCATATTCCGGTGCCGGAGGGAGGATCCAAAGAACAAAAAGTGCATCTAATGTATATAAATATAAAATTTGTTGCATATTTCATGGCGTAATTTGTGATTATCATATCCTGTAGCCTTTTGCGTTATTTGTACAAAGATTTTGTCTGAGGGGACCCCTAGTGAAATTTTATGGCGAATAATTTTCTAGAACATTTTAACCCTCTATCTGCATTGTAAATTGATATTTTATACATGTGCTTCCAAACAAGGGTTAAGAACAGTCATTTGCGTGGGCGTTAGAGGGTTAACGTCTTCCATAAAGAAATTCCTTATTAAATTCTGTAGCAGAAGTCCGAGCTCAAAAACTTTATTTGAGGTCATTTTTTATAAGATATTTTCGATAAAGTAATTGCACCTCCAGCTAAATCCATAAAACTTTAACCACCTCTAAAAAAAAAACTCAGACCCTCTGGACCAGTACTCTGTTCGGCAAAGTTGGTCTGGGAGACATCCTCTTTCATAATTAATAGCGTTTGTTCGTGTTGAGAAATCACTGTTGGACAGTGTAATCATTAAAAATTAAGGTTGTATGGGAGGTGCCACGCCCCCTTTTCTGACAACCCCCACTTTTCCGAGTGAGAAGGGTTTTGATATCACCTACCTCTATACCAATTTTCAGTTCCCTACCTTGAACTATTTTACAGATAATCAGCTTTAAAAATTAAGGTTGTATGGGAGGTGCCACGCCCTCTTTTCTGATAACCCCCAATTTTCTGAGTGAGAAGGGTTTTGATATCACCTACCTCTATACCAATTTTCAGCTCCCTACCTTAAACTGTTTTAGAGATAATCAGCTTTAAAAATTAAGGTTGTATGGGAGGTGCCACGCCCCCTTTTCTGACAACCCCCACTTTTCCGAGTGAGAAGGGTTTTGATATCACCTACCTCTATACCAATTTTCAGATCCCTACCTTGAATTGTTTTAGAGATAATCAGCTTTAAAAATTAAGGTTGTATGGAAGGTGCCACGCCCCCTTTTCTGATAACCCCCAGTTTTCTGAATGAGAAGGGTTTTGATATCACCTACCTCTATACCAATTTTAAGCTCCCTACCTTAAACTGTTTTAGAGATAATCAGCTTTAAAAATTAAGATTGTATGGGAGGTGCCACGCCCCCTTTTCTGACAACCCCCACTTTTCCGAGTGAGAAGGGTTTTGATATCACCTACCTCTTTACCAATTTTCAGTTCTCTACCTTGAATTATGTTAGAGATAATCAGCTTTAAAAATTAAGGTTGTATGGGAGGTGCCACGCCCCCTTTTCTGATAACCACCACTTTTCTGAGTGAGAAGGGTTTTGATATCACCTACCTCTATACCAATTTTCAGCTCCCTACCCTAAACTGTTATAGAGATAATCAGCTTTAAAAATTAAGGTTGTATGGGAGGTGCCACGCCCCCCTAACGTTTTTTAATTTTTTCTTCGACTAAACCTTCGCGGGGTAACAACAAACAAACCCCCCTAAGGAAGTATTTGATTTGGTTCAGCCGTTTTCAAGTTTTAGCGTTACAATTAAATACCAAATCATTTATATATATATAGATGTCTGGCAAATCAAAAGCTAATAAATCAGGCAAATCGTGTGAACGCAAAGCAAATCATTTGCACATCGATATCAAAATGGGCAAATGTGGACAAATTTAAATTTGTCATTTTTTGTACAAATGCGCAAATCGTGTGATCTCGGCTTAAGAGTTAGAGAAAAATGTTATAGGAGCCATGAAAAGAAAAGAGATATACAGGATTAAGTGGAGCCATTGGCCAAATAACGGTAAATTGCCGATATCTCAAAAACCTTCCCATAGAATTAAAAATGAACCCGATTTTCAGAATCAGTGACCGATTTTACATATAGATAGGATGGTCGCGTTTAGAGTATTTTTTGGCTGTAGAGCAGTTTTATTGTTTATTGGTAAAGTCAATATTATTTTTCGTGGTTGTACGAACCATGGCTTACGAAAACGAACAAAAACGTCTTCTTTTTAATAAGCAGTGACAATCAACCATGCAGTTCAGACGACGAATGCGAAATCGACCAAATTTCAAGATAAAAAGTTGTTTGATTTTTTTAATTATGTTCGATATAGTAAATTAATGCTTATTTTTATATGTAAGTATACATACATATTGTACGTATTATAATTGCCTATTCCCAAGGCCGTAGCCAGGATTTCATTTTGGGGGGGGGGGGGGGATTAACTAAAAAAAAACATTTCAAATTCAAATTACATACATATCTGCCTCGTTTGCTATGCTACATATGTGCATGAATAATTAGGTTTCGCTTATCACCCATATATAATTGTTATTGCAAAATCCAATTAATTTCACCAAATTTATCTGTCAAATAATAAATAAAATTTTCGTCAGCTGATTTTCAGTGCAACCAGCTACCCTGTCAAAGCTTCAGAGGGTAAAAAGTGTGAGTTTTTTACACCACTGAAGTGTACAATTTTAGGAAACGAAAACAGGGTAGCAAGTGAAAAACTTATGTAGTTTTTTTACACTAAATTACCACTAGATCCACTAGCCTAATAAAACCACTAAAAAAAGAAGACATATTCTGTTTGACGTTTTACCTTCATTTTGCAAACGAAAACGGAAAATTGAAGAGTGTAACAAAAATGCGCATTTTTTGGATGAAACGAAATCACCATTAATTTCAATGGTAAAATTTTAAATTAAGCTCTTACCCAATTAAGTTAATTATAAGTTTATGATTTTGTTAAACAATTTCTTAGACATGCCAAAAGCAAAACCGCAGTTATCTATATCTTCTGGAAACAGGCGCCGTTTAGAGAACTCACGGTTGCGTGGAATGCAGAGGAGACATGTGGCGATTCATACGAAATAAGCATTTAACTACAGACCGGATTTAAACTATATGGAACATTCTTCCCTTTTCATGGGTCGTATGAGTGAAATTTGCGTTTTTTTGTAAGTCCCAAGGGCAAACATTTAGCTATATTAGGGTAGACCTTCGCAACGAGGTGTTTTCTCACGGTCAAATGTATGTCGCTCTGTCGCGAACTGGTTCACCACAAAATCAATTCAATTAATTTCACCAAATTTATCTGTCAAATAATAAATAAAATTTTCGTCAGCTGATTTTCAGTGCAACCAGCTACCCTGTCAAAGCTTCAGAGGGTAAAAAGTGTGAGTTTTTTACACCACTGAAGTGTACAATTTTAGGAAACGAAAACAGGGTAGCAAGTGAAAAACTTATGTAGTTTTTTTACACTAAATTACCACTAGATCCACTAGCCTAATAAAACCACTAAAAAAAGAAGACATATTCTGTTTGACGTTTTACCTTCATTTTGCAAACGAAAACGGAAAATTGAAGAGTGTAACAAAAATGCGCATTTTTTGGATGAAACGAAATCACCATTAATTTCAATGGTAAAATTTTAAATTAAGCTCTTACCCAATTAAGTTAATTATAAGTTTATGATTTTGTTAAACAATTTCTTAGACATGCCAAAAGCAAAACCGCAGTTATCTATATCTTCTGGAAACAGGCGCCGTTTAGAGAACTCACGGTTGCGTGGAATGCAGAGGAGACATGTGGCGATTCATACGAAATAAGCATTTAACTACAGACCGGATTTAAACTATATGGAACATTCTTCCCTTTTCATGGGTCGTATGAGTGAAATTTGCGTTTTTTTGTAAGTCCCAAGGGCAAACATTTAGCTATATTAGGGTAGACCTTCGCAACGAGGTGTTTTCTCACGGTCAAATGTATGTCGCTCTGTCGCGAACTGGTTCACCACAAAACCAGAGTTTTCTTATACCTGGAAATAGCAACAAAACAAAGAATGTTGTGTTCACGGAAGTTTTTAATTAATGAACAAGATGTACCTTATTTTATGAACTAATTTGCCTACTAATGTACACAGAGCCAAATAATCCTCATAAAAATAAGAAGATTGTCTCTTTGAATAGCTTCGTGGCCCAAAAAGAGGACAGGAGTCAGAGACGAAGATATTTCCATAGAGATTTCTTCTTATTTTTGGGAGGTAAATCTTATTAATTTTATTTAAAAGTATACCTTCTTACAATAAATAGAAAACTTCCTACTCAATTTTTCGAAGATATTTCCATAGAGATTTCTTCTTATTTTTGGGAGGTAAATCTTTTTAATTTTATTTAAAAGTATACCTTCTTACAATAAATAGAAAACTTCTTACTCAATTTTTCGAACATATTTCCATAGAGATTTCTTCTTATTTTTGGGAGGTAAATCTTTTTAATTTTATTTAAAAGTATACCTTCTTACAATAAATAAAAAACTTTCTACTCAACTTTTCTTTACGCATTATTGTTGTCGACTGTGAACCGCTAACTCAGTTTACATATGTATGTATATAAGACTAACTTTATAATAAATTTAATTAGATAACCTAATAAAAATAAGAAGAACGCCCTCTTTATTAATTCAAGGAGATATCCACATATATATTCCAAGATTTCTTATTGATTTTATTAAAAAGACTATCCCATTAAAAGTAAATAGGGATTCTTCTTGAAGAAAAACTATAGAGATATCTTCTTACTTTTGTTCTATTTTATTAGGTGGTCTTCGCTCTGTGTAGGTACCAAACGTTGCACAGTGGGGGCACCTCCATACAAACGCGGCCAAAAATAGTAATAATTAAGCTAGAATCTTGAAACTCGGAACTTAAGCTTTTTTGGTTGAAATTAGTAAACTGTGAAAATTTGAACAAAATCCACCCACAAATACGCCCACCTCCCATATAACGGTATTTTTGAAATTTCAGCATTTTCCTAACTATTATAGCTAAAACGCTCCATTTTGATTAGTGTATACATTTTTGAAATATAAATCAAATGCGGTAATCATTTTGGAAAAGGGGTAAAGCACTTCACCGTTTTTAAATTAAAAATATATGCACTTTTAAGTATGTTATAAGCATTTACCATAAAACTTTCATACAAAAAAATCGCTTTTCAAAAAAATTTTATACCAGAAATGAAATTACACTTTTCTAAAGGATTTCAGTGTGCTAAATCTGAATCTGGAGTCAGATTTTCCAAATTGTTTCTAGTTTCTGAGATATTCATGCCCAAATAGGCAAAAAACACGTTTTTTGGCTCTATTCCCTGCTTAATATCTTTTATGTAATAAATTTCGTCTCAAATTCGATTAAACCAGTTGAAAGCACAATCATTGCCCTTGAAAACAGCGTTTAGTTTCTTCGAATATCTTAATTAGAATTGGAAATATCGATATTTAAGTTTCACCATTTTGACAAATATTCCCCATACAAAAAAATTTAAACTTTTTGAAGCATACTTCTGGGCATTTTGTATGGGAAAAATGTACCAAAACTCAAAAAACACCTTCCATAAAAATGTTCATAAAACGAAATGGAGCAAACGAATTTTTACAATTTTTTCGCCAGTTTATAAAAGACATTCAGGAGCATCAAATATTAAAAAATTGAGGAGGTAATATTTTTTGTTTTTTTTTAATTTCATTTTAAAATTTTACAATTTTTACAATTTTTTTTTTTATATTCTAAAATAAAAAAGCTGCCAAATATAATAATTAACGCTGATAAAAAAAATTACCTCATAATTTTAAAGTATGGACCATTTGCTGAAAGACGATAGAGAAATATTCGATTAGTCGCCTAAATATAAACGTTTTTCATAATGTCAAAAGTAACATAATTAATGCATTTACAAAAACGCAGTTTTAGGCAGATGGGAAAAAAATTATAAAAGCAAATGGAGCAAGTGGATTTTTAAAATGAAAATGCAGTTTGATTAAGAATATATTATTTCAAAGCATAAAAAAAAATTGAGGAGGTAATATTTTTTGTTTTTTTTATTTTTTTATTCAAAGTCGAGGAAAATTTTTTTATCATCGACATTTTTTGTGAATATTTGAAAATTCATATAAATTCAACAGTGAACGCTATTTCCAACTAAGTTATTCTTTCTGAAAGACAAAATCATTATCTATGTAACGATGTATCACTCGTGTATGTAGGTTAACAGTTAAATGAGAAAGAGCGTTTTGTATGAGGTGTGTTCATTGAGAAATAAAAGGACCTATTTTTTGCTCAACTTTGGGCACCCTGTACGGCTAAACGAAAAGAGACTCAAAAATTTTTATATAAGCTTTTTTATTACAATTTGATGTATCTGTCGATCTCTATTTAAAAAAATGGTTTTACTCATACTGTAATTTTGAATTTATTTTTGGCCGCAATCACCCATTGTGCGTTGTTTGAATTATTATAACTTTGAGTTTTTTGTTGTTAATAAATGTATTGTTTATAACGTTGTTTAATTTTAAAGTGTTTGCATTTCATCTAAAGGAGGGTGGTATATTACATTCTTTGCAGAAAACAAGCACAAAATATGAATGTGTAACCCATTTTTACACTCTACTCAAAGCTAAACATCAGTATATTTAATTTTTGCGGCGCAACGAAGTAAGCCGGGTACTTGCTAGTTCATACATAGATAGTACAAATAATAATTGAGACTAACTTTTTACATGATTTCTATGCTTCTAAAAAATACAATTAAGCATATTTATATTATAAAAAAAAATCCTTAATCTTGGTTCTGAGTAAAATAATGTACCTACGTGAGTAAAATATACCCGGTCACAACGGCTGTTGCCTTTAGTAGTCACGAGACGCCGGGTTAAGTAATACCATCGAACACTTGTTCAACTTCTGTTCTATCTAGCCCTAAAAAATGTAACAATCCTCAGTCGCGTAATACTAGCATTCCAATAATATATAAAGCTGTGGTTCCCCTCTTCCTTTCAGATACTAATAACACTGTAGGTAAATTTTAAAATTTTTTTTAAATTTCACAGCGATACGTCGAAACACGTCAACCTAATTTTTGACACTAGAATACGATGGTGTTTTCAGAAGACTCGGATGGGATCTTAATTTTTAAGTATTAAAAGTAGTTTAACTCAATTTTTCATACAAATATTTTCTCTTTTCTTCTTTTTTATGACCTGGTAATAGTTACTCATACGTCCCGTCATCCCATTCCTTTGTAGGAGGATTGAAAATTTTTTTATGAGAAAACTGAAACGTAAATATCTTAAAATCAGGAGCAAATCCATTGTAAGAACCAAAAACTAAGTTGACGTGTTTCGCCGTTTCGCTGTAATATTTTTGCCTCCTTTGTGTAATGAAAGCAATATGATTTATTTGCAATGAGAGTCATTTGCATACATAAGAAAGTGTGCTTTATTATAGGCCCGTCACATAGCATACGTCAATCCGTCTACGTCGACGTATGTGACTGACAGCTCACGTACTTGACGGAGAGGTCGCCACATAGGAAACGTTGGCGGATATACACAAATCAGCTGTTTGATTAACCTTTAACTACAGAGGTGGTGGCAAAAATTTAACTCTTTAGAATATTTTGTAATTTCTCTTTTAAGTTGCCCTCTTGAAATTCAGTTTTCAGTAACTTCACATCTCCTGATAATTCTTGACCATTTTGTTTTATGGAGGAATGTTATACAAATGAGAAAAAACTCGAAATTGCAAAAAAAGTGAAATTCAAGAGTAGCTAAAGGTTAACAATCAAAAGCAATCAGCTGACATAGCGACGGATTGACGTATACCAAAAGTTGACTTTTGGGCAACTTCGGTACGTTGCGGCGACGGATCCGTCGTACGTGTGACGACGTACGTTTAAATGCCGGCATTTTACAGAGCTGTCAGTCACATACGTCGACGTAGACGGATTGACGTATGCTATGTGTCGGGGCTATTAAACACATACACACATACATATGTGCATATGTATGTAAGTGTGTACATAAACAGTAGGACTTGGAATCAACGTTTTATGAATACCCTTTGCGATTACTGGATTATAGCATTGACAGACGGCAGCGATAATCCGGAATATCTAGCTAATTCGGACTTAACTTGAGAATTAAGTGGAGGTAATCCGGAATATCTCTTGAGTTAGTCCTCAAAATTTTAGCGGATTAGAGCATTTTGTAATGACATCCCTGGTGAAAAATGTCTATTGTAAATGAAAGGGAAGAAAAAGAAGAACCCAAGGCAGATCTAGGAAGGTAGGCGCATAAGTGAATTCAGAAATTTCGAATGTTATTTGTTATTGTAATTGGTAGATTGTAATGTCAAAATGATATTTCGCCTTGGTTGAAATCTGAATTCGTTTGGGACTCGCCCATTCCTATTGACCATGATGTGATTTCTTTTTGATTTTGACATTACCCTACCTACAGTTTTTGAATTCGCCGCTGCGCCTACCTTCCTTCAGCTGTTTTGTTAATCCGCAACACTTGCCGTCTGTCAGGGTAAAATTTTAATCGAATTAAGTCTTGCGGTAATCGGGATTATCGCTGCCGTCTGTCAATGCTATTACTTCCCATTACTCCCTATACTTCTCTTTATAAACAAACAATTTTGTACATTCGCTTTGACCACTGTGTTAAAGCAACGTATGTATGCTTTGTAGCTTTTCGTTCGTTCATAATGTTTGCTGGGAATCTACCACCACACTCAGCTGAGCACAGCTATTACCCAGCGATCTACATATAAGTTTCCCTTCTTATTGAAGTATTCTCAAAAGTTCCGATAGTATTGATAGCCGAAGCTATCGATATTTTTTTTCAAAAACAGACGATAT
Organism: Urophora cardui; assembly: GCA_960531455.1. Taxonomy (NCBI): domain Eukaryota; kingdom Metazoa; phylum Arthropoda; class Insecta; order Diptera; family Tephritidae; genus Urophora; species Urophora cardui. The sequence continues at coordinate 12,931,433 of OY482672.1, read as the reverse complement.
ATCGTTGGTGTCGTCTACAAGATCATTTTTCTATTGAGTGGGGGTCGCGCATATCTACATTAATATATATAAGGGGCTGAAAATATTATATTTACAATTATACTATAGTATGTATTTATGTACCTATTTGCATAAATAAGCAAATATTGATATGCAATTGAATGTAAAAAAATAGATCGAAGTAATTTTTAATATCACTTTTAACACGCGTGTGTAAAAATCATATATAGATAAGAGTTCGACATGCATAGTACATTATTAGATGAGGTAAGTGTGTATGTATGTATGTAAATATGTTTGTTTCTGTATACATATATTAATGTGTGTAAAAGAACTATTGAATATTTACATATGTTGTTTTTCCCTGGAAAAACGTACATATATACATATGTAGTATATGCCTGCAGATCACTGTTGCTAGTTACGAATATTAAACTAAGGACCCTCAAAAACCAGTAGTTTAGTGACAATCTCTTTTAAATGTGTTTTACTGGTGAATTTAACGTTTCATTATATTCGTTAATACGTCTTTATTACCTTCACTTGTACGTTGGTATACAAATATTGCATACTTTTAGGCGAAGGAATGTGTATTAGGCATATAACTTTTTACAATTTTTGCAAATACGAAAAACGGCATACCATAGTCGAATAGAGCATAAAAATGTATGAACACCATTATTTTTTTTGTTTGCAAAATTGCAAAAAAGTTTCCGCGCAAAACGAAATTACTTTTTTATCAGAACTGCTGAAAAAATCAAAAAAAGTTTTGTAGGTACATCTGCGCAGAGCATGCAATTAAAATTGTGCAGGACATTTTACCATTGTGTAAATCATCACATACTTTAAACATAAAACGTTTTTCATATAACAGTTGACAAAAATGTAAAAATAAAAATATTAAAAAAAATCTGACTTTTTTTAGAAATCCATTTTTGCGCGGAACGTTTTTGAACCGAAATCACATAAAAAAGTGATATTCATTACTTGTACAATATTTGCCACCACGTGGTGGTATGCCAAAAAACCGTTTTGCCAAAAACCGTTTTGGGCATGAATAACCGTTATGGTAACCAAAAAGGTGTTTAGGGTTTTAATAACCGTTATGGCAACCAAAAAACTGTTTTGGGCCTGAATAACCGTTATTCAGATTTTTTTTTTTTTTGGTCAGCTATAAAAATCAAGCCAATTTATTTGTCAATATTTCTGGACGATATTGATATCAAATGAAAGGTATTGAGGTACTTTAAGGTATTTTATAATGGTTATTAAGGACCAAAAGAAGATAAAGGTTATTTTTGCGTAACCTTTTCACCACACTAGAAAAAATAACCGATATTTTCGGTCCCTGATTTTTTATTTTGCAGTTCAGAGTGAGCAACTTGTAGGTGGGAAAATGTCACTTAAAGCCTATTTTATTTTTAATGAATATTGGCGTTAGTATTTAATTCTTTTTTACATATTTTCTATAAAGTACGTTTTGCAAGGGGAATTTGTATTTTCATATAGGTACCTATAAAGCCAAGAATACATATGTGCCTCATTTTATATACATATGTATGTACATACTTATTTATGTATCTATGTATTTATGTACATAGCTAAACGAAAATGGATACGTTGTTATCGAAGACTTTCTTAAAAGTACGGAGGTTGAGGAGCTTTACTCAGCTGGTCGAACACTTTGTATGGATGCACCACAAGTCAACCGTAAAATTTTCAGCACTACAAATCCGCAGGATGCGCACAACAAAGATGCTTATTATCTCGATTCGGGTGACAAAGTTCGTTTTTTCTTCGAAAAAGACGCCGTGGGAGAAAACGGTGAATTGTTAGTTGATCCCATGATTGCTCTTAATAAAGTTGGACATGCTCTACACACTGATCATCCCGTTTTTAACAAAATAACGTTTAGTAATCGCGTTAAAGAGATTTGTTGGCAGCTAAACTTTAGCAAACCGGCTGTATGCCAAAGCATGTATATCTATAAAAATCCAGGTATTGGCGGCGAAGTTACACCGCACCAGGACTCTTGGTTTTTACATACAGAGCCGAATTCTGTAATTGGATTTTGGATAGCCCTCGAAGACTGCACATTGGAAAATGGCTGTTTACAAGCTATCAAAGGTTCACACAAAAGTGGGGTACATCGTCGTAACATACGTAATCCGGATAAAAGCTCTAGCGAACTGCTTGTTTATGATAGACCAGCGCCTATATATCCACAATCGAGTTACACACCATTAATCGTTGCTAAAGGTGAACCACGAGTTTTATAGATTTTAAGTTTATTTAATGATTGGCCTTTACATATATGTCTTTTTTCCCAGGAACCTGTATCATTATTCATGGAAATGTGGTACACAAAAGTGAACCAAACCGATCATCGAAAAGCCGACATGCATATACTTTTCATGTCATTGAAACTGAGAATAATGTTAAATACTCGGAAAGTAACTGGCTTCAACCACCAAAGGATAAACCTTTTCCAATTTTGTTTGAACGAAAAAATTAGATTGTGCAGCTAGATATGTGCATATGTATGTATGTATATATGTGGGTATGTGTGCTTTACTCTTTACTAATTGTTTAAGTACGGCAATTTATGTAAAATATGTTTTGTGTACTAGCAAAAATAAAAATAGGATAGCAGAAGAAAAGGAGTTGCTTCAAAAACTGTAATAAAATTAATTAAAAAAAAAAAATATCTCTGATTTACGGTAAGGCTTCAAATTTCGAACTCCACAGAAAAGCTGAAAAACACACTTAAGTGGTTATGACTCAGATATGAGTAGTCCTTTTTCAAACAAGGCTGTGTGAAATTTCTTTAATTTTGAGTTTTTGATTAATTATGTATTTAAAGGTGTATAATGTGCATTAAATCTATCCGTATTCTGAAAAAATAGCATTTCAAAATCTGTGATTTTATTTATACATTTTCAAGTCTAAATCTGAAAAAAGTTGTTCATACGCCTAGGCGAACTGGATAAGTTGCCTATAGTAACTTTTCATAATATTCGAATAATCTGTTAGTGTTACCGATATTGGCCTCGTATTATTTAGACAATGACAAAATCAGATGGGATGGCGCTTGGAGTATTCGAGAGGAAAGTTCTTCGGAGGATTTATGGACCTTTGCGCGTTAGCGAGGGCGAGTATCGACGGAGATTTAACGACGAGCTGTACGCAGACATCGACATTGTTCAGCGAATAAAGATCCAGCGGCTGCGCTGGGCAGGTCATGCCGTTGTCCCCTGCGTTGGGAAGATCAGGTAGACAGTGATGCTGACTCCCTAGGTATTCCCAAATGGCGCCACGCTGCACGAAACAGAAATAGCTGGCGCGCTTTATTGGACTCGGTCAGAATCGTCTAGACGGTTACGTGCCAATTAAGTAAGTGAGTTTCGCCGTTTCGCTGTAATATTTTTGCCTCCTTTGTGTAATGAAACCAATATGATTTATTTGCAATGAAAGTCATTTGCATACATAAGAAAGTGTGCTTAATTAAATACATACCCAGCAGAATTTGAGGTAAGGAGGTGCATATTCAGTAGAATATTCATTATGAAAAATACCCTGAAACTAAGTTCAAAATTCATTGCTGAAAAAACAACTGAACACGCAGTGAAGACATCAGGTGTACTGAAATACATGCTATGGAAGTTCTCCCTGCGTATTCAGGCCTTTTTTCCTACAGAAACTCTCCCTTCTCGTTCAGCAGTCTTTAGGTAGTTGATTTTCGACGCCACCTTTATATAAAAACGAAAGGGAAATTTCAGATTTGAGAACTACATCTCTACTGAATATTCAGTAGGAAATATGTGCTGTTTTCCAGCTGATAAATACTGCAGGGTACACACATATGTGCATATGGATGTATGTAAGTGTGTACATAAACAGTAGGACTTGGAATCATAGTTTTATCAATACCCTTTGCGATTACTGGATTACTTCCCATTACTCCCACCAACACAGCAAAAAAAAACTTTCTAATTAGTAAAAATCCAATTATTGGTTTTTTTAAGAGCAGCGGTCACCTCTCGGCAGTGGGCGGCCTACCCTCCGAGAGTATTTCTGCCTTGAAAAAGCTTCTCACAAAAAATGCATTCTCCGTTCGGAGTCGGCATAAAACTGTAGGTCCACCCAATTAGTCGGAAAAACAAAAAGGAGCACATCTCGAATTGGGAAAGAAGCTCGGCCATAAAACTCGTCAGAGTTATAATAGCGCCATTGTATTATTATATTATTATTACTCCCTATACTTCTGTTTATAAACAAACAATTTTGTACATTCGCTTTGACCACTGTGTTAACCTTAGGTTTACCAATACCCACCCGGGTGACCTTTTGCGTTTTCTTTTTGCGATTACTCAGCAGCTATTGGACCGATTTTAAAATGCTTTTTACTCACTGATAAATTTTTCGAGTTCTTTCAGATAATAACAAGTTTGAACTTTTCTTTCATCTGGAATATACTTTTTTTGCGATTTTGACTTTTTATGTACGTAGTTTACCAATACCCACCCGGGTGACCCAGTACACTTTTCTATGAAAAGACGTGTATGTGCACATATTATTGTTGCTATAACTTTCCAAATTTATTGTTTAACTATATTTTGCTCATTTTTATAAAGTTTTTAGAAAATTTATTGAATATAAATTATGTTCTAACCAAGCGAAATACCGAAGGATCTCTACAACAATTTATGCATTTTGGTTGGCTGATACTTTGTTCATCGCAAATGGTTTTAGTGCATTTTACGCATAATTGACTAGTGTTGGACTTAATTTTCATATCAAAACACTTATAACATTTTCCTTTCATCTTTACTCTCATCAACCTGCTGGAAAGTTGTCCTTTTTGTTAGAAATAAGGAAGGACATTGATAAATTCTTTCTAGCAAATAGTTCCTAAGATACATACAATTGCCGATTTTATGTGGAATCTTCAAGTAATATTATGCCTAATGGACTTCAGCATAATTTAGATATGACAGAGCTTTCTGAGAAAGCCTGTGACTGAAGAACCTTGATATTACCAGGTTTATTTCCTCCGTATATTATAAATGTAGCAAGTGTTGCTACTTCTAGAAGCAAGGTCGGCAAAATTGTGAAAGATATTGTGTTGGGGAGCACAGAGCGGTTTCCGCTATATTGGTTAAAATTTGTGTGATGTTTTCTATTTACTCATATGGATCAAAGTGCCGATGCCTGATCTAGAGCATTAAAAGATAATGCCAAAGTCAGAGTAAATCTCCTTTCATGCTCCTGACGGGTTGAATTCATTTAGAATATAATATGTACATACACACATAGACATATTTTATTTTTGTTTATTCTTCCCACCATAAACATCATCCCACTATTTTTGGCTAATGATAATTTAGTAAAAAAAAAGTTTATATGGCGATATTTCTACAGGAATCCTTTTATGGGTCAACAAAGTCCTTCACAACTCGCTCGCCTTGTTTTGATCGGTTTTTTTTAATAATGGTATTTTGGATATGAATGCTTCAGCGCCAAATTCAAGTAGATAATTAATGCGTCGTAATCGTATTATTTACTCAACCTTTGCCTTAGGATTCAAAATTTTGAATTTTTTACTTTATATACACCCATTACGGGGTGTTTGTTGTTTTTGTTGGCACAATTTCACCAAATATAGTTCTATTAAATATTTTTAATCATTCACGGGCTTACATTTTACAATAGTAATAAATATATTTGGGCAATAAAAAGTTAAAGCACGCGAAAGCGCCCGTAATGCAAGAAAATGTATATGGGTCACCCGGGTGGGTATTGGTAAACTTCGTACATAAAAATCTCTGGTAATCGTAAGGTTAAAGCAACGTATGTATGCTTTGTAGCTTTTCGTTCGTTCATAATGTTTGCTGGGAAACTACCACCACACTCAGCTGAGCACAGCTATTACCCATCGATCTATAAGTTTCCCTTTTTATTGAAGTATTCCCAAAAGTTCCGATAGTATTGATAGTCCGAAGCTATCGATATTTTTTTTTTCAAAAACAGTCGATATATCGTTGGTGTCGTCTACAAGATCATCTTTGTATTGAGTGGGGTTCGCGCATATCTACATTAATATATATAAGGGACTGAAAATATTATTTTTACAATTATACTATAGTATGTATTTATGTACCTATTTACATAAATAAGCAAATATTGATATGCAATTGAATGTAAAAAAATAGATCGAAGTAATTTTTAATATCACTTTTAACACGCGTGTGTAAAAATCATATATAGATAAGAGTTCGAAATGCATAGTACATTATTGGATGAGGTAAGTGTGTATGTATGTATATAAATATGTTTGTTTCTGTATACATATCCCTGCAAAAAATGTGCGATTAATCCCGAAAGAGATTTGTCCCGGATTGATCTCATTCGAGAACAATCGGTCCACAATTAGTCCCCGATTGTTCCCGTACGGGTATAATTGTAGACCAATTGTTCCCGAACGGGTATAAATGTAGATTCCTTAAATGTAGAAATTTTACAAAAATATGCAATGTATTTAAAAAATTCTAGAACCGGTAAAACGAGTTGAACACCCTTTCTTCTAATAATAATGATGAATAATAATTTTAACAAAATGTTGCCTAAAATATTCTATGAAAAAATCCTTTACATTACGCTCATATAATGCATACTCAAAACTTACAATTTTTTTTATTTATTTATTGAGATTTCTTTTTCAACAGTAAAACATTATATAATCTTTATTTATATATGCATGAACATTTACAATTTTTTAAAGATTGTTATTAAAAATTGTCTTGGCGAACAACTTGGAAAAATCTACATTTGTACCCGTTCGTGCTGGAAGCGATTGATCTACATTTGTACCCATTGGGGATGAAAGCGATTAATCTACATTTGTACCCGTTCGGGATGTAAGCGATTGATCTACATTTGTACCCGTTCGGGATAAAAGCGATTGATCTACATTTGTACCCGTTCGTGCTGAAAGCGATTGATCTACATTTGTACCCGTTGGGGATGTAAGCGATTGATCTACATTTGTACCCGTTCGGGATAAAAGCGATTGATCTACATTTGTACCCGTTCGTGCTGAAAGCGATTGATCTACATTTGTACCCATTGGGGATGAAAGCGATTAATCTACATTTGTACCCGTTCGGGATGTAAGCGATTGATCTACATTTGTACCCGTTGGGGATGTAAGCGATTGATCTACATTTGTACCCGTTCGGGATGAAAGCGATTAATCTACATTGGTACCCGTTCGGGTATAAAAGTTGAACAATTAGTCTCTTCATAGGACATGCTCGAACAAATGCGATCAATTCACTCTATATAAAGGGATGTAAAATTGTATTAGTCGCATGCTCCCTTGGGATTGATCACGGACACGTCCCGGATTAATCTCATTTTTTGCAGGGATATTAATGTGTGTAAAAAAACTATTAAATATTTACATAAGTATGTTGTTTTTAATTCCCTGAAAACCCCTACATATATGTACATATATGTAGTATATGCCTGCAGATCACTGTTGCTAGTTGCGAATAATAAACTACGGACGCTCAAAAACCACTAGTTTAGTGACAATCTTTTTAAATGTGGTTCACTGGTGAATTTAAAGTTTCATTATCTTCATTAATACGTCTTTGCTAGCTTCACTTGCACGTGTGTATAAAAATATTGCATACTTTTAGGCGAAGGCATGTGTATGTAGGTACATATATAACCGAATGTGTAGCCTAAAAATATGCAATAATTGCATTTCAAAGTTAAGCCTAAAAATGTGCAATAGACACGTTTAAATTTTTGGTTATTAAAGCGTATTTTTTATTTTGCACTTCAGAGTGAACAACAATTTAAATTTCATAACTGCCTAAGTAAAACTTTCATACGCGCTTTTGCCAAAATTGAGATCTGCCAACCTCAAGTTCCTGACGTCCAGCTCTATCGATCTATTGGTCTTTGGGAAGCTCTATATTTTCCTATTATGCCCTTTTTAGTTCTGAAGTCGTAGAGCTGGGCGTAAGGTATTCAATACTAATTTTTGGCACAAGTGTCGGTTAGACGGTTATGAATTTTTTTCTAAGCTTCGAAAGATTTGGTGATGAAAGCTATAACTCCGATATTCATAAAAAATAAAATTGGTTTATAAAACTGTTTAAATCGAAAAATTTTAGGTATAAAAATGGCGCTTAAAACCTTTTTTATTTTTAATGAATATCGGCGTTAGTATTTAATTCTTCTTAAGTTAAAAAGTGGTTGGCAAAAAAACGGTAAGGGTATACATATGTATGTATTATAGAATTTATTATATTTACATATTTTCTATAAAGTTTTGCAAGCGGCATTTGTATTTTCATGTACCTATAAAACCAAATATACGTTTCTCATTTTATATACATATGTATGTTCATACATACATATTACATAGCTAAACGAAAATGGATACGTTGTTATCGAAGACTTTCTTAAAAGTACCGAGGTTGAGGAGCTTTACTCAGCTGGTCGAACACTTTGTATGGATGCACCACAAGCTAACCGTAAAATTTTCAGCACTACAAATCCGCAGGATGCGCACAACAAAGATGCTTATTTTCTCGATTCGGGTGACAAAGTTCGTTTTTTCTTCGAAAAAGGCGCCGTGGGAGAAAACGGTGAATTGTTAGTTGATCCCATGATTGCTCTTAATAAAGTTGGACATGCTCTACACACTGATCATCCCGTTTTTAACAAAATAACGTTTAGTAATCGCGTTAAAGAGATTTGTTGGCAGCTAAACTTTAGCAAACCGGCTGTATGCCAAAGCATGTATATCTATAAAAATCCAGGTATTGGCGGCGAAGTTACACCGCACCAGGACTCTTGGTTTTTACATACAGAGCTGAATTCTGTAATTGGATTTTGGATAGCCCTCGAAGACTGCACATTGGAAAATGGCTGTTTACAAGCTATCAAAGGTTCACACAAAAGTGGGGTACATCGTCGTAATATACGTAATCCGGATAAAAGCTCTAGCGAACTGCTTGTTTATGATAGACCAGCTCCTATATATCCACAATCGAGTTACACACCATTAATCGTTGCTAAAGGTGAACCATGAGTTTTATAGATTTCAAGTTTATTTAATGATTGACCTTTACATATGTATTTTTTCCCAGGAACCTGTATCATTATTCATGGAAATGTGGTACACAAAAGTGAACCAAACCGATCATCGAAAAGCCGACATGCATATAATTTTCATGTGATTGAAACTGAGAATAATGTTAAATACTCGGAAAGTAACTGGCTTCAACCACCAAAGGATAAACCTTTTCCAATTTTGTTTGAACGAAAAAATTAGATTGTGCAGCTAGATATGTGTATATGTATATATATATATGTGGGTATGTGTGCTTTATCCTTTATTAATTTTTTAAGTACGGCAATTTATGTAAAATATGTTTTGTGTACTAGCAAAAATAAAAAATAGGATAGCAGATAAAAAGGAGTTGCTTCAAAAACTGTAATAAAATTAATTTAAAAAAAAAAAAATATCTCTGATTTACGGTAAGGCTTCAAATTTCGAACTCCACTGAAAAGCTGAAAAACACAGGGACCGTAACAATTATCATTTTTATAAAAAAAATCATTTTTAATCGTTATAATTTGATTTTTATTTTTTCGATAAAATTTGATCGATATTTTATGATTTTTATTTTTTCGATCAAAAATAATTGTTATTACTGGGTTTAAATTTTTCCTATGAAACTTGATCGATATTTTATGATTTTTATTTTTTCGATCAAAAATAATTTTTATTATTGGATTTAAATTTTTCCGATCATAATAAACTCTAAAAACTTGTTTTTTTTGCGAATTTTGTTCTCAAATAGAACTGCGCCAATGTTGGCACTATCGTCAACTTCAAGCCATCAAATATAGGCTTCACTAACGTTTGAAAAAGTTTACTATGATCGGAGAAAAAATAAAAAAATATTGATTAAAGTTGATCGGAAAAATTTAAATCCAATTATAACAATTATTTTTGATCGAAAAAATAAAAATCATCAAATATCGATCAAGTTTCATCGGAAAAATTTAAATCCAATAATAAAAATTATTTTTGATCGAAAAAATAAAAATCGTAAATAACGGTTATTTAAAAATTTAAAAAATAAAAATCTTTAGAATAAAGATGAGCTCATATTTGGATAGAATGTGCTAAAATCATTGTATCGGCATACTTGCATTTTATTGTTAACGAAGTTTTCATAATGATTTTTTCATCCGAAGAAATGAAAATAACGATTAAAATCGGTCCCTGGAAAAACACACTTAAGTGGTTAGGACTCAGATATGAGTAGTCCCTTTTCAAACAAGGCTATGTGAAATTTTTTCGATTTTTAGTTTTTGATGAATTGTGTAACGGGTGTATAATGTTAATTAAAAATTTATTTATTGCAAAATCCTCCCGTTTTTTGAAAAAATAGCTTTAAATACGAATAGACTTTCAAAAGTCTATGATTTTATTTATACATTTTCAAGTCTAAATCTCAAAAAAGTTGCTCATACGCCTAGGCGAACTGGATAAGTTGCCTATAGTACACTTTTCATAATATTCGGATAATCTGTTAGTGTTACCGATATTGGCCTCGTATCAGTGGCGGATCCACGGGGGGGTTTTGGGGGTTCAAACCCCCCTTGTGGTTTATCATAGATCCCAAATTAATGCCTTTATAGATTCTGCGCCCAAATTTCCCAAACTGATCAAGGAAAACTCTATCATTCCAAAAGCAATGGTTGGACCACATAACATTCAAAATATGTACCTACATGCGAAAAAAGTTCATGTAGGTACCTTTGGACGCAGGAGCATAAAATCAAATTTGTCAAATGCTATTCGCAAATTGCCAAATCGCAAATTTATTTTCTTTTCTTTCTTATCGCTATTTTTATCGGGATTGTACAGAATTAATTTGGTCAGAAATGTCTGAATCGTTGGAGAAATTGCCTTTTTCAGAGGCATTTCGCAATTCTTGTTTAAATTAATCTTTTAAAAATTTGAGTATATAAACACAAGAACTTCAATAAAGTAAAAATTCTATTAAAAATATAAATATAACTAAAAAGTACTACATACATACATATATTCTTATTTATTTTGGCTTTAAATGCAAGGGTAAGTGAAATTGATGATCAATTTGCCACCAATACCATACGATACTCATTCGCACGTACCAATGCAAAAATATACATACATACGTTATACATGTTATTTAGAACTTCAATTGAAATCTCCTGCACTTTATGTGATGACATACATATTGTTAATTTGGAGGGTTTTAGTTTGGTGTTTTTAAGGTGCAGGAAATGGCGCAACTAGTATATAGAATAATAATAGTAGTTGGTTTTAGTCCATATTTTCACCAGCGCACATAGGTAGATTTTCAAGCTTTATGCAGCCAAAAATATATTATTGTCTACATCTATTCCAAATTGCTTGTTTAATGCAAAATTTTAATATTTTGTGTTAAAAGTCGATTTTATTGAAAAATATATACAGTGACTCAAAAAAAAAAATCATACGCCAAAGTTTTTAAATTTATTTCAAAGAGTTCTGTCGAAAATTTTACTTTCTTATTTTGGTTTAAAAATATAGAAAATTTTTCAATAAAAATCATTTTTAGCAGGATTTCTGAGCTTATGGAAAAAATCTGAAAAATCGTAGAGATTTCTGAAAGTGGATTAAAAATTTCAAAGCAAGGCCATAATTTATAGAAGATTTTGAGGAGATTTCTAAGTGTACTGTTATGTAGCCAACCAATTTTAGTGTAAAAAGTGAAATTCTCAATGCTGTGAAAAATTCCGTCAATTTTAGAAGTTTTTTTCTGTAGGGTGTAGGGTGAGACCGTTCCAATTAAAATTTCCGAAAAGCCAATGAAAATTTTCAAAAAGTTGAATGTTGCATATTGTTATATTAAAATTGAATGAGCTGCAAAATTGCATACTCAAAACTCTTCTAAAAAAATGTAGCTTTAGGATTCTTAGCCCCTTTTTATGATAAGTGTTTCCTTGACTTTGAAAAATTGGAAATACTGAAAATACGAAAGCAGGTAATTTTCCAAATAGGCAAATTTTTAATCCATTGTTGATAATTTCTGGCTTTGCATTTTTCCGTATAGAAATTGACGGGTAATAGATCGGAGGTGATAATATAACTAAAATGCTTTTGAATTAAAAAATTAACAATATCTTTTCAAGAAAGGCCAATATGCTTAAAAGCTTCAAAATGGTGGGTCTTTTATTATGCTAGGTTGACGATTTCTTCAATAAATAATGATATTTACCTGAAGCACTCGAATCCATGATGTTTACTTTGATAACTGTCTTAAAACTGAAAATATTGACGTTTAAAAATGGGTTACTTAAAATACGTAAAAATAGAAAATCGAAAAGTGGGAGAATAATAAGTTCCGACTAGCGGCAGGGACACCCCCGTTGTCTATAAAAGCCGAGAAAACCGGTTTATTATCGCCCGGTCTATTATAAACGTAGAGCGATTTTGGATTTTGTATTTGCACCAATTTTAAAATTTTCAATTTTGGCCGCATAAATTCGTAAAATCTACCTATGTGCAGCGTCTGCCCTTAAAAAACATCTTCCAAAAAAAGAAATTTTCAAAACCCCCCCTTGCCGAAATCCTGGATCCGCGCCTGCCTCGTATTATTTAGAATTGAAGTATTTACGATATTTCTACGACTAATTAACCGTGCCGCTTACTTGTGTGCTGCCCAAGTGTACACGCACGCCGCCCACCATCGCCTACCTCATAGAAAAGAATTTTAATTTTTAAATATCTTATATCCATGGGTATATGTTTGCTATTTATGTATGTAATTCTTCTTTTACACATCATCAAAAAGTCCACGTGGAGGTGACGATATTTGCCGTTCCGTTGCTTCTTCATATTCGTCGAATGGATCGTTAGTACCTTTGAATCCGATTTCTGGGCCTGTACTTACTCCGAAACGATCATTGATCTCTTGAGAAAGACTGCGTGGCACGCTCAAGGGTGCGGCCCGAATATTCAGTGCCGATGGAACCGTTGCATAGCCAACATTTTCTCCATCACGTAATAATCCATCTGATGGCGTTCGTAATGAATCAACGATACCGATACTGGAACTGATACCTCCAGTAGTTCGATATTTTGAAATGTATTCATTTGTTGTTGATGATAAATCTCTACGCCGAGACAAAGCCTCTTCGGTCCTCTGTCGGCGCCTTTTTTCTCGTGCGATTAAATCTTTGCCTTCTTGTACCAGTTCAGTGGCAATAGTTTCATTCTGAAGGAATTGCTGAAAGCCCAAAGCATTTAATGCGCGACTTCCCAAACTAAACCAGGTAGCCAAACAAAATACCAGCATGCACATTGGAAAATAAATATTAAAGCCATTCGAAATAATTCCCACTACATCCATGTGACCCATTATTTGTGTGTAGTATGTCTCAAGGATGCGCTTGAAAAAGTAAAATATTTTTTTTTTTTTTTTATTATTTTAGTATATATAATCTTCATTAATATGTTACCTCTTTAATAATATGCGAATCCATATGTATAAGACCAAGAAAGTTTAAACACATTGGCGGCGTCAATCGGCACAACAACATACCGCTAAATATTAAACTATGCTCATTCGTCTGATGATGTGGAGCCAGATAATATAAATTAAGAAAACGTATGCGCAAAATTGTGGAATATGTGCAGTAAAAAAGATAACATAGCACAGCCATAGAAAATAATTCGATTGTAAAGAAATCATAACTGTATTTGGCCATATTGATCACAATGGCAAATATGGATAGCACTGGCCGCCTATTGAAGAATGTCAACTCACTCCAAACAACCATAAATGACATAATTGACGTAACTACACAAAGTGCCTTTAAAAATGGTGCTTTGCATAAGCACTCCCAATACCAGTGCAGTGTTGGACTATAGAGAGCACTGCCCAGTCGAGTTCGTTTAGGCGGAAACTCGGCCTTGAATCGCCTATCTGCCGAATGTATATTACGTGCAACATCTTCCAAATGTAAAATAGTCTCCACTTGCACGCTCCACAGCGATTCATTTCGTTGTAATATTTGTAAGGTTTTAATTACTTGTTTATGGATGCGCACCAAAGCCTTTTCGGATGGTACAACAGTTGAGGTGCCACCGTTGCCGCCATTTCGTGTGTAGTTGCGATTGGCTCGTTCAAGTAACTCTGTTGGTACCTTGCGCAAAATAGTTTCTACACAGGGCCGTAAAACATGATTGTTGGGCACAGCCCGGCTTATACCCTGCAACGACTCTAGAACATCGTCAACATTCTCTTCGGCTTCGGCCTTGTCTGAACTTAGCTTAGCGGCTTTGAAATACGCATATTGCAAGGTGAAGCCGGGTCTTGCATTATCCCATAGAGAGCGAGGTACTTCCACTAGGGCGTATCCTTAAATTAAAATATTATTTATAATATTAAAATAATTGAATAAAAATACATATATAAATACCAAGCAGTAACACCAGCAGGAACAAGCCCCAGGTATTAGACGCCGAAGAAGCAATGGCTTTAAGTTTTTGCCAATCTAGGGACACTCCCTTTGCGGCGATGTATATTAGTAATATGCCACATATGAATAAATATGAACTATAGTAGATAGCATTCTCGACAAGAGCCGATTTGAGCTTGCCTTTAATGGAGAAATCGCCAGCCTTTAAATATGACTGCAAAAGTGGCATAATTAACCATGTAAGTAACTGTGAGGTCCAGTAGATTATACGCCATAAATTCGGAAAGACCGTATCGGGAATCATACCCCAAGGTGGTTGGCACTCTGCATTAGACACGGAGTAATTTTGTGACAAACTATTTTCTTCTGGGGCAAGAGCAGTTAAAGGGATATTTTTGCGCTCCTGTAGGCATTGCCGATAAAGAGTCTAGAAAATAAAGGTATAATAATTTAAAATAATATTTAATAATATATAATACAGATTCTATAATAAAAAGATCTCGTTCAAACATTTTCCGCTTTCTTTATAACCGCTATGCTAAAAGCAATTAACGGATCTCACTTTATACACTATTCCTTTGGACGAAAAAGAAGCTAATACTAAGGATATGCCTTTACGGAATAGAATAGATACTGGAAAGCATTTTTTCAATTGCGGGACTTTACCTTCCCGAGACTAAATTAAAAATTGACGTTAACCATTAATTCAGAACCGTATTATTGCAGTTTTAGCTGTGGTCGACTTCGCACAAAGAATGCCTTTGCTGTTGGGTGGCGGCATAAAATTTTACGGCCACCCAGTTTGTCGGAAACAAATTAAGGAGCACACCTCATATTGGTATAGAATTTCAGCCTAAATATAGGCTTCCCTACTTGTTTTGAAGGCTTATAATTGAGACCATTTGACTAAGTTACCATATTTATACTAACTTATCCAATAAACATAAGTATGTAAATGTTTTTCATGAGCTTACATTTGTAACATCAAGTGGTATAGTGAATACAATAAGGAAGGAGAAGCACCACGCTGTCAGCACAGAGATCGTCACGATTATATGTTGACGTGGAATGTTGCCATAACGAAAGAGTGAAATTCCAGATAGTAGTAAGGCGGTTACAATGGCGAAGGTAAGCAATTCAGCCATATTATGAGATATGCTTTAAGACTATGGATGTGTGTACACTATTTTTTGAATTTAGTCCTCAATTGTTGAGCAGTCTCACGCTGCATTTCTTCCAAACGTTCCAAAGTCTGCGATTTCAATGGTATTAAATGTGGCTTACAGAAAATTAATTCGGTTTTGTGCTCGAAAAATAGTTTGCCAGTTGTGGGTTCAATCAGTTCGATTTTTCCAGTATTAGCTTCCTTAAAGGACATAATAAATGATTGCACTCTTTCTTGTAGCCAATGTAATGCATGCGGACTCCGAGCTAGAGGATTATATTATATTAATATTATATGTATTTTAATATAAAATTTTCTTGAAAATATTTATTTTTTAAAATTAATATATGTATGAAAACAAACATGAATTGTTACACTCACCGATTGCCGATTCCTCAAACCATAGGACCATTTACGCACATACTCGTTAGTAAAAATATGTACATATAGATGTATGTTCACCTATTTCATTGATGTTGCTAACAATTAATGAATAAAACAAATATGTAAGTTATTAAAACTTTTAGCACTAAACTAGCTTATTGGAGAGTATTACCCAGCAAATCCCGTGTGATGTAGGCATGGGTAACACTGCGCTACGCGGCGCAATTGCGCTAACACCAACCCTGGCGTTATTGCGCTAACTCCGATTTGGGAAATGCGCCAACTCAATTTAGCGCCAACTCAATTTAGCGCCAACTCAATTTAGCGCCAACTCAATATTGCGCCAACTCAATTTTGTAATATAAAACCGACTCAATTTCGTGCGCTAACACCAGCACCAATATAGCGCTAGTGTAAAATGGCGCAACCACAACGCCAATAACAGCACCATAGTATATGTTAACGTATGACACCGTCACAATTATGTATGCTTGATAGTGATCTAAGTGACTCTAATTTCCATCTTATTTTCACAAATATACGGAATATGTTTCCAAATTATTCTGAAAATTTAAATTAATTGTGCACTCGTAAATGTAAGCAGAATTGCGCCAAAAGAAATAAAACGGGGATGGTGAACAGTAACAAGCGAAAAAATGTTATTTATCGATTATTCCATGACAATTGCGCTAAAGGTGTTATTGCGCCAGTACCGTGAGTTGGCGCCACGAGTGGCGCTGGAGTTATTGTATCAGCGCCAAAAAAATTGCGCCATTACCCATGGCTACCCTGTAAAAAATTGTGCGACGAGTCTCTAAAAAGATTTGTCCGGGAGCGCTCTCTTTCGGGTACAATTAGTCTACAATTGTTCCCAATTGTACCCGAACGGGTACATATGTATACTAATTGTAGACGAATTGTACCCGAAAGGGTATCAAACGGGTACAATTAGTCGCACAAATGGATGTGTCGCATTTGCTACCTGTTCGGGTACAAAACGGGTACAATTGTGCGCTTTTGCTACCCGTTCGGGTACAAACTGGGTACAATTAGTCTCTTCATAGGACATGCTCAAACAAAAGAGAACACTTCAACCCATATAAAGAGATACAAATGGGTAGTAATCGCATGCTCCCTTGCGAGTTGTCCCGGATGTATCCCGGAGTGATCGCATTTTTTGCAGGGTAGTGTGATGGAAACTAACACATGCAAAAGTTTCACACTAATCCATTGTCACACTTTTTTATCATATGTGAGAGGACAGGGTTGATTCGTTTAAAAAAAAAATCAAATTCGTGGAAGCTAGTTGATCGCGTTCTTTCGTGTGCTAAAAATATAGTTTAATAGTGAACAAAGATAAGAAAAAATAATAATTAATAATCGTTTTTTAAAGTATAAAGATAAGTACATACATATTTAAGTCAAACCAGCTTTATTATGAAGTACATTTACATATATATTTTTTTTTTCACTTCAGATGTCTTCCAAGAAGTCGACTCCATAGAATTCGAGAGAGGCGTATGCAAGACTGTCGAGCTTAGCCATCACCGCGAGCAGTAAAAAGTATATTTTTGGTGTTAAAAATCTAATTTTATTTCATATACATATGTTAATAATATCTGTGTAATGAATATAATAAATATAGACTATGATAGATTTGTTTGTGGCTCATTTGTGAAAGGTTCAGGCATCAAATTTGATGGCTCAGCTGTGATAGATTCGTATATCAAGTGTAATGGATCATATGCGACTGGTATTTACATCAACATTGATGGGTATAAAGTGAGAGAGGAAAGAGTTCAGCTATATATAGAAAATCATATGATTACGCATAAGTGGGAGCGAGATGCAAACTCACACGTATACACTTCACTCCATCACATTTTTCATATTGCCCTTAATAATGTGATAGGAATTCTTGATGGAGAGTGATGGATCACATGTGATCATCAATTGATTAGTCAAATGATTATCACGGCGCTTGCAGGGTTATGTTTATGAATATATAATCTAGGCATGACAATACCTTTAAGTACGTTTCTTTACTTTACTAGGAAAAGCTAACTAACTAATTTCACCAGCCTCTCTCGGGAAGATTTTGGCAAAAAAGTACGTATATAGGAAATTAGATAACTATGTTGGTTTTCCATGTTTGGGCATAAATTTGCTTATTGCTTCCATTTTTACCTTTTCTATATACAAATAAATAGTTTCATTAACTATTTAATTTTTGACATATGTACATATATGCACATATTTTCTTTGACATATATGCACATATTTTCATGCTTGTAAGTTAGTAGACGAAATTTGTCCAGTAAAGAAGGTTATTGGATCTGTCAATTATAATTCTCATAATTTATGTGGTACGAAAACTTTATAAAAGCGAAACTCGGTCAAGAGCAAATGCCACTCTCATAGTCCAGAACTTCACGAATCTATGTAGAAATTTTTCGGGTGTCAAAATCAACTGACAGCTGGGCGGAAGAGGTAATTAAAGGATAAAAGAAAAGATCAATACATATGGTCTAGCCATGGGTAATGGCGCAATTTTTTTGGCGCTGATACAATAACTCCAGCGCCAGTCGTGGCGCCAACTCACGGTACTGGCGCAATAACACATTTAGCGCAATTGTCATGGAATAATCGATAAATAACATTTTTTCGTTTGTTACTGTTTACCATCCCTCTTTTATTTCTTTTGGCGCAATTCTGCTTACATATACGAGGGCCCAATTAATTTAAATTTTCATAATCATTTGGAAACATATTCCGTATATTTGTGAAAATATGCTGGAAATTAAGGTCACTTAGATCACTATCAAGCATACATAATTGTGACGGTGTCATACGTATACATATACTATGGTGCTGTTATTGGCGTTGTGGTTGCGCCATTTTACACTAGCGCTATATTGGTGCTGGTGTTAGCGCACGAAATTGAGTCGGTGTTATAAGGCAAAATTGAGTTGGCGCAATATTGAGTTGGCGCATTTCCCAAATCGGAGTTAGCGCAATAACGCAAGGGTTGGTGTTAGCGCAATTGCGCCGCGCAGCGCAGTGTTACCCATGCCTAATATGGTCGATGCCCTTGCAAATCCGCAAAATCCCCAATTTACGAAAGTGCAAATTTTACACGAGAGCGAAAAGATGTGTTTGATTTTCCATTAAGATGGTTGGTATTTTTTTAACCGTTATTTTAAAAACTTGTTACTGAATTAATAACAGTGTTTTTCTGAATACCGGGCCTACCTTCCTAGATCTGCCTTGGTCTGGGGCTCAGTTTCATTAATTTACCTAAAATTCAAGAAACGCACCTAATAGGAAAGTAACCGAAATCGATTATGCAGTTATCGATTATTATTTCTGCTGATAGCTATCTGTTTTCTTTAGCTATTTTTGACAATTTTTACGCCCTTATTTTACAAAACGCCGTGACTCGTTGCGTCGCAGTCACTCACGTTCACTCACTTTCACATTCACCTAACAGTTGGTATTTTATAAGCTTTTACGTTTTTTCGTTCGCTCCGTTGCGTAGTCACGACGATTGTCAAACGCTTTACGTAGCCTATTTACCACTTTTCTGGTTTTCTTCATTTCCTTAGTAATTTTTGGTGTGTTTTTTTTTAATCGAACTGTTTTATTGATTGGTTAACCCTGGAAAATTGGCTGCTTGCAACCCAATAAACATTTTTTTTTCATTTTCAATTCGAGGTTCATTTGAGGCACATTTTTAGTATGGGATTTCGGGCTGATTCTCAATTTGATGATTTCATTTTCTCCAATTTCAAAGTTGGTACGAAAGGGAATGCAATCAATAGATGTATGTATGTATTACATATTTGTACTCTAGAGTACAGAAAAATTGAGGGATAGTGAGAGAGTTTGTGTTATGAGCGCAGAAATGGAATGGAATAAATAGATGTATGTATTAGAGCCCTAGATACCCGGGTATCGAGCAATTCGATCTGATCGTTTTTGTTTGAAGACCGTTTGTTGTTCAAATGCCCGTACAAACATTCGAGCATTCGAGCTTACAAACAAAAAAAATGTGTATCGGAAAAACAAAAATAAAAAAACTACATATAAAAAAAAAATAATAAACAAAAGAAAAAAAATTCAAAATACCCGAATTGTTCAAATGCCCATACAAACATACGGGTAATAAATAAACAAACAACTGTTCGAGCATTTGAACAACAATTGTTCGGGCTACACGAAAATGTTCAAAAAAAATCGAGAGCTCTAGTATGTACATATGTATTACATATTTGTACTCTGATGTGATATTTTTCATTTACCCGTGCGGGTGAATTTCGCCTGTGCCTTTTGTACAGTCACATGAGTATATTAATATCTTTTTTAATATGCATACATACATACATATGAGAAACAAACTATGTTTTTAGTAAAGTTTGTGTAACTTCACAAAAAGCAACAAACAAATAAAATAAGAGTCAGAAATACGGAATCATTATTACACACAATCATTTTCAACCGTTAAGAGACTGCTCACGTAAAACAACGAACGCTGATTGAAATTTGCAAACATACAAAATTTCTTCGTTCCTTGAAACTTTGACATGATGAAATTCGTGAAATGGTACAAAATGCGAAACAAATTTTTTTTCAAATGTGTTGTAAGTTATTCTAAAATTGATAAACAATGTTTCATGAACACTTGAAAATATGTTTATTTTCGAATTATATACATAATGCTGATTCTCAAATTTAGAAACAAAATTTTCTCAACGTTTTAGAATTTATTTTTCAGTGTTTAATGGGAAGTCAACAAAAATAAAAAAAGTATTTGTTGACATTGTGTGTAAATACATACATACGTGTTTTGTTTAGTTTGTTTTTTTTGAATAAAATATATTATTATATGCAACAGATGTATTAAAAAAATGTGTGTGTAATGCAGTAAATATAAATATATATACGTGTTATGCAATGTTAAAAAATAAGATGAATTTGTGTGTTCGTGTATGTGCAGGAAGCAAGACAAAAGTTAAAAGGGTTTTTTATTAATATATGTTTTATTTAAATCAAAGAAAAAATTAGTTCAGCATCATATTCGGGTTCGCGAGATTGGAACGCGTCGATTGATACCCCGTTTTTTTTTTGCTTGGCTAATTTTGCCGTTGCAAATTAAACTATATCGAATGCTCACTCGAACAAAAGGAAGTGACTCTTTTGACAGTTAAAGTGACCGTTTTCGTCACTTTGCGTTTTATAAAATACCAAAAACGTAACATACTCACCAAAAAACGTAACACATTCACTTCGAGTCACTTACAGTCACCTAAAGAGATACAAAATACGAACACGACAAAAAGTGACTCTGGGTGACTCGTTGCGTCGCGTTGCGTTTTGCAAAATAAGGCCCTTAAAACAAGAACAATTGACCCTGCAAGAAACCATCCGATCAAATAATCAATCATTTTGCCGATACTTATGATGAATATTTCAATCAGTGCCCAGAACAAAATTTCCATCAGTTTTCTTCGGGAGACATGAAAAATCTGATGTAAACATTGGTGTACGTGTGTGGTCAGCTCTGATATAAATATAAAGCCAGTGTGATGTAAATAAAATCAGTCCTGGTAAAATTGTTAATCAGGCCTGATCGAATGCAATATTACAGTGCTGAGGGAAAGTCGTGTCCGCCCTGATGTAAATAATATCAGACCTGATATAACTCTTAATCAGGCATGAGTGAATGTAGAAATAAAGAGTGATGTAAAAATTGGTCCTGCCTGATGTAAATAACATCAGCGCTGCTAAATATAGGAATCAAGGCTGAGCAAACACTCCTGATGGGTAAATGAATCCGGTCTGATATAAAAAAAATTCTGCCTGATGTGAAATAAAAGATTATTTTTTTCTTAAAAGGGAAACAGCAAATTTATTTCATTTATATATCTATATATTCTAGATATAATGTTATTTACTAGGTTTTTCATGGAAAACCATTGGCACTTAATACAGCACTTTCACATTTTCACTTCTCCGAAATTTCAATTTCTTTGGTCAAGACGTTTTTGTTCCGCGATAAGCGAATTTCAAAAATGCCGCTTATTAATTTTGAATCCTTTTACCGGTAAAAATAAAAGAAATATAATTATTTTTTAAGAAAAATATAATATACTCAACGCTTGTAGAATTCCTTTTACTACGAAAAATTTGGAGAAAAAATGTACCCCAGCAGTGTTCTACAGATGATTGATCAAATGATAGGAAGTGCTGATATAGGGTATGTTCAGAAACGCAGCATGAAACGCAACAGCGGCAGTAATCACTTTTTTGATGATTATAGGGGCATTTCAGTTATTACATCTGGGTCTGGGTTAAGATAAATTTTTACTGAAACAATCCGGCTCATAATGAAAATTTGCTGCACTTGCAAAGAACTAAAAAGAAGAAGAAACGTATACAACATATACCCAGCAGTAAAAAACTGAAATGAATCCTTTATGAATCACTGATGAAATTCATCATGAGGAGGCATCTGTGAATGCTTTCGGCTATGTTCAGAAACACAGCATGAAACGCAACAGCGGCAGTAATTATTTTTTTGATGATTGTGATGAGCAACGCTTCATGCAAAATTTACGTTTATGAACGCTCTGCTTCTACTACAAAAGCAGATTGCGCTTCAAACTGAGTTTCTGAACAAAGCCATACATCACTAGTGTAACACAGAAGACAAGAATTATCTAAAGAAGGATATCGTAGTAGATAAGCTGATTGGAATTGTGTATGTATAGTAAAAAGTGTGAATGTCAGACAAAACGAATTGGCAAAAATTGTACATTGAAATTCATTTCTCTTCTCTTTCACGTTGACATTTTTAAAGAAAACACACACATAAAAACGGAAGTAATATAACCTCTATTTGGATAAGCCTTGACACGAACACAAGCATTTTTTTTTGTTGACATATTCCACACACACACGCACCCTAGCATTTCCATAGGGGCCACATCTGTCAAATTCTTCTACATTCCTCTTTGCATGACACTTCTGGCCCCACTATGTATGAAGGTATGTCTTTATGCATTCTCCTTTATTGTTCCTCCATGGACGTAGCTGTTTAACCAAGAATTATCTAAAGAAGGATATCGTAGTAGATAAGCTGATTGGAATTGTGTATGTATACTAAAAAGTGTGAATGTCAGACAAAACGAATTGGGAAAAATTTTACATTGAAATTCATTTCTCTCCTCTTTCACATTGACATTTTTAAAGAAGAAACAAGATAAAGCAAACGCAAGTAACTTAACCTGTATTGGATAAGCCTTGTGTTTAACTCAACTGCTACACAACTGTTGGCAACTGTTCAGCTCAACAGTTGCGGAGCAGCTTTTTCTTAGAAACTCACCCAATGCTGTTGGAGAAAGTACGCGAACAAAGCTAATATACGCCGAAGTTTTTTATAATATTTTAAGGTAATATATTATGGAATCTGTATCATATGAAGTGGGGCCAAACCGCACCAGTGGCGATGGAATGGAAGAAGAAAGTGCTGCATTAAAACATGAGCAAAGGATAAAAACTCAGCAGGAGATGCTTCATCCCGTATTGAGGCGTATTACTAGTGATAAAGCGCGAGAAAATGTTCATAGGAAAATGTCGAATAGTAGTACGATAAGTACGAATACACTCCAACCACTGCCTGGCTTTCACTCACTTTATCGAAGACCTGATGCAGTGACACGTAGTTTGGCGCCTGTCATACCTATGGGTGAACTTATTCAAATGACACCACGTTTAGTTAAAAGATCCACATCACATCAACATAATAATAAAACTAAACCTCCAAGATTTATTCCATATGAACCTTATCCATGTGCTATCAATGAAATTATTACGAGCAGTAGCAGGCGTGCAGGTGCAGCACCAAAAAAACCTAAAATAAACAAAAATAATTTAGATATAGGAGTTTTTGTTAAACAAGTGTCGAACTTGCGTACACAAGAGCTGGATAATAAAAATTCAGAAAATCAGAGTAGTAACAACATTAATGATACGAAAATGGATAAGTTGGAAAAAGAGCTGCAGAGAGTGACAGAGGAGCGCGACTACTATCAAACCCAATATAATTTTCAAACACAAGTAAACTCGGAATTGAAGAATTTGTTAGTCGCATCGGTTGGAGAAGATTTGCAAACTCATGTCAATGTATTAACGGAGGATAAATTGCAATTGGCACGTGCCTTGCTGGATACAGCGAACAGTTTGACAACTCACACGGTAAAAACTGAATGCACAGTAACTTATGAAATTTTTTTTTGCATATACATACAAATACAACTTGCTATTGGTTATAATATTACACGCTTTATTTAACTTTTTTTTTGCTTTTCGAATTAGGAACAAATCGAATTTCTTGCTGGTCAATGCGAAGTATGGCGTTCAAAATTTCTTTCTAGCAGTGTTATGGTTGAAGAATTGGCGCGCTGGAAAGCTGACCTAACGCAGAAAAATCAAATGCTTAATGATTCTACTAGAGGATTATTGCAAACAATTCATCAAATACGCGATATGCAGCTCGATATATTACGTTATCTAAAATTCGTAGCAAAAATACGTTACTTAAATATTCCAGCAACAGACGTAATAAGTTTAAGTGCTGAAAACTTAAATATTATACAGCAAATGGTGTTGCATTCTGGTGTTGGTATACCGGAAGCCAGTCTTGATGTATTAACTGCCAACAAAGATTCATTATGTGAAGCAGAAAAATGTGCAGTGCGGGCATTGCAGTTCGTTAGCCAACCCTTATTGGCTACTGATGACGCTATCAAAGCTTTATTCGGACAAGCTAATCGAAAATATAGGGAAATGAATACAGAAACAGGATATAAAACGGACAACATACAAATGACATAAAAATGTTCAAACAAAATATGGATTATAGATACACATATGTATGTAGGCTATAGATGTACATATGTATGCATGTATATGCCCTGCAAAAAATGCGATTAATCCGGGACGTGTCCGGGATCAATCGCAAGGGAGCATGCGACTAATACAATTTTACATCCCTTTATATGGAGTGAATTGATCGCATTTGTTCGAGCATGTCCTATGAAGAGACTAATTGTTCAACTTGTATACCCGAACGAGTACCAATGTAGATTAATCACTAACATACCGAACGGGTACAAATGTAGATCAATCGCTTTCATCCCGAACGTGTACGAATGTAGATTAATCGCTTTCATCCCCAACGGGTATAAATGTAGATCAATCGCTTTCAGCACGAACGGGTACAAATGTAGATTTTTCCTTAAAAAAAATGTAAATGTTCATGCATATTTAAATAATGTTTTACTTTTGTAAAAAAATCTCAATAAATAAATTTAAAAAATTGTAAGTTTTTAGTATGCATTATATGAGCGTAATGTAAAGGATTTTTTCATAGGATATTTTAGGCAACATTTTGTTAAAATTGTTATTAAAAAAGGGCGTTAAATTCGTTTTACCGGTTGTTCTACAATTTTTTTAAATACACTGCACATTTTTGTAAAATTTCTACATTTAAGGAATCTAGATTTGTACCCGTTCGGAATGAAAGCGATTAATCTACATTTATACCCGTTCGGGAACAATTGGTCTACAATTAGTCTACATTTATACCCGTACGAGAACAATTGGGGACTAATTGTGGACCGATTGTTCTCGAAAGAGATCAATCGAGGACAAATCTCTTTCGGGATTGATCGCACATTTTTTTGCAGGGTGGTTACATAATTTAATATTGATGACTGCATTCATATTTATATACATAAATAAGTAAATACATATATTCAGCCGTATCCTGAATTTCCTTCTATGTTTATTTTTATTCGGAATGCAAATTCCTTTGGAAATGTTTAATTTCTTCTATTTGTAGGCCGCGCCAATTCATCCTACAACTCAAAGCAGAAAAGCGTACATTAAATTCAATTTCTAAAATTTACAACAAATAATGCTGAGATACTCTTCAAATGTTATGAAAATGAAAATTGGACTTTTTCACTTTACTTGATGCATCAATAGTATGCAACCCATTACCGAATAACAAAAATATGCCATTACCTAATGTAGTAGTAATAAGTATTTATTTATTTCATTCAGTTTTTTTTTTTTTAATTAGAGTATGAACAAATATGTTCATACATACATATATTATTTATCATTAACTGCTGATGTTTTATATAGGTCCAAACGACGCTGCCTGAAAGTCGGAATCTGCTCACGAACTTGTTCCACCAATGAAAAATCTGAAAATAGCATTGCATGTAATGAATTTGTTAGCGAAAGTCCAAGACTATTGTTTACCAATATCGACTCCAATTACTTCTTCATTCTCCGATGCACTTTTTAACACTTTCCCCCAAGGATCAACTACCATCGAATGACCCCATGCTACGTATTCAGATTCTGTG
Source organism: Urophora cardui (assembly GCA_960531455.1). Classification (NCBI taxonomy): domain Eukaryota; kingdom Metazoa; phylum Arthropoda; class Insecta; order Diptera; family Tephritidae; genus Urophora; species Urophora cardui. Next base: position 12,904,901 of record OY482672.1, on the reverse strand, counting down.
TCACGAGCGGGTGATGTAGTTACAACATACAGTTGATTATCATTTGCACGAGAGCGTTGTAATAACTCCCAATGTAGTGGACCAGTAGTCATATTAAATGCCCCAGGATAGATTAGCATTTCACATCCTTTAACAAAAAAAAAAACCTAGCTTTAGTTGCCCATTTTAACATTTGTTTTTACCTTTGTTGCGATATATTCTTGCCAGCTCCTCAAAACGTATATCATAACATATGCCTATACCAATTTTATGACCATCAACTTCAATCACCGTAAAATCTGCACCTGCTGTTAAGGTATCCGATTCCTTAAAACATATACCGCCTTTGATGTCAATATCAAATAGATGCATTTTACGATATTTTGAGATTAAATTTCCATTTGGATCCCAGATCGTGCATGTATTATATATGGCATTGTCATCGCCCAATTCTGGTATCGTTCCTCCCACTATGTATATACCAAGCGATTTTGCTGCGGAGGCTAATTGCTTGGACGTGTAACCATTGGGTATTTGTTCAGAATACTCTCTAAAGTATTTGGTACCATATGGACAGTTAAAGCATTCAGGTAACGTTACCAAACGTGGATTATGTTCCCGGGCCGCCTGTCCAATCTTTTCGATGGCAATTTCAACATTCGTCGTTTTGTCCTTGCCAACCTTTAATTGAAGTAGTGCTAACCGCATGACTTAAGCAGATAAATGTATGTAAAAATATTTGTATTAAAAAATAAGGAAGTATGTACAATGTACATAACTTACTTTTTGGCAAATGATTCAATTTAAGAACGTTCATGTTGTATATATTTTTACATACATATATGTACTTACATATATGTATGTAGATAAGTGGTGGTCGTCGGTTTAAACAGCTGATTCCAGCCATCATAAAGACCCAAGTATATACCCACACATTCTATAAACATGCATATTTATTTTCTTATCGATAGACATACTAAGTATATACATATGTATATAAATACATATATACATACCTAAGCTACAAATTAAAATAAGCTCACGCCTCAGTAATATACATATTATACCGGGATGCGTATATGTACATTTTGGAAACTTTATACCAGTTACAGAAAATAAAAATAAATTTTTTTCGATGTTTTAAGGGTTCGAGATTAGATGCCTGTCGTAAGAGGCGACTAAAACTTAGGTCGACAAATTTTAACAAATTTTTACCCAGAAATGAACCAATACTATCTATTCTAAACGATTTTGGCGCGCCGTATCTTAATCTCGAGTTAGAATCTCCATATTAAATCCGATATTTTCATGTTTTTTTTGCTACATTCACTCCTTCATATCTTTTATATACATAACTTATTTCTATTCATTTTGAAAATAGAGTTTTATTTTTTCGCATAACTTCATTAGAACTTCATTAATTTGGCACTAAGTATTCTCTCCATATTAAAAAATATACACATATATGTGAAGCATACTTTTAGGCAGTTTATAATATGGCTGTAAAGATGTAGCTAAATGGCTTCATCGAACTATGCTTGTAATTAAATACATATGATACAAAACTATATTAAATGAAATAAATTTGTAATAGGGGAAAAGTGGTAGTTTGGGGTGTGTAACGAAGTCCCGAAAAACAAAATCCAGAAACACATAATCCAGAAATACACAATCCAGATTCGACCAAATCCCCATCAATCAAAATCCAGACACGACCAAATCCAGACCAATCAAAATCCAGACACGACCAAATCGAGACTAATCATAATCCAACCCTACACAATCCAGACAAAAAAAAAATCCCGACAAAAATCGCGCGATTTTTTTAAACTATTTTTATATTTGTCGGGAGTTTTTCACGTTTAATAAGCATCATAACAGTGCTATTGTTTTTGATTTTATTGTTGTTGTTGTTGTTGGTGTTGGTAAGGATCTGGTTGTTGCTTCCTTCATCTTCTTCATTTTATTCTTCTTCTTGTTCTTCTTCTTCTTTATCATCATCATCGTCATCATCCTCATTCTTCTTCTTCTTATTTCTATTCTTCATCATCATCATCATCATCGTCATCATCCTCATTCTTCTTCTTATTTTTATTTTTCATCATCATCATTGTCATCATCCTCATTCTTTTTCTTATTCTTATTTTTTATTCTTCTTCTTATTTTTATTCTTTTTCTTCTTATTTTTATTCTTTTTCATCATCCTCATTCTTCTTCTTATTATTATTATTATTTTTATTCTTCTTCATCATCATTATCATCGTCATCATCCTTATTCTTCTTCTTATTTTTATTCTTCTTATTTTTATTATTCTTCATCATCCTCATTCTTCTTCTTCTTCTTCTTCTTCTTCTTCTTATTTCATTCTTCTTCATCATCATCATCATCGTCATCATCCCCATTCTTCTTCTTCTTCTTATTTTTATTCTTTTTCAACATCATGATTATCATTCTTCTTCTTATTTTTATTCTACTTATTCTGCTACTTCTTCTTCCTCATCTTCTTTTTCTTCCTCCTGTTATTATTTTTAAGCTTGTGCTTTCGAATTGAATTTCGCTTTCAAATAGAGCTACAGAGTGATGGCCCTGTCTTGCCCTGTCTGGATTTTGGCTTGTCGGGATTTTGATCTGTCTGGATTTTAACAAGTAAAAGCGCGGCTGTCTTCGGCCGTACCGAAGACTTCATACCTTTCATGAGTGGGGAAATGAAAAGTTACCTATGTATGTACATAGCCGGATTAAGTTTAATTTATAATTTTAATTCTGTGGGTTATTTATGGAGATTTATTAGAAAAAATGGTGTCTTGGCTATTTAAATGGAGGAGTTATACACCAAAATGTCCATATCTGAACAATCGGTTGTATGGGAGCTATATGTTATAATGGTCCGATCTTGACAATTTTCGGTAACCCCATTTGGGCCCATATGGGTACAAATACTTTAAAATTTCACGCCGTTAGCTGTTAAAATAGAGGAGTTATACACCAAAATGTCCATATCTGAACAATCGGTTGTATGGGAGCTATATGTTATAGTGGTCCGATCTTGACAATTTTTGGTAATCCCATTTGGGCCCATATGGGTACAAATACTTTAAAATTTCACGCCGTTAGCTGTTAAAATGGAGAAGTTATACACCAAAATGTCCATATCTGAACAATCGGTTGTAGGGGAGCTATAGGTTATAGTGGTCCGATCTTAACAATTTTCGGTACTCCCTTTTGGGCCCATATGGGTACAAATACTTTAAAATTTCACGCCGTTAGCTGTTAAAATGGAGGAGTTATACACCAAAATGTCCATATCTGAACAATCGGTTGTAGGGTAGCTATATGTTATAGTGATCCGATCTTGACAATTTTCGGTAACCCTGTTTGGGCCCATATGGGTACAAATCCTTAAAAATTTCACGCCGTTAGCTGTTAAAATGGAGGAGTTATACACCAAAATGTGTTTATCTGAACAATCGGTTGTAGGGGAGCTATAGGTTATAGTAGTCCGATCTTAACAATTTTCGGCAATCCCGTTTGGGTCCATATGGGTACAAGTACTTCAAAATTTCAGGCCGTTAGCTGTTAAAATGGAGGAGTTATACACCAAAATGTCCATATCTGAACAATCGGTTGTAGGGTAGCTATATGTTATAGTGGTCCGATCTTGACAATTTTCGGTAACCTTGTTTGGGCCAAAATGGGTACATTTACTTCAAAGTTTCACGTCCTTAGCTCTTTAAATTGGGAAGTTATGCACAAATTACATCCGAAAATTTCATGTATATCTGAATAATCGGTTGTTTTCTATATGTTATAGTGGTCCGATTCGGCCGGTTCCGACAAATGATCAGCTGCATATAACAACATACCTGTATTCCGAATTTCATTCAGATATCTCAAAAACTGAGGGACTAGTTTGCGTTCACACAGACGGACGGACGGACAGACGGACAGACGGACATGGCTTAATCGACTCAGCTCGTGATTATGATCATATCGGTATATATTTTGGTGGGTCCCCCACGCTTCCTTCTGGTACTTTCGACAAAAATTTTTTGGCACTAAGTTATAATACCATTTCATTCCCATGAAAGATATAAAAATTCGTGATTACGGTGCGCACCCGGTAGGTTGTTTTGCATAAAATAAAGAAAAGAAAGTTTAGTTCTATTTCGTCCCTTTGAACATGCATATCTTAGAAACAAACATTGGATATTCGTGTTCAGATTCAGCGCCAAAATCCTTTAGAAAAGTATTGGTTCATTTCTGAGTGGAAAATTTGTCAGTCTGTGAAATCCTATATCGGCCTATAAGGTTGATGATGGCCAAAAAATTCTTCATAGTATTCGATCGTAACACATTCTCCGGCACAGGACTGTAACTTCCTCTTAATTCCCCTGTTATAACGCTTTTACCTTTAACCCTTGATACTAAACGCTGACGCGTACTTTTAACCGGGTTATTGTTGTCGATAATTTTCGCCCACTGTTACGTGCATTCGCTGCTGATGTTATGCGTACAAGTAAAAGCCCTATAAAATCTATTATCCATAATAAAGCAAGAAGCAAAATATATGTAATAGCCAGATATAAGTACTGAGGTACTTGTGTATTTTTACATTTATACATATATTGATAATTATAAAAAAAAAGTTTGAATTAAAAATAGATAGACTAACTAGGTGACGTACAGACTGGCAAAATCAGCAGCATTCTTGAATACACACAACGCCTTATGAAGAGTAAATTTAAAGCATCCCAATTTCACATTTGCGATCAATGTGCACAAACCAATGCAGTGCAGTTCCTATTCATCGCCGCCACCTTCTTCGTCCTCGTCGAACTCACCCTCTTCATCAGCGGTCGCTTCTTGATATTGCTGGTATTCAGATACTAGATCATTCATATTGCTTTCCGCTTCAGTGAACTCCATTTCGTCCATTCCTTCACCGGTGTACCAATGCAGAAATGCTTTACGCCTAAACATAGCGGTAAATTGTTCTGATACCCGTTTGAATAACTCTTGTATGGCCGTCGAATTACCAATGAAAGTAGCCGACATTTTTAAACCGCGGGGAGGTATATCGCAGACAGCGGTCTTACAATTGTTTGGTATCCATTCCACGAAAAAACTGCTATTTTTGTTCTGAATGTTTAGCATTTGTTCGTCGACTTCCTTCATGGACATGCGACCGCGAAAGATCGCCGCTACGGTTAAGTAACGTCCATGGCGCGGATCACACGCAGCCATCATATTTTTAGCATCGAACATCTGTTGTGTTAGCTCTGGCACAGTGAGCGCTCGATACTGTTGAGAACCTCGTGAAGTGAGTGGAGCAAATCCCGGCATAAAGAAATGTAATCGTGGAAATGGTACCATATTGACAGCTAATTTACGTAAATCCGCATTGAGTTGACCCGGAAACCGTAGGCATGTTGTAACGCCCGACATAGTTGCTGAAACTAAGTGATTCAAATCGCCATAAGTGGGTGTGGTTAGTTTTAGCGTGCGGAAGCAAATATCATATAAAGCCTCATTGTCGATACAGTATGTCTCGTCAGTATTTTCCACAAGTTGATGTACACTCAATGTGGCATTGTATGGCTCGACCACCGTGTCAGATACTTTGGGCGATGGTACCACCGAAAATGTATTCATAATGCGGTCAGGATACTCTTCGCGAATTTTCGATATCAATAATGTGCCCATACCTGACCCTGTACCACCACCAAGAGAATGAGTTAACTGGAATCCCTTTAAACGGTGTAACAAAACCAGTTATGTACTTATGTGAATACGTTTTTTGTATATACATATAACCTTATTTTTATATGAACGAGTACTGTACCTGCAGACAGTCACAACCTTCAGACTCTTTCCTCACCACGTCAAGAACAGAATCGACTAATTCTGCACCCTCTGTGTAATGACCTTTGGCCCAATTATTTCCTGCGCCGGATTGACCAAACACAAAATTATCTGGCCGAAAAATTTGTCCGAAGGCGCCAGAACGTACCGAATCCATGGTGCCCGGCTCCAAGTCGACAAGAATAGCGCGTGGTACATATTTAGCGCCTGTCGCCTCATTGTAATAGACATTAATGCGCTCTAGTTGCAGGTCACTATCACCGTAATAGGTGCCAGTTGCATCGATGCAATGCTCATCGGATATTACTTCCCAAAACTTTCCACCAATCTGATTGCCACACTGGCCCGCCTGAATATGTACGATTTCGCGCATATTTTATTTCTTCGCTGCCTACCAAATGAACGCTCTACGCACAATATCGAGTCCTTAGCCCACTTTCAAAAGTCTTCGTATTAGAAGGGCAATTTTTTTTTGTTGAGTAATAAATTTTATCGTGGCGAGGTTTAAATTTATTTGATTAACTCTATGAGATAATTGCGGCCGCTTTTTTTTCAATTTTAAAAATTAGTGCTTAAAACGACATTGCCTTACTAAAATATTTTCGAAATATTTTTCAAATGAAAAAATTCTGAAATATACGACGCTCGATTGAAGTCCCTAAGACGAGGTACTACGATAAGTTAAAATGCCAAGTAACGCGAGTGTTTTGCTCTCAAAGTGGAATGATATAGAAATATAGTACATACATACATATTTTATAGATCTAAATTTTTGTAAAAATTGTAATACCTCGTTTAAGTAATGGCAATACGTTGAATGTTAAGCGCCAAAGAGTTCTTCTTTGACATACATGCGTGCGCGTGTGTACGAATAATATTTTTGAGCAAACGGGTCAAGAAAAGATACTCCTAACACAAGGCAACCACCTCGAAGGGGTAAAATACGTATTTTTGGACTTTTGCCTTTGATCTTCTGAGTCTTATGAACCTTGTATCGTACTAACTGCAACAAAAAAATCTCATATATTTTAGTTTTTAAAATTAAAAGAAAACTTAGCTAAAACAAATTTAATTGCATACACAAATGTGTATCTGTTATCAGTTTATATAAAACAAATATCGATTATTTTATATGTATGTACACCCAGAAAAAAATCATCAACACGATTCATGTAAAATTAATACGATCGATCCTTACATATAGAACAGCAACAATTTTTTCAAATTACACGATGTTTGAAACATGATTTTGGCTTTGTAAATGTCATTTGACTTCCTAGGTATTCCCAAATGGCGCCATACTGCACAAAACAGAAATAGCAGGCGTGCTTTGTTCGACTCGGCCAAAATCGTCTAGAGGATTACGTGCCAATTAAGTAAATTATGAAATTAAATTACATATTGAGTTTATCAAAGAATAGAGGTAATCTTTGGCAGTGGTCGGCATACCCTCCGAGTGTACATATACATATGTGTCAGGGAAAAGCCTCTCACAAAAAATGTATTGGACGTGAAACATACACAAATATGTATGTATGAAAATCTGTTTTAGGAAAATCTGTGCGCTTCCTTCAAGCAATCACAAGAACTTTCTGCCACGCCACCATATTCATGCATTCATGCATATTCATACATATCAGTGATGGAAAATAACTCGTGCCTGTGCATTTTTCGGCCCTTTCGGAAGTAGCTAGCCGATCGATTTTCGGCACTATTTTGCGAAACTCAATTCAACTTTTAAGGTAGGTATTTCTTAAGGAAAACGTGTTTTATATGTATGTATATTGAAAGTAGGTACTCTTCATAAAAGTAGGATGCATCCATACATACATATGTGTAAGAAAGGTTTTGTATGAGATTTTTTATTATATAATACATATGCACTGTAAATTTATTTTATAAAGGTGATAAGGTACCTATAGACGATTTTCAAAATGATTGCACAATGACCTTCAAAAATGCACAATTTTTTTTTTGACAAATTTGGCACAATTTCAAATATTAATTTTCCATCACTAATACATATATCAAACTGATGCACGTTTCAGACTCAAGGTACTCTCAATGATATCAGTTGGCCGAAAATTTGGATCAACAAAGGTTTCATGATTTAGGCACCGTACACCGCCGAGACAAGTGCATGAACAGATTGATGCGGTTTCATCGTATTCCGTAGTGTAGTTTGAATTGCCTAATAACCTTCCGTGCATATTGAAATTGGTGGACTCGATATCATAGGCGAGCGATGGATTGGAGACACCAGATGCAGCGGCCGCGGCTTGTTGGGCATCCTGTTCGTTACGTTTGGCGTCTTCGGCTTGCCTAAAATTGAATTATTAATATGAAAATATTTTTGTTGTATGTTGTATGTATGTACATATCGCCACTTAAAATATAAAATAACGTACATACATATCTTCGAAAAATCGAAATCGTAATGCACTTCATATGGTTTACATATGTATATTGCAATTAATTTGAGCTATGCGTTTCTATCTCTTTATATATTCCTAATTTCAGCATTTTCAAGCTTAACAGACTTTCATCATGTTTTCGGCTTGCTTCAATCCCGCTATACTTAAATTTAGTTTACTATTTCTCTGAGTGTATGTGCTTATATTTAAAAATAACGATTTTACGATGGAAGTTATGCCTTTGCATTTTAGTTGACGATACGTACATACGTTAATAAGTACTCGAATAAATAAAAACTGCAAAGAATACGCTTACGCCATCATTGCGAATTTTGAATACCAAATATACGCCGCAATCAAAATGGCGTAGGAGTATTCTTCGGCGGCTTTTCACCATTTGAAAAAGATTATATCATATTACATTGTCATGAAGCGCAACACCAGCAAGTTGATACTGGCGGCAACCACTGCCAGGCCAAATAATATAAAAACTAAACTGAGTGCCACATAGCCGGGTTTATTGATCAGCGCCTGATCGTTTTGCAACGCCACATAATCACCGAATCCGATGGTTGTGAGCGTCACAAAGCAGTAATAGAAACTGTCGAAATAACTCCAGCCCTCGTAGCGTGAAAAGACGGCTGCGCCAGTCGTAATAATGATGGATGAAAGCATGCCCGTAGCCAACATGAGATTCATTTCCGTCGCCTCAGTTTGTGAGCAATGCATATAACGTTTTGCTCGACGTATTATAACTGATGCAAATTTGTTCAAACGCTCTCCGATCGACTGGAACATAACAAGGCCCAGAGGAATCCCAACCTATAAAAAACTTGTTCAAATTAAATATGTACTGTATATCTTAGGTTGTAAGGGTACAGCCAGACGAGACAAGAAAGTATTTGTATTTGTTTTTTTTTTTTTTTTAAGAAACAAAAACAAAAATTTGAATTTATCACTTTCTGAAAGTTCTTTCTTGCGTCGTCTGGCTGTATCCTAAGACTATCATAAATTGAATTAAATTAAATACAAATCGCACCCTAAATCATAAAGAGACACAACTCAAAATTTTTCGAAATCCGGTTTCTTTCATAAACCGGTACATAGAATATATCTCTACCGAATGCCGAAAAATCTTGCCTATCAGTGTCTCTTTTGACTAAAAATTACATTTCATTGCTTGTAAAAAACAAAAGTTTTTCGGCTCCTGAAAATTTTTGAATTTCGAGTTGTGTCACTTTATCATTTAGGGTGCGATATGTAAATTAATATGTACAGTTGCTACAAGGGCTCAAAGGTCGGGTCTTTAACAAACTAAAAGACTTATATATCTATTTAAGCGAGTTTAAAAAAATGGCTTTGCATATGAAAATCTTAAAAAAATGGAATAAAACGTAAAAACCCCATTTTTTTTATTAAAAAAATTATAAAACAAAAAAATTAACAAAAAAAGGAGCCATACATATGTAATACAATTTATTAGTAGGTACCGTTTTTACTTTGATATGCATATTTATACGCTTTGTATATTAAAATCTTAAAAAAAAATAAAATAAAACTTAAAGATTTTTATTAAAAAAAATTGTTAACAAAAAAAGTAAGCATACGTAAAATTAAAAAAAAAAACAAAACTTAAAACCCTATTAAAAAAAAAAAACAATTTAAATAAGTTTAAATTTTCGTAAATAAATAAAATAAAACTTAAAAATTTTTATTAAAAAAAATTGTTAACAAAAAAAAGTAAGCATACGTAAAATTAAAAAAAAAAAAAACAAAACTTAAAACCCTATTAAAAAAAAAACAATTTAAATAAGTTTAAATTTTCGTTTTTGTTAAACTTTTTCTGGGAAATATGCATTACATATCGCACCCTAAATCAAAAAGTGACAACTCAAAATTCAAAAATTTTCAGGAGAGCCAAAAAACTGTTTCTTTTTTATAGGCAATGATATGGGGAAAGGCCACGTAAAATAGTTATTTTTCAGTTGAAAAAGACTGATAAAAATGATTTTTTGGCAGTCGCTAGATATATATTATGTGTACCGATTTATGCAAGAAACACGATTTCGAAAAATTTTGAGGTGTATCACTTTTTGATTTAGGGTGCGATATCGTCGTACCATACGAAAACAAGCATATTTAAAATTTCTGGCGAAAGCTAGCAATAACAAGGAAGCCTAAGCCGAGTGGAAAGTTCGAGTGGAATCGGACATCAGATACTCAGCTGTATGCTTTCATTGCGTTTGTTGCGTTTGATGAAAACACGGTGCATTTTATTTAAAGCGAGTGCTGCATAAAGTGGGCGTTTTTATCAGTCATCCAACTAAGCATATGAATATTATTCTTTGTGCAAAATTTCATTCCTTTATGACTTCTAACTACAAAGATGTCACGTTACAAATTTCCAAAGGGTGTTCCAGAAATATCTTTGTTAAAAAGTAGGCGTGGTCATAAACCGATTTGAATAAATTTTTGCGTGTCTATTAGCACAAGTTATAAAAGTGTATAAACCAAGTTTCGTCTTAATGTCTCAATTATTTATCGAGTTATGGGCTCCGAAATTTCGTATATTCCTTTGTCTAAGAAGAGGCGGTGCCACGCCCATTTTCCAAATTTTTCTATTTTCTGTTTCCGGTCTATTGTGGAACTCATGCCACAAAATTTGAATGAATTATCTTTATATTTGACAAAGATATCGCTTAAAATATTTTTATTAGGCCCCTTTATAGTTCCCATATATAAAAGTGGGCGTGGTCGCCAAGCGATTTCGCTAAAATTTTGAACATGTATTACCACAACTAATAAAAGTGTACACACCAAATTTCGTCATTATATTTAAATTATTTGTCGAGTTATGGGCTCAGAAATCTCGTATATTCCTGCTTCTAAAAACAGGCGGTGCCACGCCCATTTTCCAAATTTTTTGTGCTTTTCGTTTTATATCCGCAGTTGGACTCCTGCCATAAAATTTCAATGATATACCTTTATATTTGACAGAGATATCGCTTAAAATGTTTTTATTAGGTCACTTTATAATACCCATATATAAAAGTGGGCGTGGTCGCTAACCGATTTTGGCAATTTTTCGTCCAGACATTTGCCTAAGTAAGTATATCACGCCTACCAAATTTCATCGATGTATCTTCAACGGTTTCTGAGTTATGACATATAAAACTTTCAATGTTTGGCCCTTAATAAGTGGGCGTGGCACCGCCCATTTTTCAAAATCTCACCAAATTTCTTCATAAGGGCCTGAGCTCCACACGTGGGTGAAATTTTATCACTCTAGCTCTATTAGTGACTGAGATACAAAATTTCCGATTTTTACTATATAGGGGAAGTGGGCGTGGTCATGGTCCGATTTCGCCCATTTTCAATACCATACGTTCCAGTCTTGATACCAACTTGCATTCCAAATTTCATCAAAATATGTATTTCAATTTTTGCGCGAGTTATCGTGCGTACAGACAGACAGACGGACGGACAGACGGACAGACGGACAGGCGGACGGACATGGCTCAATCGATTTCTTTTTTCACCCTGATCAATTTGATATATATAAGTCAATATCTATCTCGATTATTTTATGGTGTTACAATCCACCGTTATGTGATTAAAACTATAATACTCTGTGTACTAGTACAGCTGAGTATAAAAAAATTCTGTACGAAAAGTAGCACATTTGATTTTTGGCCGACGAAAAGTAACAAAATCGACTTTTGGCTGACGAAAAGTATCAGTAATTATGTACTGTGTTTACATTAAAATTGTTGTTGTTTAAACGAAATTGATAGTTTTCGTCGGCCAAAAGTCGAACTAGTTACTTTTCGTCAGCCACAAAAAAACGTATGCTAGTTTTCGTATGGTATGACGATATGTACATATGTATGTACATACATATATGTATATGTATGTACGTATGTATACTTAAACTTATTTATACATATGTACACAAATACCCACCATTGCATATGCCATGCAAAACGCTTTACCGCCAATTGTCACTGGTGTTGAATGCCCATATCCGATCATAGCCAGAACAACAGTGGCAAAATAAAAAGCGCCAGCGAATTTCCACTGAGGTCCCGCTTTGTGTGGTTTGTTCTCGATAATCACTATTTCCATCATGCGGTAGTCTTCGGCGGTCACATTGTACTTTTTAACAAATTTGTTTTTTAACGCTACAATTGTATATCAGCTTTCAATGATTTCGTTGTAAGATTGAATAATGTACATACATATCTACATATGTATAAGTAAATTAGGTACATACAGCGGATGTAGAAATAAGAAAAAAAATAAAGCATAAATATTTAAATTTAGCTGCGCATTACTTCTCTTTACTTTTTCGCGAAGTATAAAATACCATTGATTTCAAAAGAGGCTTATCCAGCAAAGAAATGTTAGTTATATGTGGGAGGAATTCATTGGATTACGACTGTAAACTGGTGTAATTACACAAATGTGTGCCTAGGCGTATGAGTAACATTTTTCAGAAGTCCGTCAGAAAAAGCCCAGTGAAGCTGGACCCCCCATTCAATGGATTTGAAAATTAATAGGCTAGGAATTATGTGCTATTTATGTGCTAATTTGTTCCAAAAAAAAAAAATTTTGTGCTCCATTTTTAAGGGGTTTTTTTTATACGTCAAAATGGGGGGTGCAGCTTCACGTGAAGCTGGACCCCCCCCTCAACGGATCGAAAATTCAATATGCAAAAATTAATGCCAGATTTATGTGCTAATTTCGTCCAACCACCAAATTTTTTTTTTTAAATTTTTTTAAAAAAATTTTTTTAAATTTCAAATTTGGGGTAAATTTTTATAAAATTTAATAAGCCTAAATGAACGCTATGATAACGAACTGTCATCTACCAAAAAGATTTTTTTTGTTTTTTGAATTTTTAAGACTTTTTTTTCAATTTCAAAGTGGGGGGTGCAGCTTCACGTTTTTTGAAAAACTCCCCCCTTCAATGGATCTGAAATTCAATATGTAAAAATTAATGCCAGATTTATGTGCTAATTTCGTCCAACCACCAAATTTTTTTTTTTAAATTTTTTAAAAAAAATTTTTTTAAATTTGAAATTTGGGGTAAATTTTTATAAAATTTAATAAGCCTAAATGAACGCTATGATAACGAACTGTCATCTACCAAAAAGATTTGTTTTGTTTTTTGAATTTTTAAGACTTTTTTTTCAATTTCAAAGTGGGGGGTGCAGCTTCACGTTTTTTGAAAAACTCCCCCCTTCAATGGATCTGAAATTCAATATGCAAAAATTAATGCCAGATTTATGTGCTAATTTCGTCCAACCACCAAATTTTTTTTTTTTAATTTTTTAAAAAAAATTTTTTTAAATTTGAAATTTGGGGTAAATTTTTATAAAATTTAATAAGCCTAAATGAACGCTATGATAACGAACTGTCATCTACCAAAAAGATTTGTTTTGTTTTTTGAATTTTTAAGACTTTTTTTTCAATTTCAAAGTGGGGGGTGCAGCTTCACGTTTTTTGAAAAACTCCCCCCCTCAACGGATCGAAAATTCAATATGCAAAAATTAATGCCAGATTTATGTGCTAATTTCGTCCAACCACCAAATTTTTTTTTTTTAATTTTTTAAAAAAAATTTTTTTAAATTTCAAATTTGGGGTAAATTTTTATAAAATTTAATAAGCCTAAATGAACGCTATGATAACGAACTGCCATCTACCAAAAAGATTTTTTTGTTTTTTGAATTTTTAAGACTTTTTTTTCAATTTCAAAGTGGGGGGTGCAGCTTCACGTTTTTTGAAAAACTCCCCCCTCCAATGGATCTGAAATTCAATATGTAAAAATTAATGCCAGATTTATGTGCTAATTTCGTCCAACCACCAAATTTTTTTTTTTAATTTTTTTAAAAAAATTTTTTTAAATTTCAAATTTGGGGTAAATTTTTATAAAATTTAATAAGCCTAAATGAACGCTATGATAACGAACCAAAAAGATTTTTTTTGTTTTTTGAATTTTTAAGACTTTTTTTTCAATTTCAAAGTGGGGGGTGCAGCTTCACGTTTTTTGAAAAACTCCCCCCTTCAATGGATCTGAAATTCAATATGTAAAAATTAATGCCAGATATATGTGCTAATTTCGTCCAACCACCAAATTTTTTTTTTTTAATTTTTTTAAAAAAAATTTTTTAAATTTCAAATTTGGGGTAAATTTTTATAAAATTTAATAATCCTAAATGAACGCTATGATAACGAACTGTCATCTACCAAAAAGATTTTTTTTGTTTTTTGAATTTTTAAAGAAATTTGAAATTTAAAAAAATTTTTTTTAAAAAATTAAAAAAAAAAAATTTGGTGGTTGGACGAAATTAGCACATAAATCTGGCATTAATTTTTGCATATTGAATTTTCGATCCGTTGAGGGGGGGAGTTTTTCAAAAAACGTGAAGCTGCACCCCCCACTTTGAAATTGAAAAAAAAGTCTTAAAAATTCAAAAAACAAAACAAATCTTTTTGGTAGATGATAGTTCGTTATCATAGCGTTCATTTAGGCTTATTAAATTTTATAAAAATTTACCCCAAATTTCAAATTTAAAAAAATTTTTTTAAAAAAATTAAAAAAAAAAAATTTGGTGGTTGGACGAAATTAGCACATAAATCTGGCATTAATTTTTGCATATTGAATTTCAGATCCATTGAAGGGGGGAGTTTTTCAAAAAACGTGAAGCTGCACCCCCCACTTTGAAATTGAAAAAAAAGTCTTAAAAATTCAAAAAACAAAAAAAATCTTTTTGGTAAATGACAGTTCGTTATCATAGCGTTCACTTAGGCTTATTAAATTTTATAAAAATTTACCCCAAATTTGAAATTTAAAAAAATTTTTTTAAAAAAATTAAAAAAAAAAATTTGGTGGTTGGACGAAATTAGCACATAAATCTGGCATTAATTTTTACATATTGAATTTCAGATCCATTGAAGGGGGGAGTTTTTCAAAAAACGTGAAGCTGCACCCCCACTTTGAAATTGAAAAAAAAGTCTTAAAAATTCAAAAAACAAAAAAAATCTTTTTGGTAGATGACAGTTCGTTATCATAGCGTTCATTTAGGCTTATTAAATTTTATAAAAATTTACCCCAAATTTGAAATTTAGAAAATTTTTTTTTAAAAAATTAAAAAAAAAAAATTTGGTGGTTGGACGAAATTAGCACATAAATCTGGCATTAATTTTTACATATTGAATTTCAGATCCATTTAAGGGGGGAGTTTTTCAAAAAACGTGAAGCTGCACCCCCCACTTTGAAATTGAAAAAAAAAGCCTTAAAAATTCAAAAAACAAAAAAAATCTTTTTGGTAGATGACAGTTCGTTATCATAGCGTTCATTTAGGCTTATTAAATTTTATAAAAATTTACCCCAAATTTGAAATTTAAAAAAATTTTTTTAAAAAAATTAAAAAAAAAAAATTTGGTGGTTGGACGAAATTAGCACATAAATCTGGCATTCATTTTTGCATATTGAGTTTTCGATCCGTTGAGGGGGGGGTCCAGCTTCACGTGAAGCTGCACCCCCCATTTTGACGTATAAAATAAACCCCTTAAAAATGGAGCACAAAATTTTTTTTTTTGGAACAAATTAGCACATAAATAGCACATAATTCCTAGCCTATTAATTTTCAAATCCATTGAATGGGGGGTCCAGCTTCACGGAGCCGTCAGAAAAGGCAAATTCTGTACATATTGTAATGCCATTTTATTAGCTTCACCTGTATGCTTGTATGTAAACAAATTACGTATACGCTGTGTAGACCCACTTCAAAGTATGTAGGGTGTTTTTTTTTTATTACCATAATTTGTTTTCAAACTATTATCTTGTTTCTATCAAAATGTATATCGGAGGTACATTAAGAACTATCGGAAAAACAAGCAACCAAAAAGTAACTATGAGAATGTAAAGTACAAATTTTACCTTGAAGGAATTCCCAACGCTTGGCTTCAGTGCGCGATTCCAAGGAATCGAAGACTGCCGCACCAATGAGTAAATATGTGAATGTACATACCACCAACGAAAGGGTTCGAACGTTCTGGCGTTTCATATCTAACTTTAGTGTTTTATTGAACAATTATGTATCTAGATTTTGAAAACTATTTTATTAATTTTATATGTGAGATTTTATGTATATACATACGTATGTACATACATAGCTGCAATGTACACTGAATACATTTGTGTTTGAAACGTACCTTAGCGAAGTCGCTGTAATTACTATCCCCTGGTGACAAAAAACTCCACTAAATTTAGGTTAAAACATACGTTGGGAATATATTTTCAATTAAAGCTTGCAAAAATTATTAAATTAGGTATCAAATGTGAATGTTTTGAAAGTATCTCGCACTTATGTACGATGTATATTACATAAGACTGTAAACCAAGGATGCTGTAAATGGACTGTATATAGTGATACATACAAAAGTATTGTTATCACTGACTTCAGAGGCAGAGGAGTGTAGCCACATCCAAGATAATTTATTGTATTATAAATGAATATGCATGTTCGCTTCATATTTGACAGGATAATAAAAAAGGTCCTTGCTTATGTCGATATCATTTCGATTTCTTTAAGCGCAACTCTGTTATCGAAATGGAACCCCTTCCTAGCAGCAAGTAATACTTTATATAGAAATCGAACTGGCATATCGATTGGTAACAGCTGTGCTCAGCTGAGTGTAGCGTATCAACAACATTTTTGTAACTGTTTTGCAAACTGTTTTGAAAGAAACTTGGACAATTATACTAATGCAAGCGTTTTATATTATGCATAAAATAAACATGCATCATGATACAAATATTTGAAGACTGCTTTAGTTCTTCTTTTTCACATAAACTTTGTTAATGACATTTATTTTATATAAAATTGTTTGCTGGGTAGTTTGCCAGTCCTTCATTTTCGCACTGAGAGCTAGTGAGGACTTGGATTTCGATAACAGTTTCCCTTCTATATGTAGCAGGGCCTCGGAGCGAAGCGAAGCTGTGGAGGTAAACCATTTTCCCGGAACGGACATGCAACTGTAATCATTGGGCCCTGTTACACCATCAATCCATATCACGATAATGGATCTCGAAATGTATTGATGGTTCGATGGTTTATTAAACGCATGTTAACTGATGCTACACTGTCAGTTCAATATTTCATCAATATCTATAAATTTTCCATGCTTGTTTAGCCATTTTATTGCCCTTTTCATTGAAAAAGCGCGCTACGTGTACTGATGAATCTCAAAGTTAGTGCCACGCCATAATATAGTATTGATGGTTTGATATTGCATTGACGGATTTTAAACTTTTCTGCTATATTGTGACCCATATCACGATCCATCAATATCTGGTCATGGTGGAATTATATATGGTGGTCGTAAATGGGCAACAACAAAATTTACTGTTATGTACTGATCTCTCAAATGCAAAAACACATGTTGTTCTTTGTTTTGTTTACTTATTGAAATTCGTGCAAATTATGAATCGGCTCGAAAAGTTTCTTCAAAATGGCCGACAAGCGTTCACCGCTTGAAATAATGAAAAATAATTATATAATTATCAACACAGAAATCACACAAAGTGTATAATAAAATAATAAAAGCCGCAGAAAAACTAGTTGCATACGCGATTTCACTACTTCTCTTGGAAATATGTATAGAAGACATAAAGCAAAACAATAATGGCTGAAAATTTGGCACATTTGTACATCAGCTGATTAATAAGTAAGAAGCATAACTTCATTTGCTTCCACCATGTATCTGGTGCTACACCATTAATCCATATCACGTATTGACAGTATGGAATGAAGGTGTAACAGGGCCCATTGACATGAGCGGAGCTGGACCTGGAGCTAAAATTCAAGTTTTTCATTTAACCGACTTGGCGCCTTCTTCTTTGCAATTGAACGATGCTCATGCAATATATTGACCGATATGTATACATACTATATGGTGATCTTCATCAAGCATCCAATATCTAATGACAACTCGGTCCCTCGGAGCGAGTTCGGGAGCGGAGCTAACGAAAAGAACTTTTCCTCCTACGCCCTGAAATAAAGCATTATTTGACAGCTGTCTCCAATCGATATACAAGCATCCCATCTCTGTAAAGTATTTCTTGGTAGAAATTAAAAAAAAGTGAAAACATGCAAATTGATATATAATTTTTGTCGAAAACATTATATCCGTGCGCACTTGATAAAAAGAAAAACCATCTTTTGCTAGTCAACATACTAAATTCTATAGAAACTATAACAGTTCTGTATACCATAAGGCTTTCATGTAAAATTGAGTTGACTGGTCAGACGTTTGGAACAGAATTGAAATAATTATCGGATTTCCACATTAAAGGCTCCCAGCTGTACAGAGAATCGCCTGTATCAATATAAATATGTATGCCTACATGTAACTATGCAAATGACATTTTAGTTATCTACCTGTAATACTAAAAATGGCTATGGAGTGGACACGGGAGAAGACCCTTGCACTTATAAATGAATACCGTAAGCGTCGAGGGCTTTGGGATATGACACATGACGATTATCGAAAAAAGGATGTAAAACAGAATCTTCTCGCAGAGGTAAGCAGCAGTCTCGGTGGTAATATAGCAGTTGGAGAAATTGAGAAAAAATTTCACACTCTACGTACACAGTATCATCGTGAAATAAATCGAATGAAACGTAAGGAACCTTATAATTCTAAATGGTTTGGCTTCAAAAATTTACAATTCCTAAGCTCACCAACAGCGCGGCGTTTGTCGAGGGGACGCATTAAAAATGAAATTACAGAGGATGGTACTGTAACCTCTAAATATATAATAAGGCAGGTAACAACTCAACAACATGAAAATAGCGTTTGCTCCAGTAATAACGTAAATGATGAATATTTAACACCACATCAAAAGCCCACACTTACAATTGAAACTGTGTCACATAGTAGACGTAACATCAGTCGAACCCGTGCTCTAGAAAAACTAATTGAAGAAACTACCAAAGATATTGAAGATATTGATGACAAAGGAAAAATGTCTATTTCCATACCACATGGAAATTACAATGGCCAAATACATACCGAAGAAGAGCCACAACATCCCCAAAATAATGAAGAACCACAACCGATTAATCAAATAAGTCAGCCATTAGAAACGATTCAACTACAAGGCGATGATGAGGAAGAAATTAATTATCCCCAAACAACCGGCGAAAGTGGTTCACATAATGAAACAATTCATCACGGCGTTTCTGCTCGTATTATAAAAATACGTCGACGTGATACATGTGATGAAGCAGAATTTTATGAAGATGATTCAGAGCATCAGCACGAAAATAAGCGCATATTCTACGAAACAGGTGTACAACAACATTGTGGGACCATTGTGGCATCCTCACCATCACCGACTATAAATCCAAATAACACAGGCATTACTTTTTCTAAAGTAAAATCAAGACCAACACAGCGACAACATGAAGTTCAAGAACATAATCTGGGTGGAACAAGTAATACTAAATCATTAGCGCCCATGGTACATGCAAGGGGAACAAGAGATGAGTTTACAACATATGGGGAGTATGTGTCGAATGAAATGCGTAATATTACAAATCGGGAAGTATTACTGAGTCTAAAACATAAAATAAATACTGCACTTTTTGAAGCTCAAATGGCTGAACTGCAAAAGAAAAATAAATAATTTGCAAAAATCAAGAAGCATCTTTTCTTTTTTCTTTACATCTAACGCGTATATGTATGTAGGTGCCGCTATAGCGAAAGGATAGTGTGTTCGCCTTCCATTCCAGATGTTCTGGGTTCAAACCCAGGTTCTTTATACAAAG
This sequence comes from Urophora cardui, assembly GCA_960531455.1. NCBI lineage: Eukaryota > Metazoa > Arthropoda > Insecta > Diptera > Tephritidae > Urophora > Urophora cardui. Next base: position 12,884,805 of record OY482672.1, on the reverse strand, counting down.
ATATTGTCTGAGAAGACCCCTAGTGAAATTTTATGGCGAATACTTTTCTAGAATATTTCAACCCTCTAGCGACTTTCAAAATAATATTTTTTGGGGCTTTCTACAACAGGGGTCAACACGAACTCTTCGCAGACGGGTTAGTGGGCTAAAGTATTTTAGGAAATTAAAGCAATTTTACAACATATTTCTATACGATATGTATTTTAACCCATTAATATACATACATATAAGATTAACCATTTCTTCCTTTATTTAAAAATCACTCAAACAAAATTTCGCAAAATTAAAATGGCAATTAAAAAAAAACGAAAATTGGCCGCAGAGAGCAAAACGGTTTGAGAGTTTTACTATATGGATAGCGGTCTTTCGTTCGGAGTGGGAATGCTTTGGAAATATGATTATGCAGTTGGGGCCTAGTAAAAGCTAGAGATGCAAAAAAAAAGTTTATGCGTAGATATGTACATAAATACTTAAATATAATTTTTATTCTTTCTGCTTAGCAACAAAATCATCAATCTCACTAAAATCTACAAACCAAAACTACGTGGTACTACAATTAACTCTCTTAATGTCCTTAAAGCTTCAACTTAATATTATCCGTTGACCAAAATTTATTTTGTAACGCACTCAATGCTTTCTCACAATAGAATTGTTCTTCGGAACGTTGCGTCAACGACTCCTTCAACAACGTCAACTGAGCTACATCTTTCATGCCAGCCAAAGCATCAATTAAAGCACGTACACATTTAACGCGCTGTGCCAACTCACGCTTCTCCGTGGCATTGGCCATTTTCGATAGAAACATGTACAGAACAGTTGAGGGCGCTTGCAATGCATACAAACGCAAAACGGCCAAATCCAGCGGAAAGCTAATGTGAAACTGTTTCTGTTTCATTGGATTCCAAGGGGGTATACGTTCAAATATACACTCTAAATCGGCGTAGGCTTGCGCATTGGCACGCTCATTCATTGCCGTCCATTCGAATTGTGAGGGTGATATTTGCAGATCGACGGCAAGGCGGTATGGTGAGAGGGGGCTTGCTATATCATGCTCCTTCCAGTTACTATGCTTTCGACAGCACTGATATAGCAGCTCAAGCGGTGTGGAGTTCATATCAACTAGATTGTCTAACGTATTACGCCCTTTTTCCACCAGTGTCAACAGCTTTGCGGCCGCTTCAAAATGTGGCAAATACACGCTAATCACGCCCCCCACATTGCCTCCATATTGTTCGATTAAATGTTGTAGTTTTTTCTTGCGCTGCTGCAAGTCTGTGCTACTGGAATTAGCAGCCGCCATGGCCACCTTAAATTGCAAAACAGCGGCTTCTTGGTGTTTGCCGAAATGTTGCAGCACAGCAATGGCTTCCTGATTATGCTGGCTTTGCTGCAGGTAGCTCACGTAATGCTGCAAGGCTTGTGGTCGCAGTTCAAGTATACTCAAAAAGTTACCATTGTTTAGGGTCTTTTTTAGAAATAAAAGCACACCGATAACTGCATCACCACCGCCACACTTCAGCACAGCATCGAGTAGCTGTTGCTTTTCATGTAGCGATTTGAATACCTCCAATGGTGCACATTTACCCAATAGTAGTTTGTGTGCTGTGACCTCCGGTGAAGGGTTGTAGAATGTGGTTTGTATTTGGCGACGCAGCAAGCGTAGCTCTTCCTCTGGCGCCACGCCCTTTGACATTATGCGATCGTCTAATGTTTGCTCTTGCAACAACATTTTCAGCGACTCCTCGGAGATCACCGATTTTATAGAAAGATTAAGCACACTGCCAGTGACGCTATTATCGAAGCTGGCCTCTGAGATGGTGTCGTAATCATTTAGTATATTGTTAACATTTAAGCTGCTGCCTGTAGCCGAAGCATTTAGTGTGTCATCATCGTCATCAAAGCTGAAGCCGCGGCTGGAGGAGCGATTCCAATAGCTTTCACTATCAAATTGATCCATTTTGTGCGGATGGCGGAAATTCTGATCACTTGTTTTTATTAGTTCGAAGCAACAGTTGTTTTTCTAAAAAGTACAGAGGTTTTGTTTAATTAAAAAAACTATAAAAGAAGTAAAGTTGTTTGTTGTTTTAAATGTGCACTTTTGTTGCTGATAGACACTTCCTTGAATTAGGAAAAAACTTTGAAACACGGCAGATTTCTAATTGGACTTTTGTTTATATACAAATGTCAGCCAGTAGTAGAGATGGAAACCCATCGATTGAACTATCGATACTATCGATGGGGCCGATGCCATAGCGATTATCGATGGTTTTTTTTACCCATCGATAGTATTTTACTTGGTACATAACTACAACGTCTGTTAAAAAATTAATCAATAAAACTGAGATTTATAATTTTTAAGGTACTTGATTGGAATATGTGGGCTGTGAGTATATAAATAAAAGATTAGTGAATAATTTTATGAAAAAAACTTGCAAATAAAACGTTTTTTTTTTATTGAGAATTGAGCAATTAAGGTTATGATTTCGGCTCTCCTATTATTTTGTGGACAACTGTATATGTACAAATGTGTGTGTGTAGTATTCTTACTTTGAATAGTTATTGACTTATATTTTGTATTGAACTTTTTACATTAACTTTGGTTTTTTATTAATTTTATAATATGTTTCTAATAAAAATGTATATTTTTCTTTTAAATATGGGAACGTAAGTACATACATGCATACATATGTATGTATGTATATATGCATGAAATATTTGAGTACCACATTTCCCTTTAACAGGCCACCTACGTACATATATTAAACCATCGATACTATCGATGGTTGCATTTAAAACTATCGATGGTCAATCGATGGGACCACTATCGATGGTTTTCCAGCACTAGCCAGTAGCAACAACAACTCAAAAATCATCAGCTGTTTTTGTGTTCCGTCAAAGTTTTCTAACGAAACACGAGGGTGGCTAATAAGCTTTTTAAAAACGGTTAAATACATAATTGCTTTTATACCCAACTGCTATATTGATAAAAAAAAGTTTTTGGGCATATTTTTTCGTTTCCAACGAATTTACCAGTAAGGTAATACAAGAAGAAGAAAACGAATTAAAAGAATAAGAAAAGAAGCAGGCGGGGAAGAGTTAGAATGAGAGCGGAATGAGGAATGAAAAGGCTTGAGAACAACAAAAATTACAGGGACAAAAACAACAATTACAATAAAAACAACAATAATGACAACAACAACAATGACAACATACAATGACCATGTACATTCCGTGTCACTCGGGCTACCCTTCCAACAACAACAACACGAGATATCTTCATGTGAAAAAATTGTTCATGGGTGAAGTGCATTCGAAGGGCAGATGGACCATTGACGCCATGAACCGGCCGCCATTCTATTTTTATTAAGTTAGCTATAAAAAAAAAAATTAAACTTTTATTTTTATTAATATTATTAGTAAGTTTTTTATATCTTTATTTAATAAATTATTTATCTTAAGTTGAAGCTCAAAAAATAAATACACTTTTGATTTTATTCTCACATTTTAATATCGTCATTATGTGCTTATACTACATATGTATCATATTACATACATACATACATATTATAATATTTCGACGGCTGAGAATAAGATCAAAAATTGTTGAAATAGTGCGATCTTATTCTCAGCCGTCGATTTATAAGTTCATATCTTACAATTTTTCAGCTCTTTTTTGATTCCGAATCAAAAATTGTGTTTTGTCAAAAAATATTTATTATTTGTCTTTCGATTTTATCACTTGAAAACTTTAGCTTAATTACCTACTAAAGTTAGTTAGCAAAGCCGGCCGAGCATGTGCCTATTTTCGTACATAGTATATGTGCTATGTGTAATACTTATGAAAATATGTATATAAATAGCTTTATATTTATATATACATACATGCATATATATGTATATAAAAGCGATACATGTACCTGCATGTAGTACATTTGTATTTAAATATTGTGTGCAAAATATTTATTTGAGCAAATGCACTTAATCTTCACTAATAATATCCGCAATAAGACAATAATACGATATACAAAAATACGATTATTTTATATTTCAAACATTTGTCAGTTGGTATACTAAATATACTAAATATTTACTTATTTGTTATGCTAAGCTGTAGGTATAACGACAATTAAGCATAGCTTCAAATACATTTAAATAAGATACATCTTTTATTTGCGAGCACATTTTCTGGCATTTAGTATGTATGTAGCATGTCCCTATTACAAATTCGATAATGCTGATGAACACAGGAAAAATAAATGTCACCTATGTACTTACATAAGTATGCAGCTATTTACTTATAAACAAATGCTTATTTAGTATATATGTATATACATAAAAAAAGAGTCAACCTACTTATAACTAATAAGCCCTTTATGCCTGTAAAATCATCTCATATTCTTTTCACATTTGTTTTAAACATTAAGTTACTGTTGCTTTTTTCGTTCAGCAATCTACTGTTGTTGTCCTTCCGTGCTCGTTGCCGCATCTCTATTCGTTGTAAGCACTTCTGCACTACCATGCATGTCCGCCATCATAAGATCTGCACTGGATGCTACTGTGGATAATGGTCGTGATAACGAAGGTCGCGGTGTTGCTGCGGCTGTTTGTGTTGCTATTGGCGTTGGTACAACAGTTGCTGCTGGTATAATTGCTGCTGCTACTACAGGCACAACAGTTGGTCCACCATCTATGCCGGGCGCAGTGCTAATTGTGCGCGCCAATTTTTGTTGTTGCCGTTGGAGACGTTCCTTTTCGCGTGCCGCTTTTAATTTGTCAAAGTCGTCGCCTTCATCTTCAGGCGCAGCAGCGGCATCTGTTATCGATTTGGTTTCCATGTCGTCGACTGTGAAGAAAATGAGCAGATTTTTTTTAGAATTTGTTATATGCACTACAGATATTTTATTGGGACTTGATAACGAGTAAATTTAATTCAAGTTATTTAGCATGCAATTTTGTTGGGAACAATTCTACTAACAATATATTAATACCAGGGGATTTGAGAACATTGTACTTTTACTAAAATATATATGTACCTAGGAAAAGGATGTAACTTTACTGAGTTTCCATAAATTAAATAATTTCAATACTAAAATAACGAACTACGATAACAAAACGTTGGGTTGTTGTTACGAAATTTTAATACTATAATGTATGTATACGTTTCTATATATAATCTAAATAAATATACATATAAAATATTTTTTCTACTTAGTAATAGATCTCTTCAATTTTCCCAAATTTTCTCAATTGACTCCCCTGTCTGTTCTCGAATAGTTCTTCGAATAATATATTGCTCAGCTAAGAGCATAACCTAATAGAATCTTTCGTAGATCATTTGGTAAATATCTGTATTCTCATTCCCAGAACCAAATGAAAAATAAACTACACCCCTTAAAGTGCTAACTATCAGGATCTTCACTTAGATGTAAGCTGGTTCCTAAACATTTTCCAAAAAAATGTGATCTACTTAAAAAGTACATAGGCTTTTGTTTGCATGGTATAGCAATATTGAACCAATCTCGTACACTCTGAGCACATTAAGGCCCCAGCAAATACAATATCTTACGTTAGAAAATTTGTGGAGACTTCATTAGATACGAGTAAATAGTGTAATTCACTAACTATGCGCCAATAGCAAGCGAAGGTAGATATTTGCACTAGAATTCAATTGGAAACGGATTGAAGAATTAGAACCTCATTAGAGAACTATATTCGATTTCCATGCGAGTATTATAATTTTTATCGATTTGAGAACTAGGTATGTCATATTTTTTTTTTTTGAGAACGCTATTATTCTCGGCAATTTCTCGGGTAGTCCATTAAAGTTAGAGATTTGAGGAAAGGATTAGTCCCCGAGTCATACTCAAAACGATAACTAACCTCTGTGTTTGTTGATGAGGTCTGCAGGGAAGAAGGTTGATTCCTTGTAAGCAAGTTTTATATTTCAAAAAAAAAAAAAAGGATCAATAAGGGTTAATGCAATAAATAATAGTTACGCAAAATTAGCGCAGTACAGGGAAAAAAATAATTCAATAAAACAAACTGAAATAAGAAAACATGCCAATAAAAAACAAAAACAATACTAAAAGCTCAAACATTTTTATGTAGAAAAAGCAGCAAAAAGACTTTTACACATCATAAAAAACTAAGATACTTAACAGCGAACTTCAGCAAAATTAAAACAGCGCTTTAACCAAAAAAGAAAACTTTACCAGTCGATAAAAACCATCTGAAAACCTGTGGCGCTTCTGGCGGACGCACTAAAAAGTGTTTCCAATATAAAACACAAAAAAAGGCATAAGTAAATATTTAATTGCAAAAGTATATGTATAAATTTTAAAGATAGTGTATACATAACAATGTAGATATGTACATACATAATACATATATGTGTAGATTATGTATATGCATCTCCCCAACACTTACCCGCTTCATGGCTACCGCCGGTCGCTGCCGTTTTCTCCTGATTAACCACAACTTGTTGTTGATCGAAGAGCGATTTCACACTCGACGGATCTGCCACTGGGGTATTCGGCATCGTTTGCACCATACGCGGACTATCATTCGTTGGCGCTGATGTGCTTAGCAATGCATCCACACCACCTGGTGGAAATAACGACGGCTCATAAGTGGACTGTGTACGCATGTACATAGACGATCTGGGCGGCGGAATATCCATCGGTTCGGAACGCTGTGGAGCACTACTCGACAATGATGAACCTCCTTGTCCGTTGAGATCTTGCAAGAATATATCACGCACATTCGGACGTGTATGATCGTGTGGACGTTGTGAGGTGATTGTGGCTTGTTCGTCTACCTCTTCGATCACCTGATCTGTAATGCGCATACTACCAACACCTGGTGGTTTGGTATTGCCGACAAGACTAGCCGAACTGGCACTACCAAGAAAACGATTCTTCTGATTGCCCTCATCGACTGGCGTTGTTGAGCCGGGTCGTTCTTCGCGACTGAGAAAACGCTTCAACGCCGATGCAACGGTATTCACGCGCGATATAGTGCCACTGAGGCTGGCGAGGCTGGGTGACGAACCTTGACGTACTTTGCCATTGCCGGCAGTAAAATGTATGCCACTTGCATCATCAGCCTGCAGGATGGTGGTGGGTGGAGGGTATGAATATAAACAATTGTTTGATTAGTATTAATAAAATTATTAAGTTAGGAGGAAAAGTGAATACGTGTATTCGGTAACATTATCCAAAGCATTTTCAAATTTTTATTATATCAATATTTGCAGAAGCAGTTCATTATCTATATAGATATGTACATATTATGCGTGCAGTTAATATATAAATCCGTGTAATACGAGTTCTTAGTTACACAGTTGTGTGTGCGCGGTGCGTGCGTGAGTAGGTTAGAATGAAATCTCGGTTCTTCAGCAAGCGTGCAGTGAGTTTTTATGATTTCGATTTAATTTGTTTTGCGTGTGCGTGTTTTGTTAAGGAGTTAGTTTTGTTAAAATTATTAAATATAATTCAATGTATGTATTTAAGAAACGTTTCTTAAGATAGTTTAAAAAATTTCATTTTATCACAGTCCTTAAATAGGCCTCTTTTAGATAGGTAAGCTGTTCTGTTTTTCATTAAAGGAACAATAAACAAATTTGGAAAGTAATTTTACTTTGTTTACTGTTTTAATTTAAATCACTACTAATAAAAACATAATCAAATCGTTACTTCCTATTTACAAAAGCTATACAAAACTTCACTTACAATAGTGCGAAATGTTAGTTGAAACAATTATAATATGATGTATAGCTGAAAGAATTAGAATTCATGATTAATTCATATAGACTTTGCTTTTACTTATGACGTTTTCTTTTCTGCAAAAAATGCTGCCCTTCTACATATCGAATTGCGTAACCTAACTTTCTATCAAATGGCTAAATTTGTAGATAATGGTGCCTCTTGCTTAGTTAGAGGTCAATATTCGGTAAAATTACCAGACAAGCTTAGAAAATAGCTAAGAAAATCAAAAAGGGTAACATTTTTTCGAGGAAAGAAAACAGCATTAGTAAATGAAATGGGCACAGACTTAGACATTAATGGAATGGTAGATGAGCTTTAGAGATCTGTTAAATTATACATTGTATATATACATACATATGTACGTTTATAACGATATAATACATAAGAAGTTAATTGCGCATTCTTCAAAACAAAAAGTACAGACCGCGATAAATTAGTAGAACTTGAGAGATTGAAAAATATCAAACAAACACTTACATACCTATGCCAGAATAAGAAGAAAAATTTAGAAGCGGGTACAAGGAATCCAACATTCCTAAATGACCTTCGATTAACAATATGAATAGCATTGAACCGAGAACGAACTTATGATTCACCCTAAAATTTATAGGAATTTGGAAATACCTACATAAATATTAGTATTATATACATACTTTTTACTTTTCGTAAAGAATTTTTTAATTGCCATCTTTCGTTAGAAATTTTAAATGTGCTAGTTTTCGCATGGTACGACGATATGTAGATCAGTATTGGTCAATAGTTTGCGAGTTTTAATATCAGGCATACCTTAGTTTGTTTAATATTTTGTTTCTATTAATAACGCTATGCAACTTGAAATGGATTCTTTCTATCTAGAAAATGCATACACTCAGGCAAAAACAGCATTTTAAAATCAAAAATAAAATTTTCGTTTTCATAATGCACGTTTTAAACCAAACCATTTTTATTTTAACAATGAAAATTTTTAAATTAAGGGCCTTTTCACATTAGGGCCTTTTCACATTACTCGGTACGACATCGGATCGACATTTTTTGCTCGGTATTTTCAGCGTACCGAAACGATTCCGCGTTGCTGTGTTTTTCACACTTGTGGGAATACTTTCGATGCGTAATCGGCAGAAAATAGGAAAACAAACATCGAAATTTGCAAAACAAAATTTTTAACTTCAACAAACCACTCAATAATAACAATAATGTCTTCTAGCGAAGACGAAGACATTATAACTTACTACATTTATAACCGAAAGTAGTTATTTACTGACTTTGTTCTTCTTCTTTTATTACGCCGCAAAAATGTATGCAGTAATTCCTCAAATTTTACTGACCGGTCTTACCGCGTTGCGGTATACCGAAATCAATCCGCTCCGATTTCATGTATGCAACACTAATGTGAAAGTGCCAATTGAAATACATGTGGTCAGTAAGGTTTCGGTATACTTTCGGTAAAAACAAAAAATGTCGATCCGATACCGCACCGAGTAATGTGAAAGCGCTCTAAAAATGAAAATTTTGAAGTAAAATACTTAAATAAAAACGAAAATGAATGTTGATTCAAAAACTCGCTCTGTTTAAAATTTTTTTTGTGAGAAAATATTTTTTTGTGAGAAATCCGACAAAAACAATAATGAGTGAAGATGAAGAGAATGCCGTTGGATACAATTTCGAATCCGGAAGAGAAAATGATATAGAGAACTCTGCAGCGTTTTTCTCATAGTGCTTAAAATAAAAATAAACATTTTTAAATTTAAATTGTTTTTTTTTTTGATTTGGTATTTAAATCACTATTAAATACGTTTTTGCCCATTTTAAGCACGTTTTCAATGTTTTTATAACTTTTTTCCCTGAGTGTACATATAAAAACTATAAAAGCGCAAATTTGTATGTCGTAGTTCTACTGGAAATCGGTGTCTAAAAAAAAACTAAGGTTTGTGCGGCTTACCAAAGATATCACAAGTTAGTACTGTTAGTAGCCATGGGTAATGGCGCAATTTTTTTGGCGCTGATACAATAACACCAGCGCCAACCGTAGCGCCGCGCACTGTTCTGGCGCAATAACACCTTTAGCGCAATTGCCATGGAATAATCGATAAATAACACTTGTTCGCTTCTTACTGTTTACCATCTCCGTTTTATTTCTTTTGGCGCAAAATTAATTTTAATTTTCATAATCATTTGGAAACATATTCCGTATATTTGTGAAAATATGCTGGAAATGTCACTTAGATCACTATCAAGCATACATAATTGTGACGGTGTCATATACGCTGTGCTGTTATTGGCTTTGTGGTGGTGCCAACACTAGCGCTATATTAGTGCTGGTGTTAGCGCACGAAATTGAGTCAGTTTTATATTGCAAAATTGAGTTGGCGCAATATTGAGTTGGCGCTATATTGTGTTGGCGCTATATTGAGTTGGCGCATTTCCCAAATCGGAGTTAGCGCAATAACGCCAGGGTTGGTGTTAGCGCAATTGCGCCGCGCAGCGCAGTGTTACCCATGCCTAACTGTTAGTTAATTTTCTATTATACGTACTTATGTATAATAATATTAAAATAATCACTTACATACAAATATTGGTATTTACAAACATATACATATGCAAATGAACATTACAAAAGACCAGCATCGCATATGAGTATTCATACAAATGTACGTAAGTATGTGTGGCCGCTGTGGTGCAGTACGTATATGAAAAAGTACACCAATCACCATTGTTAATACGATATATTAGGTCAATTATCAGTCAAGACGATTATTAAGTTGTAATAGAAACAAATAAACGATTACAAATATACATATATGAAAATATGTATGGATCTGTTTAACCCATAGAAATAAGGAATAATGACATTACGAACACTAAGAATAGACTAAACTTCACTTGATACTCAATGTGAGAGAGATCCACACACATTTTAAATCAGGTGAATAGAGTTAAAGCCAATTGTTAATATTATTTGTTTGCCTTGAAAATTCAAATTATGTAATTTTGCAATTGTAGCAATTGTTGTTATTGTCATTGGCTTTTGTTTTTTTTTGCATAAATAAAAGCGCAATCAAGAACGTGAATTTCGATTCTAACCTCCTCATCTTGTGCATTTTCAGGAAATTTATAATTAACTGCTTGCATTTGTTGTTGTTGCTGTGCTTGGTTTTGTTCTTGGCTTTGATTTTGCGTTTGCGTTTGTAACAGCAATTGCTTATTTGAACCTCTGTTACCAACCATTTCATCGATGTGCACACCGGACAATGTGGTTGGCATTGCCGCCTTATTCGACACCTCAATTTTGGCTGTTGATGGTTCGGGATGCTCTTCGCGAAAACGTTCCGATGCCACTGTATATGGCAGTTCATTGGGAAATACTTCATCCCAATATTGATCTTTGATTAGTTCGGGATGATCGTGATGCATTTCATCGACAATTAAATAGGATACTTGTAAATTGCGATCAACCATCCAGTTGACCTGTTGTAATAAGAAAAAAGCAAATTAGAAAAGGAGAAATTGCAAAAGAATAAATTTTAGAATGCTATACGGATAAAATTGCAATTGAAAATCCTCCAACAGCGCTCATATTTGTATACACACCTCAAAATCGTCATCATCTTCACCAAATGGATTTATCAGCGATTCGGCCACCTTCAACCAACCCATATAAAAGAAAAACTGTAAAGTTGTAAATACTGGAAAATATATATCGATCTTTTGAAATGTCTCCTTATTCTCCGTCCACTGTTGACCCATAACCGAGCAGAGAAAAAACGAATAAACGGCCAGTGTTACCACTTGCGTATATACAAGCGGTATACTAATCGTATCGTACGATATCAACAGACCACATTGACCACGAAATTTATTCAATTCATCGATAATCGTTTTCACCGCAAAATCATCACGTATGCGACCCTCCTTGCGTGCTCTTGTTATAATACTAGCCGCCCAAACAATCGGCAACCAATGTTTGGAATGACGTGGAAACCCCTTATTCATACACTCAATAATCGTCTTCTCATTGTCATTCAGAAGGCCGGCATCGACAAGATGTGTTAGCTCGGGAAAGCGTTTTTTCACACGTGGCGACACATTTATCATCACCATCGTCAGACACAAACAAACGTAACGCATTATTGTACGACGCATCACGCGTCCCCGCTCGTCCTGTCCGTGCACATTGGCACTGACGAATACAGCTATGGGATCGGGCCATGGTATGGTGGAGTATTGATTCCACCATCGTGTCATTACTATTGTTACATAGAAGCCCAGCACAAAGGAGAGTGGTATTAGATCACTATAGCTGTAACAGTATTTGGCTATGCCTTCAAATATGCTGTGGTGTGTACATATGTGGAAAAAGAGGAAGAATGGTAGAAAAGATTAAGTGAGGTTATCTTGAAGCTTAGTTGAAAATTGAATGGTAAGAGGGAAGTATTTTAAATACTACTTCCATAAATATTCCTTCATTCCTAAATACATATCCCAACAAACACTTAGGTTAGATATCGATTTGAGAATGTCTCGAAGACAAGCCCTTTTGCGCAAATCTCTAACGTTAGAGGACGACTCAGCAAACTATCCAGAATCATAGCGTTCTCGAAGAAAATTGGACATAGTTCTCAAATCGAGAAAATTATAATTCTCAAATCGAAATCTAATGAAGTTCTCTAATAAGATAAGAGATTGCTAATACTTCTCTCTCTAATCAGTCTCGAATTGAGTTCTAGCGCAGTTTTCAACCTTCGCATTCGTTTAGCTAATAGTTAGAGAATTACAGCAATTATCTAATAAAGTCTACATAAATTAATATTTTTTGGTTGCTTGCTTTTTCAACCGGGTAGGAATATGATGTATTGCGGAACGATTTTCCGTCATCCCTTGTCAAGTTTGGTATGGAGACAAAACGGTTTCGGCTAATAAGCGCCATCCTCAGTGACAAGTGATGACGGAAAATCGTTCCACAATACATCTACATAAATTCTTTAACGTTAGAGTTTGTGTTTCCTGGGTAATTTTCTCTTGAATTTCTTATAAATCTAAGGACTTACAGTTTTTGATGTTCATTTAGTGCAAAGCGATATAATATACTAAGTACATAGTAAATAAAGAGAAATGCGAGTAAATCCAGCCAAACTAGCTTGTATATACTGCCCCGCCATCTGAAAAAGGGGGAACAGATAAAATTTAAGGCAAATTGAAGCAATTAGATATATTTAAAATAATAATAATAATACTATTTCCATATTTTATCTGTAACAATATTATGTATTTAAAAGGCAAATACTATATACTGATAATTTTAAAGAGAAAAGGCGAATTAGACTTTGATTTAATTTTTTTAATTGTTACACAAAAAGCTTCATTAGAAATGATAAGACATACAAATGTATGTACATCACTACATACAAACAACCTTTTAAAACTAATTAAGTTTTTGTTTTGAAATCTTGTCAAATTGACTTAAACGGGTTAATACGAAGAGCTGAATAAATATTTGAGCGAAAGAAAGTGCCAATCAAATGATTAAATTTGATAAAGCTTTATATTATTTATAGCTGAGAAGCAAAGTCATACAGAAGCTGGCCATACTAATTTTGAAGAAGAATACAATATTAATGTATCAAAATTATATACAAATATAATTTAATCAACAATGCACGCTGTGGCAACATGACTTATATTAAGCAATATCAAGTTATAACACAGTTTACATTTGATAACGTCACAATTATTTGGCATTTCGATGACTTCATCGAAATATGACACGACTGTTTATTCATAGGGATATGTATACCCTGCAGTAAAAATCCGCAATGAATCCTTAATGAATCACTGATGCAATTCACCTATGACGAGGAGGCATCAGTGAATACTTTCATATAAAGACTGATGAATTTTTCATATAAATGGTTTGCTTTCCTCAGAAAAAAAAACAAGAACAAATAAAAATATACTGAGTTATGACGACAGTGATGAATATTCAACAAAGAATTATCACTGATCCTTCAGCAGTGAAACAAATTTGCTGCAGGGTACATATGTACGTACACATAAAAACATAGGTACATACACTGAGAAAAAAAATAACCAAAAATTGGTTAAAAGTACTACTTTCACAATTTAAATGGGATCAACTAGAGTTTTGTTTAAAATAAATTTTTTGATTTTATGCAATATTTTGTGTTCACAATTGCAATTGAACCATTTATTTTCAGTTATTTTGTTGGAGTATATGAACACTTACTGGCTAAGTATGTATGTATGTATATTGATAGATAAAAATATATATTGTATGACATAAGATTAATAACACAGTGCTACAAAATCAGAAAAAAAAAATATGCAGGGGCTCTCACATAGTTCTTTGATTTCGTCATGGCCCATAAAACACTACCTTATTTGCGGTTTTTCCCCATCACTTCGTTTTTAAATTTTTTGAGTACAAATATAATACAACTCTGAAATTATTGAAATTACAACTTCGAGATGCTATAACTTTCTTGTTTCTTGATCGAATTCAATTTTTTTTCTTTTATTTGAAAGATGCTACTTTTACCTTTCAAACAAGCAAAATAGTTTGCAAATCGACCTAAAAATTACCAAGTTTTGGTCCTTTATTCCAAAAAAAAAAATAAAATTTTTCTAAAAATATTGGTTTTCGGCACGTTTTTATTGGATTTTGAAGTTACAAACAATGGGTTTTAAACCTTTATAACAAAATACATAAAATCAGCTTTCCAAAAAGCAAAAGTAAATTAAAATTGATTCAAAATTACGGTAGTAGTGTTTCATAAAGTGAGTAAGCCTTTATTTTTGTGTTTTAAATTTTTTTTTTTTTTATAGATTAATATTTGCATACAAAGTAGGTATGAACTTTCACAAAACTGAGTATAGAGCGATCTGAGTGTGCTCTTTGTTACTTGTCAGAATTGGTCAGTTTACCTACTTTAAATTTTTTCCCAAGAGATTGGCGTCTATTCATCGACGGTTCAACAAAAAGTACACTTGAAATGTTTGTTATGTAATTGCATATTCAGGTTTCATTTAATTTTTAAGGTTTGAAGGCTGTGCTTTTACACAACACTGGCATATATCCATCAGTCCCACTGGCATACGCTACCGATATTAAAGAATCATATGACAGTATGGCTAATTGTAGCTGACTTCAAGGTACTCAATATTTTAAATGGTATTCAGGGTGGAAATACGAAGTATCCATGCTATTTCTGCGAATGGGACAGCCGAGCAATTAGCCTACACTACAAACAAAAGGATTGAGCTCCACGTACATCGTTTGTAGTTTTGAAAAAAATACTATAAATATTCCCTTAGTTAATCCAAACAAGTAAAAGCGCGGCTGCCTTCGGCCGTACCGAAGACTTCATACCTTTCATGAGTGGGGAAATGAAAAGTTACCTATGCATGTATGTACATAGCTTGATTTAGTACGTATAATTTATAATTTCAATTGTGTGGGTTATTTATGGAAGGATTTATTAGAAAAAATGGTGTCTGAGCTATTTAAATGGAGGAGTTATACAACAAAATGTGTATATCTGAACAATCGGTTGTAGGGGAACTATATGTTATAGTGGTCCGATCTTGACAATTTTCGGTAACCTTGTTTAGGCCAATATGGGTACAAATACTTCAAAGTTTCATGTCCTTAGCTGTTTAAATGGGGAAGCTATGCAGAAATTACACCCCAAAATTTTCATATATGTATATCTGAATAATCGGTTGTTTTCTATATGTTATAGTGGTCCGATTCGGCCGATTCCGACAAATGATCAGCTGCATATAACAACCTACCTGTATTCCAAATTTCATTCAGATATCTCAAAAACTGAGGGACTAGTTTGCGTTCACACAGACGGACGGACGGACAGACGGACATGGCTTAATCGACTCAGCTCGTGATTCTGATCATATCGGTATATATTTTGGCGGGTCCCCCACGCTTCCTTCTGGTACTTTCGACAAAAATTTTTTGGCACAAAGTTATAATACCATTTCATTCTCATGAAAGGTATAAAAACAAAAAACAAAAAAAAAAAAAAAAAAAAAACAAGGCCTACTCACTTTATGAAACACTACTACCGTAATTTTAAATCAATTTTAATTTACTTTTGCTTTTTGGAAAGCTGATTTTATGTATTTTGTTATAAAGGTTTAAAACCCATTGTTTGTAACTTCAAAATCCAATAAAAACGTGCCGAAAACCAATATTTTTAGAAATATTTTATTTTTTTTTTGGAATAAAGGACCAAAACTTGGTCATTTTTAGGTCGATTTGCAAACTATTTTGCTTGTTGGAAAGGTAAAAGTAGCATCTTTCAAATAAAAGAAAAAAAATTGAATTCGATCAAGGAACAAGAAAGTTATAGCATCTCGAAATTGTAATTTCAATAATTTCAGAGTTGTATTATATTTGTACTCAAAAAATTTAAAAACGAAGTGATGGGGAAAAACCGCAAATGAGGTAGTGTTTTATGGGCCATGATGAAATCAAAAAACCATGTGAGAGCCCCTGCATTTTTTTGGTGTAGCACAGTGTAATATACTAATGTAATCAACATGTATCAAGTATATTTTTATAACTTAATTAGCACACACACCGCTTGAACAAAATTGGAAAATATGGAATCAAAGTAAAAGCACATGAATACAAACATACATATGTACATACAGATGTACATATATACATATATATTATCTGAACTTCTTAATTTCAAAAATGGCTAATTAAACAACGAGAGCATTTATTTACATGAAGACACATGTATGTACAATGTACATATGTATGTATGTACATCCCTGCAGTAAAAATCTGCAATGAATCCTTAATGAATCACTGATAAAATTCACCTATGACGAGGAGGCATCAGTGAATACTTTCATATAAAGACTGATGAATTTTTCATATAAATGGTTTGCTTTCCTCAGAAAAAAAAACAAAAACAAATAAAAATATACTGAGTTATGACGACAGTGATGAATATTCAACAAAGAATCATCACTGATCCTTCAGCAGTGAAACAAATTTACTGCAGGGATTGTACATATGTATGTATGTACATATGTACATACATGTTTTTATAGCTAATTCCATGTCTACTACCAATGCTGAAGTACCTACATACTTATAGTCACATTTATAACATATATAGTAATTTGATCATAAATACGTGATCACTGAAGTGCTTTTAGGGGTATTCCGCTTTAAGCGGACGATACTATGATTGGATACGTGCATGATTGAGAATTTATCTAAGAAATCTATTTGTTTGATTTTAGATGGGTGAATAACTGAGGACCTAGAAGAGAAAGCAAAGGCTAAATCTCTATGTGTGTCTTACAGGAAAGCTGGTCGCTTTTGACAGATTTTGACTTCGCTTCGTTTCACGTGAAACTGCTGTCAGAATCCATACAAAAGAAAAAAAAAAAAAAAACTGGTCGTGAAGCATGTGTGAAATTTCACAGATATTTCACGACAAAGTTGTACTGAGTTCCTGCCGTGAAAACGTTGCGCAACATGCTAGCAAAATTATGCCAGCAACATTTTTTCACGCCAATTTAAATGGGCAATGCCATTTATTTTGGAGTGAAAAGTGACATTTGTTGAAATTGAAATTTATATTTTGTATAAAAATTTTGTATTGGCCAAAATTTGAAAGTTAGTTATGAGGCGATGATCCAAATATTTTCTTTTTGTTTTTACATGGCCGTTTTAATTCTAATAATTATTTTATGTGAATTTTATATGAGCTATTGGCCAGTTCGGAGACCGAAATGGATCCATAACTTCTACCAAAAAAATTTTTTCAATTTTTCTTAATTATAAACTGGCCAATAGCTCATATAAAATTCACATTTTCTTTTTACATTTGCTTAGTTTTCGTTTTGGCATTTATTCTCATTTGACAAAAAAATGTTCTTCAAACATTTCACGGCAAAATAACGGCATGTTGGTGGCGAAATTTCACAGCTGTGAACTTAGTACTAGGCTTTAGGATTTAAATAAAAATGTATTACAAGTAATACATATGTATGTGTACACTGAGAGAAAAAAAATATATGGAGGGGTCAAAGAAATTGTTTACCTATTTTGAACACTACTTTCTTTGTTTTGAGTAAATTTTCCTTAAAACATGTTAAACGGTTTATAAAATATTGTTGTTACATGCGTTACCATGGTTTCATATACTTGTTTTGAAAAAATTCATACATTAAAATAATGAAAAATTCTTTAAGCGCCATTCCATTCCCAACTTTCCTTGTTTTGAAGACTTGATTTCTTTAATTTTGAGAAATTAAATTCCCATACAAATCCCCATGGCAACGAATTTGTTTGAATGTTTTTTATGTTTTTTTCACATTTTTGAGAAAATTTACACAAAACAAAGAAAATTTTGTATTGGGACGCGTGTTCAAAATAAGGAAAATTATGTCTTTGATCGAGAAATTTTTTTTTTGAGTGTATGTACATATGTCTTGTAACTCCTTTTGTCACTTTGGATGTCTCGTAACTCTTTTTGTCACTTTGGATGTGATATAAATCCTTTGTGATTTGATTATTAAGCAGATATCTGGAAATATACATACATATATTATGTAGCTATACATACATACATACATATGGTTATTTCGATGGTGACAAACGTGACATTTGTACGGAAGAAAAGTATCTATAAATATATATGTATATATATGTACATATTAATTTTTTCAATGTGGCCTTTGAATAGCTCTTTACAAGCACTATGTTTAGTGAAAAAGTTAGATCTACAGCAAAAAACCTTTCAAAAATATTTGCCAACAAACACCGGTTGGTGACGTGACACAAAATATACGTCATTCTCAGCTGCACCTATAAAAAGGCGAAATCCTGCGAATATTGTACACATTTTTTAATGCATGTTACTATAATTTAATCAGTTTGATTTACTTGTATTACTGCCTTCATTTTTTCTTGAAAACATCTCTTCAATTATTTTATACATAATATTATAAGGTACGTGGTCGCTGTGGTGCAGTGGGTAGAGTGCTCGCCTGCTATGCCAGAGGTCTCGGGTTCAAACCACGGTCCGAGCCAAACAAATTTTTCTAATTAGTAAAAATCCAATTATTGGGTTTTTAAGAGCAGCGGTCACCTCTCGGCAGTGGGCGGCATACCCTCCGAGAGTATTTCTGCCATGAAAAAGCTTCTCACAAAAAATGCATTCGCCGTTCGGAGCCGGCATAAAACTGTAGGTCCACCCAATTAGTAGGAAAAACAAAAAGGAGCACACCTCGAATTGGGAGAGAAGCTCGGCCATAAAACTCGTCAGAGTTATAATAGCGCCATTGTATTATATTATATTATATTATATTATATTATATTATTATTATAAGGTACGTAATGTAACGTTCGTAACGTGACATATAAACCTCTACTGAAGAAACATAACTCATGTTTCAGTTTTTATTAAACGAAAAGTGCAACATAAATTTTTATTCAGAACATTTTAGTACATGTAGAAAAGAAATATATATTCTCAAAATGAATTTGCTATTACTGAAAACGGTACATCTCTGTGAAGAAATAATCATTAGGATGAATCTTAATTGAAAAGTTAGAAATAGTAAGAAAGGGCTGTCCCGAAATTTTCAATCACTTTTTATTATATGTAGCTCTAACTTTAAAAAATCAAAATTTGTTTAAGATAATGATAATTCGATATCTTCTCTTATTTAATAAAAGCTAAAAACTTTGTTTTGCATGCATTTTACGCTCGCGGTGTACCTCTCAGCGGAAATACCCATATATCATCGTTTATTCTAGACGGTGCCCTACTGATACTATCAATATTTATCTTATTTATTATTATTGTAATAATTACATATATATGTATGTTCATACAATTATTTGCATGCACACTGTATGACACAATAATGCCACTGAAATTATAAGCTGTTCCATTCAAGCTATGAAATGTTTTTATCTACAGTCATTTGGAAAATTGTGTCATGTTGTTGCCTGTTTTACTTATTCAATGTCAGTTTTATTTATGTTAAACTGTGATATTTCACACTTTAACTAGAAATATTGCATAATGCTAGTATAAACATAAAAACATAGACTCTCACTCATCTTCTCTGCACTTACCTGCGTAGCAATTTCAGAAAGCAGCCGAAACCGCGACAGGTTGCCACCTCCGCTGTATAAGTGACTGTCATTTTCTCTCACTTTTCGCTTTTTTTGTTGTTTTTGTTTTTTTTTTTTATTATCACAATAGTTTACTTAATTTTATATTTTCTTATTGTATGTAAATTTTTGAGCTTTGTTCTTGCTAATTTCCAAAGTTGATGTTTTTTGTCACAAATCGAGGACATTTGTTGGCATTGTAGTATTGAGGGCGAGCCGTTCAATTGGTGTAAATGTCCTTATCAGTTGGAGTTGCATGGCTGAAAGCGAGAGAGGTAGGTTAATTAGATTTTATTTATTGTATAAAATATCCTTAAGACATAATAAATAAGATTATCTGTAACTATTAAGTTTTAAAAGAAGATGAAGAAAACAGTTATCAATTTATTTCCTCTTTAACAGCTTTGATAACTGCTTTTGAGATACGATAAGAAGCAAATATATTGAAAATAAAACACAATGCAACAAGAATCTACGTAAAACAAGAATCTAAGGAAAACTTATCACTCTCGTATCAAAACCTCATACCAAATTTTTGGCCATAGGTCTGGTTTCTTTTTTATTTGTATTTAAAGTTGGTAACCCTATGTATAGGGAAAAGTGATCAAAGCTCAGACCTGTTAAATTCCGATTAGGATTAGTAATCAATTAAATTGTTTAATTTATAATATATATAATAATTTTTTTGATTATTTTTGATTTTTTATGATTATTTTTGATTTTTTTTTGATTTTTTATGATTTTTTTTTGATTTTTTTTTTCATTTTGTTTGATTTTTTTCAATATTGTTGTAAAGAAATTTCGATACGCATGCACATAAGGCGGCCGCTGTGGTGCAGTGGGTAGAGTGCTCGCCTGCTATGCCAGAGGTCTCGGGTTCAAACCACGGTCCGAGCAAAACACCAAAAAAATTTTCTAATTAGTAAAAATCCAATTATTGGTGGTTTTTAAGAGCACCTCTCGGCAGTGGACGGCATACCCTCCGAGTGTATTTCTGCCATGAAAAAGCTTCTCACAAAAAAATGCTTTCGCCGTTCGGAGCCGGCATAAAACTGTAGGTCCACCCAATTAGTAGGAAAAACAAAAAGGAGCACACCTCGAATTGGGAGAGAAGCTCGGCCATAAAACTCGTCAGAGTTATAATAGCGCCATTGTATTATTATTATGCGAAGCGGCATACAAATTCCCAAATAATCCTATTTGATGAAAAATGGGTATGTCGTCAACGCATCTGTGGCCTTGTAGGGATTTCTTGAGGCAACGTCCTTCACTTTATAGGGAAAGGAAGATCGCGTGCTTGTATCATTGTTCCGCGATCAGCAGAATGCACGATGCTTAGAGAATTTGTTTACAGGAAATTAAATGTTTATCCAGATATGATTAATCCGAGATAATTCACTCAGTTTTTACTAAACATTAATGTTATATATTCCTTAATATTATAAAAATTAGCTAAAACAAGAAATATACATTTCTTTATTTATTGATGTATCTAAATGTTTAAATTGCAATAAATTTTTATTAGAAAACAGCACGATGGTATAGAGAATCTATGATTTCATTGTCTCCGTATGGCCCCAAAAAAGCTAGGTAAATTATTTAAAATGCACATAATTATATGCAGTGAAAATATATGGTTTTGGCATATAAATGTGGGGTGTGAGCTTAGAATGTAAAAGGGAAGAGGATGTATGAGAAAACTCAGATGTGAAAACGACACTTTGGTAAATGTCAAAAGTGACCACAATAATGTTGTCATATGTTATAACCCAACGAGGTTGCCATATTTGCAGTTGCCGATAATTATTTTTGATTATTTTTGATTACACTGCTCTACAGCCAAAAAATACTCTGAACGCGACCATCCTATTTATATGTAATATCGGTCGCTGATTCCGAAAATCGGGCTCATTTTTAATTCTATGGGAAGGTTTTTGAGATATCGGCAATTTACCGTTATTTGGCCAATGGCTCCACTTAATCCTGTATACCTCTTTAACGCAGTGAGCTATCTTCCTTGGAGTGACACTCAACGAAAGAAAATTAAATTTCCTTTTCATCCCTGCTACATTTTTCTGTAACTCTTATAGTTTCTGAAATATTGACGATTCAATTTGAATTTTTTCGATTTTTTACGATTTTTTGAAGAAAAAATTGACTTTGTCAGGCAATATCTTTTAAACCAATGTCTTCACCTTCGGTTTTACTCCTTTACGTGAAGCTCCATTCTATTGGGAAAAAGATAAGCTATCAACGAAGAAAATCCATGGTAAAATAGAAAAGTTATAGGCGATCAAGTAAATACATCCAAGTCGCGCAATGCCTCTGCACGGGTATATTCTATGCATGTTATACCAATACCTACACATCTGCAGTAGCAGCACATTGGCAGCGCAGTAGATAAAAGCCCATTTACGGGTATAACATGCATAGAATATACCCGTGCAGAGGCATTGCGCGAGTTGGATGTATTTACTTGATCGCCTATAACTTTTCCATTTTACCATGGATTTTCTTGGTTGATAGCTTATATTTTTCCCAATAGAATGGAGCTTCATGTAAAGGAGTAAAACCGAAGGTGAAGACATTGGTTTAAAAGATATTGCCTGACAAATTCAATTTTTTCTTCAAAAAATCGTAAAAAATCGAAAAAATTCAAATTGAATCGTCAATATTTCAGAAACTATAAGAGTTACAGAAAAATGTTATAGCAGCGATGAAAAGGAAATTTAATTTTCTTTCGTTGAGTGTCACTCCAAGGAAGATAGCTCACTGCGTTAAAAAGGTATACAGGATTAAGTGGAGCCAGTGGCCAAATAACGGTAAATTGCCGATATCTCAAAAACCTTCCCATAGAATTAAAAATGAGCCCGATTTTCGGAATCAGCGACCGATTTTACATATAGATAGGATGGTCACGTCCAAAGTACAGACAAAAAATTTCATTTTGTGATCCAGTGTTATTTTTAATTTTTTATGATTATTTTTATATTTTTTTGATTTTTTATGAGTTTTTTTGATTTTTTTTTTTAATGGTAATTGCAAAACAATCATTAAAATTTGAAAACAATGGGTAATCAATCATTAAATAGATACCTGAAAAAATAATCAATCAAACCGGTAATCATTACGATTAATAATCATTATTTAACAGGTCTGTCAAAGCTTGATAAAATGAAATAGTTGCTTACGTAATGTATGTTAAATTACTGTTTGATGTTTATTTTTAGATGAAATGACGCTGTGATACAATGGCATGAGCAGAAAACAATGTTGCTAAGACATCATAATGTTGCTGGCAATATGTTGCGCGGTGTTTTTACTGCTCAATTTTGGAGGCGCATTTTTAGTGGATTTTTTGGCTTTGATTCAACAAAAAAAAAAGAAAAAATATTGTTTGTTGCTTTTCCTGCTGTTACTCATATTGATATTGCTGCAACATCAAAGGCAAAGGCATAAAAGCACAAAGGAATGAAACCAGACCTACATATATACGCCAAAAATGCTTTACGGGGTTTTGTTACTAGAGGGGTAAGCTTTTCTTTTCTTTTGGTTTTATCAATTACGGAGAGATGAACCGTCATTTGGAAGCACAGTGCAATTAAAGCAAAGCTATTAAAACGAAGAAAAAACATACAAATTCCGATTGTACTTGAGATAAAATTTACCGTAGTTTGTAGCAACGTGAGTGAGATATACGATCGAATGACCGCTAGCGAAATTAGAGACAATTGACTTTCGCAATAGAAAGAACAATAAGATTAAATAATGTATGTATATATGCATATGTATATGTATATGTGTCTTTCAATTAACTAATGCAAGGTATGTAGTTATGACTGTTAAATAAAAGGTAACGACTCGCTTGGAAAACCACTTGCAATTAGT
The DNA here is from genome assembly GCA_960531455.1 of Urophora cardui. Taxonomy (NCBI): domain Eukaryota; kingdom Metazoa; phylum Arthropoda; class Insecta; order Diptera; family Tephritidae; genus Urophora; species Urophora cardui. The sequence continues at coordinate 12,860,967 of OY482672.1, read as the reverse complement.
CCATTCTAAAGAAAATTAAATGAATAGCTATGTACCTGTTGATATTGAATGATCAATGGCGTGACTCCAATTAAATGGAAACTAAAGTCGTAGCCTTTTTACACTTTTAATAAATTTCTATAAATAATAAAAGGAAGCCCTCCTAATTCGTGCTCTAATTTTACTTAATTGATTTGTTTGGTTTCTAGTGAAAATGATCGGATTTATGTAGCACTTACTTTAACTAATGTTGAGTCTTTACTGAGCGAATATAATAAGTGTGTGGTGAAAGCTTGTTGGTGAAAAAATTTTAATTTAATTTTTTTTTTAAAGCTACACTATATGTAGTATATTCTACTAAGTACTCGTAGTAGTAGTAGTAGTAGAAGTATAGCGTGGGTTCAATTGATATCTGACCTTTGCATTCACCCACGTAGATCATCATCGGCATGCTTAATATGTACTACGGTACGGTACATATAGAATACATAAGTTTGTTGCTAGGCATATGTACATACAAATAAGTACTATATTTACTTGTGAATATAAATAAAATGCTATAACAGCATTTATTTGGGAACAACCCAATGAATATTTAGCAATTTTGTGCGGTCACGCTTCACTGGCAAACTTAATTGCAAACAAAATGTGTATAAATATACATACATACATGTACATACATATGCATTTAGAACTCGTAAAGGTCCCCACAAACAGACGCGATACGATACAGTCCACATATGCAATTGTGCATGACGCGATACGATTTTTCATATGTGGGCTGTATCGTATCGCTTCTGTTTGAGTAGGGCTTAAAGCTAAAATAGCGATATTGACGTACTGAGATTGACAAATTTTTTTATAAGTTGATAGCTTATCTCTCACAAATCATTGCTCAAACAAAAGCTTCCTGCTTTCACTTCGTCACTAGTTCAATCAGGTCATGCGAAAAAAAAAACAAACAAAAAATCCAAAAACAAAAAACAAACTAACAGCAGTGACATCATAAAATTTATATGCGGTTCGCTGTGTATTAAATTGTATTTTGCTTTTATTGGCCGTGGTCAATGTATGGATTGCGTTTGAGAAATTACCACATGTCATTAACCTTATTTCACATGCATTTTTAAACGAATTTCAGTCCATAGCCGTAGCTCCTCACAATCAAATAAGTTCTTTGTGCTGCTTTTTGTGCGAAACTTTGGCTAGGTAGGTCGATCAAGAAAAAAATACATGGCTTAATGAGATTTAAATATGTACTTACTTGCATCGGCGGCTGAGTGGAAGATTTCCCTAATTCATAATTTGTTTCAAAAACGTACTATTTCAGAATTTGGGTTAATAAGAAATATAGAGAAACTAATTCTGAAATCGGGCGTTATTGAAGCCACATCTGATATATGTACATAATTTTTGAAATAAGGTGATCTTCCACTTAGCCGTCGATATGTTATATGGACAAAAAAAAAGTTTAGTGTGTGTCAGTTTTATTTGAACAATTATGTCGAAAAAATATTTTTGGTGTAAAAAATTTTTTTTTAGGCCCGCGTTAAAAACAGCTAAATCGCGTTTTTTGTAATAACTTTCTTATTTGATGTCGGATCTCTATGATCTTAATGTCGCAGAAAAGGTCTCGCCCAGCACTATATTTGGCCCATATAAAGTTTCGACCACAAAGGTTGTCTTGAGTTTTACCTTTAAAAATTTCGGAGTTACTATCCCTAGATTTTTTTATTTTTATCACTAATACAAAGCTCTCAAAAAACCATGAGGAATCTCCCAAAAAAATTCTAGCCTTTATTCACAAACAAAAAAGTTATAACGTTGTAAAATGAAACACTTGTTTTTTTATAAAAAAATTGCCACAGAGAAACGACGAAACACGTCAGCTTAATTTTTAACTCCAGATTACGATGGCGTTTTTAGAAAATCCGGATCAGCTCCCATTTTCGAGATATTTAAGAAAACATTTTCAGTTTTCACATACAAAGCGATCCGATGGGGGGGGCGTATGAGTAACTATTGTTGGGGTAATAAAAATAAAGAGAAGGGGAAAAAACTATACTTACATACATATATGTATATAAAACGCATATGAGAAGGAAGAGCATACCCTGCACATAAATTCCAATTTGTTTTAAACGTTCGAAACCTGCACTGAAAAAACAACTTACTCAGATTATGGAAAAATGAGAATGTTTCGGCGCTAAAGACATATTTTCATTGTTTTGATGTACAATTTTCTTTAAATCAAGGAATAAAAACCACGTTTTGAAAGAAAATTGTATTAAAAACAATGAAAATATGTTTTTAGCGCCGAATCATTCCTATTTTTGCATAATCTGAGTAATTTTTTTTTTGAGTGTGAGCAAATTAATATAAGCGACGAAGAATTCACTTTCAGAGTTCTGAAACTTCTTTCATAAATATCTCAAAATTTGGAGGTCATCGTCATTTTCGGTCTCGGTGATCATAGATAAGAAGATGTTTTCGGGACTAAAGTAAAGTGCGTTGTTTTCAATTGTAGGCTGAATAATTAACTGCATTTCTAAGAGCAGACGACGCATCCAGCGCAAGTATTGATAATAGATTTATACTTCCGTTGTCTCTTTAGGCGCGTATAATTTTACAACGAACTCTAGCAGTTTTTCTAAATACATAACTTGGATGATTTTACGATACGCACGTGTGCAGAAATCGTGAAGCCGTTGTAAGCCAGCGCGCTGTGCTTAGAGATCCCACTTGAATACTTACCAAATCTTCACTACAGCCATTATCATTCAATATAACTAACGTTGATCAGCACGAATAGTCCAATCATCAATAATTTTTTGCATATCATGTGTCCTGTATTGGTAGCTGTTCCATCGCGGTACATACTCAAGCCAAGCGAGGACTTAGAATACTTTTTAATCAAAAACTCATACTATATGGCGTTACTGCCTCATATAAATAAGAACTTGGGATAATTTTTCAAAAAACAGGTTCTCTGATTTTAAAACGGTATAACTTTTTTGTTTGTGAATAAAGGCTACAACTTTTTTAGCGGAGTCCTCATGGTTTTTTGAGAGATTTGTATTAGTGATAAAAATAAAAAAATCTAGGGATAGTAACTCCAAAATTTTTAAAGGTAAAACTGAGAACAATCTTTGAGGTCGAAACTTTATATGGGCCAAATATAGTGCTGGGCGAGACCTTTTCTGCGACATTAAGATCATAGAGATCCGACATCAAATAAGAAAGTTATTACAAAAAACGCGATTTAGCTGTTTTTAGCGCGAGCCTAAAAAAAAAATTTTTACACCAAAAATATTTTTTCGACATAAGTGTTCAAATAAAACTGACACACGCAAACTTTATTTTCGTGATACGGCTTAATGTACATACATACATATGTTTGGGTGTTTAACCCAATAAGGAATAAATTATTGAACTCTTTGTTGATAATTTTGAAGTTCTTTGTGGAAATATTTTCTCACAAGAATGACATTTTTCCAGCAGCCATGTTTCTGATCGCCAAAATTCATTTTCTTTGGCCATCAATAGAAATTGATACGAATACTTTATAAAAAATTAAAAGCTTCTACAAAACGATTGTCCATGAAAATCAACTATAAGAATTGGAGAATAATTACTTTGTAAACTGAAGAAAAAATTAGTATTTTCGCATAACTTCACGGACTTAAGAAATTGCCCTCGTATATATGTATGTACATATGTAATTTTCCAGCTTATTCCTTCATTTTTATTTATTCAGATCGCATGCACAATACGTTGGCTCATTACGGTGTAAATTATGGGGGAGCTTAAAAGTGAGCAGATGAATATCAGAGAACAAAGCAACAAGTCAAAACTGACAATGAAAATGAAACTGCAAACACATTACACATTAAGTGAATTAAGTACCGAGTATATACAAGCAAATTGCCTTTGCAAGCAAGCAAATGATGATTGGATTGCATTCGGTTATGATGAAAGGGTATACATATATGTATGTATATGTACATGTTACATACATGTGTATATGTATTTATATCTAAGTGCATATCCGCTTATGTTTTTTTTATTATTATTTGCCAATGTAAGCGCAAAATTGCATTAGACCGTATCATCTCACAGTTAAACATTTCATTGATGTTTTTTTCACTTAAAAAAATTCAGAGCTCGCATTGGATTTTTTGTTCCTTTTATATGTTTTCGAATAAACATTGTTAAACCCATTTTTTTACAAATCATGTCAAAAACCATTTATTTTTACAATAGTGCTCCAATGATTGTAAACTTAGAATCGATATTACCTTGTACTGAATTCTCCCTTATTAAAGTCCTACATTCACAAATACGTATGTAGATAATTATACTATCCCAATAAACATCAGACGATAAAATCTCAAGCGCTTAAAAAAATCTTAATTCCCAATGAGTATCAGTGAACATTTCCAAACGACTCTATACGTTGCGAAAGACTTGACAATTTTATTCCGTGTTTGTGATAGGTTTGAGAAAATTAAATTCTCAGCACAATACCCACCCCATGCTAAATATGAGCCTTATAAGCTGATAATGCATTTGAGAACTAACGTTTGACATTTTGAGAATTAAGTAAGACGCTTATTGGGATGTATGTATATATGTAAAGAATGCACTTCAACATGCACATCAAAAGTCACCAGCAACATGCAATTTCATTTCAAATAAATAAAGAATACAAAATGAGTGACACAATTTTCTCTGTGTCAATTTTGAATATCATTTGTACTAGCCAACTAATGCATACATATGTACATACAAACATGCAAACATGTAAGTACTTATGCACTTAGTTACTCCTACTAAGTAAAGCTAACAAAGCTAACAACTCGTTTGCAGTCAATATTTATACTCAAGCTGCCAATCAAATGATTTTTTGCGTGATTTTCATTTCTTGGAAGCATTTTTTTTTAAATGCATACATACGTAGTTATATGTATATGCAAATAATAACAACTTACTGGTGGATGTAATGCATTCAAAGAAGTAGAGGGTGGCACATAAAGTTATTGCGAAATGAAGCTACACGAAAATGCACAGACACCGAATGCAAACTTTTACATGTTTTACATATTATGTATCTATGTATGTAGGTATCTGTAGACAATTTCCTTTCCAGCATTTTGTGCGGACCATCCCATCCCAACTTACGTTAAGTAAGTCATTTCTTTTTTTTATTGTTTTGCTGTGTGCCGCCAAGTTGACTATCACCGAAAGATGACCTCATTGGAAGATTTTTGTGGGAAATAAGCTACAAATGATAAAGTGTCAGTATATTTTTAGAGTTGCATAACTTTGAATTTGGGTTATATTTTTTACGAGAATGAATATACCTATATGTACATACATAATTCGATAAATGGATGATTGCATCTGTTGATAAATGCATTGGAAGTACATAATTACACGTACAATGTATAACATGAAAAAGTTACATACTTAAGTGAATTGGAAATATGTACACGGAGAAAACTGTATTGATGTCCCATCCATATATATTGATAATCCCGTGTGATGCATAAATTATGCACGGTAGGCAGGAAGCGACGATAGGTTGCATGAAAATGTCGAGAAAAAAGGAAAGTGGGGTTGTGTTATGTGATGTTTATAGATGAAACATCCGTTGAAATTAAAATCCGAGCTGCTCCTTTTTCAAGGATATCCACATTTTTTGTTTTTTTTTGAAAGGATCAAATATTGAGGAAATCGAAAATTCGCCACCGTCCAAATTTTTCCGATTTCAATACATTATTTGGTCGCTAAGGGATACAAAAAAAGGTATTAAAAAGAAAAAAGGACACCTGTAGTGGAAAAATCCAATGTGAACAGGACCTAAAGGATAAGCACTGAAATATAAAATAACACAAAAAGTACCCACTTTAATTTGGGTATAACTCCTAAAATGTTAACTCTACGTGAAAATTCCTTATAATATGTTTCATTCAGAATAAATAAGGGAATATTTCTTTGATATACAATTTTGATGTACCTGCAGTGGTTAATGCACTTTGGTCCATCTAAAATGAAAATTTCAAAAAAAAGTACTTTTTTTATGGTGCTACTTTAAGTTCAAATATTTTTCTGGTTTATGTAAATATTTTAATCTAATGATCCAATTCTCATTCCTACATATCTGTACGTAAATATTAAAAAGAATTAGAGCTGAAATACGCGCTAGCTGTGCACGGTGGGCGGTAAGCAAAAATAGGTTGCATGAAAATATCGAAAAAACGATCGCCGGCTAAAAACTTACGTAAAATGATATTCTAATATACTTCATAAACACACAGCAAGCGTGAATAAAATCTCCAACATTTTTTTTAAACGAAAATTAGTACCAGCACACAGATAGGCACATATTCGTTGGGCCATCGTTTTTACGATATTCCCATGCAACCTATTGTTGATTCCCGCCCACCGTGCACAGCTGGCGCGTATCTCAGCTCTAACTATTTTTTAGTATTAACGTATAGATATGTAGGAATGAGAGTTGGATCATTAGATTAAAATATTTACATAAACTACAAAAATATTTGAACTTAAAATAGCACTATAAAAAAAACGTACTTTTTTTGAATTTTTCACTTTAGATGCACAAAAGTACATTAAGCACTGCAGGTACATCAAAATTGTATATTAAAGAAATATTTCTTTATTTATTCTGAATGAAACATATAATAAGGAATTTTCACGTAGAGTTAACATTTTAGGAGTTATACGCAAATTAAAGTGGGTACTTTTTGTGTTATTTTATATTTCAGTGGTTATCCTTTAGGTCCTGTTCACATTGGATTTTTCCACTACAGGTGTCCTTTTTTCTTTTTAATACCTTTTTTGTATCCCTTAGCGACCAAATAATGTATTGAAATCGGAAAAATTTGGACGGTGGCGAATTTTCGAATTCCTCAATATTTGATCCTTTCATAAAAAACAAAAAATATGGATATCCTTGAAAAAGGAGCAGCTCGGATTTTAATTTCAACGGATGTTTCATCTATAAACATCACATAACACAACCCCACTTTCCTTTTTTCTCGACATTTTCATGCAACCTATCGTCGCTTCCTGCCTACCGTGTATGGATGTCATATCTATACTTTTTTATTTATAAATTTTTTTTTAATACATATTACACCCTTTACAGTTTCTCCGTGTAGAAAAAAAAAAAAAAAATCCTGCTGGAATCACTTCAGTTAAAATCTGAGCAAATTCTCTTAATTAATTCTTTTACAGAAGAACGTGGTTTATACTGTTAAAACACAAAAAAAATGTCTTTATGAACTCAGCTCAACTCACAGCGTTAATAAGTATGCAAAATTAGATTCGATTCGATTTTTCAGACATGACTTGAATGATAATTAATGAATCAATGACTTTAAATGAAAAAAGAGCAAGCGAAACAAAATTCAGAATGAATGTGGTAAACAAATTAGAGAAAATCAGTGTGAAAGAGTAATAACAGCAGCGAAAAAAGGTGGGTAAATAACAAAAAAAAAAGAACAGAAAAGAAAGAAGCCGACTTTATTCATATGTGTCTATTGTGAGAATATACATACATATGTATGTAATAAATATTTTCTGTGTTTCGCACTAAAAACATGACATCATTGCCAGTTTTTAAGACTTTCATGTGAGCCAGACTTATTTTGTTTGTTTGTTTCTTTTTTCGAACCATTTTGTACTTTTTTATAAGCATTTATTTATGTATATACATACATATGTATGTAGTATATTTTTGATTAAATTTTGTTGCATATGTGCATATTTGTTTTATAAAGGAAATTCGCCATGACGCTGCTTAATTATTGATGGAACTGAATTGTTTATTAAATAATGGACAAATTAACGTATTAAAATTAATATTTAGCATTTTTCCAGTTTTTTTTTTAATGCCGAAAGATTTTAAATATTTTTTAATCAATTTTAATTTTATTCCATTCATTTTATATAAAATCAAACAAAGTAAGAGATCGAAAAACCTTTTGTAAACGAGATCCTTATATGAAATAAAATTACATATTAATCAAACGTTATCGTTTTTCCTCTTTTTTGATAAGGAAGTGTCTGCCTGACGTCTGTTGAAATACCATGATAATGTCAAGTGTTGTGGTGGTTGAAGATTGTCAAAAAGTTGAAAGATGTATTTATTATACTCTTATCAAATTATGTATGACGTGTTTGTACGCGTAGGTACATACATACATATGTATGTCATGATTATTGTTATGTTATAGATAAGAAGCGGCGCGGGTTTTTGGCAAATAATATTTTTCAAAAACTTATAGCATATTACTATATATGTATATAATTTAATATACCTATTAGTACATATGTACATATATTTTCATGCATTTTTATGTGTTGCAATTTCGACTATAACTAAAACTTGTGATTCGCTTTTATCTACATATGTAAATACTCAAGTTTAACAATTTTTAACACATAAAAAATTAACAAAACAATGAAAAGTGATTTCGTTAAATAACACATACTCTAGATCGACTTTAAATTATATATAGGTACATAAATAATACCCATTTGTTATTATAGGAGAGTCACTCTTTTAATTGAATTGCAAATAATCGCAAATAAGATAGTAATGCTAAGCTGATAAGAAGAAAAACAAAAAAACAAAACAACCAACAAAAGCAATAGAAAAAGTGACAAACAAATTTCAAGGCGTTACTATTTCTTATCAATGACGCCAAAAAAAACTGCTTATAACCGTACGGTTGTATGTGTAGTTGTTATAGTTGAAGGAGAGACAGCTGAATCAATTACTGAGCAAATCTAATAAGAATTAATGGTGGGGAAAATGTGCGTGAGCGTAATTTAGCGACGTATTTAAAAGTAGATTAGTTTTGTACATACATAGTACATATTACCGTTTAAACTTCATAATCGCCTAAGTGACACTTTCATAACCACCTTACCGACACTTGTGAATAAAATGTGTTTGGCGCATCTAGTATTTATGTTTGTTAAATTGTTTGTAAAAATTTTAAATGCGTTGTTACTCCAAATTGTAGTACATAATAAAAACAAGTACTTAAGTAATAAACATTTTTGCTTTGACAAGACTCATGCCGAATCCATAAATAGAAATATGTATAAAGCTAACTAAGCTTTACTGCCAGGGGAACTAATTTATAGGCGGCTGTTTGCACTAGGATATTTGAAAAATGTACAGAGAACGGTTAGAAGTGAACTTTGTGTGGGACTTTCGTGAAAGTTTCAATAAGAATTAGATACCCCAGGGTCTTTTTCATCTTCAGAGCATGTGTTAACTATTTCATTAGGTTATTGGCTTAATAAATATGATTTCAATATTTCACAGCGCTAATCTGAGCAGTTGAACTTGCTTTCCGCAATATGAAAGCATTTGAATTTTGTGTGATGTTTTACGTTTGCATTTCGCATGCTGAAGCTTTTAACAGAATAATCGACTTTTAGAATCTATGTACATTAGGGTGGTCGCCAAATGTATGGAGACAAATTTTATATCATATTTCGTGAACTTCACCCCCTTTGTCCAATATACGACACATAAATTTTTGTTCCGATCGAAGACAGCTAAGTGGTGTCGCACAGGGGTCAAAGTTTAGAAAACTCTACACTGAGAGAAAAAAAATATATGGAGGGGTCAAAGAAATTGTTTACCTATTTTGAACACTACTTTCTTTGTTTTGAGTAAATTTTCCTTAAAACATGTTAAAAGGTTTATAAAATATTGTTGTTACATGCGTTACCATGGTTTCATATACTTGTTTTGAAAAAATTCATACATTAAAATAATGAAAAATTCTTGATTTCTTTAATTTTGAGAAATTAAATTCCCATACAAATCCCCATGGCAACGAATTTGTTTGAATGTAAATTTAAATCGTTAATTTAATTTTTTTTAGGACCACCCTAATGTACATTCATATGCGCGATTTGTGCTAAATATTTTTTTGGATAAAAAAAAATATTGAGTACGCAAAAATACTTGTGGTGTGTGTTGTTTGGCGAAGCTTATACAAAAAGCGAGGGCATTTAAAAACATTTTCCTTATTTTTTTTATTTTCCAAGATAATTTTTCTGGCAAATTTCAAAGTATGTACCTAATTGCACATTCACTTTTGAAAGTTCAATTCCTATGTACAATACATTCATACATACATACATACATACATATTTACATATATACATACATACATATGTACCCATACAAAATATACTAATTTTTTTCCACAACACTACCTACCTACTATCTACACGTTGGCACAAACAAATTGTATTTACTCAATTGCTATCTACCTTTAATTTTAATATACCAGCCATGTTGAAATGTGCTTGAAATGTTGCTTAATTAGGTACTTTATTCTCATCATAGAAATACATATCTTTTGAATGATAAAAATGCGTCATTTGACTATGTATAATTTTTTTTTTTTTCAAATTTAATTTAGTTATTTGCCAATTATTTGCGACGTACCTACATTTATAGCATATCCAACAAATTCGTTCCGCATGCCGTCGAGACGGTGGGACTTTGATTTAGCTCTGAAGGCCCACCACTGTGCTAAGTGAATGTATGTATATATGGTAAGTGCATTTGTGCCTTACATATGCACATACATATTTACGTGCATTAATATACATATGTATATAAACTTCTTGCTGTTAATTTTTAGTTGTCAATAATAGCAATTGTAAAATGCAATCGAGTGCTGACGTTCAGAATGCGCCCATAGGCTAGTGACTTTATTTTTTCTATTCTTTGTCTGCCGCAAAAAGTGACTCATATATACATACATATGCATTCGCATGTCTCGCGAAAAGGGTGGTACAGTGTGTTCAAATGTGTATTCAATAATGCAAAAATATCACTTTAGAACTGCATTGAAGTCTGTAACGTATTTTGAATCATTAGTTCCTTTTTTATATCAAAGCATTAAAAAAATGTTTCATGGCGTTTTGAAAGCTTTGATATAACATAATAGTTGGCGCAAGTTCGAGTCTTGGCACTCTGAAAAAAATACCCGTAGTTAAACCAACAACTTTCGACTGTTGAATCTCCGTCTTTGATTCAACAGCAAAAGTATTTGTTTTTACAGCAAAGTTTTTGATCCAACAATTTATTCAAAAACGGGCGTTGTTGATTCAAAAAACTTTTTGACGGCGATTGAATTTTTCTGAAGTATCTTTTTTGTAAACATTATGAGTGAGGCTGCCATACTGTACAAATATAAAAATAGAGATTTTTTAAGAAAATTTTGGTAATTTTAGTTTTAGTTGAAGAAAGCTCAGAAATTATCAAAGAAAGTCATATATTATTATAAGGGATGTGAAAAGTGGGAAGTATTTGGCTCGAATATTTAATACAAAGCCTTACGCAATACAACAGACAGAGCATTTAACAAAGAAGTAAGGCTGGAGTCATCGTTATGTCCGAACAAATTTTTTCTTTACATTTTGCTCGTTCTTTTTCACTTCTATCTCACAGAAAGGGAAGAGAAGGAGTACAATACAAGCAAAAATTTGGTGGAACAGAAATGCAGAATTCAGGTTAAAGGAAACAAGAAGGTATATTTTTAAGTTCTTTATTAAACTCATTTAAGTTGTAATTTTTATCATTTTTTTGTTTGTGTAATTTTTTTTTCATCAGGATGTCTTCGAGATATTTTCAATTAAATGTTTGTTTATAAAACACTTACGTATCTACAGCTTCGAGATTTTTGTTAAAAAGCTTTCCACTAACTGCACTCTAAAAAATACATATTTTATTAAGATTTATGCACATTTTAATTATTGCGTCCATACTTTGTTTTCGCATTATAACTTGGCACTGCACATTTCGATAATAACGTTTTGTTGTTTGTGCTACTAATATCGCTAGCACCGAAATGCACTGAGCACATCAACGGGTTCTTTGGAAGATCAACTTCCTCTATTTGGCACGCTTGAAGCCATTGATTCCTTATAAACGGAATTGCTGGAAACCTAAAAAACTTCACCGCTGGGCCTTTGCAAAAGTGCACGGTATTTTCGCATCCCCTGAAGAGGCAGCTCGTTTTTCAAATCTTTTTTCACAAATTACGCGCATGAAAGTAAATTTATTTATTTATTTAGTTTGCACAAATCACAATTGCTTTTTTGAAAATAAATTAATTTATTTTCACAAACTTCAGATTTCGGCCCAAGAAAACATTTTCTGCTGTTTACTCTGGTAGCATGATTTCAATGAAATGTCATAAATTCAATAAAAGTCAAATGGCTAAGATGGCTGCCTACGTCAATAAGTGATTTTACCTTCTATTTTTCTACCATGGGCAAAAGTATTTGACCCAACAGTTTCCGTTGTAAGCAAAACTAATGAGAACAAATTTTTTTAAATTTTGTTTTTACAATGATTCAAATAATTCATGGGTTCCTTTTTAGGAAATGGAAGTATAAATAGGTTACTACAATTCAATATAATGTTGAATGTTCCACTATGTGATGATTGGATAGAATTTCAGGTTGATGTCATGGTTCGAATCCGGAGGAGAATATAAAATAAAGAAGAAAAATCAGAATAAGAAATAAAGATAGCAACCAGTGAATGATAAGAAGGAGAGAAGAATAGGAGAACAAGCGGAGGCTACATATTTGCAGTTGGGACCCGGGTGGAGAGAAGATGAAGAGTAAAATGCAAACAAAAATTTATTTTTAGGTGAACATTTTTTCCAACAATCTCTGTTGTTGACTTAAATCAACAACGTTCGCACCTTTGAAACAACAACGGAGCGTTGTTGGGCACATTTCAACTGCGGAAAGTAGTTGATTTAACAGCGAAAGTCTTTAGATTTACATCGTTTTTTTTTCAGAGCAGAAGCAAAAGTAACCTGATGAGTCTTAGAGGGATCTAAGGTGAAACAGCTGTAGTTACATCCATGCTTAAAACAAAAAAACTTTTTTTCTAGTTTCTAAAAAATAAAAAATAATCTAGTTCCTTTTTATTAATTACATTTTTGTATATTTTGTATTTTCTCACATATTATAACCACTGTTTATTAATTTTTTTCTATTAGCTGCAAACTTATTGCACTCAGCAACTTTCTATAGGCTGCTCACTCAATTTCATTGCATTCGAGTAGGTATGTATTGTTTCGTAGGGCTTGTTGCTGAAGAACTGCAATTGTAATGCGAAACTTTAACTATTCATGGGAGAAGGCGAGTACTTGTATACAACATTTTAACATAGTATGTACATACATATATAAAAGAGTAATCTTTTAGTAGTTTATTTTACAGTTTCATTAAAATAATATTTTAGAAGTTTATTTTCAAGTTTTCAATGTTTAATAAAATATATTTATCAATTCAAAGAAATTTCATTATTTTCATTCAATGTTGATCGTTGCTTCTCCACTCACTAACTAACTCTTCTTCAGCTGGTTTTTCTCTCCTTCGTTTCGTTAGGGTTGCCATCTTCTATGATGTCGTAAGGTGACCATATGACGTTGACAAATCTTTATATTATTCAGGCAATACTTGTTGATGTGTTCATTTATTATTTAATACGCTTTCATTCGGCCATTCCTGACAAATGGAGTCGACCTCGGCTCCGTCGTCATCATCAAATCCGTCGAAATTCGGCAATTGACACCACGGCTTGAGATTGTCTGATGCAAACACAGAGGTGTAATGTCGTTGTTTACGTTTGGACCCTGGCAAATCTTCTATTAGGTATCGGTCATTACCAATAGCCTTCGTTATCATGAACGGTCCCTTAAATAGCGGTTCTAGTTTACGAGAACCACCTGTACTTGATGGTTCATTTTTAGCAACTACTAAATCACCAACATTATACTTGGTCGGTTTACGATGGTTTTCGTCGAATACTTTCTTTGCCTTTCCTCTTTGTAGGTTAACGCGCTTAGCTGCTTCGTCAAGCATGTGTTTTGTCTCTTCTTCGCTTAATACTTGATCACTGTGTAGTGCTAAAATTAATTTGTTTTTCAGGATGTCACGTGGTTTGAAGCTCAGAAGCAATTCTTGTGGCGTACGTTGTGTTGTTTTGTTTTTTGATGTGTTAAGCGCCCATTGGATTCCCCGAAGTTGCTCATCCCACTTCTGAACTAAAAGAGTAATCTTTTAGTAGTTTATTTTACAGTTTCATTAAAATAATATTTTAGAAGTTTATTTTCAAGTTTTCAATGTTTAATAAAATATATTTATCAATTCAAAGAAATTTCATTATTTTCATTCAATGTTGATCGTTGCTTCTCCACTCACTAACTAACTCTTCTTCAGCTGGTTTTTCTCTCCTTCGTTTCGTTAGGGTTGCCATCTTCTATGATGTCGTAAGGTGACCATATGACGTTGACAAATCTTTATAGTATTCAGGCAATACTTGTTGATGTGTTCATTTATTATTTAATACGCTTTCATATATGTATGTATTCTTGTTGTTCATTTGTTTTTATTGTACAAAAAAAAACATAACAAAGTCGGCGAAAATCAATAAAAGTCACAAATCACACAAAACATAATACCTACAACAAAAATAAATGCATAGCACATGCATATGCTTGTATGGACATGCATCTATATACAGTATACTACTCGTACAAGCGATGTGGAGTGGAGTAGGAACTGCAATAATTATTTATTATTTATGTATGTATGTATGTATGTATTATATATGTACATATGTATGTGAATGTATCTAGCGCAAAAGTTTGCATGCATCAAACAATTATGGCATTATGGAAGAATAATGAAAATGCTAAAATTGAGCCACATTCATATACGCGATGATACTCTTATTGAATTATTTCAAGAATGTACGTACTTTAGGCCGGTGCGATTTGCATGGAGGGAAATTCGACGCTTCCAAACAATACTGTACTAAGTCGACTAAGTACATTTTCTCGTTTTTGGCGTTTTCAAGTAGAGCGTGTCTTAATTTAGATGCTGTCTAATTTTGGTATCAATCGGACAATCCAATCAAAAGTTATAAGCAAAAGTGTACATATAATACAACTCGAGATTTTTACAGAATAAAAACTTTGAGAGCTTGCCATGGAAAACCACGTAGCAAATTTTTATTTTTTCTTACGGTTTTATATAAAGCGTACCCTGACTTCGATATTGTCAAGTTTTGGAGTTGATCGTTCAATCCAAACAGAAGTTACAAGTGAAAATATACTTACAGCTCTATTCTGTGTACTTGACAAATTCACCATATTGCTTATTTGTCAATTTTGACTATTTATCAAGTATTTGCTATTCTGTGTCAAAATAAAAAAGCTCTTTTCTTGCCAAATTGTCAATACGTCGATTGGTCTTGACAAATAAAATTCGTTTGTTTTGAATTCAAAGTTATTTTTTTATATTTTCTTAAATAATGGAATCGCAAGGTTTTTTAATTTTTCTGTTATTGGTGGATGAGGAAGAAAATGAGGAAAATAGCGCGCTCCATTTTCTTTAAGTGAAAATTTGTTCGTGCCAAATTTTCGTTTAACCCGCCAATTGTGCCAGCGCCTTATTATTGATTTACAACCATATGACGATCAACAGACGTCTTTCTCATTAACTGTCCGGATTTTGGCGGTGTTGAATTTTATGGCAAACGGGTCCTATCAAAAATGTGTGGGCAAACACTCTCCTTTTCCTATCGGTCTCCCTACTACTCTGTATTTCCCGTTCCCTCTGTCTCTACCTCTCCCTATACTACTCTCTCTCTCTTTCCCTCTCCCGTTCCTTATCAACAACTTTCCATGACCATCCTGGTCCACATATCGGTCTATATCATATACATAAATCGATTTAGGTATCGAAAAAAAAGTTAGTTGTATATTGGAACCCTGATTACTACTACATTGCTCAAAAATATCTCGAGCTATTCCGGTTCATGTTTGAGCCTTAATATCGAGAACCGATTGAGATATCCGTATAGCGCTAAACATATATGGTAACCCTGAGACGCACCCTTAATTTGATGCCAATATTGCGCAAAAATATTTGGGGCACATCCGGGACCACGTTTTGGTCTCTATCTGGAGAACCGACTGGAAAATTGGAATGGAATGAACTCTATATTGAAGCTCTGATTTATACCTTTAATTTGATACCAATATTGCTCAAAAATATTTTGGAGCCATCTGGGTCCTTATATTGGCCTAGATCTCGGGAAGGGGTTGAGATACCAGAATTAAATGTAGTCATAATTTTAAGTTTTAATGTGATCGGCCCGGTAGCTTCGGCGTGCATAAGGAGCAAACACACAAACAAACTATCATCCTTATATACATATGTATATACATACATACATATGTAGATATAAAATACTTACATTTTTTCAGTTTCTATTTAATTGTATAAACAGCTGATTTCTGTTCACAATATTTATTTCACCACGTGTTGGGAAAGTCACATTTGTAAGAGCTTTTTAGATTTGTCAAGTTACGCACAGAATAGGAAAAATTGTCAATTTGATAAAAATCTTGACAATTTGTCAACTTATTGATAATTTGTCAATTTCACAGAATAGTGCTGTTAGCATACAACCGAAGTTTCGTATCGAGTTTAAACTTTGAGAGCTTCTCCTGCAAAACTCAGTTTTCAGACTTAGTACAATTTTGTTTGTAAGCGTCGAATTAATCGATATCATGCCATCGAAATTGCAATTCCCCTCATTTTTCTGAGTAGAAAATTCTTCCACGACATTTGACTAAAATTAAGTGTGATGTTCCAGTATTTGGTTCTTTTGGGGCCAGACGGATTTTTGAATATTCAAAATTGAAAAAAAAAAAAATCGACAAAAAGTACTCTAGCCAATAGGCACATCAAATACTTAGTATAGAAGAACTATAATGCTCTCTTTTTTTAGCCCAAAATCATTGTATGGGTTTTCTATGTCATATGTCTGATATCGTTGATTTTCGCTGACAGCACTTTGTGTACAATAAACACTCCAAATACAAAACTTCAGAATTTTATTTGCAGAATTAGGATAGTTATTTCCCAAAAGGTAGACTTATGCTGCTTTAAAATTATGTTTTGCTTCCAGTAAGTAGTGCCCTATGGCGTATAAGTATCCTTGAGTTTTCTTAAGAGTTAAATAAAGTAAATTCAAATTTTGGTGGCACGATATGCATAGGTTAGTAAATCGCCCCGGCCTAATGTACATACATGCATACAATACAAGACAGTGTGTGATCTAACTTTTTATACCCTGTTGTGGGTATTGGCACCTAATTTATATTTAATTTTTATGATTTTTATGTCAATATTGGCGTAGTAGGCTGCTGTTTTTGCTTTTTTTGTAACAGCAAAAGCATTACCCATTTCGTTGGAACAAAGCTAAGAAGCGGGTTTCGAATTTGTCGGCAAATTCGGCCTAAAACTCCTGTCTTATATTCGCGCCAAAGTATTAAATATTTTTATTATATCGAAAGCACTTAGCAAGCCGCAACTGGGTATAAATTATTTTTACATGTACAAATGTAATAAATTTTTTTTATTAAACTTCATATTTATGTACATACTATGTATTTAGTTTTATATTCAGCACGATTATACTTCTAATCTCTTTATAGGTACACCACACTCATTTTGCTTTTTATTTTATAAAACCAGTTTTTTCATTGCGATAGAAACAAATTTTATTATGTATGTATGTATGAATGTATGTATGTAAATAAATTTTGGCGTAAATATCTAGTATCATGCTAATCCAATACGAATTCCACTACAGCTGCTTCAGGTAAGCGGGTTAAACTCTTGTACATAAATACATATGTACGTGAGTAGTTAATGGCAGGCAAAAACAACAATATGTAGTGACCCAATAAACATTTTTCTTCATTTTCAATTTGAGGTTCATTTGAGAAGTAAACCTATTGTCAAATAACAAACGTTAGTTATCAAATGCACCTCAAATTTCCCTTGATAGCGTTCTCAAACAAAAAGGCACATTTTTAGTATGGGATTTTGGGCTGATTCTCAATTTGATTCATTTCATTTTCTCAAACCTATTTCAAAGGTGGTACGAAATGGAATGCAATCAATAGATGTTTGTTGTATTACGTATTTGTACTCTATAGTACAGAAAAATTGAGGGATAGTGAGAGAGTTCGAGTTGTGAGCGCATAAATGGAATGGAATAAATAGATGTACATATGTATGTATTAAATATTTGTACTCTGATGTGATGTTTTTCATTTACCCGTGCGGGTGAATTTTGCCGGTGCCTTTTGTTTATGAAAGTTTAACTTAGGCAGTTATGAAGCTTAAACGACGAAACACACACATAAATAAATATAAACACTCACGTGCAAATGACTGCGGCCGCATATAAAAAAAGGTAAAAATCGTAATAAACAATTGTCAGAATTGAGTATGAAGCGGAACAAGAAGAGGCAGCATTGAGTGCAAATTTTAAAATCTGCTCTTCCGCTTTTCCAGCGCATCCCTTTCTTCTATAAAGTCGTGTACCCTTTCTTGTTTGCTTGCGTATTTTTGTTATTCTTGAGCACTATGTGGTTGTTTTTGTTTTTTTTTTATTATTTGTTTTCTCCTTTTCAACTTCTTTTTTAAACTTTTAGCTAATTCTTTTCTCACACACACTTATTAGTTGTGCAAATAATTAAGTCATACATTATTTTGTACTTTTATTCAAGTAGATTTCTACATTTTTCTTTATTTACATATTATTTTAACAACCACAGATTCACACATACAGAAACGCCGCAACAAAAACACAAAAAACGCCAACAAAACTGTGCACTTGCAAACAAACACGCGATTAACGTTAATATTTTATTTATATCAACGTTTTTGTCCAACCGCTACACGCATCCGCACTCGATTGGCAACGCCAGCTGACTGAATAAGCAGGCGGCTGTGAACAATTGCGGAAGGCAATGCATGTAGTGATTAACCCGCAAAGGGATGAGTTGTTTTTTTTGCAAGAAATGGAGTCTTTTAATAAATTTAATATTTTTGTTTATACAAATGTATTTAATATATGTTTATAATAATATACCCCGGCAAATATAATATAACGATTTTTAGAGTTTCACTCTGAATTCGAGGAGTTCTCCTTAACTTTCTTTGTATCAATTGATTGGACCTCCAGTTTTATGCCGACTACATATGGCAGAAATACATC
This sequence comes from Urophora cardui, assembly GCA_960531455.1. Taxonomy (NCBI): domain Eukaryota; kingdom Metazoa; phylum Arthropoda; class Insecta; order Diptera; family Tephritidae; genus Urophora; species Urophora cardui. The sequence goes on along the minus strand of OY482672.1, from coordinate 12,841,814 downwards.
CCGAGGGGTGACGGCTATTTTTTTGAGAAATCCAGAAAATGTTTTTTTAATATATCGCTAGCTTAGAGTGCAAACTGTGTAAGTCCATTTTTATGAAAAAGTGTTTTTAAGTGTAGAAAGCTAGAAAAATCAAATACGCACCACGCTAAACAAGTCTGTTGTTATTCAGTGATACGCAAATTGTGTAAGTACAAAAAGCGAAGAAAATTGTGTAAGTCCAAAATTTTTATATGAACAGAACATTTTTTTTCATTTTGAAATTTTTTTATTTTTTGTTTTTTGTCTCTCCTACAAAGTTTGAAAAAAGGACTTACACAATTTGCACTCTAAGCCAGCGATATCTATATGTAAATAAAATAAATTAATTTTTGCATTTAATGTTTCGTTGGACCAAATTTCGATCCCGGGAGCTCTTGCATGGCATTTGAGAGCTCTAACCACCAGGCCATAGTAATATAAAATCAATCTAATATTTTTCGATTTATCTTTAGACATTATTTTCCCACATTAGTAAGCACAAATATATATACATATGTACATATTTATCTGACAATTTCTTCTAAAGGTGTGCGTAATTCATTTCCCGAGTCATAGAACACATAAGGCACACCGTTTCCACGGCAGTCGGCCCTAACCGGAAACATCAACACTTTAGACAGATAGATTTCTGTTTCAATTTCCTCAAACATTCTCAATACATAGCCGTCCAGCTATTATTTGCCAGATTTGGGCATTATTCGAATAAATTTTTATTTAGATATTTATTCGAACAAAAATTTATTTTTCAAATTTTTATTTAGATAAATTCCCTACGAATAAATTATTCGGAAATTTGTTTCTTATTTCAAATAATAAATAAAAACTCAGGGTACAACAAAAAAAAAACAACTGAGTAATAGTAAAAAAAAAATTTCTTTTATTTTTTTTGGATGTTTGTTTTTTTATATAATATGTCAATGAAATTTATTTATTATGCGAATAATTTGGTTTCTGAATAAACGAGATTATTTATTATTCAAATAAAGATAAAAAAGTTATTCAACTATTATTCGTTATATGAATAAATTTTGCCCAACTCTGTTATTTGCCACCATTTTTAGGCGTGTATGTGTGAAAATTGGTAAAAATTCCTTGGGTCTCAGATGGTTAAAAAACAATATGGCAGCACTTCTACAGCAGCAATGAATTCAGTGTTGCCAGAATATTTTGGAGCTTATAGCTAGATTAAAAGAAAAAAATAGCTAAAAATAGCTAAACAAAATTTTTCAAAGCTAAAATTAATAGCCAAAAATATTTTTCTTCAAAAATAGCTAAATAATTATTTACATACTTAAAATGATACTAATTTTCTAGCTCCAATAAATTTTGGATGAGTGGATCTTTTAAAAATTCCACTACCATTAATTCACATAGTGGTGAAATTTTTCCACTAAATCAAAATACTGGTAGGCACCTATCAGAGCGGATCATACATACATAAACATATACATACGTTCCACTGGCATGAATAAACAATGTTAAATCAAGTATAAACCGTCATGATTTCCAGTTAAGATGGAAAATTCTTAATCCAAGTATGGACAATGTTGATTTTATAATGGAATTATAACATTTAACATTTTTAATTTAACGTGGTTCATGCTTCATTTTACATTGATTCGTATTTATTTTAAAAGTATGCAATCTTAAAATAAAATCGTTCAATCTTAAAATAAAATCGTGCAATCTTAAAATAAAAACGTCCAATCTTAATTTAAGGTAGAATGTTCTTAATTTAACATTGAACCATTTTCTTTTTCATATTCCCCACAACCAATTTATTTTTCACCACGAAACCTACCCAAAAAAATCCTTATTATTACTTGCATATGAACTTGCGAATTTATTTGATAAACTTTTAAATATTTACATGTGTACACACATTTATAACACTTTTCTTTTATGAAAAAGATTAATTATGCGTAAGCCACTCGGTTACCTTACCGGACAAAGACATAGTTTCATCGTCAATTCCATAGTTACTGAGAAAAAAAGAAAATATCTTTAGGGTAATACTTAATGATCCATATCATCAATACCCACCTCCGTTTTCCTCCAAGTAAACAATTTTTCACGGAATTCAGCTACCAAAATTTCGGGGTCCATTTCCACTAATTCACTTGTGTACACAATATATTGTATTTCTACCATTTTGATATGAAAATATTAAATAATCAAAATATTTCACTCCGTAGGGTTTGCTTGCTTTTTAGTGAATGAAAATTGCACAGAATATCCAAAACACAGCGCGTTTAAGCATTGGAAAAGGGGACATCGTGTGAAATTTTTAAAATGAAATTGACACATATTGCAATGCCCGGTGTAGAAATATTGCCTTGTAAATTGACTCCATATTCCTCTTAAAATTGCTTCACATCTTGCCCCGAGTAAGCACATTCTATAAAGTTTTGGTAAACAAAAAATCACAATTTTTTGTACAAAGGTTAGGAAATTACAGAAAAAATATTTTAGCTAAAATAGCTAAACTGACTAAAAAATAAGCTAAAGAAAATAGCTAATAGCTAAACGCAAATTTCTATAGCTAAACGTCGAAAGTAATAGCTAAATCTAGCTACAAAATAGCTAAAGTGGCAACACTGAATGAATTATATTAGCGATAGTAGCACTACTAGCCGCTAGATGTCGCCATGCAAAACGGAAATATTAGCAAAGAGCTTATTCCGTTACCCTAAAAAATGGTTTATTTGGCAACGCGAAGGTCGATGAATTGTCTGTATGCAAATGTTTGTGAGCGGTAATTGACAATTTACAGGGAATTGAATACATTTATGCACGATATGCGTAAACTTTAATAATAACAAAGATACTATTTTTATATAATTGAATAACTTCGCTTTGATAATAAATTCAATGTCTAAAAAAATTTCGTTTTAGTGATAATCACTTCAAACCAGAACTCAGAACTGCAATATTCATAAGAGGCTGTTGAAGGTTAAAATCATTTGTTTTTATTATTCCAACAATTTTTCTGTTGATGTTTTTCCTTCTTTATCGTGGGCGTTTACAAGTTCGGTGTTATCTTTCTTATTTAGTTATAAACTCCTATTAACGACCCACCACTGTCTACACTCGGGCTAGTCAAGTTTGCAATAGAATTTAATTTTATATTTCATATTAGAAAATAAAAGCCCAACAACATTGTGATTAGTGATTTTTTATTTCTTTATTTTATTAAGTTTAGTACATAATCTTTTACATAGGTAATTACATACATTTCGTCAACAAAGTTTAATATTTAAAATAAAGTAATATATACTATTAATTTATTTACTACTGTATTTTATGCTATCATATCGTTCCAAATATTTTTTTTATATTTTTTTTTCGAATTTCGCATAAATTTAGATTTCATAGTAGTTGCTGAGTAGTTTTGTAAACCAATAGCATTTTGCGAACTTTCATGTTATATATATTGCGTATTTACTTAACTAATGACTTAATTTTAACTAAAGTTTTACTGTGTTTTTTTTTAAGAAAAAATAATACAAGCTGGTTAGCGCAGATTTGTTTGAAGGGCTTAAACTTATATTGAGTAATAGTTAATAGATATAATACAGTAATTTACAATTTGGAAACAATAAAATTTTTTTTTGAGAGAAGTGACATTATAAAAGAGATTAATTCTTGAATATTTGATAATTGCCAAGCTTCGGTTCTTTCGTTTTTTTTTTTTTTTTTTTTTTTATTTAATTTTGAGCATTTGAATTATTTCGTTTTTATTTTTTTTACAGCTTTATAAGATTGGGAGTTTGAGTGCAGTCGTTAGTTTCGAAAAGCTGTGATGATGCCAAAACTTTTTGTTTGGTGCTAAGTGAACATTCTTTTAACCTTAAAGCTTTTTAAAGTTTTATATACAATTTGTTTATTGGTTTTTAATTAAATTATTTTATTAATAATAATAAAAAAACTTAAAATTGTATTGAAAGTTAGTTTTTTTATTTCATATACGCATATATATATACTGCGTGTTATTGCATATTACTGGTTGGTCCACGCGTGCGATGTCCTTGTGCATGACCAGTTTGTCTAGAGCCGGGACGTGAATGTACAATCGCATAATTGTCATTATCAATGGGTACCGACCTTCAAGAATATATCATTTTTAAGCAAACTGTTTGTTGTTATTGTAAATTGTTTGCAAAAAGTATTTTTTTTATATAAAGAAAAAAGTTTAAAAAATGAGAAATTGAAAGAATATAAAGCATACCCTAACTTATATATATATTTAAATTTATAGCATACTTTTAGGGGTGAGCAAGTGAAATAAGCGATAATTAAGTGACTGATAAACTAATAGAGCTTTTTTTTTATTAAACTAAACGTGTGTGCTAGTAACTGCTAATATTAGCAGAGAACTTATAAGTTCTCTGATATTAGCTAAGGTAAGACATTTTTTACATTTATTGTTAATAAGTGAAAGTTTTGAAGTAGTCAGTTACAATTACATACTTATATTGAATTGAGTTTTGAGTGCTTACTTGGTTAGTTACAGAACAGTAGACACTACATAAATACATACATAAACCAAATTTTACCATAATCTAGTATAATATTTATAATTTTATTTTTAGTTTGCATTCATTTTTCGCTTCATTACTTTAGTATTTGTACTCTAAGATTAGTTTTTAAGCAATTACAATTAAGTACATACATCCATTCATATATATAAACAGTAACACATACAACACTAAGTTTGCATTGTGACCTTTATGTGGATTTCATTTGTTTCTTTTTGTGTTTTATTCACTGTACTGTACCGTGATCTATATAATTGTGGACTTACATACATATATGTATATGTACATATGTATGTATGTTTTTGCTTGCCGACGGCCTAAATGGCTGTTAGCAGACTTGGGCATTATTCGAATAAATTTTTATTTAGATAATTATTTGAATAAAAATTTATTATTCAAATTTTATTCAGATAAATTCCCTACGAATAATTATTCTGAGGTTTATTCGTTATTTCAAATAATAAATAAAAACTCAGGGTAAAACAAAAAAAAAACAACTGAGTAATAGTACAAAAAATTTTGTTTATTTTTTTTTGTTTGTATGTTTGTTTGTTTTTACATATGTAAATGAAAATGATCTATTATTCGAATAATTTGGTTTCTGAATAAATGAAATTATTAATTACTCAAATAAAGATAAAAAAAATTATTCATCTATTATTCGCTATACGAATAAATTTTGCCCAACTCTGGCTGTTAGCGAGTTTTCTGAAACAATATTTTTTTTTTTTTTAAATTTTTTTTTAAATTTTGTTTCAAAATTTTTCCAGATTTTTTTCCAAATTTTTTCCATTTTTTAATTTTCTGAAAAAGCTACACTTATTTTCAAAACTTTTCTAATTTTCTTTTTTTCGAATTTCGTTCAAAAATTTTGTTATAGAAAAAAAAAAACAATATATAAAAAAATTTCCAAAGTAAACTTTTTTTTAAATTTTCCATTTTTTTTAATTTTTTCCAATATTTTTTTTTCCAATATTTATTTAGGCATGCATGGCAGGTATCCTCTGCTTTGTTTTTTTTAAAACTTTTTTCAACCTTTTTTTGATGAAAACTGTTTTAAAATTTTGTTTTTTCACAAATTTTTTCTAAATTTATTTTTTTATCGTTTCTGCCAATTTTTTGTTTGAATATTTTTTCAAAATTGTTGCCAACATTTCTGTCAAAATTGATCAGGCATGCGTGCAAGAATGTTTTGTTTTTCAAAAGTTTTTTCAACCTTTTTTTCAATCTTCGAAAATGTTTGAAAAACATACCTTTTCACAAATTTTCCAAAAATTTTTTTAAATATTTTTCCAAAATATTTTAAATTTTTTTCCAAATTTATTCAGGCATGCATGGAAAGTTTCCTCTATGTTGTTGTTCCAAATTATTTTCGGCCTTTTTCCAAACTTTTTTTTATAAAAAACGTTTTTTCAAAAATTTTCCAAACCTTTTTTAAATTTTTTCCAAATTTTTCTTTTTTTCCAGGCATGCATAGCAAGTTTGCTCTGTTCTGTTGTTTTTGTTTTACTACTTTCATGCTTTTGTATTTTATATGCGTGTAGCTTTAACATTTAAGTAACACATAAACATGACATAAATATCAACAAACACACATGCTACACAAATTTTGTATTTGTTTTGTAGAAAAGGTGTCCCTTTTGTAAAGTTTACTGTATTAATGATTTGTTTTTGTTTTTGTTTGTTTTTTTTTAGTCAACTTAATATCTATCAGACCTATTCGAGTGTATCGTTGAGCCACCGCTTGTGTAACCTTTATGCGCATCACGCCCATGCAATGAGTAACGCGATCCATACTGACTACCATGCCAACTTCTGTACGGATCGTATTCTTCAATGATTGATGGTTCTTTTTCGATGATCTAGTTTAGTTACAAAACAACAACAAAGAATGTTATGTGTAAATATTAATTGTCTGAATGTATGTATGTATGATAATGTTAGTTTCCTTTGGACATTTACCTCGGTATTCGCACAACTACAACTCATTGCCGTGCAAAGGAAAATGTTCATCAACAACATAATGAGGAAGAGTACGCCAAGTGTTATAGCCAGCCAGAGTAACCATGGTGGGCGTATGCCATCCTCGCAATCGCCGGTGATCACTGTAAATGGAAATAAAAATAAATGTAAATATTTTTTTTCTCTTTTCAAAAAGCTAATGAAAAGTGAAGAAAAATATCCAGATCCCCGCTGTGTCGCTTTTCTGTACAGGCTTTAATATTAAAATTTTTTTTCCTCAAAGCACTTAAAAATAGTTTTTATTTCTTTTCAAAAACAAAAAAAAAAAACAAAAAAAAAATTACTCACATGGCGCATTTGCTGGATCCAGCACATACACCGTTGTACCCGCCAAAGTGGAGCCCTCTTCATTTGGACCCAATTTACGATTGCCACCTTTGGTCACACCGGCCGCACCAGCTAAAGCAATTTGCTTGCAATCCTCATCGTCCATGCAACGGCCATAGCATTGAATTACATCGCATTGCAAATGCACATCGGAACCTTAATGAAAGTAAAGAAAAAAATCAAATAAATTTTTCGTTATTATTTAAAAGATCTGAACATTTTTTAAAAATTCCCTTTTTTGAAATTTTTTTAATACGCAATACTTTCATTTAAAATGGTCAAAAATCATCTCTGGAATGGTTTTAGCTTCCATTTTCTTTATTTTTAAGAATTTCCCTTATATCCCTCAGTTTAAAAAAATTTCCCTTTTTGAGATTTTTTGTAACACGCATTAGATACTTTCAAGTAAAGAAGGTTAAAAGTCATATTTAAATTGATCACAGCTTTCATTTTATTTAGTTTAAAAAACTTCCTGAAATCCCTTAGTTTTAGAAATTTCCTTTTATACGATTTTTCAAAATATGCAAACTTTCATGTAAAAAAGATCAAAAGCCATCTGTAAGGTGATCATAGCTCTCATTTTATTTAGTTTTAAAAATTTCTCTTAGTATGCCTTAGTTTAAAAAATTTCCCTTTTCAGGATTTTTTTTAATACGCATTATTTTCAAGTAAAATGCTCAAAAATCATCTTTAAAATGGGTAGAGCTTCCATTTGATTTAGTCAGAGAACTTATAAAACCAGAGAAGGACCACGAACGGACAGGCGTGTAAATTGCTAATAACGCACAATTCTGGGGTAGGTAATTCACCACATAAGCTTAACAGTGCTAAAATGAGTAACAGAAAATTAACATTGATGAGCACAGCTCTGTAGAAACGACTGCTATTAATTTTGTGCACTTTTGCTGATATAAATAAAGCAATTTTCACAATTTTCATAACTTCCACAATTTTTGCTATTTTCAAAAAAAAATTTCAAAATACATAATAAAAAAAATTAAAAAATCCGAAAAAACAAATTTCAATAATATGACTTGGTCCAGATGAGGCTCGATCGCCCAATTTTGGATTAGTCAATGACTTGATTCAATTGAATTTTCATATTTTTCATTATTTTCAAAATATTTTTTTGCAAAATATATAATAAAAAAATTTAAAAAAAATCGAAAATACAATTTTCAAAAATATGACTTGGTCAAGGTGATACTCGATCGGCAGACTTTTGGATCAGTCAATCAGTTGATTCATTTGGGAAAACTTTTATGCACATGCATACATACATACATACATATGTACATACATGCATATGTACCTATTTTGGTAAATAATATGCCCGGTTGGTGTATAGGTAGGTACATGCATAATTAAATAAAAAATACGTAAAAAATTAAATATGTAAATAAAAAATAACTACATACATATGTATGTATGTATGCATAACTTACATATATTGCGCGTAATCAATATATTGGTATGTACATATACATATTTTATTTTGCAACAAATATCTATGCATACATATGTACAACCACGAGTGTCCACCAAACCTTACAAAATATGTACAATAATATGTACAATTTTTCATTCATAAAATCAAGTGAAATGTGACAACATTGTCGTCGTGCAAAACGACATCAATTTCAATATTTTTCTAGTCCAACTAGACTTCAACAAAATTCATTGGCAAGGTATAAAAGTGTGAGGGGACGAGCGACATACTGTTTTTTATTTGTACAGCTCAACAAAAGCTGACAAAAGTCAAGCACACGCTATGTCACATTCGACGGTCGCGTCGATTTGCAGAAATTCATGACCGTGTCAACATACAAACATTCATACATTTGTATTCCCTTACATACCGACGAGCTCATACTCTGCTCGCCCCTATACATTGCGCTGTTGTGCAAATGTTCACAGTACAAAATTTGGCAAAGCAGATTCTTTTCATAAATCACAGAAATTTCAAGTTCGGCTCGATTTCAAATCATGACGGGTAAGGCACTCAGCCATTGTCATCGCCCTTTGCAGCAAGTTCGACTGCTACAGCAGTACATGTAAATTAATAGCCATTGACAGGGCGCCCGCTAAAATTGCGGCCTGTTCACTGTCAACAGCGATATCGTTGCGCAGAGTATTTTATTCTTGTTGTTGTTGGTTGTTCCTTCTGATCAGCGAAATATGACAAACAAATCTAACCTCCGCAATGGAATGGCTTGCTGACGGTGCGCAGGCCCGATTGTTGAAGTGGCTGCGCTTGTTGATATGAATGCGCACATAAGCAGGTGTTGAACCATTGCCATTGTGTGCAAGGTTCATCACTTTTGAATTACCCTCATGTCCACCGACTTGATCTGAAAGCTATTTGGAGCTAAAATTTTACAAAATTGCTTCGTTTTGTGAAAAGTGAAGGACAACAGCGAAATGTAGCGGGGCAAGGAAACGCACCACTTGTTGAGGTGTATGAACATTGTACAATAACAAAATGTCATAACGTTTGCCCCTTGTCACCTTGTCTCCTTCCCTATGAATTTATTTCAAGTCGAGTTGGACTAGACAAATTATTGAAATTGTCGTCGATTTGCGCGAAGACAATGTTGCCAGTTTTCTCTTGATTTTTTGTGATTGAGTTTATGAATGAAATTGTTATTGCTGTTTTTGATAATTTGGAGGACAGTAGGGTTTGCGTTTGGATAGCACATATGTTTGTATGTATGTATGTATATGTATATGGATGTACGCATGCTTTCAGGAGTTTGCGAATGGGATGTATGAGCACATGTGTACTTTTGCAAGTATGTATCTACATACCTACATACATACATATGCATATATTTAAACAAATATAGAGTATGTATGTACATAATATGAAATGCCGACGGCGGTTAGGATTTGGTATGTAATCCATGACTTCTGATGGTTGATGGTTGGTCATCAACAAATGGACAAGGAATTACATATTTTTATGGACAACATATTTTTATATGTTCAAAATTTCACAAATTTAATTACAATTGATAATTCGATAAAAACACTCACCAGTTTCATCTAATTGATGCTTTGTTGTATACACACCAACATCTTATTTTTAGTATAGAAAATGCTAGGGGTCGCGGGTTCGAGTCACACCAAAGTCATATTTAAAGTTTTTTTTTAAATTATTTTGTATCGTTTTTTTCTAATTCCTAAATTAAAATTCGATAGGAAAATTTTGAAAAAATTTAGTGGTTGTAAGAAATTGGTGCATCGATGGCATCGGTGTAATGCATATAAAACAGATAATGTGAGTTCTGTGGTGCAAATAACATCACAGCTGCAGCTATATTTTCTCAATCTATATTAATAACATACAAATTCTCAATTACCTATGCTAAAAACAGAATTCTGCTGTTTAGCGTAGGTAATTCACCATCAAATTTTAGGATGGTGAATTACCTACCACCTCGTCCTCCTCACACTATTCGTAGTGGTTGGACCAGAGAACTTATAAAACCAGAGAAGGTCCACGAACGGACAGGCGTGTAAATTGCTAATAACGCACAATTCTGGGGTAGGTAATTCACCACATGAGCTTAACAGTGCTAAAATGAGTAACAGAAAATTAACATTGATGAGCACAGCTCTGTAGAAACGACTGCTATTAATTTTGTGCACTTTTGCTGATATAAATAAAGCAATTTTAACAATTTTCGTAACCTCCACAATTTTTGCTTTTAAAAAAAAAAAATGTCAAAATACATAATAAAAAAAATTAAAAAATCCGAAAAAACAAATTTCAATAATATGACTTGGTCCAGATGAGGCTCGATCGCCCAATTTTGGATTAGTCAATGACTTGATTCAATTGAATTTTCATATTTTTCATTATTTTCAAAATATTTTTTTGCAAAATATATAATAAAAAAATTAAAAAAAAATCGAAAATACAATTTTCAAAAATATGACTTGGTCAAGGTGATACTCGATCGGCAGACTTTTGGATCAGTCAATCAGTTGATTCATTTGGGAAAACTTTTATGCACATGCATACATACATACATATGTACATACATGCATATGTACCTATTTTGGTAAATAATATGCCCGGTTGGTGTATAGGTAGGTACCTACATGCATAATTAAATAAAAAATACGTAAAAAATTAAATATGTAAATAAAAAATAACTACATACATATGTATGTATGTATGCATAACTTACATATATTGCGCGTAATCAATATATTGGTATGTACATATACATATTTTATTTTGCAACAAATATCTATGCATACATATGTACAACCACGAGTGTCCACCAAACCTTACAAAATATGTACAATAATATGTACAATTTTTCATTCATAAAATCAAGTGAAATGTGACAACATTGTCGTCGTGCAAAACGACATCAATTTCAATAATTTTCTAGTCCAACTAGACTTCAACAAAATTCATTGGCAAGGTATAAAAGTGTGAGGGGACGAGCGACATACTGTTTTTTATTTGTACAGCTCAACAAAAGCTGACAAAAGTCAAGCACACGCTATGTCACATTCGACGGTCGCGTCGATTTGCAGAAATTCATGACCGTGTCAACATACAAACATTCATACATTTGTATTCCCTTACATACCGACGAGCTCATACTCTGCTCGCCCCTATACATTGCGCTGTTGTGCAAATGTTCACAGTACAAAATTTGGCAAAGCAGATTCTTTTCATAAATCACAGAAATTTCAAGTTCGGCTCGATTTCAAATCATGACGGGTAAGGCACTCAGCCATTGTCATCGCCCTTTGCAGCAAGTTCGACTGCTACAGCAGTACATGTAAATTAATAGCCATTGACAGGGCGCCCGCTAAAATTGCGGCCTGTTCACTGTCAACAGCGATATCGTTGCGCAGAGTATTTTATTCTTGTTGTTGTTGGTTGTTCCTTCTGATCAGCGAAATATGACAAACAAATCTAACCTCCGCAATGGAATGGCTTGCTGACGGTGCGCAGGCCCGATTGTTGAAGTGGCTGCGCTTGTTGATATGAATGCGCACATAAGCAGGTGTTGAACCATTGCCATTGTGTGCAAGGTTCATCACTTTTGAATTACCCTCATGTCCACCGACTTGATCTGAAAGCTATTTGGAGCTAAAATTTTACAAAATTGCTTCGTTTTGTGAAAAGTGAAGGACAACAGCGAAATGTAGCGGGGCAAGGAAACGCAGCACTTGTTGAGGTGTATGAACATTGTACAATAACAAAATGTCATAACGTTTGCCCCTTGTCACCTTGTCTCCTTCCCTATGAATTTATTTCAAGTCGAGTTGGACTAGACAAATTATTGAAATTGTCGTCGATTTGCGCAAATTTCAAAAATTTCACAAATTTAATTACAATTGATAATTCGATAAAAACACTCACCAGTTTCATCTAATTGATGCTTTGTTGTATACACACCAACATCTTATTTTTAGTATAGAAAATGCTAGGGGTCGCGGGTTCGAGTCACACCAAAGTCATATTTAAAGTTTTTTTTTAATTATTTTGTATCGTTTTTTTCTAATTCCTAAATTAAAATTCGATAGGAAAATTTTGAAAAAATTTAGTGGTTGTAAGAAATTGGTGCATCGATGGCATCGGTGTAATGCATATAAAACAGATAATGTGAGTTCTGTGGTGCAAATAACATCACAGCTGCAGCTATATTTTCTCAATCTATACTAAATAACATACAAATTCTCAATTACCTATGCTAAAAACAGAATTCTGCTGTTTAGCGTAGGTAATTCACCATCAAATTTTAGGATGGTGAATTACCTACCACCTCGTCCTCCTCACACTATTCGTAGTGGTTGGACCTTCTCTGGTTTTATAAGTTCTCTGATTTAGTTTAAAAAATTTCCATTAATATCGCTTAGTTTTAAATATTTCCCTTTATAGGATTTTTGCTAATACGCATTATTTTCAATGAAAAAGTGGAACAATTATATTTGAATTTGTCATAGCTTTTGATTTTATTTAGTTTAAGAAATTTCCCTTAATATCGCCTACTTTTAAAAATTTCTCTTTATATGATTTTTTTTTAATACGGATTATTTGTAAGTAAAAAGAAAAAACAATTTTTACATCATTTTATTTTGTTTAATAATTTCGCTTAATATCCTTTGTTTTAAAAATTTCCCTTTATAGGATTTTTTGCAATACGCATTATTTTTAATTAAAAAAGGTCAAAAGTAATCTTTAAGGTGATCATAGCTTTCATTTTACTTAATTTTAAAAATTTCCCTTTTGGGATTTTTTGTAAGGCGCATTATTTTCATGTAAAAAAGTAAAGAATTTTCTTTTAAATTCATCGCTAAAGTGTAAAAAGTTCTTTTGAATGAAATACTTAACAATACTTTTATGTTTACCTTCTGGAAATTTAAACATCGACTTCAGTGTCGCCTCAGCGCTATGGCCATCGGCACTCGGCACAAAACGTGACATAATATCTGGATCTACAGGGCAACTGCAATGCAAATAAAATAAAAAAGAATTTAAAATGTTAAAGATGATTAAAGAAGAACTTGAGCTTAATTATTTAATATGTCCACAGTTTAACTCTTACTTACCCTCTATCATCGATCAACGGTATGCTGATATTCTTCTTATCAAATGCAAAACAATTTGCGACGCGAATGCCATATGAAGTGCCTAAGAAAGAAGTAAAGGCAAAGGCAAAAAAGTATGTAGTGATATTAGAAACAATTAAAAATTTTAATTGATAAGTACATTTCTTTAAGACAGAAAAACTTATAACACCGTTAGCTGCTTAAAGTGAAATGAATGTAATGAAAAATAATTACCATTTGGTTTGGTTAATTCAGCGCGTATCTTATATTCATGACCATAAACCGTTTCGCGTACACGACGATCATTCTCCAAGAACTTCAAAATGGCATGAGCATTGTCATCGCTGGGGTGATGGGGACACAAAATGCAATTCGGGCGACATGTAAGAAGAGCAGCGAAGAAAAAAGAAGAAGTAAAGAAGTGAAAAACTTATGTTAGTACTTTTAATTTTATATTTTTTTTTTGTTGTGGTAAAAACAACTATAAAAAAATTTTCATAACGGTTTTTGCTTAAAAGCATAAAATTAAGTTTTATTATTTTCTCTAGACAGTTTTCCTTTTTAATTGTTTACTAGAACTAGCAAATAACAAACATAAGTAACTAACTTTAATAAGTGAGGTTATGAAATTGCTGGCATGCAAGTGATAATTAAATTTGGTTGCTGTTTCGCTGCTATTGCTTTATTTTTTGTCTGTTGCAGTTGCAGCATTTAGAATTATGTAATATTTTGTTTATAACTATTGAAAAAAAAAGCCGCAAGTTTAATGCGCTCAACAAACTGCATAAGCGAACACATAACTTTTTTTGTTGCACCTAAATAAATTTAAAGTTATTAAAACAATTATAGCAAATCACAACAAAAGAGTAGCGTAACAAAATTTGAAAAAAAAAAAAAACAAAAAAAAATCTTTATATAAAATAATGCACAAAAAACGTAAAAATTCATGCAGCGCTTACGGAAATGCATGCAACGAAGCAAACAAATATGAAAGTGTGCGGTGCAGCGCAGTGCAGTGGCATCACAATGCAATGTAGTGCACTTTAATGATTTAACAGAGCATACTATTTTAATGAAATTGAGTAACCATAAATATGTACTAAATTGTAGTCCATTTTAAATGATTGAATTTGAATTGCTTCTATTGTTAAACCATAAGTACGCTTGCAATTATAAAAGACTTAAGCAACGAACTTGAGTAAGCTTGAAATTCGGCAGATTTTTCGTCACAGTTACAAAATTGAATTTCCGCTTGTTTTAATGATATTGAAAAAAAACACAATATTCTAGAAATAAATATGTACCTACTAATATAAAACCAAAGCGCATGTTTTGAAATGAGGAAATGAGTCGCTTTTGGTGGTTTGTATCCGGTCAAGAACTGCCACTACGGCCAGACTCCTCCAAATTTCTGCTAAAGGATTTTTGTTGTTACAACAATAACAAATGGGTTATCAATCTGACGATTTTTTTTGCACCTTAAATGTTATTTATATAGTTATATTTCTGATACGAAATTACCCTGCAGCAAGTCACGCAATGCAATAGTCTCACAAAAGCGATAGTTATATAACTATAACCTATAACTAACCAGCGATAACTGGAAAATTTTTCTAAAATCAACTACAATTGTTTGCCTAAACAGCTAAGTAACTAAAAGTTCTAAAACTCAAAAAAAAAAAAAAAAAAAAAAAAAATTACCTTAACTTAAAATTTCCCCATAAGGGAATTTTTTGAAATGAGAAAAAATAATTTCTCTTAACCTTTATTTACTCAAAATTGTAAATTTGAGACAATTTTACTAATTTTCAAAATTTGCTCAAAAAGTAATAGTGACGAAATTAAAAAAAAAAAAGTACCCCTTATTAAAATTTACTAAAAAAAGATTTTTTTTTTTTATTATAATTTTTTTTTAAATTTAAATAAAATCGTTTTCTTCAAGTGTTATGTAGTGAAAATGGTAAATTTCAGACCATTTTACTAATTTCCAAAATTTCTTCAAAAGGGGAAATTTTTGAAAGATGTAATAAAATTATTCTCCTCAATCTTCAGTGAGTTGTAATTATTATTTTAACGCAATTTTACTAATTTCCAAAATTTCGCAAAAAAGGGAAATTTTATATAATTTAATAAAAGTACAAAAAAAAAAAAACGCTTTTAAAGTTTAAACTATTTTTGAGCAACTAATTTTTAAATTACCCTAGAACTCCCCATATTACAGTCAGTACTGGACATCATTTGTCCAAGGATAGCTGCACAAAGCAGTTAGAGCCCGTGCACAATTGGCTTTGTCTGCTCCAACTTTGATAGAAAAAACCTTAAAGCAAAGCGAAATTTCAGATGCTTGCTACAATTAACACTTTGACAACTTCCACTTCACTTCTTTGCTTTAATTTATAAATCTGATTTTTGGTAAAATATTTGGGAAATTTGCTTTTTTCTGCTTATTCGAATGTTATTTTTTACCTTTCTCTGTTCACTTTTCACGAAATTGCGCGAAATCGCTAAAATAAGTGTAGTTATACAAACATACACACACACACACACACACAAGAGGAGATGTTTGTCAAAGTGTAAAAAAGTTGAGAGATGGCTAACTTTATACTTTGCTTTACTCGCTTCATCTCAATTGTGAACATGTCCCTTTGAAAAGCACATGCTGAACGAAACTGTCAAAGCAAAACTCTGAAGCAAAGCGAGGTAGAAGTCAATTGTGCACGGGCTCTTACTGACGCACTAGCAGTTAGTCACAAGCGCCTTATTCATTCATATAACTGTCCATAAAACCGCTCACTGCCTACCATAAGCTAAATAAAGTTGTAAAATCATCCATTAATAAAGTTTTACCTCAGCGGCAGACTGCTTATCAATCAGCCCAAATTGTTGCACACAAAAAGCAAGCATGCACAATTGTTATGCAATTAATTTGAAACAATAAAATCGTGCTTCACTTTAAGTTTAATTAATTTAACGTTTATTTTTGTTTTTGTTTTTATTTTTATTCTTATTCTCATTTCTTTGTGTTTTTGTTTTTTCTGACCTTGCTGCCAAATTGCAAATCGCTCTTTAGCTTTGGCCTTAAGCAACAAAAGAAAGCAATAATAATGTGTGGCATTAGCATGAATGAATGAGCGTAGGGTTTTTTTTACGAACTTTTAAAGATACATAAGTGTCGATGATCTTAAATGTTAATGTTGGTAATTTTATTAATACTTTCAGCGTGCACTTGTAAATGTTAAGTAATTGGTGTATTGTGGAACGATCCTCCGTCATCCCTTGTCAAGTTTGGTTTGGAGTCTCCAAACCAAACTTGACAAGGGATGACGGAGGATCGTTCCACAATACATCATATTCCTACCCTGTCGGAAAAACAAGCAACCAAAAAGTATTTAAGTAATTGGCTTAAATAAATGTCAAATAGAAATTAATAATATAAGATGAAATGAAAATCAAATCATTTGTCATTTTACATATGCCCTCTTGAGCACAAACAAAAAATACACTTGCAGTTTTATCTGTTTTTTTTTTATAGAAATTTACAAAAAAAAAAATAAATCATATGCATATTCAGTCATAGCAGAGCAAGGTTTCGATCCTCGGACCTCTGGGTTATGGGCCCAGCACGCTTCCACTGCGCCACTCTGCTGCTTGTTTGCGCGCTGTCAAATGATTGCCAATAACTAATTTCGCTCGCATGCGTCCAAGTATGTATGTGTGTTTGAGTATACTCATGTACTAAGTCTTCATGTCACATGTGCATGAGTCAGCAAGTATTTTAGATGAATGGCTAAGTGGCTAAAAGGTTTCAAATGTGAGCTACAACAATTATATATGGCATAGATTAATATACATATGGTTTTTATTCATTTTACGCTATATACTGTAAAAATTTACCTATTAGCTATTTACTTATGTATGTAAAGACATCTCACAAGTGATAAATTTTCATTCCCACCAAAGCACCTTTTTGCAAAACATTAGCGAGCAACACTTAAATAAACAATATTACACCCTAAGTACATAGAAAAAAAAAATATTTCCTGCTAAATTTATGCTTACTTTGCTTTCACGCAAAATGACTTATTGTTTGCCAAATGCTATCATTAAATAACAATTTATGTAAGTTGGGTTTAACACAAAATCTACATAAATCAACAAAAGTCCAGCTGAACCCACTTGAAGTTTAAGAAAAAAGTAGAAAAATAGTCAATATACACATTTTCTGGTTTGTCACTTATGCACGTGTGTGGGTTTTTTGCTGACACAAAAGTGACTACTATTCTATAAGCTCGCATCTATGGTTACCCTAAAGTATTGTTCTATAAATATAAACAGACACTTATGCGAATGGGCGTTGCTTTTTGACGAAACAATACAAAGTTCAAAAGCAAACACCTTCATGCACACATTTAAGGTACATTAGATCGCCTCGAAAAAAAAACCAATTCACCGTACTCCCCTTCATATGCTGCCAAGGCAGAATGAAATTCCTTGGCAAGCCTTTCTTTGGCAGCCTCTCGGAACTCAAGGACGTCAAGCCTGAGTGGTTGCTCAAATGCTTAAATTCAACACGATGGATATAGTGGGAGGGATCTGCCTTGGTTTCCTATTCATTCCTGCATAATTCTACTTTTTACTGGGGTAGTTACGAGTTGTGGTAACAAAACGGCGCATCGGCGCTAACTGGAGTCATTGGGACTCGCCCACTCAAACCAACCAACCAGCCCTTCATAAAATGTCAGGGATCGTAACGATTATGACTTTTATCGAAAACGTCAAAAAATAACTATTAAATTTTGACTTTTATTTTTTACGTCAGAAAATAACGATTAAACTTTGATTTTTATTTTTTACGTCAGAAAATAACGATTTAACTTTGATTTTTATTTTTTACGTCAAAAATAAAAATCATAATGGCGTAGATCAATGAATATTGGTATCTGGGTCATATTTGGTATATAGGTCGATGCGTATACCAATACGGAAGCGAATGCGAATACCGAATATCGAATACGAATACCAAGTACCGAGAACCGAATATGCATACGAATATGCATATGAATATGTATGAATATCAGTATGAAAAGTGTGTGAAGGGGAATACGGATACCGGATGTCATGATACATATGAATATGTATGCATTCACCTACTTTTCAGATTAACATTCGGTACTGGTCAGTATTTGAATTCGGGACTCGAATTCGCTATACGTATTCGTTTCGATATGCAGAATTCGTGGTTGGTATTCGGTATATGTACGTGTTCATACTGGTATCCATATTCCCCTTCACACACTTTTCATACTTATATTCATACATATTCATATGCATATTCGTATGCATATTCGGTTCTCGGTACTCGGTATTCGTATTCGATATTCGGTATTCGCATTCCCTTCCGATTGGTATACGCATCGACCTATATACCAAATATGACCCAGATACCAATATTCATTGATCTACGCCATTTTGATTTTTATTTTTGACGTAAAAAATAAAAATCAAAGTTTAATCGTTATTTTCTGACGTAAAAAATAAAAATCAAAGTTTAATCGTTATTTTTTGATTTTTTCGATAAAAGTCAAAAAAATAAAAATTACATCGGATTGACCATCTGTGGCCCACGAGTATCACAATGGTATATATAAATGTTAAAAATATTAACCCTTTCCCTTTGACTTTTTGAGTTGAAATTTCAAAAATAACAATTATTTTCCATCCCTGTAAAATGTAGGTTTTGCTTGCTAAATAAAAACCAATTTGTTTTTGTGAACCACCGTAGATGTCGTAGGTGTAAGACAATGTTTTTTTCGGAAACTCATTAATCCTAAGTGCATCAATGGCCTACTTAAGATGCAAAACCCCGACATCGAAAAGCTTCACCATACGCATATTAATGCAGTTTTTGAAGACATTTCCGAAGAAAAAAACATTTTTGGTGAACCACCCTAAATGTCGCCCCATTATTTTTTCCTACACATCTACGACATTTAGAGTCCAATCTTAAAGTTGGATAAAACAATGTTTCTTTCTTGAGAATGGAATTTTTCTTGCTGAAGCTCATTAACGCTAAGCTTAGCCTTCGGGTACTTACGTACCAGTTGCACAGTTCTTACCACCTTAATGTAAATAGCATATAAAAGACCGTCAAAAATCATTAATTTTTCATGAAGATAGTATTTAGATTAATTTAATAGAACTCACAATAAAACACATTTTGATTTTTAGTTGTTAAAACGAAAACCGAAAGGAGATTTTTTTCGATACGGCTTAATGTACACCAATATGTGTGAGCTTGACACTAATGCGAGGCTTTTGAATTCTTATAGCATTAAGAGCTCATAAATTTGTTTCTCCTACACATGCAAATGTGTACTTGTATGTAAATAGCTGAATGTACATGTGTGGTACGTATTATGTGATTTTATGCGTTGGCGTAAAATTGCACAGCAGTCAAAAAATAGTGGGTAATAACAAGTAATACATAGTATATATAAAAATAATTTAGGGAGTGAATTTTTGTGAGTAAAACAATACAAGTCAGCAGTACAATTTTGAGCTAACATTAATACTTGGAAATTTTCATTTATTAATTTTTAAAAGGCAAAAAAAAATCAAATTTATATCAACTGTCGAAGGCAGGCACTGGCTCAATTGCTAAAGCTGTAGTCATTGTACTGCAAAGAACGTAAGTTCGATTCTTGCCCGCGGCAAAGTAGCGCGATGAATCTTAGAGGGATTTAAGGTGAAGCAGCTGCAATAAGTTGTTTAGAATTTTTTTCTAGTTTAAACAGAAAAAAAAATAATAAAAAAAAATAACCTGCGCCTGTGCTCGTTAAATAAATAAATAAAATTTTATTATTAAGCGTTTTTCGAGCATTTTTTTTTTTTCACAAGTACTACTCATTCCTTTTGCACTTACACGCTCGTTTTTCCTAGAAAAAAAATTGATTCACTTACCGTCCAAAACCCGATTTGCCACATGTGATCACATAAAATTTATCATCCGCCAATTCGAGCGTCTTGTGCACACGCACCGCCAATTGTATGGAACGTTCTTCGGTGCGCTAAAAGATTATTGAAAAAAGAAAAAAACAACAGCAAAATATTACTACTTATGCCCTTAAGCAAACTATAAAAAAAGTAAGTAAAAACAAAATCTACGCTTGTTAAATATTATTTTTAAATATTATTTTTAAATATTATTTTTAAATATTATATTTAAACTAGTACCCCGGCCACGCGATGCTGTCGCTTTCAATTACACTGTGCGACAATTTGAGGGTGGAAGATCACTTATTGCCACATTTGAAAATTTTTTGATATACCTTCATAGCTACTGGTTATTTTTATTTTCTGTGGACCTAGCTTTTTTATACATAGATTTTCACCAAGGAGGTCCATAGTGAAGTTTTGTGCCGAATATTTTTCTAGACTATGGTAACCTTAAAGCGACCTACAAAAGGCCATTTGGCGCGCTCCTTTTCTTTCTAGTTCTCTTTCTCTTCCCCTTTCCCCTTTATTTGCGCTTTATTTTCCCCTTTATCCATTTTATTTTTCATATTTCCTCTTTCGCTTCCTGTCCTTCGCCATATCCGTCCCTTTCATTTTCCTCTTCCCTTTCCTTTTATTACCCATCTTCAGTGCTAGGCCTTGCATGACACTTCAAATTTAAAAATGAGATAAACTGTAGCGTAAAAATGGATTATTGAACGGTGGCACCCTTTTTGTAAAAATTTTAATAAATTACCCATTTCCATGCCAAGTCCTTTCATATGACACCTCAAATTTAAAAATCAAACAAACTATAGCGTAAAACTGAATTTTTGAACAGGTGGCAACCCTTTTTGTAAAATTTTTATTAAATTACTTAATATCAGGTCAAGCCCTTTCATATGGTACCAAAAATTTTAAAATCAAACAAACTATACAGTAAAATTAAATTTTCAAACATCTGGCAACCCTTTTCAAAAAAATTAAACCTTCCTGCACATGTACCGGTCAAGCCCTTTCATCTGACACCACATTTTCGAAAATCGGTATAACGGTGTAAAAGTTATGGTGTTTACAAAAAATCGCTTAGCGTAATATATATAAAGATATTATTTTTGTTTAGTCATTCATATTCTGGATATTTGTACTAAATTGTTTTAAGTCTTTTTGTGTTGTAGACAACTATATTTTTTTCATTTCCATTAGTGTCTATTACTTGTAATAAAATAAATTAAATGAAAAAAGCCTTTCAATAAGTAGTATAAGCAAGCATTTTTCAATTATTACGTTTTAAAAAAACCTATACTTTTTCTATCAACTCAATCTCTACTCTAATTTTCTCTACTTTTTTCTCTATAAAAACCGAGCTTTATAAAACTGTGGCTTTAAGCTTTTTGAGCTATCTAGTTACTTTTTTATGTATGTAAATGCTTTCTATATTCCCTTTTTCATCCAGTACTTTTTATCATCATTCGCTTTTATGTACGTGCTTCCATGTCCATTATAGCTTAAGCTGCATTATCCAACTTGCACTGCCTATGTACCTCCTACTGCATTTATGGCACTTTAATTATCGCATGTTGTACGAGTACATATTACTAGTATTAGTAGTAGGCAATTATGGTACGCACTTTTTTCTATCAATAATTTTACCATTAAATAATATTTTCTTCCTTATTGTCTGTTTTATTTGTTTTTGAAATAGAAAAAAAATCATGGAAATCGGTTCGAGTTGAGGAAATGCTGTGTGTCGTCAAGCGTGTCGCGCTGTTGAAAAAAGTTTATTAAAAAATTGGTTTTACATGATGGTTTTTTTGTTATTGTAGTACTAATAGAAAACGCATCAGCAGTATTTTTTAATTTTATCTGCCAGAGGATGGAGCGTGGTTGAATGTTAATTTTGATTAAGAGTTTACAGTCTTGAAAACCTTTTTGGTTTATTTCTTACTCTTGTTTAATCCCGTGAGTGGATTAGAGCCGAAAGTTACAAAGTAGAAAGTTCATGTAAAACTAAATAAGGTTCAAACAATGGAAAAGAACTAGTTACGACAGGCCATAAGGGGATTAATGGGAACCAAAGGTCTCATGCTATTTGTTGATAGCTACAAATTCGAAACAGTTAAGGACTTCGTCTATTTGGGAACCAGCATTAGCACCAAAAATAATGCAAGCACTGAAATCCAACGAAGAATCACTCTTGCCAATAAATGCTACTTTGGACTAAGTCGGCAATTGAAAAGTAAAGTCCTCTCTCGACGAACCAAAATCACACTCTACAGGACACTCAACGTTCCAGTACTCATGTATGGCGCAGAAGCATGGACTATATCAAAAGCAGATAAGATGGCGCTTGGAGTATTCGAGAGGAAAGTTCTTCGGAGGATTTATGGACCTTTGCGCGTTGGCGAGGGCGAGTATCGACGGAGATTTAACAATGAGCTGTATGAGCTGTACGCAGACATCGACATTGTTCAGCGAATAAAGATCCAGCGGCTCCGCTGGGTAGCTCATGTCGTGAGAATGGACGAAGGTGCTCCGACCAAGAAAGTATTTCTGTCGAAACCCGCTGAACGCAGCAGAAAGGGGAGGCCTCCACTGCGTTGGGAAGATCAGGTGGACAGTGATGCTGACTCCCTAGGTATTCCCAAATGGCGCCACGCTGCACGAAACTGAAATAGCTGGCGTACTATGTTGGACTCGGCCAAAATCATCTAGACGGTTACGTGCCAATTAAGTAAAGGGCTCATGACCTGGCAAAGAAAGTTGCGCGCCTTGGAGTAGAACCCACGATAGACGTTCCGATCCCACTCAGTAAAATTGGGCATAGGTACTATACATATCATAGTCCAAGTGGAAAAGGCATTGGCTGTAGTGTTTTTTTTACGAGGAGCAAGCATCGAAAGCCTGTACGCCGTCAGTGTGGGACTCTAACCGCACTAAACCTCCTAGTGTTATCATACCGAACCCCACGGTACAACCGTTAAGCTACTGTCGGGAGGTGGATTGAGCACCATCCAAAATGAAACTATGAAGTTGGTGTTAGCGAATGCTGCTAATGCGGATTGCATGATAAGACCATATAGCATGCTCATGACCAGCCAGCCAGTAACCTAACCTAACCTCACTTAAGCTTCAAGGTTGCAGCAAATAGAGCAACTAATAGCCTATCTAATAAACTAAAGTTTACTTTTGCTTTTACTCATATACTGCTGCGATGAAACTATTAAATTATGCATTTTTAAGGTTAGGAATTAAATTAGCTTAAATTAACAGCATTAAGTTACTTACTTATAAAAATAAGATTATTTAGGGTTACGAAGAATTCCTCGAACATAAGCGCATACTCAATAAACATTTAGCTGTGTCAACTTGTTATTCTATGTCTTTCTTTTAGTTATGTTGTTGTTATAATTAATTTATTAATGTTAATTAACTATCTATATTAATCAATTAGGTATATCCCACCAAGCAAAGCTCGAGAAATAGGCAATAATCGTCTATGACAACAAATTGGCGACTCGCCGATTTATTGCCTTTGTGAGAAATCGGCTAAATTTCTAATTCATTGCAGCAACGTATCGATTTCTTATTACAAGAAATCAGAAACATTTGTTTCCCCTTCTCTTCTTGCCAATTTGTGGAAATAATTATTTGTTTTTACTTAGCGATGAGAAATGAAAATATCAGAAAGCCTTGAAACGAATCGTTCAGGTAACAAGAAAACGAATCATTGTGGTAATCAGAAAGCGAGTCGACTGTGCGAGTTGCCTTCGGCAGACGTTTTAGTCCGACTAGTAATGACAAATCGGTAAGATTTCGATATTGATTGCAATATATTTATTTTCAAAACAACTCGCTTTTTTATTGCCGGCAACACAAAATGTTTGGTGGGATGTATTTACTTATGTAGATGACATTCCAAAGCTGTTTACTCACGTCTTTTGCAGTCAATAAAATACACACTAAGAGTTGAAAAAATCAAAGTACATGCAAACAAGCATACATATGCACTACATAAGTAACCTTTTTTATACTCAGCTGTACTAGTACACAGAGTTTTAATCACATAACGGTGGATTGTAACAGAATGAAATAATCGAGATAGATATAGACTTATATATATCAAAATGATCAGCGTGAAAAGAGAAATCGATTGAGCCATGTCCGTCCGTCCGTCTGTCCGTCCGTCCGTCCGTCCGTCCGTCCGTCCGTCTGTCCGTCCGTCTGTAAACACTCTAACTCGTGCAAAAATTGAGATATTTCGATGAAATTTGAAATGCAAGTTGGTATCGAGACTGGGACGGTTGGTATTGAAAATGGGCGAAATCGGACCATGACCACGCCCACTTTTCCTATACAGAAAAAAACGGAAATTTGGTATCTCAGTCACTAATATAGCTGGAGCGATCAAATTTTACCCACGTGTTGAGCTCAGGCCCCTAGGAAGAAATTTGATGAAATTTTGGAAAATGGGCGGTGCCATGCCCACTTATTAAGGGTCAAACCTTGAAAGTTTTATATGTCATTCTCAGAAACCATTGAAGATATATCGATCAAATTTGGTACGCGTGATGTACTTACTTAAGCAAACGTTTGGACGGAAAATAGTTAAAATCGGTTGACGGCCACGCCCACTTTTATATATGAATATTATAAAGTGACCTAATAAAAACATTTTTAGCCATATCTCTGTCAAATATAAAGATATATCATTGAAATTTTATACCAGGAGTCCAAACATAAAAGGAGTCCGGACATAAAACGAAAAACATAAAAATTTTGGAAAATGGGCGTGGCACCGCCTCTTTTTAGAAACAGGAATATACGAGATTTCTGAGCCTATAACTCGACAAATAATTGAGACATTAAGACGAAACTTTGTTTATATACTTTTATAACTTGTGCTAATAGACACGCAAAAATTTATTGAAACCGGTTTATGACCACGCCTACTTTTTAACAAAGATATTTCTGGAACACCCTTTGGGAATTTGTAACGTGACATCTTTGTAACTAGAAGTCATAAAGGAATGAAATTTTGCACAAATAATAATATTCATATGCTTAGTTGGATGATTGATAAAAATGTTGAAAATGGGCGTGGCCACGCCCACTTTATGCGGCACTCGCTTTATATAAAATAATCCGTGTTTCCATCAAACGCAAACAAACAATGAAAGCATACAGCTGAGTATCTGATGTTCGATTCCACTCGAACTTAGGCTTCCTTACTTGTTTTTTCTTTTTTTTTGCATTCTCAACCTAAGTAGTATTGACTAACTTTCAAATGCATGACAAACCATTTGCAGTATGGCGAAAAAAAACTAAACAAAAAACTAATCACAATCGTTTGATATTGCACTGCTTAGTAATTATTAATGAGGCAGCGCGTACCGTTGATGGCGGCAAACGATGGTAATAATGATACAAAGAAGAACAAACAAAAAAAAAAAATAAGAAAAAAAAGGCTGACGATTTCATAGTAAAAAAGGTATAATTATAAATATTGCACTTAAGCAACATATATCTGTAATACTTATTTGCCATATTATGAGTCCATATAAAAGGCAGCAAAACTTGCAAAGGTGACTTAATTGCATGAAAAACGGAGACAAATTACTGTGATGTAAACGAAATCGACGAACTGAAGTACTCTCAATATGCTGGTGGTTCTTTATTTAATATATGTATGTATGTATGCATGTGTTTAGTAAGTTTAAGACGCACCTACAGTGTACTAAATACAATTTGTGCAAAACTTCAATGTTGCATACTTGGCTGTTTAACGGCAATTAAAATTAATGCCGTACAAATTACAAAAATTCGTACAGTTCAAGCATTTTTAAGTTAATAATTTTTAAGCAAATTCTTTAAGATTTTCCTTCGCTACTCACTAAAGCGCGTACAACTAAACAAACATTCAAAAAAAAAAAAAACATAAAACTGCTTAAGAATTCAAAAGTCTCAAACGCCAAACTTCTTTTTCGGTCAGCAAATGAAATGCGTCAAATTAACAAACGTCAATTACTGTTTTACACATGCGACAAAAAAAGTAAAAGTAAAAACAAAAAAAATAAATGTAAAAAATAAAAGTAAAAAAAAAAATAAAAAAAAATAAAAATAAAAATAAATGTAAATAAAAAACTAAATAATAACGTCGACGTCATAGTACGTGGTGCGTTAAGGTCAAACACCATTAAAATGACACGCCAAGTACCGCATACGACAATGAAAACAAAAAAAGCATAAAAAGTAGCCAACAACAACAACGCAAAATCTTTTCCGCAAACAGCCACAACATTGCTTAGCAATTAAAGTAACAACTGGCAAGCCGGCAATAATTGTAATTACCACAGCTTGAGGAAAAAAAAGAAAACCAAGCAGCAAATAAGCAGCTGCAGCTGTAAGTTTTGATTTAAAAGCTTAAATAATAGAATTGACATAAATACCATAACCTATGAAAAAATATTTTTCAAATGCTTTTGTTAGTAAAAAACAAATTAAAAGCAGCAAACAAATAATTTCTTGAATTTCTGTAAATTTACATTCTCTCTCGTTAGGGCATTTGTTGCTCATTATTTGGTTATAGTCTGCTAAGGTTAATTCCCTCGGATTTAAAAGCAAATTGCAATTAAAGCCAAGCTTAAATTATTTATGGTCTAAAGAGCACAAAAAGCATATGAACATTTAAACATACATAAATCCCTTTCGAAGCGCTCCAAACATGGATTGAAGAAGAGGCGTACGAAAATGTACTCAGGCTAAAATTTTATTTTTAGGTGACCAATATGTATTTTGATCTTCAAAAAAAATTTTTTTTCTTAATTAAAACCTGGTCAATAGCTCATATAAAATTCACATAAAAATAATTATTAGAATTAAAAGGCCATGTAAAAACAAACGTAAAAATTTTTTGGTAGGCTTATACAGACGTGTTATATTCCCACTAAAATTAGTAACGATCAATTTTTTTGGGATTTATTATTGATTATTTTAATTGTCTTACATTAACCTGGCAATTAATAATTATAAAATTCTTTTAAAAATAATCATGATTAATAGTCACTAAAAAATAATAAATCACAATGAATCAAAAAGATTTGTTTATTGCATGATTATTTTTAAATGCTTACTTATTTGTAATTGTTGGATTATTTCTAATTGTTTAATTATTTGTAATTTTTTTTTTGTTTTTAATTGTTTAATTATTTGTAATTATTCGATTATTGTTAATTGTTTTAATTGTTATTAATTGTGTAATTGCTTTTAATTAGTTGATTATTTACAATTATTTCTTTTTGGATTTTTAAATTTTAGCGTTTATTTTAATTGTATTAAATTAAGCTGTGAATCAATAATCAATTATGATTAATAGCCATTATAAACTACTAAAGACAAATTTAAAAAAAATGTATTGTATCATTATTTCGACGACTGAGTAAAAGATCGCACTATTTCAAAAATTGTTTCAAAAACGCCCTATTTAAAAGACAATTCCATATATATTTCTCTGCCATAGGGCGTTTTTGAATAATTTTCTGTAATATGACGTTATTGAAACAAATTCTGAAATAGGGCGTTATTGAAGAAAACTCTGAAATAGGACGTTTTTGAAACAACTTTTGAAATAGGGCGATCTTTTACTCAGGCGTCGATTTTTAATCGTTTTAATTTTTAATTCTTTGATTGTTTTTAATTATTTGATTATTTTCCATTATGTATATGTTTAATTTATATGATTATTTTTAATAAGCGTCAAATAAAATAAAAAAAAAAAATTTAAAACGAAAAATAATTAATAAATAAATGAAGTGATTATTCAATGCAATTAAATAAGAGATCAGAAATTATTAAAATCAATCAAATAATTCTATTAATCATGGAATTAAAAAAAAAAATTGGAAAATTTAAAATAGTCAAAATAATTATGCAATTAAAATTAATTTATCGATTAATTAATGTACTTTTTTAATTTGACTAACTATAAATCATTACAAAGGCGAAAGTAATCGTATTTACTCATTAAGGAGTTACAGTAACAAAACGTGCTGCTTTATAAATAATTAATCTAGCAATTTATTTCTTTTCATTTTATATTACTCGGTGAAATTTAAAAATATCCCAGAACCATAGCTGGGGAATAATGATTAGTAATCCTAATGATTACTAATCAGATTAGAAACTTTTTTTTTAATCCTAATTGATTAATTAGGATTAGATGGCTATTCTAATCGACTACTTTTTGATTAGATTAGAACTAATCAAAAATCTAATCACGATTAGTGACGATTGGCATATCTAATCAATACTAATCAAAACTAGTCAAAAATAAAATCGATTAGATTTCTCGACTAGTTTTGATTAGATTTGATTAGATCAACTATTTTGAAATATTTGCAATCGTGAAGTTACTACAGTACAAAGAGAAATTGAATAAGTTTTCCGATGAGCTGAATCTGTCTCCTTTTACATCAAGTGATTTTCAATATTTGGAGTCGTACAAGCTGCTAATGGAGCCTATTGCCCAAACTTTGGACTTTCTCCAGGGATAGTGACTAATGTCTGTATTTCAAAATGATTTTAGGACAAAATTCTGGCAAAAACTAAAAAAAATTCTGCGCGACTTAATAATTTCGAGTCAAAATTCTGTATTCCAAAATTCTGGATGGACATAATGATTAAGGGTCATAATCCTGCAAAGTAAAATTCTGGTTTCCAAATAATTTTGGTAAAAATTCTGGTTGTTTTTAATGTTGAAAATAAGGCACTCATATTCTGATTTTTAAGAAACAAATGTGTAATTCGATTTCCGATTTTGTATATATTTGGAATGAAAAATCGCTGAAAGGTGTACTACGCAGAAGGACATCACCGTGGCGGTAGCCACGGTTAGGGCACACATCCGGACGTATGGCGTAGCCCAGGGTTATTTTTTATAAGAGCAGCCGAAGGCCGCCAACGCAGAAAAGTGTTCTGCGAAAAAGCACTGTGGACCGGGCCATACATTTTACTCCGGAAAGAATTCCTTCCTAAAAGTGGGGTTAAGGACGGCATTTTTTGCAACTTTAAATGCCTATATTTCGGAAACTATAGGCCTCCGAACTGTACCGACTTCAGATAGAGGATCGAAGGCGGTGCCACGCCCCCTGTAAAATCGGCCCGGCGCGGTTAACTTACTAAACAGCTGATTATTGAATTTTGTCTACTATAATTATCTCTTTTAAAGAGTGTTGACTTCTGTAAAATAAATCTTTATTATCGAACCATGTTGCCAACAACATTTTGACAGGCAAATGCATTTTTGTTGACATAAAAGAGGGCGACATGAAACAATAATGGATTTTTTGCATGAAATAGGGTGACATGCGATCGTTAACAAAAATATGGCTTTATGTCTCATTTTCGGAAAAAAATTTAAGACGTTAAGTCCCATTATATTGAGATTTAATGGCCCGCGGGCGTTAGTTCCACGGGCGTTATTTTACTGCACCGTGTAATTCAAATACAATTTCCGATTTTTCAATACATCATTTTGAAAAACAGAATTTTGACTTTACAGAATTTTTGTATACAGAATTATGAAAAACAGAATTTTGAAAACAGCATTTTAACATACAGTATTTTGTAACACAGACTTTTGAATTCAGAATTTTGGAAACAGAATTTTAAAAGCAGAATTTTGTCTCATAATCATTTTCTGGCCAACCCCTTTCTCCAAGGTGAAGCCAATGTGAAATATGGTTGTATTAATCCTGCGTTATTTTCTTTGAGTAATAAACCGCTAAAATTATCCAGAAAACCCGAAGTTTTGAGCAATGTTAGCTCAACAGCAGTACAATTAGAACATCAATTGAGAGAACGGTTTAAACCAT
This sequence comes from Urophora cardui, assembly GCA_960531455.1. Taxonomy (NCBI): domain Eukaryota; kingdom Metazoa; phylum Arthropoda; class Insecta; order Diptera; family Tephritidae; genus Urophora; species Urophora cardui. Next base: position 12,811,441 of record OY482672.1, on the reverse strand, counting down.
ATTTTACATTGGCTCCTGAGGGATTTTTAAGAGCAGCGGTCACGTCTCGGCAGTGGGCGGCATACCCTCCGAGTGTATTTCTGCCATGAAAAAGCTTCTTACAAAAATGTAGATTATTTAGAACTCCACAAAACATATAGGAGCAACTCTTCTATTTGGCTGTGGAATCGACTTCAACAGAGGGGAGTTTGTTTTCTTTAGTCACTACATATAATCGAAGGTTTGATTTTATTATACTATTTTCATTTGCAACAAAAGTTTAGTTTTCTCATTCAATCGAAATGAAAATACATACATACATATATATATATACATTAGTGTGTGTATGTGTGATAAATATGAGGGCAATAAATAGTGAAAGATGTTAACTTTTTAAGCAACAAACGGCAAATTTAACGCGGCTTGATTTTGTCAACAAAAAACGTTGACAAAGACTTTTTCTCACCACTTTTCTGTTTCCCATTTGATTTTGCTGATGTCAAAAACAAGCAAGTACTGTACGGGGAAAAGATTGTGTTATTTTTGTATAAGTATACGAGTATGTACAAGAGAGTGAACATTTTTAAAGGCACACAAGTTTTACTGTTAGATATGTTTGTGAATGCGCCTTCTTTGGTCTAAAGTCAAGAAAAATTTAAGAAAAAATTTAAACTTCATCTTGCACTCTATTCCCTAAACAGTTTAGAAGAGTTATACGATATAGTAAATGTTCTATTAAGCCAGATAGCAAGTAAAAAAAATTTAAGTAACTGCCACATATTTTTATATCTCAGCCTTTTTTAAACGTTTGCTATACGCCCATCAAGCGACAAACGACATTTATTAGCGGCGCAGCGTTGTCATGCCTTTACCCTTTTTTAGTGCCACATGTATCTTATGCTTCCGCCCCACCCCCACCCTTTGGCGCAAGCATAAAAAAGCTCGTTAAAATACATATGTTTGAAAGAAAAAATCAACACCCTTTTTATTATATGTACTCGTAACCAAAGATGATGTGAGCAGAGTAGACGAAAGAAAGAAAGACTTGCGACAAGAAGCAGCCGCTTCAAGTGCTTACCTATCTGTGTTGCTATCTGCGACTGGACACACCCAGAATGTGAGCAATTAATGAAGGAAGCGCGACTTAATTTCATGGGTTAGCTGGCTGCAGCGGAACGCTACAAAAAATATAGCAGACAGTCACGTAAAGCGTTAGTCTCACACTAGAGAGTTCCTAGCTGGTTTAGAATTGGTTCTAAAGGGATATAGAGCGGGAGAGTTGGAACCATTATGACACATTTCACACAATCATACTAATTTATAAAATTTCCCAAAGAGGAATTTTTTTTAAATGAATTAAAATCGTTTATCTTAAACTATGCTAACTAAAAATGGTAAATTTCACACAATGATACTAATTTAAAAATTTTTCAAGCAGGGATTTTTTTCAAATTAGTTAAAATTGTTTCTTGGCGTTTTCGATTCGCCATCAGACGAGCGAAGTCGGATCGAACAAAAATGTTTGAACCCATAATGAGTAGTAGTCATAATCGCTAACTAGTCGACAAAATTTCCCTCTGCTCGCTATCATTCACATATAAATTTGACAGAGGGAAATTTATAGCCAGCAGAGAAATTGTGAATCGAAAGAGGCTTCTATTAAATTTTACTAACTCAAAATTATAAATTTCACACAATTATACAAAAGGGATTTTTTTCAAAAACATAATAAAATCGTTTAACTTGAATTTCATTGAGTAACAATTATTAATTTAATGCAATTTTACTAATTAGCAAAATTTCCCAAAAAGGGAAATTTTGTGAAATTGAATAAAAGTACAAAAAAAACGGTTTTAGGGTTATCACTATGTATCTCCGAGCTTTTAATTTTTAAACTACCACAGAACTCCTCACATTAGAGACAGTTCCGAACGGGGTTTAGCGATAAAAGAGCAGAGAGATACAAATGCCACTCCATAGGACATCGCCGTATTAAACAAGTAAAAGCGTGGCTGTCTTCGGCCGTACCGAAGACTTCATACCTTTCATGAGTGGGGAAATGAAAAGTTACCTATGCATGTATGTATGTATGTACATAGCCTGATTTAGTATAATTTATAATCTCAATTCTGTGGGTTATTTATGGAAGGATTTATTAGAAAAAATGGTGTCTGGGCTATTTAAATGTAGGAGTTATACGACAAAATGTGTATATCTGAACAATCGGTTGTATGGGAGCTATATGTTATAGTGGTCCGATCTTGACAATTTTCTGTAAATCTATTTGGGCCGATATGGGTAAAAATACTTCAAAGTTTCATGTCATTATCTGTTAAAATGGAGAAGTTATACCCCAAAATGTCCATATCTGAAAAATCGGTTGTATGGGAGATATACGTTATAGTGGTCCGATCTTGACAATTTTCGGTAACCTTGTTTAGGCCAACATGTGTACAAATACTTCAAAATTTCACATCGTTAGCTATTTAAATGGAGAAGTTATACACCAAAATATCCATATCTGAACAATCGGTTGTATGGGAGCTATATGTTATAGTGGTTCGATCTCGACAATTTTCGCTAACCACATTTGGGCCAATACGGGCACAAATACTTCAAAATTTTACGCTTTTAGCTGTTAAAATGGAGGAGTTATACACCAAAATATCCATATCTGAATAATCGGTTGTTGTGGAACTATATGTTATAGTGGTCCGATCTTGACAATTTTCGGTAACCTTGTTTAGGCCAACATGGGTACAAATACTTCAAGGTTTCATGTCCTTAGCTGTTTAAATGGGGAAGCTATGCAGAAATTACACCCCAAAATTTTCATATATATCTGAACTAGCTGACCCGCCAGACGTTGTTCTGCCTAAAATCTATTCCTATAAAGCCTAAAGGAAAAGTCCTAGATTACCGTGTTGCCGTATCCCTATCCCTAATCCCTATCCCTAATCCCTATCCCTATCCTTATACCTATCCCTATCCCTATCCCTATTCCTATCGCTAACCCTATCCCAATCCCTATTCCTATTCCTTTTCCTATTCCTATTCCTATTCCTATCCCAATCCCTATCCCTATCCCTATCCCTATCCCTATCCCTATCCCTTTCCCTAATCCCTAATCCTTAATCCCTAATCCTGAATCCCTAATTCCTTATCGTTAATCCCTATCCATATACCTACCCCTATCCCTATCCCTATCCATATACCTATCCCTATCCATATCCCTATCCCTATCCCTATCCCTATCCCTATCCATATCTCTAGCCCTATCCCTATACCTATTCTATCCCTCCAGACTTTCTAGGGTCACCCCTGGTCCACATTTTGGTCGATATCTCGGAAAAAGGGTCGCATAGGGTCTTGAAAATCACCTCTTTTTTAAATACTCACCAACACCTTTTATTTGATACCCATTTTGTAGAAAACCCGTTTGGGGTCACACCTGGTTCATATTTCAGGAAATACCTCGAATACGGGGTCTTATATGGAACCAATAACTACACCATGTTCAAGCACTCATCAACACCTTTCATTTGATACCCATATCATACGAACCCGTTATAGGGTTACCCTGGTCCACATTTTGTGGAATATCTCCAAAACCTTCCCGGATTCTTATACTTTTTTTGGCCATAAACCATATCGGGCTCAATCGAAAACTATGTGCAAAATTTCATTTAATTCAGTCCAGCCGTTCTGGAGTTAAATCATCAGGGAGGAAAATCCGACTTATTTTTATATAATAGATAATCGGTTGTTTTCTATATGTTATAGTGGTCCGATTCGGCCGGTTCCGACAAAGGATCAGCTACACATAACAACATACCTGTATTCCAAATTTCATTTAGATATCTCAAAAACTGAGGGACTAGTTTGCGTTCACACAGACGGACGGACGGACAGACGGACATGGCTTAATCGACCCAGCTCGTGATTCTGATCATATTGGTATATATTTTGGTGGGTCCCCCACGCTTCCTTCTGGTACTTTCGACAAAAATTTTTTGCCACAAAGTTATAATACCATTTCATTCTCATGAAAGGTATAAAAAGACAATTGAAGGGCCCTCAATGAAAGCATTGCGCTGGTATGGTTGGAGAATTAATCCAGTCTCTTTATGAGCTAGATACATACATATGTAGTTTTGCGCACGATTTCCTGAAGGGTTCTTATATTGCTTGTGTATGATTTTTTGCATGGGGCAACAAGCGATAGTCGCTAATGTACAAATCTCTAGCGCTTGCTAAGTGCATCTACTCTACTTACACTTGTAGTGCATTTCAAATCTTTAAAAAATGAGTTGTTCTTAATGCTCTTTTTTTTGTTTGCATTTTTTGTTTTTTTTTGTTTCTTGTGCTTAATTCTTCTTAGAAATTAAGGCGCGCTCTAGTTGTCCTGCAGTTAAAACAATTTATTATCGGAGGAACATGTGTTCGGGCTGCTTTAGTGGGCATGCATGAACTTGTTGGCACTAAATATAACAAAAAGGGAAGAGGCGTAAAAAGAAGAAGAAGAAGAAGAAGAAGAAGAAGAAGGAGGAGAAGAAGAATAAGAAGAAGAAGAAGAGGGAAATACGGAGTTAGCAAGGAATCTTTCCGTACATACACAGCTGTAGTTTATAAAACAAGTTGTCGGAGACTTCTTTTCTGCTTCTATGCTATTTTTTCCGTGTAAATAAAGAATTTAACTGAAGTTTTATTTAACCTTCAATTTTCATGTTTATTTAAACAGTTATTTGCCTAAAAGTGATGCATGTATGTATGCATATTTTGCACATAAATATTTAAGTCAATACGTAAATGCGTCAATATGTATCTATGTATAATGCAATTATTTTGCCCGCCTGCGTGATGGCTGCAACGTAGCCAACAAGAAAAAACCAAATTATTTCGAGAACAATAAAATGCACGCCTACGAAAACCCACTTAGCTACACACGTACATATATACATACATGTAGGTACAATTATGTATGCCGCAGCGTGTCTTGGCATGCGTTTGGCAGCCAAATAACAATTCGATTGCATAAAATTAACATAAAAATGCGCATGGGCATGCGCACGAGTGCGTACAAGTTGCACCAAATAAAATGCGAACGCGGTACGCGCGATGCATACAAAATTTCTGGCAGCGGGAGAGGAGCAAGGACGGGGAATGGCTGACTGATATTAGCATGTTGCATGTGGGCTTTTGCGGCCTTTGTGGTTGTGGTTGCATCTATGTATGGCTGGGACAGCGTCTGCGGGCGTATCTCTGTAAGTACATCAGTCATGTAGGTACCTAGATCTCTCCTTAAAAAAAAATAATAAAGGCACTTTTTAAATCACTTAAAAATTTCCAATAACTGACGGATGTCAGTGACTTTGGCAAATGAGTGCGGGCCCCATTTTAGTCCCGAAGGGGTTAAGTAGCCAACCCACAAAATGTTAAGCCGCCGGACACATACATACATATTACACGCTGGGCTACATTAGTCAGACGATTTGCTATTTATGTACATACACACATGCATACGTAGCTGGGTGATTTGTCTGGTCTATCCATTTATCAGTACCTACAACATGCATACATATGTATGTACTTGCAAAATTGGTATGTTTATTTGCCCGTCTGGCAGTGTTAATCTGTCTGTCTTCGATGTTCGAGAATGTACTCGTATGCATGTGCGGACAACGATTGACAAGCATACGAGAAGGCACTAAAACGTACATTCGTACCCAAGCCTGAATACATAAAAGCTTATACTTTTATGCATGTATGAACATACATACATATCTAACATGCAAGTACATGTGTACGCATGCGACACAAAGGAGCCAGACATTTGTATGTGCCAGCCGGCTGCGTCGTTCGCTCACTAGGAGCCTTGCAAATATCAACGACCACTAACTGCCGATCAATCGGCAATGCAATGCTTTTTTTCTTTTCGTGTTTGCTGTATACCCAGTTGCTAGTGGAGCACTTTCATCATTGGAAATTATTAAGGACATGTTTTTTTTTCGAAAGAATCTGTTTAAAGTTTGTTAACGGAAAACCTGACGTTTTGGAATAAGAACCACATGTAACTGGAAAAAAATGCTGGAAGATGGAATGATTGGGGAATTTAAAAGAGGATGAAGAAAAGAAGAAGAGGAAGAAGAAGAAAATGAAGAATAAGAAATAATTGTTAGGGTATAGTGATGAATGCCTCAAGGAAGTAAGCGGATAAGGTAGAGAAGGAGGAGATAGAAGAAATTAAGAGAAGAATAATAAGAAAAATGAGAAGAAAAATGAAAACAAAATAGGGAGAAGAAAAATGAAAACAATATGAATTCTTAGAGGATAAAGATCTAAGAAGAAATAAAAAGAAAAAAGAAGAAGAATACTAAGAATCTTAAGAAGAAAATCAAGATGAAGAAGAGGAAAATATTGATGAAGAAGAAGAAAATGAAGAAGAAGAAGTAAAGGAAATAATATATAATAGAAAAAATAAAAAAGCACAAAAAGAAGAAACTGAAGAAGTAGAAGAGGGAGAAGTAGAAAAAGAAGAAAAAGAAGTAGAACTAGAAGAAGAAAAAGAAGAAGAAAGAAGAATAGGAACAAAAAGAAGTTGGCGAAAAAAGTGGAAAAAGAGAAAATGAGGAAGGAGAGAGGGAAAAGGAAAAAAAAAGAAGATTTTTTTCGTTGTATTGTGGAACGATCGTCCGTCATCCCTTGTCAAGTTTGGTTTGGAGACAAACCGGTTTCGGCTAATATGCGCCATCTTCAGTGTCTTTTTTTCGTTCTCAAAACAAGCAACCAAAAAGTATTTAAGATTCTTTTCCTTAAAAAAAAAAAAAAAATGGTCTTGAGAGCTCAATAATAAAAGTAGTTATGAAAATAAAAACGACCAAAAACCAAAAGTAAAATTTAATCGGATGAGCCAGCCGACAAACAAACTCTACTAATTAGTGCAAAGCATTGCTTGTGCTTAAAATAGAATTTGTACAAACCAAACAAACATACAACCACACCAACATATGGGTGACAAATGCCGATAACGTCGGCAAGGTCACGGTTGCTGGATGGTAGGTTGTAAAAAAGGAAAAAATGAAAAGAAAAATTAATACTAGCAAAATGCAAGGCGGCGGTAGCCTAGTGGTGATGCCATTAGACTTCCAACCGGAAAATGCGAGGTTCGATCTCGGCGGACGCCAAAGAATAAAAATGTTAAAAAAAGAAGTCTGATGAAGAGACGTGGTGGTCTATAACTTCTACCAAACAAGTATTAATCTTTCATACCAATTTTTCCTTAAAAAAAAAAAAATGGTCTTGAGAGCTCAATAATAAAAGTAGTTCAAAAATTTGTATCTTTCAGGAGTGCCGTAATTGAATTTAAAAAAATTTTCAGCTATCAGGAAGAATATAGGACATGAAGTTGAAGATTCGTGAGAAAGAAAACAAAACGTTTACTTTAGGCCGCGATATTACCTTCCCTGAGTAGTGTACCAAAAAACTGAATACGCCATTCGTTTAAACGGTTAATTTTACGTACGATTAGATAACAATTTTTTATCTTGTGCAAAATCTCAACTTATTTCATAAACATACCTTGAAATTCTTGAAAATTGCGCGGTTTTTGGCGTAGCTCCATCTAGTTTTTAGAAAAGTGATTTTGTTTTTTCATTTTATTTACTATAAAACAACCTATTTTCATATTCTGGGGCCGGAGGGAGGATCTGAGAAGGTTTAAACAATGGCATACAAATAAACGCATCTAATGTACATCTATTACTAAAAGCCTGATAACTTCTTAAAACAAGGTTTTACGAAAAAAAGTTATATAACTAAAAATTATGGCAAAATATCATAGAATATGAAAATATGCAATTGAAGTCCTATGTCCCTACTTGCAAATTTCAGCCCACTGTGTGCCGTTCAGAGTTTTTGCCATGCATACAAGATTTATGGCGTTTTCTTTTCTGACAAAAAATGTTGCCCTTTAATATCTCAATTATCGAATTACGTAACATGACTTTTTATAAAATGGCTGAATTTGTAGTTAATGGTGCCCTCTTACTTAGTCAGAGGACAACATTCGTTGAAATCACCACACAAGCTTACAAAATGGCTAAGAAAATCAAACAGGGCAACATTTTTTCGAGAAAAGAAAACGGCATTAGTGAAATAAAATTCTGCATGCATACATATGTATGCATACACTCAAAGTCAGATAATATGCAAATTTCCTCATGCTTAACTCAATTTATTTATTTTTTTGAGTTATGATACTGTTGAAGTACACAGTCGTTGCAGCTAGTCATTTCAGTCATTGTGTTTGACTATGACTAGGCAATGACTATGAGAAAACAAGTGTGACTGTTGGCTGCCGACTGGCACATGTGATAGTCGGCAGTTAAGTCGTTTGGTTTCATTCGCGTAGTTGTTTGTTTCATATTCATGTCGACTGGCACATGTGGTAGTCGGTAGTCGAAGTCGTTTTCATTTCATTGCAGTTGTTTCAGTTATTGCAAACCCTGACGTGAACAGCTGACTTCTTCTTCTTCTCGTTTTTAACTTGCCGTGTACAGAAGAATACAAGAGAATGACAAAAAAAGAAAAATTTGTCATTGAGTTTGACATTCTGATGGACAAAAACTTAAAGCGAATCGAGGCGAATATTGCCGAATTCGCCCTGCCATTACCATAATGGATTTGCCTCGTTATGAATTTTGTATGTCGCATATTTTTATTAAAACCCGCATTAGCGTATATACGTAAACACATATGAATGTATGTATCAGCTCAGATTTAGACCCTCTTGCAACTTCGCATTTTTGTTTACCTCTAGATTCTGCTAATCGGACGCGCCTTATTTTGTCTGGCTCGTAACTGCATACATACATATGCACAAATCTGTGCTTGACTTAGGTTAAGTGCGCAACAAATAAGCCGCACTAAATTCATGCAAGCTAACATACTAAAAAACATACTTACATGTATGTCACATACATATGTTATTCATAGTAAACAAAAAAGTGTAAGCTTTGCCACACACTACAACCTCTCTTTAAACTCGTAGGTACGTGTTTTGGCTGATCGTTTGATCGATCATAATGCTTTATCGACTTTTGTCTAGTCGTCCTCGTTGTCCACTACTTACTTACATATATTAAATATTTTATACGTGTTGAAATCGCTTCGTTTTGTTAAGCAAACCAATTTTCAATTCAACAACCAATTATTTATGTACTACATATCGTCGTACCATACGAAAACTAGCACTTTTAAAATTTCTTTCATATAATTTCTATGTAAAAAATTTTGAAAGTGCTAGTTTTCGTATGATACGACGATATGTAATTTTTTTTCTTTATGCTCGCAAACGATGCGACTTCCTTCAGGTTTTAACTTATAAGTAACAAGCGCATTAAATTAGTTTATTGTTATTTGTCTATGTGGTGGCGACTTTTGGATTTCGTTGGCTAATTTTTTTCACCTTTTTTTTTGCTGTTTTTCTGCTTACTTCTGCCGCTATTATAAGCTATTGTTCCGTTGGCAGTTATACATAACTTTGGTGCCGTGATTTAATTAATTTAATTTTAAAATTTGGGATTATGTCACTCACCATGGTGCGACATAATCCCAATTTTTTTACTTGGGATTATGTCACCTATGTGGGAGTGACATAATCCCAAATAAAAGGGAGCCAGAATACCAAATCACTCGAGTAGGTATTAGTGCGAAGCAAAATTGCGATTTTTGCTTCCAAATTTTTATTTTTTATAGACATATGTACATATTTATATATATTTTCATCTTTTTATATACATATGTATATACCTATCGATCTAAAATAAAAAAAAGCGCCGCAGGCGAAAATTTGGAATCAAAAATCGCGCGATTTTTTCTTCCAAATTTTCATCTTTTTATAGACATATGTACATACATATGTATACACCAGGGCTGAAATTTATTGATATTTTTAACGATAAACAAAAAATAATTTTGTTTATGTTGAAACTTTTCATTTTAAAAGCATAAAAAATTTAACAAAATTCAAATTGCTTCAACAAAAATCAAAAAAATTATCAAAATTTTTTTCGTTTCGATAATTGCCGAAACAAAATTTTTTTATAAATATTGTTTCAGCTGCGAACAAAAAATTGATTACCAAAATAATTTTGTTTCCTGTGCCCATGATACAAGAAAGAAGGTAGTGTAAACGTCAAATTTTTGTCGCCATATTTGCCACCTGACAATTATATGGATTATGACATTTCGTGATACCATACTCAATAATAAAAATCCTCCATTTATGTTATTTTTTATTTCCATGGTAACCATGGTATCGATTGCAACAAAACGAATTTTTTTAATTTGAATATTGATACATACATATATATAAATATTTACGTACATTTACGTATTAAATTCTTCATAATATCAGATAATAATTATATAAAGAATAATATCACAAATAATTATATAAAAAATAAGATTTATTCTTAAAATAAGTTGCGGCAAGTTTGTGGAATATAGTACATACTACAATCCCACTACACCTCCTGTGAATTTCATTGAAAAATTTCAGTGGTTTAGAAATTATGAATATTGGCACGACTTATGTACTTGTAGCCGAAAAAACAAGTGCGGGGTCGATGGCATGGTTATATGTAGAGCTCACGATTTTTTTTTAACATTTTCGAGTAGCCCGAACAATTGTTGTTCAAATGCTCGAACAGTTGTTTGTTTGTTTATTACCCGTATGTTTGTACGGGCATTTGAATAACAAACGGGCTTCAAACAAAAACGATCAGATCGAATTGCTCGATACCCGGGTATTTAGGGCGCTAGTTATATGCAAAATTTATTAGTAAATAAAATATTTAATTTAGATGAAAAGATAGTAAAAAGATTTTTTTTGCGAAGAAACTATTTCAGAATTAGGTAAATAATAAGAAAAAAGAAAAATAAAATTAGTAACGTAAGTAAAAACTAAGGAAAACTGCAACATAAAAATTTAAATTAAATTTACATTCTTATATAACTGCTAAACAATTCTCTTAATAAATATATTTTTTAAATGTGTTAATATTCCTGCATAACTGTGTAACCTAAATCAAACGCACGCCGTCAATTTACTGTCAAAAATTTCTCATGCCCATACAACTTGTATGGGAGTAACCGAAATTGAACGGCGTGCGTAAAAAGCAAATTCGACGCCCAATTTTTGTTTTGCGTGACAGTTGAAATTAAGCATTGTGGGTGATTGTTTGCAAAAAAATTTACACTTGCTTTTGATATCGTGTCTGTTAGGTACATATTCCACAAAATAACAAGATTTTCTCTGATTTTCTGTATTTTTCTATTTCTTTATCTGAACACGCACGCAAGTCAATTTCGGTTCAACGCATATGAAAAATTTGCGTGCGTGCGTTAAATTGACGACTTGCGTTTGATTTAGGTTACACAGTAAAACATTGAAACCAAATATGTATATATATATATCGTCGATCCGGAAGAGGAAAGACGTATGCCTGTAATTTGTCGACGAAAAAAGGCGCATTAAAAATATGTCGGGGAAGATAGACGCTTTACAAAACATGTCGACGAAGATAGACGCATTAAAAATATTTCGACGAAGAAAGACGCATTAGCATTATTAACTGCGAAGAAAGACGCATTAGCATTAATATTGACGAAGAAAAATAAAAAATCGAATACATCTTTCTTTCCTAAAAAATATTTAAATGCGTCTTTCTTTATAGTAAAAAAAATAAAACGTCTTCCTTCGTTATCAATAAAAATAAAGACTCTTTCTTTCGAAAAATGTTTTTAATGCGCCTTTCTTTGAAAAAAAAAAAGTTTGCGTCTTTCTTCCTCAATAAAACACTTTGTGTCTTTTTTCTTCTATAGCGACGATATAAAGAAAATCAAGAACTCTTGCCTTATTCACAAAAAATCGAACAGTTTTCAAATATTGTATAATGGACGTTTTGATAATATTTTTCGACTTTAATAACTGCATAAATCTATTTTATTTTTTATGAATAACTTATTTTTTATTTTCTTTGGAAAGCTTTTTTTTAAATTATTTAAAATGTTAAAATATACTCATTACATCGGCTGATTGTTCTTTTTATTTGTTTTGTTGATGAGCATATGTGAAAAACACCAATTCATTTAAAATACCCAATATTTTGTTCAAATATACCCTCAACCAAAAAATTTTGATTGGGCAACGCTATCCTAAATTTTTGACTTAAACTTAGACGTCAATAATCCATATTATAATCAAAAATGACAACGTCAAAGTGAAATGAAACTACCTTGTTTGTTTGTATCATGCCTGTGCCTATAAAAAAAACTGAAAACCTATCATATAAATATGTATTCATACATACATATGTATGTACATACATACGCATGTATATCTTAGCAACAAAGAAACAAACATAAACAAAACGAAATCCTTTTTGTTATTTTGTTTTGATATGAAATTAGCAAAATTAATTTTGATACAATTTTATTGATAATTTTGGAATCGGAAATATTTTGGTTTTGATAAGCAGCGAAGCAATATAAATTTTTGATATTTTTTTTATATATTTATTGAAACAAATTTTTTTTGTTTATTTTGTTGAGCAGCCTTGGTATACACCTATCGATCTATTAAAAAAAAAAAGCGCCGCAGGCGAAAATTTGGAATCAAAAATCGCGCGATTTTTTCTTCCAAATTTTCATCTTTTTATAGACATATATACAGTGTACAAAAAATATTTATATACCTATGGTTTTATTGAAAAAAGTCTGTATATATGTAAATATATTTAATTTTAATGTAATTTTTTAGTTTTAAAGTAATTTTTTGAGAACATGTGTATTTAAGTACATACATATTTCATCTTATACATATACTCAATGTATTATTGTATAACAACATCAACTTTATTGTCAGCTTTAATTTTTTTGCTTAATGTAATAAAATCTTAGAAAAAATCTGAAATGTTTTTTTGGGCTTGAAAATGACATTATCCCAATTGGGATTATGTCACTACGCCTAGGGTGACATAAGCCCAAGTAAAAAAGTTGGGATTATGTCACCCTAGGCGTAGTGACATAATCCCAAATAAAAAATTTGGGATTATGCCCCTTGGGATTATGTCAGGGTACCATAACTTTTCACCTGTTTTCTTTTTTTATACATATTACTTATTTTTAAACAATTTGATTGTACGCTTTCGTCGCATTTAATTTAGTTAGTTGGCTTTGGTCTGTTTTATTCAGGGCAAACAAAATTCTATTTGTGCAAATTTATAATTTCATTTGATGCCACATTTACTTACATCACTTATTTTTGTTTTGTCATTTATCACATTTATGCAAACGTTATGTTGAAATAAATCAGTTTACGTAGCAAAAAAAAAAAAAGACTTAAGCTGCGAACTTGATGCAACATTAAATTTGGATTTCGAAAGACTTAAGCTGCAAACTTGATGCAACATTAAATTTGAATATCGAAAGACTTAAGCTGCGAACTTGATGCAAAGTTAAAATAATATGTAAATGTATGAATATAATTAGCTTTTTTTTGTGAAATAATAAGTCTTTACAAATTGTAAACTTTTTGCTTAAGCAGTGAATAAAGTTGAGAAAAACATTTTTTAATTTTTTTTTTAACTTTTTTCTTGCGAATAAAATTATACTACGTAGATTTCACACAAAACAAAGTAAAAGTATGCCAACTAAGTACTTTTGGGCAATCATAGTCAACATTATCATCGCGTCAACATCGTGCTAAAAGCCTCAAACAAACTAAAATTACTATAAATCATATGCAACGTAAATTATCTGAAGACTATGGATCACGTAGCATGCATGTGTATCGATTAGCTTAATGCAAGCACACACGCAAATAATAATTGAAAGAATGTAAAAAGAACAATAATCAAAAAAAAAAAAAAACTAAACAAACATGTCATCAATTTTAGTAAATAAAAAAATTAGTATTGGAACATTATGTTAGCTTACATTGCTGCCACTCACGTTGCTAACCAATACGCCACAATAATCGGGCGCACCCTGTTTTGCCAATAAATTTATGCTAAAGCCCACCGCATCCGAACCATCGCCCATGGCCATGCACGCCGCATTGCGTTGATCGCGCGCATGTACAGCGCCTGTATAGGGACCATTAAATTTCACTTTGATATTCATTGTGCCGGATTTGCATGTCGCTGTGACTTGAGGAGCAAATTCATTTGCTGGTTCTTGTGTGGCAACCTGCAAGACAAAAAAAAACAAAAAAAAAAAAAAGAGAAAGATAAATAATGGTTGAGAAAGAATGTGTAGCGTAAAGAAATTAAGTGATGGGAAAATAACGCAAAATTTAAGTGGTGATGCGCTTATGTTGCGTTTTAAAATTTAAAAATAAGTTTATTACTATTTTTAGTATTATTTATTATATATTTCTTTTATGCATTAAGCTGATAACTACGCCTGTTCGGTGTTACAGCTACTTAGTGTTAAATTGTAGTTATTTTTTGATGCTGTCTGCTTTACAATGGCAATTACTTTAAAGGTTTTCTAACTCTTATGTCCAAGTTTCAAAGTCTAACTCTCTTAATCACACACAAATCACTCGCTAATTTCGCGCGCGCCAACTTTTTAGACATTTAACCACATTTGCCATCTGCAGGGGCATGACATGCGCATTATTTGGTGCAAATGCCTTCACCTTGATGTGCAATGAGTGAGTAAATATTCCTTTTCTTATATATTTTTTAATCTATTTTTCTTCTTTCTAAATGTTTGTGTGGAAAGTGTTGGGTTTTTTTGCAGCGTAATAGTATTTACGACATTGATTGTAATTGTGATTGTGATTGCGTTTCAGATTAAGTGTTGTTAACTTAACTAAAGTGCTCCAGAATGTACTTGCTTATGCACTTAGAAGTATGTTGCTTCTTTAAGATGAACTTCTGTATGTAGATTGTGTTACAGTGCGGAATGGCTGGCATTTGAGTGCAATGAGATGGAGTGTAGTGTAGTGTAGTGAAATGCTCTAGTTATGCTGTGTAATGAAGTTTGAAATTATGCACCTAAATATTTGCAATGTTTGACTTGCAATGAGCTGGCACATATCACGTTATGTATGTATATTGTCGAGTATGAATATGTATATGTTTGCTTGAAAGTGTCTTTGGAATTTGATATGAGTGCAAATTTTGATGTAGCGTTATAAATATGTATTTCTAGAACGAAAAGTGTTGCTTCACAGCTAAAGACAATTGAGGAGGTCCATAACAAAACGCAATAATTCCACCAAAACAATTTTTTGGATAAACGAAAAAAACTAATTTAAGTCAATAGGATATATATTTTTTTTAAACTGTTGTTGTAGTTTAATAGTTATCTAAAAACAATACAAATCATAAAAAAAAAATTTTATCTGGCAATTAGTTTTTAAGTTATTTAGATTAAAAAAATGGAAATGTTGCGTTTTGGTCCGTCCAATAGTATTTATTTCATTTTGTTCTGAACATGTATGGAAATGTTGCGTTTTGATATAAACTAGGCTTGGAATTTTGGCTTTTTGCTTTAAATAATTTTTTTTTATTTTAATTGCTTATACATATTCTATAGGAAAATTAAAAACTGTTTTATATCAACGGTTTTTATTGCATTTAAATATATTAAATATATTACCTTAATACTCGTACTTGGAATTAGAACACACGAGAACACGTTTAGATTGGATGCGTATATTTCCAGAATGAAAAATTGTAATGCATTCCAAAGTTTTCTCAAAATATTTAGCATAAAAAGAATTGGCAAATGTGTTTACAATATTAAATGCAAGGTAGTTATTCACAAAGGTAGTTTAATCAAAGAATATTTCTAACAACCATAAAAATAAAATTAATTTAATTGGATAGATATGGAAATGTTTCATTTTGGTCTGAACTAATATTTGAATAACAGTAAAATTATTGACCTTTGGTATGTTTTATAGCAATGATTACATAGGTTTTAATGCGTAGAATTGAATTTAGTTAAAAAACCAAAATATTTGAAAAGTGGAATTATTGCGTTTTGTTATGGACCTCCTCAATTACATTTATTTAGATATTTTATCGCATCTTTGCTCGCTTTGAAATTAATGTTTGTCATCAACAAAAGTCCACATATCGACGCTTCCAAACAATACTTTACTAAGTCTGAAAACTATGTTTTGCAAGAGAAGCTCTCAAGTTTTAAATTCGATATGAAAGTTGAGTTGTATGCTAAGTATATTTTCACTTGTAACTTCTATTTGGATAAATTGTGTTGTACTTTTGTTGTTGTTATTGTTGTCGCGCATTCCCGTTCTTATTGTTATCTTATATCGAAAAATAGCAAATAATCGTTATTTTTTAAATTTTGACTAAAAAAATCATACTGAAGGAGAAATGCTAAACGCAAAAGAAGTACACAGATGTAATCACCGTAACGCAGACTATCTCTAGGTGCATTAACTTTTATTTTTTCGATTTTTATATATATAAGTTTATAAGTAAAAAAAATTTAAAATTTATTTATCTACTTTACCTATTTATATCGCAAAATCTACAATCTGGAAAACTTTTATTCTCTAAGCAAAAAAATAAAACTCAGAAAATAACTTTTATTTTCTGATCGAAAAATAAAACTCAAAAAGTGACTTTTGTTTTCTGATCGAAAAATAAAACTCAAAAAATTACTTTTATTTTGTGATGGTAAAATAGCACTCAAGAAATAACTTTTATTTTGTGAGTGAAAAATAAAACTCAAGAAATAACTTTTATTTTGTGAGCAGAAAATAAAACTCAGCAAATAATGATTAAAAATCAATTTTTTGGATATAACTCATAACCGTTACAGTCCCTGGTATAAATATATTAAATTAAAATAATTCGTGTAAATTAAAGTCACTTTCAGTACAAGGAAAAATTAAAATTACAGTTTCCCTGCAGTATTTATCAGCTGGAAAACAGCACATATTTCCTACTGAATATTCAGTGGAGATGTAGTTCTAAAATCTGAAATTTCCCTTTCGTTTTTATATAAAGGTGGCGTCGAAAATCAACTACCTAAAAACTGCTGAACGAGCAGGGAGAGTTTCTGTAGGAAAAAAGGCCTGAATACGCAGGGAGAACTTCCATAGCATGTATTTCAGTACACCTGATGTCTTCACTGCGTGTTCAGTTATTTTTTCAGCAGAGAATTTTGAACTTAGTTTCAGGGTATTTTTCATAATGAATATTCTACTGAATATGCACCTCCTTACCTCAAATTCTGCTGGGTTTAAACGTACAAAAACATTTATTTGTACAATGTATATATATATTACATACATATATTATTATACTCTTATATACATACATATGTATTTATGTACATATATGCATTTCTTCTATAAATTAAATCTCCACATGAAAACACCTGAACGCTGCCCTGCCAGTTCATGGCTAAAATATAGGCTAGAGTCTAAAAAGTGCTAAAAACTGACCGCCATAGCGGATAGTTTGCGTTTTTTGTTTGATTTTTAATTTAACAAATGCAAGTTAAATGAAAACAGTAAAAATATATAAATAAGCATAGCAAAACCAACTATAACTGCGCAATTGTAGTACATATATATATACATATGTACATACATACATATGCATATATGTATAGGAGGTGAATGGCGTTAGAAAAATATTTTACCTTTTGTTTGTTGAACCAAACTTACTAGAGCGTGTTATATAATAATTGCTTGAATTCGCTATATTTTAACAATGTACATACATACATGCATGCATACATATTGAAAAGTTCTAGATTTTTATAAAAAAAAAAATATTTCCAGTGTTGGCACGAGCTTGGAATTTTTATTTAACTTTTTTTAAACTAACCTGTATCTTGTTGTTTTGTTTTTTATTTTTACAAGATTTTTTGCTTTTTCATTAAAAATGCGCAATTGCATATATATATGTGTGTGTGTTGTACAATGTACATATGTGCTTTCTATGCTTTGCTATTGCGCATTTTCATTAAAAAAGCAAAAAAATCTTTTAAAAATAAAAAAAAAAAACAAGATAAAAGGTTAGTTTAAAAAAAATTAAATAAAAAATTCCAAGCTCGTGCCAACACTTCAAATATCTTTTTTTTTTATAAAAATCTAGAACTTTTCAATTCGCATGCAACACATTCGCTCCATGTACTTTGTAACTTTGCGTTTTGCTACAGCATTTGCCAGTGTTGTCGCCAGTTCGTGCGTAAGGCGGGGTAAAGCGAGGGCGGCGACAGCCTATACTGGCAAAAATATACAAAAAGCAAGCAATTATGACCCTCAGCAGCTGCAGCGCGTCGAATGGCGTAATCAATGCTGTTAATTGAAGTTGTCTGCAGAGATATTTTTTTTATATTTATGTACATACATATGTAGGTGTGTATACCAATACATAAGCTTACTTAATAAATCTATTTTTCGCAGCTGTAACACAAGCATATGAACGCAAACATGAATTTTCTTGTACATACGTTCATATGTATGTACGCAATTACTGCTAAGATTCATATCCTCTTTAAATGGATAAATAATAAATTAAAAATATTTCTGAAAAACTGTGGAAGTGTTTTTCGTGCATGCAGGCAGTTAAAAAGTAAAAAAATTAAAATATGCATTTAATTTTAAGTTTTCGGAGTTATTACGAAAATTCGGAGTTACTCCGAAAACTCCGAATTTTTTTTTTGTATTTTTCTCATTAATTATTGCTGAAAACTAGTTAGCTTAAGTCTTCTTTTCGAACATTCCGAGTAACTCCGAAAACTCCGAATGCACATTATTTGTTCTCTTTCGCATTCTTGAACTCTACTAAGCTAATTTCAACACTTTATTAACCATTTCGCCAAAAAATTTGCATTTTTACGTTGAGTTCATAATTTCGAAGTAAATTAAAATTCCCTGCTTATTCTGCGAACGCTTTTTTCTCTTCTCCATCTCCGTTATTAACTATCACAGTTCCAAACTTAATGGCGCGATTATGTTTGTGATTACATGGAACCTTTTAGAGGTTAAGTGCGTTAGTGAAAACGTCCATTTAATTAGTCCTAAAGTAACGCTTTTTTTTCAAGCACACGCTGGGGTTTTCCAGAACCATTACCTATACTTGAAACATGCGCAGACATGCGCTTAACAAACCATTAAGAGGCTTTGAGCAGTTTAATGGTATATTTATGCTCTATTTACCATAAAAACAGCTAAATCTAGTAATAGTTAGTTATGAAAAACAACTAAAAATTTAATGCCATTTTCAATGCAACTCTGATAACGGGGTGTGTTTAGTGAGCAAACGAAATGTCATGCAGAAGAAATGAAAGTTAAGTGAAATATCATTAAACATGCACCTTACATGTACATATACATATGTATGTAGACGTAAGCTTTCAATATTCTTTCAACTATATAACAAAGAAGATGACAAATTCAATTCAAGCGTTGACTCAGCTGCATCAATGTACTGTATGCATATATTTACGTTCATACATACATACAAATGTATATAGACTATTTTATTTAAACAAAAAAAAGAAAATTCACTCAATATACCAAAGAAAACAAATAAAAATATTTTCTCAGCTGTGACAATATTTATCAGCTGGATTTTACGTGCCATCTCTGTTCTCACTTCGCTTGCTTCTTCTTTTTACAAAATGTGGTTAATCTCCCTTTGTCACATTATTACAACAAAACTTCATTGCGAACGTGTAGACTAATAAGCGTGAATGCAATTTAAGTTTTTTTTTTGTGTTTTGTTTTGAACAATTCAGTTTTTTGTTTGCTTGTGGTGTTGTGGGTTATTTATGGCGACTGCAACGCCGCGTACACCGCAAGTGTTAATTGTTTGTTTTTGTATATTTCTGTATTTTTGTTACAACTTTTTTGCCTACAAAATTTTTATTAGTACTCGTATTTCTTTTATGTTTATTTTTATTGCTTTTATTGGTTTGGTGGTTTTCATTTGCATTTAAAATTTGCTTTACCTTTATGCATCCTACAATTGTCATGGACTCTTGTCTGCCTTTGTCTCAACACGTTGTAAAGTTTATGAGAGACATATTTTTATTATTATTGCTTAGAATAGAATGTTTATTTTTTTTTTTGTATTATATTTTTAAGATTAACCAAAGTTATGAGTCTACATATATTTTTTAATTGTCCTCTGTGCGGTAGGTCGTAATGAAGCTTACAAAAATACATATTTCATGCGCACTCAATACTGAAAAGATATTACACAAAACCAAGTGACTTTTGTATAAATAGTTTATTTTAAAGCATTGTTAGGTTACCTGAGGGTGAAATGGCAGCCACCACAATATAAGGTTGAGCTACACGTAAGCCAATTGGCGGCATTTTGCGAAAGCATAGTTGAACCCTCAATTTTCTTTAACCTTAAATTTCTTTTTAAGTTCAAACAGCCATGAAGCTGAAACAGCGCATTTGCTTAACGAAGCACAGAATGTCTCGCATCTTTGCGGATTCCAGCTTCAGCAGATACTCAAAGTAGCACCTCCTAAGAAGGCGATGACTACTCAGTTATCGACAGTGTCTATGACAGTATCATAGCTAGTGTTCAACGCTCTCTATGCCTTTCACTAGCTCTTCATTCCCGCATCTGCCACACAAGTTGTTTGTTTTTGTGGATATGCATACGAGTGCGAGTGGTGTTCATAAGGCAGTAACCCATTTAGTAGGCCAAGTAGGAAGCTTTTTTTTGTCAAATGTTTTTTAATGTCACCAACTAGTAGTAGTAGTAGTAGTAGTAGTAGTACAATGGCGCTATTATAACTCTGACGAGTTTTATGGCCGAGCTTCTCTCCCAATTCGAGGTGTGCTCCTTTTTGTTTTGCCTACTAATTTGGTGGACCTACAGTTTTATGCCGGCTCCGAACGGCGAATGCATTTTTTGTGAGAAGCTTTTTCATGACAGAAATACTCTCGGAGGGTATGCCGCCCACTGCCGAGAGGTGACCGCTGCTCTTAAAAAACCCAATAATTGGATTTTTGCTAATTAGAAAAATTGTTTTGGTGTTTGGCTCGGACCGTGGTTTGAACCCGAGACCTCTGGCATAGCAGGCGAGCACTCTACCCACTGCACCACAGCGGCCACCAACTAACTAGTAGAAATCATTTTTTAGAACGTCTTATTAGTTATTACTTTCCAAAAAAAAAAAAAGTAGCAAAAGTCGCAAAAGGCCCAACCTATACGTATTTGCTGCTTGTGGCTGACATGCGGAAAGTTGCTTGTTGTTGCATTACTTTCTGTAGCTGCCTGAACAACAAAATGCTCCTCGCCTCCTTGCTTACGCCAGAGCAACAATCGCTGCAGTCTTCATTCAATTCACTGTGTTTACTTATTATTATTTATTTTAAAGTTCATTTTTTTGCAAAATAATTTTTTTTTTTTTTTTTGAACAGAACACTCCCCACGTACTTAGTAAGTAATAAGCAGTTTTCAGTTTTCTTTGCTTTTTGTTATTGTTGCAAAATACTGGATCACTTTGTGCCATGATGTTCCAATTTCCAAAACTACCATCGCTAATGCAAAAACAATAAGTAAAAATGCAAAAACAAATAAGAAAAAAAAAGTAAGTGAAAAAGAAATGTGTTGCACGTTGAATGTGTTGACTTTGGTGTTTTTGCCGTTGTCAATGCTTTTGCTGTTGTTGTTGCTACATCAAGCGAAGCACAATCAACAGGTATTTTGGGTTAGCGCCAGTGCGCAGTCGCAACCAAACAACCAACGCGCCAGCCAAGCTCAGACAAGGCAAGTGTGGGGCCAAGCGTGTTGTGCATTGTGTGTGCTACTTTCGTTCGCGGTTCAACTAAATTTGTTTACATATACATATTTATTTTATAGCTTTTTTCCGATCTCATTTCGTTTTTTTTTTGCTATTCGTTTTTTTTGCTATTCTTTTTATGCTTGATCTCTTTCAATTTGCATTTACTTCTTCTGTTGCTTTCATTGCAACTCTTTTTTTGTGTCATTCATTTTTTATATATTTTTTTCTTTTGCATTAACAATTGGAGCATTGCTTAGCTTGACGTTTTTATTCAAACTTTATTTGTTATTGACATTTTTCTTGGCTAGAAAAAAGCATAAAAAGTTGCAGCAACGCTGGCCATTTACAATGATTTGCCCCCGTGTTCGCTTGGCAAGTTGTCTAACTTCATCAGCGATTAATTCAATTCAATATCTAATGTTATAAATGTTTTAATAAAGCAGAAGTTTTATTGCAATTGTTGTCTGTTGTATTACAAGAGTTCAAAGTTTAATAGCTTTTTTTCTCAAGAGTAAATTCGTAAATTTAATGACACTAAGGCACGACGAGTTAATAAGCAGTTAAGCGGTCAAGGGTGAAATTAATAAAGTATTTCTTTTATTAGTTTTGTTTTTGTTAATTATTTTTTACACAATGCGGTGTTGCTGTGATAATTGCTTTTTTTTTGGTAAATAATGAAAATCCAATTAAAAGTTGAAATTACCTGCGATTCGCGTTTGTTGTTGTATTTTATTGATGACAGCAGTTATAGCATACATACATACATATGTATATATGTACATAGAGATGTAACATTAAAATACAGCAAAAATACTTATATTTAAGTGGGTGTAGTTTCATATTTTAAACTGCTTCTTCTTCCACGCCATTTATATTAGCAGCTGTAGCACCTACTTACAATCCTCACCTTGGGCAGTTCATAATGTCATCTGTCTAGGCATTTACAATATTTGCTTGCCAATGACTGCCGAAAGACGGTGGGTGTCTGCTATTTGCACACACAAATAAAGAAGAAAAATTATTATTTTTTTTTTGCAAAATTAATAACACCAGTCAACATCATTTCTGCAACAAAGCAACTATGGTATTTTTACTGAAAAATGACGTCAAACTGATCATTTGTAGTGACTTTGACTTTCATAGATTAAGCCTTAAAAATTGTGTATACAGTAGCTGCTTTTCAGAATTATCTACTCAGGCAGCAAACCACTGCGCAACATGTTGCTAGCAACATTATACTACGTTTCCAGCAGCATTTTTGTTCTACTGCTTAAAGTATGCATGTCATTTTATGAAATCGCTATCTAGCGTAAATTTTGTTTAAAAGAAAACATCAAACATGAATTTTTCGAGCTCAAAATAGTACTATAATTTAATTTAATTTTACATTTTATTAGTATTAAAAAGAACTCAGACGTGCTTAAATCTAATTTTGTTCTACAAAAGTGATCAAGACGCTATTCTCAGTACACTACTACAATTCGCTGTGAAATTTTCAGTTTTTATGGGAGGTGCCCAGCCCTGCTTTACCAAGATCTAGCGCTCTTATCCGTTGAGTACGTAATTATCTCATATGCCCTCACACAAATTTTCAGTACACTACTACAAATAAATCAAGAGATTTTCGATGTGAAAATTTCAGTTTGTATAGGAGGGAGGTGCCCATCTCTGCTTTACCAAGATCTAGCGTTTTTACCCGTTTAATACATAATTATATCATATGCCCCCACACCGATTTTCAGTACTCTACTACAAATAAATCAACAGATATTCGCTGTGAAATTTTTAGTTTGTATGGGAGGTGCCCATTCCTGATTTACTAAGACCTAGCGCTCTTATCCGTTGAGTACGTAATTATCTCATATGCCCTCACAGAAATTTTAAGTACTCTAATACAAATATTTCAAGAGATATTCGCTGTGAAATTTTTATTTTGTATGGGAGGTGCCCATCCCTTCTTTACCAAGATCTAGCGTTTTTATCCGTTTAATACATAATTATATCATATACCCCCACACCGATTTTCAGTACTTTACCACAAATGAATCAACAGATATTCACTGTGAAATTTTTAGTTTGTATGGGAGGTGCCCATTCCTGCTTTACTAAGACCTAGCGTTTTTATCCGCTGAGTACTTAATTATCTCATATGCCCTCACACTGATTTTCAGTACACTACTACAAATAAATCAACAGATATTCGCTGTGAAAATGTCAGTTTGTATGTGAGGTGCCCATCCCTGCTTTTCCAAGACCTAGCGTTTTTATCCGCTGAGTACTTAATTATCTCATATGTCCCCACACCTATTTTCAGTACACTACTACAAATAAATCAGCAGATATTCGCTGTGAAAATTTTAGTTTTTATGGGAGGTGCCCATCCCTGCTTTACCAAGACCTAGCGCTCTTATCCGTTGAGTACGTAATAATCTCATATGCCCTCACACCAATTTTCAGTACTCTAATTGAAATATTTCAAGAGATATTCGCTGTAAAAATTTCAGTTTGTATGGGAGGTGCCCATCCCTGCTTTACCAAGACCTACCGTTTTTACCCGTTTAATACATAATTATATCATATGCCCTCACACCGTTTTTCAGTATTCTACTACAAATAAATCAATAGAAAATTGAAAATTTCAGTTTGTATGGGAGGTGCCCATCCCTGCTTTACCCAGATCTAGCGTTTTTCTTCGTTGAGCACGTAATTCTCTCATATGCCCTTACACAAATTTCAGTACTCTACTACACTACTTCAAGAGATTTTCGCTGTGAAAATTTCAGTTTGTATGGGAGGAGGTGCCCAAGCCTGCTTTACCAAGATTGTATATCCGTTGCGTATTTTCCTGCGTATATTCCGTCTCACAAATTTTCATTATTCTAATACAAACATTTCAAGAGATATTACGAAAAAAAGGAAAATTTTGTATGGGAGGTGCCCATCTCTGCTTTTCAATAAGATTAAAAATATGCCTATAGTACTCACCGGATGAAAATACCTAGGTATGCAAAGTTTCGTGAGATCCGTTCAGCGGTTTTCCCGCGAAATGAGTTTAAACACAATTTTCATTTGACATTTATAATATAAGAAGAAGAAGATTTGTTGCATTGTGTAATTAAATGAATATGTAATTAAATAACAATATCTGGCATCTAACTAATTTCCTTTAATTCAAATATAATTTTTTGTCCTACATCAATTCACCAAGAAAAAAGAAAATAAGAACAGAAAGAACGACAATGAAAAATTCTCACGCCAAACGCTATGAAGAATAATTGCGCCAAATTCTTTTTGAGAAAATTTATTACTGGACATAAGTACAAATATACAAATATGTATGCATTTATATATGTATTATGTATGTACGTGAGTCTGTATGTGGCTTTGTGCCACAAATTTATTACTTTCAAACAAATTTATTACTTTCAAACAAATTTATTAGTTACATTTCTTAGCAGTTCCCATTTCTATGTACATACATATTTCCACCACAAACTTCGCGCTTTAATTTTAACACCGCCAAAAACACATAAAACAGCAAAGTAAAATAAATTATTAATAATTTCATGCTAACATTAAAATTTAACACAATGCTCCAGTTTTAAATTTCAAAGAATTCCACTACCTACTATTTGCAAAAGAAATATTACCGAACATTTAGAGTCACATTTATTGCACATACATATTTACAGCTCCAGCAGTGCTAAACAAAAAAGCTATAAGAGCTGTGCTATTGAAACCCTAAACTTTTGGCCAAATAAATCAAAGCGAATGTTTTTGTGGCAAGCTCGGCCGCATAGAAATAGAAACATACAAACAAACATTGTACTATTATTTACTGGACATAGAACTTAAAAAGCGCTTGGTCAATGCAAAAACCAATAGCAACAATAACAAATCGAGCATGTCAAGCGCAAATGGAGCGGCGCATGCGCCGAAACGGTTAAAAACATTTACCGTTCACCTTTCGCTTTGGTAAAGCGCCAAGGAATATTGAAGGAAAAAAAAAAGAAAAATAAAAATAAAAAGCAAAAGCAAAAGCAAAAAAAAAAAAACAAAACAATAAAGGCAAACCAACAATAAGAGTAGGGTTGCCAGACGTACTGATTTGATCAGTACAATACTGATTTTTCGTGCCCCGTACTATTGGTTTAAAAAACCTTAAGAAATACTGATTTTTTGGATTTTGTACTGATTTGTACTGATTTTTAGCCGACACTAAAAAAATTAATTTTTATCACCCTACAATTTAATTTTCCAACTGTTTTCATTTGACGTTTGTAATGCCGTGGTTATGCTTACGACAATACTCGAAGAGCAACCTGTAATTATTGTTGTGCACTCCGACGAGTGAGAGAATTTTCGGACTCTCACATCGATCAAATTTGCTTGGTGAAACAAACACCCAGCACGCCGTGGTTTCGGGGTAATAATGTGTTATGATGTGTATGTGCGCTCTAATCATCGATTTAACAACCTCTCACCGATGACGAAAATGTGTCCGAATTTCATTGGTGTTTTGCTGTTAAGCATAACCACGGTATAACCATGAAACAATTAGGAAGGAGGAAGCAACGCGAACGTTAAATGTCATAGAAACATGATTGACAGTTAACGATACGGAAACAAAATCAAAATGCCAGTAATAAAGACGATTTTCTCCGCATATATTGTTTTTTTTTTTGTTGGATGGCAATGTACTGATTTTTTCGGGAAAGGTATCTGGCAACCCTAAATAAGAGCAATAAATAAAAACCGCAGGGCAAGCAACTAAAAAAAAGATGCTATGTAAATGGGAGCATGAATGTCTCGTATAAAGTTTAAGTTAACTTTTACTAAATTTGTTTGGCGGCGCAAGCTAACAAATTCAATTACTTACCGATCGACTTTTACACAAAATACACACACACACACAAATGCTCTTTACATGCATGCATATCGCGCGCCCACCTTCGCTTCTTTTTTTTTGTGGCAGTGATATGAAGTCTTGGCATTGCCACACGACTGAACGTGCATGAACGCGTTGCCACTAGCGCTGTCGCTGTTGCTGTCACTGTCGCTATCTCTGCAAACGCCGCCATTGCCTTTAGGCGTTTATCGCTTTTTGACAGCAGGCAGTTGGCCAAAAATTAGTGTAAGCAATAAATTATTTACGTTTCGTTTATTTTTGTAATGATCGCGCGCGCATTGAAATGTGTCTGTGTTCTACGTAAACGCTTTGACAGCTTGGAATGATGGCAGTAGAGTAGGTGGCCCAGCCGCATAACACCATTTTCTTCAGCTTTGGCAGCCGTTTGACCTGAATTGAGTGAAGCAGGAAGGCAATGCTTTTTTTTTACTCATATCGTAAGTTTACCTATTTCGCTTATATCGTAAGATAATTGATAGCCCAATAATGTTAGGTACATGCTACAAAAAACAAACTTAGTTCAAAAGTTGAACCCATAAATCGGACAAGCAATTATTTTACAACAATTTCAAATCACAAAAACAACAACAAAAACCCCTTACAGCTGATTTAACTAGCTATTTTGGCAGTTTGTTAATTATGAACTTTTGTAAATGGTAAATTGAAAATAAGCAAACATCAATCAATTTGTGACTGCAGAAATTTCGCGATTCACTTTTGGGCATATGGATTACATTTATTTGTGTGTATGTATGTATGCACGTATCTATGGCCAATCTACGTGAAGAGTTAATTGAGCTTTCCCTGCAATATTTGCTTTGGTCATCTTCTAAACATATGTATGAGTATTTGTTTTCGAGTTATTTTATTTTAATTATAAGCCAATCTAGTACAATCGATAGAAACATGTAAGCCGTGTTTCACATACGGTGATCCTAACCCAGATAAAAATTTTTGCATGTAAATGCAACAACAAAGATTTCAGCTCGATTAAACCAGATAAATTGCTGGTTCAATTTCTGATCCGCCCTGTTCGATTTGTTTTTTCCGTGCTGATTTGGCAGCACAGTGCTTTTTTGATTTGGCAGAACTGAAAAGTGACATTTGTGTATGTATACATATATATACATATACCCTGCAGTAAATTTGTTTCACTGCTAAATGATCATTGATCATTCTTTGTTGAATACTCATCACTGTCGTTTTGCGTTGGTACAAGCGTGCAAACTATATTGAAAAAACCAAACGAAATACCATCGAGGCGGTTATAAACCCACGAGCCAGCTTGTATTTCGGTAGGTTTTTTGACATTCGGCAGCTTTACTGACAAATTTTTCAATTTGACAACTATAAAACAAATTATATTTAAAATAAAAAATATAAGGAAATACAAATTTCAAATTTGCCTCTTGTAAGCTTCTGCTTTGGCCGTAAGGGGAAAGAAGAAATTCGGAAGAAAAATTATACTGCGCACTGGCTTCTCCTTATAACATGGAATACATAGCTATCCCGCCATTTGAGTTTCATAATTTATTTCAGTAATTTAAATTCAAATTTCAAAAAAAATAATTTTTGAAATAGTTATTTTCATTTAGTTTGAAGTTTAAAGTCAATCAAATTGTTTTTGAGGGAGTATTTGTCTCTTTTCAACGTACAGAAGAATTGTTTTTGCGCTTTTATAACTCTGACGAGTTTTATGGCCGAGCTTCTCTTACAATTCGAGGTGTGCTCCTTTTGTTTTTCCTACCATTGGACAGTTTTATGCCGGCTCCGAACGGAGTCATATAGGCATGAGGAAAGCAAACCATTTATTTGAAAAAATTCAGCAGACTTTATATGAAAGCATTCACTGATGTCTCCTCATGATGAATTTCATCAGTGATTCATAAAGGATTCATTTCAGATTTTTACTGCTGGGTATATGTTGTATATGTTTCTTCTTCTTTTTAGTTCTTTTCAAGTGCAGCCAATTTTCATTATGAGCCGGATTGTTTCAGTAAACATTTATCTTAACCCAGACCCAGATGTAATAACTGAAATGCCCCTGTAGATATGTAATAATTAGGGCAACCAAAAAATTGCTTTAAAAAAATGCTTTTTTGGCCGTTAAACTTAAAGAATTGGCACTTTTTAGCCTTAAAAATTTCTTTTATTTCAGTTCATTTTCTTAAAACATAAAACAAAATAAAATAAGGGCCGATTTCATAATGAAACTCTTAAAGCTCCTTTTGTTAAAAGTTCATTTTAGTTAAAGAGCCATTTAATCGTACTTTAAAGTAGGAGTGATTTCATAATAATATAATATTTATAGGCCCCTTTAAGCAGTTTCACGTCAAATTATTGTCATAAATTTAAAAATATTGAAATTTATCATTTGTTTTTTTCTGAAAATAAATACATTTTTTGATTGTGGCTTTAATTTTTTTGAAAAAAAAAAGTAAAAAGAAGCATAATTTGGAGACCCAGTGCAGAAAAAATAGGAAGCGGTCATCCAACCTCACAAAAGAGGAAGAAGATAAACATTGCATTATAGGACTCAACAAACAAAACAACAAACAAAATCGGTTGAAACATTTTAATAAATTCCTGACATTTGATTTTAACAGACTGCAGAAATTAAATTTTTTCCGGCAAAAGGAATTTTTAAATCACTTACATAAATGCCCGTTTTTGGGTATTTAACTTTAAAGGAACATTTATCTTGAAAAAGACTTTATGAAAGCGATCAACAAATTAAAGGCTCCTTTAGATTTTAAATGAACTTTTAATTCGATTATGAAATCGGCCCTAAAGTAAACTAAAATAAAATAAAATAACAAAATGTAAACTCTTAGGTACATGCCTCAAAAGAGAAAGACAATATACCGGAATCGTAATTTGGCGTTAGCTCGGTCGCGAGTTGATCGTATCTCAAAGTTGCTTTACCCTGACATCCGATATTACAGGTTTGTTTACTGAGCTGCTCTAGGTTACTCTAGATTGAAAAAGATCACAAAATTGTGTTTCATGACAATTTTTCATACCCTAACTTGCTCTGATTTACTCTACATTTTGTTTCATGGGCCTGCTCTAAGTAGATCTAGAGCACAATTTTCTGCTCTAGCTTTTTTTGTGGAGTAATAGGGGCGTCAGAATGAATACTTTTCCGTCAATCCAGCAATCCGTTTAACTGACAGCAGAGTGGAATTACATGTATTTGTATGACGATCGCCACATTCAGTACTTCAACTTTGCCGTAACGGAAAAAAATCGTCTACTCTCATTTTTTGAAAGTACGTTATATCTGCCACAAATGACACTTAACAAATTTTAATTTTTCATTTGAAATTTTGACGATTGTGAATCCGAATAAAGAAAGAAATAAAAAAATTAAAATGGAATACAAGCTAATTGAAGCTGTACAAATACACAATTGCCTTTTTGATAAGAGCCAGGCATCATATAGGAATAAACTGGCCAAGGAAAAAGCTTGGAACAATGTAGCTGCCGCTACAGGTGCAAGCGGTAAGTACATAATTTTTGATTTAAAGAAATATGAG
This sequence comes from Urophora cardui, assembly GCA_960531455.1. NCBI lineage: Eukaryota > Metazoa > Arthropoda > Insecta > Diptera > Tephritidae > Urophora > Urophora cardui. Next base: position 12,781,198 of record OY482672.1, on the reverse strand, counting down.
TATATACATATGTATGTATGTACATATTTAAGGTCCCCACAAACAGAAGCGATACGATACAGCCCACATATGCAAATCGTATCGCGTCCTACACGATTTTGCTGTGTGGGCTGTATCGTATCGCTCCTGTTTGTGGGGACCTTTAAACGTTTTTTTCTCCCAGTGAAACAATGCCAAGATCGCTGGAGGTCACACCGCGATCGTTATGTGAGGGAGTTAAAAGAAGAAAAGCTTCCATCAGGTAGTGCTGCAAAAGATGGCTACGGTTGGCGGTTTATGGACTCCTTAAAATTTCTTCAACGGCATGTTGCTCCTCGACGGTGAGTTAAAAGTTTTGTGCTATTATTACCTTAAACTAAAAATGCGTTATTACACATGCATACATATGTAGAACGATTGGAAATACAAATTTTGAAAGAGAACCCAAAAATACGACATCATACATTAACGAAATATTTGGAGAGCTTGACTCGTTATCAGTGGAAAATTTGACACCAGGTGGACAATCAGTGCCAGAGCCTGAAAGCGGAGAATCAATTGAGAGTAATGCCAGTACATCTATGAGCAGAGGCAAAAAGCGCAAATATGATGAAACCAAGTTCGATTCACTGTGTGAGTCAGTTTCAAACTGGCTAAACAAAAATGATGCGGAGGCCAATTTTAACGGGTGTAGTATCGCAATGCTGATTTTTATAAGGTGTTGGATGGCTATCTATTAAAATACTCTGAAGACGAGCAAGATATGCTGAAAGTAAAAATTTTGAATATTATTTACGAAAACAAAATGACTGAAAATTAGATATACTGCGCAATATTAATTATGGATGTAAATTTTTCTACCACTATATACATATGTACATATATGTATATGTATATATATATATGACAAGCATACACACACTTATGTACAGTGGTAGAAAGATTTACATATGTATAACTACACCCGCAAATAAATTATATCGCAAGAATATATGTATCATCAAAACCCACTGCACAGATAAATCGTCGATCACTATATTGGATTGTATTACATACTGGATTGACTTAAGTTTTCGTTAATATGCGTTCATACATACTGTTTTCTTTTTAATTTTTTTGAGCTTGTTGTAACTTTTTTCCGATGTTTGTTAGTACCAATAAATAAATAAATAAACCAATAAAAATAACGAAATCATCTCATTTCTATATTATCTTAGTGCCATTTTCTCAAGTAACTTGTGAAATTTATCTACCCCTATTGATACTGTGGAAACTTGTCAGCGAATAAATAGAATATATGTACGTATTTGGATGTTTTATAGAAAATTATTTGGTGCCCGAAATCTGGGACAAATTTACTTAAATCGTTAAGGTGTTATCCAGAGTAAAAACAAAAAATAAATCATATTTAGCTTTTTATTTGCATATATCCGCTGGAAATGAGTGGGCGGATGTGATCTATTTAATTCCATTATGTTTTAATTAATTGACTGATACATTTCAACATTTTTAAGAATTTTTATTGAATTGGATGAGAATTAACATACTCCATTAGCTCGTCCCTCAATTTGAAAGCGTTTTTAGAAGCATTATTAGAGCATATTGGGCTGGCTCTGCGTAGAGGGACTGGTACTTCGTTCCTCCAAAGACCATTTATAATTTCGTCACCGTTTTCGCGGTCGGTATATCCGGGAGGGCAGTAGGTGCCATCATGCATTTTTAAAAAGTTGTGCAACAATCAATCAACAACAGTTGCTTTTACAATCTTTTCGGCGGACTTGGTACTCATTTGTAGTGGAGCCAGCAAAATTCTCCAACGGCATGGCAAAATGCCGAATGCATTCTCTATAACTCGTCGAGCGCGTGACAGCCGCTTATTGAATATTATTCTCTCAGGTGGTAAGTTGCTTCCTACAATAAATTTACTATTATTACAGATTAGTGAGTTGACGTCAATTTGTATAAACCTGGATATGGTCTCATTAGAAATGGCTTTAATGGGAAGGCGGAATCGCCGACGAAGTAGTAAGGGAAATGCTTGTTGGTACCCGGTAGCACTTCTTGTTCAGGTAGATCCAATTGACCACGGTATAATTGAGCTCCAAAACCAGAGTTCCACAAAACTCCTCCATCGCTTTGGGAACCATATGCTCCGATATCTACACCCGTAAAGGTATAATTGGCATCACAGACGCCCAGTAAAACAATGGAGTATGTGCCCTTATAGTTATAATAAAGGGAACCCGAATTTGATGGGCAAGTTATGCTTATATGCTTGCCATCTATGGCCCCGATACAATTGGGCAAGTTCCACATTGAATTGAAATCGACACCTATGCGTTGCCATTCGTTCTTATGTGGAAGCGCTAAGTAAATAGGGCCAAGCACTTCCCAAAGAGCATCACAAGTTTCCGAAACAATTTCTTTCATTGTGGACACTCCAATTTTAAATGCACTGGAATACATTTTCTTGCTTCCACCATTAGCTAAGTAACTGAAATTATATAATATAAAAACATACATACACACATATGTAAATACTTATGAACATATGCAGCAAAATCCTAACTTACGTTAGGGTCAAAAACAGCCTGCATGAGGGGGAAATCGAAGCTATATTTGAATTTTTTGCAATTTTTGGCAATATAAAGCTTATCAGCAGTTCGAATATGTTCTTCTCCATACGAACTGTGCCTTTATACTCATCTGGAAATCCTGATATGACTGCAAAAAATCCATGAGTGTCCCGGTTCCTTAATGCCGGACGTACCCAATATCTGCGATTTTTATATAAATTCTTCAAACTTTCATGGGCTTTGAAAAGCATGAGGATAATTAATATAACTTCTAAGACTTTAGAACTCTCCATATTTTGATTTAAATTTAACGTTTGTTTTAATTAGCAATTGATTTTTTAAATTAAATACATATGTATGTATAAACAAAACAAAAAAGGCTGACAAGTTTCTGTACGTTAACGTATTGATTCTGCCATACCTTTACTTCACGTACGTTATGTCAGTTTAACGGATTGCTGGATTGACGGAAAAGTATTCATTCTGACGGGCCCATAAGTTAGAGCATTTTTTTTTTGACAGAGCCTGCTGTCAAGAAATTAATTAAATTGATTTTGAAAACCAAAAATAAACAACCAAAAAAAAAAATGGAAAACCTTCAAATTGAAAATGAAAATGGGCAAATTGTGCACATAGAATGTTCACCAGAAACGGCAAACTCCATCTTTAATGGTGAGAATACTTTATAACAATGTAAAAGGATATTTTTAAATTTCACATTTTTAAGATGCGGAGCTTCGTGCACAGTTGCTGTCTCAATCTTTTGTTGCCGAATTCGGCGAATCTTCGCAAGAAATACAAATTGGGGATGACTTCCTTCTCAATACCAATACACCTACGCTTACCGATGGGAATTGGAATAGCAACATTCACTATGCAACGGAAGACAACGCATCCCCCGGCGAGGAAAATTTAAGTAATAAGGCTGTTTGGCTTGAGAGGTACTGCAAGCTTCTCATAGAGGTATATAAGGAAATCCGTCCCAAGCTTGGTAAGCAAGTGGATGTGAAGACCAAAAAGAAAATGTGGGGCCTTATTGCAAAGAAAATTAATAAAAATGGTTACAGCTTCACACCTTGCCAAGTTGAAAGCAAGTGGAAGAGCTTGGAGAGGGGGTTTAAGAAAAAAAAAAGTCATAACAAGAAATCGGGAAGAGAAGCAGCCAGTTGTAGTTTCGAAAGTAATGTGGGTTTGAAAAGCAATATACATATGTATGTACATATCGTCGCTTAAAGTGCAAAATCACGTCTCGACCAACAGCAATACTGCGTAAGTGACATTCTTGGCAAAAATGAGATTTCCCCAAAAACACATTCCTGGGGTCCGTCTCCCTCCTTTCATACAAGAATTTTGAAATTCGAACAACACGTCAAAAATGTCACTTACGCAGTTTGTACTTGGCCGATACGCGGTTTTGCACTTTAAACGACGATATGTATCTATAGAGCTCTAAAATCTATTCGAATGATGATTTACTATTGCAACACCTCATTTCATTACATGTTTTTAGGCAATTGACAGAAGTTATGGTTAAGAGCCCTTCGGTATTTCCACCATTCGTGTTACCATCACACAACGAGGGAAGAAGTAGGGAGATGCTAATAGCAGCTAACAGTGTAGTTGAAGGAGGTAACCACTGAGATACATCGTAACGTTGATATCTTGCATTATAACACTTTTAATCATATTTTTATTTTTATTTTTATTTTAGAAAATGATCAACCTGAGACTGTCGATAGCAGCAGCAGTTTAACATCTTCAACTCATGTGTCTTCAGAGGAGATACTGATTACATAATGTTGGAAGTTTCGGATAAATATCTGAATTTTCTAGCACTCTATTATCATGCGCGGATCCTGGAAATCCAACGAAAATGACGATGAACTTGTTCCTTTCATTGCAAATTCCCTGAAGTTGAATGCTAACAATATTTTTTCTATCTATGAAATAATCAGGCATATCTTTTCTGATATCTACTTTCAAATGAGTTCCGTCTATTGCACCTGTACAAAAAGATATTTTATTTATGTAATACAGGATATATGTATTATTATTATGCACACACATGTTTGTATATGGTTAATATTCACAATAAAAAAAGTACACATTTAACTAACCAATAACACCACTTAATCCAGTTTTATCTTTAATATATTCGGAAGTAATTTTCTCCTCATCGCTGGGCCACTTTATGTAACTATTGGACAATCGGCTGATGAAATAAGTTACACGTGAAATAATTCGACTTGCGGTCCCAATAGATACATTGAAACGGTCTTCAATGTCTCTAAATGAGCAAGCTTCGTGCCCAGCAAACCAAAGAAATAATGCCAAATGCATTTTGGCACTGAACACTTTTATATTTTCCAGTTTTTTAAACTCCTCCGAACTCTCGAATTTGCTGCAAAGCATTTCGAAAACATTTCTGCTAACACGGAAATGCATCACAAATTCCTGATCTGTGTACTTGGGTATTACTTCTTACAAGTAAGTTAATATGCAATTCCGTTTATTTTTCGAAACGGAAAAAATAACCATATCATCGTCATCGCTGGTTTCAGTGCTCTCAAATTCTGACGAGGACAAAAAGGACATATCTGAGTCCGAAGAATCGACACATATATCTAGGATTGCGTTAAAAACAGAATCGCAAATTTGGCTCATTTTGTTTTGTAAAATTTCTGTTGGTTTTAATTTTTGTAAAATCGTATTGAAATGTCAATCAGTCAATTGTTTTCATAATTGCTGCCTAAAAAGTGTTTCATGAGATGTTTGCTCTGAGTTGCTCTAACTTGCTCAAACTTGCTCTATTTGTTTTTCGACAGCTGCTCTATTTTGATCTAACTTGAGCTGCTCTACTCTATGTTTGGTCTCATTAAACAAACCTTACATGTTGAAGTGAAAAAATGCTAACTGTCACTAATATATTTTGTTGAATTTTTTACATATTTAATAGCTTTTCATCGAAAGAGAACAATTTGAATTTATTTTTTCATCGATATTTACAAAAATTTTACGATCAAACGCTTGAGGTCAAAATGCGATTTGCTCTATATACTTGGGTGTAACTGAACTAGAAACAAAGGCTTGCTGCTAAATCCAGCAACAAAGCAGTGCTGCTGCTGTGTACTAGGAAGTATACGGTCAGTGCTGTAGCTGCTGATGCTGGGGGAACTATCGACTGTAGCAGAACCAATACGATGGGGCTCATCCTTTTTCCTTTTACTTGCAAGAGTGGCTACTTTGCACCGCTTATGCCATATTTAAAGGGCCTGATGAGCTTCTCCCTCGCAGAAGTAACTTAAATCACTCAATATGTATATGTAGTAAGTATGCTTAACCGGGATGCGGACGCCACAGGGGCTGTTTGTACCTTTCACTCGCAGTTGGCCATCTTAAAACTGGCCACCTAACAATTGTCAAGCCAAACGCAGAAAGGTTTGGCGTTCCCTACAACTCCATTTCTGTAAGAACTGTAGAGACGAAGTGAATAGTTAATGTACCCCGCAAAAATACTAATTCTTTTGTAGTTCTCTTCACTTTAAGTGAAGTGCTTTATCAGACTGTTGGTCTGTGTATTGACTGAGATCTTCGTGATATCACAATCGGACCTTTTGGATGTACATAAGTGTGTATTGGTGTGTATGCACTGCCAAAAGCCACTGTAACCTAATCCCAACTAAGCTACATTCGTTAACATTTCATATTGAAGGCGCAAGCAGTTTTGCTTACTGCACTAATTTTCTTACTACAATTCTCTTTAGAATTTTTTTCGTGCGCTACATACATACAAACACACATATATATTTCCGTGTTCATAATCAATTCTTTTAGGCGCTAGACAATCGCGCACTCCTGCCCATTCCAACTTAATCTAGCGCTGCCCGATAGACTTATAACTGAAATTAATTGATATTGTTTTAAGCTTCAGTGCCTACGTAAAGAAACCAGGGTTCAGAAAATATTTGAAATATAATTTGTTTTCACAAATTATTCTTTGCCGAAAATGTTTGTTTTGAATTTTATCTATCTTATCATTTGAAAAATATTATACATTTTCGAATTCTTTGAACACCTGGAATACAATTTTTGGGAAAGATTTTATTTTCAAATATTTGAAATTCATTTGTTTTTCGTTTCATTCGCAATACGGGTATATTCAAAAACAAAAGTTCTTTTTCATTCCAAGAATATTTTCTTGAATCTAGATAGTACATATTGTGCTTATAACATTTCTTTGTTTTTGTGAATTTGCGAAAATTAGTGTTCAAAATGGGTAGGGTCTCAAGTATCGACAAAACAAAATATGTATGTTGAATATAATAAAGAACTAAATTTGTCGAAGTGTCTTCGTTGCCAAAAACCTTTAAATGGGAATTTGCTAGGAAACATAAAACGGTATTACGCTGCAGTTCATTGTGAATTTTGGCATTGTGTTGGCAGAATTTGCCTAAAGTTCCTTTAAAACTAAGCAAGCACATTCATTTGAGACAGCCGTCCTTGTTGGTGGGCAGATTATGCTAACTTTAGGCGAATATTTTGGAGCGTATTTCCTACCCTATTTTTCTTCTCTAACCAAAATGTGATCAAAAGTAGGTTATCGCATTTTAAAAATGAGTTTTCTCGTGGCACGAATTAAGAAAAAAATATAGGATTGTAACCGCTTAGTGAAATATAAGCGCATTTGTATAAACACAGGTAAACAATAACACTGCTCTACAGCCAAAAAATACTGTAAACGCGACCATCCTATCTATATGTAAAATCGGTCGGTGATTCATTTTTAATTCTATCGGAAGGTTTTTGAGATATCGGCAATTTACCGTTATTTGGCCAATGGCTCCACTTAGCCTTTATATCTCTTTAAAGCAGTGAGCTATCTTCCTCTCTAACTCTTATAGTTTCTGAAAATTGAATCGTCAATTTTTTGAATTTTTTCGATTTTTTGCGAATTTTTGAAGAAAAAATTGACTTTGTCAGGCAATATCTTTAAAACCAATGTTTTCACCTTCGGTTTTACTCCTCTGCATGAATCCATTACCAAAAAAATAAGCTATCAACGAAGAAAATCCATGGTAAAATGGAAAAGTTATAGGCGATCAAGTAAATACAGCCAAGTCGCGCAATGCCTCAATATTTCAGAAACTATAAGAGTTAGAGAAAAATGTTATAGGAGCCATGAAAAGGAAATTTAATTTTCTTTTGTTTGGTGTCCCCAAGAAAGATAGCTCACTGCGTTAAAGAGATATAAACAATTAAGTGGAGCCATTGGCCAAATAACGGTAAATTGCCGATCTCAAAAACCTTCCCATAGAATTAAAAATGAATCACCGACCGATTTTACATATAGATAGGATAGTCACGTCCACAGTACAGACAACAAATTTAGTTTTGTGATCCAGTGTAATTGATTGCGAATGTTTGATTTGGAAAACGATTCAAAAAATGTATTCTTCTATACTCAACAAAAGAAAGAAAAATATTTAAAAAACTTAAAATTTGTTTCCCGAATGTTTACAAATTTCAATTATTCGTAGCCATGAAAAGAATTTTTCGGTTTAAATTCTTTTCAAAGTGAAAAGAATTATTTGTTTTAAAAATTTTTCGCAGCCAGTATAAACAAATGAAATTCATGAATTTTAAATATTTGAAAACGAATTTTTCTGAAGCCTGAAAGAAACATTCACTTCCCAAAAATTAGGCAACAAATACAGTTATCCACAATTAACGTGTGGGTTGTTACAAACATGACAGTCAACATGGCGCAGTGTTGCATGTGGCGTTTTGGGTTATTCAAATAGTAAATGAATTTGACTTTTTTGTGTTCTTACTTGTGCACGAGAAATTATTGCGCTGCAAGCTACACTTTTTATAACTTAATTCTTTTCCGCTTTTTTTTTCGTTGATCAATAAATTAGTTTGCTCATTGAACTATTTGTTTTTCTTAATTGTACTTGTATACCCTTTTTTTACCCAAGAACGTTTTAATGCATCAATTTTTTTTTATTTGTGTTTTCTTTTGTTTTTTTATTGTAAGTCATTAAAAATTGATATTTGCTATTCATTCTTTTCCCATCGCGTTTTACTCTTTGTTGTTTTGCTTGTGCATTTAGCTCATTAGAACATTAGAAAAGAAAGCTCAATGTGTATGACATGCGCTTTTGTATGCTTTTGTATGTATGAGCTAATGAGCACCTTAAGGATTATGATTAATGCCAACCAATTTGTATTCTTTTCTTTTTGAAGCTTCTTGATTAATTTCGAAAGTTAATTTGATGAGCATGAACTATTGTTAGTGGCTTTTTTTTATTCATTTATTGTATGGGCAACTCTTTTCTATTTTAAAGTGTTGCTTATTTAAAAGCTTAAATGAGGAACGAAATATTTAGTTTTTTTTAGAGAAGTGTATTAAAATACATATACTATTTTTTTAATGACTTTAATAATAGCTACGGCATTAATGAGCCATACAGAAAATTTCCAAGTTAATCCGAAAAGCTTTAATGTAATCGCAATCATAATCTGAGTCGATGAAGTTCTAGCTGCCATAATAGAGAAAAGAAATAAGCGGTCGCAGAAGTGCAAAGAAACGAATGCAGTATAAAAAGTGCAAATTTTTAAGTTAAATAACGAATAAAATATTAAAATTAGCATTATAATGATTAAGAATGAGAAACAAAACAAATAATGTGCATTTGGAGTTTTCGGAGTAACTCCGAATATTCGTAATGACGACTGAAACTGCTTATAAGGAACAAACAAGAAGAAAAATACAATTATTAAATATTCAAAGTTTTCGGAGTAACGCCGAATTTTCGGAATGATGACTGAAGCTGTTTACAAGGAACAAATAAGAAGAAAAATAGAATTACTAAATATTCAAAGTTTTCGGAGTAACTTCGAATTTTCGGAATAACTGCGAAAAATTAAAAATTTTTTTTTTCTGTTAACCGTCTACTTGAACGAAATGTTTTAATTTGTTTTTTGGTGAACTTCTTTGTACGGATGCAGAATATCAAACCACTTGAGTGAACAACACTAGATATACTCACATAAATTTGTGTCTACAATAAGTGTGAACGTATAACTATGTAGATTATACAGATACGAAAAATGTTAATTTAGCACGTCACTGCATTTGAGTGCGCATTTCACCGTCATTACCTTTTAATGTACTTACATATACTTACATATACATATGTATGTACATATGCACAGCTATAGGGATTTATGTATATGTTGTAATAGGCCTCGCAATTTCATGGGTGCGCTTCTTCAGCTAAAAGCCTATCTCAAGCGCGACCTTTGTGTGCGTCTGTTTTCCTACGAGTAAAATATGTGCAACTAACTCACCATGTCTGTGTGATAAAAGTTGCTTAAGCATTACGCACTTCACAAGTATTAAGGTTAAATTGTTTTAGTCTTTTGTGGAACGCCTCTACCGCCTTCGCTACTGTATGCTATGTGGCTTTGTCGGCAGTGATATGTGATATTTTGAAAGTTTTCGCTTTGAAGGTGAAGAAGATAATTTCACAGCGAAGCTAATTTTGGTGAAACTAATTTTGGTGTGTAGCAACATAAAACTAAAACGAAATTGTAAATGAAGCAGCTTATTGCTTTTAAAGCTATAAGAAAATAGTGTTTCCGTCAACGTTGCTGTTGTAGCAAAGCCGTGTGAGTATGAAAACGTGAAATAAACAATAATTTTTTAAAACACACTGCCATTACATGCGATGGTTTTACAAAAATTTTTTTATGACATTAAACTACATTTTATTTAATCTTGTATATATGTTCGGTCAATTAGTGTGAATATTGTTTATATAGAAGCCTAGCATTACTATATATACATTTTATTTATTTTTTTTTTTTTTTTGGAAAGATGAATATCATTTGAAATGCTTTTATTTAGGCGCCGGCTCAAATCTGATATTCCGAATTATTTTCAATGCAGTGGCGGTCTTCTCACTCTTCCTCTGAACAGAAATCGTAGTGAAATAGTGAATAAAGTATTGAAATTAGCATAGTAGGCATCAGGAACGAGAAAGGGAAAAAATAATTGACATTCGGAGTTTTCGGAGTAACTTCGAATATGCGCAAAGAAAACTTAAACTGGGTTTTAGCAAAAAAATAATGAGAAAATACAATTATTACATATTCGGAGTTTTCGGAGTAACTGCGGTCTTCTCACACTTCTTGTGAAGAGAACTCATAAGTGAAATAGTGAATAGAGTATTGAAATTAGCATAGTAGGCATCAGAAACGAGAAAGGGAACAAATAATTGGCATTCGGAGTTTTCGTAGTTTGCGGAGTAACTCCGAATATGCGCAAAGAAAACTTAAACTGGGTTTTAGCAACAAATAATGAGAAAATACAATTATTGCATATTCGGAGTTTTCGGAGTAACTCCGAAAACTTTTCATTTTTATTACTGTGGCGGCTCCTCCTTCCTTTGTTGCCACCGATGACTGTCGATAGCAAAGCTTGCTGGGGCAAAGCATATTCTTTCATTCGCATTCATAAGCATGATCTCGCCAGGTCAGCCGCTAAATTGGCATTTGCTGTATTCGATGCCGATGTAAGGGCCTTTTCACATTACTCGGTACGACATCTGATCGACATTTTTTGCTCGGTATTTTCGGCTTACCGAAACGATTCCGCGTTGCTGTGTTTTTCACACTTGTGGGAATACTTTCGGTGCGTAATCGGCAGAAAATAGGAAAAGAAACATCGAAATTTGCAAAACAAAATTTTTAACTTCAACAAATCACTCAATAATAACAATAATATCTTCTAGCGAAGACGAAGACATTATAACTTGCTACATTTATTACCGAAACGAGTTTTTTACTGACTTTGTTCTTCTTCTTTTATCACACCGCAAAAATGTATGCAGTAATTCCTCAAATTTTAGTGACCGGTCTTACCGCGTTGCGGTATACCGAATTTAATCCGCTCCGATTTCATGTATGCAACACTAATGTGAAAGTGCCAATTGAAATACATGTGGTCGGTAAGGTTTCGGTATACTTTCGGCAAAAACCAAAAATGTCGATCCGATACCGCACCAAGTAATGTGAAAGCGCTCTAAAGCTCATCATTAACCCTTCTGTTACATTCAAAAAAACTTACGCATGTGACATTAAGGTCACGGAATGACCTTACCTGTGTTTTTCATATATATCGATATGGAAGTATAATTTCAATGGAAATTTTCAAAATGTATTAGTTCAATTGATTATTTATCGGATTATACACTTATTTAAATGCATATACTTAATATATTTTTAATTTTTATGTTCAAGACCAAAGATTGTGGAAACGGTAACTCTGTACGATTTTGTCCATACATTGGTTTGTCTTTTGTATGCATATGTTTCAACAAGTTGGTCGGTTGTATGCACTTTTGATTTTGTAGAATTATAGAAGCTGTTTCGGTAAATTATATTTTCTATTGTGGTCCTACCACTATTCTGCCTAATCGGCTACGTTGACCACTCAATATTTCTATCTGTGGAATAATACACGGGAGTGGGTACTACCTTCATTTTCCAAGACAAGGTCAATTAATTCGTCGTTATCACTTCCTGCATATTCGTAAGAAGAACCATCGGGCTCAAACTAATCGACTATATTGTCTTCGCCCTCAACTTCACTACACTCATCAACATCCACATCATTATCAATGATATACTCTATTTGGCTTTGTGTCAGGCGATTTGGGTCTAAACCATACATATATTAAGGTCCCCACAAACAGAAGCGATACGATACAGCCCACATATGAAAAATCGTATCGCGTCATGCACAATTGCATATGTGGACTGTATCGTATCGCGTCTGTTTGTGGGGACCTTTAATCTGCAAATATATCACAAATAATAAAATATTGGAATTAAAAATACTTACCGAAGCTTTCACTCTTTCATTTTTATACGAATTTAATAAAAATCAGCTTTTGCGCACAAAATAACACTGACGCAGTGATGCCAGATAATTTGCGCTAAAATTCCCACAGAAATTGGAAAAAAATCCCTAATTTCCCACATTTTAAATTAAAAAATCCCACAAAATTCTCACCGAATTTAAAGCATTTATTTCAGTAATATAAGAATATACAACAGACAAATGCAGTTTTTTAATAGTTAAAAGTATCAGTTGTACAAATTATTTGCATTGTGCAAGTGGATATGATTTTTGTTGATTTTAAGGTAAGTAATTGATATTTTTGGATTGAAAGGCAACTCTTACTTTACTTATATTATTTAACATATCACTAGATAGTTTGTTTCGCTTTCTTTCTGCTTCAGCATTTGAATGGGGTAACGTGAGTACAATTTCAACCAATTGCTTAAGATTATGAAACAAAAAATTGTCATTATAGTTTTTAAAGTTTATTATTTTTTTAAATCGTCTTTTTGTGTTTTGGATAAAACTATACAAATACTTTTGTATTCCGATTCTGTGAGATCAGGATTAAGATTTAATTTTTTAGTTAGAGCAAGAAGTGATACACGATTGTTTTAAGAGAAATGAAAAACAATATCGGGATCTAAAAACTGCAATTCTTCGAAAACACCCTCAAATGGTAAACATAATATTATCTGAAAAGTAGAAGCTTCATAAAAGCGCAAACACGGAATTGTAAAAAAGTCAGGTTTTAAGAAATTTCTTTTAATTTTCAACACAAGTGTCTTAGCTTCTTGCCCTAGTCGGTGTATAAGTGCATTTCGTCTTTGGAACAATGCGTTAAATTCATTGAAAAAGTTAAAAACTGACTTCAAAAATCTAAAATAAGCCTTGTTTTGAATTCTTTCCAATTCTTCATAAATAGTTTCTGTTTTTTGCGCTTATCTTTAAATGAGGCCAGGCGAAAATAGCTTTTAAGTGGCTCCCAATTCTCCAAAATTCTTTCGATTATTAATAATACAGTAGGAATGTGCACAATGAAAAATAAATTACCTAAGAGCGGCGATTATTAACACGCTTTTATTAGTTTCACCTATATGTATGTATGTATGTATTTATATAAACAAGTTACGTATACGCAGTGTAGTTCACTGTATGTTTACTTGTACGCATGTGCGTAACCGACTCCTTTTTGCATTGCTCAAGTTAACGCGAAAGCGTGTGTATTCATACACTGAATTGGAGTTTTTCAGTGTGAGATGTGCTTATTTTAAGTTATACTATAAATTATACATATGTAGGTATGTAAACAGTTCTGCAACCAAAAAATCCCTTTTTTTATATGGACGACAATAAAATGTCCCTTTTTTCCCCTTTTTAAAAATTTTGCAGTAAAATATCGCTCAAAAAGGGAAATTTCCCTCAATCGGGCACCACTGCACTGACGGTCACTGAATGACCTGAAGGGGCGCACACGTAACTCTTGATGTAACCACTTGTTTGATAATGCAAAATCCTTCTTTTTATGCTTTTGCGAAAGGATTTTCCTCAATACAGAAATACATTGAAGGAAATTCTAAAATTTTGTTCATATTAGCATTTATGAGAAAATTAAACAAAAAAAGGTCATCAAATGACCTAAATGTAACAGAAGGGTTAAAAGCCAGAATTATTATATTGAAATTGAAGCCTAAGGCTGACCATGTCACAGCCTAGTAATTAAGAAAGCCGCAACGACAACAAACGCATTAACAACAAACAGTAATAATTTTCGTATTTTCAGTTAATAAGAAGAACAAACGAATATTTACGATATTTTTGCCTTTTCCTTATCTTCCATTTGCCTTTGTTACAAAAATTCAAAGAACCGATAATTGACTTTTGTTGTGCAACAACACGTCTCATTCTGAATGGCTTTGGTTTATTGATTTTTGAAAATTAAAACCACTTCCGTTACATACATGCTCATTTACTTAAGCTCAATATTATATGTATTTCTTTTCAAAGCAGAAATACGTTAAAAATGAAAGAGCAAGACACATTAACGACTTCGAAATACTTAATAGCAATTTAAATGCACACACAAGTTTTCTTACAAACTATTTTGTATATTTTCATAAATAAATTAGGTCAAACAAAAGTGGTCGACTTACAGAAAATTAAGGCGTGTTCACACAAAACGAATGGACGAATGTTTGCACAATCTATAGCTAATCTAAAAGCATTTATTTCAAAAATAAGAAATACTTAGTTACATACATTCACATGTGAGTTGTTTGCTAGCAAAAAAAAAAACATTTTAAGATTTTGACTGCACAATGAATTCAACAGCAGCAATGAATGTACACAGCTGCAGCTGCAACAGTTGCATACATAACATAGCAACAACAACAACAACAACGCTAACTTATGTCAACAATCACGATATGATAGCAGACAGCTGGCCAGCTGCTGCTGCTGCTTGTTGTAATCTGTATGCACATATAATTTTCGCATGCATTAAAATTTCCGCTATTTATGATTGTCTTTTTTTTTTCAAGTCATTACATGTTTTCACTCTCTTGATGCTTTTCGTTTTTTTAATTCTTTTGTTACCTGTCTACCACTGCAAATTATCGCCAACACAAATACTGCTCCATAAGCAAAATTATATCACTTTTGGTGGGGCAAAAGGTGGCGGTCGCAAGAAAATTACTGAAATTTTTTGTTGTTGTTGTTGGCATTGCCGTTGCAGTTGGCGCAAGTTAAAATTCGTGAATAAATTTTAGCGCGCCACTTAACCACTTATCGCCCGCCACTCTCATGTGGTAAAAAGCACACATGCATACATACATACATGTAACTAAACAGTCAACAACACTGCTTGCCAATCAAGAAAAGTAGCTTAACTGGTGTGGTGTGGTGTGTGGTGTCTTACATAAAAGTGTATTTTTTTTGCCTCTTTCGCTGCCTGGCTACCAGTGCTAGTGTCACATACATAATGTTTGCGGAATTTACAAGCAACTTATGGGTTGTGTTGCAATTTTGGTTGGCTTGTGGTTGTGGTGGTGTTGCTGCTGCTCATTTTGGTGTCGCTGTTGCATTGTGGATTACATGCAATTTTGGCATTAGGACTTTAAAGTGTGGGAGGCTAAAAACTTTGTTGTTGGTTACCAAACACGTAACGTTACAATTTGATTGCAATAAACTATATTCAGCAGCAACAGTTGCCTATGTATGTTATTTGTTGCATAACATTTGAAGCATTGCAAATATACATACATATGTTTGTATGCGTATGTATACACATTAGCATATGTATGTACCTGGAGATCTCTATTTACACAGTTTGAATACCCTTTTCCGTATATGGAACCTTAAGATAATTCACATTTTGAATGTCCAAGTTGTATTTGAAGTGCGAAAAAGAAAAACTGTGGGACACCGTTTTTTGAGGCAAAAAAGTGTGAAATACTAAAGGCTGTACGTAAACTTTTTAAAGGCAAATACAAAGCCATAAGAATCAGCTAAACACTGTGGTACCACCTTAAGTTGCTTAAGAAAATTGTAGGCGATATGGCGGCGATTTAATCTAAGTCTCAGCCTACAGTGATTGTATGTATAGATCTTTATGAGGTCAATACACCCGTAGAAATCTGCAATGCATTGAGAGAAATATGCGGAATAAGAAAATGTCAATGAGTCAAATATACTTAAATGATTAGAACATTAAGCGGCACACAAAAATACATAGCTCAAAATAAAGCTGACAGTCGAAGAGGCGAAGATAATAATGTGTTGAAATTATTACAGTGGATTTCAAGAATGAGAAATATTACAAACAAAGTGCATTCGGAGTTTTCGGAGTAATTCGGAATGTTCGGAAAGACCTAAACAATTTTGTAGCAATAAATAACAAACAAAAAACAAGTAAGGAAGCCTAAGTTCGAGTGGAATCGAACATTAGATACTCAGCTGTATGCTTTCATTGTTTGTTTGCGTTTGATGAAAACACGGTGTATTTTATATAAAGCGAGTGCTGCATAAAGTAGGCGTAGCCACGCCCATTTTCAACATTTTTATCAGTCATCCAACTAAGCATATGAATATTATTCTTTGTGCAAAATTTCATTCCTTTATGACTTCTAATTACAAAGATGTCACGTTACAAATTCCCAAAAGGTGTTCCAGAAATATCTTTGTTAAAAAGTAGGCGTGGTCATAAACCGATTTGAATAAATTTTTGCGTGTCTATTAGCACAAGTTATAAAAGTATATAAACCAAGTTTCGTCTTAATGTCTCAATTATTTGTCGAGTTATGGGCTCCGAAATTTCGTATATTCCTTTGTCTAAAAAGAGGCGGTGCCATGCCCATTTTCCAAGTTTTTCTATTTTTTGTTTCCGGTCTATTGTGGAACTCATTCCACAAAATTTGAATGAATTATCTTTATATTTGACAAAGATATCGCTTCAAATATTTTTATTAGGCCCCTTTATAGTTCCCATATATAAAAGTGGGCGTGGTCGCCAACCGATTTCGCTAAAATTTTGAACGTGTATTACCACAACTAATAAAAGTGTACACACCAAGTTTCGTCATTATATTTAAATTATTTGTCGAGTTATGGGCTCAGAAATCTCGTATATTCCTGCTTCTAAAAAGAGGCGGTGCCACGCCCATTTTCCAAAATTTTTATGCTTTTCGTTTTATATCCGCAGTTGCACTCCTGCCATAAAATTTCAATGACATACCTTTATATTTGACAGAGATATCGCTTAAAATGTTTTTATTAGGCCACTTTATAATACCCATATATAAAAGTGGGCGTGGTCGTTAACCGATTTTGGCAATTTTTCGTCCAAAAATTTTCCTAAGTAAGTATATCACGCCTACCAAATTTCATCAATATATCTTCAACAGTTTCTGAGTTATGAGATATAAAACTTTCAATGTTTGGCCCTTAATAAGTGGGCGTGGCACCGCCCATTTTTCAAACTCTCACCAAATTTCTTCATAAGGGCCTGAGCTCCACACGTGGGTGAAATTTTATCACTCTAGCTCTATTAGTGACTGAGATAAAAAATTTCCGATTTTTACTATATAGGGGAAGTGGGCGTGGTCATGGTCCGATTTCGCCCATTTTCAATACCATCCGTTCCAGTCTTGATACCAACTTGCATTCCAAATTTCATCAAAATATTTCAATTTTTGCGCGAGCTATCGTGCGTACAGACAGACAGACGGACAGACGGACAGACGGACGGACATGGCTCAATCGATTTCTTTTTTCACCCTGACCAATTTGATATATATAAGTCAATATCTATCTCGATTATATTATGGTGTTACAATCCACCGTTATGTGATTAAAACTATAATACTCTGTGTACTAGTACAGCTGAGTATAAAAAGACAATAAAAACAGAATTCGGAGTTTTCGGAGTAACTCCGAATTTTCGGAATAATTCCGAAAAATGAAAATGAAAGTGCCCGAATTATCTTTACTAGGGTTTGTAAGCGTGTTAAAGTTAAGTAATTAGCAGAACACATATACATCCATA
The DNA here is from genome assembly GCA_960531455.1 of Urophora cardui. Taxonomy (NCBI): domain Eukaryota; kingdom Metazoa; phylum Arthropoda; class Insecta; order Diptera; family Tephritidae; genus Urophora; species Urophora cardui. The sequence goes on along the minus strand of OY482672.1, from coordinate 12,763,191 downwards.
CATAGGTATGCATGTCAAATGAGTAACAAATGGTGGTACGTACATACATACATACGCATGAAAATTAAAATATGAGCGCTAAATAAAGCGATTTGTAGCGACACGAACAAACACAAATTTTTCTGTGTTCAAAAAGGGGTAAACCGTTAACTCGAAATGCAATACTCGTATTAAAATTATTCTATTAAATTTCTGTTAGTGCAGCTGTGCTATAATGATGGTAATAAATAATTGTTATTGTAAAAGAACTTTCCCTTTCTACATAAAATTCATTTGTTACGATAATGAAACAAAAAAAAAACCCCAACAGCGAAAAGTGAATGTTTTTTTTTTTTCTGTAATAGCTAACAAATGCTTAAAGTCAAAACAGTGCAGTAAGCTTATTCCTTTAATACTCTAATTAATTAATAAAATTCCATTCTGCACTGTAAGCTACAGCTAATATGCTTCACATGTGGGTATTATTGATATACATATAAAAAGGTGAGTAAAAAACATTGTTTGCTAGAATCAGCATTTTTTTTTTAATTGTACACAGTACTTATTCGTTTAACTATTAGCATATTTTGCATTTCGTTATGGTGTTGAGCTTATAAGGCGGCAAAGCAAAAACAAATTGCGAATTTTCAATGTCAAATATTACGATGAAGCAATGAAGCAATATGCTTAAGTAATGTATAAAAATATGCTTGTGAAAAAAGAACAACAGAAAATAAAAAAAAAATCTTCCAAAGCAATTTCTTTTTTGGGCAACATTAGCGAATTGCTGAATGAACGATGTTCATAGGCAATAAAAAAACGTCCATCTAGATGGCAAAAAACTATAAACAACGGAAATAAAATGCGTAATTAATTGTAAATATGTGCTTGAGATTTATTTGCATGTTGCAAAACACATAAATAATTACACACACACTGTTAAAACTCCCCATTTCTAAGTATAGAAGACATATATCGTTAGGCATGCATATCACATATTCGTTTAAATCGTCATAATAATGATACTTGCAGCACGTAAATACAAAATATAAATTTTTGGGTTTTGTGACCTTCAAAGCAAAATTTGCGCATTGCCTTTTAAATAAACGCACGTTCCTCTTTTTTTGCAAAGATTATGCTATTGATTTGGTAAATTACGCTATTAGCATAAATAAATATTAAAATAAACAAAGTTAAGAATTCAATTTTTTTGGCAATACATCAAATACTGCAGGAAAAAAATATTTGCTAATTTATTAGCATAGTAGAGAAGATCAAAAAACAAGAAAGAGCACAAATAATGTATATTAGGAGTTTTCGGAATTATACCGAATATGCGGAAAGAAACCTAAAACTGGTTTTTAGCAATATATAACAAGAAAAAACTGCAATTATTGCATATTCGCAGTTTTCGGAGTAACTCCGAATTTTCGGTATGCTAGACTTTTTGGCATATAATTTTTCCATTTAACAGCTCTGGATATGCAACTTTGCAGTATTTGAGCTAAACAATATTACCGGTTATTAGCAATTAGTAATTGGTACTCCATGTCATTTTGCTTATTAGGTACTCTTCTGCCATTTACATACAAACATATATCATATCGTCGCTGCGCCAACAAATTCAGGTATATGTTTTTTTTCGATTTTTTTTTATTACATATTCATTTAGCGCTATCCGCTAGCCACATTTCCGCATTTCCGTTTTCTGATATCCTTCTTTGGTTAGAAGTTATCAAACACAGCTATAGGCTCTCAGTAGTAGAAATGCTCTGTAAAATCAGTTATACATCTACTTGCGTATAATTGTTTTTTTGATTTCAGGTTATTTTTGTGTAAAAAATTATTTAAAAAAAGCGTATGTGACCACTTTTCAAAATAGGAGGTGCACTGGTCAATTAAATAATGCAGTTCCAAGCTATCGCTAATTGCATCGGACCCTAGCGAAGAATTGTATACACATCTTTCACGATTTCTTACCCCCACTAGCAAAATTTAAATAATTTGTAAAAAGAGCTATGTGCTGTAAAACGGCGCAAATGCTTCATGCGAAGTGGTTGGTCAAAAAAAGTAAAAAAAAAAATGCACAAGTCTATTACATATGTGTAGTATCATTAGTTAACAATTCAAACTAGAAAAAATATTCTCTAGGATCACCAGAAAACGGTTTTTTGCTCTCCTGAAAAGTTGCTGAAAAACGTATAGCTCTTTTTGTTGGCGCAGCGACGATATTTTTCATTTAAGCAATAGCTTGATAGACTTCAAAATACACACATAACACATACATATGTATAAGCAACTACAAATTGGTTTCAATTTTCGCCAACCAGCATAACTTTTACTTTTTGACAATATTTTCATAAATTCATTATTATTTGTGTGCACAATCAAATGTTTATTAGCATTTTTCGCTTTTGTAGCCAATTTGCTACTAGACATGTACTATGTATGTATGTATGTAGTGTGTATCTTAAGCAAGTTTGTTACTTCAGTCTATTGTTGTTTCGTATGAAAAAATTTATGCTTTTTAACAGCTTCCATTTTTAATTATTTTCAACAAATACAATGTATTTATGTCTACAAAATGAAAAGGTGAAAGTGTGCTTAGCAAAGAATTAGTTTCTTTGTTTTTTTTTTTTTTAATAATAAGAAAAATGTTGTTGAAATTGAATTTCGGGATTATTTTAGCGAGTCAATTATAGTTTGGCTACTAAAGTTGTTTCTTTTTTTTTGCATATAAGCAAAGGAAATTACCTTTGAAATAAATGATAAAAAATTAAACAAAAGCAAACACAAAAATGTATAGCTTTGAGACTTTATGCCAACAACCAGCTAAGCGAACCAGTCAATATCGAAATAAGCAAGAATGATCAGCAAACAACATCTTTACGTTTCCAATTAGCTATGGCCACAGATTAGCGGTTGCTCAATGAAACTTCTTAGTTCTTAAGCAACTAATAATTGACTATTATTAGTAAGTATTACAACAATGGTCAATTATTAGTTGCTTATTGAAGCAAATAAGGGCAATAAGCTGACCGCAATACAAACAGAAGCGCTTAAACTTTGAAGCAATGTCAGTCAGTATATTCTATTGATTACAAATTTTTCTTGTATTGCATAGAAGTCACAACCAAGCAAAGAAGATCTTGCAAGAATGCTTAAAGCCAAATGCGGTCAATTCTAGCCTTTTATTGCACTTATTTCTTTAAACTAAACATTTATAAGACCGCCTTCAAGTTGTGCAATAGAAGAGATTTTGAAGCAGATGCCCATAACTTTAACTCAAAACTCGTGTAATTAGCGAACATTAATGCCAATTGTTGTTGTTTATTTCAGGGACCCATTTTAACAGTTATTTTTTTTTCGGAGGTCAAAAAAGTCCGGGCCAAAAAATGATGCTAAGTGAACACCCATGACACCAAAATGACTTCCAGGACCTTTACAGGATCAATCATGCATCCTTTTTATTTTTCTAACTTTTTGGGAAAAAGTCCTCTTATAACTGTTAAATCCGGACTTTTATTTTTTATCCCAAGAATAACTGTTAAATCCGGACTTTTATTTTTTCCGGCCAAAATAAAAGTCCTTCTTAATAAAAAACGAACGGCTTATGCGATTGGAATAAAATTGGTACCAATCAATTCGTATTGATTTCCAGAGTCCAAAAATGTATACTTCTTCAACATTATATATTACTAATACTACGAATTTAGCATAAACAGACATACATCTATTTTCTCATATGGGGATGAATAAGTAATCTTCATGTCAGGATAACTCGGAAACTAGATCCGACACAGAAAAATGGAAATGATATTCGTAATTAGGAATGAAATTTACTTTAGAAAAGTCTTATTTCGTTCCTCGTGGCCAAAGTTCTTTTTGATCAACACCAGTTGCATGCATTTTGCCACTTGGTATGCATAGTATATGAGGAAATAGTTGTGTGTGTTTTTATGCTAAATTCGTAGTATTAGTAATACATAATGTTAAAGAAGTATACATTTATGGATTCTGGAGATCAATACGAATTGATTGGTGCCAATCTTGTTCCAATCGCATAAGCTGTTCGTTTTTTATTAGAAAGGACTTTTATTCTCGGACATGGAAAATAAAAGTCCGGATTACATTTTTTTGCTATTTTAAATCAACACTTTTTGATCAACTTTGGCCACGAAGAACGAAATAAGACTTTTCTAAAGTAAATTTCATTCCTAATTCCGAATATCATTTGCATTTTTCTGTGTCGGATCTAGTTTCCGAGTTATCTTGACACGAAGATCACTTATTCATGCCCATATGAGAAAATAGATGTATGTCTGTTTATGCTAAATTCGTAGTATTAGTAATATATAATGTTAAAGAAGTATACATTTTGGATTCTGGAAATCAATACGAATCGATTGGTACCAATTTTATTCCAATCGCATAAGCCGTTCGTTTTTTATTAAGAAGGACTTTTATTTTGGCCGGAAAAAATAAAAGTCCGGATTTAACTTTTATTCTCGGACTTAAAAAATAAAAGTCCGGATATAACAGTTATTTTTGGACTTAAAAAATAAAACTCCGGATATAACTTTTTTTTGTTTCAAATATATTAAAAAGTCCAAAAATAACTGTTTTGCAAGGACTTTTATTTTAAAAGTTATAACTGTTTGGGTCCCTGGTTTATTTCCTTACTGTCTTCACAAATCAATTGTATTTCCGTGAGTGCCAACTCAGCTAATAAACTCGATAGGCCGGCCCGACAAGTCAATCCGTTGAACAGTGAATAGCCGTTGGCTGATTGTATGTATATATGTATGCCTGCATTTGTAATGATTGTCAAAGCGGTTTACATAGCAACTGCTGCTGATGGCATAATCACGGCGCGCCGCTGAGTGGACTGGGTCAATAGTGTTAGCATCAGTGGCAATTAAAACGGCAGCTACCGGCAACAGCAACAACAAAGACGTGTAAGTTCATTAGGCATTTATTACGACTAAGCCAGGAGGTATTGGTTAAGTGCAGTCAAAACGCATAATTTTTGTCGGTTTGTGCTTGTAAGCGGAAATTGAATATTTTTAGTAGCTGCAATAGTTTGTTTAGCGAATTGCGGTACTTAAAGTAGAAGACAAATTCAATTGCGCAATTCAATTTTGTGTACTCAGTGGTTTATTGTGCACATTTTTTTTTGTCTGGGAAAATTTATTTTCTTTATTATTGCGTAATATTTTGTTGCAAACCCGAATATCGAATATGAATGCGAATACGAGTACCGAATGCGAGAATACGAATACCGAATTTCAATATGAATATCAAATACGAATACCGAATATGTATGTGAATACCGAATAAGATACCAAATACAGCATACGAATACCGAATACGAATACCGAATAGGAATGTGAATACCGAATACCAGTACCGAATATTAATGTGGATACCGAATACGATACCAAATACAGCATATGAATATCAAATACGAATACCGAATATGAATACCGAATATAAATACGAATACCGAATATGCATATGAATATAGAATAGCGAATACGAATATGAATATCGAATACGAATATGAATATCGAATACGAATACCGAGTATCAAATAAGAATACCGAATACAAATATGAATATCTAATACGAGTACGGAGTACGGAGTACCAAATAAGAATACCGAACATGAATATGAATATCAATACCGAATACCGAATACCTAATATGAATACCAAACCGAATACCAAATACGAAAACCGAATATGAGTATGAGTACCGAATACGAATATCGAATTTGATTATGAATATCGAAGATGAATGTAAGTACCTATTACCGAATATCAATAACCAATATGAATACCGCATACGAGTACAGAGTACCAAGTAAGAATACCGAGTATTAATACGAATATCAATACCGAATACCAAATACGAATACCAAAACGGAATACAAAATACCAAAACCGAATTTGAATATGAATACCGAATACGAATATCGAATTTGACTACGAATATCGAAGATGAATATAAGTACCAAATACCGAATATGAATATAAAATAGTGAATACGAATCTCGGTGAGCACGACACATCTGATGAATGCGGTGAAATAGTGTCGCCGCTGGATGTTCTGTATGTTCTGTATTTACATTCGTGTAGCCAGAGTTCGCCAAAGTAGGTGCATGGGATGGGTGAATTAGTGGCGCTGGTGGACGTGCCCTAAATGGTGAGCCGATGAATTTGGCAAATCTGGCTAACTCGGTGGTTGTCATTGACTCCGTTCGCAACTCATTCTACAAAAGTGATACATAATGAACTATTTGTTCGTTCTGATTGCTTAAAAGTAAAAGTTCAACCAAAGGTTTTAAAGGCGAAATTAATACGTAATAAATTGCTAACTATTCCTTCATTTATGTAGATACCTACATATGTACTATGTATGTATGTACATATGAATGTACACTTATGTACAGGGTTTGAAAAACTGCCAGCAAAACAGCAACAGTCTCAAAAAATGAGCTGCTCCTGTTCTGCGAAAGTTGTCATTATTTTTTTAGAACTTTTGAATTATGATTTCCTTTGAAAATATCTACATTCGAAGCAGAAAGCATTCGAATCATTTTTTTTTGTTTCTCTGTGCTGTTGCTTTGCTGTGTAATTTCAAACATTTCAGTTAACAGCAAAGCACAGATAAACAAAAATTTCAATTTTCAGTACGGCTTTTTGAATTTTTTTTTACCTTATAATTTCGATTGTGTTCACATAAATAAAAAAACAACAAAAGTCCTGTAAAAAAAATTATGTTTTCATTTTGTTGTTGTTTTACTGTGCTGTAAAAATTTTGACAGTACAGCAACAGTCGACAGTAATTTTTGGAAATTGAAGGCTGTATAATTACAGTACAGTAGAATTTTTTTATTTTTTTTTACTTTTGTTGCGCTGTTCATTTTTTAATTTTGAAATGAAAATGAAATTCAAAGTAAATGAAAAAAAAGTTGAAAGTAATTTCAAACCCTGCTTATGTATATATCGCACCCTAAATCAAAAAGTGGCACAACTCAAAATTTTTCGAAATCGAGTTTTTTTCATAAGCGGGTATACGGAACATATTTCTAGCGATTGCCAAAAAAAAACTTTTGAATAACTGTCTCTTTCTACCGAAAAATAACCATTATACCTGGCCCTTTGCTATACGATTGCTTGTAATGAAAAAAAGTTTTTCGGCTCTCCTGAAAATTTTTGAATTTTGAGTTGTGCCACTTTTTGATTTAGGGTGCGATATGTATATTTAAGCATTTGTCATTCTTAATAATAATGTCAACTTTTTTCTATGTAGTTGTGTTGGGTGTTAATGACAGTAGCACGTTCCTTTTAAAATAGGAACAACAACAACAACAAAAAACAAATGACGTAATGCCTAAAGCGCCGCTAATATAAAGGTAGGTGATGATGACAAGCATGTACGAACATGTAAATATCTATGTATAAGGAGACAAATATGTGGTCGTTTGCTTTTAAGAGACAGGTTTTGCCAACAACTAAAAACGGCGGCTGAGTTTATAACATGGATGATACACAGCGATGCACACACAAGCGTGCGCAAACATGTACAGGTGCAATAGCGCTTTTTTAGTGGCATTGTTTGAGAAAACAGCTATGCTAACCTTGAAATTTTCCAAATGAAATCACTGTAGATGAGAGAGCAGAACCAAAGCTTGTGTGATATATTTGAATTTAGGAGTATTTGCATTTGTTTGCGAAAATTTTATTTGCAAAGTCAATTAGTTTTGTAACTTGCAAAACTTTTTCTCTCTTACTTTCTCATTATTATCGTTATTATAAGCATTTTTTTTGCAAAATTTCTTAACGCGAAAACATTGAAAAGCGCATGAATTAAAAATTTGCAAAACAACCCACAATTTGTTGCATCAACGCGTGAACTAGGAAATTTAAAACGTAAAAAACCTTGAGGCATATTTAATATGCAAAGTAAGGCAAAGCACATCTCTACTGAGTTGACGCGTTAATATGAGAAATATTAGGGGTATGAAAAAAAAACTAATCAAAGCCAAATATTTTCCTACCTTTCGCTTCCTTAATTCGCCGTTTGCGTGAAGTATTTGTTAGATAACACTTAGGGGTGAACTTATTTTTGATAATACACTCAAAAAAAAAAATGTACCCCTATTATGGAAAAACAACTATCTATACAACTAAAATTGGGGTGTTGTCATTGTTTTGATATAAAATTTTCTTTGAAAAAAGCAAAAAAGAAAGGATTGGTTTTGAGAAAAAGTTTAATGAAATCAAGTTAGGAGTCCTTTTCTAGCTTCTTTAGCTCTGATTTTTGCAGCAAAGTTATTCAAAAAGGGACGGAAAATAGGTGTTTCCTAATTTCAGAAGAAAATTGAAGAAGTTCTTTCGCTTTAGTTTTTTATAGTAAACAAATTTAAATATATTTTATTTATAATGTTTACATTTATTTTACATATCTATAATAAAGTTTGTGCAAGTTCAGGGCAAATTTGTAAATAAACTGTGAAGATATAGCTGAAAACCCCATCATGCGTCAATTTTACGCATGATTATCTTTAACGTATGTAAAAATATGATTATCTAACTAGGGTTAAAGGCAAAAGCATTTGATCCAACAGTTTCCGTGGTTGACTTCAATCAACAACGCTCGCACCTTTCAAACAACAACGCAGCGTTGTTGGGCACATTTCAACTGCGGAAAGTAATTAATATAACGGCGAAAGTTTTTAGATTTACAACGTTTTTTTTTTTTAGAGTAGTAATCAATTTGTTTTCATTCTCTAAATCAACCTTTTTCAATCCAATATAGTCTCAAAGTCAATAAAAAAACTCTTCTATTTTATCTATTTTTCAAATTTGTATCACACCCCTAATTAACATTAAACATTTTCTTCTTATTTCTTTCTCTGCACTTTTTCCACACCTTCAACGCGATACCCACTCTTATCAGCTGTGTGAGTTAGTTTGTGCTCTATAGAAATCAGTTTGTTGGTGATTATACAATGCATTACGGCAAGGTAAGTAAGTATATACATATGTAGTTAGCGTTGTCTGGCGTGCAAACTCAGTGGCTGTTTATTTATAACGCTATATACTAAATATGATTCGTTAAGCTCCATTACCTTTTAGATTCGCAAACAAGAAGAAGAAGAAGAAGAAGAAGAGAGATTTGTATAAAACAGAATAAACATTTTTTTTGCTTTTTATTTTATTTTTTTTTACTGTGAAACGAAGCGGAAATCTACCTAAATAATCAACACAAAAAATCATCCCACTTATCTAACAAATAATAACGCAAAAAAAAAAAAAAAAAACAAAACGTTACTCACGTCATCGCCATTGGCAATTGAACTTTTTAGCTTATTATACAAGCATTTTTGAGATTTATTTCCTGTGTTTTTGTTTTATAGTATGCCCCAAATGCATTATAAGCAATCGAAAAGCAGCTACTTGCAAGTTTTTTGTTTGTTTAACTTGAAGCAAATTTTCTTGTAGAACAACATTTTCGAAACTTTTTATTTGGTTGTCCGTTATTAAGCGATTATTATTTATGACTAAGTCATATCCGTAAATTTTGCAACTATTTAGCGCTAGTTCATCTAGTTGTTTTGCTTTGCTTTTTATGCATTACCAAATGAGTGCATATGCACTCGCTGTCTGTTAACATTTTTAGTATACATTTACTGATGCACAGATACATATGCATACTACACTAATTTGTTACGCCAAGCGATTTTACCGTTCAACTTTTGGTACTTGCATGAAACGAAATTACAACTTCACACTTGTTAAACAACAACAAAAAAAAATGAACTTGAGTTTTGCATTATGCAAATAAATGGTATTGTGCATAAAATACAAAATCAGAGTGTTAAAATTGAAGGAACTTGCTTATATTAAGATAGAGATTACGATTTTAACTGCTACTAAAAATATAGTAGATAATACAAATTATATGGTTTGAGTTATTGATGGACAAGTTTGGACAATCGAGAGAATTGCGATCATTGTAAAAACACAATCGAAGTCAAAAGCTGACTCGCTCCTATATTGACTTCTAAATTTGCCTCTCAAAATGTTTTAATACTTCTGCTCAACGGGGAAAGCAAAAATAAAAATTTAATCAAAAATCAAAAACTTTTTATGATACCTTAATTATTACTTATGTATGTATATCAAACAATATACGTAAAAATGTTTTAAAAATGTAAGCTATTTAATGAGTAAAGCATTTTATAAATAAAAAACCACTGGTAACCTAATTCACACGCTGCCTCTACATACTTAGTTATTTTTTTTTTTCACATAACTAACAGCCAACAGTTCCAATTACATGATTCACCGCAATTACACAGATGATTTGTCAAGTACAAATGTTTTTCAATTGAACACAATAATTTATACACATATAACATTCTTACGAATTTCATTACAATGACTAGCAAAAGCTCAAAAACAGCTGTAAATACTGATTGAATAAATTTATAATCATTAAAGTAAAGGGAAAATTTTTTCCAACTTAGTAATTTGGTGCTTTAAAACTGAGTTTAGAATGGAAATAAATAAACGAAAGGCCACAGACTCAGCAGATTTATAAAAACTTGATTAGTTCTTTTGAACAAGTTACTTTAAATTTTATAAAAGTGGAGCAAAGCAAATGTAATTGTAACATTTTTAAATTTACGATAAGAAACACGTTTACTTTTTTGGGTCAACAGAATATTATGTATACATACGATAAAAAAAACACGATTGGCATGTAAGTATTTACATATTTGTAGATAAAAATGAAAATCTCGAAAGTTGTGTTGGATGAGCAATGAGACGTTTTTTTAGAAATAAATATAAAAATGAGTTTTGCTTATATATAAACAGAGAGCAAGAGTGCAGCAAAGAAAAGAGACATATCTGTTGCAAAAGCTAGTTGTGTGTAAGTGTTGTGGACGTGCATAATAAGTAGGTACATATGTATGTATATATAGAAACAACTCATATAGAGAGAGCATAATGCTAATATAAACAAAAAAGCATCAGCAGAAATGTTTGTATAGCATTTTCAGGTCAAATTAAACTTTTTTCAAGTCCAGTGAAACTTTTTTCAAGTCAAGTGGAAACCTTTTAAATTGAATTGAAAATTTTTCAATTGAAATGAAACTTTTTTCAATTTTATTTCCATTGAAAAAGGTTTAATTTCAATTGAAAAACGTTTCACTTGACTTGAAAAACATTTCACTTGAGTTGAAAAAAGTTTCACTTGACTTGAAAAAGCTTCATTGGACCTGAAAATGCTATATGTATGCACAAATTGAATTTCTTTCCGTTCTGATTTTCCAACCAAATAGATCATAATGCGTTTTATTTTTCTACACAATTAATATAAACTAGTATCACCGGTGCTCGAAATTCGACCATGCAATTTATTTTTTCAACTTTGTATTGGTACAAAAATTATTCCTTTTCGCAAAGATGAGCAACACTTTCTAAATTCCAGTTGTACCGCAACACTGATTTGCCCTTTTGATCACGGTCCGACGCGAAATCATGGTCAAAATCAAGGCAGATCTAGGAAGGTAGGCCCGGAGGTGAAGTTTTTCAATTCGCCGCCGAGCCTACCTGTTAGATATGCCTTGGTCAAAATTAAAGTTACTCAGTGTGCTCTCCCGCCCTCTCTCTCATTTTTCGCTTTAATGTAAAAGCAATAGGAGATACTAGCCGGACCCGTGCGCATCTTGCGCAAAAAATAACAAAACATACGTGGCGCCAGTCGGTATGGTTTGTGCTGTCACGCCCATTTTAAAAAACTTATTATCTATTTGGTTTGGTGGACCTTATGGAACTTTCAATGAATTACCTATATATTTGACAAAAATATCGCATAAAATGTTTTTATTATTCCTATATAGGTATGTGCAATATATTTTTATATATTTTATATATATTTGTATGTGCGTATATGTGGTTCTTGCCGACTTGGGTAATTTTTTTCCACACGTTTGCCTTGGCTTAATCGATTTATCTGCTACAGTTACTGAGTTTTGACTTATAAATCTTTGAAAATTTGCTCCCCTTGGCCCATTTTTCAAAATTTCAGCACGTTTACTCATAACGGCATAACGTCATTTCATCACTCGGGCTTTATTAGTGACTGAATTGTCATGTTTTACGTGTTTTTCGAAATACATACATATGCCTTATTGTCAACCCCAACTTTCTCTGTTCCTATTAGAATCTGTGTACCAAATTTCATTAAAATATTTATATTTTTGCGCAAGTTAGAGTGTATACGGCCGGACGGACGGACATGGTTCAATCATTTTTTTCATCCTGATCGTTTTGATATACTCGTATATATTAAGGTGGAGTGAAAATTTTTTTTTTTTGGAAATTCAATTTGTTCCAAAGCCAGAACGGCACCTTTCTAGCCCAGTAATAGGCCTTTAAAATTTTATTGACCTACTCGTATGTTTAGAGGTGCCCCCAGCCCCACAAAGTTGAAAAAATAGCACGATCTGATACAAATGTGAAATTTCTACAATTATGAAATAAAAAAAAAACGAAGTATGAGGATTGATAAACACTGTTATTAAACAGGCTAAGTTGAGTATAAAAGTGATTTTTTTTTTGGAAACAACAACAACCAAAGTTATTAAAGGTCAAAGTTTATATTATGCATTTTTTAAATTGCAATTACTTAAAAACTACTGAACCGATTTCAAATATTTTTATACCATTCGATAGGTATTTTGAATCCCTTTAATTTGATATACATTTTATGTGGGTTCCATAACACTCCCCGCTGCGGGGGTAAACCCCCCTTTTACCCCCATTACTTTTCATATAAAGTACCACGCCCAATAAAACACCGTTTCGCATGCGTAGCTTATTAATACCTTTAAAACGATGCCTTACTTATTAATTTTGGTGAATTATGTGAGCAGAAAAAGGGATATTTATAAAACACCAATTAGAAATAATATATACTAGCCGGACCCGTGCGCATCTTGCGCAAAAAATAACAAAACATACGTGGCGCCAGTCGGTATGGTTTGTGCTGTCACACCCATTTTAAAAAACTTATTATTTATTTGGTTTGGTGGATCTTATGGAACTTTCAATGAATTACCTAGATATATGTTTGACAAAGATATCGCATAAAATGTTTTTATAATTCCTATATAGGTATGTGCAATATATTTTTATATATTTTATATATATTTTTATGTGCGTATATGTGGTTCTTGCCGACTTGGGTACCTAATATTTTTCCACACGTTTGCCTTGGCTTAATCGATTTATCTGCTACATTTCCTGACTTTTGACTTATAAATCTTTGAAAATTTGCTCCTCTTGGCCCATTTTTCAAAATTTCAGCACGTTTCCTCATAACTGCATAACGTCATTTCATCACTCGGGCTTTATTAGTGACTGAATTATCATGTTTTACGTGTTTTTCGAAATACATACATATGCCTTATTTTCAACCCCAACTTTCTCTGTTCCCATTAGAATCTGTGTACCACATTTCATTAAAATATTTCTATTTTTGCGCAAGTTAGAGTGTGTACGGCCGGACGGACGGACATGGTTCAATCATTTTTTTTCATCCTGATCGTTTTGATATACTCGTATATATTAAGGTGGAGTGAAAATTTTTTTTTGGAAATTAAATTTGTTCCAAAGCCAGAACGGTACCTTTCTAGCCCAGTAATAAGCCTTTAAAATTTTATTGACCTACTCGCATGTTTAGAGGTGCCCCAGCCCCACAAAGTTGAAAAAATAGCACGATCTGGTACAAATGTGAAATTTCTAAAATTATAAAATCAAAAAACGAAGTATGAGGATTGATAAAGATGGCTAAGCTGAGTATTAAAGTGATTTTTTTTTATTTGGAAACAACAACAACAAAAGTTTTTAAAGGTCAAAGTTTATATTGTGCATTTTTTAAATTGCAATTACTTAAATACTACTGAACCGATTTCGAATATTTTTATACCATTCGATAAGTATTTTTAATCCATTTAATTTGATATACATTTTATGTGGGTTCCATAACACTCCCCGCTGCGGGGGTAAACCCCCCTTTTACCCCCCTTACTTTTCATATAAAGTACCACGCCCAATAAAACACCGTTTCGCATGCATAGCTAATTAATACCTTTAAAACGATGCCTTACTTATTAATTTTGGTTAATTATGTGAGCAGAAAAAGGGATATTTATAAAACACCAATTAGAAATAATATATATGATGATTTGGCCGCGTTGATTTTGATCTGAGCGTAAACTGGGCCAATGCATATAAAATAGAGAGAGTGCTTTGAAATTAAAGCGACTCTTCAACTGTGTTTACGATATTTGTAAACACGTTTACGATATCTATTTCTCTTAACTAAAAATTTTATTTATTAATTATAAACAAATTAAATAATTTATAGAAAAAATTATATGCCTATGCACTGCTCCTGACTCATACGAACACATCCATATCAATTTTATGTGGATATGAGTATGTGCTAAACAGCCTGGCAATTGTTTGTATGGGAAAAATGTTAGCCTATTAATATATAGATACTTCTATTGCGCAAGATAAATAATTTTTGACAGTCTTTAATATGTGGACATTAAAAACATACATTAGGGTGGTAGCAAACTGATTTATAGGCTTGGCAGACGGCAGCGATAATCCCGATAACCGCAACACTTAATTCGATTCAAATTTTACCCTGACAGATGGCTTGGAATTCACATCGTGTTCAATAAGAATGGCGGGTGCCAAGCGGATTAAGATTTCTACCAAGGGGAAATATCATTTTGACATTACACTCTACCAATTACAATAACAAAATATGTACATAGGAAATTATTGAATTCGCCTATGCGCCTATCTTCCAGATCTGCCTTGAATTCTTCTTTTTCTTCACTTTCATTCACAATAGAGATGTTTCGTCAGAGATGTCTTTACAAAATGCCCTAATCCTCTAAAATTTTGAGGATTAACTCAAGAGATATTCCGGATTACCTCCAGTTGATTTTCAAGTTAACTCCGAATTAGCTAGATGTTCCGGATTGTTGCTGCCGTCTGTCAATGACATTATGGATTGTAAATACCCCAATGCTACACTTCAGGTTAGTAGGCTTCCGCAAAAAGAAAAATTAACTCCTTGAGACAAAAACATTGATTTCTCAAACTTTAAGTTTCGACCATAAATGCCGAAGATATTTAGAAAAACATAAGGTTTGTTTCATATTAAACTAGCAGCTAGCTGTCAAGTGAGCAAAACGGAAAGAATTGCGCTCATAAAGAGCGAAACGAACAGAAAATCAAGAAACGGAAAAATAGTAAAAATTAGCGATTAATAATTTAAATGCTGTTTTTGACTGTTAATGGTTATTTTTTTCTAAAAAACATTTAATTTTCATTAATTCTATTTAAAAAATTCAGAAAATTTCAAAAGTAATAAAATCAAATGTCTTTTTGGTTGCTTGTTTTTCCGACAGGGTAGGAATATGATGTATTTTGGAACGATTTTCCGTCATCCCTTGTCAAGTTTGGTTTGGAGACAAACCGGTTCCGGCTAATATGCGTTCGAACGAAAGAAGACACTGAAGATGGCGCATATTAGCCGAAACCGGTTTGTCTCCAAACCAAACTTGACAAGGGATGACGGAAAATCGTTCCACAATACACCAAAATCAAATGTATTCGTTTGTTTATTTTCTCAACAGCTGTTTCTAACTTTGGCAGCAAATAATTTCAGCTAGTGAAAATTTTACTACCTGAAATTTGAAGCTGTCAAATGTATTCGTTTGTTTATTTTTTCAACAGCTGTTTCTTACTTTGGCAGCAAATAATTTCAGCTAGTGAAAATTTTACTAGCTGAAATTTGAAGCTGTCTATGGCTCTCTTCTGCTATTTTTTTGACTCAAGAAACGATTTTCCAGCCGAAACTTGGCTATAATTGGGCAACATTTAAGGTGGTCCTAAAAAAATTAATTTTTTCGGAAATGTCTTCAAAAAAATACATTATATGCGTTCGGTGAATTTTCGTTTAAATTGTAGTTTAAATTTCGTTTAAAAAGTCTGCCGGGTCGTAAGTACCCCATTGACGCACTTAGGGTTAATGGGCTGCAGTAAGAAAAAATCAAATTTTAAGATACGACTCCGAAATGCTAAATATATGTGTCATTTCATTATTTGAATATTTATAGTGTTGAGAAAATGAAATTTAGCGACATCTGGCGTGGTTTAGATTACTAGAGGACACTTTGTTATGGCAACTTTGTGCTGGTGAGCGCAGAGCGATTTGCGCTGCAGTGGTTAAAATGTATGTAATGCTTTTCAATTGCCCGAAGGAGCTACTTTTACCGGTGTCTGATTTAATGTAATAACGCAGCTGGGTATACAACATTTCAATTAAGCTATAGACACATCACAAAATATGGGTCAGTGGAGCTCAAAGTCTATATACGTAACAACATATGCATACAAACATACTATAACGTTCTAATTCGAGTCTAAAAAAATGAAACAAAGCAGAGAAAGA
Source organism: Urophora cardui (assembly GCA_960531455.1). Taxonomy (NCBI): domain Eukaryota; kingdom Metazoa; phylum Arthropoda; class Insecta; order Diptera; family Tephritidae; genus Urophora; species Urophora cardui. Next base: position 12,746,652 of record OY482672.1, on the reverse strand, counting down.
CCTGGAAAAGCAATGAAATTTGCGCCACAACCAAACAACAACAATGAGCGCACAGCAAATGCTTTATAAATGCTTTAAAGCTGTGGAAGCAGTCATTAGCTGTTGATCGGGTTTTTGTTTGGTTTTGTGTTTTTGTAGCGGCGGCTGTGTAGCCTAATGCGCCGCATTATTATTGACAATTGACCACAAGACGAAACGCGCGGTGCGTGTACAAGACATATCACAAAGCATAAATGAAAGCAATTTATTGATGCAACAACGTAACTGTGTGAGTGTGTACTTGCAGTGCAACTTTATATGTTTGTTGTTGTTGTTGTTGCAATTACTTTAATGCTTTAAAGACCGCCACAGAACGTAAAGCATTCATTCTCATCACACCAATCAATTGCTGGAAAGCTTAGCTACGTTAGGTGCGCTAATCACGCATTAGACAAAGCAAAAACAACAACAATGCAGCCAACATAATGAGTAAGCAAATTGTTGGCAGTACGCCAAAGTAAGCAGCATTGAAGGAAGGCCTTTATCGATCAACATCATCATTGGCATCAGCATTGGAATCATCATTAGCATTAGCATTGGAACCATCATTGGCGTCATCATCATCAATATCCACATCAGCCGTTGCTTCGTCATTCCCTGCAGGGAACTCAATAACTAGTGCGCAAAATTTCTAGTTCCGAACTAGCGAAAAGTTGTCAAAAAGGAACTAGATCAATTGTAATTTTATTTAAATTAACGAGCACAGGCCCAGGTTATATTTTATTTTTTATTTTTTAGAAACTAGAAAAAAACTTTTTAAGCATGGATGTAACTACAGCCTTTTCACCTTAGATCCCTCTAAGAATCATCAGGCTACTTTTGCTTCTGCAATCAATTGTAGTCAGGGCCGTGCGCAGGAATTAGCCTTGGGGGGGGGGGTTTTAATTTTGGTTTGCATTCGCATACATTTTTCGCTAAGATAAACATATTTGCTGAAACAGATATCCAGACCCATACATAGGGTTGCCAGACGTACTGATTTGATCAGTACAATACTGATTTTTCGTACCCCGTACTGATGGTTTTAAAAACCTTAAGAAATACTGATTTTTTGGATTTTGTACTGATTTGTACTGATTTTTAGCCGACAATAAAAAAAATCATTTTATCACCCTGCGATATTACTCGACGACCAACGTGTAATTGTTGTTGTGCACTCCGACGAGTGAGGGAAATTTCGGACATCGATCAAATTTGCTGGGTGAAACAAGCACCCGAGGCTTCGGGGTAATATTGTGTTATGTTGTGTATGTGCGCTCTAATCATCGATTTAAGCGTAACCACCTCTCATCGATGACGAAAATGTGTCCGAATTTCATCTGTGAGTTTGCTCGTAAGCATAACCACGGCATAACCATGAAATGATTAAGAAGGAGGAAGCAACGCGAACGTTAAATGTCATAGAAACATGATCGACAGTTAACGACACGGAAACAAGAAATAAATGCCAGTAATAAAGACGATTTTCTCCGCATATATTGCTTTTTTTTGGAAGGCAATGTACTGATTTTTTCGGGAAGGGTATCTGGCAACCCTACCCATACATCATAAATTTAAATGTTCTCTAACTTTTCTGAAACTCATTATGATTCATCAAAATCTAGTTAACCAGGTCCTGAATAGTACTATTTACAGTACTTGTTAATTGAAACTGCTCACTGTTTTCACAAAATGAAAATTTTTTGTTATCAGTACAATTTTTTTTAAAATGCCAAACAAACATATGCTACACAACTTTGTAATTTCGGAAAGCTCCAAGTGCAATTCAAAGTGCCGTACTTATGTATTGGCCAACCTTATTTTTTGCAACTTTCACCAATTTCTTCTTCCGTAAAATTATTGTAACTAATTTTGTCAAAAATTATGAGTCAATATTCAATGCAAAATTTATAAACTGTATTTTGAAAATTTTTGCAAAATCATTGCAACTTACACGGAAAGAATTTTTTACTAGAATCAATGCCGAGACAAGAAAAATTAGACTTGATTTTGAACTTAGAAAATAATTTCTTAATATCAAGAAAATCCAAGAAAATTGGATTTTAAATAAATAAGTAAACATTTTCTTGCTTCAAGTGAAATCGGATTTTAAATAAATAAGAAAAAGTTTTCTCACTTCAAGCAAAAATGAACTTTAAATAAATAAGAAATAATTTACTTACGGTAAGTGTTTTTTTCTTGTTTTTAGGAATAAATAATTAAGAAATAATTTTTTTGTTGCAAGTAAAACTTTTCTTATACGAGCTTAAGTAAATAAGAAAATATTAAATATGTAATCAAGTAAAAATTTTCTAAAAATATTAAAAACGTAAAAAATAAGGAAAATGAAAACTAATCATAAGGGATTAGAAAACCATAATTAGTCAACTAGTACTTATTTTCCTAGGACTTGTTCACTGAAATGATAACATTTCAATTAATATAAATGAAGATGCAAATAGTGAACTCCTTATACCAAATGCTTCACTAACAATCTGAGAATTGCAGAAATATTTAGAAATATGCAAAGCGGATGGCAAATGAAAAAAAAAAATACGTGTTACTTTGGAAATGCAAATTCAGCAAGAAATATTTTACTTCGCTCAATAAAACGTTTTCTTATTTATTTAAAATTTTTTTTTGCTGTAGTTTGATGATATGCTCAAAGAACTTTGGCGTTCAAATTGAGCAAGAAATATTTTACTTCGCTGTTGTTTTCTTATTTATTTTCAATTTTTTTTTGCTGTAGTTTGTTGTTCCAATTCATCGAAACACAATTTTCTTAAATTCTTCTTGATATTAGCAAGAAGATTTTCTTCATTTAAGTAAATTTAAGAAAAGATGTTCTTATTTATTTAAACATTTTTTCTCAACACTTTTTTTCTATAGATTTTGTTAGTGTTCTTGAATAAGAAAATAATTGTCTCATTTTTGGAAAACTCAATTTCTTATTTCCAGCAATAATTAAGTAAATTTTTCTTATTTCCCTAAAAATTTTCTAAATTGAGTTCAAGAAAGTATTTTTTTGATTCAAGTATACAAATTTCTTTCCGTGTAGATTTGATCATGGGGGGGGTTTTAACCCCCAAAACCCCCCCCGTGCGCACGGCCCTGATTGTAGTTAGACCCTCACCAGTTCAGAAGGAGTGAATTGAGTGACCATTATAATACACACTTTGATTTGTATGCAATTTCGAAGTGACAAAAATTCTATGAAAATTTTTCGTTCGTTCTATTCGGCTTGTATATTTCTGCAATTCTAAGAGGTTTAGTGAAGCGTTTTATATAAAGAGTTTTCTATTTGCATCTTGTATGAAATGAAATGTTCGCCTAATTATGATTTTCCGATCCATCAGGCTTATTTATAATTTTTTTATTTTATTACCTTTTGAATAAATTAAATTGTTATTAAATAAATAAATAAATAAATAAAAAAAAAATATTAGTTAAAAAAAAAAAAATAAGACAAATTATCATCCACCTTGACACCGACAGGATTCGAACCCGCGCCCCTCAGATTGAAGGGCACATGCGTTAGCCAGTCGGCCATCGCGCCGCGCCACTTGCATGAAATGTGTCAAATGCTGCACTTAAGCGGCAGATGTAAAACTGTAGAATTTGTAGGTACTTGTAGCTAGTTCGGAACTATCGAAATTGTGCCAATAAACGAACTAGTGTGAACTGTAGAATTTAGTACTAGTTAGGAACAATCGAAAATGTAGTGCAGAGAGTGACAACTGACACCGCCTAGGACATCGCCGTGTTAAATTCGGCAGTTGATAACATACAAAAGAGATTTAGCTCGCATTAGTAGTGTCGAAAAATGCACTAGAAGCGACCGAGTTCGGAACTAGAGATTTTCCCTACAGGGTTGTTAAACGTAGATACATACATACATATAGCATATGGGTATGTAGATTTTTTTTTAATTTTTTTCACGCATCGTAGTGGGTCAAGCGCCACTTTTCTTCAAATCGCCATGCGTTGATCGGCACGCTATAATTGCTCACGAGCAGCAGCAGAGTTTCAATTTCAATTTTCATGGCGAAGGTCTAATGCGGAAGTAAGCAGACAATGCTAGGTACGTATGTACATACACGCTTATATGCTTAGAAAATGCATACACTGAGAAAAGAATCAACCAAAAATTGGTTAATAGTACTATTTTTATATTAAAAATGAAATCAACCAGAGTTTTGGTTAAAACAAAATTTCTGATTTTATGCAATATTTCGTTTTAGAAACAAAATAATTACCCAAAATTGGTTCATATGGAATAAGTTTGAGTTCAGTTAAATATTTCATAGTTAATTTTTTTCAATATTTTGATTTTAACATAAAAAAAATCAGCATTGTAATATTTACCAAAAATCTGGTTGATTCTTTTTACATGTGAAAATAGTAATTTTTTCTCTGTGTACGTAAATACGCATGCAAACATACATACATAATTGTTTTTTCTTTAATACTTGTTTTATTTGCTTTGACTTTACATTTTTTCTTTCTTGTTTTTACCACTTTTTTCTTGCGCCTCAACAATTTAGGCTGCTGTTCTGCCTAACTTTCCTTAGCTTTTATAGTAAGAAGTATGTACTTACTACATTAATTGCTTTTTCCAAAAAAAAAAAACACATTAAGCGCAATTTCAAGCCTACAACTGTTTAAGCTTACGTAGTGAAAACGTTTTCGTTTCCAGCGAAATTAAAAAAAAATTGAAATTTCTCTTAAGCAGAAAACAAAATCGTAGATAGGCATTAGAAAAAGAAATTCCGACATTTATGTAAATAAAAAAATAAATATGTATGTTTAGGGAAAAGTGCACTTAGCCGAAAAACTATATTTACAGTGATTTTGTATAGGCACAAGTTTTTTGTATGGTAGTTATATTTCCGAGAAACTTGCTGCCTCTGGATTTGTTGAGCCAAGAGCAGGCTATGTAAACGATGTGCTGACTACATTTCTCGTGGTTGTGGCAGGACGTTTGGAGCTCGGAGCACGGGCAGTTATTTAGCAGGCTGTCCGAGCATTACTCTTCGTTTCTGTTATAAGTTATAAGACAAGCTGGTACCCCGAGTATCACTTGACAGACTTTACACAGTCGATTTTGGCACAAGAAATCAATGGAGAGTTCCAGAAACTCTACTGGGAAGACCGAATAAAATCATCTAAACAGACGGATCAAACACAGAATATGTTTCTGGATACGGCTGGCAGCTGGAGGCCGACTTTAAGTGCCATTATGCTTTAGGTACAATGTCGACGGTTTTCCAATCGAAGATTTATGCCCTATTAAAAGCAGTAGCATGGATAATTGGTGAGAGGTGGCGTGGACACCAAACTTGTATCTGCAGTGACAGTCAGGCTGCACTTGATGCACTGGAAACTGCGCGGACGTCTTCAAAATTTGTTCACGAATGTAAGTTGAAGTTTGGCTCCGTAGCAAAATGGAATAAACATCAACTTATGTGGGTACCGGGATACACCTTAGAGTGTTGAAGGTAACGAACTAGCGGATGCATTAGCAAATTGCGGAAGAGCAGAAGAACCAATTTAACCGCAGCAAATAGGAATAAGTATAGCGGGCTCTGTGAATTACATCAGGGACTCCATGAGGGAAACTCACGGAAGACGCTGGAGCTCTACAGATTCCCGTAAAATTACAAAGTACTTTTTGGAAAACTCCAACCGGTAGGTAGCAATCTTTCTCCTGCAGCAGAGGAGGATAGAGCTTCGGGTCCTTGTGGGGTTGATTTCAGGACACACTGCATGGGGACAGCACATGGCTACCATAGGCATCACTGAGAGCTCCTTAGGACTATCTTGTTTGGAGGAGAATGAAGGCACAGGGCATTTTATCTGCTGGTGTCCGGCTTTCGCTAGACTAAGATTGCGCATTCTCGGGTCAGATGTATTGAGAATGCAGGATGCACGTTCTTTACACCACTCGATAAACTTCTCAGATTTATAAAAAATAATGTGGGAAGTTTGCAGAGGAATTCTGATTTCACTCTCCCATCTTTTCCCTCCAGTCTGATACATTCTAAAGGCCTTAAGTACAAAGGCCAAATATGCCTGAGTGCTTGGGAAAGACATAGATAGTTTCCCCGGCTTACCACAATTTCATTACATTTACTTTTGCAGCTCATAGCTTAGTTAAGGTAGGAGCGGCTTCGCGGCTCAGCGCCAAACTCAGTCTAGAACAGTGGTCAATTGTGATACCAATCCTTAGACACAGATTACTATTTCTCCTATCTAACACACCTTCAGCGCCTTATGGAGCATGATTTGACATCGGCGGTACAGAAAACCCGGCATCCCAAGTATCGAAAATATCTTTCAAAAACACTTTGCAGGCGTATGGTGAACTTTTTGTTTTAAATTGTCGAAGGTTTTGGTCATTCATTAATTCTGTAGGAAAACGCCCTTCTGTAGAGCGTCAAATGTAGTTACACAAGCGCAAACATATCTACATAATAAATTTCCATACATTGTATTGTTACGCGCTGGCGCTGACTACTTTGTCAGCCCCACACAAATTGTAATGTACACAAAATTGCTGACGCTGCCATTCTCACGCTTCCAATGTTATTCTAAGCCTAAGCGCTCATAGGAGCATACATATGTACATGTATGTAGGTACATGTACATATGTACAATATACCGTGGGAAAGAGTCCCATTATTTTTAAGTACTTAGTGTAAATATGTATCATAGTAAATAAGTAGTACATAAGAACAAAAATTGTATAAAAGAAAAGATTTTTGACAATAAAACAGAATTCATTCTTTGGACACCAAACCGCTATGACGTTTTAATTAATACATGGCGATCCTTGCCAGATAAAATTGCGGCAAATTCATTTTGCCTTCCCTTTGTCTAAGCGGCAAGATAGCCACCAGGACATTTCCATCAGATGAGCACACCGTATCAATGTAATACTTGAAGGGACATTTCCATCAAATGAGTACACCTTATATTTCATGACAATGCATTCGTTTGGGAGGACATAATTGAAGTGGAATAGCAATACGCGCAACAACAATAACAGCAGAACAGGCGGCATCAAAAGGACTTAATTTTCTGACCAGCAGCAGCAGCCATACAATTTAGAATTAACATATTTTATTTAATACACACGTATATTTACTAAAACATCTTGTGGCAACCTAACGGCTGCCTACTCAGTGGCGATAATCGAAAGATTTTCGCCTACAATTTTTTTGTTAACTCTTCACTACTAACAATTTAATGGTCAACCAACAAGAGGTTGACGAAATATTTGAAAGGTGGTCGAGATTCTTTATAGAAAGAACTCAACAACCACCGCCAGAAAATTTAAGAGTAGGCCCTTTGCCGATAACTATAGAGGAGTATCGGCAAAGACAACAAAATAACAGAAGGGTGGAGGAACCCAAAATTCCGAAGCCCACAGTCTTCAAACGAAAAAGGGGAGGCAAGGCCTATAAAAAACGAAAAGCCCTTGCCATCACCCACGAGGAAATTAACCTCGCAACAAGCATAAAAGAAAAGAAAGAATTAAAAAATAAATTAAAAACTATAAGAAAAATGTTCAAATAAAAAAAAAAAAAAAAAAAAAAAAAAAAAAAAAAAAAAAAAAAATATATATATAAACAAATGTAATTAAAATTAAAAGTGGAAATGTCTTTTGTTCTTTTCAAGCATGTCTAGACGTAGAAACCCAATTATTGATTTATCTTACGGAATAGAAGTGAGAGATTTGAGAGATTACGACAGGGAATTAGAATGGTTAAGAAGATTTTGGCGTCGCATAGGAATGACTAGGGAACCAACAATGGAGGACGTTATTAACCCTACAACACGAGTAGAAGAAATTAATCGAATGGGTGAAGTTTTCAGCATTCCAAGATACCATTGAAATTTTTTTTGGGATAAGCAAATATGGGTGGCAAAACATCCAAGATAGACAAACCAAATGCCAACGTGGTTAATTCCATTGAAGTGGTTGACCATACTGAATCCTTGGATTCTATTAAATTCATTTTGCTCGTTACTGCAATCATTAGTTGCATCAATTTATTTTTAAAAATATACTCAACCCACAACAAATTTCTGAAAAAGAGATACATTTCTCGCGCTAACGATCTAGATAAAGTTTAATTTCGTTTGGCCCAATGGAAACGTGGGACGCAATTTTAAAGGAGCTCACCGAAAATAAAACAAACGCGGAAAAATCGTATAAATGCATATGCAAAAACATAAAAATAAAAACTGAGACAGTAAAGAAGCATCTAAATATTATACTGTTATCATTAAATAATTTAGGAAAGATCATACGCAGGGTAAAAAATACTCTAACAAAAGCTCATCAGATAGAAGCAGAGCAAATATTTTCAAGCGTTAGAGATAAATTAGTATCATCGTTATCAAGATACTACATTGATGTTGATGTGCCAACCTCCCACGAAAAACATTTTGAGATCGATTTAGACACTTGGTTGTCCGAATACGAGGGAGAACAGGAAGTAGAAGAGAAAATTCCTCAAGGCACCCCTCAATCCGCTCAAATCGAAATTGTTGAGCGAGAAGAAACATCTACACAAACTGAACAAAACTCGCCAATAGAAGCGAACATGGCACAAACAACAATAGCATTTATCAAAACGGCGTCATCGATCTTACCAGAGTTCGATGGCAAACCCGAAAACCTACCCAGTTTTCTGGATGCCCTTGATATTCTCGAGCAAATCAAAGAGACACATGAGGCTGTCGCAGTTTCTATCATAAAGACAAAGTTAAAAGGCACGGCCAGAAATTTTATAAGCACTGAATCCTCCATTCAAGCAATAAAACAAAGTTTAAAATCAAGAATCAAAGGGGAATCAGTAGAAGTTTTGACAGCAAAACTAATGAACATACAACAGCGCAGCAAAACTGCAAATCAGTACACTTCAGAAATTGAAAATCTCACAAAATCGTTGGAAGGAGCCTACATATCTGACGGACTAACTCCAGAGTTAGCAACCAAGTATGCTACACAATCAGCTGTGAAAGCTATGTGTAAAAACTGCTCCAACGAAAAAGTCAAAACAATTATGCAAGCTGGAACGTTCACCTCGATGAACGAAGCTGTGTCAAAATTCACAAATAGCTGTACTGAAGTAACTGGAAACCCAAACACATTACTTCACTATTACCGCGGTAGCTTCCGTCGAAGTTATCAGAGTAATAATAACAGAAGTAACCAAAGACGCGCGTTTCCCACGCGCTACAATTATAATAATAACAATAACATGCAAAGGCGAAACTTTAGAAACCAAACACGCTCAAATGCTCGCAATAACAACAACAATAACAATAACAATACAAACAGCACACGAAACATACGTAGCGACGATCAACAGGAAAACCAGCAGACTCCACTTCAACAGTAGAGAGAAAAATTTTAGTATTCAATTTACATTTAAACAGCTACATATCTTCCAGGTCAACATTAAATAACTCATTTTCTACTCTCCTAGTAGACACAGGAGCAGATATATCCATTATTAAGAAGGGTCAAATTCAGAATGATGTTTCAATTGATAATTCACAAAAAACAGATTTAAAAGGTATTGGTCAGGGTATAACAAGCACCCTCGGAACAGTTAAAGCAGATTTGAAGGGTGACGATCTTTTGATTCGACATAAATTTCACATCGTAGAAGATGATTTCCCAATCCCATGTGACGGAATTTTAGGACTAGATTTCATTAAAAAATATAATTGCATTTTGGACTATCAAACTAATAAAGATACTTTGATATTACGTCCACATGATTTCCCAGAAGATATAGCAATTCGAATGACAAATGAGCCAACAATCAATAGTATATCAGTACCAGCAAGATCAGAAGTAATTAGACAAATTAAAATTAATAATAATAACGATTTATTTATACCACATCAACAATTAGCCGAAGGTATTTTTATTGCCAACTCAATAGTGAACCCAAAACAAGCATTTGTTAGAATTATTAATACAACAGATAAAAATGCAACTATTCAAAATTACAATATTAATACAGAAAATTTAGACGACTACATTATTGTAAAAAATAAACAGAAAAATGAAGAAAATAATAAAGAAAAACTGGAAAGATTAAATAAAAATTTTCCATCATTTGCTAAATCTCAACTTAATACTTTATGTTCAGAATATATAGATATATTTGCATTGGAATCAGAACCTATAACCACTAACAATTTTTATAAACAAAAACTTTATATGAAGGATGATACCCCAGTCTATATTAAAAATTATAGAATACCAGAAGCACATAAACAGGAAATTAATAAACAAGTAAATAAACTAATTCAAGATGACTTAATAGAACCATCTATTTCCGAATATAATAGTCCAATTTTACTAGTACCGAAAAAATCACTACCAGGTAATAACGACAAAAGATGGAGACTAGTTATTGACTACAGACAAGTAAATAAAAAACTAACCGCAGATAAATTCCCATTACCAAGAATTGATGATATTCTGGATCAATTGGGAAGAGCAAAATATTTTTCTTGTTTGGATTTAATGTCAGGCTTTCACCAAATAGAACTAAGCCCAGAATCAAGAGATATAACATCATTTACCGCAGACAATGGTACATACCGGTTCAAAAGATTACCTTATGGTCTCAAAGTAGCACCAAACTCATTTCAGAGAATGATGACTTTGGCATTCGCAGGTCTAAAGCCATCACAAGCATTCTTATACATGGATGACTTGGTAGTATTAGGATGTTCCGAAAATCATATGATTAAAAATTTAAAAGACGTATTCGCAACTTGCAGAAAATATAATTTAAAATTACATCCAGATAAATGTCTATTTTTCAACCAAGAAGTTACTTATCTTGGACACAAATGTACAAGTAAAGGAATCTTACCCGACCCAAATAAATACAAAATAATTCAAAATTACCCAACTCCCAAGAATGCCGACGAAGCTAAAAGATTCGTCGCATTCTGCAATTACTATAGAAGATTTATACCAAATTTCGCAGAATATTCTAGAATATTAACAAGACTTTGCAAAAAGAACATAGTTTTTAATTGGACAGAAGAATGTGAAAAATCATTCAATTATTTGAAAAAAACATTAATTAGCCCAAATATTTTACAATACCCAAATTTCGATAAAGAATTTTATATAACAACAGATGCAAGTGGATACGCCTGCGGAGCAGTGCTAAGTCAAGAATATGAAGGAAAACAATTACCAGTTGCTTATGCCTCAAGATCTTTCACAAAAGGCGAAATAAATAAAGCAACAATTGAAAAAGAATTAGCAGCCATTCATTGGGCTATCACTTATTTCAGACCGTACGTCTACGGTAGAAAATTCACAATCAAAACAGACCATCGACCCTTAACTTACCTTTTTTCGATGAAAAACCCATCATCAAAACTAACTAGAATAAGACTAGATCTGGAAGAATATGACTTTGAAGTGGAGTACATAGCAGGAAAAGAGAATTATGTAGCAGACGCACTATCGCGTATAAATATACAAGATTTAAAGGAAATGTCAATCGAAGCATGTAAAATATTAAAAGTTACGACTAGATCGGAAACTAAAAAAAAATCCAGTAATAATATAAAAAATGAAGAAAAATGTCACAATGAGAACCCAATAATATACGAAGCGCTTAATAAATGTGAAGTTAAAAAGCTAGCTCAGCTCGTTTTCGATCCCCCGAAACTGCAGTTCAAAAAGGGAAAGAAAATTTGTAGCGAAATGGATATTGATAATTTAATTGTTGAGGCGAAGATTGATTCAGGTCAATCCTTTGCCAGGTTCTCGAAAGAAACCGGCAATTTAAAAGTCAATAATAATGAAATTGTTGAGGCGAAGATTGATTTAGATCAATTCTTTGCCAGGCTTATGAAAGAAGCCGGCAATTTGAAAATTAATAAAATACAGTTGTCCTTAGGAGACAAATTGTTCAAGAATAATTATACTCGAGTAGACACATTTAAAGATATAGGTACCAAAGTTCTCAAAAATTTAACTATTGCATTAACTCCGGAGATTATGCATGTGACAGATAAAGAAAAAATTAAAAATATTCTTCATAAATATCACGATGATCCTGTTAACGGTGGCCACCCAGGAATCAATCGTACAACAAATAAAATAAAACAAAAATTCTACTGGAAAAATATGAAAAATGACATAAAACAATATATTAAAAAATGCGATCATTGTAATAAAAATAAAACAAGAATACATTTGAAAGAACCAATGACTATAACTGAAACACCAACTAAGGCATTTGATATAGTTCAAATTGACACAATTGGACCATTTCCAAAATCAATAAATGGAAATGAGTATGCAGTCACCATAATATGTGACCTAACAAAATATCTAGTAGCAATTCCAATTGAAAGTAAACACGCAAAAACAGTAGCCAAAGCTATATTCGAACATTTTATTCTCATTTATGGACGTATGAAAACAATACTAACAGACATGGGAACCGAATATAAGAATAACGTTTTTGAAGAACTAAGTAAATTGTTAAAAATAGAACATAAAACTTCAACACCTTACCATCATCAAACGTTAGGCACTGTTGAACGCAGCCATAGAACATTCAATGAATATGTACGTTCATACATATCCATTGACAAAGACGATTGGGATGAGTACCTCAAGTACTTTACTTATTGTTACAATACAACACCTTCAACAGTTCATGGTTACTGTCCTTTTGAACTAATATTTGGAAAACCAGCACCGACATACGAATTTTTACAAGAAGATACAACCAGCCCATTATATAATTATGAGGCATATGATAAGGAAGTTAAATTTAGGTTACAAATAGCCCAGGAAAGAGCTAATAGGTTAATAAGGCAGGCTAAGGAAAAACAAAAAATTAATTACGATAAAAACGTACAACTTAAGGAAATAAATATAGGAGATTTAGTGTTAGTCAGAGACGAAGCAGGACATAAGTTAGACAGTAGATATAAAGGGCCCTATAGAGTAACAAATATTGATAAGCACAACAATTATAGTTTAACTCCCTATAGAGTAACAAATATTGATAAGCAGAATAATTATAGTTTAACTCCCTATAAGGTAGAAAGTATAGGTAAAAATAATATTAATACAGAAAAGAAAATCATAGTACATAAAAATAGACTTAAAGCAATAACATAGGACATTCCCACTTTTTACATCACAATAAATATGTAAGTATAAAAATAGGAACATAAATGTTCAATTTTAATTTTTATTGAAACGAAATACTCGCTTCATTGAATCCACAAATGAAGCGAGCATTTTTTTTGGAAGGGTGATGTAGAGCGTCAAATGTAGTTACACAAGCGCAAACATATCTACATAATAAATTTCCATACATTGTATTGTTACGCGCTGGCGCTGACTACTTTGTCAGCCCCACACAAATTGTAATGTACACAAAATTGCTGACGCTGCCATTCTCACGCTTCCAATGTTATTCTAAGCCTAAGCGCTCATAGGAGCATACATATGTACATGTATGTAGGTACATGTACATATGTACAATATACCGTGGGAAAGAGTCCCATTATTTTTAAGTACTTAGTGTAAATATGTATCATAGTAAATAAGTAGTACATAAGAACAAAAATTGTATAAAAGAAAAGATTTTTGACAATAAAACAGAATTCATTCTTTGGACACCAAACCGCTATGACGTTTTAATTAATACACTTCTCAAGTCAATACCATAAAACAAGTTCCCTATTGAATAAATAAGAAACACACTTACCTATGTATATACAAGGCACACACAAGCCAAACTAACAACAAAAATCACTTCCAAGCCAATGACAAATACTTAAAGAAGCTCTAAGTAGAGAACTCTAAACTTTTAGCTGCTTCTCATTCACAACTTCCTTATGGTTATTAATACATATTAAAAATATAGTCAATAGAAACTCCATTTAAGCATAGCCAAATGCAAATGCTTCTTCCATTCTTCGCAGTTAGTGCGAAAAGAAGCCCATTTAATTTTAATAACAACGGTAGATAACTATCAAATTCAATTAAAAATTTCTTGTCATAAAAACTCACACGTGTGATAGTACAAAAATATTTTTGATTATTCTCAAAAAAAGAAGCATATAATAATGAGCATAGAATATTTATTAAGCAATCTTCACTCACTTTGCATTACAAAACGCAACGGTTTTAGTTTTAGGTAAAAAACAAAGCAAAAAAGAAGTAAAAAAAAAAACAAAAAACAAAACGATGTACAGTTATATGTAAAATAGCTCTAAAAATTAAATAAGATAATGTATGAGCATAAAACAAAAAAAAACAAAACTCCAAGCTTTGCCACTAACTACACTTACCTGCGTAAAGAGCAAGCTAATGAAAATTAGCAAAGCTGCCAGCAGCTGCCGTCTGGCGGCCGCAATTTGTTTTGTGTCCGCTTTTGTGGTGGTCATCGCGTTCGGCGCTTAAGTCTTTTGTTGTTGATTTTTGTATAATTTTTTTATTGACTTCTTTTGTTTTTTCTGTTTTAAATGCACACGATTTCTTTCGTAAGCGCTGCTTTTTTTCGCTAGAATTTCACGCTTTGTCAATTGCACATTAAACGCGCGCCGTTGTTGTAGACACTTTAATTTTTATTGGCTTCACTTGGTTTTTATTTACTTAGAAATTAAATTTCTTTTATTTAACAACTTCTTGTTTTCGTTGGTTTGTTTTGTTTTTTTCTTCTGATTTTCAAAAGCAACGTGTGTGCTCTTAAGCTGCTGTCGCTTGCATTAACTGCTACCGTTTGATTTAATGATTGAACAACGCGTTGGCTAGAAAACTAAAATGTTGACTGAAGAATTAGAATTAGTTTGCTTGATTGTATGTAAGTTTGTGTGTTAAGATGTAAACATGCAGCGCATAGATAAAAATATATGAATAAATCATATACTACGTACATACATATATGTAGTTTTTAAAGTTTACGTGCGTGTCGATATGTGATTTATTAATTTTTTGCCTTTTTGTGGTTTTTCTGCTGCTCACTTGTTAATTCAACTGCTTTTTATGCGAATCACATTTATTTTGTTATTAAATATTTTGCTCAGCTGCTGTTTCAATTTGTTGTTTCTGTTCGTTTTATTATGTAGCTTTATACTTAATTGAGTCTATTGTGTGTTCTTTGCTGCTAAAATATCACATATTTTGAAATAATTTTTTTTCTTATTATTATGTTTACTTATTAGCATCTTTGCTTTTGTAGCTTTTTTGCATTGAAATTTTAATAACAGAATTGCGTGCTTAGAAAGAGTAATTTTATAAATACAGAAATTTGCATATAAATATACAAGTACTTATATATAAGTATATTGAAAAAATCTTCTTATTTGTACCTTAACAGTCAATTGAAAGTGTACAGTTCCATTTAGTAAATACATATACATATGTCAAGGCTAAACCTCCTCTCACAAACTAGATATTAAAGTCGTTTCATTAATGTCATTTTGGTCAACGTAGCACATAGGCAGATTTTCAAGTTTTATGCGGCCAAAAATATTTTATTGTCTACATCTATTCCAAATTGCTTGTTTAATGCAAAATTTTAATAATTTGTGTTAAAAGGCGATTTTATTGAAAAAATATACAGTGACTCCAAAAAAAATCATAAGCCAGGATTTCTAAGCTTATGGCAAAAATCCGAAAAATCGTAGAAATTTCTAAAAGTGGATTAAAAATTTCAAATCGCAGCCAGAATTTATAGAAGATTTTTAGGAGATTTCTAAGTATGCTGTTATGAAGCCAACCAATTTTAGTGTAAAAAAATAAATTCTCAATGCTGTGAAAAATTCCGTCGATTTTATAAGTTTTTTTCTGTAGGGTGTTTGCCTTATTTGTACGCGAGACCGTTCCAATTAAAATTTCCGAAAAGCCAATCAGAATAGCCCAAAAAAATAAGAGACCCACCGTTGGCAGCAGAATAAATGTGCTGGAAAGGACAAATGGTGAATGACTTTTATTCCCTTGACAGAAACGACTGTTGCCCTTTGTTCAACTCATTCAAAACCCTTTACACGGTTAGGAAGAAGAAGAAGAAGTAGAAGAAAAAGAAAAAAGAAGGAGAAGAAGAAGAAAAACAAGCAAAATAAAGAGAAGAAGAATAAAAAGAAGAAGAAGAAGAAGAAGAAGAAGAAAAGGAGAAGAAGAAGAAAAAGGAGAAGAAGAAAAGGAACAAAGAAGAAAGTTAGAGAGCTCTGCAATTGATGAAAAGTGGATCAGAAATTATTGAAAGCACTTCAATTACTTAGTTTACTTATAATCAGATGTGTTGAATTCCCCGTAAAATTAGTTATGATTAATGTTTTTATGCTATTAAGTTGAATGATTATTTTGATTAAACCGGGAGTTGATAATCAGTTAAATTAAAAAAATTATAAAAAATAATCATGATTAATAAGCATTAGAAAATAATCAAAAATCATATCTTATGTGAATTTTATATGAGCTATTGGCCAGTTTTTAATTAAGGAAAATTGAAAAAATTTTCTTTGGTAGAAGTTACACTCAGAGAAAAGTTGCGGGCTAAAAACAAGCTGTGTCGTACTTGAATTAAGAATTACAGAAATTTATAAAAAATAAATGAAATTTAAGTTTCCACAATTTTGAATCAAGAATAGCATTCTTGAAACAAGATAAAAAACTGAAAAAATCTTGGTTTAAGAATGAAATTCCTAATTTAAGAGCACCAGAGCCAAATGTTTACCAGAAAATATATAATTTTCAATAGTTGTTGACTTTTGTGTGAAAGAGATTAATAAAACAAAAAAAATAGCTATTCCCCCGCTGGGATTGTGAATCGAGCTTCGCGTGAAATCATTTGCTAGGAAACAGGAACAGGTAAGAGTTATCGCGCTGATGAGAATTTTGCTTATGTTTTAATATGGCTTTTAATAATTTGATATAGATGAATAATTGCATCCAATGTGGAGGAGTGGCCAAACAAGTAAAGTGGGCATGTATGTATAAACCGCGAAAGCAAAACTTGAATAATTTGGAAGCCGTTGACTTTTTTAAATCGTGGCCAAAACTGTTGGATTCCAGACAATCGGTGTTGGTAAGAACCGGTTCAAAATTGTTTTTTATAGGGATATTACCACTCAAATTGGGTGGTGAAAATCTGTGTTGGTAGTGGAAGTATTGACTGGGTTTTTTTTTTAAAAAGATTACGGAAAAATGTATACACTTTTCTAAAATGAGTTCCGTATAAGATATGTATATGTATGTAGATCTTTCTTATTTATAAGTATGTATGTAAAGACTAAATTATATATGTATATGTAGTGATAATAAGGATTGCATCTCCTTACATGTATATATGACTCATCCATTAAAAAAATAATAAAATACAATGCAAAGAAATAAAAAAAATGTTCTCTCCAATTTTTGTTAGGTGGGTTAAATGATTTCGAAATTTGAATTTCGAAAAAGTGGAAAGCAAGTATAAGCCATGGTATAAAAAATACAGGTATGTGCATTGTCATTTTGACGCTGTCTTTTTGATTAAAAAGCAGATTTTTGATGTTTGATCTTATGTCAGTTTTGGAGTATAGTGATGCCAGACTTTTATTTTTTGAATGCGTAGATTTTTGTTTGAAAGTTTGGGTATTTCAGGAATCAAAGGACAGAAAGAGAAAGGGCACTAGTGAGCAGATTTATGGAACTTCCGGTAGCTCCTCTTCGCTCACTCCACAAATCTTCATCCACTCTCCGCGAATAAAGGGTATCGTCGGAAATTGGAAAAATTTTATATCACCGTCTTTGCAGCCATATTTGGTATTATTGCACCGCGGAAATAACCAACTCATATTGTTAAAATCTAGGGTACATATTTTTTTGTAATTGGATTCGACATATGTACATACATACATATATAGACTGGAATGCTCACTTAGTATGGTGGTGTACATACATATCGTCGTTTAAAGTGCAAAACCGCGTGACATTTTTGCCAAAAATGAGATTTCATCAAAAACACATTCCTGGCGTCCGTCCCCATCCATTCATGCAACAATTTTGAGATTCAGACAACGCAATTCCAAATAGTGATACAGTTTCAAAACCGCTTTTTTTAAGAAAATTTTTCGAACCAATACCGCGAATAATAGGTGTTATTGCTTTATAACTGTACTGTAATGTACTAAGGTTGATTATACTTTCATAAACACGAAACGGATTATAACTTTGCTTTATTAAAGAAAAGTTTTTACGTACGCCTGCAAAACCGCCTATACGTCACTATTGAACAATATAAAAGACGCAAAACCGCTTATAAATACATAAGTAAGCCAATAACTGCACATTTAATTGTTTTTCGCCAAAATGATATTTGGATTAAGAATATAATCCAAAAATCTACCTTGGTTTGGATGTGGGTTTGCAAAATTCCGAACCGTTTTGAATTAAAACAGTTTTTACTGTCTCCTGTAAAATTTGGGTGGTAGCGGATATGCGGTATTGCACTTTATGCGACGATATGGAGTTATAATAGATCAATCTCAAAAACCTCCCCAAACTATATACCAGAGTGATCACAAAGCCTAAATTAAAAGTGATCGTAACTACTAAACTAAATTAAAAACTCACCGAGAATACCGGAAAGGGGCTACTTTGTAGTACGGCCAAACTGATATTCCGCGAAGTAAAAATCCGAAATGAATCTTTTATGAATCACTGATGAAATTCATCTATGACTGAGGAGGCATCAGTGAGACCTTTCAAATAAAGACTGCTGAATTTTTCATATAAATGGTTTGCTTTTTTCAAAAAAAAAAAAAAATAATAAAAATAATAAAAATTGTACTCAGAAGAATCATCAATGATCATTCAGCAGTGAAACAAATTTACTGCAGGTTGTGTAATTTTTTCAAATTGAAAAAATTTCTTTCAATTCAAATTGAAAAAATTCGTTACTATGAATACCATGGTTATAATTTATTTTTAAAACAAAAATACCATTAATGGAGGATTTTCATCATTGAGTATGGCAGCACGAAATGTCATAATCTGCTTAATTGTCAGGTGGTTAATATGGCGACGAAAACTTGACGTTTGTTTTACCTGGTATACTTATACCATGAGTATAAGCATTCTTAAAACAAAGTTGAATATCCTGAAAATAAGAACGCACTTTCTCAAATCAATCATGAGCAATGCTTAAAATAAATTTATTCAAACTTGTTTCAAACCGGAAAGTTCTTAATACAAGCTTTTTCTTCTCAAAAATGCCGTTCTAAAATTAAGAATATATTCTTGATTTTAGCATTTTCAAGCTTAACAGACTTTCATAACGTTTTCGGCTTGATTCAAGCCCGCTATACTGAAATTTAGGTTGCTTTTTCTCTGAGTGTATGGATCCATTTCGGAGACCACCACATCCCCTCATCAGACTTCTTCAGGCGGCCTCAACCGAGGATCGAACTTAAGTCTTTTCGATTGGTAATCCAATGACAATCCCATTGAGCTACCACCGCCCTCAGCTTTGTTTCGCTTAATTCTCAATTTTCCTTTTATTACAATAAACATACCAACAACAGTAGCTTAATGACACTCTGTCTTTGCTACCTAGTGTGTTGGTGCGATTGTGTGTTTGTTTTGTACAAAGTTCTAAAGCTATTAACAAGCAAAGCTTTTGTACATGCAATGCTTGTTATTGTTTTCAGCATATCATATAATCAAGATTAATCTAAAATTAATCATAAAAAATTTTGTAATTGCATGATTATTTTTTATGATTTTAAATTTAATGATTATTTTGATTATCTCACATTAAACCGGGAGTTGATAATCAGTTAAATTAAAAAAATTATAAAAAATAATCATGATTAATAACCATTAGAGAATAATCAAAAATCATATCTTATAATCAAAATTAATCAAAAATTAATCACAAAAAAAATTTTGTAATTGCATGATTATTTTTTTATGTTTTTAAGTTTAATGATTGTTTTAATTATCTCACATTATACTGGGAGTTGATAATCAATTAAATTAAAAATTATAAAAAATAATCATGATTAATAGCCAATAGAAAATAATCAGAAATCATATCATATAACCAAAATTAATCACAAAATCTTGTAATTGCATGATTATTTTTAATTGTTTGATTATTTTGATTTGCTTAATTATTTTTAATCGTTTGATTATATGTTTCCCTGAATTAATCACGCAATTAAAAAAATTAGAAATAATTAAAAAAAATCAAATGATTGTATTAGTCGTGCATTTAAAACACAGCAAAAATCAAAATAAAAATTAATTATTCGACTAATTAATGCTCTTTTTCAATTTAATTAACTGTTAATCTGAAAGCAATCGTATTTAATAATTTTTTCTTCAAATTTTCGTAAAAAATTGAAAATTGAAATTGACTCATCTATATTTCAGAAACTATAAGACCTAGAGAAAAATGTTATAGGAGTCATGTAAAGGAAATTTAATTTTTTTTCGTTTGGTGTAACACCAAAGAATATGGCTCAATGTGTGAAAGAGATATACAGGAGCCATTAGCCAAATAACGGTAAATTGCCGAAATCTCAAAAAACTTCAAAGTACAGACAACAAATTTCATTTTGTGATCCAGTGTAATTATTAAAATTGTTAATCATTAAATAACAGGGCCTGCTTATAATACGTTCAACACTTCCACCTCATCTTAAAGAAATATTAGGTACCTTTCCGTGATAGAAATTTTACTCGAAGGTTTCTTAAAGTCCCGACTAAACAAAGCCGAAGCGCTCAGAATAAACAATCCAAAAGAGTTTTGTTGCACATCAAACAAAGTACTTCTTTATGATTTGGATTCGAAGTCATTTTCGATAGTCCTTTTTCGATAGAATTTTTTACTCATTTAGCGCACTAAAGAGAGAGAGCTCATTTCTGGGAATAATGCTCTGAGAAATGTGCAATTTATAGCTCCTAGAAAAGTTTTATTTTCAATCTTTTTAGTTAACTAGGTGGAACATTTTACAAACTTTTTCGGTCCCTGTAATTTGTTTCTGTGTGTATTAGCTTTAAATAC
This sequence comes from Urophora cardui, assembly GCA_960531455.1. NCBI lineage: Eukaryota > Metazoa > Arthropoda > Insecta > Diptera > Tephritidae > Urophora > Urophora cardui. The sequence goes on along the minus strand of OY482672.1, from coordinate 12,725,554 downwards.
CATTCAATTGACACTTAGTGTACTAAAGTAGCATCCCCAAAATGCGGTTTTGAAATTTAAGTGTGAAGGTGGGTAAGCAAATCTATAACAAAATAACAAATATGTATTGTGGCTATACGGCATCAGTTTACCTGTCAAGTTAAGCAACTACATTGATGGGTATATGATAATTATCTAGCATACATATTAGGGTGGGGCGATTTGTATGGAGGGAAATTAATCGATACTGCGCGATCGAAATTCGGATTCCTCTCACTTTTCTGAGTAGAAAACTCCTCCACGACATTTTTCTAAAATTAATTTTGATGTTCCGGAATTTGGTTTTTATGAACCAAGACGAATTTTTGAAAATAAAAATTGGACAAAAAGCGACAAAAAAATATCCCGGCCAATATGTACATCGAATTGAAGCAGAATTTTGTGCTGAATCCAGACAATAAATGCTCTAAATACAAAATTTCAGAATTTTAGCTGCAAAAATTGAAGAGTTATAACCTAAAACGTAGACGTATGCTGTTTGGGACTTGTTTTTCTACTTTCCTCAACTCTAACAAAAACTCAAGGTTACTCATACGTCATAAGTCTACGTTTTAGGGAATAACTCTTAAATTTTTGCAGCTAAAATTCTGAAATTTTGGATTTGAAGAATTTATTGTACACAAAGCGCGATCGGCGAAAATCATCGGTATCAAATGACTATAACATAGAGAACCCATACCGCAATTTTGGGTCAAGGAAAAAAGAGTTCATTCTAGTTTTCCTATGCCGGAAGATAAATTAATATTTTAAAATACTGTTCATATATTGAATTGACTTATCTTTAAGAAGTTTGCAAAAAAAATTAAGATGTATTGTACACAACAAGAGATAATAGCGAAAATATGCGATTTTGGTCATTCAGCCTCCATAACCGGAAATCAGGCTATATCTCGAAAATGGATCATCCGCTTTTAATTCGGATTTCATATCTGGATTCAGCACAAAATTCTGCTTCAATTCGATGTGCATATTGACCTGGATATTTTTTTGCCGATTTTTGCCCAATTTCTATTTTCAAAAATTCGTCTTGGTTCATAAAAACCAAATTCCGGAACATCAAAATTAATTTTAGACAAATATCGTGGAGGAGTTTTCTACTCAGAAAAATTAGAGGAATCCAAATTTCGATAGCGCGATATAGGTTAGTAAATCGCCCCACTCTAATACATATTTGCATGTTTCTTTGCTGCGGTTTTTTAGATTTTGTTTTTTTCCACACCCCGTTGTTTTTATAAAAAAAAAAAAATGATGCTACTGATATATCACACTCACCACAATTTTGTGGCAATACTTCCTAGAAATTATTATGTGCAGCAGCTATTGACAAGCCCGTATATTAGCGCTGAAGTAGCGCTGCTACTATTTCCTTATATAAATGTTTGTTTTTTTTTTATATTAAAAGTGTTTTTTTTCAGCGGAAAGCATATAAAAAATAAAATATAATAATAATGCATTCAAAGTACATAAATATGCTGTGCGCTTATAAATTTTTATATCCCTTCCCAAGAAAAAAAAAAAAAGGGCGCACATTTCTGTGCGATGCGTCATTTTACTCAGCTGAAGCGCGCCTTTGCTTGTGTGTGAGTAAGCTTACTAAGATATATTTGTCATTTTGCTGTGTGATGCTTTTTAAAGGCAATCATATCGCAACATTGATGATATTTGAAGGTTACTTACTTATATTTGGCAGATCAGAATGTGACTTTAATATTTAGTAGTGATATAAAAACTTAGCGCTGGTTTGTTAACGAATGAGTGTTATGTGTTTGAGAATGAAAAATGAGATTGAAGGGCTGAGATTGAAAGTATATGTACATATAGGAATTGCTAGAATAAAAACTTTCTTATTCCAGTTATGATATAAAGATATGTGTACTTAGTAGTGCTCTGAGTGATGTATCCACGTGATTTTCCTGTTGGAGGAATATTGTTCTTTTTCTTCGTCGACTTTTAGGATTTCTCCAGAGTTGTTAGAAGTCGTTAAGCGTTTTTATCGGAATCGTATTGTTTTAGGATTTTTTCGGAGTATTTTCGGAGTCTTTCGGAGCATTTTCGGAGTGTTTCGGACTAAATTTCGAATATATTTTAATTTTTTGAGAGTGAATTTTATTGAGGAGAGAATTTTATCGGAATTTTTTTCGGAGTTCTTTCAGAGTTTATTTAGAATTTCTTCAGAGGCCTTTGAAGTTTTTAAGGCTTTTTCCAAAGAGCAATCAAATTGTTCAAAGAATTTTTTGGGTTCTTTTCGGAATGTGTTCGGACTAAATTAAATCCGCTTTTGGCTTTTTTCAGTGTCCTTTAAAATTTTATCTGATTTTCTTTAGTTTTTTTTTTTGAAGACCTTTCGGCGTTAGTTCGTGGTCTTTTAGAATGTCTTCGTAGCTCTTAGATGATTTTAAGTGTTTTCAGAAGAGCATTCGAATTGCTTTAAGATTTTTTCCGAGCTTTTCAGAGTATTTTCGGAATGTTTTCGGACTAAATTTAATCTATTTTTGGAATTTTTCTCAGAGTGTCCTAGAATTTTATCAAACATTTTTTGTATTTTTTTTTCGGAGTTCTTTCGTAGTTAATTCGTGGTATTTTAGAACTTCTTCGTACACTTCTTAGACGTTTTTAAGGGCTTTTCGAAGAACATTCTAATTGTTTTAAGAGTTTTCCAGAGTGTTTTCCAGGCACGCTCTTTGGACTTGGAACATTTATAGCATTTTAGGATTTCTATACTATCTTAACATATTCTTTTTTTCGCAGATTTAAGAATCTGTAGCGATTGCATGGATTAAAAGAAAGAGCCATTTAAAAAAATGATTATTCCCACAATTTTTTTGTGATCTCATGCTTTTTTCGTTTGAGCTTTTTACGAGAATTTAACAATCAATTTTCTTTTTTTTTTTTTGGCTAATAAATACCCACTTTCATTTTTTACAGCAGCAAAACGCAAATTTACACTTTTATGATCACGCATGCAAAATTTTAAAGGCACTCATAGCCAGCGATGGCACATAATTTGCACAATTTAGTTGCATTACAATTTGGGATAAGCGGATGCATTACCTTGACATCGCCTTTCTCGAATTTTCGGTATTGAACAAAGCGAAAAAGTAAACTGCAGAAGAGCAATAAAATAAAATTAGTAAGTGTGTAGTATTACAGCTTAAATAGCGTAAGAAAGGTTAAAAAAAAAAAACAAAAGATAAAAATAAAAAATTAAATAAAAGAAAATCAAACGAAAAAAGCTAACAAACAAAAAAAATTAAAGACAGTGTTAAGCCGGGTATCCACATCACAAGAAATGCTAAAACTCCATATAAAAAAACGCTTAAGAAATGGTCAAGAAATTTTCTTGTGTCAAATTTTCTTTAGGCAGTATCCACTTCACAAGAAAATCTATTCAAATTTTTGACGAAAAATGAGGTTGGCAACGCTGGTTTTGCCAAGAAATATATACGATTGTATATATTTCTTGAAGAAAAAATCAAACGTCAAAATTACTTAAGAAATAAATGCCAATTTTTTCTTGAGCAATTTCTTATGATGTGGATACCCAGCTTTAATGACCAAATAACGACTTTCCAACTAACTGTATGAATGGAATACCTAATTTACATACATACATACATACATATGTATATAGCAGCAAATATTAAATCACATCATACCTACATATTCATTTGCCAATAATTCACTTAGCAAGTTTGTCTAAAAATATTTAAGAGTCTGCAACTAAAACAAAAAATTGCTTCACTGGGCGCTCTTTATTGCATTATTCACATTTAAGCACGAGGTGGCCAACTGGGCGAGACATAGACATACCAACAACAACAACAAAAATAAAGGCAGCATAGCTCAAGTTCATGCATACAAACATATGCATAACATACATAAGTGGCACTTTCATAACCGCCTAACAGATATGTATTTGTGCCAAAAAATTAAATTGATTTCCTCCTGACTTCCAAATCAACGACTTCAGAGCTGAAAAGCACATTAGAAGCAAATATAGAGCTTCCCGAGCTTCTCAAAGACAAATTTATGGAGAGGATCGATAGAGCTGGGCCCGAGAAGTTAAAGTTTCGCAAACAGTGTTGCCGTAGCCTCAAAAAATTTGGTATCAAAAATTGATACTTTCATGGTTTTTTTCGTATCACCGAAAATTTTTTGAAAAAAAAAAACTTAAATTAATCAAAAAAGCTGTTTTCGGGCTTTTAACCCGTATAACAAATTTTTTTTTTCGTATCACTGAAAAATTTTTGAAAAAAATTAAAATTATTAAAATAAGCTGCTTTCGTGTTTTCAACGTGACATCGTTTTTTTTATTACATTTACCAATATAAAAATATAAAGATAATGAATAGTTAGGTATCATTTTAGATTTTTCGAATTTAATTTAATTCAAGAAAATTACTATAAAAGCTATTAAAATAATTGTTAACATAAAAAATTCAAAACTCCATATACAAAACACGTAAGAACTGATCAAGATCATTTAATGTAAATTGTTTGTGTATTCTGTGGATACTGTGGAAATTAATAATCAGCTGTTTAGTTAGTTAACCTGTGTTAGTGAGCCGTGCTCATGCCTGCCATGGGCAGTGATGCCTACTATACAGTTTGATAAAATGTTGCCCATTTTTGGTATTCTCAAGACTTTCACAATATATATTTTTCGCGGCAAACACAGGTTGTTAAAATTTTTAGAAAATCTTAAAAATGAAAGAGAATAGGTTAATATTCTTTGATTTTGATTAAATTGTATCAAAATTATTTGATGCTGATTAAAAAGGTATCAAATTTGTTCTACGTCAAAATAAAAAGTATCTACGTATCTTGGGCTTAAAAAAGTATCACATTTGATACGATTGTATCAAAACGGCATCACTGTTCGCAAATATAAATTTTCGCATAGGCGGTTATGAAAGTTTCACTTAGGCGGTTCTGAAGTTTAAACGACGCACACATGCGCACCTATTTGGCTAACATGAATGAACAGGGCAACAACAACAACAGTCGCGCTCTCACTAAATGATGAAGAACATGTTTGTACGTACGTAAATAAGTTAAGAGTTTTAAACACCCACGAGTTATGCAAAAAATATATTTTTATGTGCTTCGCATTTTTTATGAGTTTTATTATTTAACTTTCTTGCCTATAAATAAACAAAAGCAGTTAGTGCAGTTCCTTTTAGAACCATTTTTGTTTTAAACAAATTTGATTAGTATTTGTTTGCCTTGTTCGCTTTCCACTAATACTACAAAACTTGCAGCTGAGCTTTGGTTAAAGTCAGATCTTGATTTGGTGTGGCTTTTTTTCTTTCTTGTTATTTTCTTTTTATTGTTTTCAAAGTAATCGTGATGCGTTTATTAGCGAAATTCTTACTAAAAAATTCATTAGTAATTTTATTTTTGAGTCGCAATTAGTTATAAAAAAAACAATGCTGCGTCGTTCAAAAAAGGCAAAAACTCACTTCACTTTACGTTAATTTTTTTTCGTTTTTTATTATTATTTGTTTTCCTTTATTTTTCACGCTTTCCACAAGCTTCGATGCCTATTTTTAGCGTTTAACTCGCCGTAGTTTTTCTTGCGCGTTCACTAAACTTTTCAACTCGACTGTCTCATTAAAACTGATCGTGCCAGAGCATTCCAATTTGGCTTATTGTTAGCTGCGCTTTGTCTTTGTTTCTACTATTTTTTTAGTTTGATTTAACCCTTTCGAACCGATAAAAATCCGCTATATATACAGTATTGGAAATATGTGGGCATTGAAGACTAGGAATAAAGAAGACTTCTGCCGAACCAGAATTTCAATTTTCAGCCCGTAAGGCGCGGTATGTGGCGGGATATTAAATCCCAGCCGGTAGTTTTGATAGGAAATTTGTCATATATTTTCCTAGTAGTGTTCATTATTAAAAAACCTAAAAAATACAAGTTTATAATTTATATTTTTTTTTATAAAATAATTACATATGATATGGCGTAAAACACCATAAACATAGTGGAACTTCCCATGTTTGACATGTGAAAAATTACGCTTCGCTGTAATTTCCACCGTTTTCTGAAGAATTTCGCAACACGTAACCACTTATTCACTGTTCACAACCAACTGCAGCTGTTAAAATGTATACAAATGTCACCAGTATATACTGAATATCCCAAAAAACAGAAACTACTCCGTTTCATTCAAATTGTTAAGCAAATATTACTTGTAGGTGTCTTTAAACATTTTTGGGATATATTGTACCAAGCGGGTCGAAAGGGTTAAGCCATGTTTACTTGGTGCTTTTCTGTTGTTGTTGTTGTTGTTGTTGTGTTATTTATTTAGTCATTTCTAGTTAGTTGGTTTGGCCCATGATTCAACAAAAAAGGTTTTCGCATGGCGACATACCTTCATACATAGTGGGGCCAGAAGTGTCATGCAAAGAGGAATGTAGAAGAATTTGACAGATTCGGCCCCTATGGAAATGCTAGGGTGCTTGTGTGTGTGGCATATGTCAATAAAAAAAAATGCTTGTGTTCGTGTGTTTATGAAGATTGAAGAAGAATTCAGCTGATCTTATGCATTCTCCTTTATTGTTGCTCCATGGTTTGGCCTCAGTTGTTTGTTGCCTGTTTGCATATTCTCTTTGATGGCTCATTCGTCTGGTCTGGTCTGAAGTCATTTTGGTTACAACTTGGCCATGATTCAACAATAAAGGTTTACGCATGACGACATACCTTCATACATAGTGGGGCGAGAAGTGTCATGCAAAGAGGAATATAGAAGAGGAATATACAGATTCGGCCCCTATGGAAATGCTAGGGTGCGTGTGTGTGTGGCATATGTCAACAAAACAAAATGCTTGTGTTCGTGTGTTTATGAAGATTGAAGAAGAAGTCAGCTGATCTTATGCATTCTCCTTTTTTGTTCCTCCATGAACTTGGCTGAAAACATGGAGGAACTATCAAGGAGAATGCATAAGATCAGCTGACTTCTTCTCCAATCTTCATAAACACACGAACACAAGCATTTTGTTTTGTTGACATATGCCACACACACACGCACCCTAGCATTTCCATAGGGGCCGAATCTGTCAAATTCTTCTACATTCCTCTTTGCATGACACTTCTCGCCCCACTATGTATGAAGGTATGTCGTCATGCGTAAACCTTTATAGTTGAATCATGGCTGAAAAGCTGAATATCGACTTTTAGCTAGTGTTGAAAAGTGTTTGTAGAAAAATAAATATTTGCTCAAAAATGGCTTCATGGGCGCTTTCATTGTTTGTGTAGTTTCAGACAAGCACTTTGCCATTTCGTGAAATACCCCGAAAGGGCACTTACGAAACCTTTTTGCTTGTGAATAGTATTGAGCTAAGGCAGCTGAGTAGTGGAAGTGAAGATCTTCCCAAGCAGAAACGATAAAACATGCTCTAAAACTCGAGAAGGGCTTAATGGCTTTCAATGATTCCCTTTTGAGGATAGTTTTTAGCAAAAAAAAAAAAGAAATTAAGGTCGCCACCTTATTAAAAAATTTAAATTAACAAATGGAATAAAATAAAAATATAGCATATCGTGCATTTTTTGGAAAAAATATAAAAACCCTTATTGGAAATTTTTTATAGGGTTGCCACCTGTTTGAAATTTTTTAGCTCAGTAAAATTTATAGAAATAAATTTTATATTGCAATATTAGTATCAAATTGAAGGTGCTTAAGAAAGATGATGGCTGGCAACATTTTTGTTAGGGTTGCCATATGCTTAAAAATTAAATTAAGAAAATTAATAAAATAAAAACAATTAAAAATTGAATTAAATAAATTTCGTGCTAAGCACTAAAAACTCTTTCAAAAATATTATAGCTTGTCGTGTTTTTTTTCCAACAAGTGTAGAAAATTTGATTAGAAAATCAATTTTTTTGAAGGTTGCCGTCTGTTTGAAATATTTTAACTCAATAGAATTTAAAAATATTCAATAGAATTTTTAAAATCGATTAAATATTTAATATGCGTATCAAATTGAAGGTACTTAAGAAAGATGATCGCTGTAAATATTCTACATAGAGTTGCCACCTATTTAAAAAAGTTAAATTATGAAAATTAATTAAATAACAATATTATAGCATATCGAGTATTTATTCGAAAAAATTTAGAAATTCTAATTTCAAAACAAAACTTTTTTCATGGTTGCCACCAGTTTGAAATTTTGCTTTATAAAATTTATGTAGAAAGAGTGTTCCTTTTGGAATGTTTAAATGAGCTAGGTACTTGGGATTCCGAAAAATCTACACAAAGTTTACAAAAAAAAAAGGGGTTGCCACTTGCTTAAAAAATTAAATTAGGAAAATTAATAAAATAAAAATATTATAGCATATCGCGTAATTTTCCGATAAAGTGTAGAAACTCATCGGTAAACAAATTTTTTTGAGGGCTGCCACCTGTTTGAAATTTTTTTATTCCACAAGACTTATAAAAAATAAAAATTTTATAATATGTGTATTATATTAATGGAGTTTAAGAATACTGATCGCTGCAAATCTTTTTTTAGGGTTACCACTTTTTTGAAAATTATAACTACATAAATTTATTTGGTCATAAAATATGTGGAAATAAAAAATTTTATTTCTAATGCATATAATAAGTAGTGGGTTACAGCAAAGTTTGGTAGGGTACAGCTGGTTTTTATTTATAAAAATTTCGACTTTTTTAGAAACATAAATCATAGAGTGGTGGAAGCGGGTTATTTGTGCAAGACGACTTGGGAGGTTATTACTTATTACACCAAAATAGTTTTCACCACAAATTTAATGATGGCATGAACAGCCAAAAAAATCCCTACAAAACTGTATTCAATACGTACATACTTAAGTGCCACCATCCTGCCGCAAGAAGGAACAAAAGCTAACTCTTGGCACTAAATACTTAGTTGAAAAAAAATCACTACACATGAGTTACACTAGTCAACCGATAACAGCGTAGACATACATAAGTATGTGTTTAAGGAAGGGGTGTGAGCTTTACGCAAGAGAAATATGTTAAATGATACCACATACTATTATGTACATATGATATGTATTATGTATGTATATTATTTCCATATAATTTTCATTAAAATTTAGTGTATTAAAAAAACACAAAAAGTTATCAAACAAATGACGAAGCATAAAACGGTCTTCGTTTACGTGAGCGAGTGAGTGTTTAGTGTTGAATCGTGCGCTAATAAAAAGCACGTGAGGAACATGTTAAACTTCAAAGGACATGCGCTAAAAAGAGACTATTGGGGGGAGTTTTGGCAAACTGAGAATAACTAAATCTTACATTGTTAAGTAATTATTGACTTGGACTTTAATAAGTGAGCAACTTTGCATTTGCAATACAAGGTAAGGAAGATGTTGTGGATGGTTAGAAAATAATTACTATATGATTTTTTTTTATTAAAAGTTCTTTTATGTGGCTGCATTTTTATAAATTTTTTGTTATTAAAAAAGTTTCAAAAGTTTCTTATAAATACACATTTTAGCCGTACTAACACAAAAGTAATCGGTACAAACTAAACAACACTATCGTATTTTAAGGGTAGCTTTTCTGACGAACAAACACGAACACTCACGCTCTTTTTTATTCATCGTGTAAAGGAATTTTCGTCTCGCACATGCATTTTGGGGGTACCATAGAAAATGGTAAAACGTTTTTCACTCAGTGAAATTTTCATCACCGTTATCGACAGTTCGTTCTGAAAAAATAAAACGCGTAGCGCCGTTAAATTTTAGCACAAAAAAAAATATAAAGAAAAAATTTAGTTAATAACTTTGGTTCAGCAAAAAATTGGAAATTTAGGCAAAAGAATAACAAAAAATATATACATATATTTGTAAGTTTTAAAAGTGTAAAAAAAAAATATTTAAAAATACAAGCTAATGCATGAGAGAAGAAGAAGATTGCAAAGAAGTGAAAAGAATTGCTATACATACATAAAATAAGTGTATATATGTATGTACGCATAAAATATAAGCATAAATGTGCGCCTATATATACGTACTTACATACATACATACGAATTTATGTACAGATGTAGGTACATATATGGTACATAAGTATGTATATAGGTGCATACATATATATTAAGGAATAAGCTAATGGAAGGAAATAAATATAATTTGCATAGCTAAAAAATTGTAGAAAAAATATCGACGACGAAAAGTTCTGTATCAGCAGCACACACCAACATAAATACATACATACATACATATGTACATACATGCATTTAGTATAGTAAAAGCACATTTTCATTTAGATAAAAATATACACAATCAATCGACCGTTGAGAGAAAGAGTGGCGCCACCACCACCTACCACCACCCACCAAAACAGTTGTTGTTGTATTAACCCTGCAAAAAAATTTGCGATTAATACCGAAAGATATTTGTCCCGGATTGATCTCTTTCGAGAACAATCGGTCCACAATTAGTCCCCGATTGTTCCCGTACGGGTATAAATGTAGACTAATTGTTGACCAATTGTTCCCGAACGGGTATAAATGTAGACTAATTGTAGACCAATTGTTCCCTAACGGGTATAAATGTAGATTAATCGCTTTCATCCCGAACGGGTATAAATATAGATTAATCGCTTTCATTCCGAACGGGTACAAATCTAGATTCCTTATATGTAGAAATTTTACAAAAATATGCAATGTATTTCAAAAATTGTAGAACAACCGGTAAAACGAATTGAACACCCTTTTTTTAATAACAAAGATGAATAATAATTTTAACAAAATGTTGCCTAAAATATTCTATGAAAAAATTTACATTACGCTCATATAATATAATAATATATAATAATACAATGGCGCTATTATAACTCTGACGAGTTTTATGGCCGAGCTTCTCTCCCAATTCGAGGTGTGCTCCTTTTTGTTTTTCCTACTAATTGGGTGGACCTACAGTTTTATGCCGGCTCCGAACGGCGAATGCATTTTTTTGTGAGAAGCTTTTTCATGGCAGAAATACACTCGGAGGGTATGCCGCCCACTGCCGAGAGGTGACCGCTGCTCTTAAAAACCCAATAATTGGATTTTACTAATTAGAAACATTTTTTGGTGTTTTGCTCGGACCGTGGTTTGAACCCGAGACCTCTGGCATAGCAGGCGAGCACTCTACCCACTGCACCACAGCGGCCACGCTCATATAATGCATACTCAAAACTTACAATTTCTTTTATATATTTATTTAGATTTTTTTCAAAAGTAAAACATTATATAATCTTTATTTATATATGCTTGAACATTTAAAATTTCTTAAAGATTCCCAACAGACCAGGAAGTAAGCGAAATGTAATAAAAATGTAACTTGAGAACAAGCTTATAACAATTGTCCATTGTAAGCTTATTGCAATACAGTTTTTATAAGCTTAATTGTAAGCTTATTCACAAGCATGATTGTAATAATTAAGGAACACAAGCTTGAAAACAATATTACAATAAGCTTACTTTACACTTGCAATGAAAGCTTAAAAAACTATTAATAATAAGATTGTTTTAAGCTTGCTGTAAATTTTTTTTAAATTTTGGTTTTACAATGATTCATATAATTCATTATTCCTCTTTCGGAAAAGGGAAGTATAAAAGCCTCAATAAAATTCAATATAATGTTGAATGTCCTACTATATGATACCGTTCAGGTTGATGTCATAGTTCGACACAGGAGGAGAATATAAAATAAAGAACATTGCAGTAAAGGTGAAGAAGGAAAGAAAATAGAAAAGAAAAATGCAAATAAAAATTTATTTTTTTCTTTTTTCAACTATTTATACATACAATTGTATTTATAAGCTTACAACAAGCTTTAACAAGTAATATTTTTCTACAATTACATTTGTAAGCTTATAAAACGGGTGCCGTTTTGATTTTTCTACAATTATTCTTAAGTCTTTTTCAATACTTTACACAAGCATTCCTCAAGCTTAACGCTTACATTTGTAAGCTTGTTATAATATTATTCTCAAGCCTTTTGGTTTGTTGGGTTGTTATTAAAAATTGCCTTGGCGAACAACTTGGAAAAATCTACATTTGTACCCGTTCGGGATGAAAGCGATTAATCTACATTGGTACCCGTTCCGGTATACAAGTTGAACAATTAGTCTCTTCATAGGACATGCTCGAACAAATGCGATCAATTCACTCCATATAAAGGGATGTAAAACTGTATTAGTCGCATGCTCCCTTGCGATTGATCCCGGACACATCCCGGATTAATCGCATTTTTTGCAGGGAATACACACACACACACAAACACACAAATCCACACACTCACACCCACATACAAAGTGAGTAGGTATGTAAATGATAAGCGTAAAACGTGAGCAGTAGCACAATTCCTAAAAAAGTTTCAAAAAAAGTTAAAAAAAAAGTTTGTTAAGCAACAGAGCAAAAAGAAAAAATAAATAAATAAAAAAGCTTAACAAAAGAAAGCATAAAACGCGTTCAAAAAAAAGACGCTGTTTAAAAAAAAAATGTTTTACAGGAAAAAAAAATTGTTTTACAACATCAAAAAAAAATTGTTTTGCAACAAAAAAACCACATTCAAGTTTTCTTCTTCAACTTAAATCAACTGCGAAAAAACGTAAATTAAGAAAAAAAAAACAAGCGATTAAGGTATTAAGCCTTTGTGTAAGAAAAGCCGAAAAACCTACTCACCTACTTTTCAGCGATTACATACATACATACATACATATTTATTTGTATGTGCATAAATAGCGCCCCTTCACAGGATATACATACATACAAACAGTTAAAGCCAAAAACAAACCACGTACGAACGCGGCAAAAGGTGAGTGATAATTTTAAATCGAATTATGTACGTTATCTGCTTAAATGTCATGTTCATTAATTTTAAAGGTTAATGAAGACTACGAACTTATTTTTTGGGTCAATCTTTTTCTGTTAAAAAGCACTTTGGCTTTTTTGTTTTGTATTTGTTAAACATGCAGAGCGCATGGGTTATTGATCTTAATATATATGTACATACATATGTATGCACAAACATATTTACATATAATTTTAACAACCAACCAATTATTTGCATAAGAAAATGTGCGGTGTATGTATATGGTAGAGGTCGGAAACTATCGATAGTCAGCACCATCGATAGTGTACGATAGTTTTTTGCAAACTATCGATAGTATATCGATAGTTGACGATAGTTTCGGGTGATTTGGGAGAGTCTACGGCTACGCTCACACTGTAACTGCCTTTTGCCGTCCGGCAGCAAACACATCCACAGACACATCTGTTTTAAATGAGCTCACCCGATTTCACCCGAATGTAAGCAAACTTTGCCCACCTGTCCTGGTCTTATTCTTACCAATACATGATAGTAATAGAAGATAATCCAATAAAACTTTTTTCAGTACATTGTTTTGTTTTATTTATTTATTAGCCATTTATTCTTGTTCAAAAAAATTAATATATTAACCAGAGACCATAACAATTATAACAAATAAATATAAAAATCACTTGATAACAATTATTGAGCAATGGAAAAATTTTTCCATCATCAATAACAATTACTCAAAGATTGATAGTTTTTCGATCAGATCATAATTGTTATGAGCAATTTATGTTTTTTCGATCTTCCAAATGAAACCTGGGGCCATCCCCTTTCGTTTGATACCCATATTGTAGTGTAATTTTAATGTTTTTGGGCGATCACATTTTGACCGATAACTCAGTTATCGATAAATTTATCGAAATATATCGAAGTCCAGAGGAAAAATGGGACCATCCCCTTGCGTTTGATACCCATATTGTAGTGTAACTTTAATGTTTTTGGGTAATCAGATTTTAAACGACCATGCGACTAGAACGCATAGTCGTATTTATGTTGCTTTGACTACTTGCTAATCAGCAATTCAAATCCTGCATGGAATAGTTACCGTTTGTTTTTTGCCTAGTGGTCACATTTCAAATTTTCAATAAACTATCGATAGTTCAAGTGGCCGCTGTGGTGCAGTGGGTAGAGTGCTCGCCTGCTGTGTCAGAGGTCTCGGGTTCAAACCACGGTCCGAGCCAAACACCAAAACAATTTTTCAATTAGTAAAAATCCAATTATTGGGTTTTTTAAGAGCAGCGGTCACCTCTCGGCAGTGGGCGGCATACCCTCCGAGAGTATTTCTGCCATGAAAAAGCTTCTCACAAAAAATGCATTCGCCGTTCGGAGCCGGCATAAAAACTGTAGGTCCACCCAATTAGTAGGAAAAACAAAAAGGAGCACACCTCGAATTGGGAGAGAAGCTCGGCCATAAAACTCGTCAGAGTTATAATAGCGCCATTGTATTATATTATTATATTATATTATTATATCGATAGTTCAAACGATAGTCGAAAACCATCGATAGTGTAAACAATGTTCAGAAACCATCGATAGTGACGATAGTGCCATCGATAGTTTCCGACCACTAGTATATGGGAAAGCAGAATGCGAGTGTTACTTGTGTCCTTATGTGTGTGTATGTATGGCTAGCAAACCCGGCAGATGTTTTAATGCTAAAAATTTACTTCTTATAAAGCCTATAGAAAAAATCTGTGACTAGCATATTACTCACCATTATCTTAGAATTCATCTTAATGACTATGAATACTAAAAAATTTTAAATTCTCTGAATAAAAACTCTACCAATTAAATTTATATAATAGAAATTTCATAACGAAAATTAATTTTACGATGATTGATATTTATAATGATATTTATTTTAGCTATTAGTAATTTTTACACAGTTTAAAACTAATTAATGTAATTCAAAATTCATGATAATTACAACGCCTGATGGAAAACAATTTTTTTTTGTTCTGTTCACCGAGTAAATATGAGGATGTGATGTCTAGCTGGCCGTGTGAGAAATGCGGATATTCTATGTATGTAAATTGATTCCGCAAACTTATAGGGAATGTCCTTATGCTTAGTTAATTGTGCTTAAAAAGGCAAGAAGTAGTGGAATATTTAGAAAAATGTTTTTTTTTTATTTCTACGAAGATGCTTTAATGTTTTGTTCAATGCTTTCAATAAGTTTTGTACTGACAGGGATATGGAGTATGAAAAATTCCGGTTGTAGGGGAGATATCATGTCCCCTTTTCCAATATTTCCAATTTTTTCTAGAGATATTTGGAATGAAAGACTAAAGGCGGATTCATCGTTCGAGTTCTGAACTTTTTTGCCACTTCTTCTTGTGGTTGTTGTTGTGTTTTCGGAGTGTGAGAGGAATTCCGAAAAGGTTTTTTTTATTAGATAACTCAAATTCAACTTTAGTTCAGAACTCCAACTCATCGCTTTAGTTGCCAAGCCCCCTTTAATATTTTTGGAAATTTTTTCCTAAACTTGCAGAAGGAAGCATTCAACTTCAAGTTTTAAGCAGTCGAACAAACCACATACATATGTATGTATGTGTATGACTTTTATAAGCTAATAAGAAATACGTGATTTTTATTGTTATAGATTGGGTCATGATTCAACAATAAAGGTTTTCGCATGACGACATACCTTCATACATAGTGGGGCCAGAAGTGTCATGCAAAGAGGAGTGTAGAAGAATTTGACAGATTCGGCCCCTATGGAAATGCTAGGGTGCGTGTGTGTGTGGCATATGTCAACAAAAAAAATGCTTGTGTTCGTGTGTTTATGAAGATTGAAGAAGAAGTCAGCTGATCTTATGCATTCTCCTTTATTGTTGCTCCATGGATTGGGTGGACCTACAGTTTTATGCCGGCTCCGAAGGGCGAATGCATTTTTTCTGAGAAGTTTCTTCATGGCAGAAATATGCTCGTAGGGTATGCCGCACACTGACCGCTTTTTAAAAACCCAATAATTGCGTTTTAATTACATAATTTAAAAATAAATTAAATTAAATATATGAACTTGGTCCGGCTGGGGTTTGAACCCGAGACCTCTGGTATAGCAGTGAACACTCTGCCTACTACACCACAGCGGCCATTTAAATATACATGCATATGTACATATTACTGCAGGATGTGGTGCAAGTTTAGAGGGGTTGATTCTTCCCAATAAACATCAGGTCAAAAAATCTCAAACGTTTGAGAAAACCTTAATTCTCAATTTGCTAATAAAGATTTTCTCAAAAATTTCATCAACGTTTGAGAAAATTGTGACATTTTGTTTGAGAACGCTATCAAGGGAAATTTGAGATGCATTTTGATAACAAACGTTTGAGGTTTGAGAATAAGGTTAGTTCTCAAATGCATTTCAAATTGAGAATTAAGAAAAAAGTTTATGGGGTTCCCTTTAAAACTGAGATTTTGTATATCTCTTGAACTACATATTTGTGTTAGAGCATTGAAATTTGGTACAGAAGTAGGAAATAAATTTGTGCCAATGTGTAGAAATGGCCAATGTCGGACAAGACGGAGTGGTACCTCCCATAAAAAGTAAAATTTTCGTGTTGTTTACATATCAATTTTCACTTTTGGTGGTTAATGATCTATGTGGCTTTTGGTGATTTTAGGTGTTTTTATCAGGGACTTGTAACAAATATCGTAACGAAACGAAACTCTCGTTTCTGGCGTTTCTGTTTCAAGAAACATTAAAGGATAGAAACTAAATTCGAAACCAAATGATTGTAACAAAACCTGTAACGAAACTAAATTAATTTTGTTCCTTGTAACAAAATCCGTAACAGAAACAAAATTAATTTTGTTCCTTGCAACAAAAACAAAACCAGAAACGAAATTAATTTTGTTTCTCATTGGCAAAACTATAAAAATTATTATAATGCTATTTGCCGTATTTTAGGATGGACTAATTTTAGGTATAAAATATATATATGTATACCTGTGGCATTTTGATGTGTAAACATCTTTGCTTTAGCTACGAGTAATTTCGAAAAACAGGTAAAGTTTACGCGTATCTAATGAAAAGTTTTGGACAGGGCTTCTACAGGGAGCCCTAATCTTTATGATTCCTAGGTCGGCTCGCGAGATGTGGGTCAAAATGAGGACCCGGATGATCCTTGAATATTTCTGAGCAATGTTGGTATCAAATGAAAGGTTTTGAGCAGGACTTCTACACGGAGCCCCGAGATATGGGTCAAACGTGGATTCGAATGATCTTGCATGTTTCTGAGCAAAACAAAACAAAACAAATCAAAATCATAAATCAAAAACCAAACACCAAAACAAACAAAACAAACAAAAATACAAAAAAAATTGTTAATGATGCAGCTGCAACTGAAGTTAGTGTGGAACGGCTCTTATATATATTAAATGATATATTAGTTATCAGGTGCAATGAAAAATTCAAAGCAAAAATTGCCAGGAATACATTAAGAAAACGCAAGTCGGATATCCCATTATCCATACGAAACGATATTACACCCGCCAAAGCATCCTGTACTGCTTCGACGTCTTATAAAAATTATGATGATGAAGAAATTGCACTACAAAGTAGTCTAAATGAGCTATTATTAGAAAATTAAATATTTGTTGATAACAATTAATGTAAACTTTTCACAATCCGTTGTTCTATGCATATGAAGCGTTTTTATATATCATTAAAAAAAAAAGAGACAACCCTAATAGTCACCCAGTTATATTTTTCTTCATATCGACCCCTTTGTGCGACTTTATCGTAAGGGACAAAAGCAAATTTTACAGGAGAGCATTTTTTTTTACTGTTTTTACTGGTATATTTAAATGAAATTGAACACGCGTTTAGATGGTTAATTAATATATTGAACCTGATATCTTTTTTCTTGAAAAAATTTGCAGTTTGCGAAAAAATCATAATTTTGTCCCTTACGTTAATTTCGCCCTCAATATTTTTTGAGCGTATTTGAATAAATGTGCCTTACGATAATATTTAAAAAATATAAGTGTCTTATTCCATACTTTAGTTGATTGCATACATGCAGACATACATATATATGTATGCATATTATATACCTAAAAATAACAAGTCCATCCTAATGTTCTGCAAATATAGTTTTTCTACTGAGAAACAAAAAACTGAAACTGAAAAACAAAATTAATTTTGTTTCTGGTTTTGTTTTTGTTGCAAGGAACAAAATTAATTTTGTTTCTGAAACTGAGAAACAAAATTAATTTAGTTTCGTTACGGATTTTGTTACAAGGAACAAAATTAATTTAGTTTCGTTACAGGTTTTGTTTCTGCTGGAAACGTTTCGGAGTTTTGTTACGACTTTTGTTACAAAGGAGTTTTGTTTCTGTTTCAGTTTCGTTACTTAGCTGTGTAACAGAAACCGAAACCGAAACGCGTTACAAGTCCCTGGTTTTTATAATCACCTTTTTCCACATTTTTTAAAATTCAAAATGCTATATACCTAGACTCCGAGAGATGGAAATTCAAAAAGTGTTGTTGGAATTTTGACTACTAGGCGATTCTTGTAGATATGTATATTTCTTTTTATGTTTATTGATAGCATACTTTTAGGCGTTGAGTCAAACTTACGTAAAATTTGAAGTGCCACTGTAGTATTACAGAATTGCTTGGCGTTTTATCATTCTCAATGGCATATGTCAGACGGTCAATATATATTGATGAAATCCGTGGATCGCGATTCATATTAAGGTTGTTCTCTCTCTGTAATTTTGGCCTGGCAAATTTGCCAAGATGACATAAGTGTGATAAATTTGCCGAGCACAACAACAAAATACACGTCTTGTCAAATTTGGAGCTTCGGCAAATTTCTCATACCCCAACCCGTGATATGTGATATCATGAGAAAAATATCACGGGAAATGCAACCATGTTATTACATTCACAATGGTCTTCTATGAGAAGTGAGTTTCAATTTATGTTTCTAGTTCTTTTTTTTTAAGTATTTTATTTTATTCAGATAAAAAATTAATTAATTCGAAATTGAAGCACGTAAAGCAAAGCGACAACAGTTGTATAAAGAGTGGAAAGAATATGACTAACATGCTAGTTCACAATGAAGTCAGTTAGAATTTTATTTTCTTAAAGGTGCGCTCTCTCTGTGTGGCAAATTTCTCAAGATATCATGATATCTCGGCAAAAATATTAGACACAGAGAACAACCTTATTGACAGTGTAGCATCGAGTATGATGGATCGCGATTCTGGATCGCAAATTTTTAGAAATTTTGAAATCCGCGATCCGGATCGCAATATTGACAATAAACGAATTGAAAGTGAAAGTGTGAAAAGGACAGAAGTAAAATATTTTGAATCTCAGAGCCAGAAAAATATTGCAATATTCATATTGAACGTGTAGCACCAGTTTGCGATTCATCAAACCATCAATATTAATCGCGACTCATATTGACAGAGTGACGTCTCCCAATGACGCGAATGCGCTCAAGACTGTCAACCCAGCAGCAGGGAGTGGAATTGTCACTACACATATTTTCGTAACTACGGAAATATAAAACTTTTTGCGGCGAAACTAGTTTTAAGAACACTTTAATAGACCGAATGTAACCTTATACCATGTCTCCACATAACGTGTTTCGCTCTTTTTTTCTGCATTTTCTCTCTCAATCTTGTTTCGACACGGAAACCAGTGCCGAAACTCGCCAATTTCCATACAAATTTCTGAGAGCGAGTGAAGATTGAAACACTGTTTCATTCTGAATCATCTTGCCAACCTCGATGATATCGATGTCTTCTCTAATTTTGTATCGAAAATCTATCGAAATCTCACACAGCCCAAAACAAAGACGCAAAAATAAGCAAACATACAAACATTTAAGAAGAACAAGAAAGAGAAATGTCAAACTGAATCACAATTAGCCACGTGGAGACGGGTTATTGAGCGAGATGTTTTGCTACATGTTTCTCTGGTGAATCAAGTTATGTGGAGACGGGCTTTTATTGAGCGAGATGGTTTGCTACATGTTTCTCTGGTGAATCAAGGCTTTAAAAGCCCGTCTCCACATTCATCAGAGAAACATGCAGCAAAACATCTCGCTCAATAACCCGTCTCCACGTGGCTAATCGTGATTCAGTTTGACATTTATCTTTCTCGTTCTTCTTAAATGCTTGTATGTTTGCTTATTTTTGCGTCTTTGTTTTGGTCTGTGTGAGATTTCGATAGATTTTCGATACTAAATTAGAGAAGGCATCGATATCATCGAGGTTGGCAAGATGATTCAGAATGAAACAGTGTTTCAATCTTCACTCGCTCTCAGAAATTTGTATGGAAATTAGCGAGTTTCAGCACTGGTTTCCGTGTCGAAACAAGATTGAGAGAGAAAATGCAGAAAAAAAGAGCGAAACACGTTATGTGGAGACATGGTATTACGGTGAACATTCCCAATAAACATTTTTCTTCATTTTCAATTTGAGGTTCATTTGAGAAGTAACCCTATTGTCAAATATCAAACGTTTGTTATCAAATTCACCTCAAATTTCCCCTAATAGCGTTCTCAAACAAAAAGGCTAATTTTTAGTATGGGATTTTGGGCTGATTCTCAATTTGATAAATTCCATTTTCTCAAACCCATTTCAAAGGTGGTACGAAATGGAATGCAATCAATAGATGTATGTATGTATTACATATATGTACTCTAGAGTGCAGAAAAATTGAGGGATAGTGAGAGTGAGAGTTTGTGGTGTAAGCGCAGAAATGGAATAAATATATGTACATATGTATGTATGTATTACACATTTGTACGCTTATGTGATGTTTTTCATTTACCTATGCGGGTGAATTTCGCCGGTGTCTTTTGTACAATTACATGAGTATATTAATATCTTTTTTAATATAAATATGTACATACACACATATCGGAAATTAACTACATATCGACGGCTGAGAATAAGATCGCCCTATTTCAAAAATTGTTTTAAAAACGCCCTATTTGAAAAATTTTTTCAATAACGTCCTATTTCAGATTTTGCTTCAAGAACGCCCTATTTGAAAAATTGTTTCAATAACGTCCTATTTCAGATTTTGCTTCAAAAACGCCCTATTTCAGAGAAAATTCCATATATATTTCTCTGAAATAGGGCGTTTTTGAATAATTGTCTGAAATAGGACGTTATTGAAACAATTTTTCAAATAGGGCGTTCTTGAAGCAAAATCTGAAATAGGACGTTATTGACACAATTTTTCAAATAGGGCGTTTTTGAAACAATTTTTGAAATAGGGCGATCTTATTCTCAGCCGTCGATATGTTTTTATTAAATTTTCTGTAACTTCACAAAAAGCCACAAATAAAATAAGAGTAAGAAATACAGAATCATTATTACAGACAATAATTTTCAACCATCATCATTTCAACCTCGAGTAGAACAACGAACGCTGACTGAAATTTGCAAACACACAAAGTTTCTTCGTTCCTTCAAACCTTCACATGTTGAAATTCGTGAAATAGTACAAAATACGAACCAAGTTTTTTTTCAAATGTGTTGTAAGTTAATCTAAAATTGATAAACAATGTTTGATGAACAGTTGAAAATATGTTTATTTTCAAATGATATATATGCTGATTCTCAACTTTAGAAACAATATTTTCTCAAACGTTTGATAATTTATTTTTCTTTGTTTAATGGGTTGAGCCACGTAAAATCACGTAAATCTATTAGATTGTTAGGGTTAAGAAATGATATGTAAATATTCACCACACATGACTGTATCTTTTCTCACACTTGCGCAATAGACAACACACACACATTTCAGCCGAAGCAAAAAAATTGTGAATGACGAAAGTAGGGTAAAATTTGATTGAGCTTGTTTACTTACAAATTTCTTTTGTGAAAAAGTTGAAAGAATATAAAATTAATTAAAAAACTATCCAAAAAACCTTCGCGCAGTTAAAAAGTGAATTTAAGGTGAAAAGGATTTGTCACGCATACATTTTTCGTGTATCGAAAGTCTGGGTCAAGAACAAGCAGACTACACCGGGCAAAAACGAAATGATTGGTAGTGCGATTAGTTCATTTCAATTACATACATACCGTTGAATTCTTTGGAAAAACTATAAATTAATCAACTCACGTGTTCATGTGCTTTATGAGAAAAAAATGGTTATACTTAAAAGTTAATTTAAGTATATACATATATATAAAATGCAAATAAAATGTGTATACATGGTGTATGCAATAGTTTTAGAAAATACACCACTGCGGCAGTGGTGAATTTCATGCAAGGTTGCATTTTGTTGAAAAAAACACCACCGCTGTAAAATTAATAAATTTCACGCACGGTTGCATTTTCCTTTTTGAAATTTTGTAGCAAACATTAAAAATCTCCAATTTTTTAAAACAAAAAAAAATCGCTTTTAACTTTATATACAACGTGTGTAACGTTAAATTTTCTCTAATTTAAAACAAAAAAAATCTTTTAAATTTATATACAACGTGTGTAACGTTAAATTTTCAGAAAATATGGGTGATAATTTTGCCAAAGTGGACCCAACTATGGATTTGACTGTAAAATTCGAGCAGTTAATCAATGAAACGACAGCATTGCGGAGAGAAGTGGCACAACTAAAAGGTGAGTGAAAATTGAATTAATTACGAAATAGTATACTGTTACGGCATAGAGATTCCAAATATATGCGAACTGTACACATTTTCTCATGTTTGTACACTAATTTTCTTCATTAAATACGTATTTTTGTTTGTTTATTTTTTTCTTACAGTATCGTTAACCAAACAGAATGAACAGATAATCAAACTGATCAAGGAGCAAGTTGAGATTGCAAAACAGCAAGACGATGTATCGCAGCAAAGCAAAACTCTGCCCGAAAGCAAAATCATAAATCAAGAGCACTTGTTTCCTATAAATTCTCAGGAGGAATTGGAGGCTGCAGAAAATAGCATAAATGATGATAACAAACGTGAACTCGTAAGATACCATGTTTGTTGTTTTTCAACAAGATTGGAGTTATTCACATAAATCTTATATCATTGCAGACACAACTAGTTAAGGCCTTACTGACGCCAGGCGGTTTTAAAAAGAGTCTCAATAAAATTTTCGGTATGGATTTGATTTTGGAATATAATGTTGATGGAAGGCATCAGAAAAAGCGTATGCTTGATTTCCCGAAAATATTGGATTTACTATTTCGTAAGTAAATACATAAATTTTCCATTATACATTGACGTGGTGTTTACAAGTCGTTTTTCCTCTTCGTTCTTCTTTTGCCTATTTCAGAAGCCACAAATAAGACCGGTTGGAATTACAAATATTTTCTAGATGATCTCAGAATTGGCTTTAAGAGTGCTAAAAATAGGCATTTCAAAATGAATTGGTCACTACGAAAGAAGCATGTTCATGAACCTAATGTTAAGATTGAAGAAGTTCTAATACCATTCAGACCGCCAATGTAAATAAAGAAAATAAAGATGTATTTAAGTGTTAAGATACTAACAATTCTGGGGTGTTTGCTTTTGTTTAATATGCTAGTGAACATATTAAATTCATTTGGTGTGGCGCAAATTTTGATATAAACTACCAAACACATATTTACCGAATCGTTAGTTATGACTTCGATGGAATTAGTCACATTTATTGAAATTACATTCAGTCAAGGGTTAAGCCTTTTCTGATAAATTCACCACACCGAGACGCGACAACCACCAATGGCGCTGCCATAGCTGTCAAATGTCAAAAATGTGTGTATATGGTCGACGCCGGTTCAGCTAGTTTTTTTCCTGAATGCTCAAGATTTCGCAAATTTTAAGAATTTTCAAGTTTTATTTTATTGCTCGAGTGAAAAGTTGGCGTTTATGTATTTCCATCTGTAAGGAAATTCGATGAACTAAATAGTTGTGCATACAAGTGCTGTTTTATTAAAAAAATTGCGCTGCAAAATGAATGACCCGCAGAATTACTATTCAGGTACGAACAAGACGCGCAATCAAATTTTGTGTGTATTGATTTTTCTTGTATTTATTTAGTATGTTGGTAGCGTTGTGAATTTGCAAATTAGGTTTTATGTAAATTAAGGTAAAATATTCGATTTCCGTTTGATTATCTGTAGTTTTAGTGATTAAAACCTACATATGAATGTATGTATGTATGTACGTAGTTTGGGATTCACAAATGGCTGGGGGATGCAGTGAAATGTCAGCCATAACATAACAAATTTCTTTCATAAACTTGTATGACTTGATTTTTTGCAAGACTGTTAAGTACATATGTATGTACCTATTCACGTGCAATTAGGTTTTGTGTTGCAGAAGTTCGGGGAAATTTTCCAATAATGCCGCACGCCCCCAAAAAAACGACTTCTACCGGAAGGTAGGGGAGGGGAAGGGTGTTCTGAATCCGTAAAATTTAGACGCCGGACGTACCTCGTTTTCGAGAAATTTATGATTAAAGTTTAGTAACTCTCCATTTAAATTGGATACATAAAGAAAAAACACAGTGCTTTTGCGCAGAACACCTTCCTGCGTAGGCGGCCTTCGGCCGCGCTTATAAAAAATAACCCTGGGCTACGCCATCAGTCCGGACGTGTGCACCAACCGTGGCTACCGCCAAAAGTCTACCATTATTGGTGGTTGTCCCGTCGACCGGAGATGTTTCTAAGTTGTAAAATTTACCAAACGAAACTACAAAACTGCGCACTATTACCGAGGAAAGGCACATAAATACACGTAAATATGTATGTATATACATATGTGTATAGAACAAACGCCTCTTTGCGTTGGAGGCCTTCGGCACCGCTTTAAAAAAATAACCCTCAGCCGGAAGAATTCTCTTTTTGGGGTAATATCTATGAACCCATTAAACTACCAACAAATATTTCCTGAATTATAAGCCTCCGGAAGGTTTTGATTTCAGTTTTGAGATCTGTGAGACGAACCCTCTACTCCCTTGAAAAATAAATTTTTCTCGGACCGAGGTTCCTTAATGTAAAGTCGGCCCGGATCGTCGTTTAAAATATGCTACCCTTAGTGATGCACAAATCTGCACATATGTAAATCTGCATTAAATCTTCAAGTAGTATTGGAAATCATATAAAAGGTTTCAATAAAACTACATATCGTACCTTACGGAAACTAGCACTTTTAAAATAAATATGTATCTCTACTTATCCAGAATATTATAATTCGTAGATGTTTTCCGAAATACACAAATGTAATTACTACAAAGGTACTTATCTGATTTAAAATGCATTATCACCATGCCATTGTACCTAATACATATTGAAGGGGTAGTTTTTTGTTTTGTTTTGGTAATTGAATAAATTCAAACTTTAAAAAACTTTTTGCCGCTAGTCTTCGTTAAAATCTATATCTTAGTGATATTCCACAATAAAAACTCCGATTTCAGAACCCATGGATTTGTCCACACAAATGCTTGAATTGTCAAAAGAGATAAAGGAGATGCATGACGATGTACGAGAACTAAAAGGTAAGGATTTTTTCATACAACAAATTTAGTAATCATATTAAAAAAAATATGTTTTTTTTAATTATTTATTAAATTGTTACTCCAAAAAAGGCTATATGGAACGACAGAATAGCGTTATAGAAGAATTAATGAGAGGACATGAAGAACTTTTGACGCGTATGGTGAAACAGGAGGCTGAAATGGAAGAAGAAAAGAATATGATGAGACCAACGTTCCCAATAATGACACAAGAAGATTTAGATAGTTGCGAAGAATTCATAGGAAAGGATGAGAGAAAAAAAGAGGAACTGGTAAAAAATATAGCTAAATACATAAATAAAGAAAGCATTTTATGTACATATGTATGTACATATATAGTATATACTAAATACATTTAAACAAAGGTTGAGTTTAGATAGCAAGTGCATAGAGAAGTGCTGTTTATTTGTTGCAAAATTGCATAAAGTGCCTCTTTTTAAACATGGAATAATTTGTAATTCTTCTTTTCGTACTGTAGAGGAACTTTTATTTCTTATATTTAAATGCGCCCTGCTTCTAAGCTTTACCTTATCAACAAAAGTATATAATATATACTATATATACATTTACATATATATATTTTTAAATATTTCTCATATATGTATGTATGCATGTATAATCTATGTATGTATGCAAAACAAATACTATTCCAGATACGATTCCTCAAACCGATGTTAATGCCCGTTGGTCTAAAACAAAAACTCGTACACGTTTTATCCGATAACATTTTAATGAGCTACAATCTTGAAGGTACACACGGGAAAAAGCGTATGTTGGAGTATCCGAAATTGCTTAGTGTGTTATACAGTAAGTTAATGTGATTTTGTTGAAAAATTTTTTTCCATTTTTGAATTTAAACAAAATTTCTACTATCGAGCGAAAACAATAACTAACTTAGATAATTTATTGAAACGCATTGAGTCGGCTTCAAGTGCTTACATACATACATACATGCATAAACTGTTGTTGTAAATTGGTAGTTTATGCTGTTAATATTGAAGTTCGAATCACTAATTTATCTGCCTAAATACCTACATGCGTACATAGTCGATGATTTCTATGTTTCAGAAGTACATAAACGGTGAGTTGAAAAAAAAAAGAAATTTCACGGAATTTGTAAAAATTTTGTTTATGAATCTTGGTATTTGTTGTTGGCCCAATCGGAAATGTAGCATGTTAACAGCGCTTTACAAGCTGCGCTGAAATAGCAGTCACGTGAGTCATACATATATATCTCTGCCTGCATATATATAGCGCTGAATTTATCATTGGCATGCCATGATACGTTGCAAAACGCATGCAATTTTCCGATTGGGTAACTCTATGTCTTTACGCACATACATATCGTCGCGCACACTTGCCAGAAGCATGAATGTGCGATTTTTATGATTAATTTGTTGATTAAATATTTCTTTGTTTTTTTTTTTTTATGTTGTCCCAAAAACTATAGTGCACTTATTATGTAAACAGCAAACACAATGCATGTACGTGAGGTTCATGTTCAGCCATAACCTTCAAATTCGTTACAGCATTTTAAATTTTTTTATAGAATGCGTGCTTCTGGCTGCAGGTGGACGATATGTAATTAGCAACGATGTTTTTGCAACGTAAAATAGCTGGGCTATAAAAGTATATAAAAGTATTACATTTCAGTAAGTCATTGGTTAGGCATAATTATATTTATAATTGAACTAAGCTTTTCATACATACATAAAAAAAATCAGAATTACCGTAAAATGGTTAATTGTTCTGTTTGCGCCATACTATTTGTATATACATATTATCTACATATCGTCGGTCTCCTGCCAGAAACACGAATGTGAAAATTTTTTTAAGTGCGATGTCTGCTCTTTATCGGGTATATATTGATATAATAGCAATTAATATTTGTATATATGCTTATGTACATATAAGTACATATTATGTATGTATGTTTACACAAGAATTTATACAAATATAAATTGTAATTACATCAATATATACCCGATAAAGAGCAGACATCGTGCTTAAAAAAATTTTCACATTCGTGTTTCTGGCAGGAGACCGACGATATGTATGTGTAATAGTAATTTTTATAAAAAAAAATATGCTTAAAATCCGTACATAAAATGCTGAAAGCATCTTCACCTTTCACATTCTTTCTGCTTCAAAGAGCGACTGGGCAGGGCTTAGTACTGCTACAAGAGCAACAACAACGACTTTGGTAAAGGCCGCAACAGGTCGTATGTTTCTCTCCAGTCCACAACTGAAACGGGTAGGAGTGTTATTTGAGATTACGTTAAGATTTTTTTTTTTTGGAATTTTAGAAACGTTGGTGTGAGATAAACGAACCACAGATTGTTTTCAAAATAAGCACATTACTAACCACACGATAAAAAACAATTCAACATTTTCCGAGGATATTCTTGATAATTTTTTCTCATCACATTTTGCGATGACTAAATTTTTACTTGGCTCAATTCTTCATACGCGTTAAAAATGTTTTCGCTCGAATGTAGAAATGCAAAATCATTTTGCAATATAAAAATTTAATTGATGAACATTATTATTACTTTTTTTGTTTTGTTTTTTTTTTTGTTTTCTTTGCATCTCTGCAGAGGCAACCCATCGACCCGGCTGGTCATATAGTTTGTTTTTAGATGACATACGTAGAGGTTTTCAATATGGCAAGAAGAAATACTTTAGACTCAAATGTAGAATGAAACAAGCAGAAAAAGCAAAAAAAATCAAAAACAACCCATTGTCAAGTGCTGCAGAGGATGATGACGATGACGATTCCGATTATTAGAAGACACATAAATACATATACACGTACATATATGCTTAACAGCACTTAAATACATCATAACAAAAAATGTATATTAAATAGTAATAAAAATAACTAGAACTTGAACGTAAATGTTGCAAGGTTGGTTGCAACAAAACTTTAGCAACTTTTTAAAATTTCAAATAAAATAAAAATGCGATAAAAATGTGCAAAATTCGCTTAATGTTTTCGCTCGTATACGTAGAGATTTGTTTTGTGTTGAGATGTGTACTACTTTGTATACAAACAAGAAAGAAAGAATTTTTTTTCACATAACCTCACTTTCAACTTCTCAGGCGCAACAGATCGGCCCGGTTGGTCCTATAATCTATTTTTAGATGATTTGCGCAGAGGCTTTCAGTATGGCAAGAAAAAAATTATTAAACTAAAATATAAAATGAAAAAAATGAAAGAAGCTGAGAGTATGAAAAGCCTTAAAATCAAAATCAAAAAACAACATCCATCAACAGATGAGAGCGACGATGATTCGGACTACTAGCAAAGAAGTAAAAAAGAAAATAACCAGAACTTGAACGCAAATGTTGCAAGAAGATGTGCAACAAAATCTTGGCATTTCCTTTTTTTTTTTAAATCTTAAATAAAATGAAAATGGTGTAAAATTTGCTTAATGTTTTCGCTCGTATACGTAGAGATTTCGTTTGTTGGCATGTGTCCACTTTGTATTAAAATAAGAAAAAAAAATTTTTTTTTTCTCATAACCTCACTTTAACCTTCTCAGGCACAACAAATCGACCCGGTTGGTCATATAGACTATTTTTAGATGATTTGCGTAGAGGCTTTCAGTATGGCAAGAAAAAATTTATTAAACGAAGATCTAATATGAGAATGTTGAAATTAAAAGAAGCGCAGAGTATGAAAGGCAATAAGAACAAAAAACAGGATGCATCAACAGCTGAGAGCGATGATGATTCTAATTAATAGAAAAAATAAAATAAAATAAAATTAAACGCTGTTTAAAGTTCTCCTAAGCTACCAAATCAACTACATATGTATGTATGTATTATTACATGTAAGTTTTTCTCTATGAAAGCACTCGTTTTATTAATATGAATGATTATTTTCTTTGTATTACCAAACATTTATATACTTTTACATATATGTATGTATGTACATATATTTATAATTAATTTTTTTTTAGAAATATGTATGTAAGATTTACATTGTAAATTGAAATTGAAATAAAAAGGTAAACTAAATGAAAGCTAACTAACTATTAAGTTGTAATTGCCAAATACATTGTACATATTTATGTATGTATGTTCATGTGTTGTTTTCGCTCGATTGTTTAGACAAGCAAATGTAATTATTGAATATTTGTTCTTGTGTTTTTGTGTGCAATTTTCTTTGTTTTTTCCAACTTCACCAGGTGCCACCAAACGTCCTGGTTGGTCATACAAATATTTTTTAGAAGATGTGCGTGCTGGAATTCAATATGGCAAGAAGAAGCATTTCAAATCAAAATATCGCGCGAAAATGCGTGAAATGGACAGCAACCAAAAAGTAATTAAACAGAATCCTTTGTCAGATGATGGTGATGGTGATGGGGGTGGTGATTCTGATTCTTAAGCAAAATCAAAGACAAAACTAAGAAGATTTTGCTATTTGTACGCATAATTTTAAGTTTTAATTAATTAAACGCTGATTGTATTTAACACTGGGACATATATTTACATAAATACATATGTATGTATGTATGTATGTATGTATTTAGTAGGCATACATAAATACATACATGTCTACATATGAACTTATTTGTTTTGTTAAAGAAAGAAAAAACTTAAATGTAAATTTACATAAATAAAAATAATACTTATTAACAAGTCAGCAAAAATTTCGAATCTTTGTTTTACTAAGTACATTTTTGGATTTTACACATTTTGGGGGGTAGGAGGGGGCAGAAGATTCGAACTCAGAACAACTTACACTTAAAATAAATGTATGCCTGGCTGTTAAGCTACATATGCCTGTCCGAGTGTATATCTGCCTTTTAAAAAGCTTCTAGCAAAAAATCCGACCGCAGTTCGGAGCCGGTATCAAATGCAGACAATTTGTTGGACAAAAAATTCATGAACACGCCTCGAATTGGTAGAGAAGCTCGTCCGGAAACTCGTTAGAGAAATTAATATCAACATACAATATGTACATACATTCGACCAATTTCGGCCATTTTAGCGCAATTTAGTGCACATTTATCATTTCACTAATGTGAATGCTGCTGCCCTTCCAACTTTGCATTGACGTGCAGCCTAAAAGTATGCTATGAAATATTGCTATCTCGCATTTCCGGCTTCCCCAGCAGGAAATTCGCATATGAAGCGCGTCTGTATATACTTATGTAAGTACATACTAATAATAATATAATACAATGGCGCTATTATAACTCTGGCGAGTTTTATGGCCGAGCTTCTCTCCCAATTCGAGGTGTGCTCCTTTTTGGTTTTCCTACTAATTGGGTGGACCTACAGTTTTATGCCGGCTCCGAACGGCGAATGCATTTTTTGTGAGAAGCTTTTTCATGGCAGAAATACTCTCGGAGGGTATGCCGCCCACTGCCGAGAGGTGACCGCTGCTCTTAAAAACCCCAATAATTGGATTTTTACTAATTAGAAAAATTGTTTTGGTGTTTTGCTCGGACCGTGGTTTGAACCCGAGACCTCTGGCACAGCAGGCGAGCACTCTACCCACTGCACCACAGCGGCCACGCAACTGTTAAATGTGACCGGCAATAAAAAAAAGACAATTCCGAAATGAAGCAAGCGCGAAAGCAACAACAAAAACAGCGACAACAAAAGGGATTTTGTAACAACAAATGGCGGACGTCGTGCTTGGGTGTGGTTATTTGCAAATGCAATTTCATAATTTGCGCTAGCAAACATGCATACATACATGAATAACGCTGTCAGTCAGCTTGATAGAAATGTATGTAGGTCAGTGTGGAACGAAAGAGCAATACGGAGCAAAACGGAGCTGCTCGGCTACACATACGAGTCGTGTGTGTGCTGCTAGCAAGCAATTGCGACGCCTACAACCAATTAGTCTGCGCTTGAATTTTAGCCATGGGTAATGGCGCAATTTTTTTGGCGCTGATACAATAACGCCAGCGCCAACCGTGGCGCCAACTCACGGTACTGGCGCAATAACACCTTTAGCGCAATTGTCATCGAATAATCGATAAATAACATTTTTTCGCTTGTTACTGTTTACCATCCCCGTTTTATTTCTTTTGGCGCAATTCTGCTTACATATACGAGGGCACACTTAATTTTAATTTTCATAATCATTTGGAAAAATATTCCGTATATATGTGAAAATATGCTAGAAATTAGAGTCACTTAGATCACTATCACAAGCACACATAATTGTGACGTTGTCATACGTATACATATACTATGATGCTGTTATTGGCGGTGTGGTTGCGCCATTTTACACTAGCGCTATATTGGAGCTGGTGTTAGCGCACGAAATTGAGTCAGTGTTATATTGCAATAGCGCATCATTGAGTTGGCGCTACATTGAGTTGGCGCTACATTGAGTTGGCGCTATACTGAGTTGGCGCTACATTGAGTTGGCGCTATATTGAGTTGGCGCATTTCCCAAATCGGAGTTAGCGCAATAACACCAGGGTTGGTGTCAGCGCAATTGCGCCGCGCAGCGCAGTGTTACCCATGCCTACCGGTCTTACCGCGTTGCGGTATACCGAATTTAATCCGCTCCGATTTTATGTATGCAACACTAATGTGAAAGTGCCAATTGAAATACATGTGGTCGGTAAGGTTTCGGTATACTTTCGGCAAAAACCAAAAATGTCGATCCGATACCGCACCGAGTAATGTGAAAGCGCTCTAAGTTAGTCGAACACCTGATTGGAGTTGTATATGTATACTCAAATTGTATTCCGCTAATCACGGTCTGCGACTTCCGCGAAAATAATTTTTGAATGAAGTGATAACCAAGAAAACACAAAATTACCATTATCTCAAAAACCTAACCATAAAATAATAACAATACCTGAATTTGTTGGTATTTTTTGGCTGTAACATAGTATTATACATACATTAAAATATTTTTTTAAACGGTATTGAATTTTTACATACGTTCTCTTTGTTTTTATGGCGAATAATAGAATAAACCACTTTTTCGTGTAATAAACTATGTTTAATCTAATGACACTTTAAAAGAATTGATGGACATACTACGTTGACGATATTTAATAATTAGCGTGAGTTATCGTTCGAAATCTTAGGCCTGTTCAATAACAAAAAAATATTACTGGAAGTTACGATATTCTGTCGCTTATAAAAAATCAAAAAATCGTAAAATCCAGTGAATTTTTTTTTTGTTATTAAACACATCTATTATTCGGCCTCGACTATTCGGCCTTTTGCCGAAGGCCGAAGCCGAAGCCGAATAAAAAATACCAGCCGAATAGGCCGAATACCGAAGCTTGGCCGAATATTCGGTCGGACACTAATATTCATGCATGTATTTTACTCTCATCGACTGACTTGCCGTTTACAGTTGTTTGTTTTTCAACGCTGCAAAGGCAAAAAATTTCACTTAAAACCACGCTGGGTGGCATTTTAAAGTCTGATTTCGTGCGTTCAAGCACAGCCGCAGGACTATCAAATGTTAAATTCTTGCCAGTTTTGCAGTGACTGGTATTCAGAGAGATGCATATTAGCATACATACATACACACATATTTTTGTATTTAGATATGTATGTATGTGTGTTATGGTTTGTCATGCTGTTGAATGAATGGTTACGTTTGCATAAGCTCTTGCGTAACTAGGACAAAGCGAGCGAGGATGCCGCAAATGTCTTCGACCTCAAGCCAAGTGTCTGCACATGCATTAAGTAATAAATGTGCATATGTGGCATGTATTTATGTGTATGTATGGGCGTATACTTTGTGCTGCAAATGGGTCATATGCATACTTACATATGTGTGTATATACCAATATATGTACATATGTAGGTACATACATATGTATATAAATATGTTTCCTTATATGAAAATATGTATGTTTCCATAAAATATCTCTATTTGCACATTTGTGAAATGGATTTTTGCTCACAAATAGTAGATATGTTTGCATTTTAAGCGACTGTGCTTTTAACATTTGAATATATGTATGTATGTATGTATGTATTAACAATTGCTCATATGCTAACAAATGCATAACTATAATTTACAGCCAGTTTGAGGAAAGAATTTAAGTTTAAATTAATTTGGCAGGGAAAAAATAAAATTTTCGCTGAAATTTTTTCGTGAAATTGGCTGTTAGTGGATGTCGAGTAAATTTATTAAGAAAATACCTTTTTTCTACATTAAATTTTACAATTTGTTGGTACTCGTTTGAATTTATTTAAAAGCAAATAACTGTTTATGTGCAAGTCTGTACAAGATTTCTTTTTCGCATTCATAAGTTACTGTGTCGCTTTCGCTTCAATGAACACACGAAAACAAACAATCGTATTTAATATGCGAATGCACGGAACGCATGAGCGCAATGGCGTGCAAGTGCTTTCGGGGATTTACAACCGCTCTCTCTTCCGAACACTTATGTATGTATGTATATAACAATCTTTTCAAGCAGTGATGCCGAAATTGGGCCTTTCGGACCAAATCTGGTTCGATAAATTTACTTTGGGCTGTTGGGCGGCTAAAATCAATTTTGGTCCGATATGTAATATGAATATTTTTAGTGGAGACAATTTCTCTGACGCTAAACATTTTATCTTTCCCGTGTAAAGTTTTTTTTTTATTGTTATATCTAAATTCGCTTAGGACTCGTCTCGCATGCCAAGTTTAATGAAACGTCAAAATCAGACAATCTGACATTTATTTTGCAAATAAAATGCTGAAATTTAACACAAATTATGTTTCACTTGAAAAGCGCCAGCGAACATACGGGCTATTCCACGAATAGGTTAGGTTGGAGTGGAGAGTCGCACTTAGGCCAGTGCAGAAGCCCGTTGTGATACCACAAGAAGAAAACGGATTACTCCTCCTTTTTGAACCAATTTGAGAACCTAATGCAGTTCACCACTTGTAGTTCTATTCAAAAGCGAAATTCGATTCGAAAGCACATTCTTATTGCATAGAATATATGGAATAGAACTCGAAATCGAACGAATTTTCTTTCGAATTAAACTGCAGAGGGAGGGCCCAGGTCCTTTATGTCGACGTCCGCGACTTTGCATAGGCTATCCAGGAAGGAAGTCCCACGAAAGCGTCGTCTGCCGCTGTTTTTTCAGTGGCAACAATTGTGGTAGATGATTTTTTAGTGTGTGCGCTGTTGAGAATAGAGAAAAAAAAAAAAAAATTGGAATCAATAACATAAAAACGTTTGTGTGCTTTTTGGTTAATGTTTTTATATTTTTGATTTTTTTTCATCGGTTCTATCGCCGATAAAGAAGTTTTCGCATCAAAAATATGTATTTTTCCTATCAAAATGAACCTGTCTTGCATCAAATCAAATAAACTTTGACTTTTATCAAGAAATTCCAATGCAAAACTTCCATAATTCCATTTGTTGGCTGCTAAGCGTACCAAGCAAGGCGTGCTTGATTGTCCCAATTGAACACTCACATGTGTGTGCGTAAGCTCAAACCGCTTGCAATCATGCTTTCATCCCTTACAACTTTACGTTGCTTGACCAAAGTTAACCTTTAACATACGACGTGGTGGTAATTTTTACACCGACTTACAGTTTCTTTAAATATCTCTTTTAACTTACCATCCAGCAAGTTTACTCTCTTAGTATCTTCCCATCTCGTTATAATTATTGACCCCTTTTGTTTTTATGGAGGAAGGTGTAACATTTGACGAGAAATGATGATGGTGGGGTAAAAATTACCCCACGTCTAGGGTAACGTTAGTTTTTCTTCGAATGCAATTTTTGGAAATTTACCACTTCTCACTTCTCTGCAGCATTTTGATGCGTTTAGAATCTACTCATTTCATCATAATTATCGATCAGTATAGTTTCTATGGTGGAAGATCTCCAATAACGGATAAATTATGATATCGGGGTAAAAATTACCACACCTCGACGTTAACGTAACTTTTTCTTCAAAAATAATTTATTTCCATTTAAAACTTCTCTCACTGGCAATTCGAATAACATGGGCTATTAATTTTACCACTTCTTCAAATGATTATTGGAAGAAAAATTAAAAAATTCGTTTCGTGATTCATTTTATACGCTCACGTTATTATGAAAAAAACTTCAAAAAGACTGGCCAGCATTTTCTACAAAAAAATTTTTTTTAAAAAAATTCCTATTATATATTTAAAAATATATATTTTTTTATGAAAAACCGTCTCTAAAGTTTAAAGAAAGGTTTTGTTTTACCTTTTATCTATAAGGTTCTCATGTGATGTTTTCGCTATTTTGAAAGAACAAGGCCTTGTGAATTATAGTAAAAACTTTGTTGATTTAAAAAATTTAATTAACTTTTTTTATTAATTTCATTTGAAAAAGGACTGGCCTCTTTCCAATGCAAAAATTATTATAAAAAAATTTATTTTTTATTGAGAGTTTTAAGTAAAATGCGTAGAAAAAAATTTACCACCACGTCGTAAACTATGTCACAAAATTTCACCTCGTCACTTAAAGGTTAAGCAAACTTCTAAGAAATCTGTTGATTGACACGTTCTCGATACCTTAGCTCATCACTAGAAAAAGTTAGTTACTTTCATAAAGTTGTTGTTCGTTTAAAAAAGTCAATTAACTGAAGAGAAAAATGTAGAGCAAATCAGAGCAAAAACTTTTAATTTGAAGGGATTTTTTGCAGACAAGCGCATGCGTGATTTTTTTTTGTCAAAGTTCAAAGATTTGTTAGAACGAATTAAAAAAGTTGAAAAACTAAAAAAAATAAATTCTGCATTATATAACTTACCACTCATAAATCTTTGTATATATGTACATATTTCTTTTTGTTTAATAGGATTTTTGATCGTTTTCACTAGCCTATCTTAAAAAATGTGTAGTAGACAGGGACCGAAAATAACGGTTTTTTTTGTGTGGTGAAAGGGTTACGCAAAAATATCCTTTATCTTCTTTTGGTCCTTAATAACCATTATAAAAAACAAAAAAACCCTTTTGGGCTTGAATAACCGTTATGGCAACCAAAAAAGTGTTTTGGGCTAGAATAACCGTTATGGCAACCAAAAAACTGTTTTGGGCCTGAATAACCGTTATTTAGATTTTTATTCTTTTTTGGTCAGCAATAAAAATCAAGCCTATTTATTTGTTAATATTTCTGGACGATATTGGTATCAAATGAAAGGTGTTGAGCAGGGCTTTTACATAGAGGTGTATTTGTTAAGATTCGTAGGTCGTGTTCCCAGTTATGGGTGAAAAAGTGGACCCGGATGCCCTGGAATGTTTTAAGCAATATTGGTATAAAATGAAAAGAAGTAATCAGAGCTACAATCCCTGCTCACCACCTTTCATTTGATACCAATATCGTCCAGAAATATTGACAAATAAATAGGTTTGATTTTTATTGCTGACCAAAAAAGAAATAAAAATCTGAATAACGGTTTTTCAGGCCCAAAACAGTTTTTTGGTTGCCATAACGGTTATTCAAGCCCAAAACACTTTTCTGGTTGCCATAAAGGTTATTCAGTTCCAAAACGGTTTTTTGGTTTTTATAATGGTTATTACGGACCAAAAAAATTTTTTTTCTCATGATAATGGTTAAATATGACTTTTACCCCATTTCTCTTATAACCGTTACGTCCCTGGTAGTAGATATTGGGTCATATTAATAAAAGCCAAGCATTTGCTTTTGCTTAAGATTTCGGAACTTTTACTCAAATTTTGAAATTTGGTTCATACAAATTAATGTAAAATTTTTTAAATCTTGAGTAAAAGCATTTGCTTGGTTTTTTTAATACGGCCCATTGTTGGCAATATGAAATTTATTTTCATATCTAAAGCTTGAATATAATCCCAACGTACTTCAATCTACCTAAACTTATTAAAATCATACTTTGTATGTACATATTTCAAAAATGCCGAGGTTAACTTTAAGCAGCTTAAAAGTGCATGCAAAAACGGAATTCTTAAACAAACTGCAACAAACTAAAACTTGCAACAATTTGCATAAGATTGCTCATACGCCATGTACACATGCACACTCAGAGAAAAAGCAAGATAAATTTCAGTATAGCGGGCTTGAATCAAGCCGAAAACGTTATGAAAGTCTGTTAAGCTCGAAAATGCTAAAATCAAGAATATATTCTTATTTCTAGGACGATATTTTTTGAGAATAAAAAGCTTTTATTAAGAACTTTGCAGATTTGAAACAAACTTGAATAAATTTATTTTAAGCATTACCCGGGATTGATTTAAGAATGTACAATCTTATTTGAAGAATGTTCAACTTTGTTTTAGGAAGATTTATTCTCGGTTTTCCACTTTTTCGAAATTCAAAATTCGAAATCATTTAACCCACCTAGCAAAATAAAAAAAGTCGTTCTTTCAATGCATTGTATTTTATTTTGTTTTATTTTCAGACATAGTAATATATATAATATACAATTCAATTTTTGCATACATATACATATATATATACATATATATAAGGTCTTAAGGTAATATTATAATTATAAGTACAATTTTGGATGATTTAAATCTAAAAACAGATTCAAAAGATTTCTCGTGAGAATCCCGCTCCCTTGTTGCGTCTGAACAACAGACCATACAACCTATTGATTTTTGATTGTAACACAGCATCACCAACACCCCATAGTCCAGTCACCACACCAAAACAGATCACCACAAACCCAATTTGACTGATGCCCAATGCGTATGACACGTAAGAAATCGGCTCAAAATAAATACCTGTTCCATGCCAATGAAAACCGCAATGGAATGAGCAATTGTTGTTTGGGTTTCTTCATTTGACGGAAAGTGGCCGATAATAGCTCCATGCCCGTTAGTTCTTGGGCCGATTGTGAACGCTTAAAGGGATCCAATAAGATGCCAATAATGGCAAAAGGCGCAATAATAATAATACGATTCAACTTGCTATGACCACTGGAGCCATGAACACAAAAGTTTGCGCCGCAAAACTGCATATCCTCTTCGGAGATGGTGGCGTTGGAGTCACCGCAACTTCCATGAGCGCACTTAAAAGCCGTGTATAGTATAGATATGAAAATGACAATTCGTAAGCAGTTAAATTACGATGAATCACGAATCAGATATTGATTTGTTTTTTATTTTCCATTTTGCTTTGTACGAGTAAATTTTTCTATTTTTTTGTTAAAAAAATGTTTCGATTGAACAAAAAAGCGACGATTATTGAAAATTATGTATGTATGTATGTACATTTTTATATACATACAGATGTATCTTTCAGAGAACACTTGAAATTAAGAATTTTATTCTTAAAAAAAGATTTTTTCAGATTTTTATCTTGCTTCAAGAATGCCATTCCTGTTTCAAGATTGGAGAAACTTAAATTTTATATATTTTTCCTTAATTTCTGTAGTTCTTAAATCAAGTACGACACAGTTTGATTTTAGCCCGCAGCTTTTCTCTGAGTGCAAATACTTCAACGCCACATCTCCTTATACATGCATATAGCTATATCCATACATACATATGTATGTACATATGTGCATATGCACACGGGTGTTAATTTGCATTCTTCCCTCGATTTTCTAAGCAACACACCACTATGAATACAAGTGAGAAACCATGCTGCGCCAAGCAAGCTGAGTTAGCTGAGGAAGCGAAGCATGAAGAAAGGAAATGCGCGGCGTGGCTTCAGCTTAAGAGGGAATTTGAATTATAAGCGAAAAATGTGTACTTATGTATAGTGAAAACGCAAAAAAAAAATGCACTACAAAAATAGGTTAAATCCTGAAGCAGATGCTGCAGCCAAGCGCCTGTCAAATAGCAAAGAAATGTATTTGCCTTTTTTTATTCTTGCTTTGCAGCAGGATATTTGTGGGTCAACGGTGTGTAGTTGAGGTAGGGTTGCCAGACGTACTGATTTGATCAGTACAATGCTGATTTTTCATGCCCCGTACTGATGGTTTTAAAAACCTTAAGAAATACTGTTTTTTGTATTTTGTACTGATTTGTACTGATTTTTAGCCGACATTAAAAAAATTAATTTTTATCACCCTGCACTGTGTTTAATTTTCCAACGGTTTTCATTTGACGTTTGTAACCATGAAACAATTAGGAAGGAGGCCGCAACTTGAACGTTACATATCATAGAAACATAATTGACAGTTAACGATACGGAAACAAAAACAAAATACCAGTAATAAAGACGATTTTCTCCGCATACATATATTGTTTTTTTTTTTTTTTTTTTGAAGGCAATGTACTGATTTTTTCGGGAGAGGTATCTGGCAACCCTAAGTTGAGGGCGGTTGGTAAATGTTTTGTTCTCACATATACCTACATGCATATTTTAGTTTCGCTTTGTTTCTTTCAGAAAAAAGGTATGTATATTACATAACGTTATGTATAAGTAAGTGCAACGGAAACTTGGCTTTTTTTATGGCAGCATTTTGGTTAAATGAAATTCAAAACTACTAGTGAAAATGGGTTTTGGCTAGACATAAAGCGGCTGCATTAATACAATGTATACATGTATATATATATACATAAGTGTGCATACATGCTTGCAGTGAAAGTTTTTGTCTTTACGTATATGTACATACATATGTATGTATGTTTGTATGTAGAATGCGTGGCGCTGCCAACACACTTGGCATAAACAATATGCCTCTGTGCCAAGAAAATGCACTTTCATATAATTTTTTGTTCTTGTTTTTTTTTTTTAATGAAGATACAGAAGATTTGTGCCCAACTCTTTGCCATATAATTTTATATAATAAATCTAATTATTTAATATATGTATGTATTAAATAAAAAAAAAAAACTTTAAAAAACGAAAAAAGTACCCCAGTTCAGCTTGGCAAGCTGCGTGACAAAAATTTCTTTTTTTAGTACCTTTTTCAGGGTGCAGATGTTGTTGTAGGCCTTACCGAACATACAAAAACTGCATACTCAAAATGTCCTATACTGCGTTTGAAAATTGTCGTATGGTTCTTTTTTCATGCTTTTGAGCAGAACAGAGCTGTGTCTGTGCATACATGGGCGTGTTGGTGCGAGTTCTCCAAACTCACCATGCAAATCTGAACATGTTTGGGTAGAAAAATAAGAAAGGAGCAAAAGCAAAAAATAAAATAAATAAGCAAAAAGACAAGAAATAAGTAGCAAAGAAGAAAACTAATAAAACAAGAATGAAAATAAGGAAGAGCCAATGTAAAAGTAGATGTAGAGGCAAAAAAAAGAGGCAGCATTAGCATAAAAAGATTCAAGAAGAGGAAGCAGCAGATGCAAGCAGTAGCTATAGAAATAGTTGAAAAGGAAAGTGGAGAAATTAAAGTAGAAATAGAAGAAATGGTAAAAGAAGAGGAGATAGAACTAGATAAAACGTAAAATGGAGAAATATAAACATTAGTAGTAGTAGTAGTAGTAGAAGAATTACATAGAAAAGGAAAGAAAAGATAAGGAAAATTTCAAAAAGAAGGAGAAAAAAGAACAGAAGATAAAAAAAATCGGAATGAGGTAAACTGCAACAAAAAGAAGATAAAGTGAAGAGGTTTAAAAACAACAACAATTACAACAACAATTACAACAAACGAATTAGGATTGATGGTCACCAAATTTGTGCAAAAAAAAAGCATACTAAGTACATTTTTACTGATTTATAAACGCTTAAAATGGTTTCTATATTATTAATCTTATCCGACGAAACTACTGAACCGATTCTAAAACTAAGAACACCATTAGAAAGGTATTGCTTTCAAATAGAACTGCGCCAATTTTCATTAAAATTGGTTGGAAAATGCGTCCACAATTGTCGTTGGAAAATTGCCGTGTGGTTGTTGTTGCATGCTTTTGAACATACCAGAGCGGTATCAATGTGCATGCATAGGTGAGTTTGTGCATGCTCACCAAACATACCATGCAATTGTGAACATGTTTGACTGAAAGTAATAAGAAGGATTAGAAAGAATAAGTGGGAAAGAAATTGAGGGAAGAAAAGAGAAGAAATTGAAAGAAAGAAGTAGGAAAGAGAATTGTAACGACAACAACAACAACAAAATAGTAGCAGTGACAATAACAACAAACAATTATACAAAAACTATAGATAGTTGCACTTTAGTCAACAGTTTGCATGCATGAATTGTATGCACAGTTAATGGTTTTACATGCGAATGGGGAAATTGTAAACGAATCCATTTGCATAACAACAGCACTCTACACGCATTAGGGTGGCTGTTAATATGTTCGTATAATAAAAAAAAGCTAAAAGCGCATACATATGTAATGATCCTCATAAAAATGGATCCCATAAAAATGGTAATGTATGCAGTAAATATGTAAGCATGTATACGCATGTTTTGCGCATTTTAATTTACCAATAACCCACTTTATTTTATGCGGTAATTATATTCATATTGCGTTTTTTTTTTCATTATTTTATTACATACATGATTGTCGCGCAGCATCATTAAAATGCATGCGAAATGCATTTGTAAATTGTATAAATTTGTAGTAGTGAACATAAGCATGACTTACGTACATAAAACGCATTCAAACCCAGCGAACCACTGGAAAGCAGTAGCGAAAAATCACTTGCAAAACAATCGCCCGAAGAAGCGCTCGGAATTTGGGTTGAAAGAGGAATCGTTTTTAGTTTATCTGTTGTAGATTTTATGTATACTCCCAAATCACTTATTTAAGGAGCACGCACGGAGCATTCAATGGTTATCTGAGAGAGTTTTTTCGGTACAACGAAGATGCGTATTTAAAGAATCTTAAATTATTATTTTTTCCATATATATATTATATAAGGCAATTTTCGTCGTCAGATACATATGCCTTTTCGGAACCTTTTCCAAGCCTCGCAAGGTGGTTGAGCGCAACGCACAGAAAGCCTTCTTGCGAATTTCTCTGGTTGTTTGGGTAGATGTTATTAATATGTACATGTGTAAGTGTGTGTATGAAAAATGTCTGAGAGTCACGTCAAAAATTAATGATTTAATTTCGAGGTTATTTAAGCAATTTTATGACATGATTGATATACATACTACGTATGCACATATGTCATATGTAAAGCAAAAATTACACTAACGAATATTGACATGAATATCAAGGACTTGAAATGAATAACGAAGCAATATTACTCATACGCCGTGTCACCTTAACGGCTGTGAACTAATCCAGGATCACTTAAATTTAGTTATTATACAACGTACATACTATGTACATTTATAGTACATATAGTACATATCTATAAAAATTACACAGGCCGACAAGAAATTTGACCACAAACCAGACCATACTTTCCTAAAGGTTTTCGATGCGCTGAATTCAAATCTGGACGCAGAATTGCTCTATCACGTCAGGATTTTGAGATATCCTAACCTAAATGTGCAAAAAACACCATTTTTGCCTATTTTTGAGATTATATATAAACGGCAGATTATTTTTTTTAAAAAAAGCACACATAGCATCTTAAAAAAGAAGTCTTTCTCTTACGAATGGCGTTGAGTTTGCTCAAATATCTTTTTTTTTCGCTAAGATAGAGCAATTTAAAGTTTATATGAATTAACGTAGGTATGATGCAGTAGAACACATACCTCTAACGATAAGTCTGCAAATTTCAATTGCTCTATCTTAGCGAAAAAAAAGATATTTGAGCAAACTCAACGCCATTCGTAAGAGAAAGACTTCTTCTTTAAGATGCTATGTGTGCTTTTTTTTTTTAAAAATAATCTGTCGTTTATATATAACCTTAAAAATAGGCAAAAATGGTGTTTTTTGCACATTTAGGTTAGGATATCTCAAAATCCTGACGTGATAGAATAATTCTGCGTCCAGATTTGAATTCAGCGCATCGAAAACCTTTAGGAAAGTATGGTCTGGTTTGTGGTCAGAAAAATCGGTCTCATTTTGTCGGCCTGTGTTATCAGTGTATTATTTACTATCTCTTATTTGCATTCATTTACCCTGTTTTCTGCCTTTTATTTTGAATTTTTCCAAACATCCTACTTTTTCATACCTCCTACTATCCACTCTTATAGTACAATGTTTCGCACACAAATTACTACTTTGACAAAAGCAATCCACAATAATATGTGCCCATATAACTTACATATATCAGCTGCTGTAATTTTTCGTAATTTTCCAAACCCACATACATACAACATACATACGTGCATACTAAGTATTTATGTATCGATTTTCCATTTCCTGACAACTGCTGTCGACCATTTGGCGTGTAACACACACACGTGTTGGCGTCGACAAACAAAATACTGCTAAGGAATAACCGAAAATACGATTGAATAAAGAAGTGAAGGTAGCTTTACAGAAACGTCGTTTAAACTTCATAACGGCCTAAGTGACAGCGCCTATGCCAAAGTTGAGATTTGCCAAACTTTAACTCCTCACGCCCAACTTTACCGATACATACCATAAATTTGGTCTGTGGGAAGCTTTGTATTTCTTTCTAATGTCCTGTCCTTGAAGTCGTATCATTGGGCGCCAGAAATTCAATTTTAGTTTTTGGCGCAAATGTCGGCTAGGCGGTTATGAAAGTCTCACTTAGGCGGTTATGAAGTTTAAAGGGCGACATATTAGCTATGCACATATATACATACATATGTGCAATATCGATCGATATACATGCATATACACATACATATATGTATTTATGTACCCAAAAAGCTGGTATTTTCATTTTGATATCAAAAGCTGCACAGCAATGTCATCAGCAGCATACTCTTTTACTTGTGCTATGCTCATAAATAAACAAAAACATTCCAGTTTTCCTAGACATTATGTCGACCAGTTTTTAGCTTCCGTTTTTCTCTTTTTTTCTTCTGTTCGTTATGTGGGTTGCAAAAGGAAATGAATTACACTTGTTCGCTTTTAACTTTTTTCCCCTTTCATTTTGGTTTACTCCCTCCTCGCATTTTTGTTGTTCTGCATTTTTAATAGGATCATTCATTCCATTGCATTCATTCGTTTTGTAAGCAATTGTTGTTGTTATTGACAACAGCAACCAAATCAGGTTTTT
Organism: Urophora cardui; assembly: GCA_960531455.1. Classification (NCBI taxonomy): domain Eukaryota; kingdom Metazoa; phylum Arthropoda; class Insecta; order Diptera; family Tephritidae; genus Urophora; species Urophora cardui. The sequence continues at coordinate 12,681,209 of OY482672.1, read as the reverse complement.
TGTTTTCATTTCCTTTCAATAGAATCGGTACCTACTTCGTATACTTGTTGTAGTACGACAAAAGCAAAAAAAAAAAACAGTTAGCTTTGTATGCATGTATGTGCTTGCAGTGTGTGAAAATGTCATTGGCTTTGATTTTGAACTAAAAACACTAACTGGCTAGCGTAGAACTAAACTGGTCTATCTAACATTTTTTCAGAAATCGAGTTATGTACATTTTTGAACTTGAAAATCATAAATTTATCCGTGCAAAATTTAGAATTCACGTCCTTTTGTCATTTCAAGAAATTCTAAGTTGGTCCAACTAGCATAGACTACCATACACCAGTATGATCTTACACCATATGAGTGGATGGAATTGGTTAAAAATTGTGGGAAGCATGCTCCTTTTGATGTAAATAATATGGTGGGGAAATTTATGTCATTTGACGAACGACGGCCAATGTTTAGGAACTACCAGAGTATAGTAGACGACGGTGGAAAAATTTCCCAAATGCGAAAGGCAAAATTTGTCAAGGGTGAATCTGTGATGCAGTTTAATGATGATTATTGTGAAACATATAAATCCGTCGATATAAAGAAATCTAGCGTGAACCTACATGATTTCATAGAGTTCTTGCAGAATTTTACACCAGTACTGAGTTTCTGTAACTGAACTCTATCAATAGTTTCGACCGAGTGACGTCATAATGACGTCAATCGATAGATTCTCACTTGCTTTTTAGGTGGTGACAAAGTGTGGAACGTATTAATGTGACGTCATTTTGATCGAAAATGTTCGCGATTTTTTTACAGAAACTCGCTTCAGATCAGGGCAGCGACATACGCGTTTTGAAATTCAAAAAATGCAGGACATAAAAAAAATGTTGAAATTTGTACCACCGATTCATCACCCCTTTTACCTGTATCTCCACATGTAAGCCGCAGAGATGAAACAGAAAACAATCCAGAAGATTTTCTACCAGCCCGCCGTGGAGAAAACTAGGTTACTGTTACTTTTAATGTAGAGGTGATCATTTACGAACATAGTTACTGTTAAATGGATTGTATAATATACAATATATATATATAATATATATATATATATGATTATGTAATTTTAGAGATTTTTTTTGTAGTAATATTTTTTCCTATTGTAGGTAACTCCTTTACATACTTTAACCTTTTGTGCTTGTTTGTATCTGCATATTCGTATACATACCTAATTCCATGTACATACATACATATCTGCTCTGTCTCATATTTGTGAAAAGATCTCATTCAAAGTTTTTTTTTCTTTTTGTGTGCAACTTCGTTTGGGCACCTTTACATTTGCCAATTGCCCTTCATTTAATTAAGTTCTATTCATACAAAACATTTGCATTTGCATTTGTTTGTAGTACATATGTCTGTTGAGCTCTCTATCATTAGCTAATTGTATGCCATTTGGGTTTGATTATGCGGTAATTTGGCTGCTCTAAAGACGATTTCAAATGACTTTGCCCTATTTGATAGGGAGTGTAATTAGAGTCCCTTGTTACTACAACAGCGTGAGTTCATAAGTTAAATGGATTTATAATTATATAAGAAGCTTAATTTTCAATCTCTTAATATGTGATATTCGTTGTCAAATATTTTCATCTAACTGCAATGGCGACAACAACAATATCACTTAGCACAAGATTATTGGCCTTACTTAGCCGAGACTGTCGCTTTGAATGTTCCTAAAGAAAAAACTTTTCTTAGGTTATCATCAGGGCCGCGGAGAGGGGAAGGCAGCCAGGGCAATCGCCCTGGAGCCCGGAAGGTTTTTGGGGGCCCTGAAAGGCAAAGCAGTATTGACATTACTCGAAGGAAAAAAGTAAAGCTCTTAAAATGCATTTAAAAAAGTTAATGTAAGCAAATCAAACAATGAGATCTAACATTTCTTTATGTATGTAAGTGCTCTAGTAAATCTTATTTTATATGAAATAAAACTGACAATGTGAATTGAAAAATTTTTGTATGTTATTTTTTTACTAGATTGAGTTTATTTCTTAGGGGGGGCCCGTAAACGCGAACTGTCCCAGGGGCCCGGCTCGGCTCTCTGCGGGCCTGGTTATCATATCTGCACTTATTCATTCAAATATTTAAATCAAGCTTATTAATTAAAAAATTTCTGCGAAAAACCCATTTGCATGCATTTCATAAGAATGACGTTATCTTTGAATCAAGGTAACATGTTCAAATTGTCTTTGTCACACACACACAAAGGTCAAGCTAATAAGAATAACACAAAACTGTTTTAAATGCTAATACAATTGTTGTGCTTAACCATGAACCATGAAATTAAAATAAGAAAGCTTTAGATAAGCCACTTTATGCGTAACTAAAAAGAACGCACACAAACAACAGCGTTTAATTGTCATTCGTGTTTGCTGAAAAAGCGTTACGACACGCATATAAAAAATGGAAATGGAAATATAAATTAAGTAATTTGATGGTGTGAAAAATCGATACAATAAATATTGACAAAGTACTTTTTGTTTTACGTTACAGTTCGTTTTAGGCGAATTTCTAAGGGAGAGCAGACGCAGCAACAAAGAGTACTTGTACGAGTATTGCGGAAAGCAAGCAAAAGAAACCGTATACAAATTAAAAAAGCGCTTTAAATAGAGCGCAAGCAAATTAGCCTAATCAATTTTGTTTGAAATAGAATCTGCTAAGACAAAGGAAATTGCCGAAGAAGCTCGTTTAACGAATAAAGATAAACGAAAAAATGAGCTTAGTTTGAAGATACTAAAACGTGCTGTTGTGCGTAATGTTTTTTTTTTCATAAATGTTGCTATGGTGTGCGTTTTTGTAGGCACCTTAGGCGCTGGACACAAAAATCGCTTGCGTCAGGTTCAATTACACATTCGATCTTGAGGGCAACATTGGCACTAACTTTTTCTTTTTGGAAGCTGCCATTGTATAAGAGAGCATATACATACTTATATGTACATACATATGTATGTCGCACGTTTTATTCAATAGGGATTTAACTCAAAAAAATTTTTTTTTGGGAAAACGCAAACAAACTTTTATAATTTCAAATAGTTTCATTATAAGGCTAATTACAAAATCACTTTTATTTCCGCCATTTTTATCTTTTTGAGTATTTTATAAGACTAGACTCAAAGGCATGACTCAGTTATTAAAATATATGTAAAAATCCCAGAATTCAAAAATTTCGAGTTAAATCCCTATTGCATAAAACGTGTGATGTATGTATAACTAAACTAGAAAATGATGATGAAGCCACAAAACCGATTTGAGTAAATAATTCTCCCAAATGTTTTATACGATGGGGGTTTTGGAAGCACCTTGATTGTTTATGTTTCCAGAAAGAGAAAAAATATATGTGAGATTAAGCGGAATAAATTTAAAAGAAGTTTTAAGATATCTATGAGTGGAACGGTATAAATCAGAGAATAATCTTTACTAATTTTAATTGGAATTTTAAAACTATTAATGATCAATTTTTTGTTGTACCTAATGATAATCTTAATTGACTAATTAATTAATAACAATTAAATTAACTAATAATTAAATTAATAATCAATTAAATTAAAAAGCTTTAAAAAGTAATCATGATTAATAGTCATTAAAAAATAATCAAAAATAATGATATACATTGGTAATTAAAATTAATCAATTTTTTTTTAATTGTATGCTTATTTTTAATTATTGCATTCTTTTAATTGTTTTTATTATTTTTAATTGCTTAATTAATTTTGGTTATACATATGTTTATTTCTGATCATTTTTTTTGATCGAAAAATAATTAGTCGATTAATTAATTATTCATGCAATAAAAAAAATTAAAAATAATTAATTTTAACCAAATTATTGCATTATTTATGCAATTAAAAAAATAAAAAATAATTGAAAGTAATTCAATAATTGAAAAAAAAAAAATTTAAAGAATAATCATGCAATTAAAATTAATTAATCGATTAATTAATCAATCGGAGGTCGATCACAATTGGGAAAGAGCTCGATCTCATGTAGGTGGTGATGCAAACTGTAGGGCACATTGAAGGTAATGGTTTAAGTATGCATCCTTCCTTCTATCTAGTATATAAAATTTTATTCACCACAATTTGGATACCCGGCTCAAATAGTTAGTAAAAATCAACTCCACAAGCAGCTCTTTGATACCACCACACAATGCCTTTAATACTAAATAAAGCTAATTATAATAAGCACAAAAGCACGATGGGGTGTTGGAATCAAGAATCGGCTATGAACGCGGCAACTCTACGTGGCTTTTGTGTGCTTTTGCTTATGCGTAAAATCTTATGCTAAACGCGCATCGCATCTATTTAATACTTCCTAGTGTGTGTTTGTAATGGATGAAAGCATTCATATTTATGAATCACCAACAGCAGCTTGTTGCCGTCAACAAGACATGCAACGTGACATGCCAAAGTTGCTGACGGGCAAAAAACTACTAAGTAAATTCCTCATTTCCGCATAATTTAATAATTTCTGAATTGAATACGCCATCATGATACGCGTAAGGCAAGGTAAGCGCGAAGACTTTAATCCTCTTTACGCTTACCTTGCCTTCGGCGTACTCGTATCATGATGGCATATTCAATGCAGGAATTTGAAAAATGTGTTTGTAGGAATTTGTTTGTGTGTTTGCAGCGGATTAGTGCTTTACTACATACCCTGAACGAAACAGTTAACAAAATATTGTCTTTAACAGCTTCCTCTTGATTCATCTAAATTTCCGCGCAAAATATCCGTTTGTTTACGTAGCCGTTTTTAATTTCTATTGCGTTTCTCGGAATTAATCGGATATTAAGTGAAAGTGAATTTTATTGTATTAGGAAATATTAAATTAAGTTGTTAATTATTTCGTCGCTATAGAAGAGAAAAGACGCAAACTGTTTTGTTGAGGAAGAAAGACGCAAACTTTTTTTCTTTCAAAGAAAGACGCATTAAAAATATTTTTCGAAAGAAAGACTCTTTATTTTTTTTTGATAACGAAGAAAGACGATTTATTTTTTTTTACTATAAAGAAAGACGCATTTAAATATTTTTTAGGAAAGAAAGACGTACTCGATTTTTTATTTTTCTTTGTCAATATTAATGCTAATGCGTCTTTCTTCGCAGTTAATAATGCTAATGCGTCTTTCTTCGTCGAAATATTTTTTAATGCGTCTATCTTCGTCGACATGTTTTGTAAAGCGTCTTTCTTCCCCGAAATATTTTTAATGCGCCTTTTTTCGTCGACAAATTACTGACATGCGTCTTTCTTCTTCCGGAGCGACGATATGTTTTCTGCTTTCTGTGGCTTTTAGGTTCTTTGCACAAAAATTTTGTCTGATAAGACCCCTAGTGAAATTTTATGGCGAATAATTTTCTATGAAATTTTAACCCTCTGTTGACTGTTAAAATAATATTTATTTCCTCGGATTTTCTAAAAAAGCGGCCAAAACGTCCTTTTCGTGACGGTGTTAAAGGGTTAAAGCATTCTACGAAAATAATGCTAGTGCAATTTTCCTAACAAAATATTTCATTAAAAAAAAAAACATGAAATTTTTCAAATTTAAAATATCAATAAAAAAAATGTATTAAATAAGGCAAAACGGGTGTTGAAATTTTACTCCACCTGCGTATTGGTCTATCATTCTATGTGACACTTATAATGATGAGGAACTGATGAACAGACAAATAAACATGGCTTCATTGACTCCGCTCACTATTCTGATCATATCGAAACACATATTTCAGTGAGTTGTGCTTTGCACCAAGATTATAATACCATTTCATGTTCATAAAACGTATTAAAAATTTATAATTTTTCACACCCGCCAACGCATGCAACTACCCTTATTGCATGTAGCAACAATTATCTGAAATCATGTTAACGCCTCACTTTTTTCACTTTACATATAATTAAAAATTGCTGACGTTTTTATTTTTTCCCTAAGCCACACTACAATTACAATAACAAATAACAAAAAGCAACGGCGAACGACTCGACGCGACGTGTTGCACGTGGGACTAATCAAGCTGTTACGGCTCTACATTCATGCATACAATGTAATAAGCAATTTGCTAAGTAATTTATACTCTAAATGTGACAATCATTTATCTAATACATATTTAAAAAGCAAAAGCAACAAAGTGTTTATGCACAATGCAAAGCCGGCCGGCCGGCAAAAATTGCGACAATAGACACTTTTTTTTCTGCAATTTATTAGGAACATGCACACATACTTATGTGTAGTTGGCATTGTTGTTGCATTTCTTTTTTTAAACGGTTTTATTTAGCTCACCCCGTTTGTTTTATTCTTGGGTCAAATTTAGTAATTCAAATTTCACCCTCTTCCTGTCAACCGATTAATCTGAAATTTTGTACGCATGTATAACCCCGATGACAACGCAATATTATGAAAAAAAAAAATTCCGATAGGTGGCGCGTGGGTCGCTATATTTACAAAAATCGCATTTATGGTCCGATTTGGCTGAAATTCGGAACATGTATTACTACCTTGAAAAGAAATATTTTCTTTAAAAAAAAATTCCGCTAGGTGGCGCGTGGGTCGCTATATTTACAAAAATCGCATTTATGGTCCGATTTGGCTGAAATTCGGAACATGTATTACTACCTTGAAAAGAAATATTCTCTAAAAAAAAGTTCCGCTAGGTGGCGCGTGGGTCGCTATATTTACAAAAATCGCATTTATGGTCCGATTTGGCTGAAATTCGGAACATGTATTACTACCTTGAAAAGAAATATTTTCCTAAAAAAAACTTCCGATAGGTGGCGCGTGGGTCGCTATATTTACAAAAATCGCATTTATGGTCCGATTTGGCTCTTAGTAGAGTAAGAACTTTGCAGGGACTACGTATAGAGGCGTTGGACTGCAATAAACTAACGGGCAAGAAACCTTGCAATAATGAAGCACTAAATGAATTAAACAGAATGCGAAATAAAAACTAAAAACTAGAAAATAAAAATAGGTAAAAAAACTTTTTAAGTTAAACGGTTTTATGTTATACATACATTGCAATGTTTAAGATAAATGTACTAAAAACCAAAAAATAATAAAATGGATACAGTCGTGGGAATTATAAACATTTGCATAGACTAAAATAAAACCGTGGGGCACGTCAATTGTCTACAATCGTTGATTAAAATGTTTGTTTTGTAATGTTACACTATAATTAGGCAGTTGTTCAACCGACAACGATGGACGTGTGATAAGTAGGGCTAGAATGTGGAAAAAAGCTAGCAAGCTCGATTATAAGCGAGTATTAGGGTTTCATAGTGGTGAGCGAGTAGTACTTTTATCATATGTTTTGTCGATTAAAGACAAACTACGAGCAGTGAAACGATTCCTCGTGTGAATGTCCAACGATAAACTAGTTGAAACATCTCTTTTATTAACATGGAGTGTATAACTATTGGAATTTCCATGAGCAAGAAAATAGTAAGTAATTTCCTCACCGTCTGCGGGCCAACTGCCTAACGACGAATTAAACGATTCTTCTATCGCACATTAAGTCGATAATTTGTAGACAATTGACGTGCCCCCCGGTTTTATTTTAGTCTAGTCTATGCAAATGTTTATAATTCCCACGACTGTATCTATTTTATTATTTTTTGGTTTTTAGTACATTTATCTTAAACATTGCAATGTATGTATAACATAAAACCGTGTAACTTAAAAAGTTTTTTTACCTATTTTTATTCGTTTTTATGCTAACTATTACAATGTGTGAATATAAAGATATATTTTCTTTTGTACATACATATGTACATATGTATGTCTATAAAAATGTGTTTATGCATATGTTTAAGAGGGGATTTTGTGTATTTGTACCCTGCAGCGAAAGTCCAAACTAGTCAGCCAACCTACCAGTTAACTGACTAGATAAATTATGGGAGTTGCCCAACTAGATTCATAGGGGACAAATTGAGATTAGTTATGAAACAAGAAGTTTTGCCAAAAAAAAGAGTTTTAAATTAAAAACGAATGTATCCGGGGTTTCTGGAGGTTGCAATGAACACGTATGCAGTAAAAGTAAAGAAACTTCTTTATTGTTGTTGTAGTATTCGAACCCTGCGTAGTAGGCCCCTTGTAGATTTAGTTGGTTGCAAATTTTTAGATAATTAAATCAGGTGAATGCCACAAATATAACATAGTTTGAGATGTTAATATAGCCGTGTACATTAGACACAACTTCACCCATAGAAAAAAGTACATGATATGTTTGTATAAAGTCAGAAAATCATCAATATAAATGTCAAGCTTAGAATGGTCAACGTGTTACTTATTCACAATGTTAATGTTAATTTACCTAAATATTTAATATGCAAGATCACAATCTAATGTGCCTGAATTCTTTAATTTAAATATCATATTCTAATAACTAAATCAATCTATTAGAAACTTTATTTTTTATTTTTTTTTTTTTTTGTAGTCAGTCTAGTGGTATGATGCTGGTGTGGATACTGACTAGTCAGTCAAGTGGTATGACTCTGGTGTGGATACTGACAATTGCCATTTCCTAGGTCATCACCGTGTTAAAAATACCAGTTGCTAATATGAAAAAAGATAGATGGCTGACTAGTTGAGCTGTATGGCCAACTAGTTGTCAATTAGTTTACAACAAGTTGATTTCGCTGCGGGGTACTTTTAGCCATACAAAATGTTGTCATAAAAGCCACCGATAGAAGCAACATAAAAGTAACATGGCTGCGTTTGTTTGTCCAAGAGGATAAATAAAATATTTGTTGACAACTTGCTGGTAGGGCTTAAGGTAATTTTCTTTTATGTTGGTAGTTTGTTTCATGTAAAGTTATTTGCGGGCCTAAAATGGTGAAAAAAACTAAGAAAAAAAAAGTGTTAACAGAAAAAAGGAATAAATAAAAAGAAGAAACGCTGCTTTAAAAATTTTATAAAATCAACTCAAATCAGGCACCAGACGCTATATTTCCTGCCTATAGCGCTGACAACTTGAAACTTGTTTTCTGCGCTGCTTTTACGGGTACCTCCAGGTTGACAGGTAATGACAGGGGCAATCATGCTGGTTCTCTGAAAATTTCAGTAACAAGTGCGACAGATTATTGTGCACCGACGGGCCCAGCGGTTCAGAAAGAACTTCGAAATAGTCATTCCGTGCAGGGAATACAGATCTGATGGACCTTCATATGCAACTGGTTATCTTTAGATCTGCACTGATGGATCTACAACATAGGCTGAAATGGAAATTGGTGGTGATGTTTTCGCCGCTCAACTGGAGCAGCTGTTATGTTTTTTAAGCTATCAAACCATTAAGTTTTTTTTAAGCTATCAAACCATTAAGTTTTTTTTTTTATTTTAAGCAGGAAATAGCTCTCACGTTGCCTTACTCTGTTTGCCTAACAATTGGTAAATACACACAAAAAAAAGCTTACCGTACCCTATAACGATTTCTGTGGAGGAGCTTTGGTTAAAGAGGCTAACATTTTTGGATTCTTCCGATTTTGGTGATTTTACTGATTTGTTCAACATATAACCTAAGAGAAACTTATGGAATAATAAAAAAAAAAAAAAAATTAATGCTTTCTGCATACAGGTGTATTGCTCAAATAAAAGTTGTTGCATGTATCAAGGCGTAATGTTTGATGCTTTCGAGCAATATATGTATGTTTTTTGCTTTCTATGGTCTTTTAGATTCCGTGTACAAAGATTTTGTCTGAGGAGACCCCTACTGAAATTTTATGGTGAATAATTTTCTAGAACATTTTAACCCTCTAACGACCTTCAAAATACAACTTTTTTCAGTCTTTATAAAAAATGGGCCAAAACGACCTCTTCGTCGTGGTGTTAGAGGGTTAAGGTATTCTACGAAATTAATGCTCATGAAATTTTACTATTGTGAGTATATACTGCGTACTATTGTATACATATTTCTATGCGATATGTATATATTTTAACCCTTTTCCCATTTGCGCGCAGTTATCATTCTCACTTCAAGTGACTACTGACCGAAGTAGTCCCATCACAGATGTGTATGACTGTCAAATTTATTAATTTAAAAGTTGGAAAGTTTCAGCCTTCAGAAAACTCTTTGATTGGGGTCTAAGTTCCAACATCTTTCGAATAGTGCTGACGCGACGTGTCCCGGAAGTTGACTGTCTGACTTTAAAATGCAACCTATTCTGAAAATATAAGCATTCAGAAAACTCTTAAATGTTTTTGTCGCGGGCTCCCCGTCTAAAAACGCAATTGTTACAAGAAACATAAAATAGGAATATCTTGAAAAAAAAAAAATATATATATATATACAATGAATCACAGAAAGAGATAGTTTAACTCGTTTAACTCACGAGCAGTGATGGCAAATAAATATATTTCAAAGATCCTCTAGAGCTCCTTAGCCTTTAACAAACAATTTTATATTTTTTTTTATATTGCTGCTATTTCTATAACTTTCAAACGAAACCCAACGAAATAACTAATCATCATTACATTTTCATTTACTTGCAGCACTTAACTGCAACTTTTCACCATCACTACACTATCGTCTAAACAGCAAACAAAAAGGCAACGAGATACACATAAAAGATCAAAACTGCTTTAAGGCAAGTAAGTAAAAATTCCACATTGAAACATTTATATACATAAATAATTTTTGCGGTTACAATTGAATTTATTATAACTTCTCCTCCATTTATATACTAACAAACAAAAAAAAAAAACAAAAAACAAACACACATTCCGTCACAGGTCAACAAGCATCAACTTGCTCGAGTTTTATAGCAGTGCAAGAATATACACGCTTGTGCAGCACTAAACGCGCCATCGTCAGTCAAGCGTAAAAAGCGACGAAGTGAAAAACTGAACAGCACGGCACTGTTCGGTTAATTCGACTTTCTTAGTCAATATTAGTGCTATAGCAACTGCTGGGTGTGGGCGATACTGCGCCCCGCCACCGGTAAGATTTATGTTTTACTTGGTTGCTTTTTTATGTATACATAGATACACATGTGGTTGTTCACATATGGAATATCATAAACACAGTACACATATACTTAGAAGTTTAAGGTTTTCATATAAGATATTTGTCGCACTTGCACCAGCAGCACTCACTTCATGCCAAACCCTCATGTGCACAAAATATTTGCATGTATACACGTTAACTACTAGCTAAAATTTCACTGTCTAACCCTAATACATAAACATATCTATCACTTGCAATACATTTCATACATTTCTGCGGATATTTTCTTTTTCATTAATCATGTAAATATCTTTGAGGTATTCAAAATGTATGTACGTGAATTTTAAGTTTTCTGTTAGAAATTTATTAAAACAGTGGTTGTGTTTTGTTCAGCTCACTAGTTATTCCAGTATTTCATTGCTTCACTAGAGTGCCAGCCAAAAGCTCGTCAACGTTTTTCTATGTTTTTTCTTAGGACTTGTTGTGTTTTTTTTTTGCTGTTGTTCTAAAGTCTGTTCACGTTAATATTTCTTTTATTCTTGTGACTGTCGACTGTCTCTCCATCAAATGGTTATCTGTATGATTATGCCACTTTAAAAAGTATGTGTGTGTTGTTGTTGTTGCTTTTGTAATGTCAAAAACACGTCATAGAAATTTTGAGGCGAGTCTTTCTGCTCCTAGCAACTGATTGTTTTTGTCTTCATCGTTGCTTTCAATTGAGTTACTTGTAACATGATTTGTTTTTTTTTTTAATTTGGCCTAATTGATTCTACTTTGTTTAGCGAAGACAACACTCCAGCCACATTTTATTTAAGCCTACGCATTTTCACTTTTTTTGTTGCCACAAATATTCTTCTTCTTCTTCTTGATTGGCGCTTAACCGTCTAGACGATTCTGGCCGAGTCCAACAGAGCGCGCCAATTGCTTCTGTTTCGTGCAGCATGGCGCCACTTGGGAACACCTAGGGAGGCAGCATCGCTGTCCACCTGATTTTCCCAACGCAGTGGAGGTCTCCCTTTTCTTTTGCGTTCAGCGGGTTTCGACAAATATTCATGCTGGATAAATGAACTCATTAAGCAATTACTGCGCTAATTTATTGACTTGTTTTGCCGTTTTGCGAATACTAATTACAAGAAAATCGATTTCCTTTCCATCCACGTCTTCGAAAAATGTCAACAAATCATTTCAAATTTTAGTCACGTCTCTTCCACCTAATTGATTTATCAATAATATAATAGCTAGAATGCCAGATAATTTGCCTCCAAAAAAGAAAGAAAAAAAATGACAAAAATAAAGTTTTTTCGGTAGAGGCGCGTGCAAATCTTTAACAGTTGAGGAGCAACATGAGTAAAGAATTAACAGAGACAATCCTCACTCAAACTGAAGCTGATGGCTAATGTCTGATGGCTGGTCAGCCTGTTGACATATTTGCAAAAATTTATTTATTTGCCTTTTCCGCACTTTTAATGTTGACAACTTTTATTAATGTCTTACGCCACTCAATGCACGCAAGCAATGGTGATGGTAGTAGTCAAGTAATAACTACAAACGCTGCTTTTGGCCTCGTTTTGTGGAAATCGAAAAAAAATTTTTCGCAGACAATTCTATTTCACACATTTTTCGCTAATTATGTATGCATTAAGAAGCATTTATTGTTGTTGGTGTTGCGTGAACGTGCAAAAAAAAATATTTAATTTTTTTTTATAACCAAATTCCACGATTGTGTTATTAAATTAACATAATTTTGTGATTTTTTTGTTTCTTTAAAATTCATTTTACTACAATTTTTCTTTTAGTTATTTATAAACAGAGCTGTAAAAACTTGCAATTAAATTGCGTTGCAATCAGAAAGAGTGCACAGTATTGCCATTAGCTTTGATTGTAATTCATATTGATTGTAAATTGATTGATTTTAAATATAAGCATTGCAATAATTTACAGATAATGTATTCCAATCAAGTTTTTATCGTAAATCATTTTGATTGTAAAAGTTACAACTGTAATAATTTACCGAAATATTATTACAATCAACATTCATTGGAATCGTATTGATTGGATTAGCACATGTGACACCACTGAATTGCCTTCGATCCGGACCAAAATTTATATGCGACATTTTCAACTTTGGGTATTAAGTATATAAAATAAAAATAATTGATTGCAATCTTTTTAGTAAAATCTATCAATAAATAATTGGAATCAATTTGATTATTGGAACATATATTACTGTTGATTGTAAATTTTAAAAACAAAAAATTGCAATAAATTTTAATTAATTTTTTTTTTTTAATTTGACTGCAATAGATGGAATGGAGATTATTGGTGATAATCTCCATTCCATCTATTGCAGTCAAATTTTTTTCAATAAAATTTATTGCAATTTTTTGTTTTTAAAATTTACAATCAAAAAATTGCAATAAATTTTAAATAACAATAAATTGTTAAAATAATTATTGATTGCTAAGGAAAAAAATAAAAAATTTGCCATCAATTTTATTGAAAATCCATTTGATTGCAATATAAATTATTGGTGATTGCCGTTTTTTACAATAAAAAAATATCAATAAATTTTAAGAAACCATAAAATTTTGGAACAATCATTTATTGCGAAGAAAAAAAAAATAAAAAATTGCCAAAAATTTTATTGAAAATCCATTTGATTGCAATATAAATTATTGTTGATTGCAGTTTTCTACAATCAAAATATTGCAATATGTACAATTCATTGAAAATCAGTTTAGTTGTAATAGAAGGAGTGTTATTGTTGATTGCAATTTTTTATAATCACAAAATTGCAATAAATTTTAATTAACGATAAAATTCGTACAACTATCATTCATTGCTAAGAATAATTATTCTAAATTTTTTAAATAAAAAAATTGCAATAATTTTTATTAAAAATCAATTGGATTGAAATAGAAGGAGTATCAATTATTATTGATTACAGTTTCTTACAATCAAAAAATTTAAATAAATTTTAATTAAACATAAAACTTTTAGAACAATCGATGATTGCTTAGAAAAAAAATCAAAAAATTGCCATAAATTTTAGTGAAAATCAGTTTGATTGCAATGTAAATTATTGTTGATTGCAGTTTTTTAGAATGAAAAAATTGCGATACAATTTATTGAAAATCAGTTTAGTTGTAATAGAAGGAGGTTTGTTGATTGCAATTTTTTAGAATCAAAAAATTGCAATAAATTTCAATTAACGATAAAATTCATAGAACAATCATTGATTGCTAAGAATAATGATTATAAATTTTTTAAATGAAAAAATTTAGTGAAAATCAGTTTAGTTGTAATAGAAGGAGGTTTGTTGATTGCAATTTTTTAGAATCAAAAAATTGCAATAAATTTCAATTAACGATAAAATTCATAGAACAATCGTTGATTGCTAAGAATAATGATTATAAATTTTTTAAATAAAAAAATTGCAATAATTTTTATCAAAAATCAATTGGATTGAAATAGAAGGAGTGTCAATTATTGTTGATTACAGTTTCTTACAAACAAAAAATTGAAATAAATTTTAATTAACCATAAAAATTTTAGAACAATCATTGATTGCTAAGAAAAAAATCAAAAAATTGCCATAAATTTTATCGAAAATCAGTTTGATTACAATGTAAATTATTGTTGATTTCAAGAAATTTTAATTAACAATACAAAAAGATCATTGATTGTTAAGAAGAAAAATTTTACAGCTGTGTCCATCTTGAGTTTTATTCAGCTCAGTTTATTTTATTTTTTCGTTATAGTTTTCTCTCAGCTGTTTGTGCAAGTGCCGCATATCTACATATCTCTCTACCAGCATACATACTTTCTTCCATTTACAAAATAATTAATTTCTTTATTTTCTATTTACACTGCACTGCATGTAAACTTTTATTAAAGTGTATTATTTTTCAACTCGCAGCGCTAAAAAAACTTAAAAGAAACTTGTGTAGAAAACTCTCTTTTTTAAAAACCTCACTTAACCAACTACATTACTTCGACTTTTATCATCTATCTACGCTTTTCATCAAACTCATACCTTCTTCCTCCCTCTTTTATTAATAAAAAATCAGCAACTGTCAAACAGTCAAACCACATATCAAATACTTAAATATACAAGTAATACCCATAAAATATATATGTATTTTATTAAGAAATTTACTAATCGATTTTTTTTAAAGCATATGAAATTTTAAAGCAGGCAAGATTTTAAATGGACTTCCCATGAACGTACATGCATACATACATACATATATTCGTATGTATAAGGTCCACAAAAGTTAATAGATTTTTTATTTTTTTACCATCT
The DNA here is from genome assembly GCA_960531455.1 of Urophora cardui. Lineage (NCBI taxonomy): Eukaryota > Metazoa > Arthropoda > Insecta > Diptera > Tephritidae > Urophora > Urophora cardui. The sequence continues at coordinate 12,665,953 of OY482672.1, read as the reverse complement.
ATCAGTGAAAGAATTTCATTTGAAGTGAGAACTAAAAAATCCAGCACAAAAAAATAGTTACTCATACGCCCTGTTGTCACACACACAGACACACCGGCTCTCTGCTCTAAATGTAGTAAGTGCGTGCGCCGTCAGCACCGCCTATTTCCTAGCTGTGTGTCAGCAGTGTAAGCACATTATTCACATTCTGCCTTTCACCTGAAATCAAATTTAAAAAAAATATGCGAACTAACCCGTTGACATAAAAGTTGATGGAAAATTCATTTTGTCGCATTGAACGCGCTGTGAAGCCATGTTATAGTTTGCATACCTTCAAATGCGTGCAATTGATTGCGTAGAAAGGGAAAAAAAGAAAAAAATAAAATCGATTAAAGTGAAAAATATGTTTAAAATTTAGCTCTAGGTATTTTTTTTTATTAAATCTCAATTAGTTGCTGCAATATTTTACGTACTTAGCACATATATTTTTTTTTAAGCAAGCGCCATAATCTGATTTAGAAATTAATTAAGTCGTAGAAGATAAAGTCGTTAAAGCATTAAAAAAAAAATTTTTAAATTTTATTCAACACCTTTGATGATAAGCAAATATTTTGAAATGAGTTCAAGCATTTTTGCATGTACTTAATTTACGAACTGCAAGCTTTAAGTGAAGCGAAGCTAATTTTTGCACCGTTAAGACACTTAAGTTAAGTTTTAGGTATGTATATTTTAATTACAATATTATCTTATTAGTATAGATTTTGTGCCTTGTAAGGTTTGTCTGCATTGGAACGCAATTATGTACCTAGGGTTTGGAGTGGCATAACATACGTGATGGTCACATATTTCTCTTTCTCTCTCTCTATCTTCCCCTCTGGAGAGCTTCTCATTACCAGCGCTATGCTAATGGTGTTTGCGATTCTAGCATAAAATGTTACCCTTTAATATGCCAATTATCAAATTACGTAACCAAGTCTTCATTTTAAATGGCTGGTTTTGTAGATAATGATGCCCTCTGACTTAGCTAGAGGTCAATATTCGCTGAAATTACCACACAAGCTTAAAAGATGGCTAAGAAAATCAAGCAGGGCAACATTTTTTTCCAGAAACGAAAACGGCATAAGTTAAGAGCGCCATTATTCTGGCTGCTTAGTACTCACATTAAATTACTGTACAAATAATTAAAAATCTTGTGAAACCAGGTTTATATTTAGGTTAGGTTAGTTTAAGCTAGTTTGGCTTAGTTTAGGTTAGACTGGCTGGCCCATACTGCCCTCACATAGACGAAGTAAGTCCGTGGTATTACTGCAACAGTTTGTGATCATGAACATCCTTAATTAAATGCCTGTAAACAAACTGAAAATACTGAATACTGTCCCTTTGAAAAATGTTAAGAGTTTCTTTTATTGCTATTTTGATTACTGATTCGAGGAAATCACTGAATAAAACTGCCCCTAGTAGCTAAAAGCCGTAGCCGAGAAAATGCCGGACACGAGTAGAGCACATGCTCTACGGTCTCTGCATGCCATGCACACATCCTCTGCATCCACTGTCAGCAACTAGACTCATTTCGGACGCATGAGATGCTCAACGACAATGAGTACTTCGTTAATCAATGTACACTTCCTCCAGCGAAACTCCTCAGCCATTTAGGTAGCTTCAACGTAAACTTTTTTGCTTTGCCAGCATCATTGTCATCTCATTCGCCCTTGTGACCTAAGAATTTCCCAAAATTTCAAAAAAATTTTCTGGAATTTTCAGAATTTTTGTATAAGCTTGGAGACACTCACTTAAACATTTTTCATCGGAAAATTATGTATATTTTTAGGAGAAATTAGCAAATTAATTTTATGCATCTGGAACATTTTGTCCATTCTTTAATGGAATTGGGGCACCTCCAAATAAAGGCCAATAATATTATGGCGTCTTGCTTCTGTACCAGAAAGGCAACTTTCTGCAGGTAGAGCAATAATGATTTTAAAAAAAGCTCCAATTCACTCCGCCCTAATGTACATGGCGTGAAGTCAGTACAACAAAGCAATAAAATGTTGCTCATACGCCGTGTGCCACCATGCAAAAAGTAGCTGCAAGCATTAAACAAAACCTATAAAAATTGTTTGCAAATCTTTAAGCTTTACAACTTTTAAAATTAAATAATAATAATTAAATTAGCAAATGCCGCCACCACTTTAAATAACCTTAATTAAGTAAGTGCTCACAGATTTAATTTAATGAAGGCGACTAAATCAGTTATTTGAAACTTTTAAGCCCAATGAAGCGCGCCAACACAATTATCAAGAATTTCAGTTTATTTAATATGCCCGTAGGTATTATTATTAGAGTATAACTTAGGTTAGATAGTATTAGCGAAAGCTTAGCAAGTTTTTTTACGCATAGCACACACAACAAAAATTAATTAAGCGCACCTGTGCAACTTTTATTACAACTCAAATAATTTATTTCTTATTCATATTACAACTTTACAAACACTTGTAAGCAAACAAGAAGCGCTTTATTTGTGCTGCTTTTTGTGCAAAAATCATAATCTATTTTTTGTCAATTGAATGTCTGGCTTTTTGAATGCAAAAACACGGCATTTAAGGCGTAGAAAATAACTTAGACAAATAATTAAACAAAAAAGAAACACACACAAAATTACAAAAAAAAAAAAAAAACAAACAGATAAATCAAACCAAAAGCAAAGCTTTAATAGAAAATTTTGTTGTTTCTTTGTTTATTCTCCCCTCTGATTGGCCGCGGCCTCATTGTGTGTGCAGGAGCCTAAAAGCAGCACCCTGAATTTCTCATCGTTCAAATCAAGCTTTACTTCCAATGTTAATTTCCTGAAGAGAAGGTAAAAGCCTTAAAAATCTTACAGCAGATGCTTTGTTGGCATCTGCGCAAAAGTTGGAATAGAACTAATTTAAAATTTCATATGTCTTCTTCTTCTTCTACTTTTCTCTCTCCATTTTCTTCTTACATTTTACGTGTTTCGCATTCTTATCATAAAAACAAAAAAAAAAACAAAAAAAATTAAAATTTAATTAAAAATTGCAAACAAACGCTATGTAAATACTTGCCATTACGGAAATACAAAAACAAAAAACTCGCTGCCATAACTGCCAACTAATCATACACACACCAACATCCACACATAACATTCACAAACTCATGCACACTTCCACTCTCACTCCTCACACACCTTCACGCACCCGTGCAAACACCAAATTCTTTACCACGCTTTAACAAAAACCAAAACAGATTTAGCTCGGGAGATTTATCTGCCGAGCACGATGATGTCGATCCCAGTCAACTGCCGCCTGCCGCGCGGCCCATTCAAGATCAGCCAACAAAGCCGCCGCCGCAGACCCCCATGCCGTCGTCGTCGGCTGCGCCAATTAGCAGCGGCGGCCCACCGAATATTCCACCACCGCCGGCGCCAGGTATGGCCGCTACCGCTGGTGGCCCGGAGCTGTCGTTGAGCTTTGGTGGTGGCAAGGGCGCAACACCAGCACCGCCGCGTGGCGTTAGCGCACCCACCAGCCCGGCCAAGTCGCGCGAAAGTTTGCTACAACGTGTGCAGAGTTTAACGGGTGCGGCGCGTGATCAAGGCGCTTCAATATTGGGTATGCAGAAGAAAATTTTCATTCTAATGTTTGTGTATTTGAAAATATTTACATATAAGTATGTACGAGTATATAAATGGACGCATGTCTTATTTGGGGGTGTTAAAGTGTTAAATATTCCACAGAATATGTTATTTTAGTTATATTTATGAATTGTTTTAATTCATGTATTAGTATTTCTTTGTACGAACCAGCTTTTTTTTTTTTTATAAAAGAACAAGTCCCTTATTGTTCATAGAATTCCACAAACCGGTATCTGAGTATATCGAAGTTTTAGACAACTTATTTAAAAACCGATAACCGAAATCCAAAAAACCGATATCAAAAATCCAAAAAAAAATGGGTAACCGAAAACCAAAAAATTGATCACAGATATAGAAAAAACCGATAACTGAAACCCAAAAAATGCATCACAGAGATAGAAAAAACGGATAACTAAAAATTCAAAAAACCGATAAAAAACCGAAAAAATTTATCACAGATATAGAAAAACCGATAACCGAAATCCAAAAAACCGAAAAAAATCCAAAAAATGTATCACAGATATTTGAAAACCGATAACCGAAATGCAATAAACCGATAACAAAATCGAAAAAAATTGATCACAGAGATAAAAAAACGGATAATGGAGACCGATAGCCGAAATTCAGAAAAAACGATAACCGGAACACAAAAACCGTTAGCTGAAATTCATAAAACCGATGAAATAAATCCAAAAAACCTATAATAAGAACCGAAAAAACCGATACAGGAAAGAGAAAAACCGATAACCGAAATTCACAAATCGGTAATAGGAACCGATAACAGAAGTGCAAATCGCCGATAACAAAAAAATCGATAACCGAAATTATAAAAAATCGATAACAAGAATCCGTAAACCGATAGGAAAAAATCAAAAGACACAATTCTTGACAATTTGCGAAGTAACTGCCCACCTTTAAAAAATTTTGTAGAACTCGATCTAGTTAAATGACCCATACATATATCAATATTGGTCTAGGTCAAATAAACTCAGAGTTGAGACGATTATAAAAATAGCTAAAAAAGAGTAACTGCTTTCTAGGGTCGTCGCACGCTTTTCCAAAAAATTAGTTTATGTGTTACTACGGTCTATACCCTATGTGCCAAATTTCATCGCAATCCGTTCAGCCGGTCTATACCCTGTGTGCCAAATTTCATCGCAATCCGTTTAGCCGTTCTAGCGTGATTGAGCATCAAATAGAAAGACCTGAACATGCAAACATCCACACTTTCACATTTATAATATTAATAGTACTTGGTCTGCCTTTGTCCGCAATATCAATCAGTTCAATCTCGCTTGAATTCTTAGTCTGCTATTCACAAATGGCTAGACCCCAAAAGCTGGCTAAGAGCAAATGTAGCCAACCAATTTGGCTAACGGAGTTATAACGACAACAACGTCATAAACTATACAACAATGTCGGCGCCCGAAATGACGCATAATAAATCGAATAAAAATGATTTCTTGCTGAAATAACAAGATTTAAGATTTGCTATGTGAGATCATCCAAATACAACGTTTTTACTTCAACTGTAACGCACTTCAAAATGTGTCGCATTAAATGGGTTAATATTAAATTTAATGTTTAAATTATAGCAAGTACCTATGCATGTACAGAGTTACGTATTTATTCCGTGTTAAATAGAACTCAACTCTGTACCTATTCATATTACCGTCTCAAGTAGTCTCAGCCCACAGCAAAATGAATATAATTCAATATTTCAAGGCAAACATCCATCGCCCCTCAAACTGCGTGCGCCTTTTTTTGCATACCAACACAGCGCAATTAGCGAACCAAATATGTATGTATGTACGTAGTTCACCAACTGTGCGTATATCATTTGTAGCTATAATTTTCATAAAATACTAGCAGAAAATAGCAAAAGAGAAGCAGAAATCAGCGATTAAAAAAAATAAGAACTTTTGCGTTCAGCCAAAACTTTTTAAATTCATAAAACTCAAAATTTGTTCGTTGTTGCGCGCAAGGAAATTTCTTTAACTTACTTACCCTTGCCCTTTTTACCGCTACTTTAAAATACTGCTAATGAACTGCCATTAAAAGCGCAGAAATGCTTGTAAATCAACTTCAATACATAAGTAATTTTATGAAAATTTGCAAATACATAACGTAGTTTGAACTTCATAACCGCCTAAGTGAAACTTTCATAACCGCCTATGCCAAACTTCTTAACCCTGGCGCCCAGCTCTATCACTCCATGCGATAAATTTGGTCTTTGGGAAGCTCGGCAAGCTCCATATTTTCTTCTTTTTCTCTACTTTTCAGCTCTCAAGTCGTTGAGTTGAGCGTCGGGAATTTAATTTTAATTTTTGGCGCAAATGTCGGTTAGGCGGTTATGAAAGCCTCACTTCCGCAGTTATGACATTTAAACGGCGCACAGTGGGGAAGCTTCCATACATTCAGCGGAAAAAAATAGAAGGAGTTGTCGTAGGGCTTTGAAATTTTGCACACAGGTTATATATGAGCTAGTTAAGAAAATTTCCAAAAATGGTTGTGTAGTGGATTTAATATTCTACCTGTTTTAAATAATACTTTGAATTTATATGTAAAATTGTTAATGTGTTTTTGGTTATTATAATTGTCTATCAAAAATTTTCATTATATTTCAACTTTCAAATAATAAAGAACATAAAATAAATAAAATACTTTTCATACAAAATATACCCTCAGAAAGGGCATTGACAGTACAAAAAATAATTGAAATCGGCCACTCCCTAGGGGTACCTCCCTGGACCTCAGTAAAAAATTAAAAAAAAAAATTAAATACAAATTTTAATTTCAGCTCAAAAAAGTAAGATATCTTTACGAAACTTTGCATATCAGTTACCCTCATAAAGGGAATTGACGGTACAAAAAATAATTGAAATCGGCCACTCCCTAGGGGTACCTCCCTTGGACCTATAGTAAAAAATAAAAATAATTTTAAATTCATACCTGTACTTAATTGTGAATAAAAGCGAAACGCGTTCATCGATTTTCATGATTTATGTATCATTTTGTTCATAGGTTATGCGACTTTACGCGAAAATAATAGGAATTTGAACTTTTTTACCGTTTTCGTTTTTTTATGAATTAAAAAAAAAAATTATTTTTAGGCAAAAAATATTTTTTTTCTCCATACATTTATTTATAACTGTGAAACTGTTGCCTACATAGCACAACGTTATATAAACAGATGAAAGTACTTGTAATTCTTGATTTTTCTAAATTTGTTTAAACAAAATCCGACTAGTGGTTCTTGAGTTATGTTAAACAAAAGAGCCTTATCAGAATTGAGTCGCGAATCAATTAGCTGAAAAATGTTGTACTGTATAATACAATAAATTGAGAGGGGGCACCTGGGGGCACTTGAAATTGATTAAAAATGTAAAAACAGATATGAGACAATGTATTAGTAGTAATTTCCAACTGGAGGCAAGTGGAGCTAAAATTGCAGGTCCAAATGGTTGGAGAAAAAAGGGATTTTTGTTATATGTTCATAAAAATAAACAAAAAATAAAAACTTAAGTCTCTGCAGAGTTTATTTTTTAAATTTTAGTAGACTGAAATATCCTACTTTAAATAAAAAATAAAAGGAAAAACGTTAGCTCACATAATAAAAGATTATTCGTTTTGAAATTCTTAGGTTTAAATTAAGTTGGTTCGGTAAAACATACAAGTACTGAGTTTGAGAAGGCTATAAAAAAAACTAGCAGTCAGATCGGAGTAATTCTTTTTGATTTGGCTGTACCATTTAGTCTAAAATTCCAAAATATCACTGCATATTGCATGAAGAGTATGTTAACAATTTGACTTTTTTCCGCGAAATCCCCAGTGTGCGGCGATATGTATATTTATGTGCTTTTGTGTGTGCCTTTAGGTGCTGCAGTTCAAAGTGCCACACGTGCGCCAGCCTTCAACAAGGACAAATACTTCACGTTGCTCGTACTTGACGACCAAAACACCGATTGGTCGAAATATTTCCGTGGAAAGCGTTTGCATGGCGATTTCGATATACGCGTGGAGCAAGCCGAGTTTCGGGTGAGTATACAACACGTACTTAATATGTATTTAAGTATCATAGCGATTTGTTGTTGTTGTTGAGTTTGAGGTTATGAAAATGAGGAAGTCAGTATTTGCATAAATAGTTAAGAACTTAACATAATGTGCCAACTATTCAAACGTGTCGACATTGGGTTGAGTTGGGTTGAGTGAGAAGTTATGAAGCGTTTTTAAAGGTCATAAATTGATGTAAGAGAAAGGTCAATTAAATGTGAAAAAATTGAAATTATAAAGGCTAAAAGCAGTACAAGACGTAGATGTCATGGAAAAAATACAAACCCTTAAAGTCTATCTAGCTCGATAAAATTGTAGATAAAATTTATACCAAACCTCAAACTTCTAAGCGCCTAGCTGACCTTCACACTCTCCGTGCTCAACAAAGCTGTTAAATGTGTGCTAATCAGTGCTGCCAAAGCTATAAAAACGAGCGTTTTATTGCAAGCATACGCAATAAATTCTTACTCAACCCAGTACTATTAAATCATGTTAATATTAAAATTCACTGCAATCGTGTTACTTCAGAGTCACCTTAATTTTATTATCACTTTCACCTTTGACCTTCATTAACAACCATAAAAGTAAATTCATTTTTTGCCAAATGTGCGTAGTCCTATTAAATTTTGAAATTTTCAATTTACACATCCAGCATTTTTTTCGTGCTTATCTTGCGCAAACACTTGCTGTGCTCCTCTGTTTATCTTTCACACATTTTTTTTAATTTGATTGTACGTTTGTATATAGATACGTATGTATGTTTTTTACACATATTTTTTATCGGCATATTTTTTCGCTGTTGCAGGATATTTCGCTCACCGCCAGCGCTGAAACTGGACCCATCATTTCCATGGCCGTCTATCGTGGTGGCACTAGGGTGAGTAAATTGAAGCGTTTATATATGTATGTATGTATGCATGTGTACGAATGTCCATTCGGTGGGTCCATTTCGGTGGGTTTGGTGTACTTACAAAGTGATTATTAACATAGCCCCAAAGGATCAATACATGTAGCTATCTACATCGGCTTTAGTTAGCCGAGTATGGTAACGATTACCATAAATTGCAAGAAATAGTACGTGAGGCAAAGAGAGAAGGATTAGGAAGGAAGGGAGAGAGAGAAGGAATAGGAGGAGGAGAGAAAAGAAGTGGTGAGGAAGATAAACAAAGGGAAATGCAAGAAAAATTGTGACGGGAAAGAGAAAGGAAGCCGAAATGAAAGGGAAAGGAAAGAGAAAGAGAAAGAGAAAAAGAAAGAAAAAGAAAAAGAGAAAGAGAAAGGGAAACAGAAATAGAAAGAGAAGGAGAAAGAGAAAGGGAAAGAGAAAGAGAAAGAGAAAGAGAAAGAGAAAGAGAAAGAGAAAGAGAAAGAGAAAGAGAAAGAGAAAGAGAAAGAGAAAGAGAAAAATAGAGGGGAAAGGAGAAAGAAAGAAGAAGAAGAAGAAGAAATGGTGAAGGACATGAAGAGGGGCGAACTTTTGAAAAGTTCCATTTCTTCACTTACTTTTTTCTAAATTTTTTATTTGACTTTCGCGGAGGTCTACAAAAAAATATTTGCAGACCGGACATCGAGCCAAGTACTTCGTGTTTAAACCCGCACGCCGTTACCCGTAAATGGACTTGCATTTACTGCGCTGCCAATGCGCTGGTACTGCAGATGTGTATGTATTGGTAAAATATGCATAGAATGTACCCGTTTAGTGGCATTGCGCGACTTGGCTGTATTTACTTGATCGCCTATAACTTTTCCATTTTACCATCGATTTTATTCGTTGATAGCTTATATTTTTATCAATTGAATGGGGCTTCACGTAAACGAGTAAAACTAAAGGTAACAACATTTGTTTTAAAGATCTTGCCTGACTAAGTAAATTTTTTCTTCAAATTTTCGTAAAAAGTTGAAAATTTTCTAATTAACTCATCTATATTTCAGAAACTATAAGACTTAGACAAAAATGTTATAGGAGCTATGTATAGCAAACTCAATTTTCTTTCGTTTGGTGTTACTTCAACGTAGATAGCTCAATGTGTTATAGGGGCGTCAGAATGAATACTTTTCCGTCAATCCAGTAATCCGTTTAACTGACAGCAGAGTGGACTTACATGAATTTGAATGACGATCGACACATTCAGTATTTCAACTTTGCCGTAACAAATATATGAAATTGAAGTATGTGTCAGTTAAACGGTGCTGGATTGCTGGAAAAGTATTCATTCTGACGGGCCCATTAAAGAGACATACCTACTGGATTAAGTAGAGCCATTGGCCAAAGAACGGTAAATTGTCGATATCTCAAAAACCTTCCCATAGCATTAAAAATACGCCCAATCTTCGAAATCAGCAACCGATTTTACATATATATAGGAGAGTTGCGTCCAAAGTACAGACAACAAATTTCATTCTTTGATCCAGTGTAATCAAAGTGATCATGCAGATCCATAGCGAGTACTCCATAGATGAGTGAATGGAGTAGATACTCGGAATTTCTGCAGGCTATATATACGGGCATATACATACATATTGATTTAGGACGTTGAGCCCTGTATACATATCCACTTGTATGTGTATGTGTTTGGTTGTTAGCAAATTTGTTTTGTGCTTACATTTTCATTGCTCCCTGTTGACCAAGTTCAGCAAATGTTGGCTCTATCTTTCATTCAATGCATTTATGTACGTGCATACACAGACACATTTCACTAAAAAGATTAGCTGGCGCTGGAGTGTTTACCATCATCCAGTCTAGTCAGCAAGCTTCCACACCACTTGTAAAATCCTTTTTGGAGTTACTTTGTGCCCTTATAAAAAATATTGAACGCTGTTTTTATGTATGCATTTACAACGCCGTTAACTCTGCAAAATTACATTTCGTCCTTCGATGTCCTTGAATAGCTGAGCACCATAGGCGCTTTGGAAAAGCATATTAACGAGCAACAAGTAGATATGTATGTATGTGGCAGCACGAGTAATTATACTTATTTACGCATTGTGCCAGCTAACGGCTGAAAATGCCCAGGGATTAATTTAGTTAAGTGAAAAATGCGTGCATGCACGTGTTGAACGGGCACATATTGGCTTACATATACATATGTACATATTTATGTATTAGATGGTGTGAAAGTGAATAGCGCTATTAATATTTAGGATCTTTGGCACGAAAAAAGGGAAACAATAAGGGTATTCATTTAAGAGTATAAGTTTATAAAGTGTAAATTTCTATCAGTTTACACACACTGTTATATGAACGCACCTAATAATTTTTTTTCGTAAACTTGTCATCAGCTGTGCTATTGTCAAAATTTATTTAAAACTATATCTACATATATTAAAGACATATATTAAAATATGCCAAAAATAAGTGAGAAATCCAAATTAAAACGACTTTACAAGGAAATTTTTGTAAATGACTTACTTACTGATGCTAGAGGTTTCTGTTGCGCAAGGTTGCTTTTTTAAACGGTTTTATTTAGCTCACCCCGTTTGTTTTATTATTTATTCTTTATTCTTGGGTCAAATTTAGTAATTCAAATTTCACCCTCTTCCTGTCAACCGATTAATCTGAAATTTTGCACGCATGTATAACCCCGATGACAATGCAATATTATGAAAAAAAAAATTCCGATAGGTGGCGCGTGGGTCGCTATATTTACAAAAATCGCATTTATGGTCCTATTTGGCTGAAATTCGGAACATATATTACTACCTTGAAAAGAAGTATTTTCTTTAAAAAAAAATTCCGCTAGGTGGCGCGTGGGTCGCTATATTTACAAAAATCGCATTTATGGTCCGATTTGGCTGAAATTCGGAACATGTATTACTACCTTGAAAAGAAATATTTTCTTAAAAAAAAATTCCGCTAGGTGGCGCGTGGGTCGCTATATTTACAAAAATCGCATTTATGGTCCGATTTGGCTGAAATTCGGAACATGTATTACTACCTTGAAAAGAAATATTTTCTTTAAAAAAAATTCCGCTAGGTGGCGCGTGGGTCTCTATATTTACAAAAATCGCATTTATGGTCCGATTTGGCTGAAATTCGGAACATGTATTACTACCTTGAAAGGAAATATTTTCCTAAAAAAAACTTCCGATAGGTGGCGCGTGGGTCGCTATAGAGGCGTTGGACTGCAATAAACTAACGGGAAAGAAACCTTGCAATAATGAAGCACTAAATGAATTAAACAGAATGCGAAATAAAAACTAAAAACTAGAAAATAAAAATAGGTAAAAAAACTTTTTAAGTTAAACGGTTTTATGTTATACATACATTGCAATGTTTAAGATAAATGTACTAAAAACCAAAAAATAATAAAATAGATACAGTCGTGGGAATTATAAACATTTGCATAGACTAGACTAAAATAAAACCGGGGGGCACGTCAATTGTCTACAAATTATCGACTTAATGTGCGATAGAAGAATCGTTTAATTCGTCGTTAGGCAGTTGGCCCGCAGACGGTGAGGAAAATACTTACTATTTTCTTGCTCATGGAAATTCCAATAGTTATACACTCCATGTTAATAAAAGAGATGTTTCAACTAGTTTATCGTTGGACATTCACACGAGGAATCGTTTCACTGATCGTAGTTTGTCTTTAATCGACAAAACATATGATAAAAGTACTACTCGCTCACCACTATGAAACCCTAAAACTCGCTTATAATCGAGCTTGCTAGCTTTTTTCCACATTCTAGCCCTACTTATCACACGTCCATCGTTGTCGGTTGAACAACTGCCTAATTATAGTGTAACATTACAAAACAAACATTTTAATCAACGATTGTAGACAATTGACGTGCCCCACGGTTTTATTTTAGTCTAGTCTATGCAAATGTTTATAATTCCCACGACTGTATCTATTTTATTATTTTTTGGTTTTTAGTACATTTATCTTAAACATTGCAATGTATGTATAACATAAAACCGTTTAACTTAAAAAGTTTTTTTACCTATTTTTATTCGAGTTTACAGCGTTTACACACTGAAATGCGTAAATTTCTCAACCATGCGTAAATGATTTTCCATACAAAATTTGACAGTTCGCTTACAAACTTTATAAATTTACAAGTTTACACACTTTACGAGGCATTTATAAGGTTAAATGAATACCCTTAATATAAAGTAAAAACTTTTTGATGTGTAAACATCTTTGCTGTAGCTATGAGTGATTTCGAAAAACAGGTACAGTTTACGCGTAAACGTAAATGACCTTTGTGTTAGTGCACTGCTGCGTCCGTGTGAATCGCTTGGCACTGTCAGTGGTAGGTAGGTAGATAGACATGTACTTACAAATGCTTGCATGCATAGCCGTGCAAATGCAAATATCAACAACAGCAACAGAGCGAAGTGAAATTGTTGTTGTTGTTGTTTTCTGCAACAATGCGACAAATAGGCAAAATAAAAAGGACCAACCTGTTTGAACATGTATGCAAATGTAATGATATGCACACCTATATCTACCTATCCAATTTTCTATGCAATATTGGTATCAAATGAAAGGTTTTGAGCAGGACTTCGATATGAAGCTCTTGTCATTGTGACCCCAAGGCCGGGTCTCCAGATATGGGTCAAAACGAGGACCCGGATGATCCTTGAATGTTTCTGAGCAATATTGGTATCAAATGAAAGGTTTTGAGCAGGACTTCGATATGAAGCTCTTGTCATTGTGACCCCAAGGCCGGGTCTCCAGATATGGGTCAAAACGAGGACCCGGATGATCCTTGAATGTTTCTGAGCAATATTGGTATCAAATGAAATGTTTTGAGCAGGACTTCAATATGAAGCTCTTGTCATTGTGACCCCTAGGCCGGGTCTCCAGATATGGGTCAAAGGGAGGACCCGGACGATCCTTGAATGTTTCTGAGCAATATTGGTATCAAATAAAAGGTTTTGAGCAGGACTTCAATATGAAGCTCTTGTCATTGTGACCCCTAGGCCGGGTCTCCAGATATGGGTCAAACGTTGACTCGGATGATCTTGCATGTTTCTGAGCAATACAAAACAAAACAACATAAAAAATCAAAAGTCAAAAACCAAAAACCAAAAACCAAAACAAACAAAAACAACAAAATAGTAGCAGTCACAATGACAACAAAAAATTACAAAAACGATAGTCGCCTTTTAATCCATAGAAAACCAGGAAAAAAGGAATAAGGAAAAGGGAATAAATATCCGATTTCGAAACAGTTTACACATCAATATTCATGAATACCCGTTATTCACGTTTTATTTTTTTTTTACACTTTTCACGATTTAAGGGATTCTTTTTATAGCTATAGCTATAATTTTTCTATATTTGTAATTCATAAAATAAACTTTCTAAACTTTCAGAGCCTTTCGTCCTTAATGTAAAAATAACAATTCACTTACGCTTAACGTGACTGAAGTAAGCTAACTTACAGAAGCTAATACAAGAAAACGATTAAAATTAAAAGAAAGCACAACTATCTAACAATATCTAAAAATAAAAACATACAAATGTAAAAATAACCGAATTTCCCTCTCCCTCCAGGTGGCACGTTCATTCCGACCGGATTTTGTGCTAATACGCCAACCGCCACGTGATGGCTCCAATGACTATCGCTCGACCATTATTGGGCTGAAGTATGGCGGTGTGCCAAGCATTAATTCTTTGCATTCGATTTATCAATTTCAGGTAAGTGTGAAAAAAGCAGATTTATGAATAGGATATTTGATTGCTATTCATATTTGTGTGTTTGTTCTTTTTTTTTTTTTCAGGATAAACCTTGGGTATTTGCGCATTTATTGCAATTGCAGCGACGTTTAGGACGTGATGCATTTCCTTTGATCGATCAAACATTCTTTCCCAATGCTAGAGATTTGGTAAGTTTAATTGATTATTGATACATGTGTATTTTGAAGAAAAACTTATATACTTGTATTAAGTTTTGTACAACTAATAATGTGGCTTTATTACAATAAATACATACATATAACAGTTAATGATATATTTATTTACATTTTGCATTATTGCAGTGCTTAATGCTAATGCTGATGAGCAAAACAAAAATACAGTGTGTGAAAAAAATGGTTTACAGACTGATGAACTTAAATAAGTATGTTGATAAAAAACTTGAATTTATGAAAAAAATTCAATAAAATTATATAAATATAAAAAAGAAATAAATTGTTAAAAAAACTGGCATATTTTAGGAAAACTAATACTACAACAAAAAAAAGAATAAAACAAAAATAACTAAACCAAAAAAAAAAAAAATAAAATAAGATAAAATAAAATAAAAAACCTTAAACAAAATAACTAAAAAAAAGTTTCAATAACATTATTTAATTATAAAAAATAATAAATTGTTAAAAAAACCGGCAAACTTTAGGGAAACTAATACTATAAGAAAAAAATAAAACAAAAATAACTAAACCAAAAAATTTAATTAAATAAAAAACCGTAAACAAAATAACAAAAAAAAGTTTCAATAAAATTATTTAAATATAGATAAACAATAAACTTAAAAAAATACTGAGAAGTTCAGAAACAACTAAAACTAATAAGAACAAAAATAAAACAGAAAAAAAAACAAAATCTAAAAAAAAAAAGACTCAATAAAATTATTTAAATATAAAAAAAACAATTATCAAATAAAATCTGCAAAAGTTTAGAAAACACTAAAACTAAAACAATGAAATAAAAAAATAAAACAAGAAAACAGGAAAACAAAAAAAATTAATAAAATTATTTAAATATAAAGAACAATAAATTGTTAAAAAATGGAAAAGTTTAGAAAAAACTACAACTGAAACAATAAAAAAAAATAAAAAAAAAATAAACAAAACAGCTAAAACTAGAACAAAACAAAAAAAAAATAAATAGATAAATTAAAAAAAAAAAAAAATAAAACATTCTAAAACAGATTCAATAAAATTATTTAAATATAAAAAAAACAATTATCAAATAAAATCTGCAAAAGTTTAGAAAACACTAAAACTAAAACAATGAAAAAGAAAAATAAAACAAAAAAACAACAAAACAAAAATTAATAAAATTATTTAAATTTAAAGAACAATAAATTGTTAAAAAAATGGAAAAGTTTAGAAAAAACTACAACTGAAACAAAAAAAACAACTAAAAAAAAAAGAAAAAAATTATACAAAACAGTTAAAACTAGAACAAAAACAAATAAATTACAGTACAAAAAAACAATTCAAAGAAAAGTTGTATTTAAACCGTTTTGTTTTCAACAAAAGCTTTTAACCTAAAATACATAATAATTAAAAACTATAAGTATCAACTTTTTAAAATGGAAATGATGCGTTTTTTTCGAAATAACGAAACAATGTTAATAAAATGCATTTAAAATAAATAATAATAATTTGCGAAAGCTGCGTCTAAACTACGAATCATAAGCTAGTAAAAACGATTTCCATTAAACGCAAGTTCAAAAAAAAAAAAAACAATACTTAAACCGCTCTGCTACCAAATTTCTCTCATTTTTTGTTAAAAAATAGAAGAGTGCGATTTTAAATTTTGTTCTTGTTGCCATAATGTGTATGTGTGTGTTATAGCATTCTCTGGTTATAGTCCCATTTCTTCTATGCTGCAATCTCTCCCCTTCATTGTTTGCTTCATCGTTCCCGCTTACGGATCGGCCATACACGTCTTGTACGCCGGTGTTCTTCGCCAATGACACTTCGAAATGCTGCCCTCGGGTGTGCGATAATGTGCAGTAACGCAGGCGCTGAAATCTGTTTCACACTTGGCCATCGGTGACCATTTGCAAGATGTGGCCGATTGATAGCGTTTCTCCAAACAACTGCTGCCGAAGCAGGTTTCAACCTGTAGCAGGGAGAAAGAAAGCGAAATCACGAAAAAATTAAAACTATGAATGTATGAAAATTTAATAAATGTAAATAATGCTTCAAGATAAGTGTATTTTAATCTAATGCTTTAGCATATTACAAGTACATTGCAAACTAACAACTAACCTCACATTTACAACCCTTACGATAAGCGCCAGCAAAACCACGCCTCTCCACCACCGACATCTTCAAATATTCCTTAATATAACTGCATGTTGTCAAATATGGACCACGTCCCGCAATCACATACAATTTGCCAATGTCCAAATTAACGCCGCACATCGCATCCGAATTTGGTGTAACGATGCGTCCATGTTTGAGTATTTTGTGACCAATTTCATTCATCTGTAAGATAACAACAATGTAAAAACTTAAGTCATAAATTTGTTTGTGTGCGATCGCTAAAAGTCTTTTATTTTAATACTTAGTAACTTTTATGCATTATTCCATACACTTGCCTTATAAGATTTCTTGACTTCCACTTTGTAGGCGACATTGTTCTCAACCAAGCGATGTGATTTGCGCATAACGCGTATTAAGACAACTGCAAAATACAATAAAAATTAAAGTGTTTAATACATATTTTTTAAAAGGCTTTCATGCTGGAATAAACACATAAGACTTAAAGGCGGTAGAAAAGGCAAAACATAGAAATTGTGCTGCTGAAGCGATTAAAGTTATAGAGCGTAATGAAAAAAGAAAATTGCTTCAAAATTTCACAAGCTATTAGGAGAATGGCGAAATGAAAACTCGTATATATCTGTGGCAATTTGCAATAATCGCTTAAGTCAAAAAATATGATTTCGAGATAAATTAATTTTTATATTCGAAGGCGTTTCTTAATAAATCATTCACAATGTTGCGATAAAATTTTGTAAATAAAACAAAAAGTTATGAAGAAATTTGATTAAGTATATACATCTACTTTGGCTGTTATAGCAAGTTTAATATACATACCTCTATTGTAAGTTAAGCCTAAATAGTTTTATTTATATCTTTTCATTGAATTAAGTTATAAGCATGGGGGTTTTAAAGAAATATAGAGTTTTAAAAGGAGAATAACGTGGTATATAAATCTTCCTAAGTCGAATTAAGCGGTTATTGCTTGTGACCACAGATATATTTATTTACATAGCTTTTCACAACTTCATAGCATTTGCTTTCTTTGCAAACAATAGTTATTAACTAGTCACTAGAACACTGAGAGCTGGAGAGTACGAAACTTCACTTCAGCAAATTGCGCTTGTTCAAAGCTAGGAAAGAACAGTGTTGGTTCTTCTTTTTTCAACTGTCTTTGTTAACAGGACATCAGCGAAATTAGTAAAATTCACCACTTTGAGTCTAGAACATTTAAGAGAAACGATTTAATCCATTTAAAAAAAATCCCTTTTTGGGAAATTTTGTTTTGAGATAATTTTTTCTATTTTTTTTTTTGCAATTTTGCCACTATGATGTTTGGGCAAAAGATTTTACTTGATTTTAGAGAAAAAATCCCTTTTTGGGAAATTTTTTTTTAGTTTATTTTTATAATTTTTTTTACCATTTTTGCCACTATGATGTTTAGGCAAAATATTTTAGAAGATTTCAGAAAAAATCCCTTTTTGGAAAATTTTGTAAATTACATAGTATAATGTTTAAAATTTACCATTTTGACTTATTAAAGCTTAAGTACACAGATAAGTTCTGCTAATAGAGTTATGTTGCGAGTAACTGAAATTATGCTACATACATTTAAAAACTTATAGCTTACGAATGGCATGCAGATGGATGGTAGTTTCAACTGCTCAATTTGCTTATGCTCTACTTTCTTGCTACTGTATGAAATTTTATTGTTCACATTTCTCTACTATTATTTCTCTACTATTATTATCCTCAAATTATCGCTACAACTCTCGCCTTTATATATATGTACCTACTTACCATAATCAGCTTTGCAGAAATGCGTTTGCGGATGACTGGGCATGCACATGCACGCCTCCACTGGACTACTGTACAATGCCAACAGCGACAGCAGCATCAACGCCAATAAACCCAAATATTTTCTAATGTCCATTTCGCTGTATTATTTTGTTATTGATTTTGTTCTACGTTGTTGTTGTTGTTGTTGTTATTGTATATCGATATTTTGTATATTTATTCGTTTTGCTTCGCTTAACCTTTCTCCTGTCGTTTTTGGTGCCTTTGTGGCGCCCAAAGTTTTTAGATATTTGTTGGCTTTTTTGTTTGGATTTAGTTATATTGTTTTTTTTTTTTTTTTGTTATGCCACGGTTGGAAACTTTTCAGTTATTGCATTAAAGTGATGTTGTTTTTCAGCTGTTTGTGAGTGAGTGTCCTGAAATAAGGTTAAGAAAATAGAAAAATTAATTTTTTTGTAAGCATAATGAAATTTGGTAGTAGTATTTGAAAAAAAGTACATAGGTATATACATACATATATATGTACATATTATAATGGCTTGAAAGGAGAGAAGTTGCATCAACGGATTGTTGTTAAATGAAACAAAAAGCTCAATTTTTTTTTAATGTGGAAATTATTGTCTATATTTAGTGATGCTTTTAAATGTGTACTCCATTAAGGAAAAAAAAAATTAATATTCACATTCATGCATATCTCCTTTTGTACTCATTTCAATAGCAAAAATACATATGTCCTTTCTATGCCTTGAACTTGTTTAAATTTTTTTTACTTTTTACTCATTTGTTTTTTACCTAACACTTTGCGCTTACTTCTGTAAGTGTTTGCTTCAAGTATAATGTTTACCTTAGTTGTTTTTGATTATTTTATGCCTTTTCAATATTCACTAGTATGTCAATTTTTAGTTAGTAAAGTTTAAGAGAAACAGTTTTGTCTAATTTTAAAGAAATTCCCTGTTTGGGAGTTATACTCTATGAAATTTACCAATTTTTACTCCCTGAAGCTTAAGACAAACCAAAGTTGACAAGGCATGATCGAAATTCGTTCCACAACACATCGCAAACCATTTCACAACACTTTTTAAAAATTTTCCTTTTTTTAAAATTTTGGAAACTAGTATATTTGTGTGAAATTTACCATTTTGACTCAGAGAAATGCAAAGTAAACCATTTTATTAAATTTAAAAAAAAAATTGCCTTTTTGGGAAATTGTGGAAATTAGTTTATATATGAGAAATTAAAAATTTTGAGTTAGTAAAGTTTAAAGAAGCAATTCTAGCTAATTTTAAAGAAATTCCCTTCTTGGGAAATTTTAATTTAAAGTAGTTTTTTTTTTCAATTTCGGCACTATGACACGCTTAAACGTCTCGGAAAATAACTCAAATTGATTTTGGAAAACTTTCCCTTTTTAGTATAATTTATGTGAAATTTACTACTATTTCCGCCATCTAACGTTAGAGATTTGGGAAAACTTCCAGTTATCTAATCGTTACCTAACCTCAATGTTTTGTTGGCATAATATTTTAACGCATTTCAATTCATTCAGCGCAGACAAAAGAGCGTTATCGTCGTTAGCTATACTCAAAGTTATTAAACTCTTTGTTTTATACAAAAATAAACCATTCTGTCTTTCACTTACGCAATTTTGCTTGTTAACATACTTAGTTATGTTATGTTATGACGTGAAGGCGTCTAATTGTCTGCTATTGTTGCGTGCGGTACAAACTCAGTTGGCACCAAATACATACAGACATACATACAGTGTGCAATAGCTAAATGCACACTTAAATGTCAATAAATGTGTATGTATACGCTAAATTTTATAACCATTTCATTTGTGGGGCTACAAAATCTGTTTACCACCGCAGCGATTGCAATTTAATTTCGTACGTTATGGTCGCGGCCATAAATATACAAGTATGTTAATTTTGTCACATAACAATTTAATTGAGCTGTTATTATAATACATAAATAGCACAACTAATTTTATTGCGCTTAACGTTTATGTATGTAGTTGGGGGAAAATAGGTAATTACTTTGCAGTTTTGTAATATTTTCATAGACAGGGTCATGTGTAATTGGCACTTTAATGAACAAAATTTGAAAAAGAGTATTTTAAATGTGACTAAACAGAAAATCTTTGAGTCTTGGTATGGCGGGCTCTTGTATAATTCAAAATATGCCTGGTTTTAAATAGCGCTCATCCCTCAATAGTAATGCGTGTGTATATGTTTGGCTTTGAAGAGAATTTCCCTCCATCATTAACGTCTGAAGTTGGTTTGAAATTTGGGAGAAGTATGTCTATTATTTAGAAAAAGCCAAGATTATGTCAAGTTCGAAGCGTAGATGTATTTTCTTCTTTTTAACTAAAAAATTAGATTCATATTAAGCGATTGTGTATTTGGGCCCACAGACTATCTATGGTACATTGCTCACGCAACTGTGTAAATAAATGTACATACTTACATACTCGTTAGTATGATTGAGTGAACATTATCGATGTAGTCATTCCTGTTCTATAGAAACTATCTATATTTATTAAGTCAATCTATGTACTAATGCACATTCATATGTAAATGCATGCATTCATATCTACATATTTACATATTAATACTCAAGTGTTTATCAATCAATCGAAACAGTTGTGTAGCTTCTTGCAAATCAATAAAAAGCAATTGTGTAGCTACTTTATTCCTAGAACGATTTTTTTAGAACAGCTGGAATATATCAGTTGAATTAGAAACGTTGTGAGTTGCAAATGTGATGATAAAAACATAAAGAAAATAATACATATATGTAAGTAAGGAAGTACATAGATGGCTGCATGGATGTTGCCAATTGAGTGGATATTTATAGGACACTTAGGACACCTATTCCGGCACTTAAAAGTAGTACGCTGTAAATGATGCATGCTTTCAAAGTAAAATACCTATACTAACTTTACTTATTTGAAGATTTTGTTATAATCATATGCATAAATTATAAATTAATTTTTTCACATTTCTAAACTTCTGAATTTCAAGGAGGCATCAAAGATATATAAGTATATTCGCTTTAATTTATAATTTATGACCGAAGCGCGAGCACACACACACACACACGGGGGGAACGTCTGTCTGTCGATGACTTTGTATGTGCATAAATCTTTTAGGAACTTATGAGCTTAATTACAAAAGAACAGCCATTAATTATTACAAAATTTATGTTTAAATACCTACTTATATATCTGTGGCAATTTGCAATAATCGCTTAAGTCTTAAAAAATGATTTCGAGATAAATTGATTTTTATATTCGAAGGCGTTTCTTAGCAAATCATAAAAGTCGATTAAAAACTATGGACGCAAAATCAGTGAGCCATCCACAATGTTACGATCAAATTTTGTAAATAAAACAAAATGTCATGAAGAAATTTGATTAAGTATATACGTCTACTTTGGCTGTTATAGCAAGTTTAATATACCTCTATTGTAAGTTAAGCCTAAATGTGTTTATTTATATCTTTTGATTGAATTAAGTTATAAACATAGGGATTTTACAGAAATATAGTGTTTTAAAAGGAGAATAACGTGGTATATATAACTCGAAATCTTCCTAAGTCGACTTAAGCGATTATTGCTTGTGACCACAGATATTTCGAAACCTTTTTTTTTTTTGGATAGAAAAAAGTTATTAGAATGAAAAATTATATTATTTTGGTTGACAGTGGAATTCTATGAATAAAGTTTATAAGACACTGTGATAATTGTTTAATATTATTAGTACCTGGATGACCGAGCTTATCTCGGGCTGCCATTTTTTCGTAGGTCCTCGCAAGCGAAATAAAAAGTTAAAATAAAAAAAATTAGTGGAAAAATTAAACTTTTCAGAAGTTTGCGCCCGAGACCCCTTGTATACTTAATTTCATGAAAATTGTTGAAGCCATTTGTGAGATCCAGAACTAAAGTAAATCCGCCTCGCTTGGCCGTGATACCTTTACCTCTTCATGCCCTTCTCCCTCTACTTTTCTTTTTCCTTTCTCTTTCTCTTTCACCTACATACGTTTCCTTTTTCTTTTCCTTTTCCTTTTCCCTTTCCTTTCCCTATCGCTCTCCCTAACCCCTCCTTTTCTCTCACCCTCCTATTCGTTCTCCCTTCCCCTCTCCCTTCCCCTCTCCCAATCTCTCTCTCACGCCTTCCCTCTCCCATTCTATTTTGGTTTCCTCTCCCTTCTCCCTTTCCCACCCTTTCCCATTCCCATTCCATTCGACTTTCTTTTTCCTTTTCATGTTCCCTTTACTTAGGGAACCAGGCTGAGCATTACATCGAAGAGATCTCTATATTGAAGCCATGATTCTCAATTTTCGGAGTCCTCTATGTTCAAGTCCCCATTAAGACCATTAATTTGATTCCAGTGTCGCTCAGAAACATTCGAGGGTTATCTGGGTCCACGTTTTGACCCATATTTGAAGACCCGGTCAAGGCATCACAATTAAATGAGCTCTATGTTGAAGTCCTCATCAAAACATTTCATTCGATACCAATATCGCTCAAAAACATTCGAGGGTCAACCGGGTTCAACTTTTGACCCATATCCGGGGACCCGGCCCAGGCATTACAATTAAAATAGTTCTATGTCGAAGTCCTCATCAAGACCTTTCATTCGATACCAAGGGCGCTCAGAAATATTCGAGGGTCAACCGGGTCCTCGTTTAGACCCATATCTGGAGACCCGGCCTAGGCATCACAATTAAAAGAGCTCTAAGTTGATGTCCCCATCAAGACTTTTCATTTGATATCAATATCACTCAGAGACATTCGAGGGTCATCCGGGTCCACGTTTTCACCCATATCTCGGAACTCGGGATGAAAGTTAGTAAAAAAATTAAATTTTTCTAGAGTTCACCTCCGAAGCTCCCTGCACACCAAATTTCATAAAAATCGTTGGAGCCGTTTTCGAGATCCTGATTATATATATATATATATACATATATACAAGAATTGCTCGTTTAAAGGTATTAGATTAGATAATAATAGCCGCTTTCGGTTCACAATTTCTCTGCTGGCTATAAATTTCCCTCTGCCAAATCTATATGTGAATGATAGCGAGCAGAGGGAAATTTTTATCGACCAGTTAGCGAGTATGGCTACTACTCATTATGGGTTCAAACATTTTTGTTCGATCCGACCTCGCTTGTCTGATGGCGAATCGAAAACGCCAAATATATGTATGTACAATTTAAAAAATTTCCCCTCTTACATTTCGAGCGCTAATCGCCAAAAAAGTGTAACCAACAAAGTTATCGATTTTAGCTTTTTTATTGAAATCAATAACTTATTAGGTCCGTTCGGCGGCTGCAAATTGCAGCAATTTGCAAGCAGGGAAAAATATGTTATGCTCTACCGAAGAGAGAAACTTATGCAAATTTACTGGCATTTCAACGAACAGAAATTTGTCAAAATTTGCAGAAAATCAGCTGTTTGTCTTCACTCACAAGTGCATAACAAAATAAAAATTTGACGAAATGCAATCGAAGGGGAAACTAGATGTGCATTGTTCTCCGGGGACATTCCCAAAAATTTCAAAACAGTAAGCAATGGTGGTATGCATATACATACATATGTGTGTATAATTTTACATATGTACAGCAACATATGACAAGTTAAAATGGTCGGACATATCCCGAAAGCTGCATGCTTCGTGACCAGCGAACCATAAAAATAATAATAAATAAGTTTTTTCGGGTAGTATTTTGAAAGGGTCGAGATTACAATAGGGCTCGCTTCGGATGATTTTGTCACTTAATTCTTTGAAAAGTCTTTTTGAAATACGAAAATGAGTTCGGAACTCTCTTTCCGTATAAGCCGGAACTGTTTGCTCGACGTATTGCTTTATGGAATTTCTTGAATTATTTTCACATAAAACCAAAGCAAATTCCAGGAGTTCCTTGTTTTTATTTCTACGTCTAACCAAAGTTTCATTTTCAATCTCGTAGAAGTATAAATTGTCTTTTATTACTCAAAACTATTTATTTAAGTGGACCGGCTTTCCATTAAGAAACCACACCCTGAGAAAAATCACTTCCTCAGAGGGGTAGAGGGACTCCTACAGATCTCAAAATCAAAAGTTGCCGGAGGCTTATAGTTTACGAGATATTTGTAGTTAAAGTTGGATGGGTTCATAGATATTACCCCAGAAAGATAACTCTGCCGGCTGATTGTTATTTTTTTAAAGCGCGACCCAAGGCCGCCACGCAAAAAGATGTTCTACACAAAAGCACTGTGGATCACTGTATACATATACATATATAACTCCAGAAAGGGATTTCTGCCGGCTGAGGTTTATATTTTAAAGCACGGCCGAATGCCGCCCACGTAAAAAGGTTTTTCCTCGGTAATAGTGCGCAGTTTTGGTGTTTTGTTTGGTGGATTTTACAACTTTACCAACAGATATCTCATAAACTATAAGTCTCCGGCAAGTTTTTATTTCTGTTCTGACATCTGTGAAAGTCATTTTTTTCGGGGCGTGCATCATTAATGGACAATTTTTCCATTTAAGTAGTATATGTATCTCCTATTTGCGATTCAACAACGCAGAATCCTGAGAGTGCAGACGATGATCCCACTGCGGTGTCATTAACAGGTTTCCTTTTAGCTGGTACCTTATTAACAAATTAAAGCATTTAAATAAACTTTATAAATTAAAATAATATAATTTTCTCACTTCATTTTCTATTGAATCACATACATATATTCCCGATTTTCTTAGTTTTTTGACTTGAAATCACTTTCGACTTTTTTTTAAATTGCAACCATATGATCGCAAATCATATGTTTTTTGAGTCTACTGAACTTTGCAACGACAAGTTTCGTCAGTAAAACTTTGCAGCTTTCTCCGTCAATGAACTGTCAAAATTGCGCTCTGAGTTTTTGCCTCAAAAAACGCGAATTTGCAGTTTTTTCTGCAATTTGCAGCAATTTGCTGCCGGCGAACGGTCCTATTATCACACACATCAACTCCCAAAATTTCACAGCTGTGAAATGTGCTGTTTCGAAGACTAAATAAATTTCAAGGCTACATACAGACTGCATGCAAAGAAACTAAAAAAAACCTTCTCCTGTAAAATTTAGTTTTTGTTGTATACACTTTTATGGCGGTTAGGGCTCGATATGTAAGAGCGAACATTTTGTAAATTTCAAACAATATTCTGGAACAATTGTAGAAATGCTATAGAATCTATCTATAGTATAGATACAAGAACAATACAAAGCAACAATTAGATTTCATTTGAAAGGAATTCCGTCCGTTGCCGAATATCGCATAACAATTTAACAAAGCAAACAAATAACGTTTAAGCAAGCAGACAAAGCGATCAAAAACAATAGAAAAATCAAACTGAAATTCAATTGAGATGCTTCAAATGCGTATGACTGGTAAGGGGATAACAATGTAGGATTTCGGCATAGACTTAGCGCACATCACAAACTGGACTCTTTAGAAATGTTGTATAATTAGTCCAAACCCTGCTAACAATTTTACCAGACAATTTCTGATTCAGAAAATTGTGAAAAAATCTGAGTACCTACAAAGTTGTTTATGTGGACCTATAGATTTTTAATAGATTTTTTATAGATTTAAATTTTGTTACCTTTGCAGCTCAATTTAGAGGCGACTTCAATTAAGCGTAAAGTTTAAAAAGCGAAAACAAACTCACGCTTTTTGCATTACATTTGGACTAGCTTCACATAAATTTGGAATACTCCAAGTACAATTCATCAATTCCTTGCATTGCTTGCCTTTCATTTCTTGAACTATATACTTAGTAAGCTGCTATATCCATGCTTGTTTTTTGAGCAATTGGGCCAGACTCTTTGCTTCTGGGTAAGCACGGAAAAATAATAAAGCGACGAATAAATAGAATTCTGCTGCGTCAGGAAATGCTAAGCGATTTTATTTTTTTTTTTGAAACAACAAACAAACCCAAATGAATGGAGGGAATACTTACTCACTCATGTATGGTTCTCATGTCTAATCTAAATGCCATTCAATTCGATTCAATACCAATTCAATTAAATTTATTATTAACACATAACGCTATTGATTGTCTTATTGAACTTAAATGGTATTTTTGTTTGATTATAAGTCAATAAATTTTGTGTATACATACATACTTCTGTAGATAGTGTGCATGTATGTTGCATTTAATGATGATGGTGATGATTGTGATGAGTTCATATTTCTATACGAAAACAAATATTTCGAAAGAGTAATATAATTTTTGTGCATTTCTAAGCACTTTAGTATTTTTCATTTTGGTTTTGACATCTACTTATAGTTTCACATAGAATTTCTATGCAAAAACGTGCATTAACGATGGAAGCTGTTTTTGACAAGGTTGTTTGTTGATAGTTCGTTGCAAGTATATGTATACGTAGTCGAGGTCAGAATAAGTACGATTAACTATTTAGAAAAATTTGCTCAGTAAACAAAAAATTTTGTTAATTTGAATTTATCTTAAGAAAAAAAATCAATAACCAAATTTTAAGCTAAATTAAAGCTGGAATATAAATGTCAAGTTCATTAAGCTAATGTGAAACAATTTTTATATAGATTTTTTTTCCAATAATTATTGCTTAACCGGTTTGGTTATTTAAGTATTCTCTTTCAATAAAAGTACGCAATTGTTCGAAAAAATACATAAAAATCATACATATATACATATGTACATTAGGGTGCGTTTAATTTGTATGAAAAATTTAAAAGTTCATTAAAAGACTGTATCGCCCCCTCAATCTGTAGTAACATGGTCAAAGATATCACACATAAATTTTGGTCCCGATTGGTGGCGGTTAAGGCGTGGCGCATTGAGGTCAAAGTTCAGAAAACTCTATGAAGGGTCAAAAAATCAAAATATTTTTTTTAATTATCGAATACCCAAAATTAATACTTATATACCCAATGATAACAAATATAAATTTTGGTCCCGATTGATGGCGGTTTAGTGGTGTTTCAAGGGGGTCAAAGTTCAGATTACCATATGCGACATTAAAAATGTAAGTCTTCTATGGCAATCTGAACATTGACCCCCTTAAAACACCACTAAACCGTCATCAATCGGAACCAAAATTTATATTTGTTATCCTTGGGTATAGAAGTATTAATTGTGGGGATAATATATGTAATTAAAAAAATATTTCTTTTTTTTCACCCTTCATAGAGTTTTCTGAATTTTGAGCTCAAGGCGCCACGCCTTAATCGCGACCAATCGGTACCAAAATTTATGTGTGATATCTTTGACCATGTTACTACAGATTGAGAGGGCTATACAGTAAAATATCGTTAATTTGAATTTTAAACGCACTCTAATGTACATATTTCTACTGTATACACATTTGTATGTATCCGATTTATTCTAAAATGGATATAAACTTGTTTATATACATAATACCTGTTTAGGTACACTTACATTGTAGATATGTATGTATATGCATATGTCAGTAGTACGAGCTTATACAAATTTGTTAAAATACAAAAATGTTTAATGAAATTTTTCCATTCTAAATATTATGTTATGTTAATGAACTTGAAGGAGAACAAACAATTTAGTTGCTTATCAAGCCAGTCAAGTCAGCCAGCTTTAAGTTAAGTATGTCGTTCAAGTTTTTGTTGTTGTTAATTTATTTAAGCATTTATTTTATAGCTGGAGTTGTTCCATTTTTTTCTGCAAACTTATTTATACTATTGTACCAGCTACTTTCGAAGCTCGACAGTTTTTCTAGGTATTTTCTTAGAACTAAGTAATATGCGAGTTTATTTAGTTTTAAAGTTGATCCAGTCGAATCCCTGAAAATCTTCATTATATTTGAAGGAGTACCTATGTTTGTTTGCTTAAGATTTATCGTGAGGCAATTTGTTGGTGTTGAAATTTTGTCAATATGTATTTTATAATATACATAGCACTGCGCGGAAGAATAATATCTTTTACTGGAAATATTATATACATACATGTACATATGTACACCAAAACCAAACCACAAAATGTTTCCAATTACCATTAAACAAAAGCAATAAACCGATTTCAATATAGTAAAGCAAAGCGATCTCTTTCTCCGCAAACAATAATTATAATAAAATAATAAGAAATATGAGAAAAATAGAAATATTATTGCTGTCGATATGTGTCAGCAAATTGCATAAATCAAGTTAAAATATTTACACACTTTCAGTCGGAAAACTGTATTAAATATTTATTGTGCATGCTTTCAGCGGCGTAGTAACGGGCGGGGGGGGGGGGGGGTTGGGGACAAAACCCCCCCGAAAGATTAGTTTTGACCATAAAACCATCTTTGACTTTATTAGCATACATTTTTTTTCAGGAAAAAATCAATGAGAATAGTAATTTTTCGAAATTGGTAATTCGAAATTTAGCGCTTTTTAACGAAGTGTTATTTATAATTCTAGCGTTTGTTGAGCCGTAGGAAAGTGCAAGAATCGCAGGAATTTTACCACAATTTACATTCTTTGTACTTATATTCGCTCTTTTGTGGTAAAATTCCTACGGTTCCTGCACTTTCCTACGGCTCAACAAACGCTACAATTATTAACTATACGGTATTGCTGTTATTAACATGCTAATAACAGAAAAGTAACGCCAATTACACTGCTCTACAGCCAAAAAATACTCTGAACGCAACCATCCTTTCTATATGTAAAATCGGTCGCTGATTCCGAAAATCGGGTTCATTTTTAATTCTATGGGAAGGTTTTTGAGATATCGGCAATTTACCGTTATTTGGCCAATGTGTCCACTTAATCCTGTATATCTCTTTAACACAGTGAGTTATATTCCTTAGGGTGACACCAAACGAAATAAAATTAAATTTCCTTTTCACGGCTCCCATAACATTTTTCTCTAACTCTTATAGTTTCTGAAATATTGACGATTAAATTTTAATTTTTTCGATTTTTTACGATTTTTTGAAGAAAAAATTGACTTTGTCAGGCAATATCTTTAAAACCAATACTTTTACCTTCGGTTTTACTCCTTTTCATGAAGCTCCATTCTATTATCAAAAAAATAAGCTATCAACGATGAAAATCCATTGTAAAATGGAAAAGTTATAGGCGATCAAGTAAATACAGCCAGGTCGCGCAATGCCTCTGCACGCGTACATTCTATGCATATTGTACCAATACCTACACATCTGCAGTAGCAGCACATTGGCAGCGCGGTAGATACAAGCCCATTTACGGGTATAACATGCATAAAATATACCCGTGTAGAGGCATTGTGCGACTTGGCTGTATTTACTTGATCGCCTATAACTTTTCCATTTTACCATGGATTTTCTTCGTTGATAGCTTATTTTTTTGCTAATGGAATGGAGCTTCACGTAAAAGATTAAAACCGAAGGTGAAGACATTGGTTTTAAAGATATTGTCTGACAAAGTCAATTTTTTCTTCAAAAAATCGTAAAAAATCGAAAAAATTAAAATTTAATCGTCAATATTTCAGAAACTATAAGAGTTAGAGAAAAATGTTATAGGAGCCGCGAAAAAGAAATTTAATTTTCTTTCGTATGGTGTCACCCCAAAGAAGATAACTCACTGTGTTAAAGAGCTATACTGGATTAAGTGTACCCATTGGCCAAATAACGGTAAATTGCCGATATCTCAAAAACCTTCCCATAGAATTAAAAATGAACCCGATTTTCGGAATCAGCGACCGATTTTACATATAGATAGGATAGTCACGTCCAAAGTACAGACAAAAAATTTCATTTTGTGATCCAGTGTTATTTAAATTTCAAGTTTTCTTTCAATTACTTATCATCTTAATCAAATAATATTAGTATAAACTACAATGGGAATAAATATGCAATGTATAAGAGTATCTGAACTTGAGATTTTACTTAATGTCTGTCAAAATGGAATATTAAAAAACTAAATTATATAAGAAAATTATTATTTATAACCGTAGCACATAGGTAGCTTTTCAAGTTTTATGCGGCCAAAAATATTTTTTTGTATACATCTATTCCAAATTGCTTGTTTAATGCAAAATTTTAATAATTTGTGTTAAAAGTCGATTTTATTGAAAAATATATACAGTGACTCAAAAAAAAATCATACGCCAGAGTTTTTAAATTTATTTCAAACAGTTCTGTCGAAAATTTGACTCTCTTATTTTCGTTTAAAAATGTAAACAATTTTTCAATAAAAATCGCCTTAAGCAGGATTTCTAAGCTTATGGAAAAATCCGAAAAATCGTAGAAATTTCTAAAAGTGGATTAAAAATTTCAAAGCGCGGCCAGAATTTATAGAAGACTTTGAGGAGATTTCTAAGTGTACTGTTATGTAGCCAACCAATTTTACTGTAAAAAGTGCAATTCTCAATGCTGTAAAAATTTCCGTCGATTTTAGTAATTTTTTTCTGTAGGGTGTTTGCGTTATATGTACGTGAGACCGTTCCAATTAAAATTTCCGAAAAGCCAATGAAATTTTTCAAAAAGTTGAATGTTGCATATTATTATATTACAATTGAATGAGCTGCAAAATTGCATACTCAAAAATCTTCTAAAAAATGTAGCTTTATAATTTTTAGCCCTTTTTATGATAAGTACTTCCTTAACTTTAAAAAATTTGAAATACTAAAAATACTGCCTAAAAAGTTAACAATAATCGCTGCTAAATATCTGGGTTACTTTCGAGCATCACCTACATTAACCAAGTTATGCGTTAGAAATATAAACATTAAAATTAAATATAAAGCACAAAAAGAAAATTATTGTAGGTACATATGAAAAACCCTGTATCTAGTAGTGAAGTGCGGCTTTGTGCGACGTAATTTTTTGTCGGCAAACTACTAATTGTACTAGATATCATGTCCGAGGGTTAATTTGACTGAGTCTGACAGAGCAACATAACAAAACCAATTTTTGACATGAAAAAGAGTGATAATTTTTTTTTAAATATCCCAACTTTAAAAGCTTAAAACTATAAACTTAGAATTATTGGAAACCAAGGATCCCAACAAACACTGAGGTTAGTTATCGATTTGAGAATGACTCGAGAACTAGCCTCGTTCTCAAATCTCTAACGTTAGAGGACGACCCGAAAATCTATCGAGAATCATAGCGTTCTCAAACAAAAGGGTACCTAATTCTCAAATCGAGAAAATTATAGTTCTCGAATCGAATTCTAATGTAGTTTTCTAATGAGATTCTAATCAGAATTTGCAAATACTTCCAATTGAAATGAAAATCAAAGTTTTGTCTCCTTTTACATGATTTTTTCATTGTTTAGATTTTATTAACGCAATATGTGCCTAAATTGCATATGATTATATATGTACATAATATAATATATTATATTGACATGTATATGTTTACCACATTTATAAGAACTGAAATTTAAACAAAATTCAGTCTTATTATTTAAATTAAAGGTACTTCCTGAACTTTTTAATGGAAAACATTGTACTACGGTAATACTAACTTTGCCATTTTTTAGTATCTAATTTCAATATATGTATGTATATTCAATATATCACAGAAATATATTGAGAATTGATAAAAGGCGTGAGATTTGGCTCCTTCTCTAATCACTCGCTAATCGAATTCTAGTGTAGTTTTCAACCCTAGTTATCGATTTGAGAATATATAGAGAATTACACTAGTTATTCTAAGGTAATCTCGACAAAATTTCTAACGTTAGAGACTATGTTTGCTGCGATATTATTGAAAAGTGTTAATAATTACTTGAACCTTTAGGATTCATCACGATTACTTAAATGAAATGCTTTAAATAATAAATATTCAAGTTGAAACTAGCACTTAAAAATATGTAAGAAAAAAACAAAAAAATTAACTTCAGATATGCTAAGTTTCGACCATCTTTGGCAAGTGCAGAGTCGTGAAAAAAGCGATGAATTATTGTTCCCCATTCTATTTCCAATATGTGGGTATGTTTTTTTTTTCTGTAATTGTAACAATTTTACAAAATTAAATTTTGGCCGCATAAAACTTGAAAATCTACCTATGCGCGTAGATTTCCAGAAGAAATATGAGACTTACTTTTGAAGTATAGTTAAAGGCCCTTGGCAACTGACAATCTGGCATGTCAAGCAGTGTGTATGTGTGAGTTTTCTTGTGTGTGTTAGTGCAATCGGCAGTCGTCGTGCTACACGGGCTCGCGTTGATGAGAATCAAATCTTTTAGATATTTGCGTCAATCACCCGACACTCACACATATGTATACACTTCTTAACATTCCAGATTTTAAGTGGCCAAGGACCTTAAGAGTTTGATATATGTATTATAAGCGATATTTGTGTACTAAAATGTTAAATTATAGTCTGAAAAAATTACATTTCGCTAGCTTAGAGTGCAAACTGTGTAAGTCCACTTATATGAAAAAGTGTATTTTTATGTAGAACGCTAGAAAAATCAAATACGCACCGCGCTAAACAAGTCTGAGATACTTGTCATATTTCTACTCGTTGTTATTCAGTGATACGCCAATTGTGTAAGTCCAAAAAGCGAAAAAAATTGTGTAAGTCCAAAATATCTATATGAACAGCAATTTTTTTTTCATTTCGAATTTTTTTTCTTTTTTGTTTTTTGTCTCTCCTACAAAGTTTTAAAAAAGAACTTAGAGATTTTTATCATTTGTAAAAAAAATTGTAGTTTTTTTTTGGTAATTTTAATTTTGGTAAATTTTTTACATTGGCTGTGACCCCCCCCCCCCCCCGAAAAATTCTCTTACTACGCCACTGCATGATTTAACGCAGATTTGTCAATAATTTGATAGCTTGTGTAAGCTGAATTGCTTATGTGATTTGATTTCAATTTTCGTTTTCTTTTATGCCGTATTTTTTTTTCATATTTTGGTGAAAGCATAAAAAATAAAAACTGCAAAGAAACACTTTTCGTAAAAATTCAATATTTATTTAAACCAAATTAAGTTTAAGCCAAAAAAAAAAACACCCACGTCGGTTTTGGTTTGCATTGTGTATTATTGTGTTTTGTAGTGATAGCCAAGAGTTTACTTAAATTAATAAAAAACGAAAAAACAAAAGGCAATGAACTGCCATTGGTGAATGCGCTTACAAAAAGAGTTTTGGCCGTAAGCTCAACGCATTAAGCAATGAGATAAATTGTTATTTTAGTTCTGAGGTAGGATTTCTAAAAATCCAGCGAAAAAAGTTCTTTGGGAAAATGCAAACAAACTTTTATAATTTCAAAGAGTTTCCTTCTACGGCTAACTACAAAATCACTTATTTCCGCAATTTTTATCGTTTTAAGAATTTTATAAGACTAGACTCAAAGGCATGACCCAGTTATTGATATATATGGCAAAACCCCAGAAATCGAAAATTTCGAGTTAAATCCTTATTGCATAAAACGTGCGATATGTTTCTTTTTAAATCCAAAATACATTTTAATTCAAATTTCATTTATTTAAAAATTTAAATGATGTGGTTTATAACGTGCATTAAATAAAAAAAATTGGATATTTGATTCCTTTTCTCTGAGTGTATGTATATTGTGATGGTACCCAAATGTATGGAGACAAATTTTATAGCGCATTTCGTTAATCTCACCTACTAGGTCGATGGGCATATAGTCGAAGTTATCACATATAGATTTTTGTCCCGAGCGGAAACGGTTAGGGATGTCGCACAGATACCAAAGTGCAGAAAACTCAGTGCAGGCTCAAAAATTTAAGTTTATTTTTTTGTATATCTACTTAATGCCCAAAATTGATTGTCCTGTACTCAAAAATACCAAATGTAAACTTTAGTCCCGATCGGTGGCGGTTAAGGGGTGTCGCACAGGAGTCCCATATGGTTATTTGAAATTTAATCCCCTTTGCGACACCCCTTAACCGTCTACGATCGGGACGAAAATTTATATGCGGTATCTTTATGTACAGCAGTATCGATTGTGAGTGTGAGTATTAGATTTAAAAAAAAAATAACATAAATTTTTTAAGTCTTCATATGGTGGTAATCTGAACTTTGGCACCTGAACTGCGACACCCTTTATCAATCTCCGTTGGTGACAAAAATTTATATGTGTTATCTTTGACCGTGCTGTTACCGATGTAGGTGGTGAAACCGAAGAAAATCGCTAATTTTATTTTAAAGATCACCCTAATGTATATGCTCTAGGAACGGTACTGCATCTCATCCCAAACAATGTACAAACATTTGTGTAGCTACTCAAGTGGTTTGATTGAAGAGTACTTAAGAGTGAAGTGGTTTTTGGATGAACAAAAAAAAAAAAAAATTAAACAAATAAATAAATACAATTTAAAATGTAATTGATATTTTTGACTTCACGAAAATACACACATACATATATACTATATGTATACATATAATTGCAGTTGTAAACAAAAAATGTGCCCAGACAAGCTAATAATTTAAAAAATATGTCCATACGAGAGTACTATTAAAGCTACAAAATTGCCAAAGCTGATAACAAAATACGAATGCGCAAAATTTCCATTTGCGCTTAACGAAAAGCTATTATAACTTTTTTATTTTCTCTATTTTTCTTTTTTTTTTCAAAGTAAATTTTGCCAATTTTTGTTTAAAATTTTTTGTTGACGCCTTGCGGCGATGCGATGCGTTGGTGTTGCGGTTGCTTTATTGTTATTGACTCAAACCAGGGCCGTGCGCAGGAATTAGCCTTGGGGGGGGGTTATTAATTTTGGTTTGCATTCGCATACATTTTTCGCTAAGATAAACATATTTGCTGAAACAGATATCCAGACCCATACACCATAAATTTAAATGTTCTTTAACTTTTCTGAAACTCATTATGATTCTGAAACATATTATTATTATTCATCAAAACCTAGTTAACCAGGTCCTGAATAGTACTGTTTACAGTACAGTGCACTCGCGAAAACTCGAACACACGATAACTCGAACATTCGGAAACTTGAACTTTTTTTTCTCCATTGACTACTTTAAAACTCGAAAAACTATTTTCTTTTTTCCATGGAAAAACATGTGAGAAACTGTCGTTTTGCATGTGCTGTAACGGCCGATATTCAAATTTTTGTCATTACGTGCGTATTTTGTTTTATTCTAAGGCGCCGCACTGGCTAGGTTTCTTGCTAATTACGGAACTTTTCTTTTAAATTGATTGATATTTGTCAGTGATACACGGGATTTTGCGCGGTAAAGATCAAATTTATTTGCGTTTTATAATAGGACGAAAACTAAATGTTTTGAGTTTAGCAAAAAAGGCTGAAATAATTAACGAGGTCAATAATGGCGTTAGTATCACAGCTCTATCCAAAAAATATAACACTGCAAGTCCTCAATTTGTGGAATTGTGAAAAATGAAAACAAAATTTTGGAATGCGTTAATAAAACGCTATCGGGCCCTGGAAACGTAAAACGCTTCGCGCTTCAGAATTGCCAAAAATGAAAAAAAAAAGCTTTACAACTGGTTTTTATTACAACGCAGCAAGAATTATCCTATAAATCGATTAATTTTGAAAGAGAAAGCTAAGGAGTTACATGCCAAATATAGCGATGGATCGCTACAAAATTAAAGAAAAACGGCATGGCATAGGATTGATTTCAATCTCAGGTGGAAATGAACAAGAACGCATAAGTTCATCCGAAGCCGTAACAATTTTCAACAAAGCTATAGCATGGGCAACTGCTGAAAAAATTAGCCCGAGAAAAGTTAAGTGCTACAATCACTGCGCGAAAAGGCTGTATTGAATGCGCTAGAAAATAAGAAACATCAAACCAAGATCACTGCTTTTTTTTCTAATAATTTGTAAGCAACATTCATATTTGATAACATTTTTTATTAAATAAACTGGCAATGAACTACAAAACATGAAACCAGAGAATATCTTTGATTAACTATGCCATAAAAATGGACAGGGTATGAAAACTATTAAAACGAATACATACATACATACAAATATATTAAAAATATATAACGTTCGAAAACTCGAACATTTCGATAACTAGGACAGGGTTGGTTTTCATTAGTTCGAATTTTCGCGAGTGCACTGTACTTGTTAATTGAAACTGCTCACTGTTTTCACAAAATGAACATTTTTTGTTATCAGTAAAATTTTTTTAAAAATGCCAAACGAACATATGCTACACAACTTTGTAATTTCGGAAAGCTCCAAGTGCAATTCAAAGTGCCGAACTTATGTATTGGCCAACCTTATTTTTTGCAACTTTCACCAATTTCTTCTTCCGTAAAATTATTGTAACTAATTTTGTCAAAAATTATGAGTCAAGATTCAATGCAAAATTTATAAACTGTATTTTGAAAATTTTTGCAAAATCATTGCAACTTAGATTTGGTCATGGGGGGGGGTTTAACCCCCAAAACCCCCCCGTGCGCACGGCCCTGACTCAAACTAAAATATGAACTAAAAAAAATTGCATATTTCTTAGCGTGTATGAACCCAATAAACACAAAAGCGAGGATGATATCGTAGCGAATTCGAGAAGAATTCGCGGAGGTGTATGTAATTTTTCGGACTCGTATCGAGTTCGAGATGGACTCGAGAAAAAACAATTATCGCAATAGCATTTATTAATTTTATTAAATCTTGCTTTACACGAAGAAATTCCCTGTTGGGCTTTAATTTACCATATAAAAGTCTACTCAAGAGATTGAAAAGCTCAGATGATATCGTGGCGAATTCGAGGTGGATTCGCAGAAGAAGATTTTCTAGAATGTATTCGCCAATGGGCATAAATCTCGAATCGCCAACGATCCGAGAATATAAAAATGCGCGAATCGCTAATGAGGGGTGACTCGCCTGGGAATTCGGATTCGCCGATCTATCGTCGCGAACTATCGCCGCGATAATATAATCAGAGAAGCGAATTCGTCTCGAATTCGAGGCGAATCCCTTGTGTTTATTGGGAAGTTATACAAATCCATATGTATGTTTTTATGCGTTTAAGCGTGTATGTGCGTGTTATTTTTTTTAAATTTATGTTTTGGCAATTATAATTGTTTGGAGGTCGTTACAGTTGATTGGCGCGTGCCTGTACAACAACAACGTGTAACAATTGTCGCGCAATTTAATTAACATTTTTTTAAATTGAAATTTTATGATCCTCTCAACAGCTTGCGGTACTTAACAATTTGTTGTATGGCTATATGAATTTATGTAGGTACGCATATTTCTTGTTTGAAAAAAAAAAAAAAATGCTCAGCCGCAGTTTCGTGTTTTTTTTTTTAACGAAATGCAACACTCACAAAAATTTCTGTTTTATGTCTGCAAATAGGCGGTGCCACAGACGAATAACGCCACGACGTGACAAATATGCCAGTTTTTGCATTCCGCATTTAAAAGTTTTAATGTATGTATTTTTTGTAGTATGTATTTGGTGAAAAATATGTGACGAGCAGCAAACAAAAATGAAAAATTGCATTTTCGGGCATGAGCATGACTTAAAAGCCCGTCTCCACATAACTTGATTCCCCAGCGAAACATCTAGGGAAACATCTCGCTAAATAACCCGATATCATCGCATTTGTTAAGAGGATTCAGAACGAAACAAGTGTTTCAATCTGCACTCGCTCTCAGAAATTTGTATGGAAATTAGAGAGTTTCGGCACTGGTTTCCGTGTCGAAACAAGATTGAGAGAGCGAGTGTGGAAAAAAAGAGCGAAACACGTTATGTGGAGACAGGGATGTTCACTTGCAATTTGGTTGTTGGAAAGTTTTCGTGATAATGCGAGGTTTCATCTTATTTTTAAGTTATTTACTCTTACTTATGTAGCATTTTCAGGTCAAATAAAACTTTTTTAAAGTCAGGTAAGGCTCTGTTCAACTCAAGTGAAACTTGTTTCAAGTCAAGTGAAACCATTTTCAATGGAATTGAAACCTTTTTCAAATGAAATTAAACTTTTTTCATTCATTTCACTTCCATTGCAAAAGGTTTCACTTCCAGTGCAAAAGGTTTCATTTCCAGTGCAAAAGGTTTAATTTCAACTGAAATAGGTTTCACTTGCTTGAAAAAAGTTTCACTTGTTAATTTGACCTGCAAATGCTATACATATGTTTAGAATAAGAACAAAGATGTTTTAAAATGTTTTCGGAGAAGTTATTCTGATAACCAAGTTGAAAAAAACTTTTGAAAGCTCTGTCATGGCAAATCATTTTTGAAGCAAAATCAGAAGAACTGTGCAATAGGCATATAACTTTTTACAATTTTTGCAAATACGAAAAACGGCATACCATAGTCGAATAGAGCATAAAAAAGTATGAACCCCATTATTTTTTTTTTGCGAAATTGCAAAAAAGTTTCCGCGCAAAATGAAATTACTTTTTTATCAGAACTGCTGAAAAAAACAAAAAAAGTTTTGTACATCTGCGCAGAGCGTGCAATTAAAATTGTGCAAGACATTTTACCATTGTGTAAATCATCACATACTTTAAACTTAAAACTAGAGCTCCAGATTTTTTTTGAACATTTTCGAGTAGCCCGAACAAATCGCACACTAAATCAAAAAGCGTCACAACTCAAAATTCAAAAATTTTCAGGAGGCAAAAAACTTTTTAATTTTTATAGGCAATGATATGGGAAAAAGCTACGTATAATAGTTATTTCTCAGTTAAAAAAGAATCTGATGGAAAAGATTTTTTGGCAGCCGCTAGAGATATATTCTGTGTACCAATTTATGGAAGAAACCCGATTTCGAAAAATTTTGAGTTGTAACGCTTTTTGATTTAGTGTGCGAAATGTTGTTCAAATGCTCGAACAGTCGTTTGTTTGTTTATTACCCGTATGTTTGTACGGGCATTTGAACAATTCGGGCATTTTGAAGTTTGTTTTTTTCTTTTGTTTATTATTTTTTTTCTTCTTCATATGTAGTTGTTTTTATTTTTGTTTTTTCGATACACATTTTTTTTGTTTGTAAGCTCGAATGCTCGAATGTTTGTACGAGCATTTGAACAACAAACGGGCTTCAAACAAAAACGATCAATTCGATTTTTCAGTTTAAATTCAGAAAGTTCCAATTGATATTCAGAATTTCCATTTGAAATTCAGAAAATTACAATTATAATTCAGAATTTCCATTTGAAATTCAGAAAATTGCACTTGAAATTCAGAAAATTACAATCGAAATTCAGAAAATTACATTTGAAATTTAGAAAACTCCATTTGAAATTCAGAAAATTACATTTGAAATTCAGAAACCTTCCTCACAGTACAAAACAGTTTTCTGAATTTCAATTGTAATTTTCTGAATTTCAATTGTAACTTTCTGAATTTCAAATGGAATTTTCTGAATTTCAAATGTACTTTTCTGAATTTCAATTGGAATTTTCTGAATTTCAATTGTAACTTTCTGAATTTCAAATGGAATTTGCTGAATTTCAAATGTACTTTTCTGAATTTCAATTGGAATTTTCTGAATTTCAAATGCAATTTTCTGAATTTCATATGGAAATTCTGAATTTTAATTGTAACTTTCTGAATTTCAAATGGAAATTCTGAATTTCAATTGTAATTTTCTGAATATCAATTGGCACTTTCTGAATTTAAACTGAAAAAGGTATAGAGCTCTACTTAAAACTTATTTCATATAACAATTGACAAAAATGTAAAAATAAAAATATTAAAAAAAATTAAAAAAAAATCTGACTTTTTTTAGAAATCCATTTTTGCGCGGAACGTTTTTGAACCGAAATCACCTAAAAAAGTGATATTCATTACTTGTACAATATTTGCCACCACGTGGTGGTATGCCAAATTTTTCGTCAAAATTTGTTATATGCCTACTGTGCAATGCTTATCAAGTGATTCGTTAGAAGTAAATAATTCATAAAAAAAAATAAGTAAAATCAGCAAGACAATAATCACAGATACATATGTACATACGGACATTACTTGCACCACAAATTGGGAGTAATTAATAAAGTTTTAAACGTTTTTTATGGCATCGTTTTCATTTCAGGCAAACGAATGCAAATTAAAAAAAAAGAAGAATGAAAACATAAAATGCAAAATTAAGAAACTATAACAAAAATTCTTTAATAATTTAAATAGGCTTCGCTACGCTTGATTTGTGTGGATTACATATGCAAATGAGTAGCCATAGCGGCAAAAAGTAAAAATAAATGAACAAAATAAACTACAAGAGGGGGGCGTATGTACAAATATACTATATACACAAAAAAGCATACATATTTTTAGAAATGACAATAATGCGCGCTTTGAAAATGCCAGATGATAATAATCACAGGAAGGGGAGAGTGCGCCCAAAATAAAAAGCAGCACATAAGAATAATTATAATTGATTTAGAATTCTCATTGTTGGTATGATGCCCAACCCCACCTCAGAGCATAAAGTGCGCTGCCAAGATTACCTCACATATGTACATACTTACATACGTCTATATACATATATATGTATATTTATATGAATATTCTATGTACATAAACCTTGAAACAACAAAAATAAATTGGAAAAGAAAACTGAATCACTGCCACCAAAAAAGAAAAACAAATAAACGGCAGTGGCACTTACGTAAATCATTTAATTATATTGTGTGCCACCGTAGGCACCAGCAACCACCACCGCCGGCAAACAAGAAAACAAAAATTATACCTATAAAGAAAAATCGTATGAGCCGCAAATCAATAACGATTTGTAATGCTTAGATATTTATAAGCATAAAAAGAAAAAAAAAAAAAAAGAAAAACAGAACAACAAGCTTGAGTAGATTTAAGTACTCTTCGCAAATAAAGTCGCCGGCTGAAATTATGATTTATATGGTTATTTGCTTTTGATGACATACATACACTTTTGGCGGCGGTGTGAGGCATACATATGCTTACATATGGGAATATGCCAAAAGCATTTGTGCTTACGTACATATACATATATGTACTTATATACATATGTACATATGTAATCAAATTACACACATGTTTGATTTGTTCTTGTCTCTTACTTTTCTCAGTGGCGATTAGTCTGTTCTTAATTTGGACGATTCGAGTGATGTTTATTTCATACATATATATGTACATATATAATAGGTAAATATTTGCATGCAAAAAGTCATAAATATTCATGTTTGAAGGCAAATTTTTTAAACAAATACAAACAAACGCTACTCCCCTAATTTACGAAAAAAGCTTATTTTTTAATTAAAAATTGCAAATATAAAGTAAGATAACAAGACACTGCAAGACCGCTGCTTTAACCAAAGACCGAAAATAACGGTTATTTTTTCTAGTTTGGTGAAAAGGTTACGCAAAAATAACCTTTATCTTCTTTTGGGAATTTTTAACCATTATCATGAGAAGCATTTTTTTTTTTGGTATTTAATAACCATTATAAAAACCAAAACACCGTTTTGGGTCTGAATAACCATTATAAAAACCAAAAAACCGTTTTGGGTCTGAATAACCGTTATTCAGATTTTTTGTTTTTTTTTGTCAACAATAAAAATCAAGCCTATTTATTTGTCAATATTTCTGGACGATATTGGTATCAAATAAAAGGTGTTGAGCAGGGATTGTAGCTCTGATTTCCTCTTTTCATTTGATACTTATATTGCTTAAAACATTCCGAGTATACTTTTTCACCCATAACTGGGAACCCGACCTACAAATCTTATGTGTGTGTTTGACACCTCTATGTAAAAGCCATGCTCAACACCTTTCATTTTATACCAATATCGTCCAGAAATATTGACAAATAAATAGGCTTATAGCTGACAAAAAAAAAAAAATTAAAATCTGAATAACGGTTACTTAAGCCCAAAACAGTTTTTTGGTTGCCATAACGGTTATTTAAGCCCAAAACAGTTTTTTGGTTGCCATAACGGTTATTCAGGCCCAAAACGGTTTTTTGGTTTTTATAATGGTTATTAAGGACCAAAAAATTTTTTTTCTCATGTTAATGGTTAAATATAACCAATTCACCAAATTCTTCGGGGTAATGATTAAATATGACTTTTCCCAATTAATCTTATAACCGTTACGTCCCTGGCTTTAACACATTAACTTTTTTCAAATAAGTGTCACTACTACTTCCTCTCTGTAATAAAACACAACAATGAAATCTTGCTTCTGACCTCCTTAATTTAGAATGACATACAAACAATTCCTCAAACAGATTTTCACATACAAAATCTTAAGGATATTAAATACATACATACATATGTATGTATGTATGTATGTACATATCTATTAACAAAACCAAAGTAAATTTGAATTTCATAATTTTCCCAAAAGTGAATACATTAAAATGATACCTTCGGCAGAGGGAAATGTGTTGGTCTGGCCAAAATGCTTCGGCGCGCACAAAATCCCTAAAGAACATAAAAAATTATGCTTGGCAATAAAAAACCAATGGTTTAGCATAATGTGTGATTAATATTTGAGGGATTTTTATATCACTAGCTTTTCCTCAGTTGTGGTTTAAGCAGTGGGAAATGAAAAAAGCATTAGAGACTGTAAGTGTTTGCCTAAAACACCAATTGTGCCAAAGGGAAATATACATACATACTCGTATATATGTAAACAGTGGCGGATCCTCGGGGGGGTTTTGGGGGTTGAAACCCCCCCCCCCCCCCCCCCTTGTGGTTTATCATAGATCCCAAATTAATGCCTTTATAGATTCTGCGCCCAAATTTCCCAAACTGATCAAGGAAAACTCTATGATTCCAAAAGCAATGGTTGGACCACATAACATCCAAAATATGTACCTACATGCGAAAAAAGTTCATGTAGGTACCTTTGGACGCACGTGCATAAAATCAAATTTGTCAAATGCTATTCGCAAATTGCCAAATCGCAAATTTATTTTCTTTTTTTTCTTATCCCTATTTTTATCGGGATTGTACAGAATTAATTTGGTCAGAAATGTCTGAATCGTTGGAGAAATTGCCTTTTTCAGAGGCATTTCACAATTCTTGTTTAAATTAATCTTTTAAAAATTTGAGTATATAAAAACAAGAACAAGAAAAATTCTATTAAAAATATAAATATAACCAAAAAGTACTACATACATATATTCTTATTTATATTGGCTTTAAATGCAAGGGTAAGTGAAATTGATGATCAATTTGCCACCAATACCATACGATACTCATTCGCACGTACCAATGCAAAAATATACATACATATGTTATACATGTTATTTAGAACTTCAATTGAAATCTCCTGCACTTTATGTGATGACATACATATTGTTAATTTGGAGGGTTTTGATTTTGTTGTGTTTAAGGTGCGGGAAATGGCGCAACTAGTATATAGAATAATAATAGTAGGTGGTACTAGTCCATATTTTCACCAGCGCACATAGGTAGATTTTCTAGTTTTATGCGGCCAAAAATATTTTATTGTCTACATCTATCCCAAATTGCTTGTTTAATGCAAAATTTTAATAATTTGAGTTAAAAGTCGATTTTGTTGAAAAATATATACAGTGACTCAAAAAAAAAAAATCATACGCCAAAGTTTTTAAATTTATTTCAAAGAGTTCTGTCGAAAATTTTTTCTTATTTTAGTTTAAAAATATAAAAAATTTTTCAATAAAAATCTTTTTAAGCAGGATTTCTGAGCTTATAGAAAAAATCTGAAAAATCGTAGAAATTTCTGAAAGTGGATTAAAAATTTCAAAGCAAGGCCATAATTTATAGAAGATTTTGAGGAGATTTCTAAGAGTACTGTTATGTAGCCAACCAATTTTAGTGTAAAAAGTTAAATTCTCAATTCTGTGAAAAATTCCGTCAATTTTAGAAGTTTTTTTCTGTAGGGTGTAGGGTGAGACCGTTCCAATTAAAATTTCCGAAAAGCCAATGAAAATTTTCAAAAAGTTGAATGTTGCACATTGTTATATTAAAATTGAATGAGCTGCAAAATTGCATACTCAAAACTCTTCTAAAAAATGTAGCTTTAGGATTCTTAGCCCCTTTTTATGATAAGTATTTCCTTGACTTTGAAAAATTGGAAACACTAAAAATACGAAAGCAGGTAATTTTCCAAATAGGCCAATTTTTAATCCATTGTTGATAATTTCTGACTTTGCATTTTTCCGTAGAGAAATTGACGGGTAATCGATCGGAGGCGATAATATAACTAAAATGCTTTTGAATTAAGGCCGATATGCTTAAAAGCTTCAAAATGGTGGGTCTTTTATTATGCTAGGTTGACGATTTCTTCAATAAATAATGATATTTACCTGAAGCACCCGAATCCATGATGTTTACTTTGATAACTGTCTTAAAACTGAAAATATTGACGTT
Organism: Urophora cardui; assembly: GCA_960531455.1. NCBI lineage: Eukaryota > Metazoa > Arthropoda > Insecta > Diptera > Tephritidae > Urophora > Urophora cardui. The sequence goes on along the minus strand of OY482672.1, from coordinate 12,621,273 downwards.
TAAAAATGGGTTACTTAAAATACGTAAAAAAAAAAATCGAAAAAGTGGGAGAATAATAAGTTTCGACTAGCGGCAGGGACACCCCCGTTGTCTATAAAAGCCGAGAAGACCGGTTTATTATCGCCCGGTCTATTATAAACGTAGAGCGATTTTGGATTTTGTATTTGCACCAATTTTAAAATTTTCAATTTTGGCCGCATAAATTCGTAAAATCTACCTATGTGTAGCGTCTGCCCTTAAAAAACATCTTCCAAAAAAAGAAATTTTCAAAACCCCCCTTGCCGAAATCCTGGATCCGCGCCTGTATGTAAATGTATATTACTTTTAAAAAAAGGAAGCATATTAATATACTTAGGGTATTTTCTTTTTAACTCTTTCGTAGCCAAGTGGTGTGTAAATATCTAAGTTGTAATTTTCCAGTCGTAAATTCTAAATGCGCACAATGGAATAATAATAATAAATTTGCAAAATTACCGCAAAATACCACAAAACAAACAAATAACTTGTACAATAATGCTTTTGACATTTTTCCTAACTAATAAATATGTAGAAAAATGCTAGAAAACAAGTCCAAAAACCACTTACAGTTTGTCAATTAATTCTTTGCAAAATGAAAACAGTTCAGAAATTTGTTTTCATACTGGTATTTGGTCAACTAAGCTTAACTTTCTAATTTTTTTTTAAATGCTAATATTAAGTTAAATATGTTTACAACATTTAGGACCAAAAAGATCCAAAACTTAAAGCATAGAAAGAACAGAAAAAACAAAAGTTCAAAAAATTATAAAAAACATTTTGTCAATTAATTCTTTGCAATTTTTTCATATGTGACAGAAACTGAAAAAAAAGCAGACCGGATCGTTGAAATTTTCGTGTGACGGCCACTAGCCTCAACCACACATTGTAGACGAAGGGTTATGGAATAAATCAAGTCCTTCAGCCCATAAATTTAGCGTATTTTATGCCATTCTTCCTGAATGGCATTAATTACAACATTTTTCGCTAGTAGACCTTGGTTTTCTGCCTCGTTATTTCAAGAAAGGCCAAAATTTTTTGATTGGGTTTAAGCTAGGACTTTGGGCAGGTGCATAAATTGTTTTGGTGTAATTATGCAGTACCAAAGTCCTGCACAGGAACGATTTATATTTAGGATCGTTGTTCAGGTACAGCTTTTACTTGAATTTATTGGCGCTTTTTGGTTAAAAAATGCAATTTTGCATTGCGATTCTCGACTACTCGTGTCAAGCTAAAACTCCTTCGTCATCAGGTCATTAAAAATCCGCAGTCCGCCTTCACCCTTTTGAGAATAACGAACTCGACATTATTGCAGTCAATTTTCGAAACATCACATCTGGTCTAATATTCTTCTTGCACAGCGCTGTGCAAAAAAAATTGGTGTTCTTTTTCGGGATGAAACAAAAATACGCACGATGCATCGCGATGGACACAGAAAAAATTCGAGAACGACCAACACAGCTCTGCTACAGAAGAATATTAGACAAAATCTGATGTTTCGAAAATTGTGTGCTATAATGTCGAGTTCGTTATTCTCAAAAGGGTGAAGGCGGACTGCGGATTTTTAATGACCTGATGACGAAGGAGTTTTAGCTTGACACGAGTAGTCGAGAATCGCAATGCAAAATTGCATTTTTTAACCAAAAAGCGCCAATAAATTCAAGTAAAAGCTGTACCTGAACAACGATCCTAAATATAAATCGTTCCTGTGCAGGACTTTGGTACTGCATAATTACACCAAAACAATTTATGCACCTGCCCAAAGTCCTAGCTTAAACCCAATCAAAAAATTTTGGCCTTTCTTGAAATAACGAGGCAGAAAACCAAGGTCTACTAGCGAAAAATGTTGTAATTAATGCCATTCAGGAAGAATGGCATAAAATACGCTAAATTTATGGGCTGAAGGACTTGATTTATTCCATAACCCTTCGTCTACAATGTGTGGTTGAGGCTAGTGGCCGTCACACGAAAATTTCAACGATCCGGTCTGCTTTTTTTTCAGTTTCTGTCACATATGAAAAAATTGCAAAGAATTAATTGACAAAATGTTTTTTATAATTTTTTGAACTTTTGTTTTTTCTGTTCTTTCTATGCTTTAAGTTTTGGATCTTTTTGGTCCTAAATGTTGTAAACATATTTAGCTTAATATTAGCATTTAAAAAAAATTAAAAAGTTAAGCTTAGTTGACCAAATACCAGTATGAAAACAAATTTCTGAACTGTTTTCATTTTGCAAAGAATTAATTGACAAACTGTATGTAAATACTGTAATTGAACATTCATAGGTGTGTAATACATATGTATGTACATAAGTACATAAATTCGTACATATGTAGGTATGTATGTAGATGCTTGTCTGTATAACCGTATAACCAAATGCGACAAACAGCCAAAAGTAATTACAAGTAAAATTTGTAAATTATAATATTAACAAAAAAATAAAAAATTTTGTATGTGTCAAACAAACCACAAAAAGTATTTATGTCAAAGCACAAAACGATCGCTGTCACTTGGCGTAGGCCTCAAGCCTCTAAAAAGCCTCTGTTGGTTGTGTCGGCAGCGTTTTAAGTTTGTATGTTTGTTTAAGCATTTGTTTGTTTGTTGTTTGACTGCACACGCCGCATTGACATTAATTGCCTGTGAAATATTTTTTGCCATTAGACGCAGTTGAACTAATTTTTATGCGAAGCACGAAGCAAAAAAAAAAAAAAAGGAATGCCAACAAAGTATTTAGTGCGCTAACATAAGATTTGTGATAATAGAGAAAAGTTTGGCATTTGTTTTTGTATGTACAAATGTATGCACTACATACGTAGATATTTATCTATAATCTACCTTAATAACCAAGATATAGCAAAAGTTATATGAAATAATATCACCGCATTCAAACTCTCTACAGCAGAACTGTTATTTAATGATAACAGATTTTAATGATTACTAACTAAAGCATTTTTGTAGCTCTTTAATGATTAAATGCGACTACTTTCACTTTTTAACGATTAACAGTTAATTAAAATAAAAAAAAGTACATTAATTAATCGTTTAATTATTTTCATTTTTTTTATTATTTTTCCTTTTTTTAATTTCATGATTAATATAATTTTTTGATTATTTCCAGTTATTTCTGATTTTTTTAATTAATTGGTGAATTAATCAATCGATTAATTATTTTTATTATTGCCTGAAAAATGTTACTCATACACCATAACATATAGCTGTTTCGTACGAAAAAATTAATTAAAAATAATCATATAAACAGAAATAATCGTAACTAATCGCAATTAAAAATAATAGAACAATTAAAAATAATCATGCAACTAAAAATAATAATACAATTAGAAATAATCAAACAATTAAAAACAATCAAGCTATTAAGAACAATCAAGCAATTAAAAATAATAGAACAATTAAAAATAATCAAACAATTAAAACCAATAAAGCAATTAAAAATAATCAAGCGACTAAAACAATCAAGCAACTAAAAATAAGAATACAATTAAAAATTAAAAAATTCCTAAGCAATCAAAAATACATAATTATAAAATTAAAAAAAAAATTTATTATATCATTTTTCATTATTTTTTAATCATGATTATTTTTTAAACATTTTTTTATTGAATTGGTTATTAATTAAGACAATTAATATTAAAAACTGTGAAGCAATTAAAAATAATTAAGCGGCTAAAAAAATCAAACAAATAAAAACAATCAAGCAATGAAAAATAATCAGGCGACTAAAAACAATCAAGCAACTAAAAATAATCAAGCAATAAAAATAACTTCGCAATAAAAAATAATAAAAAAAAAATATTTGATTATATGATTATTTTTCATAATCTTTTTTAATCATAATCATTTCTTAAATTTTTTTTTATTTAATTGGTTATTAATTAAGACAATTAAAATAATCAATAAAATTGAAAAATTCAAAAAAAAAAAAAAACATAATCATTATTTATTTTAATAGGAATTTAACACGTCTGCTCTAAAGACGCTCTAGACTAGTACTCTTTTCGGCAAAGTTGGTGGTTTGGTAGGAACACTCTCCCATAATTTTACTAGCATTTGTTCGTGTTGAGCACAATTTTTTGTAGACTTTTTAAAACTTAAATTTTCCCACCACAAGTATAAGTATTTGTGATAATTCCGATTTGATTCTTGTACTGGAAAACAGTTTTGGAATTGCAGTTGAAATAGAAAACCAAACCTAGAAGATTTTAAATTTTAATTAAATATTTTTTTTATTTAAATTCAGCACAGGGACGTTGCAACACGCACTATAAGCACAAATTTATGAAATATGCAAAATCACTTAAATACATGAAATTTGGACACATGCCATTCATTTGAGGCCAGCGTTAAGCTGTAAGTCCACACATAATTCGTCAGAGTTATATTCGCGCCTTTCTTCATAATATATTTGTTATTAAAATCTATTTGCTTAACCAAATCAAGTTTAGCTTAAAAATTGAAATTCCTTGGTCACGGTCTACTTTTTGTTCATTAACAACAAAAAAAGCTGCTAACTCATACGCGTAGCGAATTAGTTTGTGGCGCTGTTACAAAATATCAAACTCTATTATACACACTTGTCTCTATATTAGTTCGTGACATTATCTATATCTGACGTTTGTCAATTGACAGCTGCTTGCAACTGACAATCAAACGTCACCATTAGGTGTCAATTAACTATTATAAATCACTAGAGTGCGAAACAATAAATTTTAAGCCGTTTAAACACAAAATAAAATTGTATTAAGTTATTTACCAATTATTAAAATCACGCCTTAAGAAAAACAAACATTTGTTTGTTTTTGCATAAATTCAATATCGAATCTCAAATTTGTTATAAGCGTGTGTGCCCACAAAATACGGTTTCTATTTTATAACAACAAAAACTGTAGTACAAAGTGAACGCATAAATCAAGCAGAATAATACCATAAATGGTTGCATTTCAATTTACTTATGTAATTTATTTAATGCTTATGCAAGTCTATGCTTTTTGTTTGTTTAAATAATAGGTTTATTTAAAGCAACACTGCACAAGTGCATTTGCCGCTTAGACGGCGCTTTTGTTGCTGTTTTTGTTGTGTGACTATGACTGTGGCAGCGGTGCTCGTGCTTGCACTTTGACAGTTGACAATTGGCAGGCGCTTAAGTATCTAATTGCGATTTGTGTTATTGCTGACATTTGACACCAAAATCAATCGATTTAATAATAAGTTTACATAATGCTATTGTTCTCGTAAGTAGTAAGTATTTAAAGAATGCTTGTGGCATAGCTTTGCTTGATCACTAATTTCTGGAAAATATATTTTTTTTTTGCTGCTTATGAGTTAAATAATTTTTGTGGTTAAGAATGTGGAAATTTGAGCTGTCACAATATACATTTATACATACATATACATATACAAGCAAAAAATAGTTTGCGGTTTGTTACAGATCGTTATCTTACGCTTCCGATTAAAATAACGACAACAACAGGACAAATATCACCTTTTCATATTTAGGTAATTGGATTTAATACCGATTTTTTTGCTGTTTATTGTTTACGATTTTTTTTGTTTCTTGATAGTTAAAGCAAGTGGCAGAAGCAGCACGACAAATCCATATGGCCCATCACCACCGTCTATTAAAGCGCCTATGCAATTTTTCTTTTTTTTAATTCTAATCAACAACGTGAATGCACTTATACAAAAATGCCTACCCAATAAATCATTTGCTCAATACTCAAACGTTACTACTCAATCGCATCTGAAACAACTGTTAATAGCATTTTGAACTTAAGCGGCTCATTTCGTGCGATTTTGGTCTGCTTGTCACATTGAGAATTTCATTTTCTCTTAAAACATGGCACCAAATTGAATAGAGTTCTCTAAAAGCCCATCCCCACACAGGGCCGTGCGCATGGGGGGTTTTGGGGGTTAAACCCCTCCCCCCATGACCAAATCTAAGTTGCAATGATTTTGCAAAAATTTTCAAAATACAGTTTATAAATTTTGCATTGAATTTTGACTCATAATTTTTGACAATATTAGTTACAATAATTTTACGGAAGAAGAATTGGTAAAAGTTGCAAAAAATAAGGTTGGCCAAATCATAAGTTCGGCACTTTGAATTGCACTTGGAGCTTTCCGAAATTACAAAGTTGTGTAGCATATGTTCGCTTGGCATTTTTAAAAAAATTGTACTGATAACAAAAAATGTTCATTTTGTGAAAACAGTGAGCAGTTTCAATTAACAAGTACTGTAAACAGTACACGGAAAGAAATTTGTATACTTGAATCAAGAAAAATGTTTTCTTGAACTCAATTTAGACAATTTTTACGGAAATAAGAAAAATTGACTTAATTATTACTGGAAATAAGAAATTGAGTTTTCCAAAAATGAGGCAATTATTTTCTTATTCAAGAACACTAAGAACACTTAAGAAAATTGTGTTTGGACGAATTGGAACAACAAAATACAGCGAAAAAAAATGTAAAATGAATAAGAAAACGTTTTCTGGAGCGAAGTAAAACTTTTCTTGCTGAATTTGCATTTCCAAGGTTACATGTATTTTTTTTTCATTTGCCATCCGCTTTGCATATTTCTGAATATTTTTGCAATTCTCAGATTGTTAGTGAAGCATTTGGTATAAGGAGTTCACTATTTGCATCTTCATTTATATTAAATAAAACGTTGTCATTTCAATAAACAAGTCCTAGGAAAATACTAGTTGACTAATTATGGTTTTCTAATCCCTCATGATTAGTTTTCATTTTCCTTATTTTTTACGTTTTTAATATTTTTAGAAAATATTTGCTTAATTTAATATTTAATATTTTCTTATGCCTCAGACACACATGTGGTATGAATATTAGAATGTCAATATTATGATTTGGCTATGCTATGAAAATTTTCAATTAAACTACAATATGAGGGTGACACATATGTGGTATAGATCGAAATATTATTACTAGGGCAACAGAAAATATGCCCTAAAAAACTCGTTTTTAGCGCTAAAGATATGTCCTTAAAAATATGGTTTAAGCGCTAAAGATATGCTCTTAAAACTTGGTTTAAGCACTAAAAATATGCCCTTAAAATTTTGTTTATATCTATTATATAAAAATGAATGTGTGTGTGTGTCCTTTATGGACTCCCAAAGTAATCAACCGATCTTTATGAAATTTTCACAGTGGATTCATATGGTATTAGCGCACATAATAAGGAACTTCCCGGAATATAGGCCCAAATGTGGACCCAGAGTGACCCAGCAAGTGTTTGAGCAATATGGGTATCAAATGAAAGGTGCTGAGCAGGCCTTCAACATAAAGTTATTTTCATTGCGACGCCTAGGCCGGGTCCCCAAATATGGGTCAAAACGTGGACCCAGATGACCCTCGAATGTTTCTAAACGATATTGGTATCAAATGAAAGGTGTCGAGCAGGGCTTCAACATACTGATATTTTCATTTTTATTTTTTAAGTCGGTTTCCCAGAGATGGTTCAAGTAGTGAGACCGGATGGTGATGGATGGTCCTGGTAAAAGTAAAGGTAAAGGTGAAGGTATAGGTAAAGGTAAAGGTAAAGGTAAAGGTAAAGGTAAAGGTAAAGGTAAAGGTAAAGGTAAAGGTAAAGGTAAAGGTAAAGGTAAAGGTAAAGGTAAAGGTAAAGGTAAAGGTATAGGTAAAGGTAAAGGTAAAGGTAAAGGTAAAGGTAAAGGTAAAGGTAAAGGTAAAGGTAAAGGTAAAGGTAAAGGTAAAGGTAAAGGTAAAGGTAAAGGTAAAGGTAAAGGTAAAGGTAAAGGTAAAGGTAAAGGTAAAGGTAAAGGTAAAGGTAAAGGTAAAGGTAAAGGTAAAGGTAAAGGTAAAGGTAAAGGTAAAGGTAAAGGTAAAGGTAAAGGTAAAGGTAAAGGTAAAGGTAAAGGTAAAGGTAAAGGTAAAGGTAAAGGTAAAGGTAAAGGTAAAGGTAAAGGTAAAGGTAAAGGTAAAGGTAAAGGTAAAGGTAAAGGTAAAGGTAAAGGTAAAGGTAAAGGTAAAGGTAAAGGTAAAGGTAAAGGTAAAGGTAAAGGTAAAGGTAAAGGTAAAGGTAAAGGTAAAGGTAAAGGTAAAGGTAAAGGTAAAGGTAAAGGTAAAGGTAAAAGTAAAGGTAAAGGTAAAGGTAAAGGTAGAGGTAAAGGTAAAGGTAAAGGTAAAGACCCATCATAACAGAAAACTTTTGTTCGTCGCTGCGAAGCGGGACGTGTATTTGCTAGTACTTAATAAAAAGATATACGGCATGGTAGGTTGTGTGCCCACCTTTCATGTAAAAGGTTCCAGGTTCAAACCCTGGCTCGAACAAATATTAAAAATTTATTTTTAAATGAAATTAGAACACTTATACATATATTTATCTGCATGAATTTAAAATTTTATGTGTGGATGGCAATCAAAATTCCAGTGCAAAACTTGCATACTTATTTATTCAAATTGCTGTCAACTACAAAATTTTGTGATAAATTTTCAAATAGAAAACTATGTCGATTGTCGCGGTAAGTTTTTAAGCGTAGAAAAAGATCTTTCCACGTCAACTGAAGTTATCGGGGCGTATTTAAAAGTAAGAATTTCAGTCACTATGTAGCGTGTAGTGCTACACGTTCAATATGAATATTGCGATATTTTTCTCGCTCTGAGGTACAAGATATTTTACTTCCGTCCTTTTCGCACTTTCACTTTCAATTCGCTTATTGCCAATATTGCGATCCGAATCGCGGATTTCAAAATTTCTAAACATTCTGCGATCCAGAATCGCGATCCATCAATACTCGATGCTAGACTGTCAATATGAATCGCGATCCACAGATTTCATCAATATATATTGACCGTCTGACGTATGCCCAAGGCTTATCCAAATAGAGGTTATATTACTTCCGTTTTTATGTGTATGTTTTCTTTAAAAATGTCAATGTGGAAGAGAAGAGAAATGAATTTCAAGGTAAAATTTTTGCCAATTCGTTTTGTCTGACATTCACACTTTTTAGTATACATACACAATTCCAATCAGCTTATCTACTGCGATATCCTTCTTTAGATAATTCTTGACGTATGCCTATGTACATATGTAGATACACAGCTGATTCGTGTAACACATTTGAATGAAGCATTGCGAAAATTATTAAATTCGCCTTGAACTTGTCAGAAAAAGAGGAATGGCAAATAGTATGCGCATATACAAAACAAAGTTGCCAGAGTAAAAATGTAAATAAAAACAATTTTACGAGTGAGATGGAAAAATATGACGAAATGCTATGCTAAAATATGAATTTAAAGCAAAATATGCCAAAAATATGCAAATAAGTCAAAATATGCAAAAATAAGCCTTTTGACCTAAATATGCGAAAATATGCCCTAACAAGTTAGGCTTATTCTCTTCGTCTTGAGCTAAAACGCCTATATATATTTATCATATGTAAATAGGACTGCAACAGAAAAATATGCATTTGCATATCTTCTGTTGCCCTAATTATTACTATACTACGATGTGTGTCTCTCGCATTACTTACTTAAGCTCGTATAAGAAAAGTTTTACTTGCAACAAAAAAATAATTTCTTAATTTATTTCAAAAAACAAGAAAAAAACACTTACCCTAAGTAAATCATTTCTTATTTATTTAAAATCCAATTTTACTTGAAGCAAGAAAATTTTTACTTATTTATTTAAAATCCAATTTTCTTGGATTTTCTTGATATTAAGAAATTATTTTCTAAGTTCAAAATCAAGTCTAATTTTTCTTGTCTCGGCACTGATTCTAGTAAAAAATTCTTTCCGTGTACTATTCAGGACCTGGTTAACTAGGTTTTGATGAATCATAATGAGTTTCAGAAAAGTTAGAGAACATTTAAATTTATGGTGTATGGGTCTGGATATCTGTTTCAGCAAATATGTTTATCTTAGCGAAAAATGTATGCGAATGCAAACCAAAATTAAAAACCCCCCAAGGCTAATTCCTGCGCACGGCCCTGTCCCCACATAACTTGTTTCGCCAACAAAACATGTAGCAAAACATCTCGCTAAATAACCCGTCTCCACGTGGCTGATCGTGATTCAGTTTAACATTTCTCTTTCTTGTTCTTCTTAAATGTTTGTATGTTTCCTTATATTTTGCGTTTTTGTTTTGGTCGGTGTGAAATTTCGATAGATTTTCGATACAAAATTAGAGAAGGCATCGATATCATTGCGTTTGGCAAGAGGATTGAGAACGAAACAAGTGTTTCAATCTTCACTCGCTCTCAGAAATTTGTATGGAAATTGGCGAGTTTCGGCACTCGTTTTGAGGTCGAAACAAGATTGAGAGAGCGATTGCAGAAAAAAAGAGCGAAACACGTTATGTGGAGACATGATATTAGTTGACGTCAAATGATTTGTGAATACACGCTAAAACTGAAATTGAGAATTAAGATTTTTGAGATTTTTTTGTCTGATCTTTATTGGGCTATAAGAGATGTAGGCGATTTTTATTGCCAGTTTTATTACGTTGCCTTACTTAAGTGTGTTTTACATTTGTTTTTTTTTTGTGTTTCATTAGTTTATGCATCCCACAGTCATATTGATGCTTCTCAATTGAAAAGTTCTACATACATGTTTTTAGTTGTTTGTTGTTGGAACACGTGTTTAGTCATGTATGTGTGTTTGTGTATTTATCTACAATATGTGGTTTCTCCATTGCATTAGCAGTATAAGTTTTTCTTATACGTATTGATTTATTCAATTTCAATTAATCTAATTGACTTGTAACGCTCGATTGAGTAATGTGTTGTTTCCTCAAAGCAATCGATGGCAAAATATTGAAAATGTGTGCCAAAAATTAATTTTGTCTTGGATGATGGTACAACAGAATTATTTGTGTGGCATCGAAATGAAAAGTTACGTACATACATTAAATGAAGCAAGCAAAAACCATTTCATTTCTTTTAATTTGAAAATTCGTTCATTGGGTTTGTGTGTCAAACAATTGGCGCTCAGCACTAAAAGCATGAGCAGACGTTTCTTAATTTTTTTAAAAGAGGACTGCACTTTTTTTCTTGTTGAAAATTGCTTTCGATTAGCTTGACTTCTTTTTAGTTTTTTATTCAATTTGATTTTACTCAAACTAGTTCAATTGATTAAAAATTTAATGTGAAATACTCGTATACTTTTTACCCAGAATTAAGTATAACCTGCACTTTTTATTATTTAATTGCGAAATACACTTGATTGCATGCTTTCGAATTGTTCGTGGCTAGTTTTGTAGTTTGAAAGGTGTTGTTGTTGTTTTGATGGCACTTAAAGGCTGCGAAAGTGCTTTTTGAATGTTCTCTGTTCGAGTAATTTTTCTATAAGAAAAAGATGTAAGGGTCTTCTGGGTACAAAATACAGTGAACAAATTGCAATAAAAGTAAACAGAATTGGATGATTTTTTTTTTTTGAAATTTAAAGTGTTACATGGTACAGATATTTGTACTTAAAAATTGTTTTCTCCGCTAGTGATTGTAAAAAGCGCATGTCTCCTAGATCAACTTTGCTGAACAGAATACTAGTCCAGAGGCTCTGAGTTTTTTTAAGAGGCGGGTTAAAGTTTTAATACATACATAGTTTGGTACCGGCTGCGAGGAAAAGTGCTTAATTCAAGCATTTTCACATTTAATATCCCTTTCCTCAACAAAGAATTGAATAATCTGTATTCCCAAAATTACACAACTCCACTCACTGTTCAACTGAAGTGGATTTTCCTTTTACCTAACACTTAACTGCTGACCGCAGCACTAATCCATAATACATTCATACATACATATACAAATGCCTATTTGTTGCTTCACCAACTCCCACTTCCACTTCCGCACCACAGCCGTAAAACACGCCACAGTTTAGCTGAACACAACCACAAGTTGGTAGTTGTGGTTGTGGTTATGCGCCACGAATCGAAACATGTAACAACGTGAAAGCTTTTTCTTTGTTTTTAATTAAAGAGAGTAGGTACCCGTCGTCGTATCATTCACGTGCGCCACCGCCGCAATGCTGTAGCTGCACTAGAGTTTTGCGAATGCGAATAAACGATGGCGGAAGCAGTGATGCCAGATAATCTCTGCTAAAATTCCCGGAGAAATTGGAAAAAATTCCCTCAATTTCCCACATCTTATGTAAAAAAAAATCTCACAAAATACAAAAACCATTTTGCCATACCAAATGTTCACGCAGAAGAAAACACAAAAACGACTTGACAAATGGTAAAGCGAACAGAAAACACAAAAGAAAACGCGAACAGAGTTCAAAGGAAAAATTTGACATGTAAATCCACGATATAGTGAAAAAAAAAATTAGCTGAGATTGACGATTATTTTAAGTTAAACTCTCAATTATACGTAAACAATTCTGCAACCAAAAAATCCCTTTTTTATATGAATGACAAAAAATGTCCATTTTTTCCCACTTCAAAATTTTTTTAGTGAAATACTTATACCTCAAAAAGGGAAATTTTCCGCGATCTGGCACCACTGGGCGGAAGTAGAAACTCGTCGAAACGGACATAACGGCGTTGGAGCAACAGAAAACGTGAAAAAATAAACTTTTTTATTGTTTCTATCATCCGCCAATGGCAAAATGACGGAAGTGAATGGCGGTGGTGCGAGCAAGGAAGAGCTGAGAAGTTTGTTGTCTGTATTTTTTGTTTTTACTGTGTTTGTATTGCGGTATTGTTGTTATTTTGTCTCGTAGCTTATCCTCTTCTCCCTCTCACATTGCTGGTCACTTAATTTCAAACAAAGTTCAGCGCTTTGTCAGTTGAATCACAAAAAAGTCGGGAATCAAAAGAAGAAAAGTCCTTTGTTAAAAGTTTTTTGTTTTTGTTTTCAAAGTTAGCCGTAATTAATGTTTGAATATGGGTCGTATTCTTCCCAGTAGGTTTTGGGATCATCGACTTATTAAGTCGGGAGTACCCCTTGCGTATACTCCATTACTCACCATTAGTTATGGGTAATACTGAGTAGTAATTGGACTATTACGTACTTAAATACTTTATATTTTGATCTTGAAGTAATTAGTCCGTACTTTCAGAATATTCAAGTACAAGTACAAGGAATTGCAAGTACTTTCAATTACTTACAAATCGATTCATGTACATTTTTCAATTCTTTTCAAGTACTTCCAATTCTTTTCAAATACTTTGAAGTATTTGCTAAAAGTTCAATTATTTTGCAATTACTTGTACTTGTACTTTTACTTGAAAATTTTGGGAATGCCAGTACCAGCACCAGTACAATTCCTTTAAAATGTACTTGTCACAAGTCGTACTGGTACTTGATATTACCCAGGTCTGCTCACCATTACTCCGTATACTTCTCTGTATAAGCATACTTTTGTACACTATTAGATAAAAGCTAGTATGCCCTATAAAGGGTAGTAATAAACAAAAACAAAATAAAAGAAAATTGAAAAACGAGATTCGAAACTCGGCGGTCGCCAAGAAAAAATAAATCTGATGAAGAAATGTGATGATCTCAAAAAAATTATAATTTTTTACACCGCAATTTTTCCTTTAAAAAAAACTGGTCATAAAAAGCCCAAAATCTAAGAAGGTAATTATTAAAAATTTACAAAAAAAATGTTGATATTGCTCGAAAAGAATCTACTCATCACTTGGGGAAATCTCGCTCCAAGTTCTACTGGATTTTCACTTAAGTGCTTGCTGTAGAAACACGGATAAAATAAATATCCAAAGTTTTATATAAAAGATGTAAGAAATTATCTAATTTTTAGACTGAAAGCAGTTAAGTATTTAATTTTTGTAAAGAAAAATTTATGATTTCAATTTTGTTGAGCTGTTGTTCGCTTTACATAACGTGATTCACTCTTTCGCTGGTCATTCACACAAGAATACATTTGCGAATCACGCTGAATTCATACACAAATTTTGTGAATAAATCAAGGTGCCCAAATTGAATGTGTTATTAAATTTTTTTTTTTTTTTAATTATAACACCTCTCAAAAATCACTTTTGAGCTATCAGAAGTCTTTCTACACAATTATTGCTTGGAATAGTTATTTGTGTATACAAGTCAGTGAGTGTGATTAAAAATGAAAAAGTGAATTGAATTAAAATTTATTGCACACATAAATCAGCAACGCAAGTGCTACTTAATAAGTAAAAACCATTAACAAATCTTAAGAAGAAAAAAAATGAAATTAAGAACTATAAAACAGCATTCTAAAACACCTTGACGTGATTTTAAGTTCTACGCTCAACGCCTCGCATACAGTGCTTAACTTATAGTTACAATATATATGTAAATATGTATACCTACATAGTATATCCAACAAGCGCTTTGTTTCAGCTAATTTTACTAGCTCATTAAGTGTGTTACATGAAATTATTCACTCAACGTTGTTGGTGCATAAAAATAAAATCTTTAATGCGATCACATCCCCACAAGCGTCTGTGGATCATAAACAAATTCGTTAAGTCAACGTAAGCGTGACGAAGAAAGTGGGTAACGAATATATATGTACATATGTAATTGTGTATGGGAATTCTCAAGCAAGCCCATTAGGATATTTATTACTCAATGACACTATACTTTATCTTTCTAAGCATTTTTTTTTATTATTGTACATACATACATACATATGTATGTATGTATATTGATGGGATGCTTTTGGGCAAAGTAGAGAAATCAGTTCGCGTGATTATGATAAATAAAGAAATTGTGCTCTATTATTGAAGAAGATATGTATATATGTATGTATGTACAGATACAAGAATATAAATCATAGGTACTAGAGTACTTAAGAGAATTCTTCTATAAGCACAGTTTCTTCATTACTATTGAGTAAAAAATCGCTGTCAATATTTGAAACTTAAACTTTTATATGTAGCCCGGTTTTACCAATTATTAGAAATTGAAAAGATAAGAATATATCGTCGCTCCGGAAGAAGAAAGGCGCATGTCAGTAATTTGTCGACGAAAAAAGGCGCATTAAAAATATGTCGGGGAAGAAAGACGCTTTATAAAACATGTCGACGAAGATAGACGCATTACAAAATATTTCGACGAACAGAGACGCATTATAAAATATTTTGATGAAGAAAGACGCATTAGCATTATTAACTGCGAAGAAATACGCATTAGCATTAATATTGATAAAGAAAAATAAAAAATCGAATACGTCTTTCTTTCCTAAAAAATATTTAAATGCGTCTTTCTTTATAGTAAAAAAAAATAAAGTGCCTTTCTTCGTTATCAAAAAAAATAAAGAGTCTTTCTCTCGAAAAATATTTTTAATGCGTCTTTCTTTGAAAGAAAAAAAATTTGCGTCTTTCTTCCTCAACAAAACAGTTTGCGTCTTTTTTCTTCTATAGCGACGATATGTATGTAGAATCTGAGTGATTTTTGTTAAAGAAGGTAATAAATATGACGTGTGAATCGATTGTGCACAAACGTGCTATGGCCTGCATATGTCTGTTATAATTTAAAATGTTTAAAGTTTTCCGCTTGTTATAAAATAATTTAAGTCTACTTGGCGAAATAAAAGATTAAACTATTTGTTGAAAAAACTTGTGAACTTTGAAATGTATGCCACTATATAAACATTTTCCTACAGACCAGTTTTCTGTACTGTAATGCAAATGTAAACATGCCCTTGGGACTTGACTACTTTGCTGAAAAATCTATTTTTTTTTGTATTGTTATTATACTAAACAGACCGCCCAAAACCAAAATACCAGTGCATTGTACTTTTCTCCAACAAGGCAAAATATCATTGAACCAGACGAGCACGCGCCAACACAAATCTTTAGTACATACTACTAGATGTACATATATGTATGTATGTATATATGAATAGTCCACAGCCTCAAAAGTGGCTATGTGAATTTTTCATACACGTATTAAGCTACAAATTAGAAAAAACCACCACGGCCTCAATAGAGACTTTTGCCGGAGTATTTTTTATTTAATGCTTTTTTCAGAATACGGAAGGATTTTGTAATACATTCTTAATAGACAATGTACACCTTTAAATACTGGTACACAATCTATTGAAAACTCAATATCGAAAAAAAAACTTCACATAGACACTTTTGAAAGTGGAGTACTTATATACATATGTTTGGATATGCCCCTTTATATATACGAATTAGAGTAAAAAATTATTACGATTGCCCGCTGCACTTAGTACATATTAAGACATTAAATATATATGTGTTTGCATTAACAACATGTGGGCGCATTTAAATAAATTTCTTTTTTATATGTACATAAATACGTATGTATGTATGTCCTCTCTAGCCTTAAAAAGCTTACATTTCGAGCACATAAAAGTGCTTTTTTTCAAATACATTTCTCTTGACATTTTATTTTAATTGACATTTTTTAATTACACATAAAGTTTTTAACATGAAACTAAATGTAAAGTAAATTGCCCATTATCCGGGAGTTCAAGAGATCTAAAACTTAGTTGCTTATTAAAATTAATTAAATCATTTTGTTAGCCATCATCAAAAAGTTTTTATTAGTTTATGAATAATGTCACTTTTATTTAATGTTGGCTCTCTTTGTAATATGTAGCATGTCTATACAATATGCATGTCTCTGCATTGATATACAATAGTGCACAAGTTAAAACAAGCATTAGAGCTGATTCCAGAAACAATGTGTATTTGGAGAACCAATGCATGCCCCCATGGAAATATATTTCTAAGTAGTGAAAGGTAGCAATGAGATGAATCAGAGCTGGGCGCTAAGGATTACAATTACATTTTGATTACGATTACTGTAATCTGATGAACGAATATAACAGAGTTGCCAACTTAGTTTGCTGAGTGTAGGTGCGACTTTATGGACATTGATTTAACTAAATTGAGGAGAAGAAAATAAGTCAACGAAGAATTCCAATTATGGCCCAACGCGTGTAGATACATATATGTATATAAATTAATTTCCATCTCTACAAAATAAAAAAATTATTTAAATTTTCCAAGAAGCAACAAACAGCAATTGCAATGCATTTTGTAAAAATATTGTAATGTAGAACAAGCACGTATGGATGAAAATAAAAATTTATTTCTTGCTATTAATAAAATAAAAAACAAGTAAAAGCGTGGCTGTCTTCGGCCGTACCGAAGACTTCATACCTTTCATGAGTGGGGAAATGAAAAGTTACCTATGTATGTACATAGCCGGATTAAGTTTAATTTATAATTTTAAATCTGTGGGTTATTTATGAAAGATTTATTAGAAAAAATGGCGTCTTGGCTATTTAAATGGAGGAGTTATACACCAAAATGTCCATATGTGAACAATCGGTTGTAGGGGAGCTATATGTTATAGTGGTCCGATCTTGACAATTTTTGGTAACCCTGTTTGGGCCCATATGGGTACAAATAATTAAAAATTTCACGCCGTTAGCTGTTAAAATGGAGGAGTTATACACCAAAATGTCCATATCTGAAAAATCGGTTGTAGGGGAGCTATAGGTTATAGTGGTCCGATCTTAGCAATTTTCGGTAATCCCGTTTGGGCCCATAAAAGTAAAAATACTTCAAAATTTCACGCCGTTAGCTGTTAAAATGGAGGAGTTATACACCAAAATGTCCATATCTGAACAATCGGTTGTAGGGGAGCCATAGCTTATAGTGGTCCGATCTGGACAATTTTCGGTAACCCTGTTTGGGCCCATATGGGTACAAACACTTCAAAATTTCACGCCGTTAGCTGTTAAAATGGAGGAGTTATACACCAAAATGTCCATATCTGAACAATCGGTTGTAGGGGAGCCATAGGTTATAGTAGTCCGATCTTAACAATTTTCGGCAGTCCCGTTTGGGTCCGTATGGGTACAAATACTTCAAAATTTCAGGCCGTTAGCTGTTAAAATGGAGGAGTTATACACCAAAATGTGTATATCTGAATAATCGGATGTTGTGGAACTATATGTTATAGTGGTCCGATCTTGACAATTTTCGGTAACCTTGTTTGGGCGAAAATGGGCACGTCTACTTCAAAGTTTCATGTCCTTAGCTGTTTAAATGGGGAAGTTATGCGCAAATTACATCCAAAAATTTCAGGTATATCTGAATAATCGGTTGTTTTCTATATGTTATAGTGGTCCGATTCGGCCGGTTCCGACAAATGATCAGCTGCATATAACAACATACCTGTATTCCGAATTTCATTCTGATATCTCAAAAACTGAGGGACTAGTTTGCGTTCACACAGACGGACGGACGGACAGACGGGCAGTCGGACAGACGGACAGACGGACATGGCTTAATCGACTCAGCTCGTGATTCTGATCATATCGGTATATATTTTGGTGGGTCCCCCACGCTTCCTTCTGGTACTTTCGACAAAAATTTTTTGGCACTAAGTTATAATACCATTTCATTCTCATGAAAGGTATAAAAAACAAGAATTAATAAATAAAGTTGGAAAAGCCAAGTGAATTATTTATGCCGAGCAATCTGCCAACCAATTACGTACACCCACACACCTTGTTGCTTGTCTCGGTGGCTTCGTGGTGAATAAAAACAAATAGCGACAGCCGCAAAAGCTACATAAATAAATAAGAACTATAAGTAAAATAAATAAACAAATGATTAAACTTTTGTACTCGTATGTATGTACATACATTTATTCATAGGCACATAATTGTGTGGTTATCTAAGTCAAGTGAAAGAGTAAAAATAAATAAAAATAAATACATAATACAAAATACAATAAATAAATTAAAATAAACAAAAAGCCTAGATACTACACTCAAAAAAAAAATTTCTCTCGATCAAAGACATAATTTTCCTTATTTTGAACACGCGTCCCAATACAAAATTTTCTTTGTTTTGTGTAAATTTTCTCAAAAATGTGGAAAAAACATAAAAAAACTTTCAAACAAATTCGTTGCCATGGGGATTTGTATGGGAATTTAATTTCTCAAAATTAAAGAAATCAAGTCTTCAAAACAAGGAAAGTTGGGAATGGAATGGCGCTTAAAGAATTTTTCATTATTTTAATGTATGAATTTTTTCAAAACAAGTATATGAAACCATGGTAACGCATGTAACAACAATATTTTATAAACCTTTTAACATGTTTTAAGGAAAATTTACTCAAAACAAAGAAAGTAGTGTTCAAAATAGGTAAACAATTTCTTTGACCCCTCCATATATTTTTTTTCTCTCAGTGTAGGCTATTGTCATTGAAAGTTATTAATACACAAGCAAGCAACATGCTACAGAAAATGTATGCATTAATTTATTTATTTAAAAGAAAAAGGCTAAATAAATATATATGTACAGTGGCTCTCAGAAGTATTTTGCATAATTAATATATTACGAAATTGTTAGAAATTCGCCTTTTTTTCGAATTCTTTTGCAAATTTTTTTAATGTGGTATTATAGTTGAATCTTCATACTACAAAAACACATTCATTAAAAAACCAAAATGCATTTCATCTTTTTTATAAAATTAAAGAAACGAAAAAACGCATACATTTTTGCTCACAAAAGTATTTTGCATATTGGCAATTTTGGCGAATAAATGCATCTACAACCTGTTTAATATTTTTTATGATATCCGTTCTTTTTCGAAATGGCTTCCAAGAGTCTAGGGATGGGCTCTGCTAATTTTTGGCAAAATTTCCGGAGGTATTTTGTCCTAGTCCCCGGTCAAAACCGCATTTGGGTTATTTTTTGGGGAAATCTTCGATTTTTCTCACATGATCTTCAAGACAGGACTAAAAATTTTGATTGGTTCTTATATCAGAGCTTTGAAAAAGAGTCTGGAAGTGTTTTTTATTCGACAGTGTTCATATTTTAACATCATTAGCGGTATTTTTCGGATTATTATCTTGTTGAAATAAAAACACATTGTATATCATACCCATTTTTTCTGCACTAGAACTTAGGTTTTCGCTGAAAATGGAAAATCGGGAATGCTCGTCCATCGCACTATCTACTAAAATAAGTTTTACAACTCACTGAGGTGATATAAAAACTCCCTGAGCCTCGATTAATCACAAACTCCCACAGTGCCTAACAGTCGCCTTAATGTTTTTGATTTTCAGCTCTTAATTGGGATTCCGCCATAAAATATGACTCAAAAATATTATATTTGCCTTCGGCACTTAAAATTATGATCTTAGAAATGTCAAATTCTTTTTTATTTTGTGTTTTTTGGGGAAAATAAGACACTTTCTTTGAGATAGAGAGTTGGTTGCGCAGTACTTGGCGGTGAATATGGTTTTCCTCGGTACTCTGTGCACTGCCTCGTCCGATACTTGATTATTGAGTATTGGTTTTAGTTTTCTGTTTATTGTAGGAGCTTACGTGTGGGGGTTTAGTTGATTTTCTCTCAATATTTCACGTTCTTCTAGCGACGTTCTTCTTTGTACTAGCAACTTTTTTCCGAAAAATATCCCTCATTATGTTAAAATTTCCGCACTTTTGAATAAAAAACACTTTCAAACTCTTTTTCAAAGCTCTGATATAAGAACCAATCAAAATTTTTAGTCCTGTCTTGAAGATCATGTGAGAAAAATCGAAGATTTCCCCAAAAAATAACCCAAATGCGGGTTTAACCGGGGTATGGGACAAAATACCTCCGGAAAGTTTGCCAAAAATTAGCAGAGCCCATCCCTAGACTCTTAGAAGCCATTTCGAAAAAGAACGGATATCATAAAAAATATTAAACAGGTTGTAGATGCATTTATTCGCCAAAATTACCAATATGCAAAATACTTTTGTGAGCAAAAATGTATGCCTTTTTTCGTTTCTTTAATTTTATAAAAAAGATGAAATGCATTTTGGTTTTTTAATGAATGTGTTTTTGTAGTATGAAGATTCAGCTATAATACCACATTAAAAACATTTGCAAAAGAATTCGAAAAAAAGGCGAATTTCTAATGTTTTCTTAATAAATGAATTATGCAAAATACTTCTGAGAGCCACTGTATGTACATATTACGTAAAAAGTTATTGAATTAATAATAACAATTACGTGTTTTTATCCTTGGCAGTACATACAATAAATCGTGAAGAGCAGAAGCAATAAACTTTGCTTAAAGGTGTTTTAATTTAAAGTTTGGGTGAGTTAACTAGTGCAAATGTAAAGCAAACGCCTACACGAATCAACACGATTTACATAAGTATGTGTGTGGTGTGTAAGAACCCAGCAGTATTTGAGGTAAGGAGGTGCATATTCAATAGAATATTCATTATGAAAAATAGCCTGAAAGTAAGTTCAAAATTCATTGCTGAAAAAATAACTGAACACGCCGTGAAGACATCAGGTGTACTGAAATACATGCTATGGAAGTTCTCCCTGCGTATTCTGGCCTTTTTTCCTACAGAAACTCTCCCTTCTCGGTCGGCAGTTTTTAGGTAGTTGATTTTCGACGCCACCTCTATATAAAAACGAAAGGGAAAGTTCAGATATTAGAACTACATCTCTACTGAATATTCAGTAGGAAATATGTGCTGTTTTCCAGCTGATAAATACTACTGGGAATACCAAAATTATGTTTACTGTAAATTATTGTGGTTTGTAGTTTTTTATTTAAGTGTGAACAGCTGACAATTGGAATGGAATGGAGTGAATAGCATGGCATGTTTAGTGCAGCGCAGTGTTGTAACTTTACAAAAATCATTCGTGCGTTAAAATCAAATGAACACGAATTGTTTAACTAAATGACATTGTTGACATTTCATGTCAGGCGCGACAGATTGATCGCGCGATTTATAAAGGTGTTTAACGAGTAGGCGGACCACCAACAACAATAATTTACATACATAGATGGGTAGATATACAAAATGCATGTAATGCGAGGTGTTTGATTTGTTTGATTTGATGTTTTGAGGGGAGATACACATAAATGCATACATTAATAACATGATGTACATACATATATTTATATATATATTTATACAGCTAAATATTACATAATTAAACGAACATGTTTTAGCGATTTTTCATTGGTAAAACACTTAATTAATAGCTGCATCTTTTTTTATAATTAATAATAAGCTTTTAAAATGTACATAGAAATATTGCTAATTAATGCGTGCAAGAATTTAAATAAATTTGCTTTTCTAAATGAATAAATATGTACAGTAATTTACTAACGTTGTACTAACAGCTCATTAGCGTGTTTTATGTGCAACTAGCATGCCAACAATTTTAGTCAATATTGATAAATATGTTTTAAATAAAGAGTGTATTAGAATGTGCATATATGCATGCCCAATAAACATTAAAAATGCTAAACAATTGGAAAATGATTGAAAAGCGAATCTTCATCGAAGCTGTAAGAGCTTTACGCAGACATCGACATTGCTCAACGAATAAAGATCCAGCGGCTGCATTGGGCAGTTTATGTCGTGAAAATGGATGGATGAAGCTGCTCCGGCCCAGAAAGTATTACTATCGAAACCCGCTAAAGGCAGTAGAAAAGACAGCCAATTAAGAAGAAGAACATGTAGGTAGTTTTAATTTTTGTTGTTTGAAACCATTTCGATAGTATTTCACTATTTAATACCATGGAGATCATAAAATGCTGGTTGGTTACAAAATTGTTCTCAGTTCGATATCGAAGTCCATCTTCGAACATTCATCATGAAGTTTATAGATTATGTTTGTGTATGGAAGACTTTTAGAGAGTATCTAGCTCAATTGAATATTTGTATCACATATTAGGCACCCATTATTTGCAGTACTACTACTGATTACTCTTTTAAATAATATTTTGCTAAACAAGAAACGCGGTGGTCATAATAATTTATGTACTAAGCAGTAGTAATTAGGTATTCATTAACTAAAACGTTAACTATTATCAATAAATCACAATGTCATTACCACTTCTAAACAAATTAACTACACATAAATATTTTTCTAATTAAATAGCAAAACATACATTACTATTTACGTGAAAAAAGCAACAATAAATTTACATACGAATGATAGATTAGTACAATAATAAAACTGACTAAGCGTTTAGTCTATTTTGCATTCGTCAAAAAAAAAAAAAAAAAAAAAACAGAAACGCAACCGATTGCTGGTTTGCTAGTTTCAAAGATCACTGATCAGTGATGGATACGATCAATAAGCAATCATGTTGAACAAAGTTTAGAAATAGCAGCAGCATAGCATACAACTGAATATGCGCCAATAAATCAAATGCATTGCAAAAAGTGTGTACTTATTCATGCTCGTTTTTCGTGCTTTTCATCTGCTCATTCACAATCAATTTACAGTTTCCTTTTTTATTTGTTTTTTTTTTTTTTGTTTTTTTTTCTTCTTCCTTCGCTTTACCATCTTTTTGTACTCACCCAACACAATTGTAAATAAATTGCATTGGTTTTTCTTCTTATTCTTTTTGTTGCTATTTATGAACTGCACTTTTGATTGCAAATCATTTTCATTGAATAATTGCATCCGTAAATGTGCTTAACTTGATCGATTTGGCGATCGTGACTTAGATAATTTCACTATTGTTTATTCGGGGTTTTTTTTGCTCAACTCTACGAATGAGGCTTAAAAAAGAGAAAATTTATTGCTAACGATGCCAGAGGAAATTGGCCAAATCCGTAATTTGGAAAGTTGGACAATTTTGAAGATTGAAGTAGACGAATAAATAGAAATAAAAATAGAAAAGAAAGAAATAGTGAAGGAGATATATAAATATTTGGAAAGGAAACAGAGGAAACAGAAAAAGTAAAGAGGAAATAAAAAAAGAAAAAGAACAAGTAAGGAAGCCTAAATTCGAGTGGAATCGAACATTAGATACTCAGCTGTATGCTTTCATTGTTTGTTTGCGTTTGATGGAAACACGGTGCACTTAATATAAAGCGAGTGCTGCATAAAATGGGCGTAGCCACGCCCATTTTCTAAATTTTTATCAGTCATCCAACTAAGCATATGAATATTATTCTTTGTGCAAAATTTCATTCCTTTATGACTTCTAATTACAAAGATGTCACGTTACAAATTTCCAAAGGGTGTTCCAGAAATATCTTTGTTAAAAAGTAGGCGTGGTCATAAACCGATTTGAATAAATTTTTGCGTGTCTATTAGCACAAGTTATAAAAGTGTATAAACCAAGTTTCGTCTTAATATCTCAATTATTTGTCGAGTTATGGGCTCCGAAATTTCGTATATTCCTTTGTCTAAGAAGAGGCGGTGCCACGCCCATTTTCCAAAATTTTTCTATTTGTTGTTTCCGGTCTATTGTAGAAATCATACCACAAAATTTCAATGAATTATCTTTACATTTGACAAAGATATCGCTTAAAATGTTTTTATTAGGTCACTTTATAGTTCCCATATATAAAAGTGGGCGTGGTCGTCAACCGATTTCGCTAAAATTGTCTACATGTATTACCACAAGTAATAAAAGTGTACACACCAAGTTTAGTCATTATATATAAATCATTTGTCGAGTTATGGGCTCAGAAATCTCGTATATTCCTGTTTATAAAAAGAGGCGGTGCCACGCCCATTTTCCAAAATTTTTGTGTTTTTCGTTTTATGTCCGCAGTTGGACTCCTGCTATAAAATTTCAATGATATATCTTTATATTTGACAGAGATATCGCTTAAAATGTTTTTATTAGGTCACTTTATAAGACCCATATATAAAAGTGGGCGTGGCCCTCAACCGATTTCGGAAATTTTTCGTCCAAATATTTGACTAAGTAAGTATATCACGCGTACCAAATTTTGTCGATATATCTTCAATGGTTTCTGAGTTATGACATATAAAACTTTCAAGGTTTGACCCTTAATAAGTGGGCGTGGCACCGCCCATTTTCCAAAATGTCATCAAATTTCTTCCTAGGGGCCTGAGCTCAACACGTGGGTAAAATTTCATCGCTCCATCTATATTAGTGACTGAGATACCAAATTTCCGATATTTTCTATATAGGAAAAGTGGGCGTGGTCATGGTCTGATTTCGCCCATTTTCAATACCAACCGTCCCAGTCTCGATACCAACTTGCATTTCAAATTTCATCAAAATATCTCTATTTTTGCGCGAGTTAGAGTGTTTACAGACGGACGGACAGGCGGACGGACGGACGGACGGACAGACGGACGGACGGACATGGCTCAATCGATTTCTCTTTTCACCCTGATCATTTTGATATATATAAGTCTATATCTATCTCGATTATTTCACAATCCACCGTTATGTGATTAAAACTATAATACTCTGTGTACTAGTACAGCTGAGTATAAAAAGAAGAGAAAGAGATAGAGATAGATGGATATATAGAAATGGCAGCAGTAGTAGAAAGGAAAAGGAGGATACTGAAAATTATAAACAGAAAAAGAAAAAAGAAGTAACTGTAAACAAAAAAGAAGCTCAGAATAAGATTAGCAATAAAAAAAAAACAAAAATGCTTAGAGACTTAGAAATGAAAACAAACAAAAAAAAAAAAAACAACAAGTGCTAAGAGAAAATCTAGAAACTCAAGTTTATTTAAAATTGTGAAGTAGATAAAAAAGGAAGAGATTATAATTTATACAAATGTATAAAATTCAGATGTGTTTGTCTTTACTAAGAAATTGGCAAATAAGATAAATGATAAGCTCTTTTTACGCACTGCAAAAGTGCTAAAATATTCATTGCTTGCAGCGCCAACAACAACTAACTAGGAATAGCTTATAAACAATATACGTAAATTCCAATATAATTGCCTTAATGAATAACAAATAAGTTCTAGGCAAATTTAATTTCAAAAAGTTGGTATTGTGACGACGAAGAATGTATAGATGGCATATTATTAAAACATTTCCAATAAGTGAGAATGTCAAAGAGCAAGAGAAACGTATTTTTTAAATAACAATTCGCTCCTGAAGAAGCTAAGGAAATTAGCGAAACGTTGGGCAAAAAACTAAAGCGTTAGTAACGAGTATTCATGGACATTCCTTTTCCCCTGGTTTTCTATGGATTAAAATGCGACTATCGTTTTTATAATTTCCGTTTTGTCATTTTCACTGCTACTATTTTCGTGTTTTTGTTTGTTTTGGTTTTTGACTTTTGATTTTTGCTCAGAAACATGCAACGATCATCCGGTTCCTCGTTGGGAGTGCCACATAATCCCCAAAAAACAAAATCCCCAAGACACAAAATCCTCAAAAAAAAATCCCCAAAATCAAAATCCTTAAAATCAAAATCCCCAAACATGAAATCCTCAAAAAAAAATCCCCAAAATCAAAATCCCCAAACACGAAATCCCCACATTTTTTCGGGGATAGCGTCACAAAATCCCCAAAAGATTACTAAATAAACAACATTGAAGATCATATTTAAAAAACCGCATGCCGAGTCTTATCTGAGCTCTGATACGTAATAACATATGTATGTATATATAAAATATGTATATCCCTGCAAAAATTCGGAGACTCCATTCGCTAATACATGGAGTTCTCGCTAATAATGTCGAAAAAATGTCGAATTTTAATTTACCGAAATAAAAAAGTCGCAAAATGTCGAAAAATGTAGAAAATGTGGAAAAATACTTGGAATGTTTTTTCTTTATTTTCGGTAGGTGGGTCGGCTTCGATATAATGCGCCCTACGGGGTATCTAATGGCGTTTTCTTTTCTCGAAATAATGTTGCCCTGTTTGATTTTCTTAGCCATTTTGTAAGTTTGTCTGGTCCTTTCACCAAATATTGACCTCTAACTAAGTAAGAGTGCACCCTTATCTACAAATTCAGCCATTTTATAGAAAGTCAGGATACGTAATTCGATAATTGGGATTTAGGAGGGCAACATTTTTTCGTAGAAAAGAAAACGCCATAAGAGATTCCACATTTTATAAAAAATATGTTCATCTAAATAAATGAAATGAATAAATAAAGGCGAGGCCGCCTACGCTGAAGGGTGTACCACGCAGAAGGACATCACCGTGGCGGTAGCCACGGTTATGGCACACGACCGGACTTGGATGGCGTAGCCCAGGGTTATTCTTTATAAGCGCGGCCGAAGGCCGCCAATGCAAAAAAGTTTTCTACTCGCGCAAATTTTACACATCATTAATTTGACATTATTTCGATATTTTTTTCGACATTTTTTTTTCGACATTTCGTACCCAACCCTATGTAAATATGTAATCATAAGTTATTGAGATGAATTTATTAATAAACATTTGTGAAATTATCACGTATACAATTTCTTGTGAGTTTCAGTTAGAGAGAAACAGTGTCCAATGTAGAATTCTCATATTCTGGGAATTTTGTGTTTGGGGATTTTGATTTTAAGGACTTTGATTTTGAGGATTTTGATTTGGGGATTTTGACTTTGGGGATAATGTGGTAAACCCTCCTCGTTTTGACCCATATCTGGTCACCCGGCCTAAGAATCATAAAGAATAAAGCTCTATGTGAAAGCCCTGCTCAACACCTTTCAGTTGATACCGATATTGCTCAGAAATATTCTGGGGTCATCCGGGTCCACGTTTTGACCCATATCTGGAGATCCGGCCCAGAGGTCACAATTAAAAGAGCTTCATATCGAGGTCCTGCTCAAAAGCCTTCATTTGATACTAATATTTCTCAGAAAATTCGCTTCGCTTCGTTGCTTTTGTTGTTGATATTTGCATTTGCACGGCTATGCATGCAAGCATTTGTAAGTAAATACTTTTTGGTTGCTTGTTTTTCCGACAGGGTAGGAATATGATGTACTTATTGACGAAAAAAGACACTGAAGATGGCGCATATTAGCCGAAACCGGTTTGTCTCCAAACCAAACTTGACAAGGGATGACGGAGGATCGTTCCACAATACATCATTTGTAAGTACATGTGTACCTACCACTGACAATGCCAAGCGATTCACACGGACACAGCAGCGCACTAACCCAAAGGTCATTTAAGGTTCACGCGTTTTTCGAAATTACTCGTAGCTAGAGCAAAGATGTTTACACATCAGAAAGTGGCAGATTACTGTTTTCTTGGTTCGCACTCTGCAAACATTAGATTAAAACAGCCCATCTCAAACGATATAGAAAACTTTAATATTTGGTCAGCAAAAATCATAATTTTTCTACTAGCTTTAACAAACTCACGATAATCAATTCATAATTTAAACAATAAAAAATATCGAAAATTTACTTTCTACATAAAATATCAAAATTTGTAATGAAGATTTTACATATCGCACGTTTTATGCAATAGGGATTTAACTCAAAAAAAATTTTTTTTTGGGAAAACGCAAATAAAGTTTTATAATTTCAAATAGTTTCCTTCTACGGCTAACTACAAAATCACTTTTATTTCCGCCATTTTTATCTTTTTGAGTATTTTATAAGACTAGACTCAAAGGCACTACCCAGTTATTGAATTATATGGCAAAATCCCACAAATCCAAAATTTCGAGTTAAATCCCTATTGCATAAAACGGGCGATATGTACTTAAATAAGCTAAAAATGTGTCACTTGCATAAAAAAGTATGTTAATGCAATCGCCAGTTGTTGCATTTATTACGGCTCAATAAACGCCTACTAAAATACATAGTTGTAAAGCATTGAAATGACAAATAAAAAAAATGCATAAGTAAATCGTACTAAAAATCATAATATTGGCACATCACAACTGTTTGCTATTACATATTTACAACGTACAGAGCGTATGAGTAACATGCAAAAATCCCAACACTTGCAATGCAAGTAAGTCTGATTGCAATGAATATAAATTCGTATGGCGCCTGTTGACACTAGTTGACCGTGAAATAAATATGATTAGAATAAAATGAAAAAAAAGGAATGCAAACGCAAAAATAAACATAAATAAAAAAATATGAAACAAATGCATGTAATTTATGTACATACATACATACATATGTATATAAAAGTATATATAAGTTAGTGAAGAAAAATACGAAATGAATTAAAAATTACCTGAGCCAACTGTAAAAAAGAGTTAAATCTAAAAGCAAATTTTTTTTGCATGCTAGATAGTTAGTATATACATAGGGATATGTACATTTATTTGTTTTAGTATATGCATACATATGCACATTAGAGTGGCCCTTACGCCTATGGAAAAAATTTTTTTCTACTTTTTTGAGACGTTACCCCCTGAAATGGTTTCATATGCGAAGAAAATATTCCCCGTATAATATTTGCTCGATTGGTCAACGTTAACCCGTGCCACAATGTGTTGAAATAATAAACCAAGGGTTATATGGTTCGGTGGACGTTTATATTGGACGAATTCTCTAATATTTTTGAATTGTAGTAGATTACAAGGTTCTTATTAATTAGACTCCACAAATAAATTATTTGTAAACAAAATATACTGATATTCTATATATTGAAGTACTGAAATGTCATGGATCCTTATTTACTCATATATATATACAAACAATTTAAGAAAATTTAAATCTTAATGCATATTTTTCATGTAATCGTACATACATATTTATATGGGAAATTTTAAAAATAAGTGCCCTCTATTAGTGTAATAGTATATTCTCGTACATGCATACACAAATAAGAAATACAATTCAGAACTTTAAACCTCTGGAAAGTCCAATGAAAGCGTTTGCGAGGCAGTGAAATAACTCCCACATAAAAGGAATTAAATAACTCCCAAAGAGGGAAATGAAATAAGTTCCAACATATTGCGAGTTCTTTCATAACGAAATAAGTCCCTATTTTGTATGAAACTATTTGCAGTTTTTTAATTTTTTTTGTGGAGTTACTTTATTTGGGAGTTATTTCACTGCACCAGCGTTTGCTGCTGGCAATTTGGGTATTTTTTTCTATAACACTTTGCAACTGCACGTTTGAGCAAGCTAACTGTCACACGGAATGAAAGACCAATATCCACATAGTAAAACCCCCAAACAATTGCAATAGCTGTAACTTTGTAGACTTCTTTAACCCTCTAACACCCGGACGATGAGGTCGCTTTTACTCCTTTTTAGAAAGTCTGAAAAAAATATTATTTCGGAGGTCGTTAGAGGGCTAAATAGTTATAGAAAATTATTCGCCATAGAATTTTACTAGGTATCCACAGACAAAAGAACCTAAATACCACAGTCCAGGGACCTTGGGAATTTTCCTACTATTTTTTTTATATCAGAATTCAACTAAAATGGTGTGCAAATGAAGAAAATTGGAAACTTTCAATATTCTAAGTGCCTCTTGGGATGAAATTCTTACAAAATGACTCGAGGAATATGAATGGAAAACCGACATTGAGGACTGTATCATAAATAGCGCTGGACCGTCTCGATATTATATTTGTGAAGCATTTTCAAACGGTAGTTACGCTAACTACGCGTAAAGTGACCATGATATGGAAACAAACTTTCCCAAGGCCGACAGATACTCACTTTTGCTATGTTTGTAAAAAACTAATTTGTCTCACATATGCTAAAAAGGTACCTATGTATGTGTGGCATGTGCTTCAGTTAACTGACTTCCCCAGTTGCACGTTTTAAAATTATTGTATTGAAAGAAAAGAATATATACTACGATTTTAAATTAATACATAACTCTTAGGTAAAATATTTGATTTTTTTGTTGTACTATGTTGCTTTATACGTAAGAACCAAAATTTAGTGTCATCTACATACATACGTACATACATCTTCTACGATTATTGTTACTCAAGCAATTGTAACGGTAAAATAATAAAAGTATTTTGATTAATTTTATGCAAGTTTAAACTTGTTAACATCTCAGAGTTGGGTTTTCGGGTATACCTACGCACATACATATATTTATCGCGGCATATCCAAAAGCAGCGCTTACTAAAAGTGATGTTGGTAATTTTTCAACTTCAACTCGCTGTGGCACGGGTTAGAGTTGTTCAATCGGGCCAAAATTTTCAGGATATTATTTTTTTATTAACCAAGAACAAATCAGGGGGTAACACCCGCAAATTTCCGACTTTCGAAAATAAGGGCCACTCTAATGTACATACATATATGCTCGTATGTATGTATGTATGAAAGTTTCAGAATACCTAATAGCGCTGATACACCCGCCCACTAAACAACGCAAAAAGAAATGTAAGCAAAGCAAACAAATTAAAGCAAAAAAAAAAAAATAAAAATAAACTTATGTTTACAAATGGTTGACAATAAAAATAATAATGTGGTCGAAGGAAAATACATATAAAAAATTATAATTAAAACGAAAAGCCAATGCAAACGCGAAGATGAAATGTAAATAACCAAATTTTAAAGAGAAAGAAATCTATAGCAAAAATTAAAAAAAAAATAACGTAACAGCAACCACATAAAGAAGCCACAACACAAATTAAGAAAGAAAGAAAAATATCTCAGCGGCAAAAACATACATCTATTCCGGTTTACGATCCACTTTCATCGGAGGTGAATCGGATCAAATGGCATTCTGCAATTCGATTGACGTCCGATGAACGTCAGATTTTTTCGAAGTTCGGAAATCGGCATTCTGGTTCACGATGGATCGGATTTTTGACAGTTTATCGGAGCGATTCTTTCCGTCAGCTTTTGTTTGTCGGAGGCAATAGAAATTTTGATTATTTTTGGAAATATTACCAATTTAATATAATTAAACTATGATTTTTAAATTTATGCAACATTATTATACAAAACGAGCTTGGTTTAGCTATGCTACTGGCCTTTTCTTTGCAAAATAAGTGAACAAAAGGAATCTGCTTTAGTACAATAGACTGAATAGAGGAAAATAAGTACAAGGAGTTTCAATGTATTGAACTTTTATTTAATAATAAAATTTATTTTAATTTTTAGCAATATTTATATATTATTGTTTAATAAAAGCTTCTGAAAATAATTTAAATTGTGTATTAATACTACGATGATGTAATATGAGTGGGTAGCGCAACTCGCGAATAATGATTTACAAACATTTGCACGAGAAACTAACAAATCGAATAAACGTGCTCACTTTCTATGTCCGTTCATGCTCAATGCGTCCTGGCGAGTCACAAAATTCCTGCTAAACGATATATACATATTCATGACTTGATTGATCGCAACCTGGATCTCAAATTTGCTTTTGTTTTACGATCCATAAAAACTTGTTGATATGCGACGAGTGTGTGGCATCATCCATGGATTGCATCAGTATAACATATTACTATAAATAGTGTAAAACAAACCAACTGCAAGAGGTTTTCGCGTGAAACTTTGTGGGAATAAGCTGTAAATGTTATTTTCACTAAAGTTGGCATTTTCATTGCCATTGAGTTCATGGAGTCCAGTTTTTTCATAATTTAAAATTACTAATAGTTAAGGTGGGAATCGCAATAATTTACCACTGGTGTTAAGGAAAAATTTGTATATAATGAACCACGATCTTATCACAGATCATAAAAAAGTCCCTCCCGCCGGACGATTATAGTGCAAGAGATATTCCTTGTTAAGGCCTTCGGCCGCGCTTTAAAAAAACTCAGCGGGCAGAATTCTCATTTTGGAGAACTTTAATATTATAATTTAATAATAGTTGAAAGCGTTAAAGGTAGATGAATTATCATCCAAAGAATATTTCCTGAAAGTTTCACTGAAAAGTTCCCAGTAGTCTGTAAATATATAAAATTGGTTCATTCTATCCAAGCTTAGCCGGTGTTAATTTCCGAATTACAAGGTATTCTTGCATGAAACTTGGTGACAGTATTCTATAAATGCCGTTTTCATATATGTTGGCACTTTTTTTTTTATAATAGAAAGCAATATTTTAAAAAATTTAATTAAAATTAATGTCCAAATTCCTTTGTTATTCCAATTATTTTTCCACTAAAAAAGCTGCTGCAGCAATGGAATCCATTTTTTAACCATTTAATATATTCTTTATGAAAATTTAATCTAAAACTTACTGAAAATATAAATTTTCTGTCAAAAATACAAATGTCCTGTGAAAATATACATATGATTTCGCATAAACGTTACCTAACACTGATTCGAACATAGTTTTACACTTAACAACACTTATGTTCGAAACGTCGTAAACCGGAATACCAATTTTCGTTTTGTCGTAGCAGTCGGCGTCGCCGCGATCGGAGTTCCGAGGGATTGCAGAATAGCTGTGACTGACATAATACCGCAGAGAAGGAAGCGAAAGGAAATATACATACATACATATAAGTACATATGTAGCTATAATAAAAAAAAATAAAGCAAAAATTTTAAAATCAGAATGTTGGCAATAAAAATCAGATATTTCGTGCATATCTATATATTTACATATTTATATGTGTACATTAAGGTGGTCCCTAAAGTCAAATTGGTCTTCCTCTACATCGGTAACAGCACAGTCAAAGATATCATATGTAAATTTTGGTCCCGACCGGAGACGGTTAAGGGGTGTCGCAAAGTGGCACATATGGTAATACGAATTTTTATCACTGTGCGGCACCCGTTAACCGTCTCCGATCAGGACAAATATATATTTGTATGTGGAATCTTCGACTATATTATCATCGACCTAGGGGGTGAGGTTGAAGTAATATGATATAAAATTAGTCTCAATACATTTAGGGATATCCCTAATGTATATCCAGAAGACTACTTCTACGTGTACTATATATTTAGTCGGATGACATATGCCGAGAAAAATTTAAACTTGTAATAAAGTGATAAAATAAAAACATACAAAGATACATACATACATAAATACGTACACGTGTATGTAAATTCAAAATTGTATACCCTCTTTTGAGTTTAAACTTCTTTCTTTACTTCTTACTTTAAGAGTAAAAAAAAGGCTCTATACTTAAAGCTAACAAAATTTATTAAAAAAAAACAATATTTTTAATACTGTCACACAGTGCGGTATAGGAAAGTGTAAAATAAAATCTGTCACAGAAAGTAGACAAATTGAATGCAAAAAAACGATGCCCACAAAACAAAACCAAAAAAAAAAAAAAATGCCGCCACAATTCAGCACATTTCACATACATACACACGATTAATGGCCTATAGTGGCCGGCTGCTGCCACCAAATGCAACAGTTAACTAAAAATAGCCTAAAGCCTATAACTGCATACGTACATATAACATAGATGGGTATTTTGCAGTACCAGTACCAGATTTAGTATTCATTACCTGTTTATTGATTGTGAAAAAATTGAGCGACTGCAAGACTACGGATTTTGTTTAGCCATTAAACGTTTGGCATCGCTTAAGAACACACTACTACTGGTATTTTTGCAATAAGCAGTAAACTTGTAATGAAATATGCCCATGCATGGTGCATATATCTGTGAGTGCATGCGATGCCGGAAATTTTTATTCGTAAAAAATTATCGGTAGCCAAAACAAATAAGAATCGCCTTAAATTTGAAATATACCAAATTATTATGGCCATAAAAATGAGGTGGCGACGAAGAAATGGAACAAGAAAATATATAAAAGCCTGCGTTTGAGGTAAAATGAAAATAAAATTGAAGGAAAACAAAAACAAAAATAAGAAAAAGAAAAACAGAAAAATAAAAATAAAAAAGCAAGAAAAAAAGAAAACAAAAACAGAAATAAAAAAATATGAAAAATAAATGAAAAAATAACAAAATATAAAATTATAATAAAATAAAATAAAATGAAATAAATTAAAATAAAATAAAATAAAATGAAATAAATTAAAATAAAATAAAATAACATAAAATAAAACAAAATTATATAAAATAAAGTAAAATATAATAAACTAAAATGAAATAAAATAAAATATAATAAAATAAAATAAAATAACATAAAATAGAATAGAATAAAATAAAATAAAATAAAACAAACCAAAATAAATAAAAATAAAATAAAATAAAATAAAATAAAATAAAAGAAAATAAAATAAAATAAAACAAAATTATATAAAATAAAGTAAAATATAATAAACCAAAATGAAATAAAATAAAATATAATAAAATAAAATAAAAGAAAATAACATAAAATAGAATAAAATAAAATAAAATAAAATAAAATAAAATAAAATAAAATACAATAAAATAAAATAAAATAAAATAAAATAAAATAAAATATAAAATGAGAAGAAGAAAAATACAAAAATATAAAAATAAAAACAAAATAACAAAAAACATAAATGTAAATTCAAAAAATATATAAAATTAAAAACAGAAACAAAAATTAAAAATAGCTAGTTGTGGAGCAGACGTATTAAATTCTCACTGAAACTAGTAATGATCCATTTTTTTTGGATTTTTTTAATTTTCACGATTATTTTAATTATCTTACATTAATCTGGAAATTAATAATCCATTAAATTAAAAAAAATATCAGAAATAAACATTTTTAATAGAAATTAAAAAAATACATAAATTTTTTATTTCTATGATTATTTTTGATTGTTTAATTATTTTTAATTGTTTGATTAATAATCATTAAAGAAAATAATCATAATTAATCCATTTACCAAACTTAATCAAATATTTTTTTAGAGTATTTCTTACATTAACCTGGAAATGAATGATTAATTAAATTAAAAAATTACAAAAAATCATCATGACTAATAGTCATCAAAATAATTATCAGAAATAATCATGTAATCAAAATTAATCAAACAAGTTTTTTAACTGTATCGTTATTTTAATTGTTTTTAATTGCTTAAATATTTTTAATTGCTCTATTATTTCCAATAATGCGATTATTTCTTTATATGTGATTATTTTTATTTATTTGTGAAAATAGGCGAAACGTTAAAATTTATTATTCCAAACTGAAATAAAACATAACTCTGAAAAAAATAAATTAATTAATTAAACGATTAATTAATTAATTAATTAATTATTTTATTAATCATGCAGCTAAAAAATCATAAATAATTAAAAATAATCAAATAATTGCATTAATTATGCAATTAAAAAAATAGAAAAATAATTGAAAAAAAGTCAAAATAATCATGCAATTGAAAATTTGGTTTGAAAAATATTTTTATTTTGGTAGAAGTCAGACTTTTTTTGAAGATTCGACCGATTTTAGAATCTCGGATTGGTTTAATGTGGTTATAAAAGAAATATTAGTCGCTTTGTTTTTCCACCAAAATCAGTCAATGATTACGCACTCACCTTTTTTCTTTGAAAGAGTAATCTGCTTGAACTCTGTGATATGAAGACGATCTCCAATAATATTTAAAAGTAACTAGAGGAGTTGATTGCAAAAATTCAAGCGACTGCAGCGCTTTTTACCCAACTCTACTTTTGTTTATTTAAATCACTCAACTTTTGCGCACCTTTGGACACTTGACTGTAAATTTGCAAAATTTCACACCAACCACACTTTCATTGCCATTTTAGTGGGAGTGACATACATTTCTAACGATGATAAACATACAATCAATTCACGGCGTGACACTTTTTTTCTATTTTTTCTTTCGCTTTACTTAACGCTTTATTTAGTTTAATTAGTATTCACACTTTTTTTTCCCCTTTAGCCACCACTAATTACATTCGTTCAGCGCACACAGAATACTATTTGCTGATTCAACCGCTCCACACAAACCAAAAAGCGTTGCTTGTTGCCGTTTTGTTAGCCAATTTCAACTAAACTGAACCGAAAACGTACCGTTTCGTTGCTTAAAAAGTCAAATTAAGAAAAAAGCGGCAAAGCACAAAAACAAAAAGAAAAAAACAAACTCAATCGACGCTGAATGCCGTACGCGTGCTTCACTCAATAGCCACCAAGCATGCCGAATACAAAAAATGCCGGCATAAAGTGCTCATTGGTGAGTGTTTTACACTGCACAAGCACTCAAAACGATCAGCGAACAATTTCTTATCAAATATCGTAAAAATTTTAGTGCAATTGTAGGCAAACGCAAGCAATTGGCGCGCTTTTTGATCGTATTTTGTGAAAGCGAACAATTGTTTGCAACGCGAAATGTTTGCTTCGGGAAGCGTTTTTGTTTCGCGTAGCATATAGTGAGCGCGCGCTTACTCTCAATTTGTAGGCGCGCGCTTGTCTAAATGCACTGAGCGTTTGCGGCGCGCTTGAGTGCAAACTCATTCGCATGAACAATTTTATAAACAATGAAATCAATCGATCGTTCGATCTATTGGCACATTTACACATCTTTTTTTTTGTTGCAATTCTTTTCTTTTTTTTGTTTTGCTTACTTTAAACTGGAGCAAACGCGCGCCGCAAACTTATAAATTACACACGACGCGCGCGTTTCATTGCTTTAGCGCCGCGCGGCGCATTGATCATTGTCAAAATATACAAGTCTCCCAGCTCATCGAAAATCGATAACAAAAAAAGACGATATGTTATCGGAAAATGTCAAAATCGGGGACAGATTGGTATGGCGGCGACTTCCGGGGGTACAGATTGGTATGGCGGCCGGATGTGGTTGTTGTAAGAAAAGGTACCATAATGACATGGTCGTAGCAATAAAGACAGAAACGCAAATCCGGAATTGGGAATTGAAAAAACCAATTCATAATTCCGAAAAGATATTAAGGCTGAGTTCCCAAAACGCAATTCCCGAAGAGAGCGTAAACACCAGCTATTCCACGAATAACATGTGCAAGAATGTAAAATCTACAACCTACAAAACAGAAAGAAGAAGAGCAACTTATATTGCATTCACGATCGTCATTGGGCCATAACAACAACTTCAAAATCAGCTGAGCACAGCTGTTTGACCTGTTTTAAACACATCTCAGAGTCATTTCACTTGGATCCATTCACAATGGCATTGATCGTGTGCGCTAATAAATTACAACGCGCCTGCAGCATCTTCATAAAGCATTAGCGTTTGAGAAAGGTGGGTGAGGTAGAAGTGTGGCGCTATTGAAATGGCAAACTTTTTTGTACATATAAATACCAACAAACATATTTACGTATACATGCGCGTATTTAAATCACTTTCAAATGTAGCGCGTCGGTCGCTGTCATAGCGGCTCAAAGCGCGTTCTAAAAAATGCATACATATGAATAAAAGTATGCACATACATATATGTATGTATTTTATATATATTACTTTATGCAACAATAACAAACCACAACTTGTGCTAATTTGATATTGGCGCGTGAGTAATAAATTTCAATTAGTCGCTTACAATGCCGCGCGGCACAAAACTCAAATACCTAAAACTTAATACATATGTATTTAAGTAGCAAAGGCTGGCGCTTAACATTCAAACGCAGTTACAGACATATTTACAAACAAATCAATACACATTAAAAACCATTTTATGAATCTATAAATTTCGTATCGATTTTGCGCATCTGTGCGCGCATTCGTGTTCATGCTCTGCGCCTTTGCTCCTCTCGCCAAATCCGCATTCGCAAATGCGCATCAATTTGTTAATACCAAATTTGTTTAGTTTTATATTATTGGAAACTCGCTTCTTTTCCCATTTTGGGTCAACGATTAATATCTGCGTGCATTATTACACTTCTAAATCAGCAAATCAAATCAATTTGCTTGCGCTGCTCACGAATGAAGTTGTATGTAGACAACATCGCTTTGCCTTTTATAGACACTAATTGCACTTGACGGTGCGCGTTTATTTATAGGTGATGCGTTTTTCATTTGTTGAAATGTTGCAAATCATATTGATGATTTTTCTTATGTATGTACATACATATGTATATTTGAATGTACATTCATATGTTTATGGGCAAATGGTCATTCACTCTAATGAGATCACCAAAAATATGGCATAGTCCCAGTTTACGCTAAGATCAAAATCAAAGCGGTCAAATACACTTTTTCTCTCATTTTACGATTTTTACTCTCTATGAGAGATTGGCTGCACTTTGATTCGGTGTCAGCGCCGAATCTCGGCCAAAATTGTGTGCTCTCCCACTCTCTCTCTCTCATTTTTCGCTTTAATGGAAAAGCAATAGGAGATATTTGACCACGTTGATTTTGATCTGAGCGTAAAGTGGGCCATACAAAGTGCCAAAGTTGGAATAAGAGCCTATACACACTTGCGACTCAATCGATTTAGTCGAATGTTGATTTGCATGGGAATGTATGGAAGCATTCACACTACATTCAATTAGTTGTACAACTGAAACAGTTGGATTTGCAGCCCAATTTCATTCCAACTGAAACAGTTGTACAACTGCTTGATCAGCAAGGCGCCCTTCTACGTATTCACACTTGAGACAATTTAGTCGAACGACTACAACAACAACAGTGATATTCGTAGTGGAAAGAGTTGCCATGCTGACAGCACTACTTTTGTTTCACTTTTGGTAAATTGTAGAGATTGAATATTTCAATTAATATTTTCAAAATGTTTAAAAACAAAAGGTTCGTTTCTTATTAACTACACCATTTCCAGATGGATTTTAGAAAGCGTTAACTGGATTTTAGAAAGGGGAAATTGGATTTTAGAAATGTCAATTGGATTTTAGAAAGCGTTAAAAGGATTTTAGAAAACAAAATTGGATTTCTGAAAGCGTGAATTGGATTTCAGAATGTGCGTTTAAAATAAATTTTACACAGAATTTTTCGAATAGAAATTCTTTATTGCGTATGAAAGTATAAATTAATAATTATATAATTGTGAATTTTAGCTGACCAACTTATAAGTAATATGAGCATATATTGGGCTTTTTGGTCAAAAAGTTGCAAGTGCGAAGTCACATAAAAATGTAATTACATCCACTGATTGCCCAACGTTTCGCCAAACACCTTGGCATCCTCAGGGGCGTAATCTTTATTAACAAACATAATAAAACAAACATTATATTATACATAAGTACACAATATTAAACATACAGATACATATGTACATTATAACATTTAAAATCATCACAGTAAAAACAAATCACTTACATTTCAATGGATAAAATAAAAATTATTGCACAAAGTATACATACATATACATAGATACTTTACTTTGCAGGTATCTTTGTCAAACTGAAATATAGCTAATTATAAACAAAATAAATAGGTGGCAGCAATGTCTTCGGTGTCTTCTTTTTTGTTAACCGTCCGTTCTCTATTTTTTAATATATGTAAACTCTCTAATATGTATCTAGTTCTCTCTCTCTTCTCATTGTCTATTATCTTTGTGTTATCTATATCAGCTGTGTGTCCGTGTGTAAATATGTGATGAGCTAGGGCAGTATTAGTCTTGTGTTTTCTTATGTCCGCGTCATGCTCCGCTAGTCGTACACCCAGTGGTCGTTTAGTAGTGCCTATGTATACCTTATCGCAGAGTGATTCAGATGTACCTTTGCATGGTACTTCGTAAACAACGTTCGATTTCTGGAGAGTGTTAATTGGTGTTTTTGTTTTGGTAAAGACCTTAGAGAGTGTGTCGTTAGATTTATATGCGAGTGTGATATTTTGTGTTTTCTTACGGATGTTATAGTCTATGTTTTCAGTAAATTTCGGTATGTACGTGACACTGTGATATTGCTTTGTTATGTTGTTAGTTGTGGTAGTGGGTGTTTTATTGTCGTTGTTGTTGGTGGGTGATAATTTTTCGTCTATAAGAGTTTTAATAAGGTGTGTAGGGTAGTTGTTTTTAATCAAGATGTTGTATATTTTACTTATGTTTTTTTGGTGGAATTGAGGGTCGCTTATATTAATAATTTTGTTGATGAGGTTTTTGGCTGTATTAATCTTATATTTTTTGGGTTGAGCTGAAAAGAAGTTTATAATTCGCCCTGAAGAAATGGGTTTGGAATACCAGTCAAGTATAATGTCATTGTTTTTCCTATGTATCAAGACGTCAAGAAAGGGGATTTGTGAATTAGCTTCTTTTTCTAAAGTAAATTTGAGTTTGTTGTGGTATTTGTTAAATGTGTCAAGAATAATATCTACGTCATTTCTTTTGACAATAGCGAAAAGGTCGTCAACATACTTTACTATAAATTTAATGTCAATGTTATGTTTTTTCAATTCGTCTAATGAGTTATCTAGCAAGTCATCCATTACAATGTCTGCTATTGTCGGGGAAAGGGGATTACCCATAGGCATACCAAAATTCTGGGTGAAGATTTTACCATCGTACATAAAATAATTGTTGTCTTGTAAACAGAAATTTAAAATTTTAAGGAACATGTTTTTCGGAATGTTGGTTATTGACTGGATTTTATTGAATTTGGTAATGATAATTTTTATAGCTAAGTATGTCGGTATATTGGTGAAAAGGGAAACCACATCTAGTGAAATTAGTATTTCATCATCATCTATTTTAATTTTATCTAGTTTTTCTTTAAGTGCAAATGAGTTTTTTATGTTGTATTCGTCAGATATTAGGTTATTAATGGTTTTGCCAATAAATTTAGCAAGATGGTAGCATGGTACGCCATAAGAAGAAGCAATGGGACGTAGAGGTAAATGTGGTTTATGGATTTTTGGGAGTCCATAAAGTCGGGGGGCCAATGGTGCACTGGAAGTTAATTGTTGTTTTTCTTTGAGGCTAATATTTTTATTTTTGTATAAAGCGTCAGTTAAGTGATTTGTTTTTACTGTGATGATTTTAAATGTTATAATGTACATATGTATCTGTATGTTTAATATTGTGTACTTATGTATAATATAATGTTTGTTTTATTATGTTTGTTAATAAAGATTACGCCCCTGAGGATGCCAAGGTGTTTGGCGAAACGTTGGGCAATCAGTGGATGTAATTACATTTTTATGTGACTTCGCACTTGCAACTTTTTGACTAAAAAGCCCAATATATGCTCATAATAATTATATAAATTTTCGAAAATCCAATTTACAGTTTCTAAAGTCCAATTTCCCTTTTCTAAAATCAAATCGACATTTCTAAAATCCAATTTTCCCTTTCTAAAATCCATTTGGCTATTCTAAAATCTAATTTCCCCCTTCTAAAATCCAATTGACATTTCTAAAATCTAATTTCCCCTTTCTAAAATCCAATTGACATTTCTAAAATCCAATTTCCCCTTTCTAAAATCCAATTGACATTTCTAAGATCCAATTTCCCCT
Source organism: Urophora cardui (assembly GCA_960531455.1). Taxonomy (NCBI): domain Eukaryota; kingdom Metazoa; phylum Arthropoda; class Insecta; order Diptera; family Tephritidae; genus Urophora; species Urophora cardui. Next base: position 12,579,385 of record OY482672.1, on the reverse strand, counting down.
TTCTAAAATCCAGTTGACGCTTTCTAAAATCCATCTGGAAATGGTGTAGTTATAGACAAGAATTATCTAACTAAGGATATTTACTTCCGTTTTCATATGTTTCTTGATATTGTTGTTCTCTTCAAATGTCATTAATCGCATTTTAAAATAGAAATAATGAAAATGAAATTTCATGAAAATTATTAATGGCTGATTTTTACTATTTTTCCGTTTCTTGTACTTCTGTTCGTTTCGCCTTTATGAGCGTAATTCCTTCCGTTTTTCTCTTTTCATTTACTTGACAGCTAGTTGCTAGTTTAATAAGAAACAAAGCCAAACAATGTATGCACTTTTTGTTTATTTTATTGTTTTTTATTTATTAATCAAGTTGACAGCTGACAAGAAGGTGCTTTCATGTAAGAATGCAGATAAACTTTAACTATTTAATACTTCATCACTTTATATGAAGACCACTAATGTAAAATTTGCTGAGTAAAATGTGAACATTGGCAACACTATGTCATTGTCAATCGCACGACTATTTAGTCTCAAGTGTGAATAGCTGCCACCGATTCGACTAAATAGTTGGAGTAGTGTGAATACAACAGTCCAATTCGACCAAATCGATTGAGTCGCAGGTGTGTATAGGCTCTAATGAGCTAAAAGTAGAGCCCCAAACTTTAGATCTAACGAATAAACTTCTTCTTCTTAATTGGCTCGTAACCGTTTAGACGTTTCTGGCCGAGTTCAATAAAGCGCGCCAGTCGTTTATATTTCGTGCAGCCTGGTGCCAATTGGAAATATCAAGGGAGAACGAGTCAGTCTTTGCCTTATCTTCGCAACGCAGTTTAGTTCTCCCTTTTCTTCTGCTTTTAGCGGGTTTTGATAGAAATACTTTCTGAACCAAAGCACCTTTATCCATTCTCACGACATAAACTGCCCAATGCAGCCGCTGAACCTTTATTCGCTGACCAATCTCGATGTCTGTGTACAGCGCACACAGCTCATCATTAAATCTCCGTCGATGCTCGCTAACGCGCAAATGTGCATAAATCTTCCGAAGAACTCTCTCGTATACTCCAAGTGCCATCTCAAGGCAGATCTAGGAAGGTAGGCTCGGTGCCGAATTCAGAAACTACTTTTTTATTTACAAAGGTAGAGTGTAATGTCAAAATCAAAGCGAATTCACATCATGAACAATAGGAATGAGCGAGTCTCAAGCGAATTCAGATTTTAACTAAGGCGAATTATCATTTTGACATTACACTCTACCAATTACAATAAAAAAATATATGAGAAATTTCTGAATTCGCCACCGAGCCTACCTTCCTAGATCTGCCTTGTGCCATCTCATCTAATATTGAGATCGTCCATGCTTCTGTGCCGTACATGAGAACTGGAACGATGAGCGACTTGTAGAGAGTGATTGTTGTTCATGCAAAGTAGCACTGATTGGCAAAAGTGTTTCTTCGTTGGATTTCCGTGCTGACATTATTTTGTGTGTTGATGCTGGTTCCCTAATTGACGAGGTCCTTAACCGTTTCGTATTTGTAGCTGTCAACAGTGGAGAAGGAGTATGGCTTCCTGTGTAGAACTCCATGTAAGTGGGAAAAGTTTCTGATTGCCATCCACCTTTCACCAGGCGATGGCCAGAGCGATTCATTTGCATACGCAGCAAGCATCTTCACGACTTCCTCGCAATGTCCTCTGGATAGCTGTCGAACGTCCGTTTGGTAGTGAACTAAAGTGAGAAGGCGACAACTCGGCAAGGTCACACGATATATTCGGTGTAAGGGCTTGTTGAAGCGAATAACTGCGGCATTTGTTCACCAGAAAGTACGACTGCGAGCGAACATCTGTCGTGTAGCAGGCGTCTCGCTATATAAACGGGTGGCAAACAACAACTCACGCAGTGCAGGTTGTGCGTCGGGCTTGGGAAGCAACTCATAAAACACCTATAAACCTATCCAATTAAAGCCATTGTGCTTAGCGTGCCTGAATTATCGTTACTTGGTCTGTCTACTCTCTGTTGATTGTTTGATCGTACACACATTGATATGTTTTTTATTGTGAGATCACTTTAGAGGAAGAATTTTTAAATAGAAAATGCCGTTTTTCAATCTACATATAAACCTTCTCTAAGAAAACTGAATCCTAAATATACCAAAGTCTTATCAGGCATAGAATATAGGTAGGAAATATGACTATTTTACGGGAACTGTAGTATCATATGTAAACACTTTGCGAGGGTCATTATCAGCGTTGCCATTCTAGCTTTTTTCAAGCTAGATTTAGCTTTTTTTCTTGTCTTTTAGCTGCAAAAATTCTGATTTAGCTTTGGCTTTTTTTTCTAGCTTTTTTATTTGCTAAAACTCCCCAAAAAATGAACGCTGCTCACTGCTCATATACATACATACAGTCATCATAGTTACCATTATTTCAATGTACAACATTTTTTTTAACATTTCGTTATTTTTATTGACACTGAGGTACAAATTTGCATATAGTATATGAAAATATGCAGGCTCCACTAAACAAGTCGGTTCTTCAGATCAGCTGACTTCTTGTTCTTCTTCAACAGCTATCCAATTTGTTTACTTCTGCATATTCTATACATGCATTCGTGTTTACAATTCGTCAAATTCTTCGTTCTCTGAGTTTATCCATCATTCGCCCGTGACCTGAATGTCAAATTATTTCGTCTTCCTTACAGTTTTGACATCTCGGTCACGAGAGTTCGACATTAAGGTACCGGCGTGTATGTGTTTATGTATCTTGAGCCGACCTGTTAAATTGACCTTGAATTTATGTGTGTTTTGAAAACACATTAGGCGAGTTCCCCTCCAGATCCAAATAAAAAATTTTCGTGCAAATGGAACAACAATTTTATGATCCTGATATTTATCTAGATCCATTTCGGGTCCGTATAGATTGTAATAGATTTTTTTTGATCCAGATAAACATCAGGATCAAAAAATTGTTGTTGCAGGTGCTTGCAAATTTTTTGTCCGGATCACTGTTACGGGAAATCACCTATTAATAAAGCATTAAAATACGCAGTAAGACTTGGGATCATCGTTTTATTAATCCGGGAGTACCTACTTGTCAATAGATACTCTATTACTCCCTATACTTCGTGTATAAGCATACAATTTTTTATACTCGCTTTTAACATTGTATGTCCTAGGAAGGGAAGTAATAAACACAAACAAAATAAAACAAAACTGAAAAAATTTTGATATTGCTCGGAAAGGATATCAAATTGAGTACTCTTCTGCTCTCGCTTGGGGAGATCTCGCTCCAAGTTCTACTGGGTAATTTCGTAATTTTTTTTAGCTTCTTTTTTTAGCTTTAATTTTTTTTTTATGTGTGAAACAATTTTTTTTTAGCTTTTTCTAGCTTTTTTTTTTGAGAATCTAGCTGGAACTCTGGAACAGTTCTGGCAACACTGGTCATTATCGGTCTATAGGTCATGTCCCAGACTCATAAAATGATTCAATGCAAACTTGAGCTATTGGAGACCGACTAATACATATTTCTCGAAGCTTTACTTTGACATGCCAATCAGTCTGATGCAGCACATGATGGAAGTATGCTAAACTTGTATAGCTTATTTATATAAATATTTGTTTGTTTTGTATTGTTTTTTTAAGATTATTTTATAGGTCACCAAAAATTGCTCAGAACCTTTCAAGGTTACGCGTGTGCAAAAACATAAAAAAAAAAAATAACACTTCTCAACTACTACATATCATGTATAAAAATACATATGTATGTACATATGTAACCCAACAGACCAGGAAGTAAGCGAAATGTAATAGGACTTGAGAACAAGCTTATAACAACTGTCCATTGTAAGCTTATTGCAATACAGTTTTTATAAGCTTAATTGTAAGCTTATTCACAAGCGTGATTGTAATAACTGAGGAGCACAAGCTTGAAAACAATATTACAATAAGCTTACTTTACACTTGCAATGAAAGCTTAAAAAACTATTAATAGTAAGATTGTTTTAAGCTTGCTGTAAAATTTTTTTAAATTTTGGTTTTACAATGATTCATATAATTCATTATTCCTGTTTCAGAAAAGGGAAGTATAAAAGCCTCAATAAAATTCAATATAATGTTGAATGTCCTACTATATGATACCGTTCAGGTTGATGTCATGGTTCGAAACAGGAGGAGAATATAAAATAAAGAACATTGAAGTAAAGGTGAAGAAGGAAAGAAAATTAAAAGAAAAATGCAAATAAAAATTTATTTTTTTCTTTTTTCTACTCATCGCGCTTTTGACTAACTGATGTCATTACACATAACACTTCTGTTATTGTCGCATCGCCGACTACAACGAACGATATGAAAGTAATGACGTAATGTAATGCAATAAACGAAAAAAAAGGCGAAATGTCATGCAATAGTCACCGCAAAACCAGCAATTTATCAAAACAAACCCACGCAGAAAAATAAGAAAAAATATCAACAACAGCAACAACAAGAACGAGGGCTGAGTGACAGCTAAGCGCCTTACATAATACGGCTGTTTTTATTCGCGTATGACAATTGTGCTGCGCTGACAGTCAGTCAATGAAGTAATATAAAACAAGAACAATAACAACAACAAAACTAAGAAGTAAAATAAAAAAACAGTGAAAACAACAATAATGAAACAGTACAAAAAAGGAATTGATAAATCACAACTGTGACCTTTAGGCCGAATTTCTTGCGCAATTTTTTTTTTTTTAATCGACAAGAAGAGCTAAATTTTCTTCCCAACAAAATGTTTTTTTTCATAAATTTTTAATTTTTATTATTCAGCCTATATATTTTTTCACACCTGCAAGTGCATTGATTTTCATAAAAAGCTTTACTACCTGTAATCACTACCAACAAGTCGTCCGTGCGCACACTTCCCGACAACAACCAAATTGCTTTGATTACTTTTGTCGTCATTTGTAGAAAAATTAAGTATGTCAGTTTATATATTAAAGCAGAAAAAAAAAAAATATTGTTGAAGTGCTTGTTATTCGCACGCCTACTCAGCTGACAAGTGCGAATGCAAATTATAATTGACTGCTTGAGTGCATCGCAGCGCAGACAGACAAGCAGAGTGAAAGAAGAGGCTCATATGTATGTAAATAAGTTCAGGTGTACAGAGTTCATAACTGGCTCAGAACTGGTTGTAAAGGGATATAGAGTGGGACAGTAGATACTCCTGTGGTGCACTGGATAGAGTGCAGTGGGTAGAGTGCTCGCCTGCTATGCCAGAGGTCTCGGGTTCAAACCACGGTCCGAGCAACACACCACACACCAAAAAATTTTTCTAATTAGTAAAAATCCAATTATTGGATTTTTTAAGAGCAGCGGTCACCTCTCGGCAGTGGGCGGCATACCCTCCGAGTGTATTTCTGCCATGAAAAAGCTTCTCAAAAAAAATGCATTCGCTGTTCGGAGCCGGCATAAAACTTTAGGTCCACCCAATTAGTAGGAAAAACAAAAAGGAGCACACCTCGAATCGGGAGAGATGCTCGGCCATAAAACTCGTCAGAGTTATAATAGCGCCACTGTATTTATTAGATACAAATATGTTAAATTTCGCAAAATTATACTAATTTACAAAATTTCCCAGTAAGGGAAATTTTTCTAAAATCAACTAAAATTTTTTACCTATGCGTCTTAACGATAAACGACTATGATAGTGGCGAAATTTAACAAAAAATTACCTCAAATTAAAATTTCCAAAAAAGAGGGAATTTTTTTTTTTTAAATTGGGTAAAATAGTTTATCTTAAACTTTTCTAATGCAAAATGGTAAATTTCACACAATTTTTTACTAATTTCCAAAATTTCCCAAAAATAGAACATTTTTAAAAATGTAATTGAATGCAAGTTTACTATTTAACAAAATTTCCCTAAAAAGGAAAATTTTATAGAATTGAATAAAAGTACAGAAAAAAAGTTTTTAAACTTCCACAGAACTTCATACGTTAGAGAAAATTCAAACGGGTTCTAGAGTTCTGCAGTGAGAAGCAATTTCCACTTCTTCGGACATCACCGTGTCGAAAAAAAGAAAAGTTTTGAAAGCATTGTATTGGGGCAGATGGAGAACCAACCCCGTCTCCCTTTATGAGCTAGTTCTACGCTAACTTGGAATTAGAGCGATTTGCTGAAGGGTAGGTACTCATATATAAGTACCTGTTAAATAAATGCATTTGTTCTAATTGACATAATGCGACAGCGGCATATTTGCGTAGACATACGATTAGATGTGTTGCTGTTCAGTGATGTGATACGTAGGGAAAATTCCCTACATGTAGGGATTTTAGTCGGAAAAAAGTGACCGTAGGGAAAGAAGGACAGATTTTTATAAAATAGCTAAATGTAGGGATTTTTTGGCAAAGTCAAATCGAAATTTCAATTCAACTTTTTTTCACTTCAACACTGACTGTCGATCTGAATAATGAAAATGCTGCCAAGACGAGTTAAATCGCGAACCCTTCAATGACGTAATTGGAGAGGGAATACCGTATAGTGAACTATCTAATAACACGATATTTTTAATCAGGGCATCGGAGCAAAAGATTTTTTTTTTCTGGCTACGCTCTTAGCTCCGATTTTTTTTTCCCTTAAGGCCTCTCCGCAGCTCTCAAGAAAACGCTCAAGAAAGAATTTGCATTATTTCTTGAGCGTTGAAATGGTAGTAGGAAAGTAATTATATTTTCAAACGAAATGTCACATTTGAGTTTATTTACCTCTTCTGCCCAATTTTCTTGAAGATTTAACTCAAAAAAATTTTTTTTGGGAAAACGCAAACTTTTATAATTTCAAAGAGTTTCCTTCTACGGCTAACTACAAAATCACTTTTATTTCCGCCATTTTTATCGTTTTGAGTATTTTTAAACGGTTTTATTTAGCTCACCCCGTTTGTTTTATTGTTGGGTCAAATTTAGTAATTCAAATTTCACCCTCTTCCTGTCAACCGATTAATCTGAAATTTTGTACGCATGTATAACCCCGATGACAATGCAATATTATGAAAAAAATTCCGATAGGTGGCGCGTGGGTCGCTATATTTACAAAAATCGCATTTATGGTCCGATTTGGCTGAAATTCGGAACATGTATTACTACCTTGAAAAGAAATATTTTCTTTAAAAAAAAATTCCGCTAGGTGGCGCGTGGGTCGCTATATTTACAAAAATCGCATTTATGGTCCGATTTGGCTGAAATTCGGAACATGTATTACTACCTTGAAAGGAAATATTTTCCTAAAAAAAACTTCCGATAGGTGGCGCGTGGGTCGCTATATTTAGAAAAATCGCATTTATGGTCCGATTTGGCTGAAATTCGGAACATGTATTACTACCTTGAAAAGAAATATTTTCTTCAAAAAAATTCCGCTAGGTGGAGCTGAGATCGGGGTAATTAAAACTGAAAATCCTATTTGCAGGGACTACGTATAGAGGCGTTGGACTGCAATAAACTAACGGGCAAGAAACCTTGCAATAATGAAGCACTAAATGAATTAAACAGAATGCGAAATAAAAACTAAAAACTAGAAAATAAAAATAGGTAAAAAAACTTTTTAAGTTAAACAGTTTTATGTTATACATACATTGCAATGCTTAAGATAAATGTACTAAAAACCAAAAAATAATAAAATAGATACAGTCGTGGGAATTATAAACATTTGCATAGACTAGACTAAAATAAAACCGTGGGGCACGTCAATTGTCTACAATCGTTGATTAAAATGTTTGTTTTGTAATGTTACACTATAATTAGGCAGTTGTTCAACCGACAACGATGGACGTGTGATAAGTAGGGCTAGAATGTGGAAAAAAGCGAGCAAGCTCGATTATAAGCGAGTTTTAGGGTTTCATAGTGGTGAGCGAGTAGTACTTTTATCACATGTTTTGTCGATTAAAGACAAACTACGAGCAGTGAAACGATTCCTCGTGTGAATGTCCAACGATAAACTAGTTGAAACATCTCTTTTATTAACATGGAGTGTATAACTATTGGAATTTCCATGAGCAAGAAAATAGTATGTAATTTCCTCACCGTCTGCGGGCCAACTGCCTAACGACGAATTAAACGATTCTTCTATCGCACATTAAGTCGATAATTTGTAGACAATTAACGTGCCCCACGATTTTATTTTAGTCTAGTCTATGCAAATGTTTATAATTCCCACGACTGTATCTATTTTATTATTTTTTGGTTTTTAGTACATTTATCTTAAGCATTGCAATGTATGTATAACATAAAACTGTTTAACTTAAAAAGTTTTTTTACCTATTTTTATATAAGACTAGACTCAAAGGCATGACCCAGTTATTGAAATATATGGCAAAACCCCAGAAATCGAAAATTTCGAGTTAAATCCCTATTGCATAAAACGTGCGATATATACATATGTTACATACAATACATTAATACATATATTTTTTTATTATAATAATTGTTCAAAACAGTAAATCATCAGTATTTTATTGTAATTTTTTTTTATTTCTTTGAGAGCCAGTGTGTATGCAGTATGCAGTAGAACAGCCGATTTTCATTATTTAGTAAAAGAAAAGACGTTCATCTACTGCCGTGCGGTTTTTTCATTGTTCTAGCATGGAAATAACTAAAAAAAAGTGTAGGGAATTACGTAGGGAAAATTTGAAACAAGCGTAGGGAAAAGTAGGGATTTTTTTCTTGCTCTGTAGGGAATTTCCAAAAAAGTATCTACCATCACTGTTGCTGTTGCTCCTACTAAGTAGGCATGAAGGAGAGAAGCTAGCAATTTACCATTTCGCGGAAAATTTTGCTAAATACTACTGAAAAATAATTGAAGAATGTCTGTGTAGATTGGGCATCACATGACGCTTCATCAACTTAAATATTTTTCCTTATTACATCAGCTGTTGCTTCTGCAGCAGAATTATTTCAGCGCGCTTAAAATAATTACGTGACGCATTGCGGTTGAATATCTATATATATAAGGATGAAAGTTTGTTTGTTTGCTTGTTTGTATGTTTGTTCCCTATGGACGCCGAAACTACCGGGCCGATCACATTCAAATTTTGACACAATGATCACCTGGTATTAGATTGAAATTGTGACCACATTTAATTCTGGTATCTCAACCCCTTCCCGAGATATAGGCCAAAATATGGACCCAGATTCCTCCGAAATATTTTTCTGCATTATTGGTATCAAATTAAAGATATCAATCAGAGCTTCAATAGAGAGTTCATTCCGTACCAATTTTCCAGTCGGTTCTCCAGATAGAGACCAAAACGTGGACCCGGATGGCCCCAAATATTTTTTCGTAATATTGGTATCAAATTAAAGGTGCTGATCAGGGTATCCATATATATTTTACACTATACGGATATCTCAATCGGTTCCCGGGATTGAGGCCGAAACATGGACCTAAATAGCCCCCGAAATATTTTTGGCCATTATTGGTATCAAATTAAAGGTATCAATCAGAACTTCAACAGGGAGTTCATTCCATTCCAATTTTCCAGTTGGTGCTCCAAATAGAGACCAAAACGTGGACCCGGATGGCCCCAAATATTTTTTCGTAATACTGGTATCAAATTAAAGGTGCTGATCAGGGTAGCCATATATATTTTACACTATACGGATATCTCAATCGGTTCCCGGGATTGAGGCCGAAACATGGACCTAAATAGCCCCCGAAATATTTTCGACCATTATTGGTATCAAATTAAAGGTATCAATCAGAGCTTCAATAGAGAATTCATTCCATTCCAATTTTCCAGTCGGTTATCCGAAATATATTAGTAATCATGATATACACCGATATGTGCACCGGATGGCCATGGAAAGTTGTTGATAAGGAACGTGAGACGGGGAGAGAGAGAGAGAGTAGTATAAGAGGAGGAATAGATAGGGGGAACGGGAAATGCTGACTGGTGGGGAGACCGATAGGGAAGGGAGTGGCATAGTGTGATTTGTCGCAGCGAAGTGGGACGGGTATTTGCTAGTATGAATATAATAAAAATAAAATAATGTTTTGCAAAAAGTACTTAGAGATAATTCTTCTGCTACTCTTTCATCTTCTTACCATTTCTTCTGTTCATCCGATGTTGACGTTTGACCATCTAATATTTTTAGTATGTATGAGTAACCCTTTCCTGATCCCAACTAAAATAAAATTCAAAGAGGGGCTAAGTGTAAGTAATTTGTTCAACGGATTATTACAAACTATTGCACAAAACCATTGATAAATTGTTCCCCACAACACACATACTCGTATTTCATAAAAAATTTGCTTGCCATCACAATACCTTTGCATCACCATTCATCATCATCATTTGCAAAATATATACAAAGTAGAATTACCTAGTTATAACAAACTTTGATTGATTCCATAGCACATACATATGTATGTATGTACATATGTATGTAAGAAAGTACGCTGAAAAAATCCAGGCGTTGTCATTTGCGCTTCCGTCTCACACCCACAAATCAGCGTTTCACCATTTTAAATTACCTTTACTGGAATACCAGCAGAGTACTCATGACGTTCTATGCTATAAATATATTCCAGATCATTATTTTTGAAATATGTATGTACGTACATCCATATATGAATGTAACCGCTCTAATTTTCAACGCCAATGCTGTCATCTACATACATACATATATACCCTACAGAAAGAAGCTTTAGTTCCAAGCTAGCAGAACTAGTTTGTATAGACAGGACTGGTTATCGATCTATCCCAATGCAATGATTTTAATCTCTTTTTTAACACGGTGTTGTCCTACGAAGTGATAAATGCCCCACTCTACACAACTTTAGAACGCGTTCGAAACTGTCTCCAATATGAGGATTTCTATTTAGAGTACAATTTTTTGTGTTTTTCTTTGAAAATTTTGACTCAGTAAAAATTGAGTGAAAAGCTTTTATCTAATCTCAAAAAAAAAACCCCTTTTTGAAAAATTTTAATTTTGGGTAATATTTTTTCAATTTCGCTACTATGACTCGTTTAGATGTTTGGGAAACCAAATTTAGTACATTTTAGAAAAATTTCCCTTTTTGGGAAATTTTGTAAATTAGTATAATAATATAATACAATGGCGCCATTATAACTCTGACGAGTTTTATGGCCGAGCTTCTCTCCCAATTCGAGGTGTGCTCCTTTTTGTTTTTCCTACTAATTGGTAAATTAGTATAATGGTATGAAATTTACCAACTTTAACGCAGTAAAGATTGAGGAAAACGATTTTAGCTGATTTCAAAAAACTCCCATTTTGGGAAATTTTAATTTGTGATTATTATTTTTTTTTTAATTTCGCCACTATTACTCGTTTAGACGTTTAGGCAAACAACTTTAGTAGATTAAAAAAAAAATTCCCGTTTTGGAAAATTTTGTAAATTAGTACAATTGTGTGAAATTTGCCAATTTTGTGTTAGTAAAGCTTAAGGGACATGATACGTGCTGCTAGTAGACCTAAAGTGCGCTCTATATCCTTTGGAACCAATTTTGAAACAGTTGTGAATTCTCTCTCTAGTGCGAGACATTGTCTCACTGCTGTCTCATCACAAAAGCACCATCATCATCAACAGTGTTTTTTTTTTTCTTTTTTTCTTTTTGTTTCTATCATTACAACATTCCTCAATTTATTCGTGGTAAACACGTGCTTCGCATTACGAGTTCATTTCATTCAAAAAAGATTTATTGAATATCGTTGATATATGTATGTATGTATCGTTTAAAATGAATTGAGCGTAGTAATTTATATGAGTGGTTTGTTTTCTTTTTGTGGTGTGATGTTGTGATGCTCGTTAAAACCATTGGCAACATTCGCTGGCGCGCATCTTGTGAGTCAGTGAGACTAGCATGTTTTTCTTTCTCGTATAAAATTATCAATGTTTTAGAATCGCTATAGATTTATTTTATGAATGAATAGCAATAAGTAACAAATTACAATTAAGATTTATGTTTTTTGGATTTAATAAATCTTTCATTTAAGTCTAATTGGTAATCTTCTTCCAGAGGGAATTTGGCATTAAATAGTTTTAATTGTTTAACAATTGGATTGCTGAAATTTTGTAAATGTCAAATACAGTGAATTATGGCTTAAGTAATTAGCTCTTTTGTATAGAGATTTACAGGAACTTGTGTGCTGCAATTAAAAGCAGACGTTGAACCTTTTCAGAGGATAAGGGGAAGGAAATAGTAGCAATTAATATTAACAACGAAACCAATGTCAGCCTAGGCATCCAACGCAGAAACAATTGAAAAGAAAATTCAAAGATAAATAATTCAGTATATTCTGCCGGTCTCAAAATATTTGCGTTCAAATAATATAATAAAATAATGAATGAATACTATCATTGAAAAAACATTAAAATTTCTGTCGTCAGAATAGCGCTGAATAATAGTGCAAGTGGCTAATAAAAATTCTCAGAAACACAATGGTTGGCATTATTTGAAAAACTATTACAAAAATATTTTGCTTACAAGCAGATGCAAAAAATTTTCTTGGAAAACTGGCCACATTGCTAAGTACCTATTATTTATTTATAGTACAAAACAACCAACAGCATTCGAAAATGTTTACATTTCACCAGAAATTTAAAAATCCAATGCCAAGGTTGATTTTGAAAAATTTGTTGTTGCTAAATGATGACGATTTGTGCACAAAAGTAGGTATAGGCACAAAGCAAAAGGCAGCTGCTTGATTCATGCAAATTTTAAATGTGGAAATAATGTGGGAAAAGCGAAAGAAACTTTTGTGTATATATTCGGGCGGATGCATTTTTCAATTGATCAGCCAACGCCCCAAAACCGGATGCGTGTGCATGAAGTGTATGAAAGTGACAATTTGTGAAAATTCTGCAGAATATTATTTAAAATTTTAATAAATTAAGAGAAAAGTAAATAAAGCAATAGAAATCATCAATAAATCCTTTACGTTTGTAAATGCTGCAATAAGTTTGTATGAAGGCTGTGCTGTTCAGAGTTGTGCATGCAGCGCTGTGGCGATTGGCGCTTCGTCACTCAACTGCCGCATGATGGTTGGTTGGCTTGAGGCCAAAAAGTTAATCAACATAAATTCAAGTTTTTGATGTGTAAACATCTTTGCTGTAGCTACGAGTAATTTCAAAAAAACAGGTAAAGTTTACGCGTAAACCGTAAATGACCTTTGTGTTAGTGCACTGCTGCGTCCGTGTGAATCGCTTGGCATTGTCAGTGGTAGGTAGGTAGATAGACATGTACTTGCAAATGCTTGCATGCATAGCCGTGCAAATGCAAATACATATGAACAACAAGAGCAACGAAGCGAAGTGAAGTTGTTGTTGTTTTCTCCAACATTGCGACAAATAGGCAAAATAAAAAGGACCAACTTGTTTGCAAATGTATGGATATGATTTTCTGAGCAATATTGGTATCAAATGAAAGGTTTTGAGCACGACTTTGATCTGAAGCTCTTTTAATTGTGACCCCTACGCCGGGTCTCCAGATATGGGTCAAAACGAGGACCCGGATAATCCTTGAATGTTTCTGAGCAAAAATGGTATCAAATGAAAGGTGTTCAGCAGGGCTATCACATAGAGCTCTATTCATTATGAGTCCTAGGTCGGGTCCCCAAATATGGGTCAAAATGTGACCCCGGATTAACCCGGAATTTTTCTGAGCAACATTGGTATCAAATGAAAGGTGTTGAGTAGGACTTCTACACGCAGCTATACTCTTTATGATTCCTAGGCCGGTCTTCAGATATGGGTCAAACGTGGACTCGGATGATCTTGCATATTTCTGAGCAATACAAAACAAAATAAAAAATCAAAAGCCAAAAACCAAAAACCAAAACAAACAAAAACAACAAAATAGTAGCAGTCACAATGCCAACAAAAAATTACAAAAACGATATTTAATCCATAGAAAACCAGGAAAAAAAGGAATTAGGAAAAGGGAATAAATATCCGATTTCGAAACTGTTTACACATCAATGTTCATGAATACCCGTTATTCACGCTTTAATTTTTTTTTAACAAAATGTACATACATAACTTTATTTGTATGTAAATATATGTATCTGTATGTATGTATATATGTATGTTAAGTAAAAAAAACTATAACCAAATAAAATCGTGTACAACAGCCAGTTCGGTTGCGGATCAAGCCTGTCATACCCACTTGAGGTCTTCAGTAACTGTATCAAAGTGTTCCTGCACTAATTTTTTCTTCGCGAGTAGAACGTTTGCTACATTTGCGCATATTCGCTGCTTTTTGCATTTTTTTTCTTTGTTAGTTAAAGTAATGTTAGTGGTGATAAGACATCACATGATGAAAAATGAAGTGATGTGTTGTGAGTAGTATGTGTAAAGCAAGGGCGGCCAAATTATTTGACTTAAACCGCCATGTGACAACGTTTACTTGTTGGCAGCTGAACTTTACCAAATTGAGCCAATTGATGTTATTGTGAGCCATAGTGAGCCATTGACTGGCCATCCTTGGTATGTTTAAAGACAGATATGCTGTGAATGTAATGTTCCTTGAAGCGATGTGATATTAGTTAAGGAGATGTGATATCACGTGATCATGCGATGTTGTGTGTTGGCATGCGTTGTATTTATAAAATAAGATATTAGTTAATTTTATGTTAATTAAATTGATGTGACATCACGTGATCTTACCGCGGTGTGAAATAAAAAAAAAATTTATTTTTAATATTTATAACTTTTTGGTTGCTTACTTTTCCGACAGGGTAGGAATATGATGTAGTGTGGAACGATTTTCCGTCATCCCTTGTCAAATTTGGTTTGGAGACAAACCGGTTTTCGCTAATATGCGCCATCTTCAGTGTGTTTTTTCGAAACCGGTTTGTCTCCAAGCCAAATTTGGCAAGGCATGACGGAAAATCGTTCCACAATACATTTTAATATTTACTTTATTTATTAAAAGCACAACTGGGTATAAAATTATCAAATTAAGCAATATTTTTACAATCACACTGTTTGTAATAAAGCCACATTTTGCTGTTTTTTTTATTGCTCGTCACCAACCCACCACCAGCGGGCATATAAACATGAAAAACAAATATTGCAGTTTATTGTATGGCATTTCCTGAATTGCACAAACATAATTTGGTGTAAAATTTTTGTTACAATTTTATTATAAATTTTCGCCTCTTCTTTGGTATTTTATTGTATTTACAGTTCAGCTGGACAAAGTTTCCGTGTGTTTTGAAGGCAGGCCATTGCCATGGTGGCATGGCTACGGCACGTCTCGACAACCAAAGCGCTTTACAAGATGCAGCCGGCCTTGTCACCGGTTCGGGCAATGATGCGCATTGCTATTGTACTATTGAACCCTATATTGATGCAAAATTCGATGTGCATATTCAAAAGATTGGCAATAATTATAAGGCTTTCATGTAAGTAACACAAAAGTACATATCTATATACAATACTCTTAAGCGCATGTAAAATAGAAGCGGATAGCCGGACAGTGGTGATTGCACAAATATACGCATTTCCACACGCTCTGCACTCAAGCTCCATGATCGACTGTGGCGCATTTTATTCGTGATGGCCGTGTAATGAATGCAAAGTATAGAAATTATATTTTTTTGATAAAACATATGTATATATGCATATGCAGGTGTATGTATGTATATAAGCAAGTATACAACTTGCACGAATTCAGCGCATCAACAGCCACAACAGCAAAAACAACAACTACATCAACAACTACAACAACCGCGCACTGTCATTGGCAATCGCTTAGGACATGGATTAAGTTGTCTGTTGTCTGTTGCTGCGATTTTGCTGACCTTGATTTTACTGCACATGCCACTCATCACTGGCACCGCACAACAATCGCTTAGTTAAGTGGTTGATTGTCGGTTGGTTGTAAGTACATACAATGATCAGGCGGCTGGTTAATTATGGGAGGGCGAAATGTAGCCAACATGTGAGTAGAGATCAAATCAGGCGACCGCGGCCGGTCAGTGACGTTGTAGGTACTAGTCGTTAATATAATTGTGGTATAATATGGAAATACGGCGCGACATCAATGGTTGAGAATGTGCTGATAAAGAATAAAGTAGTGTAGTGTGTATTGCAACGCACAGTAGTCTAGTGATGGTGTTGTAGTACTTAATTACAAAAAAAAAAAAACATAATTGTATTGTAACTCTTTTTGTGGTTTGATTTAATAAAGTGTTGTGATATTGACTAAAGTGAAGTGACATTACGTAATGCGATGTAATTTGATAGCATGTGATGTTAAGTGAGTTTTCGCATCACGTGATCTAAACTGATACGATGTTGTCTGATATTAGGTTACGAGATGCGATGTGATGTGATGTGATAGCGTATGATGTATTTATATATCAGATATACATACATATGAATTTAAGTAATACTGGCTGACCCGCCAGACGTTGTTCTGCCTAAAATTTATTCCTAGAAAGTCTAGAGGAAAAGTCATAGATTACCGTGTTGCTCACCATTATATCCCTATCCCTATCCCTATCCCTATCTCTATCTCTATCTCTATCTCTATCTCTATCTCTATCTCTATCTCTATCTCTATCCCTATCTATATCTCTATCTCTATCTCTATCTCTATTTCTATCTCTATCTCAATCTCAATCTCAATCTCAATCTCTATATCTATCTCTATCTCTATCTCTATCTCTATCTCTATCTCTATCTCTATCTCTATCTCTATCTCTATCTCTATCTCTATCTCTATCTCTATCTCTATCTCTATCTCTATCTCTATCTCTATCTCTATCTCTATCTCTATCTCTATCTCTATCTCTATCTATATCTCTATCTCTATCTCTATCTCTATCTCTACCTCTATCTCTATCTCTATCCCTATCTCAATCTCAATCTCAATCTCCATCTCCATCTCTATCTCTATCTCTATCTCTATCTCTATCCCTATCTCAATCTCTATCTCTATCTCTATCTCTATCTCTATCTCTATCTCTATCTCTATCTCTATCTCTATCTCTATCTCTATCTCTATCTCTATCTCTATCTCAATCTCAATCTCTATATCTATCTCTATCTCTATCTCTATCTCTATCTCTATCTCTATCTCTATCTCTCTCTCTATCTCTATCTCTATCCCTATCTCTATCCCTATCTCAATCTCTATCTCTATCCCTATCTCTATCCCTATCTCAATCTCTATCTCTATCCCTATCTCAATCTCAATCTCCATCTCTATGTCTATCTCTATCTCTATATCTCTATCTCTATCCCTATCCCTATGCCCATCCTATCCCTCCACACCTTCTAGGGTCAACCCTGGTCCACATTTTGGCCGATATCTCGGAAAACGGGTCACATAGGGTCTTGAAAATCACCTCTTTTTTAAATACTCACCAGTACCTTTTATTTGATACCCATTTTATAGAAAACCCGTCTAGGGTCAAACCTGGTTCATATTTCGGGAAATATCTCGAATACGGGGTCTTATATGGGACCAATAACCACAACATGTTCAAGCACTCGTCAACACCTTTAATTTGATACCCATATCGTACGAACCCGTTATAGGGTTACCCTGGTCCACATTTTGTGCAATATCTCCAAAACCTTCCCGGATTCTTATACTTTTTTTTGCCATAAACCATGTCGGGCTCAATCGAAAACTACGTGCAAAATTTCATTTAATTCAGTCCAGCCGTTCTGGAGTTATAGCGTCAGGGAGGCAAACGCGACTTATTTTTATATAATAGATGATGTGAAATCAATTGATCTAAAATAGAGCTCTAGATACCCGGGTATCGAACAAATCGAATTGATCGTTTTTGTTTGAAGCCCGTTTGTTGTTCAAATGCCCGTACAAACTTTCGAGCATTCGAGCTTACAAACAAAAAAAATGTGTATCGAAAAAACAAAAATAAAAACAACTACATATGAAGAAGAAAAAAAAAAATAAACAAAAGAAAAAAACAAACTTCAAAATGCCCGAATTGTTCAAATGCCCGTACAAACATACGGGTAATAAACAAACAAACGACTGTTCGAGCATTTGAACAACATTTGTTCGGGCTACTCGAAAATGTTCAAAAAAAATCTGGAGCTCTAATCTAAAATGATAGGATATGACGTGATATTATGTGTTGTAAAGTGATGTGATGAGATATGATATGATAGCATTTGATATATTTATAAAGTCAGATATTGATTAATGTGATTTAAATTAAGGTGATATAATATCACGTGATCATAACATATGATCTGATATTATGTGATTTATGTATGAAATGATATATTTTCTAATATGCTTTGTTATGAAAATGCAAATTAATACGCTAGAAATTATAGTGACACCACCACATGACATGACCTAAAATTATGTGATGTTGATGTGATATGTGATTTCTCTAAAATGACGATGTGATGTATTTATAAAGTCAGATAACTATTAGTTAATGAGAGTTTAAATAAGGTTACGTGATGTCACACGATCCAAAATGTGATGTCGCGTGATCTATGTGTGAAATGAGGTATTCTTCTTGTGTTGAATATATGTACATAAGTTTTTGCGGTGTAAAATTATGAAGTTGATATGACATCACGTGATCGAATATGATGCGATGTGAGTTGATATCATGTGATATGTATATAATATTTCGTTATTCTTTCAATTTAATATTATTCGATCTAAAACTTGTTAAATTTATATGTGTTAAGTCATGTGACGTCTAGCTGTTATGTGATGTGATGTGATGTGATGTGATGTGTTGTGTTGTGATGTGATGTGTTGTGATGTGATGTGTTGTGTTGTGGTGTGATATGAAAGGCAACAATAATGGGAAAAAATCGATGAAAGTTGAAAGTAAAAAGAAATTTAATGAGAATAAAATACAGAAAACATTTATTTCACTATTCTAAGTAGTAATTTAAATTGGGCTTTGCAATTTATTTCACTGAAAACCGTCTCAACAAGATTCAGACGTTGGAAAATTGTACTCACTGATATTAGTTACATATTATAGAAATATTTCCATACTATTCACATTTTACCACAAACTACATCACTGTGCATGACAATGCAGCACTGCCGGTAGGTACCCTATGAAGTTGCAGACTCATATCACACGAGTAAAACGAATAAGTACACTGTATTCGTAATCATTTCATTTGCATTGAATCTAGCCAATTATGAATTTCGAATAAATGGGCAAACGATAAAAGAATTGGAGTTCATTACGCGAGGGCGCGCATACGCAACACTTGAGAAATCACTTAACAATAATGAATCAGTGAAAAAGTATGGGGACGTGCGGGTCGTTGGTTGCCGTAGTTGCAACAAACACACAAAGTACTACGAAGATCATACAATACACAAGAGAAACAGAAAAACATAAAAAAAATAAAAAAAAATAAAAAAAAAGCAATAACATCAAAAGTTTGTTGTTGAAAACAAAAGCTGATTATGCGGCATTTGCAACAGTCAAAGACCTCTTTTGTTGCCGCCGCCGCCGCCAATCAACCACCAGCGGCGTTGTAACAGACGCAAAAACAGACAAACAAACCGACAGAGACGACCAACTTAGACAGTCGTCAATAGTTTCATAGTCACAGCAATTTAATATTAAAACCGTTTAAGTACTATTTAAGCGTTGGCACAAAAGTGCCGCTTATTATTTCGTGATTTATGCTTCAATTTTGTTAAATGAATATTTCGCTTTTTGTTTTTGTTTTCATTTACTTTTTGTTTTTGTTTTCATTTACTTTTTGTTTTCATTTACTTTTTGTTTCTTTGTTTTGTTTGACAGCTTCTATATACACTCTCACGTTTTCCACGCTTACTCGTTTGCAGGCGCAAATCGATCTCAGGCAATTGGAAAACTAATCAAGGTTCAGCGATGCTTGAACAAATCACTTTAACCGAAAAGTACAAGTCCTGGGTTGATGAGGTGAGTAGCAAACACAAAGGTGAGCTTTATATAACCAGCAGTGTGTTTTGTTAATTTTTTTTATATGTATGACTATGTCTATTATAAACTATATTCCGTTGTAAAAAAAGAAAGAGTAGAAAAGGCAATAAAAGAAAAATTATGAAAGCACAACAACTTCCCCTGCTGCACTCGCCGCGGAATGCATAAATGCCGACGCGCTATCAAAGCACACCGTTAGTTATGGATGCTATCGGAATGCTCATCGAAATCGTTGCAATTTGCAAATTGTTTGCATTAAATCAAATCCACTTTTCCGTAGTCAGATTTATGCGTTGTTTATGTCTCTTGTGATTTTCGAGTAGGCACATTCACTCAAATGCTGTGATGAGGTAATGTGGTGATATGGTTATGTTACCGTTAGCATTATTTATGTAAATGCGATTTGTGCGGTGTCATGCAGCGCTAATAGTTTCATAGTTGATTTATTTGATAGATGGGAAAGTGATAAACGAAAAGGAGATGGTGGCAAAAGGTGAAAGTAGAAGAAGTAGAAGTGGCAAATTATCTATCTGTATATCAATGCCGTTTAGTGGCTTGAGATGTGTGCCTGAAATTTGATTAATATTGAATATTCAAGTCTACACAGAGCCAAAATACCACCTAAAATGCCCTATAAATTAGAACAAAGTTTAGCGGATTTCTCTATGCTTTCTCTCCAATAAGATGCCCGTCTTATTATTACTGGATATTTCATTTTAATAAAACTAAGTAGATAATCTGTAAAACTAATATGAAAACCTTTTCAATATAATTAAGAAGATGACCCGTGGATTTTAGATGAAATCATTTTCAGTAAAATTTAAGAGATAACCTATAAAACTAAGATGAAAACCTATTAAATAAAATTTAGAAGATGACTCCTAGAATAAATATGGAAACCTTTTCACATAAATTTAGCAGATAACCTGTAAAATTAAGAAGAAACCCTGTTTAATATTATTAAGAAGAGAATCTTGATTTTCAGCGGAAAACATAATTAGTCAACTAGTATTTTCCTAGGACTTATTCAGACAAAGGGCAACATTTCATTTCATATAAGTGTAGATGGACATAATAAACTCTTTATACCAAGTGCTTCATTAATCGTTTGAGAATTGTAGAAATGTGCAAAGCCGTAGTGAAATTGACGAACGGAGGAAATACATAAGAGCTCTTTTAAAAATAAAAAGTTCTCCCTTTTAATTTCTTGAACATGTTATTGCACACATACAAAAAAAGTGGCTGATGCAATAACTGTTATGCATATTTCTAGTATGTACGAGTATATATGTACATATGTATGTATGTACGTATGTTAAGACGTTTAAAGCAAAATTTGAATTAATAAGGGCTCTTTTAAAAATAAAAAGTTTTCCTTTTTAATAAATTCAAAAAGTTTCAAGTAAAAATTAGAGGATGTCCTTATTGATTTGCTTTATAAAAATTTTCTCCTAAAAACAAGCAGATTTCTTCTAACAATTTAATTTTTATTACAAAATGACATAAAAAATTAATAAACAAGAAGTTATCTCCTCGTTTTCAGACGATATCCTTTTAAATAAATTTAAGAAGAAATGCAAGCTAAAATCCAGATGAATTTCTAGCAAAAATTTCTTCAATTTTGTCCCCTCTCCCTCTCCTTGGCTAAATAGCTTTTTTAGGTGGCAGTCTCTTTGATTGTAGGTGAACTTTTTGGCTCTGTGTAGAAAGGATATTGATTTGACAATATTGTACATATGTATGTATGTACCAGAAATTTAATATTGTTGTAGTAGTGCTTCAATAGATTAATAAAGTCAAATTGTCATGAAGCTAAGACTGCTTTAAGACCCTTTTTCCGAAAAAAAATATTCATGCATGTACAGCTTATGACCGCGACCGCACTATGTTCAGCAAGTTTTTAGAGAAATTGGTTTCTGAAAGAATATACTTTGACTAACCGGTAGTAAAGCTGATCATGCTTTGAGCGATTAGATATTGTGCGGATGCTCGCGAACTTTCACATTACATATCCTAGGAGAGCGTATTATTTATAGATGGCTTAAAAAATGAAATCATAGCGCGCTCTAGTTGATCCAAAACATATTTAGGTGATCACACATACTAACTGTTTGAAAAGCAAATATTCCATTGAAAAACTAATAACGGATGGTGATGAAAACGGGTATGTAGTTGAATTCTTGATTCATCAAGTGAGAACTCGTGACACTTTCTATCGGTGTTAATAGGACTTAACTTACAGGCTCTGTTTGTGTCCCGAGAAAACTTCATAATTACTGACAGGGATAAGCAATCCCTCCGAGTGTATTAATCTCATGAAGAAACTTTCATTTGTACATATGTCTTAGAAGATGCCTCCGATTGGCATACGGTGTAAAAGTATAGGCCCGTATAATTCACAGAAACAACTTAAGAAAGTTGCCGCAAATTGCAAAAGAAGCTCGACCAAAAACTCATTAGAGTTATATTTGCCAGCCTATTATAATTCCATTATTATTAAAAGAGAATGACCGACATGTCTCAGGTTCAGGCATATATGTATACATATAGTAATCAATTACATTTATAGGCGAATTCTGTAACTCCGTATCATCTCAAGTCACAAAATTTGAGATTTGAGACATGAGACATTTTTAGTGACTTGAGCCATTTTTGGTATTCTGTAAGCCACAGTCACTAAAAATTTCACCAAAGACTGTGGTGAAAATGTACTGAGACTGTTTGAGATAACAAAATAATTTAACGAATACTCACTTATCGATTACATACGAAAATAGGTTTTGGAAATGAATTTATGAGCAATATATTGCATTAAAAAAATAAAGCGTATCATTACTACTTATCACTTATAAAAATAGTTATGAATATAATGTTTTATGAGTGTTTTATCTGAACCGATTCGCAAAAAAAGTCCTGTAACGTAAAACATTGAAATATCGATAAATATCGTACCACATCACTATTTACACTTGATCGAAATGACGGAAAAAAGTAAGTTAGAAAAACCAGAAAAATTTTATTATTTTGCTAATTTCATACAAATAAACTTGTTTTATTACAGAAAATAGCAAGCGAACAAGCAAAGAGCAAACAAGTTGTAAGTTTTTATAAATTTTGACGCTTTATTTAGTTCACCTCAATGTTTTGTTTATTTTGTGACCTCCTCGCCACCAGGTCACTAATTTGTGACGTATTTTTTGAGACTTGAGACGTGAGCCCGCTTACAGAATACCAAATTGTCTCAAAATCAATCTCACCACGAAAAAGTCTCCAAAAGTCTCTATTAGTGACTTGAGACTTACAGAATACTAGTATTAATGTCATCTGTGAATATGTGTGACAAATACATTCAATTGAGTTCAGAGGCGTTTGAAAAAAAAAATTGAAAGCCATCATTGTGTTCTAGGGGACTTATACCCCTTTGATTTTAGTTTTTGAATTTGTTTATAATTAATATAAGAAATTTGCCACATTTATTTTGAGATGCAAACTTTTGTGAATTTTTTTATGAAAATTAGTGGAAATTTTCTAGAAAAATGCACTCATATTTTTATGAATCGCGACCGAAAGCGTTCCATGGTAAAATACTGTGGTCCGATCCATGGGCATTATATCAAAAAGTAGAATTATGCCGCTTGAGGGTTATGTTTGTAAAGTATGTACGTTCGAAGACCGCCAACACGGTGATCTAAGCAAAAGTACTGCGAATTTCTAAACTGAATAACAGGACAATTTAGACAACGAACTTTTGGACACAGCAACATATGAGGACCAAAGTTCAGACTACATTACTCTCCAAACCGACCTAAACAGAGGACAACAGGTAATAATATAACAAGATGGATGAAATAAAGGACTACGAACCAATCGCTATATGTTCCACATATTTACAGTGGATAAAATGTGGACGGGTAGGAGATGCACTGGGTTGTACGGAGCTTGGGATTAAAAAATCCTTTTGAGTCCCGGACTACTGCAGTATCTTTCAGGCATTGATACGTACGGGCGATTCCCAGTGGATGTCAACTTGCAAGATCGCCAAAATTATACTTCGGTCATACCACTTAAAAACTGAAAACCATCTACTCACACGTTCCCACGAAATCTATCTATCTATTACGTATGTGAAGTTATTTTATTTATTTTATCCCTTTTATTGTCACAAATACAAATATAGCACCGCTTCGACATTTTTTTAATTTTTTAATACGAGAAGCAAATAATAAATATGTAAATTTCCTATAATTTTTTTAATGTGCCGTCACTGCGGTTTATTTTGAAATCATATGTCATTTTTCAAATTTGATTGCTTGGTTTTCTCTTTCTTTTTTTTTTATATTTCTGTACTGTAATGTTGGCTGATGGAACTCGCAGGTATTACGAATATCCCTTTGCTTAATTTTGTACGATATATCGACCAAATTTTTCGTGTCCCTTTACATGATTTTTTTGTTAAAACTAAGCACTATTTTTGCCAAAGAAAGCAATATTATATTAATTTGAACTCTTCCCTATCTAATACATATATATAATTTTTGTAAAAAGTTTCTCAGAAAAAAACATATTCTTCACATGCTCCCTTTCAGGAATGCAATTGTTCTAGGAGTCACCATAAAAATCGATTTTTATAAATTTAATAAAAGCAAAGGTGCCCAAAATTTATGAAGTTTTGTGTATACAATGCCCTACCGAATATAATAAAAATATTAAATAAAATAAATATACGTAAAAATTAATTTGAGACCTGCGCAAAAAAAGTGTACGATTTATCGTACAAAATTAGGTAACTCAAATGTACGATATATCGTACATAATTAATTTGGTCGATATATCGTACAAAATCCGCGAAAGTTGCTGCTCAGTGCTGCTTGTTACGTTAAATTCAAACGCAAATTTTTCGACTTTGCGTGGCACGTAGCTGCTTTAGATAGTTATACACAGCGCAAAATGAAGTTTCAGAATTTGAACAAACTCAAAATTTTTAAACTAAAATGTTAATTGAATTACAAATAGCCATAGGTTGCATGCGACGTGGTAGAATGACAACATTTTGGTATCCTACGATTTCAATACAGATTTTTAAGGATACGATGTCATACTGTTACGACAGAATCTACACTCAAAAAAAAAAAATTACTCAGATTGTGGAAAAGTGGGAATTTTCATTGTTTTGATGTACAATTTTCTTCAAATCAAGGAATAAAACCATCGTTTTAAAGAAAATTGTACATCAAAACAATTAAAATTTTCTTTAGCGCCGAATCATTCCCACTTTTCCACAATCTGAGTAATTTTTTTTTCAGTGTACATTTTATTGACAAATTCTATAAAGTTCGTCCGTTAGTCGAATCAGTACAAAACCGTTCAATATTCACTTATGTATTTAAAAAAACACTAGAAATAAAATCTTTTTTCTTTCCTATCGAATAAATACAGGCATATGCATACACTAAAAAAACTTCTCGCGATCTAAGATATATTTTTTTTTATTATTTTGAACACGCGTTCCAATACATTATTTTTCTTTGTTTTCAGTAAATTATCTTAAAAATATTCAAACATATTCGTTGCAATGGTGATTTGTTTGAAAATTCAACTTATCAAATTAAGAAAATCAAATATTCAAAACAAGGACAAGTTGGGAATGGAATGACGCTTAAGAAATTTTTCCTTATTTTGATGTATGAATTTCTTTAAAACAAGTATATGAAACCATGTAAGTAACTTTATTTCATAATCCTTCTAACATGTTTTAAGGAAAATTTGCTCAAAACAAAGAAAGTGTTCAATACAGGGAAGTAATTCCTTTGAACGCTAAATATAACGTTTTTTCTCTCAAAGCATACATATTTTTATATCCTTAACTTAAATTACAATTTAAAAATATGTGTCGCAATGAATTTTGTATTGAGGTTACAGCTTTTAAGTTTAAAATTATATTTTTTTATTTTGTCTTTACTAAATTTTTTTTAATGTATATATGTATTTTTTATATATAATAATTATGTATTTAAGTATGAATTTTATTAAATCTGGATAGAAGTCACAATTTTTAAGCTTAATATTAAAAATATCTTTATTTCGTTGCTTTAAAAAATGTTTGTTTAAAAAAGTCTAAACAAATTATAAAAGCAAAATTTGCAAGATTTTGGCTCATTTCACGAACTTTGTACGATATATCGTACAAATTTCAAAGGGCTGTAAAACCTTTAATTAATAAATAAATTAATTTTTTTTTAATTTTCTTACAAATTATGCTTATTTAGGACTAAATGAATGAAATATGTGCCAATCGATATTTTTCCTCCACGGGTAAAGAAATTGAAAACAAAGGGATATAGAAGTACTATATATATGGGTTCAGGCTTTGTTCTTTTCATCATAACCTTTCACCACCACCAAGTCTTTACAAACCCATTGAATAGAGTAAATTGTGCCAAAGAACTTAAAATAAGCAACACATTTCGTGCCTAATGCTTTGCAAATAAAATGATAATAAAGCAATAATAATAAAATTGTCGTTTTCGATTCGCCATCACACAAGCGAGGTCGGATCGAACAAAAATGTTTGAACCCATAATGAGTAGTAGCCATACTCGCTAACTGGTCGATAAAAATTTCCCTCTGCTCGCTAGCATTCACATATAAATTTGACAGAAGGAAATTTATAGCCAGCAGAGAAATTGTGAATCGAAAGCGGCTAATATGAATTATGTACATTAGCTTGTGGTCGTATACCGTTGATAAATAAGTAATTGCTAGAAAACTCATGCACAAAAGTGTATACATATGCATCTATTTACATACAGAGGTTCATAAATGCACATGAGTAAGTGCCTTTAATCGCAACGTCAACATTAATATTTAATGCATTTCGTATGCAAATTATGGTGGGAGTAGACAAGAAGTATGATTAGTAGCCGAAAGGTAGAGTCAAGCTGAAGACAACAACAACACAAATTTAAATTCCTAATATAAAATACCTACTCATGTGAGTCATTTGTTCGACATTTAAATTTAATTTCTGTATGTAAAGCTAATACATTGTAAATATTATTATTATTACTAAACTACCAATCAAATTGTGGATGGAAGTATTAGCCAAAACAAAAACAACCAGCAAATTTGATTAGGCAAATTGCCAAAGCACGAGCTTTAACACGATACTGTAAGCAAAGTATTTATGAAAATGCATATTTTGCCGCTTTTAACGGGTCGACGTGCAGCATGATAGACACCAAACAAACATACACATGCCCGTGTGATGAATATGCACATATGTACGTACATACATGTTTATGCAAGTATGACGTATGCATAATTTTATACATAATAGAACAGTATTCTGGCGCTGAAGTTTGCAATTAACCGCAAGAGCTGGGTGTGTGTATTAGATTACTTATCAATAGCCGTATTCGATTGGGCAAGAGTTAGAGACTTGCGAAAAAAACAACCACTGGTATAAAAACAAGTGAAAATTAAATGACCGTTCGTTAAAGTAAAGGAATTGGAAAAAAGTTGTGTTTATTTGATGAAATTTCTTCAACTTTTTATCGATAGATGTCTCCCCTATCTTCGAACACCGTTCGTTAAAGTACGGACAAAGAACGTATGTTGTACAATATACGTTCTTTAGTACGGAATTCGAAAACATTTTCTAATGAACGGTATTGCGTTGAATTCGAAGATAGGGGAGACATCTATTGACAAAAATTTGAAACCATTTCACTTATACACAATAGAAAAAATTGGCATAATCAGTAAAGATCAGTTTAATGAGTAGCTGGCATACTCTCTAAAGGTCTCTTAAAGTCTCTAACATTTTGTATGGAAACTGTCAGCCAAGAGAGCAGAATCGAGTATAAGCGAGCAGAGAAGTGCCCAATAAAACACTCCTAATGTCATAATTTTTGGCTACACTTAAATATGTATACAAATATTTATGCATACCCTGCGGAAAATATAGCGGATAAGCACGCAAAGCGATAGCCTCGCACTAGAGAGTACATAATTGACTCAGAACTGATACTGAAGGGATAGAGAGCGCAACAGTTGTTGCAAATATTCGTACCTACAGCCTAGAATGTTAAATCTAGTATAATTTCAGCTCCTCAAACCGTACTTCTACTAGCAGAACGTATCGTTTTCCTTAAATTTTACACGTTTATACTAATATACAAAACTTCCCAGAAGGGGAAATTTTTCTAAAACGAATTAAAATTTTGCGCCTAAACTTCTACACGAGTATCGTGGCGAAATATGCGGCCACTGTGGTGCAGTGGGTAGAGTGCTCGCCTGCTATACCAGAGGTCTCGGATTCAAACCAGGGTCCGAGCAAAACACCAAAACAATTTTTCTAATTAGTAAAAATCCAATTATTGGGTTTTTTAAGAGCAGCGGTCACCTCTCGGCAGTGGGCGGCATACCCTCCGAGTGTATTTTTGCCATGAAAAAGCTTCTCACAAACAATGCATTCGCCGTTCGGAGCCGGCATAAAACTGTAGGTCCACCCAATTGGTAGGAAAAACAAAAAAGGAGCACACCTCGAATTGGGAGAGAAGCTCGGCCATAAAACTCGCCACAGTTATAATAGCGCCATTTTCTTATTATTATATCGTGGCGAAATTGAAAAAAAAAAAAACCTCAAATTAAAATTTCCCAAAATGGGATTTTTTTTAAATTAGATAAAAAAGCTTCTATTACACTTTACTCAGTCAAAAGCGTAAATTTCACACTATTGTGCAAATCTGCAAAATTTCCCAAAAAGGGAATTTTTTTAGAAGCGTAATAAAGCGGTTTGACTTAAACTTCAGTGTGTGATAATAATCAATTTAACGCAATTTTACTAATTACAAAAAATTCCCAAAAAGGGAAAATTTTGCAAAATTGAATAAAAGTGCAAAGTAAAGTAAAAAAAAAATTTAAGATTTAAACTATCTGCAAACTACTAACTTTTAAACTACCACAGAACTGCCCATATTAGAAACAGTTCCGAACGGAACGAAGGTTCGGTAGTGGGGAGCAATTTCCACTTCGTAGAACATCGCCGACTTAAAAAAGACAGTTGAAAGCATTGCGTTGGAATGGATGGAGAACCAATCCTCTCTCTTTATGAGCTAGTTCTGCGCTAACTTTAAACTAGCGCAATTTGCTGAGGGTATGTATGTACATGTGCATTTGTATATGCTTATGTGTATTTGCATAAATTGTTTTGCACTTGACTGTAGTCAATGAATGTTAATCATAACAAACTTTTGCAAAATTACTTAACAACAAAAATTCTTTTCCGCTTGAACACCTTGAAAATAAATTGTATTAAAAGCATTTAGGGGAAGTGTGTGTGGCCTTATTTGGTTAAGTATGTATATCTTTTAGCCGTAAGGAATTTATATAAGTGCTATTTGATTAGTTTACTTAACTAAATATTTACTTATAAGCTTAAGTGGCACTTAAAGTTTTTGTGTTAATATTGCGCATGTCATTCCATTCCGTAAAGAAAAACTTCTGGTATTGAGTGCAATTAAATAATACTAGTATCGCCGGTGCTCGAAATTCGACCATGCAATTTATTTTTTCAACTTTGTATTGGTACAAAAATTATTCCTTTTCGCGGGGATAAGCAACACTTTCCAAATTCCAGTTGTACCGCAACGCTGATTTACCCTTTTGATCACGGTCCGACACGAAATCTTGGTCAAAATCAAGGCAGATCTAGGAAGGTAGGCCCGGTGGCGAATTCAGAAATTTCCCATGTATTTTGTTATTGTAATTGGTAGAGTGTAATGTCAAAATGATATTTCGCCGTAGTTAAAATCTGAATTCGCTTGGGGCTCGTCCATTCCTATTGGCCATGATGTGAATTCGCTTTGATTTTGACATTACACTCTACCTTTGTAAATAAAACAAGTAAAAGCGCGGCTGTCTTCGGCCGTACCGAAGACTTCATACCTTTCATGAGTGGGGAAATGAAAAGTTACCTATGTATGTACATAGCCGGATTAAGTTTAATTTATAATTTTAATTCTGTGGGTTATTTATGGAAAGATTTATTAGAAAAAATGGTGTCTTTACTATTTAAATGGAGGAGTTATACACCAAAATGTGCATATCTGAACAATCGGTTGTATGGGAGCTATATGTTATAGTGGTCCGATCTTGACAATTTTCGGTAATCCCGTTTGGGCCCATATGGGTACAAATACTTCAAAATTTCACGCCGTTAGCTGTTAAAATGGAGGAGTTATACACCAAAATGTCCATATCTGAACAATCGGTTGTATGGGAGCTATATGTTATAGTGGTCCGATCTTGACAATTTTCGGTAACCCTGTTTGGGCCCATATGGGTACAAATACGTCAAAATTTCACGCCGTTAGCTGTTAAAATGGGGGAGTTATACACCAAAATGTGTATATCTGAATAATCGGATGTTGTGGAACTATATGTTATAGTGGTCCGATCTAGACAATTTTCGGTTACCTTGTTTGGGCCAAAATGAGCACGTCTACTTCAAAGTTTCATGTCCTTAGCTGTTTAAATGGGGAAGTTATGCACAAATTACTTCCAAAAATTTCATGTATATCTGAATAATCGGTTGTTTTCTATATGTTATAGTGGTCCGATTCGGCCGGTTCCGACAAATGATCAGCTGCATATAACAACATACCTGTATTCCGAATTTCATTC
Organism: Urophora cardui; assembly: GCA_960531455.1. Taxonomy (NCBI): domain Eukaryota; kingdom Metazoa; phylum Arthropoda; class Insecta; order Diptera; family Tephritidae; genus Urophora; species Urophora cardui. The sequence goes on along the minus strand of OY482672.1, from coordinate 12,548,782 downwards.
AGATATCTCAAAAACTGAGGGACTAGTTTGCGTTCACACAGACGGACGGACGGACAGACGGACAGACGGACATGGCTTAATCGACTCAGCTCGTGATTCTGATCATATCGGTATATATTTTGGTGGGTCCCCCACGCTTCCTTCTGGTACTTTCGACAAAAATTTTTTGGCACTAAGTTATAATACCATTTCATTCTCATGAAAGGTATAAAAATAAGTTTTTCAATTCAACGCCGAGCCTACCTGTTAGATATGCCTTGGTCAAAATTAAAATTACTCAGTGTGCTCTCCCGCCCTCTCTCTCATTTTTCGCTTTAATGGAAAAGCAATAGGAGATATTTGGTCGCGTTGATTTTGATTTGAGCGTAAACTGGGCCAATGCATATAAAATAGAGAGAGTGCTTTGAAATTAAAGCAACTCTCCAACTGTGTTTACGATATTTGTAAACATTTTTACGATATCCATTTCTCTTAACTAAAAACTTTATTTATTAATTATAAAGAAATTAAATAATTTATAGAAAAAATTATATGCCTATGCACTGCTTCTCACTCATACGAACACATCCATATCAATTTTATGTGGATATGAGTATATTAAATGTGCTAAACAGCCTGGAAATTGTTTGTATGGAAAAAATGTTAGCCTATTAATATATAGATACTCTTGATAAAATATAAAATAAGTACATAAATGAATATAGAATTATTTGGCAGCTTTAGCAAAATTAAATTTTTAAGCATAATACCCAACCGAAGGCATTCTAATATAATATGATGTTAATTAACATAAGCGCTTGGCTGATCTACGCCACTTACAACATGGCATTGATTAATGGAAAGAGAAATAGAGCAGATTACAAATTGAAACCAGACTAACACCAGATCTGCTGTATAATAATATTCAAATTTCATTAATGTTTTTTCCGTTGCTAATGTTCTAACACACTCTTTCCGCCTTCGCAGATCTCTGAGCTATTTGGCGGCATGGAGGTATGCGGCATTTCCGTGGTGGTTGGCAAAGATGGACGCGAGCATATAATAAGTGCATGCGATTGTACATTCGCTTTGATTGGCGATAGCCAAGAGGAGGATCGCAGGCAGATTGCGGACTTGGTTTCGGCAAGAATGCAAGTGAGTAGATAATTAGTAATTAGAAAAAGATGGCATTAATTAATTAATCAGCTTCAACTGCCCCACTTTCCCTTATACAACTTTCAACTTTTCATTATTGCCTCTTGTTCTTCCTCTTCCAGAACGTTTGCCGCCCAAGCATGGCACAAATTGGCGGCGGCCCAGCAACCGGCGTCGGCATGCGCCAACAATCACGCTCATCCATTTCGTCGCGCGGCGAGAGCCCCACTGATGATGTGGCACCAACACCACCTGCACCAGCTGGTCCACGTCCCGCACCAATGGGTGGCCCACCACCAATACCCGAACGTACTTCGCCAGCAGTCGGTTCAATTGGACGCCTCAGCAGTCGCAGCAGCATCTCTGAGCTACCTGAAGAACCTTCCACTCCGGCACCAACAAGCTTGCCCGGCGGCGGCGTCGGCGTCGGCGCTATACGTCGTGATTCACAAACTTCACAAGGATCAACTCTATCGTCGGCTTCTAAGACCGTTGCTCCGAATCGTCTGCCGCAATCACAAAACTCCGTGGTTGAGGATGCCGAGGACACAATGAAGAATTTGCGTAAGACCTTTGCGGGCATATTTGGTGACATGTAGGAATTAGCGAACAAGAAACGCGGAAGAACAGCTAGCGAGACTAGTAATGGCGGCGGTGGTGGTAGTGCTGGCGGTAGTGGCATAAGCGGCATAAGTACTGGCTCATTTCTCGGCAAGCAATTCTCATTTGCCAGTGGCGGCACCAAATCGGTCAGCGGCAGCACATCGAGCGTTGCCTCCGAAGTGATCTCAGCGGCACAGCCATCACCAAAACCAGCCGCCGCCGCAGCACCAGCAGCAGCTGAGAAGCCATACGATGCAGTCTCGGAAAACTCAACAAACTCAACTATAACAGCGGGCAGCATGAGTGTTAGTGCTAGCTCGGCAGCAAGTTACAGTAGCAAGCCATCTTCCAGCGTTTTGGACCAAGAGGAGCAGGAGAAATACAAGCCCGTTACCAATTTTGAGCCACAAGAGCGTGTAAATCCCTTCGACAAGGGCGCATTGAAAACTTCTGCCGGCAGTGTCGCCGCGGCCACCACCTCATCGTCGTCGTCGTCGATCTCCTCCTCATCGATTTCATCGCGTATCAATCGCAATGGCATTAAGTCACCGCCACCTCCCACTGGGCCACCACCACCGCCACCGACTGGTGTAATGGCTGGAGCTGGAGCTGGCGCTGGCGCTGCTGGCTATCGTCATTCCATTTCAAGCGCATCGAGCGTTGGCAGCAAAGATAAGCGCACCTTCAACTATGGCAGTTCAACATCAATTGAGACCATAACGCGCATGGACACTACCACAACCACTGCAGGACCAAGCAGTGAGGCTGCTGCTCTTCCACCAATGGCAGGTAGTGGTGGTGGCAAAGATTTCGCTAATAATGGCATTGGTGGTGGGGGCGCTGCAGCTACTTCAGGTGGTGGTGCACCCACTTCCTCTGCAAGCGGTGGCCTTGATTGGAAAGCAAATATGGGTATACGCTCGGCGAGCGTGTACAGCGCTCCGGCTGCTGTGAATACAACTCTGCCAGCCGCTGGCGATACATCGGGCTATGCATCGAATTCGAGCCCCGCTTCGAATGTTTACAACACCCCGGCCGACCTGCCATCGTATACGCGACCATCGTACTCGCGCTCCGAGAGCAATGGTAATTATCTGGCTGTGGGCGTATTACTCGTTAGTTTAACATTGCGTAAATCTTAAGCGTCAGCGTTGATTTGTGGCTGATGATTTGTGGGAGATTTAACATACATATGTACATATAATGGCGTTATCAAATCATAAACATATCATTCATGTTCAATCATTAATGAATAACATTTACATACATACACATATATATCTCATTAGGGAACGGTTTTTGCAGAAGTCAACTCATTTCATTGCACCAAAAAACACTCTCATTTAACAACAATCTCTCACTAACTCAGTGGTGTGTAAACGGAGAATACATAGAGTGATGTGCGATGACATGAGGTTTACTTAGACCTGGCCCCAGGCTTTTGTACTATATGAGATTTTCTTTGAATACCACATATGAAAATGGAACAGAATGGAGACTCGGACGGCGCTTTTTTCAACCAGGCGTTGACAATCTCACACTTCAAATAATTGCAATTAGCGAGAGCAAAAAAAGCGAGAGTAAAAGTAGTCCTCGTATTTTGCACGTCTTTCTTGATATCAGTTTGTTATTACTAGGGCAACCAAAAATATGCTTCAAAAAAATTAAAACATGCCACAAAAAAGGCAAAATATGCCAATAAAATATGACACATAAATCAAAAATATGCCCCAGAAAATTGCAAAAATGCACAAGACATTGGAAGTGCATTTCTGTAACAAATTCGGGAAAATTTTCGTTAAATTGACGCCACAGTAATATGTTCCATACTTTTTCACCACCTAAAAATATGGTGCGGCGTCTGTTAGAAATAAAAGAATATAATCTCTATTGAAGCCTTCTCCCAAAAGTTTTACAGGTTCATCGAAAAGCCGAGCAATTGTTTTTTGATTTGCAGCTTCCAATACTGCAACGTTCAAAAGAAACTTTTGCTTATGGCGTTTTCTTTTCTGTCAAAAATTGTTGCCCTTTAATATCTCAATTATCGAATTACGTAACATGACTTTCTATGAAATGGCTGAATTTGTAGTTAATGGTGCCCTCTTACTTAGTCAGAGGACAACATTCGTTGAAATCACCACACAAGCTTACAAAATGGCTAAGAAAATCAAACAGGGCAACATTTTTTCGAGAAAAGAAAACGGCATTAGATATATCAAAGTTTTCATGTAAAATTCCGACTATAACATTTGCCACATATCTACCTGCAGTCCAAATAAAGTGGTCTTTTAATAGCGATTGTATCTTTTCCATAGTATTACTATATAGTTGCTTAACATATGTAAGTAGTTTGAAGGCCTGTCTCACATGGTAATTTCTGGGAAACCCATTTTTGGAAAAACTGCACTAGATTTATGTTATTTTATTATTATGCTCTAAAAAATATACGTCAACCACTTGTTTTTTTCTAGAAACAAATTTATAAATTAAAAGTTTTTCAATAGAACGAATCAGAAAAAATATGACATTGCATATATTTGGTTGCCCTAGTTATTACGCTCTCATGCAGCGCCGCTCGCGAGCTCAGAACTGCCGAGGACCATTCTAAAGCAAAAACAACTTACGAAAAAATGTCCCTGTCACGCTGCGGCTAAATATTGCATATTCAAGACTGGGGAAAATATATTAAAATCAATGAATATCAAGTCCTATAAACAAATATCGACAACAATAACTTCACACTCTATCGCACATCATTTTATGCCAAAACAATTAGGCGAAAAAAAGGAATTGCAACAATAATTAATATGGACTTTAATAAACCAGATTAAATTAGGGAAAATGCTTAAGAGCTAATGCAAAAATATTGACTATAAATTAATGTTAATGAAAGCAAAAATTTACTACTATTTCTGCACCTAAAGAGAATAGTAACCATTTTTTATAACACGAGAATTTTGATACGCATTCAATAGCCAAAAGGGAATAAAACTGAAATATTTTCATAAAGATATTGGTGCAAAAATCAAGCATATACTTGCAGGCATATAAACATACGTATACATATATACATATAAAAAATATTAGATAAAAACCGTATATAGCCAAAACATAAACTTACTCCTTTTTCTACCCATATACATAATTAACCAAATACTTATACATATATACATATATACATTTATATAAGCCAACTCATTATTCTCCTTGTATCTCAAACCATAATTCCATGCTCATTTGCCCATTTTCCTTAAACATATGTATGCATACAACCGTGAACAAAAATATTTCTTATGCAATGTCCTTTAAGTTCCTCACTCCCTTTGTTAACAAATAAAAAAAAAAAATATATATATATATATACATATATATGGGTCATTATTTTACAAATCGTACGGATTTGTTGAAAAAAAAAATTTGACATTTTTAAAAGACACCAAATTTATTTCTTGGAATCCTTTCGCAATTTAAGTAAACACCTATATCAGGATTTTGGCAAATTTTTTTTCTTTTCAGAGATCTGCATGTGTAAAAATTCGATGGTTAAGCAAACATGCCCATATTCAAAATTCCATATCTTTGGTTCGGCTCGTCGTATCTTGTTCATTTTTTTTTATTTTGAAGGTAATAATATTTACTTTATAACTGCGTTAAAGAAATATTTAATTTTACAAAATCAAAATAATGAATTCAAACTAAACTAAAACTAAAGCATTATTACATACTGATCGGGTCAACGAATATTTTCGAAAAAATATACATAATATGCGCTGAACTTTCATCTAAAAAACGCATTTTATTTCAAGATTGAGACTTTTATGGTTCAAAAGATATTAACTTATTTCTGACATGACCTCGAGCAACTTGCCTACGTTCCACTAAGGGTGTACCGCCAACGTGTGCCTCTGCGCATGCATGGTGATGTTAACCGCCGCATACATACCTAAGTATGTATGTGCATGTAATTCAATCTGCTTATCACTTAATAGGTAGCTAGTAGTTATATTTTACCAAATCATTATTGTAGCACAATAGACGGTCTAGTAAAATAGATAATACAACTATTTATGTGTTTAGGACCAAGGACGATCATTAAGATGAATATACATATTATGTTATACACATATTATATGTTATGCCTGCGAGCCAGTACCTTTAGTATAAGTAGATATCAGATTCTAAATATGAAATCTGACAGGGAAAAAATTAAATTTTCACTTAAATATTTTCGTGAAACTGGCTGTAAATTTTTAGTAATATTAGATATACTTATTTTATTACGACGGTTTTGAAGTGTACATCCCTATTACATTTGTCAATGAAAGTAAAATTTATAAAAGCATTAAAATAATAGAAAACATTTATTTACTTATTTGTGTCCATATATATATATCAGGGTTGGGCAAGCTGCATTCAATTTTGATTGCATTCAGCCTTGCAGCCCCCAATCAATTCAGTAGTGAATGGGAATGCAAATGTGATTTGCACTACCATTCAATAGTGAATGCGAATGCAAAGGTAAATGCATTCCCATTCATTGCATTCCCACTGCAAATGTGATTTGGACTACCAATTAAAAATGAGTGCGAGGGATTTGGACAACCATTCATCATTTAATAGCAGTTAAAACCTGTGACCATAGTTAAGGTATTAAGTGGCTAATCTATTTATTAACGGAAGGAAGTTTATGGGATATTATAAATATGGAATTAGGCTTAGCAAAGTAAAGGGAAACCAACACGGCATAGTAATATTTACATATGTTCTATGTTATACCTGTATGTAAAAGTATTTCTTTCAACTTCTGAGGCTATAATTACACAGTTCAACAAATTTGCAAAAATTTTACTCAACACGAACAAACGCTAGTTATTATTAAAGAGGATGCCTCTCAGACCAACTTTTCCGAATAGAGTACCAATCCAGTGCAAATCACATTTACAGTGGGAATGCAATGAATGGGAATGCATTCACCTTTGCATTCGCATTCACTATTGAATGGTAATGCACTTTGAATGGTAATGCAAAAATGCCCATCCTTGATATATATATATATATATACATATATAGATACATCCATATACTAGCATCTTTGATCACACTACAGCCTCACGAAAAGTACAAGAACGTCGCGCATACCCCTGCACATATTGCTTGCTGCAGATATACATAAATACAGAGAAACCTCCCCTAACGGACACCTCTCATAGGCGGACACCTCCCTTGAGCGGACATTTTTTCATGCACCAAGGTTTAGGTTCAATTTTTAGAACAAATTGCCCTCTCTTAGGCGGACACTCTCTTGGCCGGACGCGGACAGTTATTTACTATTGAAATGAACTAAAAGCTTCTATTAAGCGGACACGAACCTCTCGTCAACGGACACTTTGATTTTTTTTCATAACAAATCACATAAAAACCTCTGTTAGGCGGACACGAACTCCTCTTATGCGGACAAAATATAAGTATGTATAGCAATATAAAAAAGTTCGCTGAATGTTCGTTAGGTAAAAAGCGCTACGATAAAAGGGGAACCACCAACTAAAATAAATGTCCGCATGACTTTATTGGAAGATATAACAACATTCACGGATTTCCAGTTAGATGTTCTAACTGGCGAAAACGTCGAAACCATTGAAGATGATAGTACCAATACTAACTACCGCTGAAAGTAGGTAATGCAATCTCCTCGAAAGAAATGGCTTTGACTGCAGTTTCAAATTTGAAAAGATTTTGCACGGAAGACCTTATTGCATTTGAATTGTTACAGAAATCTGAAATTGTAATTTCATATGTATGTTAATACTTTATGTATATACATACATATGTACATATGTATATGTACATATTTATGTATTTAAGTGAAATTTTGAAGACATAAGAATCCTTGTTTTTTTTTAGTGAAATATGAATAAATAAAGCCTTTAAAATCCAAAAAATTTCTAAAATAGGAACCCACTTAAGCGGACACCTCTCTTGGGCGGACAAAATTTGCCCGACGGTGAGTGTCCGCCCAAGGGAGGTTTCACTGTAGTTGCATTATCTATTTTACTAGACCGTCTATTGTGCTACAATAATGATTTGGTAAAATATAACTACTAGCTACCTATTAAGTGATAAGCATAATTACATGCACATACATACATAGGTATGTATGCGGTGGTTAACACCACCATGCATGCGCAGAGGCACACGTTGGCGGTACACCCTTAGTGGAACGTAGGCAAGTTGCTCGTGGTCATGTCAGAAATGAGTTAATATCTTTTGAACCATAAAAGTCTCCATCTTGAAATAAAATGCGTTTTTTAGATGAAGGTTCAGCGCTTATTATGCATATTTTTTCGAAAATATTCGTTGACCCGATCAGTATGTAATAATGCTTTAAAAAATTTAGTTTAAATTCATTATTTTGATTTTGTAAAATTAAATATTTCTTTAACGCAGTTATAAAGTAAATATTATTACCTTCAAAATAAAAAAAAAATGAACAAGATACGACGAGCCGAACCAAAGATATGGAATTTTGAATGTGGGCATGTTTGCTTAACCATCGAATTTTTACACATGCAGATCTCTGAAAAAAAAAATTTGCCAAAATCCTGATATAGGTGTTTGCTAATTTCGTGCAAGTAACTTAAAAAAAAAGTTTGAGCCGAATCAGAAATATGAAATCCCAAAAGGTGTACGATTTGTAAAATAATGACCCATATATGCTTTACTCTACTTTTACTAATACTTACTTATTCTAATCAACGTACAATGACGCAACCACGCCCAATTATATAACTGCTTTTCCGTCCTCTATCTCTAACGGTGCGCGCTTATTGTACATACATATATGAAATAACGTGCGTTTATTGTTGTTGTTGTTGTTGTACACGTTCGTCATGCGCGCCGCATACGAAGCATGTCGCCGCAAAGCAACCGTGCCAATATTTCGTAAGTTCCGTTTTTTTGTTTTATTTGGATAAATGCAACTCTGCAAACAGCGCATAATAACACAAAATGCAAAATGCAATTTATAAATGTTTATGTATTTGAATAAATATCGGCAACAAAAACTTATTGCATCCGCTTTTTAAATGATCGATGTCCACTTATAATTAAATTTGGCAAATACATATATGTATACTCAAGGGATGCCATTTTGAATTAAGTGGCATCAATGGTGAGCACACTATAAAAGAAGTAAAAATATTTCGAAAATTTCATACTATTCAAAGTAAAAAATTGCCTTAAATTCAATATTTTTAGTATATACATAAACACCGCTAAGCATAACTGTTTTCTTTTTTTCGCTTTGGGCACTCAACACGCGGCACTAAACACTTTCCGCTTCAGCAACAATCGATAGTAATTGGTGGTAGAATCGGCGCTTCTTAACTTTTGTTGCATCTTATCAAATATTCAATGATAGTTTCGTAATTGAATGTGCAACGAAAACAATAAATCGTTGGTGTAATTGTCCATTTATTTGTAAAACAAAATTAAATGCTTAATAATAACATTGGTGCTCGTATTTGTACTCGTTTTATCGTATTATCTAATTGTATGGCTTTAAGTATTTCATTTTTTTTTAAATAAAAAATGGCGATGCGTTATCAAAATAGTAAAAGTTGACATTTTTCAAGAATCGCTGCAGCAAATATAGCGGACAAATACGTAAAGCGATAGTCACGCACTAGAGAGTTCATAACTAGCTCCGAACTGGTCCTAAAGGGATATAGAGCGGCGCAGTTGGTGCAAATAAGCTATACAATTTTTAAATATTGCATAATTTCAGCGGACTCAGATCGTAGTTCTATTAGCAGATTGTATCGTATCCCTTAAGATTTACAAAATTTCCCAAACTGGGAAATTTTTCTAAAACCAACTAAAAGTGTTTCCTATACATTTAAACGAGTCATAGTGGCGAAACTGGAAAAAAAATCAACTCAAATTTTCCCAAAAAGGGATTTTTTTTAATTACATATATGAGATCGGTACTCATGAACTTTACTAACTCCAAATATTAAATTGCACACAATTATACTTATTTTAAAAAGTTTCCCAAAAAGGGACATTTTTCTAAAATCAACTAAAATTGCAAAAAAAAAAAGAAAATTTACCTCAAATTAAAATTTCCCAAAAAGGGAATTTTTTTTAATTTAATAAAATCGCTGCTCATAAACTTTACTAACTCAAAGTGCTAAATTTTACATAATTATACTAATTTAAAAATTTCCCAAAAAGGGACATTTTTCTCAAATCAACTAAAATTGCATAAAAAAGAAAAATTACGTCAAATTTAAATTTCCCAAAAAGGGAATTTTTTTTAATTTAATAAAATCGTTGCTAATAAACTTTACTAACTCAAAATGTTAAATTTCACACAATTATACTAATTTAAAAAGTTCCCAAAAGGGAAATTTTTCTAAAATCAACCAAAAATTGCATAAAAAAGAAAAATTACCCCAAATTAAAATTTCCCAAAAAGATAATTTTTTTTAATTTAATAAAATCGTTGCTCATAAACTTTTCTAACTCAAAATGGCAAATTTATAAAATTTAATAAAAGGCTTTAAGGCTTAAACTAATTGCGAACTATAAAACTTTAAATTACCACACCTACCCCTTTACGAACTAGTTCTGCGCTAGTTTTGAACTAGACCGCTTTGGTGAAGGGATGGCCTCATTGCCACCACCGTGAACAGTTTTGAGGGGACTTGAAAAATTGATTTGACGCATATCTCTTTCCTCTTTAGTTATTGGCCTAAGAACGAATGGAACTGTTTTTTTTTTGTAAGAGAACATACTAAATTAAATAAATATCGACAAAATCATATACTTATGTAAATTCATTACATACATACATGCCAGTAAATTGCAGTCATTCATTCATTAAATCACGCATTTTGATAACTCATCCTCATCAAAACAAAAAACATCACCTTAATGTCGAGTATCAAGCATATTTTAACTTTATTTTTATTTTTATTTTTTCTTTTTTTTTTTAAATTTAAAAGCACCGCATCCTTAAAATATAAGTATTTGTTTTACATATAATCACCTTACAACCTTACATAAAAATCAATATGCTAATAATAACCATATATTCCCTCATAGCTTCCAACAAACAATCCGATTTGGATATAATTTTTGGTGATTCCAAGCCGAGCTATGGCGGCGGCAATGGCAAATTTACACGCGCCGCTGGCTCACTCTCCGATGCTGAACTTATTTTCGGCGGTGGACCAACACCCAACAATTATAGAGCCGATCGTTTTGCCTCCTCCAAAAGCATGAGTGTCACTTCCGAACGCAGCAATGATGGCAACAATGGCGGCTCGTCGTCGTATCGCGCCTACGAGGGCATACAAAATGCGGCATTTAGTGATTTTAGTGATTCGCCGAAAACGGGTAGCATCAGCAGCATAAACTCGGCGAATTTATGGAGTAAACCAACAGCTGAGGAGGAGGATGAATTGGATTTGAAGTAGGTAGAGGGAAAACAGAGTAGTAGAGCAGTAAGTTAGTTGGCGGGAAGGAAAAAGTGAAAAGTTTATGTCGGTATTAATAACAGGAATCACTTTTAATCATAAATGCTAAAAAAAAATAAATAGAAATATGAGTAGCTTTCGCCTCTGAAGTTTCCTGGTTTCATAGTGGAAATGAAGAACACAAAAAAAAAAAAAAAAAAAACACTAGTAGCAGTTTATTCAAATTATTTATTTTTCTATTTAAAAATGAAGTCGGCGGTGAACAGAATAATATACGTACTTTCAAAAGACTTATTTTGTCTTCATAAACTTAAGCGATTTATTTCTGGAATAAATTTGTAAAAGCTTTAGTTTGCCATTATTCAAATTTCACCTGTTCACCACTGTTTATGAAGATCATAAAATTAGTTGACTTTGTTGCTATGAAACATTAAAATTTAACCTAACAAACTCTCTCTCGCGCTTCAATGAAAATATCGTTACTCATATTTATATATTAAAAAAAGAATTATTATATATATTTATTTACAAAATACATAAATAAAAGTAGTTACTGAAATGACTCGTAAAACTACCACCTATCTATTCAAAAATAAGCATACATATATGACAGAATATACAAAAAAAAAAACTATATAGATAAATATAATAAAGGGCATGCGAGGAAGTAGAATAAGATGAGCAAAAAAGGAAAAGGAAAACGAAGAAAAATAAGAGGATGAAAATTAGAACAATGCGAAGGAAAATAAGAATAAGGGGAGAAGAAGAAGAAGAAGAAGAAGAGAAGAAGAAGAACAAGAAGAAGAGAAGAAGAAGAATAAGAAGAATAAGAAGAAGAGGAAGAAGAAGAAGAACAGAATAAGAAGACGAAGAAAAAGAAAAGGAAAATAACAAGAACAAGAAAAATATTGAAAGGAAAATGGAAAACGAAACCTAAAAAAGTTTATATGTATATGGAGACAAGCAATTTATTAAATAAACATTTTGTGTGTGAAATTGCATTGCTATTGAAACTTTTGGAAAAATATTTATGACTACTTACATGTATACCTACATATATACATAAAAAATACATATACATGAAAAAAACACATAAATATATAATATTGAACTTTAAATCAAGATATAAAAAATAAAAGGAAACAAATCTATTAAGCTAAAGAAATGCTGAAAAGCTTTTAGAGACATCGTAATGCGTTAGAAAGCTAAACAAAGAAATAAAAAATTAATAAAAGAATGCATAAAAATATTTGCTAATAACAAAATAAACATATAAACATGAAAAAAAAAATAAAATAAAGTTAATAATAAATGTGGAAAATTAAAATGTAATGAAATGAATGTAGCAAAAAAAAAAACTGAAACTTGTTATTCCAACATGAGACACTAAACCACAACACGGAGTAAGCTACATAATACATATAAACATATACAAAAAAAAAAAACAAAAACAAGAGCAAAAACAATGCTGATTATATGTATAAGTACACACAAGACAATATTTAAAAACCACATGCAAAATATATACTACTTAAAAGCATTATTTTATAATAAGCGCAAGGGGTAGGAAATTGATAAAATAAAAACACACAAAAATAAATGACAAAAAAGAAAAATTGTTAAGAAGTAATAAATTCAAAATACAAACTAAATGCTAATACTCATACATATATAAGTATATAATGGCAGTGGCAGCATATGTGAAAAATTTACTTAATTAACTATTTGAAAAATAAAATAAAATAAAATAAAATAAAATAAAATAAAATAAAATAAAAAACAAAAATTAATTTGCTTAAAAAAAATAAATTAAATTTCAAAAAATTAGTTAATAAAAAAATTATTTTGAAAAAATTAATTAATGAAAAAATTAATTTGAAGTTACTTAAAGCTATATTTATACTTTAAACTAAACAAATATTAATGTCTATTTTCTAATATTAGAAAATCTTTTTCAAACTTCATACAATAATTTCAAAATCTTAATTTTGTTCAGCTTAATACACATAAAATGAGCGACAACGAAGCAATTAGTAAAAAAAAAAATACACAAAATTAAATAAAAAATATATGTGATAGCGTGTGAAGCTATAAACTATTATAAAGCATAGACTAACAAAACCTACACCAAACACAAACAAGCTTTATTGTAGTTTTTTTTTTATTATTTAAACTTGTGGTTTTAATTTTTTGATAGTACTAATAAATACACTGTGCTACTGCATTTTTGGTAAAGGCGGAATGAAAGCAAATCTGAAGGAAGGTAACCCAAGTAAAACGCAAAACCCCAACATTTGCTCTAATTTCTTTGCACTGACCACTTGAATTTTTAGTTTTTTTTCTTAGTGCTTTTAATAACACCTTTTATTTGATATCAATATTGTTCAAGAAATTTCTGGGTCGGTCTCTCTTGGTCCACACTTGGGCCTGTATTCTGGTAAGCTTCAAATTTTCCAAAATATACCTATATACCTTTTCTATATACCCTATTATGTCTATTAATATCGGCCTCTGTTCCATTTACCAGAAGGAAGCATACACACAAAATTTCAAGTAAATCGAACAATAAATAAAGTTTTTTAGAATAGATCGGTCCCATATGCACTTCCCGAAAAAAAATTTTCCTATATCTTAATTTCGACAAAACGTTTCTTACACACTAAATTGCAAGCAAATCGAACCATAAATACAATTGCTTAGAATAAATCGGTCGCTGGTCCACTTCCCGGAAAACTCTGAAACGATCTTCGAGTTTCTACTAAGCTATACTGAAAATTTGAATAAAATCAGTTGAGTTGTTTCGGAGTCTGCAGTAAGCTGCATAGAAAGCTCAGAAATGGTGCTTTTGCCAGACTTTTTCTAGTAGTCCACAAAAAGTCCACAGTCTAGAAGTCGCTAGATGGTTAAAATGTTCTGGAAAATTATTCGTCCCAAATACTTCACTAGGGCCTACCTCTTATTAAAACTTTTATAAAAAACAAGCTGTAACTGGCAAGAAAATAAATAAAAATCTTGCAACCACATTTGTTTACATTTCGCTACCAAACAAATTGACACTCAAACTATTGCACAGTGATATTTAAACCAGGGATCGTAACGATTATGACTTTTATCGAAAACGTCAAAAAATAACTAGTAAACTTTGATTTTTATTTTCTATGTCAGAAAATAACGATTAAACTTTGATTTTTATTTTTTGCGTCAAAAATGACCCAGATACCAATATTCATTGATCTACGCCATTTTGATTTTCAAAATTTAATCGTTGTTTTCTGACGTAAAAAATAAAAGTCAAAGTTTAATAGTTATTTTTTGATTTTTTCGATAAAAGTCAAAAAAATAAAAATCATATCGGATTGACCATCTGTGGCCCACGAGCATCACAATGGTATACATAAACGTTAAAAATATTAACCCTTTCCCTTTGACCTTTTGAGTTGAAATTTCAAAAATAACAATTATTTTCCATCCCTGATTTAAACCTTAATTTGCCTCCTGCGGCATTAGAAAAAAAAGTAGCAGGAATACAAATGCACTTTTACACATGTTTTTAACTTTAATGTGTTAATATATTTATATAAGAATATTTAAAAACAAAATGTTTTAAACGGTATTTGTTAGAAAACGCACTTTTAAACAAACACACACACTAACGCAAATGTTCTTTTAAATTGTGTTTTAAGCTAATAACTAGCAGAAATTTTACTAAATAAATTTTTATTGCTAAATAACAAAAAAATATATATATATGCTTATAACTTAACAATATATAATTATACAAATATGTACATAAATGCGTGTATATGTATTTATGTATATCTACTAAAAAAATATTATGTACTTACTTATTTGTGTTGTTACAAATTAGCATGTATGTGGTAATTATATATATACTAAAATTAAATTTGCAAAAATTAATAGATACATACAGCAAATATAATTAAACACTTTATGCTTATAAATGTTTACTTCAACAAAACGAAAAAAAAGAAAATTTAAATACAAAATTTAACCCCTTTTAAATGCATACATACATAAATATACGGTTATGCGTACATTGATTCTTTTAATTGTTATATAATGCGTGAAAATTTAAAACTTATAAATTATGCGTATATAATTTAATTATTTTCCTTATAGAACTGCAAATATATAAAAAAAAAGTAAAATATCCCAATTTTCAAAACTGTATCTAAGTGTTTGCACGCTATTCAGTCACGCAAAAAAATTCCAGAGCATAAAAAAAACTCGCAAACAGCTGAAAAAGTGGTTGAAATTATTAGATTTAATAATGCCACATATGTATATCATTAACATAACCTCAACCAACAAATACCTTAACCAAATTACATATATGTACATACCCTGCAGCAGATAACTGACGCAGAACTGCTTCTAAAGCGATAAGGAGCGGTACAGTTATTACAAATATTCCAAATTTCACAGAATTATAATAATTTACAAAGTTTCCCAAAAGTGAAATTTTTCTAAAATCAACCAAAATTGTTTGCCTAAACGTCTAAAATAATCATAGTGACCAAATTGAACAAAAAATTAGCTCAAACTTAAATTTCCCAAAAAGGGAAATTTTTTCGAATTACATAAAAGCATTTCTCTTAAACTTTTTCTAACTCAAAATGGTAAACTTCATACAATTATACTAATTTATAAAATTTCCCAAAAAGGGAAATTTTTCTAAAATGTAATAAAATGGTTTATCTTAAACTACAGTGTGTCATTATGATTAATTTGATGCAATTTTACTAATTAACAAAATTTCTCAAAAAGGGAAATTTTTATAAAATTGCATAAAGGTACACAAAAAAAGGTTTTAAGGTTTAAACTAACTTCGAACTATTAAATTTTAAACTGCCACAGAAATCCCCATATTAGGCATGGTTCATAACGAGTTCTAGAGTTCTGCAGAGCGAAGCAATTGCCACTTATGTATAAGCATTGCACTGGAATACATAAAGAATTGAACTCATGTCTCTTTATGAGCTAAGTAATTCTGCGCCAGCTTTGAACTAGCGCCATTTGCTGAAGGGTATATATGTTTTTACGTGCGTACTTACATATACATATATGCACTCATTTCAACTAACCCACATACTATATGCAACAAAACATCATCACTGTCACACATCATTGTCACATAGTTAAAAAAATTTAAATATGAATTATGTATATGCAACAAACGTTATTAGCACAATTATAAAAGAGTTATTTACAAAAACAAACAAAAAGGAAGCATAAAACATTATACATACATAGATAAGTAACCAAGTAGTTAATGAAAACAAATAGAAATTATAGACGAATGTGGTAAACACGCACGAAAAAGAAATTAAAAAGCAAAAAACAAAAAATAAAAAAACAAAAAAAAAAATACAACAAAACTATGCACACAATATAATGAAGTAAAATTATTCAAAAGAGGCGTGTTGTAAATTAATTAACCATAAATAAATTGCATTTAACATTATACAAGCATGCGCGAAGGCACTTACATACACCATCTATACTACACACATAAAAAACATATATAAAAAAATGCGCATTAATAGAAAAAACTCATGTAACACCGAGACATACATTATATGTATGTATATCATACTTACATATAAACATATAATCATGAAATATAAAAATTTTATATCACCAAAAATAATACTGAAGCTCATGCTCATACAAATGTACATTTATGTATACCCCAACACATATATGGATATCATAAAAACCTCAAAAAAAAAATTAATTAAAAAAAATTAACTGAAATTAAAATTAAAAAATTTAATAAAAAAATCTCAAAAAAGCTATTTATAACAATATTATATTAAATATACCCCTAATTTACTAAATATGTATGTGTTGTATATGTGACTACATAAATAAAAATAAATATTATACAAATCATATGTGAAATACATGAAATATAAAATACAAATACAAATACAAGATTAAAATTAAATTAACAAAAAAAAAAAATAAAAAAACGAATACTAACTAAAACCAACAGTATACAAAACAACAACAAAAATACAACTACAAAAATATGTCTGTACGTATGCGAATATGTTTAAATTAATTGCAATTATTAAATATGATGATAATTATGATGATTGATTATGTGCATATTTGAGATATAATGGATACAATAATGAGTTGACCAATAAAAAAAAAAAAATAAAAAAAAAAAACTAAAATGAAATATTACATTTTTAAAATGAATTAATATGTTGTTAATTCTTTTTTTTTTAAGAGGAACGCAAACTTGAAGCGCTTCATCTTACAGAAAAAGGGCCTGATGTATGATTGATCGTGTCTCTTCTTAGTTGAAAGCCGTGCGAGTTGTTCCCTAACTGTTCCGTTTCATTAATCGCACAAATGCGAATTGTATACAGTTCAATTCTTTCATTTATTAAGAGTACTTAGTGACCAGATGAAGATGAGAGAGAACCATCCATTAATCACGAATCAGAATCATGAGTTGACTCAATTAACCTACACTTGAAATTCGTGCATTTTTACGGTCATACATATGACGGAATCGACAAAGCCGGGCGATCATATGCTAACCTATTTTTATACTCAGCTGTACTAGTACACAGAGTATTATAGTTTTGATTTCCTAACGGTGGATTGTAACAGAATGAAATAATCGAGATAGATATAGACTTATATATATCAAAATGATCAGAGTGAAAAGAGAAATCGATTGAGCCATGTCGTCCGTCTGTCCGTCTGTGCGCACGATAACTCGCGCAAAAATTTAGATATTTTGATGAAATTTGAAATGTAAGTTGGTATCAAGACAGGAACGGATGGTATTGAAAATGGGCGAAATCGGACCATGACCACGCCCACCTCCCCTATATAGTAAAAATCGCAAATTTTGTATCTCAGTCACTAATAGTCACTTATGAAGAAATATGGTGAAATTTTGGAAAATGGGCGGTGCCACGCCCACTTATTAAGGGGCAAACATTGAAAGTTTTATGAGTCATAACTCAGAAACCGTTGAAGATATATCGATGAAATTTGGTAGGCGTGATATACTTACTTAGGCAAATGTCTGGACGAAAACTTGCCAAAATCGGTTGACGACCACGCCCACTTTTATATATGGGTATCATAAAGTGGCCTAATAAAAACATTTTAAGCGATATCTTTGTCAAATATAAAGATAATTCATTGAAATTTTGTGGCATGTGTTCTACAATAGATCGGAAACAAAAAATAGAAAAATTTCGGAAAATGGGCGTGGCACCGCCTCTTTTCAGACAAAGGAATCAACGAGATTTCGGACCCCATAACTCGACAAATAATTGAGATATTATGACGAAACTTGGTTTATACACTTTTATAACTTGTGTTAATAGACACGCAAAAATTTATTGAAATCGGTTTATGACCACGCCTACTTTTTAACAAAGATATTTCTGGAACACCCTTTGGGAATTTGTAAAGTGACATCTTTGTAACTAGAAGTCATAAAGGAATGCAGTTTTACACAAAGAATAATATTCATAAGCTTAGTTGGATGACTGATAAAAATTTTGAAAATGGGCGTGGCTACGCCCACTTTATGCAGCACTCGCTTTATATAAAGTACACCGTGTTTCCATCAAACGCAAACAAACAATGAAAGCATACAGCTGAGTATCTAATGTTCGATTCCACTCGAACTTAGGCTTCCTTACTTGTTCAGTTATCAGGTACTCACATAGGCATTTTGGGATATAAAGAAAGGTATGTATGAAAACTTCTGCGAGGCTGAAAACAGTCGCGCTTCTATTTGCTGTATTGAGCGATAAATAAGAGTATTTTTATTTACTTATAGTATCTAAAAGAATATGCAAATATCCGTTAAAAACGGTTATATTAAATTCTGCAAGAACCAACCGATATTTCAAATACCTGTGCAAGCATTTATTGAAAGTTTCAATTTGAAACGTTGATGAACACAATTTTATATTAAAAAAAAATGTCTAAGAGAGATACAGCCTTTCTTTGAGTGTGAAAATAAACAAAGGTTTTGGTAAAAAATGATGATAAATTTGAAATAGCTCAATTAATATCAACGTTGGTTAACTATTCGAAAATGTTTGGAAAACGAATATTTTTTTTCAAGTCTCACCTTCAATTATCCAGCAAAATGGATCCAAAATCCTGCAGATTTTCGAAAGGCCGTGAGTTTGCATTTAATTTTGTCACTTCTTTCATTACCATACCTAGTATCTGTGTATTTATTTAAACTTATATATGTATGTACATATTTTGCATATATCACAAACCATCGATGTATTACAATGGAACTCTTTGAATGTTTGGATATGATATCACTAGATCATTGACATTAGATATGATTGGAGTGCATTAAACCTTTGGCAATCAAGTCAATTTGCAATTTACTACATTTAGTGCTATATGAGTGTGTATTCAGTTTTATTGCCAATTTAATAAGATTTTGTAATTTAAACGAACTTTCGCTTATAAATGAACAATCTGATTGTGTTGATACTGTACGAAGTTTGCGAAAAGGCTTATAGCATTTGTTGGTGAATGAATGTCGGTATTTTATTACTTATTTTTACTCACAGTGCTTCAGTTACATATGTATGTGCGAGTACATGCTAAAAAAAAGATCTATGTAGCTCATATGCAATGAGGAAGAACTATTGCTATTCGAGTAAGTATTGATCTTCTTTTGATCATAACTAATCGCTAAGATCAATTTTCAATAGAACAAATTTCAAAATTTCAATTTTATAAAATTTCCCTTTTTGGGATATTTTGGTAATCTTCTTTATTATTAATACGCTAACATAAATTTTGTTCCATCTTCTCAGTCGAAACTACTGAACCGATTTTAAAACTAAGTACACCATTAGAAAGGTATTGCTCTCAAATAGAACTGCGCCAAGTTCTATTAAAATTAGTTGGAAAATGCGCCCACTTTCGTCGGTGGAAAATTTCCGTGTGGTTGTTGTTGCATGCTTTTGAACAGTACAGAGCTGTGGCAATGCCCGTGCATAGGTGAGTTTGTGTGTGCTCTCCAAACTTACCATGCAATTGTGAACATGTTTGGCTGGAAGTGGTGTGTAGAAGAAGTAGAAATATAAAAAAGTAGCAAAAGCTAAGTCAAGTAATAAGAAGGATAAGAAAGAATAAGTAGGAAAGAAATTGAGCAAATAAAAGAGCAGAAATAGAAAAGAAGAAGTAGGTAGGAGAATTGTGAAAACGAGTAACGACAAAGAGCGTATAAGGATAAGAGGCTGTAGTCTGAAAAACTTCACACTAGATTTCAAATTTCGCGCGAGATGAGACCCGCGAAGTGTGACATCCAGTGTGAAGTTTCACTGACTGCACCCTCATCCATATACGCTCTTTGGTAACGACGACAACACCAACAACAACAGAATAGTAGCAGTGCAAGTAGCAACAAAAGGAGCAGCATCAACAGGAACAACAACTAAATAGTAACAGTGACAATAACAACAAACAATTATACAAAAACTATAGTTGCACCTTAGTCATAAGAAAACATCTAGAAAACTGTGGAGTTTCGACTGTAGGCAGCACTCTCTTGTGCGAGACTATTGCTTAACGTGACTGATATAAAAGCTCCTTAGCAAATATTTTTGAAAAGACTAAATTAAGTGGCCGCTGTGGTGCAGTGGGTAGAGTGCTCGCCTGCTATGCCAGAGGTCTCGGGTTCAAACCACGGTCCGAGCAAAACACCAAAAAAAATTTTCTAATTGTAAAAATCCAATTATTGGGTTTTTTAAGAGCAGCGGTCACATCTCGGCAGTGGGCGGCATACCCTCCGAGTGTATTTCTGCCATGAAAAAGCTTCTCAGAAAAATGCATTCGCCGTTCGGAGCCGGCATAAACTGTAGGTCCACCCAATTAGTAGGAAAACCAAAAAGGAGCACACCTCGAATTGGGACAGAAGCTCGGCCATAAAACTCGTCAGAGTTATAATAACGCCATTGTATTATATTATTATAAATTAAGGAAATAAATAATAGCAAAATTATAATGCAATTCATAAGTATTGTCGCTTATATAAGTAATCAAATGGACTTGCCGCTCAGAGTTACATTTATCGCTTTTGAATACCTAATTTTATACCTATGTATAAAAAAAAATAAAAAAAAATAATAAAAAAAAAAAATAAAAAATAATACATAATACATAATACATAATCATAATATAGAGGCTACCAATTATCAGACTATAATTGCAATTATCTCTCACATGCATAGTTACATTTTTATACAAACTATTTACTTTATTAATTCGCCACTTGTCAGTCGCTGTTTAAATATGTCCCAGCAAACACTAGAAGCGCGATCTAACTAATGACAGTTCAGCTAGTCGTAATACAGTTTTTGGCCTATTTTGGCAAAACCAAAGCATAAACATATGTATGTAATATAATTTATTTGGTTACATATATAAACGATGCATTTCAAGCATTTGCGCTATTAACGCATGTGTTACCTTCAAAAGACAAATCTGTTGACTCTGCATAGATGTATGTAGGTACAATTTAGAAGTTGATATGCACTATGCACATATATATGTACATAAATGGTATGTAACTACCCTGCGAAAAAGTTTTGCTTATTGTTGAGAAATCAGCTCTAAAAAAGGAGTGCGCTGGTAGCTCTGCTTCTGTTGTGCACTCACTCTGTCTGCTCCTAACTCTCTAATAATACCTACTTATCTAGGCCTTATTTCGCATGGCGGAAAAGCCTTCTCGTGCTCTCAGAGAGAGAGAGAGAGTACCTCCTATGGCCTGATGACATCAACACAGGAAAATCAGCCTTATTTTAAGCCTTACGCCATACAAATTTGCTACCCTTATAATTTTTCAGGCCTTAGGTATTTCGTAAGCCTTTAAATCTGCTGTCTTAATTCTTAAATAAGGCTTAGATTTGTGTTTTTCAGGTTATGTAAATATGTATACACATGCATGCAACTATTAGGTACAAATTCATTTCAATTGCTTTCTTCCCTTTTCGTCTTTTGTACTATTATTATTACATACATACATATGTAACCATTAATGCCAGTATCACCAACACCGAACGAACTACCGAAACGCCGAAAGCCACGGTACCGAACACCTCGAAAATCGTATCAGCTACCCCGTCGGTTCGAAGTTAAGTGTTGCCAACTATATGAACTATGCTCGAATCAGCGTTACCAAGTGCTGATGCGAAATTGAGCTGGTTTTTCTCAGGTTTCTTATCTTTTTGATAAAACCAAAAACATTTTTACTTTATTTTACTAAAAACAATTTATTTAAATAATAAAATAATGGATTCTATTGCGATAGCAGCTTTATTAGTAGAGGAAGAGGAGCAAAGGATTCCTCTGAACGAAAGAAAGTTTTTGAGAGATCATAGCAATCCTTTTACTTTAAGTAAACAAGCGTAAATTTAATTACAGGCTGAAGATAAAAAAAATAGTCTTAATTTTGCGTGAAAGAAATCTTTACCTTGTCCTTTTTTCTGTTTTTCATAGAGTTATTTTGGGGAAAATTTTCCAACAGTCTACCACGCGTTGAAAAAACGGACTTGTCGGGCGTTGTAGAGGAGGTCCTGCTTATTCAAAATCCAAAAGTCCCGTCGACCGGAGATATTTGTCAGTTGTAAAATTTACAAAACAAAACCCCAAAACTGTGCAGTATTACCGTATGAAGACACTTATAAAAACACGCACTATGTATATTTGTGTGCAGAACACCTTTTTGCGTTGGCGGCCTTCGGCCTTTGAAAAGTAACCATCAGCCGACAGAACTCCTTTCCTGGAGTTAGATCTGGAGAGATTTACAGTAATTTTGCGTAGTCGGGAGTGTTATAACTAGTAAAATTATCATTCACAGAACTTTTCCTGAAGGATTAATTGAAACATTCTTAGTGGTTTGAAAATAAATACGGCGCGCGCATTATACTGAAGCCGACCTTCCACCACCTGCAATATTTGTTTGAACGCGTCTTTATTGAGACGAAAATTTTTACTGAAATGGTAAATTGTTGGTAATTAACATTCATAATTCGTTAGTTGCTTTTTTATAGTAGTCAAACAATAATTATCAACTTCAGAAAATGCATTATTATTCTTGGGTGAAAATATATTTTAATTTCCAAACCCTACATACACACGTAAATCACTCTTATCATTATTTCACAATTTTTTCTTTGAAGTTTTTCTTTGCATATAACAGCAATTCAATCGCGGTGGAAAATGCAATGGACCCACGCCATGTTTGTGGCTTCTCGCGACCGGTTGATTAATGTATTTACATATATTCGCACTCACTAACACTTATTACAACTTCATACATGCATTTACATAATTTACTTAAACTTTTATTGTAATTTTTGATATTTTGTTAATATCGCCGCAACCAAATACTTGCGGCAAATTTCGGCACGAAAAACTGTCAAAATGTTCGTTCATTCGGTGTTCATAATGCCGATTTACCGATAATCGAAAGATTCGGGGCTCCGTCGGTTGTCATAATGCCGATTTGCCGAAAACGTCATTTCGGTATCGCCGACGGTGTTCGTGATAGTGGCATTAATTTGTGGCTCATAATTTGTCGTTGAAGTAAGAAAAAAAAAAAACTCACTTTCGTAGGCAACGATGCTTGCAAAATCCGCACCGCCAACACCACCCGCACCACCAACAACAACAGCAACAAGCAGCAGCGGCAATTTTCAGTGCGCATGCGCAGCTAGCACAAACGACACATTTTCCACATACGCGCAACAACAACCAACTAGCAACAACAAAAGTGGCGCTTTATGGCGCTGCACTTGCCCAACGTCAACGTCACTAAATGCGACATTTTTTTTTTTGCTTAAACTACAAACAAACATAAATACGGAAATTTAAAATTTTATTTTGCGCTTCTTTGATTTTGTTGATTGCTGTTGTCTTTGTCTGTTGCGCCCTCGAAGAAGACATAAAAAGCGGGCGTGCTTTACCAACAAAATTTAGTCTCATTTCGCTGGTGTACAAAACGCATTGACAAAAGTTGGTGGCTGCCGTTAGATCGTCGTTTTCTTCTATAGTTTTTCGTACAGTTCCAATTCGATTTTAATTTCATCTTCACAATGTTACATAACGCGCGTCTCCTTGTGATTCTGGCATTTGCTGCCGTTTGGCCGTTGATAATACACGGCGCCATAATCGATCATGCCGGCAAATATCGTAATGATACTGCGAATAGTTTAGCTGCTGAGGTTAAAGAACGTCCAACAGGTTGGCTACAAACAGCGCAAGATGTAATGACGAGTCCTGCAGGACATGTTATGTCAAAAGTGGCCAAGGAGCTGATCAATCGTTCGGCTGGAAATAGTCATGTACGTATATTTGTATGAATGAATAAGTGTTAAGTGAGCAAGTGTTGTGAAAACATGAAAATGAGATGCTCGATGAAGGCACGCAATAATGAAGTAAAAATTGAAAATCGTCGTCCAAACCAACATAAGAGTATTTTACCTTTAGTGACTACCAATAGACTTTTCCTTTAAAAATTAATCGTATAGCCAGAATTCCGTTTGGCTGTCGAATGACTTACATACATATGTAATTCTCGAATCGTATAATAACACTGTCCAACGGCATTTTTTGCAACAGAGTAATGACGATATTTATGCTGAAAGAGGTTTTCGTACTGATAATTTTTGTTGCACAAACTTATGCTGCAGCAAGTCTGCGTACTTTGTTATTTGCGCTCAAAAGCTAAGCGTAAAAAAACGCTTATATAGCAGCTAATTTGGAGAATTATGCTAAATTTCTGTTTTTGTAGTCAATGTGAGGCATTTTTGACATTAATTTTTATAAAAAAAAAACACGGTTAAAATGCGTGAATCCACCAAAATCACGCAGTAAAAGTATAGCGCAACATGTTGCTAGCAACACTGTACCCTTGATATTTTAGCAACATTTCTTTCTGCAGTTGAAAATGCGCATCGCATTGTACGAAATTCCCATGCAGAGTAAGTTTTATGTAAAAGTGAATATCAAAAATGAACTCCTTGACTTCAGTATACAATAACTTACTCTAATTTTCTATTTTGAACTTAATTTCTTCTAGTAACTCTGTTTAACCTTTAAGTGCAAATAAAATAAAAAAAAAAAAAACGTCTCAGATGTGCTGAAATATAACTTTGTTCGCCAAAAGTGATCCGTATAACGTGCTCCTGTTGGAAATTACCGTGGAAAGGATTCAAATTTATTGAACTGTGTAACTTTGGCCGCTGTTGTGCAGTGAGTAGAGTGCTCGCCTGCTATACCAGAGGTCTCGGGTTCAAACTCCGGTCTGGACAAATAACAAAAAATTTTAAATCCCAATTATTGGGTTTTTATAAATAGCGATCACCTCTCGGCAGTGGGCGGCATACCCTCCGAGTGTGCATTCACCGTTCGGAGCCGGCATAAAACCATAGGTCCACCCAATTGGTAGGAAAAACAAAAGTTAAGGAGCACACCTCAAATTGGGAGAGTGAAGCTCGGCCATAAAACTTGTCAGAGTTATAATAGCGCCAGCCTATTATATTAACTTTAAAGACATTCGGTATCGAAGTTAAAACTTTAAAAGGAGTTTCCTTTTTCAAAAAAACCAAATTTTTGTAATGATATTTTAAATAAACCCACATAGCATTTTATGAATTTTTTGATCATATTCCAATCTTTTTCGATCCCTATGCACGTTTAAAATAAAAGAGCCTCTCGTCTGTAGAAAATGGTACCCTACGTCCAACTCTTCTTGGGGAGTATTTTCGAGTCTTATTTTAATGGTATTTTTATCATTTTCGAGTCCTTTTCGATTTTAATCAGTTTTTATTCAGCGAAGGGGATCGAAAAAGACTCGGTACCGTCAGTTTTTATAAAACAATCTTCCAAATGCTATGTGGGAATATGGCTTCTTGATATGTTATCAAATTCACGCCACTCATTTCAGTATAATTGAAAGAGCTCAACGAAATTTTAGCCGCCTTGCTGTTCAACCTCTTCATCTCTCTTATCCACTGTCATCATATGTAGCTATACTATTCTCTGTTTGAAGTCACTGGAAAATAGGCATACCATTCAGTCCATGATGTTTGTTTATGATCTCATTGTGATTCTACAAACGCATGTGCAATCGATATCGATCTAAATTTTGACATGATCAGGCAATCTCTTCCAATCCAGAGACTCATCCATTGAGCCTCATTACGCATACGTCTACACCATTCCAGGTGGATTGTAGAAAGCATCAACTGGATTTTAGAAAGAGTCAATTGGATTTTTGAAAATTTGAATTGTATTTCTAATCTGCTTTCCTAAAATCCAATTTTCACTTTCTAAAATCCACTTGACGTTTTCTAAAATTCATCTGGAAATGGTGTAGTTGCTAAGTTATAATACTAAGGTAGCATTTTTTCGCCATTCCGCGGTACCGAACGATGTTTCAAATGGTATGATCGCTAGTGTATGTAGCAAGCAGAATTTTCCTTTTGAGAGACCTTAGGAGGCTTTTATACAGTATGGGTACTACTCATTATTGGTTCGAATATCAAGAAACTTTGTACTTTACTGTTGTCTGTAAGTTTCTTTTCACTATAGCTTGTTGACCGAGATAGTTCTGAATCAACGACGTTACTTCAGTCCTAACTCCCTCCAAGCATGGAAATGTTGAATGAAAATATTTTATAAAAGTAGGTCGAAGGTCACAAAGCAATAGACTTCAATGACATACCATCAATGCCGAATTAAGTGCTTAAATAACTGCATAATTGCCTACGTACTTTCGGCATTTTACATGTGTCTAAATAAGAGTATATGTACATATTAATTGCGCGCACATTTAACTTCAACCGCTTTAATGTGTGCCACAGTTTTTTTTTTTAAATAACCTTAATTTGTCTACCATTTTTTGGAATTTATGCTTATTTAACGGCGATGCTGTTATTTCAACAGAGTTTACTAAAAGTGTCGACATAACGTAGATAAATATTATTATAATTTTTCACTATTGTTTATTTTAAGCGTTTCTGCTATTAATATTTATGTATTTCCACGCAGGTACTCAGTTTGAATCTCAACAATTTAATTATAATTGTTCTACTAAAAGTTTTAATATTTGCGGCGGCACTTTTGGGCGCTGGACATTGGACTGCAGGACATGGTTATGGCTACGGTTATGGCAGAAGTGCGGATGGTAAGCGAATTTTATTACTTTCGGAAACATTTTATAACACTTTTAATAACGGACGAGGGCGAAAAATGAGCTACAAGAAACGTATCAGTAGCGACTTTCCTCATAGAACTAAAGTGTTTTTTTTTTTTTTATTTTGCATAAAACTGAAGCATTGTTTTATTTTATTTATATTTTTTCCTTAGCCACCCCCTTGGCTGTTAATGAAGGTGAAGATTATCTCATTACTGGTTTCTTAGCTGCACAAGGCATCGGACAAGACGATTGTCTGTATGCATCAGCCTGCGCTAGCCCCAAAATTGCTTATGAATATGCTAAGGCCGCAAAAGCGTTAAAGCAAGGCATTGAGCAGTACGATGGGTAAGTTGACAAGGAATTTGACTTGCTAATAAAGCCATGATTCGTTCTTTAACTGATCAAATATTTTTTTGGAAATTTAACATATTTTTACTTTCAGTAACTCACTCAACAACACCCGTTACAATGATTTAATCGGTTTGCTAGAGAAGGCCGCCTACGATGGTTTCAATGGTGTGCCCTGCAATAGAACAGCTAAATGCGATAATTTACTTGATTAGAGCGAAGCTGTACGAATTTTGTTAAAAAACAAAAACACTAAAAGCAATTTTATAGAAAGCACAAATTGTATGTAGTAAATTCAAAGTTATTTTATTATCATTAAATATTATTATTATTATTATTATTATTATTATTATTATTATTATTATTATTATTATTATTATTATTATTATTATTATTATTATTATTATTATTATTATTATTATTATTATATTAAATATTTGAAAAAGTAAATTAATAAATGAGCAGTTTTTATTTTGGTGTAACAATATCTAGTAGGGTTGGGCGATATATATCGATATATCAATATATCGATATTTTTAAAATAGTACAGCCGATAATATCGACGATATTTTGAAATACAGTGCATCGATAATCGATAATTTTTAGCCATTTCGAGCTAAATTCGATATTTTTCATACATTTCTGATTCACTTTGAATTTAACAGCAGAACATTTTTTAAGAAGTGGTATAATTATAATGTCCGGGTGCTTGAATTTACATTACTCTCTTCTTCAAGCAATTTTTAATGATTTGTATGTTTGTACTTCAGGATTCGTAAAATATCTGTAAACCCATCCAACTTTAACAACAAATATCTATTAGACTATAAGTCTCCTGCAAGTTTGAATTTCAGTTTTGAGATCTGTGAGAGCACCTCTAACCCCGTGAAGAAGTGGTTTTTCGCGGGGCGTGCTTCCTTAATGTAAAGTCGACCCTTTCGATATATTGATATATCGATGTTTTTACACGGCATAAATCGATGTTTTTTTAAATATCGATATAATATATATCGATATATTTTTCCAATTTGCCCATCCCTAATATCTAGTGCTAGCGCGCTTTCGGAAAAAAATAATTTTTTTTTTTTGTCGCATGGTTAGTTATTTACAGTCTTAAAAAGTTGCTTTACTTCGGTTTTACAATAAAAAAATATTAATAACAAGTAAGGAAGCCTAAGTTCGAGTGGAATCGAACATTAGATACTCAGCTGTATGCTTTCATTGTTTGTTTGCGTTTGTTCGATATAGGGTGTATTTTATATGAAACGAGTGCTGCATATACAGGGCGCAGCCACGCCCATTTTCAAAATTTGTATCAATCATCCAAATAAGCATATAAATATTATTGTTAGTGCAAAATTGCATCCCTCTATGACTTTTAGTTACAAAGACTTCACGTTACAAATTCCAAAAGGGTGTTCCAGAAATATCTTTGTTAAAAAGTAGGCGTGGTCATAAACCGATTTCAATACATTTTTGCGTGTCTATTAACACAAGTTATAAAAGTGAATAAACCAAGTTTCGTCATAATATCTCAGTTATTTGTCGAGTAATAGGCTCGTAGATTTCTTTGCATAAAAAGAGGCGGTGCCACGCCCATTTTATAAACTTTTTTTATTTTTTGTTTCCGGTCTATTGTAGAACTCATATCACAAAATTTCAATGAATTATCTTTATATTTCACAGAGATATCGCTAAAAATGATTTCATTAGGTCACTTTATAATACCCATATATAAAAGTGGGCGTGGTCGTCAACAGATTTTGGTAATTTTTCGTCCACACATTTGGCTAAGTAAATATATTACGCGTACCAAATTTCATCGATATATCTTTAACGGTTTCTGAGTTATGACATATAAAACTTTCAATGTTTGACCCTTAATAAGTGGGCGTGGCACCGCCCATTTTCAAAAATTTTTGTATTTTTTGTTTTATGTCCGTAGTTGGACTCCTGCCACAAAATTTCAGTGATAGATCTTTATATTTGACAGAGATATCGCTTAAAATGTTTTTATTAGGCCCCTTTATAGTTCCCATATATAAAAGTGGGCGTGGCCGTCAACCGATTTTGATAATTTTTCGTCAAAACATTTGCCTAAGTAAGCATATTACGCATACCAAATTTCATCGATATATCTTCAACGGTTTCTGAGTTATGACATATAAAACTTTCAATGTTTGACCCTTAATAAGTGGGCGTGGCACCGCCCATTTTCCAGAACTTCATCAAATTTCTTCATAAGGGCCTGAGCTCAATACGTGGGTAAAATTTTATCACTCTAGCTATATTAGTGGCTGAGATACCAAATATCCGATTTTTTCTATATAGGAAAAGTGGGCGTGGTCATGGTCCGATTTCGCCCATTTTCAATACCAACCGTCCCAGTCTCGATACCAACTTGCATTTCAAATTTCATCAAAATATCTCAATTTTTACGCGAGTTATCGTGCGTACGGACGGACGGACGGACGGACGGACGGACGGACGGACGGACGGACGGACGGACGGACGGACGGACGGACATGGCTCAATCGATTTCTCTTTTCACCCTGATCATTTTGATATATATAAGTCCATATCTATCTCGATTATTTCATTATGTTACAATCCACCGTTATGAAATCAAAATTATAATACTCTGTGTACTAGTACAGCTGAGTATAAAAATTGTACACATACTATGCATGTTTGTATTTAATTAATTTAATGAAATCGCGAAGAGACGAAAAAATGTTTTTCTTTTTTGCGTTTTTGATTTTCAGTTTGTTTTTGTATAATAATTTTATTTAATAAAATACATGCGAAAATTGTTTGAAAAATGTTAAATAGTAGTTTTTAATCAGACATATTTATAGGTAAGTGTGTTAATATAAACATATGCATGAATGTATGTTCACTGGCAGCAAAATATTGGCTCAAAGTTAAGAGATTTTTATAGTTTCCTTTTCTTAATTATTGTTTTTATAAATGTAGTTTTGTTGTTGTTGTTTTTGTTCTTGCCGCTGCTGTTGTTGTTGTTGTTGTTGTTGTTGTTGTTGTTGTTGTTGTTGTTGTTGTTGTTGTTGTTGTTGTTATTGTTGTTGTTGCTGTTGTTATTATTCTTGTTCTTCTTGTTGTTGATGTGGTTGCTATTGTTTGGTTCCAATTGTGATAACAACAAAAAACTATAAGTACATGTTGCGTTCTGAATTGTAGCGAATTTTTTTTTACCACGAACAAGTCATGCTCACTAGTTTGAAGTTCAAACTTTGAACATGTTTCTATGTTGAATGTTTTTGTTTCTCTTTTTTTATTCTAATGCCTAGTACTAAGTTCACGGTGTGAAATTACGCCAGCAACATGCATTTATTTTGCCGTTAAATGTTGCTAGAAACATTTTTTCTCATATGAGAATAAACGCCAAAACAAAAATTGTAGAGCATTGTCTCAGAACCAGCTTTCAAATTTTGGTAAGAAAAACACTTTTTAATTCAACACTATTTAAATTGGCGTGAAAATGTTGCTGCCATTGCCATAATGTTGCTAGCATGTTGCGCAACGTCTTAACGGCAGAAACTCAGTACAACTTTTGGGCTAAACATTACGGACAAGGAAGAAACTGACAGCTGAGTAGATGGTGTATGTATTTTGTTCCTGAAACGCTACATTGGCGACGTATCAGTCGCCGGATCCGGCATACTTTGCGAATTTTCTATTTTGCAGTACGTCAGTGATATTAGGTCTGTTCGATGAACGCGTTCGATAATTCGTTTTTGTACTAAACTGTGCAGAACTGTGTTTTATAACCCACTTAAACTTAAATATTAGTATTAAATTAATACGTACTATTAATATATATTTCATGCGATTTTGTTCATAGATTTTCGTTGATAATCGTTTTTTTGACGCCTTTACACTAAACTTCTGTGACAACTGTCTGATATTGTTCTGCGCTACAATTTTAGTTCATTCACCGAACAGACACTTTTTATGTGCCACCCTTTACGCTACGTGCTGCGTGCTGTCAGACAAAAAAACAAAACGTACGTCATGACGGAGAAGTACTGATTCTGTTTAGCCCATTTGTCGTGAAATATCTGTAAAATTTCACGCATATTTCACGACCAGTTTTTTGTATGGATTTTGATAGCAGTTTCGCATAAAACTTGAACTTAGTACTATGCTTAAGGCTGGTATCGACCTCTCAAGAAACAGCTCAAGAAATTTTTGGCTTTATTTCTTGAGTGAAAAATAGTATTAGGCAAGAAATTTTGACGTTTAGTAATCCACCGCGAATACCAGGTGAAATGAAGAAGAGCATCAAGAACGTAAACAAAAGAAACCTTTTTGTAAACATAAGCAATTGGTAAGTTCTTAAAAATATTAAATAAAGGCTTTAAACAAATAGCTCCAATAGTTTTATTTTGTTGTTATTTACGAAAATAATGTATAGCGACGAGGATGACGTTATGTTACTGCTAAACTGCGGTATATTGATGGCCGGAATGTAGGAAGATATAAGAAATCGACGCCAACTTCCGCTTTGCATCATTATAAAAACTGTGCATTCTATTTTTTCGATTATTTTTTTACATTTTCACCAACGATTTCCACGATTTTTAATAACACGCAACAAACGTCAAAATTTCTTTAAGAAATAAATGCCCGGTGATATATTTCTTGGCAAAACCTGTGTTGCTGTGTTCGCATTACGTTGAAAAATAGTATTAAAAAAGTGTATAAAATTTCTTGAGAGGTCGATACTCGCTCAAGAAAGTTTCACAAGAAAAATTTCTTGAGCATTTCTTGTACGTCATTTTATATGGAACTTTTGCGTTTCTTGAGAGGTGGATACTAAGCTTTAACACCAAAAAATACTCTAATAACTTCGAGACAACTTTTTTGCCACCACTGTACATACAGTAAATGTAATAAATGTAGGTATTAATGCATTTTTTCATTGCTAATTCGCTCTCACTGCTTTTTGGCATTAGAGCGCTAAGTACATACATATGTACATAACTGACTTGTAAAATCTTCAGTTAAATATTTTTGCTACACACACTCATATGTATGTATGTATATTTGTATCTATTCTTGCTTCAACTTCAATTTCTTCAACTTAATTCGACTGCTTTCTCGCACATATCTAACCAGCCTTTTTTCTTTTCTGCTTTTCTGCTCTATTGTCCCACTGCCGCCTCCGTCACCGCCTTCATATATTCCGGATAGTGCAAATAGCCATCCTCATTAGCATCTGCGATTTGCAGAAACTCATCAATAACCTCTGGAATATGTAAAACCTGCTCTTATGTTAAAAATTCACATGTTTTTGTTTTCTTAAATAAATTTTGTTATTTACCAATAATGTGATTCAGTTCATCAGTGGCATTGTTCAGCAAATCATCGCGATCGAGTTTTTTGAAATGTTCATCCTGATGTATGGCAGCTTGCAGCATTTCGAGGCCATCCAAGGCATTGTTATTGTCACTATCGTGAATCTGTTTGAGATCAGTGAAAGAGGGTACAGAGAAAGGACAGAAATCAGAATTAAAGTTAGAATGATTTTAAAGGATTTTCTGCTACATACTGAAATTCCAAGCTCCATTTTTTATTACCTTAAAATAGTAAAAACTCTTCTCTGCATCAGTCATATCACCCAAATTTACATTTATGCCCATTTCTTTGAGATCTTCGTCAATATTACTGTAAGCACACATGCAACACTTAATTTTCTACAAAAATTCTCTACAACAAAAATAGCAAAAAAGGGTCACTTACTGCTCCTCATGCGTTAGATGTTGGTCCACTTTACGTGTTTTCGATTGTTCGCTACGCGGATGATGCGGCCCACGTTTTATGGACGCGCAAGGTTCCATGGTCTGACTGAATGTGGCCACGCAGATTATAAAATTTACAAAATTTAACATTTTACACATTTTCGCAAAAATGTGTGTGTCTAAGCGCGTTTGGTTTTCGTTAACTTTCGTTGGCGTTTAATAATAAAAAAAGCAGATGGTAAGTATACCTTTGAAGTTAACTATCGGTAGGGTAGAATTTGAGATTTTTGTTTTTTTCTGTGATTTTTCTCGACAATTACATGGAAGAAATGAATATGAAAGTGAAAATTTTTAGGCGTTTTCTATACTTTTCACTGAAAATCAATAAAATGGTAAATGAGCAATACTGCGCATGTCACAAGCTAATTGTTTTGACATTTAAAGTAAAGGTAGTGGCATGGCATTTGACATTTGAAAGCTACTTTGAACTGCCGCTGTTGCACCGTTATTGAAATGTGTGTGCTGTAACAAATTAAAAGCGGGTTGTTTTTTAACTTTTTTTTACATAAATACCCTTCTGTGTTAGCGTACAGGGTATTGTAATGACTCAAATAAAACATAAGTTGATCTAAGTCACCCTTTACTTTCCAAATATTTCGAATTGATTCCATACCGTTGCTTCAGCAACAAATGTTTGTTTTGTCAATTTATTAGCTCATTAATTGGAAATTATTGATAAGCAGGCAAAAGCAAATATAAACAAATTCTGCATTCCAGCAGCTAAATTTTCTTATAATTTAATTAATAATTTTAAAAGCGTAGTTCTCAACAGTTTTTTTACAGAAATGTGTGAGAACTATTGCGCCAATTTCGAAACTTTCAATCCCGAGGTTGAATATCAAAAATTTCTAAAACGCAAACCCGTCATACAAACGGCCAAGTTGTACGAGCAGCTGAGCAAACGTGAGAGGATCAAATGTCCTGGTGAGTTTATTTATTAAAGAATGAAAAAAATAAAAATAAAACAAGTAAGGAAGCCTAAGTTCGAGTGGAATCGAACATTAGATACTCAGCTGTATGCTTTCATAGTTTGTTTGAACACGGTGTATTTTATATAAAGCGAGTGCCGCATAAAGTGGGCGTAGCCACGCCCATTTTCAACATTTTTATCAGTCATCCAACTAAGCATATGAATATTATTCTTTGTGCAAAATTTCACTTTATGACTTCTAGTTACAAATTTGTCACGTTACAAATTCTCAAAGGGTGTTCCAGAAATATCTTTGTTAAAAGGTAGGCGTGGTCATAAACCGATTTCAATAAATTTTTGCGTGTCTATTAGCACAAGTTATAAAAGTGTATAAACCAAGTTTCGTCATAACATCTCAGATATTTGTCGAGTTATGGGCTCCGAAATCTCGTAGATTCCTTTATCTAAAAAGAGGCGGAGCCACGCCAATTTTCCAGACTTTTTTTTATTTTTTGTTTTCGGTCTATTGTGGAACTCATGTCACAAAATTTCAATGAATCATCTTTATATTTGACAGAGATATCGCCTAAAATGTTTTTATTAGGCCCCTTTATAGTTCCCATATATAAAAGTGGGCGTGGCCGTCAACCGATTTTGACAATTTTTCGTCAAAACATTTGCCTAAGTAAATAAATCACGCATACCAAATTTCATCGATATATCTTCAACCGTTTCTGAGTTATGACATATAAAACTTTCAATGTTTGACCCTTAATAAGTGGGCGTGGCACCGCCCATTTTCCAAAATTTCATCAAATTTCTTCTTAGGGGCCTGAGCTCTACACGTGGGTAAAATTTCATCGCTCTAGCTTTAATAGTGACTGAGATACCAAATTTCCGATTTTTTCTATATAGGAAAAGTGGGCGTGGTCATGGTCCGATTTCGCCAATTATCAATACCAACCGTCCCACTCTCGATACCAACTTGCATTCCAAATTTCATCAAAATATCTCAATTTTTGGGCGAGTTAGAGTGTTTACAGACGGACGGACGGACGGACGGACATGGCTCAATCGATTTCTCTTTTCACCCTGACCATTTTGATATATGTATATAAGTCCATATCTATCTCGATTATTTCACTCTGTTACAATCCACCGTTATGAAATCAAAACTATAATACTCTGTGTACTAGTACAGCTGAGTATAAAAAGGCAAAAATTAGTCTAAACAAACTTAAAAAGAAAGTATCTACATATCGTCGTACCATACGAAAACTAACATATTTAAAATTTCTGGCGAAAGATATCAATAAAAAAAATCTGTACGAAAAGTATAACATTTGACTTTTGGCCGACGAAAAGTATCAGTAATTAGTTATGTTCGGCACGCTGATAATTTGTACAATTTGTACAAATTTTCCTGAAATTTTGTCGAATCCTGTTCGGCACTCCACAAACTTTGCAAGCTGGGAGCGGATTTTGACATTTCATTTGGAAAGAAAGTTACAAGTTCTTACGGAGTCTTTTGGACTCAGTAAAGATTTGCAAGTTGAAAACAGCTGATCTTGACAAAGAATTTTCAGTCTGGAAAACAATTTTAAACTTTTGTAAAACTTCATTATTTTTTAAATATTTGTATGAAATTTCGATATAATGCACCGACCTCGGAATTTTTTGATTGTTTGGGTGGTGGGGGGTTCATATGGATCACTAAAATGGAAACCAAATCTTGTTGAAACTTATAATTTATTAATAATACAGTATTTTAGCGTAGGCCGCTCTTATGCATTGGTGGCCTTCGGCCGCGCTTTAAGAAAATAACCCTCAGCCGTGGAGCGGTCTACAGTATTTTTGCGTAGTCCGGAGTGTTAAAATTAGTAAAATTAACATCCACAGAACACTTCCTAAAATGATGAAATGAAAAATTCTCTGTTCTTTGCAATAAATACGACGGGCGCATTATACCGAAGCCGACCCAATATGTTTTAAACTACATATGTATTACATAACATATGTTTTGCTTGCAAATGTTGACAAAGTCATGTTCGGCGGAAACTTTGTACGTTTCAGTTTTAGAGAGAGTTTGACATAATTCTCTCTTTGCTTATGTTGCTTGCAAATTTTTGTGCCGAACAGACTTATTATATACTGTTTTTACATTAAAATTTTTGTTGTTTAAACGAAAATGATAGTTTTCGTCAGCCAAAAGTCGAACTTGTTATTTTTCGTCAGCCACAAAAAATCTGATGTTAGTTTTCGTATGGTACGACGATATGTATGTATCTATTAATAAACTTTATTTTCAACCCCAAATTTTTATATACTTATCTTAGCAAAATTGCTTTGTTTGCTCTTTTTCATTCAGCTGACTTCAAGAGCTATGGCATTGAATCGGACAAGGACATCATGTATCGCACTTGCAATTCCGAGTATGGCTATTATGCGCCAAATGCTTTTACCATACCAGCGCGTCATTATCCGTTGTCGCAGAAATTCTCCAATGAACTTTATCGTTGCGGCATGTATCGTAATTACTCGCTTAACACCTTGATGGATCGCGTTTATTTTTGAACAGCAGTGTTTTCTCCATACTTTTAATTAAATTTTGTGGTATAGAAACTTCAAAATGTATCGATTTATATAGTAATATTAAAATGCTTAAAATATTTATTGGAATTCGTAAATATTTTTAGATATTGCTTAAATAAAATATAATAAATAAAACAATAAAAAACTGTTTGAACACATATTAGTAGCCATTAAAAAAGGAAAAAATGGTCATATATGACTCCGATAAGAGTCCAATGAGAGTTTTTGGAAGCCAATAAGATTCATATAAGTGCAGAAATAAAAGAAAAATATGACTCCAATAACAGTGTTTTATGAATCTCATTCGCGCTCATAAGATGTAAGAAATTAGGCTCATATCGGGCGACTACCTTAAAGCCTAGTACTGAGTTCACCGCCGTGAAATTTCGCCGGCAACATGCTTTTATTTTGCCGTGAAATGTTTAAAGAAATATTTGTTGTCAAATGAGAATAAATGCCAAAACGAAAACTGAGCAAATGTTAAAAAAAAAAAATTGGAGCATCGCCTCAGAACCAACTTTCAAATTTTGGCCAATAAAAAATTTTTATACAAAATATAAATTTCAATTTCAACAAATGTCACTTTTCACTCGAAAATAAATGGCATTAGGCGCATTTCAGTTATTACATCTGGGTCTGGGTCAAGATAAATTTTTACTGAAACAATCCGGATCATAATGAAATTTGGCTGCACTTGAAAAGAAGTAAAAAGAAGAAGAAATATCAACAAACCATTTGTGATTTGAGAAAGTAAAAAAAACAAAATAAAAAATCATGGATCAAGAATTATTTGAGGCAAATTTATATATAATTTAATTATATGACCTTTATACTCATATTTTATGTGTTACTTCCATAATTTGTTTTGTTTTTTTCACGGTGTCTGAATGAAAAATATGGCCGACAGCTGCTTGTGTATATACATATACGAACATATACCCCGCAGTAAAAATCTGAAATGGGGGAAATTTTCCAATAATGCCGCACGCCCCCCAAAAACCCACTTTTACTGGGGGGTAGGGGAGGGGAAGAGTGTTTTGAATACGTAAAATTTAGGCGCCGGACGTACCTCTGTTTCGAGGAATTTATGATTAAAGTTTAGTAGCTCTCCATATAAATTCGATAGATAAAGAAAAAACAGTGCTTTTGCGCAGAACACTTTTCTGCGTAGGCGGCCTTTGGCCGCGCCTAAAAAAAATAACCCTGGGCTACGCCATCCGTCCGGACGTGTGCGCAAACCGTGGCTACCGCCACGGTGATGTCCTTCTGCGTAGTACACCCTTCAGCGTAATATCTATGGCCCGGTCTACAGTACTTTTGTGGCCATTTCAACTCGCAAAATGGTACAAACACTTACCTCCCAGCCAACATTTATTATCGTGGAAGTGACGAAAAAGTAACTTGAATAAGTTTAATTCAATCGCGGAAGATATCGCTTTCTTAACTTTTTCTTATCTTCGTTCGGGAAAAAGTGTTCCCCGTCAACGTTACGTCTATAATGAGTCATAAACGACACTACAGGAAGTATCTTCGAAGTGTCGTTTGGAGGAGAGAAAAAAGTTACGTACAAATAAACCAATACGACGCTTCCAGGAGTAACTTCTTAGTGTCGTCTTGGAGACAAAAAAGCGTTAATTATTAATTTCTCCTAGTTTTTTCACTTTATTTAGAAATAAAAATATATCTTCCTTTTATTTGCTTTTAATTATATTTAACACAAACCAAAGAACTTATAACATTTTCATTATACACTAATAAGAGTTGTAAGCATACAGCTTCATCTTCATGAAAATCAGTCGTTTAAAACTGCGAACGTGCCTTGCTTCATGCTACCAAATTAGAAATTTTCCAAATAGATGTGTGTTTAAGGCTATCAAAATTAGTGAATAAATAGGCTAATTACCGATTTTCAAATAAATAGGCCCCTCACATAATGAGAAATTGCAAATATATTCTACGGCGCCAACTTGTCATTCGAAACCCATTCCTATACGAGATAAACTTTAATTTATTATAGACCATCTAATAAATTAACCGTGAGTTCTATTACAATCACCTGGCAGGTTTCTTAGCAAATCTCATAATGTTATCAATGGTCTGTAGAAAAGCGTGATTAACTCGATAAACAACCTCCATGGTGGCATGCTTTATTCGCTTAACTTCATACGCTCAACCCAAAATGCTTCTGTCGATTTGGCTCGCAATTCTTCTCGGTGGCGTTGCGAATATATTTGAATTTTATCCCGTAAAGGGGGGTTTTCTTTCTACATATAAACAAATTGTTTTAATTTTTTTCAGCTGTCTATTTAATACAGAAAGTATCGTCTCCATATACACCAAGAAGTTAGATACGCGATAGACTATCTTTCGAATAACGTCTGGAAGTGCCTCAGACGTTACTTATTTGAGATAGACGAGAAAACGCTCTTCCAAATGTTGGGAGGGCTTGTACCTATGTCAGTTGTGTGTGTGTGTGTAAAAATTGGTAAAAATTTAACAACTTTAACAAATTCCGGGAAAACCAGGTACGTCCGGCGCCTAAATTTAACAACTTCAGAACCTACTTCCCATCCCCTACCATCCAGTAAAAGTCATTTTTTTGGGGGCGTGCGGCATTATTGGAAAGCCGACCCCTGAAATGAATCCTTTATGAATCACTGATGAAATTCATCATGAGGAGGCATCAGTGAATACTTTCATATAAAGGCTGCTGAATTTTTTCAAATAAATGGTTTGCTTTCCTCATGCCTATATGACACTACGTTTTTTCTCTGGTATTTTTGGTTTGGAAAACCCACCGAAAGTCAAAATACAAAAACAATTCTTCTGTACGTTGAAAAGAGACAAAACAAAAACAATTTGATTGACATTAAACTTCAAACTAAATGAAAAAAATTGTTATTTCAAAAATTATTTTTTTGGAAATTTGAATTTAAATTACTGAAATAAATAATGAAACTCAAATGGCGGGGTAGCTATGTTATAAGGAAAAGCCAGTGCGCAGTATAATTTTTCTTCCGGACTTCTTCTTTCCCCTTACGGCCAAAGTAGAAGCTTACAAGAGGCAAATTTAAAATTTGTATTTCCATATACATATTTTTTATTTTAAATATAATTTATTTTATAGTTGTCAAATAGAAAAATTTGTCAGAAAAGCTGCAGAATGACAAAAAACCTACCGAAATACAAGCTGGCTCGTTGGTTTTTAACCGCCTAGATGGTATTTCGTTTGTTTTTTTCAATATAGCTTGCTCGCTTGCACCAACGCAAAACGATAGTGATGAATATTCAACAAAGAATCATCAATGATTATTTAGCAGTGAAACAAATTGACTGCAGGGTATATGTATATATATGTATACATACACAAATGTCACTTTTCAGTTCTGCCAAATCAAAAAAGCACTGTGCTGCCAATTCAGCACGGAAAAAACAAATCGAACAGGGCGGATCATAAATTGAACCAGCAATTTATCTGGTTTAATCGAGCTGAAATCGTTGTTGTTGCATTTGCATGTAAAAATTTTTATCTGGGTTAGGATCACCGTATGTGAAACACGGCTATTGTATATTTAAACTGGCGTGAAAAAATGTTGCTGGCATAATGTTGCTGGCATGTTGCGCAACGTTTTCACGGCAGGAACTCAGTACAACTTTGTCGTGAAATATCTGTGAAATTTCACACATGTTTCACAACCAGTTTTTTTGTATGGATTTTGACAGCAGTTTCACGTGAAACTCGAACTCAGTATTATGCTTAAGAACAGAAATACATACATTTCGGACTCCAAAATGAGCTCATAATGGGCCGTATTAATAAAAATCAAGCATATGCTTTTACTCAAGATTTCAGAAATTTGACATTAATTTGTATGAACCACATTTCAAAATTTGAGTAAAAGGTCTGAAATCTTAAGCAAAAGCAAATGCTTGGCGTTTATTAATATGACCCAAGGGCTTCGGTTTAGAATTCCTTTCTGACTCTTTTATGACTCCGAATGTTTGCTGGGTTAAGCAACTTAAAATATGAAAATGAAATCTGGCAACTTCTATTTTTAAAAGTCAACTATTAAAAAGTCACACAATCGAAAAAAAACGAAAAAAGCAAACAAACAAAAAAAATTGGCTTGATAAAAATTCAAATTTTTGGAATTAATTTTACTAATTAATTAAGCAAACAGCTCAAGTGTATACTATAACGCACAACAACAAAAGCAACAAAAAAACTAACATGAGGTAAGTGCTTTCTGCGCTTGAAATTACGCCAAATCGACGATAAGCCACAATCAAAGCAGAATTTCATTTGACTTGCTTTTAATTCGGCAATTCCCACCACAACGCAACTTTTCTTTATCAAACAATGTCTGCATTCATTTAAATACATATGTACATATTTAAATACTTCAACCAATTTACAGCGCAGTTAAACCATTGTTGAGCTCACTTTTGTGGGACATTTACGGTAAACAACAACGCCGACGAGACGCAACCAGCGACCGTTTTCAAAAATATCGCTCGAAATTCAATGCAGACGATCCTGACATGGCCGATATGAGTTCGTTGCGTCTATTTAGTTGCGCCGCAGATTTGGAACATTTAAGCGTACGCAAACTAATTGATATTTGTGCAATTTTGAAAGTGGAAATACGTTTAATGGGCTATTTTTTGGAGCGTGTGCTGATATCGCGTGAACGCAATAAAAGGCATCAGGATGTGCTGTGCGCGTTTGTGGATGCGTTGCTGTATGTGCAATATCGTAAGTTGAAAATTGTTTTATGTACATACACACATACATACATACATATGTACACAGGCTTTTCTTAATTATATACATACTTATAAGTGAAGGGTGTTATTATTGTACGAAATCATTGTTAGTAGTAGCGAATATTTTTATTGCTATACCAACTAAAGGGTAGGATCGATCGATTAAGGCTGTATTATTGTCAATATCGTAGTTAGTCTCGCTTTTGCTGAAGAGTTAAAGCCAAATACCAAAAATAGCTATTTTCCCAATATCGAGAATTATAAAAATTACGCGATTTGAAAATTGTTAATTTTTCGATCATCGCACAATTGTTGCAAAAAGGTTAAGGCGAAAACCGAATACAAGCAATGAACACAAATATCAAATACCGAAAACGAATACGAATACGAACGGAATACAAATACGGAATATGAATACCGAAATGGGGTACCTAATACCAATACTGAATACCCAATACGAATAACGAATAACGAATATGCATACCGAATACCAA
This sequence comes from Urophora cardui, assembly GCA_960531455.1. Classification (NCBI taxonomy): domain Eukaryota; kingdom Metazoa; phylum Arthropoda; class Insecta; order Diptera; family Tephritidae; genus Urophora; species Urophora cardui. The sequence goes on along the minus strand of OY482672.1, from coordinate 12,506,390 downwards.
ATACAAATACTGATACCGAATGCAACTATCAAATATTCGGTATATTTCCGTCTCTTGAAAGTCATTCAAACCAAATACCAAAAACGAATACCAAATACCGAATATGAATTCCGAATACGGGTAGCGAATACCAATACTGAATACCCAAAGGTACGAATACCGAATACAAATATCGAATTCACATAGCAAAACCGAATACCGAAAAGTATACCAAATACCAAATACAAATACTGATACCGAATGCAACTATCAAATATTCGGTATATTTCCGTCGATCATTCAAACCAAATACCAAAAACGAATATCGAATACTGAATATGAATTCCGAATACGGGTACGGAATACCTATACTGGATATCCAATACGAATACCGAATATGAATGTCGAATACTAATACCAAATACCAAAAACGAATACCGAATACCAATTATTGAATACGAATACCAAATATGAATGTCGAATACTACTACCAAATACCAAAAATGAATACCGAATACCAATTATCGAATACGAATACCGAATACAAATATCGAATTCAAATTGCAAATACCAAAAAGGAATACAGAATACGCATACCGAATACGAATACCGATTACAAATTCCGAATATTCGGTATATTCCCATGTCTGAAAAATTATTCAAGTACATATTGCAAATTGCTATCACTAAAATTTAGTCAACACATTAACCCACTGTTCTGGCTGTCAGTGTCAAATCTGCCACAACTACCGCGCAAACTCTCACGAACTGTCAAATGCAAATGATGGTGTGTGTGTCAATGTCAAAGTTCTTAACTAAAGCAATTCATTGCTAACACATAACCATTCAGTCACTTCGTACGCCTGCTGCTAACAACTTGTCTTGTGAAAACGGAAAAAGTGGAAAAGAAAAATTAAGTGAAATTAAAAAAAAAGATTAAATAATAACTATTGCATGGAAAGAGGAAAATCTATGTAAAATGGAGAATCATTGACCACATAGGCAGCTGCTCCAACAACAGCAATCAGCATACAACAACAACCAGCAAAACCCACCAGGGTCAAAACAACCAACACCAGAGAAAAATTGAAGGGTAAAAAATAGAGATAAAAAAGAAATTGGCAAAAATAAAGCGAAAAAAGTGTGCAATACAAAAGTGAAAAAGTTAAGCAAAAAAATTGTGTGCACAACAAAAGGCATGAAGCATGAAAATAGTTAAAGAAAAAGCCACACACACAACACCCACTCAAATACCCACCACTCGAATGTGGGGAGAAAAATAAATTTTCTGCTTAAAAACGAACCAAAAAAATAATTAAAGCTGAAAGGCAAATAAACGAAAATAGTAACAGTAAAGCTTAGAATACACAGCACAGCTGCTTTGATAGCAGAACAAAAAAAAAAGCAACAACAACAACAAGCATAGTAGCACACACAAATGCAGCACACCCACTGACTTCCAGCTCTTCTTAGCTCGTCTTTTAGTGGGTGGAAAACCACATACCTACCAAGTCCATAAATACATTTGAATTCATACATATGTATGTACATGTGCATGTGTGTGCACACGCGCATTTGTGTTAGTTGAAGTGAAAAACGATAACACACATGACAAATATACATACATATGTACATAAGTTAAGTATATGTATGTTAGTTATGACGGTTGTTAGCCTTGATTCACTTGATGGATAGTTCGTTACTTGGTTTATTCGCTGTGAGGGACGACGACAGCGCTATGTATGTAACTAACAGTTTAAATAACGTTTGTTGGTATTTTTGCATGCCCTCTACATTCCACGTGCTTGTGCTTGTGTGTGTGCATGCATTTTGAATGTGTGTAAACGCGATTGTGCATGCTTGCTTGACTTGGTGTGCTCAAAACGTGCTGTCAGCTGAGGTCGCATTGTTGTTGTTGATTACGAGAATGCACCTTTCTTCTTTATGCGCTATTTTTAGGGTGTACTATAAAATTTGAGATTTGTTTTGTAATTTTTTACGTAAAAATTTCCTTAACTAGAAAAATTAGATACTTTGTTTTAAGTGTTTAGTGAAAGTTGGAAGACAAAAAAAAAATGTGCAAAAAAAGTGAAACTCAACTGTGCTTGTGATTAAATAATCACAAATCGATCGATGTGCATGCATTTGCAGATAAACAAAAGCGTAAAAAAGCAAGAAGCAGAACAATTGCCTTTTGCTGTAGAGCAAAATATAAAAGTGTGTTACTCATACGCCACCGCCTACCTCCTTAATGGGCAGCAACATTTTCAATTTAATTGCAATACAATCGCAGCACCGTTTCTTACACAATCGTTTTATTGCTTAACCCAATTTAAGCCACTAGTATAGTAAATTTCTTTCTTTAAACAATTTTGGCATTGATTACGTAGTATGTTGCATTATTTTCGTTTGTCCTTCACATATACATATACAACGTGCGTTTGCGTATGGCTGTGTTTTTGTGTGTGTTTGCTGGTAATGACTATATGCGTAAACCAATTTGCGTAAAATGCAACTTTTTCATGAAGCTGAAATAGAAAATAATTGAAATTATATTGTGCTAAGCGAGAATTATGGCTGGTCATTATAGAAATTTATTACACTGTGCAACAGCACTTTTGGGAGCGGAATAATTCCCACACAGAACGAAAGACCGCTATTGATATTTATAGTAAAACCCTTTTGCTATCTGAGGTAAAATTTTTTTCATTGCCATTTTAAATTTGCGAAACCTGTATGTGAATGATTTTTTAAATAAACGAAGAAAGGGTTCAAATGCATATCGTATAGAAATGAAAAAATGGTTAAAATACATATGTATCATATAGAAATATGTTGTTAGGAAATACATATATAGGAAAATTGCATGAGTTTTATTTTCGTAAAATACATTAACCCTCTAACACCTCCACGAAGAGGTCGCTTTGATCCCTTCTTTTAGAAAATCCGAAAATGGTAGTACATATTTCGAGGGTCTCTAGAGGGTTAAAATGTCCTAGAAAATTGTTCGCCATAAAATTTTACTAGGGGTCTTCTCAGACAAAATCTTTGTAAAAAAGCTAAAAGGCCATATAAAATAATACCTAATCAAACATTACGCCATGAAGTAGGCAACGACTTTTATATGTACATATGTACATTAAGGTGGTCCTTAAAATCAAATTAGCTTCGGTCTCACCCCCTACATCGGTAACAGCAGGCAAAAGATACCACTTACAAATTTTGGTTGCGATCGGAGATTGATAAAGGGCGGGTGTCGCACAGAGGTCAAAGTTCAGATTACAATATGAAGACTCAAAAATTTAAGTTTAATTTTTTTTAAATATAATGTCCAAAATCGATTGTTCTGTATTAAAAGATACCGCATAAATGTATGTAAATTTTGGTGCCGATCGGAGACGGTCAAAGTTTAGATAACCATATTGGGACCCCTGTGCGGCACCCCTTAACGGTCTCCGATCGGTAACAAAATTTGCATTTGGTATTTTTGAGTGCATGACAATCGTTTATGGGCATTAGATATAGAAAATATTAAACTTAAATTGTTGAGTCTCCATAGAATCTACTCAATTTTGTCCCTGTGCGACACCCCTTAACCATTTCCGATAGGGACACAAATTTATAAGTGGTATCTTCGACTATGTAGCATCAAGCTAGGGGTGAGGTTGAAGAAGTATGCTATAAAATTTTTCTCCATATATTTCAGGACCACCCTAATGTACATATGTACGTTCATTGCATATGTGTGAACAATACATGCAAAGAAATCAGTAGATTTATTTTTGCATATTACAAGGAATATGCATATCTTTTGTGTATCCGTGGTCTTTTGGGTTATTTTTACAAAAATTTTGTCTAATAAAGTCTAATTTTTCTTTTCTAATCAAAACTGCAATACATGTGAGCTCTCCGCAGAAGCAAAGGCAATATAGAAATTCCTTTTGTGCAAGCACCGCCAATGTCCTTGACAACATTTCTGCTTACTCTTCTAGATACTTTTTTATGCAGGTCAGTAACCAACCCCACCACCCTCTAAGCGACCTTATAAAACGTCTAATTCAAATGTGTGTTTGCGGCACAAAACAGTTGGCTATGAAATTAAGCGCGCGTAGGCACTCTATTGTCTTGTTATCTGTCATGAAATTGCATTTGACGTACCAAAAAACTACCAGCTCAGACAAACTGTCGTAATTTTAATCCGTCTTAACAAGTACTTGTCCTCTTTGTGGCGCATACAAATGAATTAAACAAAAATCAAAAGAGGAGAAATGTTTGAAGGTAACACAATTTGTTCTGCTTTACTTTTCTACTTCAGCTATTTGTTTGCAAGTGCATATGTAACCACGTGGGTATACATATCTTGGTGCTAAGACACATAAGTACTTAAATATAACGCAATTTAGCAGCCCGATCTATTCATAATTCTCGTTATTCTTTTAGTTTTGAAATATATATGTATGTATATAGAAAATATCTAAATCTACAATAAATATCAATAAGTTGTATGATTTACGATGCTAAAACGAATAGGAAAAAAATTCCATAAACTTTCCGTCTATCCTTGAACCAAAAAGGCTTGATTAGCTTAGATTAGGTCAGACATGTTAAATTCGCGTCAAAATTAGTAATGATTACTTTATTTGGTAAGTTTAATGATTAATTTAATTGTCTTTAATTAATATGTCAATAATCCATTATTAAAAAAAATTGAAAAATAATCATTACAGTCACTGTGAGAATAAACAGAAATAATCATATACTTAATCAAAATTAATCAACTTTTTTTTTGAGGTGCCGTGATTTAATCCCAATTGGCATAGCCCCAATTTTAAAATTTGGGATTATGTCACTCACCATGGTATGACATAATCCCAATTTTTTTACTTGGGATTATGTCACCTATGTGGGAGTGACATAATCCCAAATAAAAGGGAGCCAGTATACCAAATCACTCGAGTAGGTACTAGTGCGAAGCAAAATCGCGATTTTTGCTTCCAAATTTTTATTTTTTATAGACATATCTACATATTTATATATATTTTCATCTTTTTATAGACATATGTATATACATATGTATATACCTATCGATCTAAAATATAAAAAAAGCGCCGCAGGCCAAAATTTGGAATCAAAATCGCGCGATTTTTTCTTCCAAATTTTCATCTTTTTATAGACAATGTACACAAATATTTATATACCTATCGTTTTATTGAAAAAAGTCTGTATATATGTAAATATATTTAATTTTAATGTAATTTTTTAGTTTTAAAGTAATTTTTTGAGAACATGTGTATTTAAGTACATACATATTTCATCTTATACATATACTCAATGTATTATTGTATAACAACATTAACTTTATTGTCAGCTTTAATTTTTTTGCTTAATGTAATAAAATCTTAGAAAAAATCTGAAATGTTTTTTTGAGCTTGAAAATGACATTACCCCAATTGGGATTATGTCACTACGCCTAGGGTGACATAAGCCCAAGTAAAAAAGTTGGGATTATGTCACCCTAGGGGGAGTGACATAATCCCAAATAAAAAATTTGGGATTATGCCCCTTGGGATTATGTCAGGGTACCTTTTTTGATTGCATGATGATTTTTATTTACTTTATTGTTTTTAATTGATAAATTATGTTTAGTTGCTTGACAGTTTTTAATTGACAAATTATTTTCAATTATGCGATCATTTATTTTTATACGATTATTAAAAAAAAAAAGGCGGATCAGTACAATGTATTATTCAAAAGCAGAAATAAAACATAAATTAAAAAAAAAAAACGAAAAATCGATTAGTTAATTAATTATGCAATTAAAAAACCATAAATAATTGGAAATAATCAATGAAATATATTACTCATGTTGTTAAAAAAAATTAAAAATAATTGACAAAAAAATCATTAAAATAATCATTCAATTAAAATGTGTTAACCGATAATCGTTGCTTTTTTTAATTCAATTAAGTACTAAGCATTAAAGAGGCGATAGTACTCGCATTTAATCATTAAAGAGTTCCAAAAAACAAACTTCAATTAACAATCATTAGAAATTCTAATAGCTAAAAAACCAGTTTGAGTGAGGTTTGTTTAGGTGAGTTGAGGTTAGTTTGAAAAAGCTGTTTTCACAATCTAAGGCAAATACCCCTTTAACCCGTTGCGTTACTGCAGTGGGGCTTTAATTTTTCTCCATACGAAGATAAAGAAAAACTCATAAAGCCAAGTCAGCGCTTTTATTTAATAAGGCGCAGAATGCAAACTGTTTCATTCCGGATTCCGGAGCTCCGTCAGGATCTCCTAGAAATTCCTTTGAAGGCAGCGGAACCTGGTTACCAATAGGGTGTGCCAGTGCCATATTCAATTTCTAATCATTCTTTCTCGTCATTGCCGTAGTTGCGACAAAATTCATACATATATATCTTTGGACCCGCTAACGTGTGCCGTGGTTGCCCATAAATCATTGCCTCCTTAGAAGGCACTGCTCTCTAACTTGGTCAGTTGACTTTCATTAGAATGGCAATCATAGACCTTGTGCTCATTTTAAGTAAAATTGAATATGATTAGTTTTAGCTGTCATTTGTTAGAGTTTTTTGATTTTTTTTTATGATTTAAAATCTACTCAACTAAAAGATAATTATGTATATTCATCGCAGCAAACTCAATTATCTTTTCCATGACATATAATTTGCATACAACCCCTCTAACGCTACAGACAATCTGCAAAATGTTAATTATTTTGGTTTATACGCGATTAAATCGCATTCGCACGAACTGGGTCAAGAGAGATAAAAAAAAAAATAATTGACAAACCAACAAATGAGAAAAATAAATAAATAAATAACCAGGCAAATAGAAAGTGCATGGAAATACTGTGTAGAGAGAGTAGAAAGGTAAGCCATTTGCAAATAAGCATATTAGTGAATGTTAGTAAATAATAAATGAATAAAAAATCTAATAAAAGCGCACAAAGAGACCACTTGGTAAGGAGTAATAGAATGAAAAATTATGCTGCAAAAGAGCATTAAAAATGAAAGTGTTGAAAGGCATTAAAGCTTGTTTTTTTCAAATGCTTTAAATTTCCTTTGCACAGAAAAACAGCAACCAAACCTAACATAATTTTCAGTCGCCTAAAAGTATGCCACAGCGCAGTTAGAGCTTTGTTGCAAGCCTTTTGAAAATGTTCCCACTGCTAAATTTTGCTTAGCTTGCACAATCGCTGCACATAAACGAATTCGATTACAATTCCAAAAAAACAAAACAAAAAAAAACGAAAAGAAAAAACAAAAATGCCAAAAAAAAAAACATTTTCAACTCATTTTCTACCATTTTGACCTCTTTAATTTTTTTCTTCTCAATTTTTCAAGGTTCACAATTGGCTTACTTTCGGCGTAAGTCAACGTATGCTTACCAAAAGCTAAAGTGTACCAAGCGACTATCTTTCGCTGTGCAGTTGCATGTCTGTATGGATGTTTGCACATTTCTCACTTGCATCTTAAGTTTGGAAGCGCTGCTGCTTTTTATGTTTTTGGTTTTTGGCTTTTTTTTGCCTTTTCATTTTGCCAACAACCGAAAATAGTTTTCAATGCCACATTTTTGTGTGCCACATTTTGCGGGCGCTTTTTTGTGGTCTTCTGTGTCTATGCTGAATATATACATATGTAAGTGTTTTAGTAGATGCATATGCATATAGAGACTATTGTTGGCTTTGTGTAATGTGCCATCACAAAAAGCCCAGCAGAAACAGAGAAAATATGCCTAAAAACAGGCTGGAGTCATTATAAATTTACTATGTACATTAGACCGTCTCGCCAAAAAAAAATTTACATCATAACACCATTAATATAATTTATTTTGTAAGAAATTGTTGAAAATATTTTTTTAGACTACATAGACTATCTAATCCTTTTTCAGTTTCAGTTCAGTAATTTGCACTAGAAGTTTAAAAGAGCATACTAAAGGCCGCCAAAAATCACTTATATCTTGCGAAAAAAGTACATATTTATATTAATTCAGTAGAACTCAAATTAAAATATATTTTTATCCTAGTTTGAAAACCAGATGAGTTCGACCAGACCTGTTATTTAATATTACAATTTTTAATTATTAATAATAAAAGCATTTTTTTCTGTAATTTTAATGATCAAATACGATTACTTACTTTTTATAATAAATAGTAATTAATATTAAAAATGTGCATTAATTAGACGAATAAATTAATTTTAATTGCATGATTATTATTTGTTTTTCCGACGATTAATAAAATGATTTGATTATTTTCAATTATTTTTAATTTTTTTTTTTAATTGCATAGTTAACCAATTAATCGATTTTTTATTTTCATTTTTTATTTAAGTTTTCTTGAAAAATTTTACTACGCCAAAAATAATTAAAAATCATTTTATGAATACTAAATACGATTACTTATTAATATTTAATTGCATTAAAGAAGTACATTAATTTATCAATTAATTAATTTTAATTGGATGATTATTATAATTTTTTTTTTAATTATTCTTCGATTTTTTTAATTGGCTGGTTAATAAAATTATTTGATTATTTTCAATTATTTCAGATTTCTTTTTAATACATACATGATAAATTATTTTTATTTTTCTTTAAAAGTTTTACTATGGGAAAAAATAATTAAAAATAATTATTACAATGTTTTTGTTTTGGCCAGTCTTCGTTTTATGTTTCTAAAATTTGGTTGAGCTTTATTTATTTTATTAAAAAAGGCCAAAAAGCTCAACAAAATTTTTGAAACATAAAAATAATTATATAAAAAGAAATAATCGAATAATTGAAATAATCAAGCAATTAAAAACATCAAACTATTAAAAATAATTAGGCAATAAAAAAAAATATTTCATTAATTTCGATTATATGAATAATCATAATAATAATAGAAATAACTCTGATTATTTTTTATTTAAATTGGTTATTAATTGTCTATGTAATGTAAGAAAATCATAGTACCTAATCATTAAAATTAAAAAATCCAAAAATATAATCATGACTAATTTTAATGGAAATTTAACACGTCTGGGTATAATGTGTATACTTAAATATTATTTTGGAAAATATTTCCTCCAACTGCGTATAGTAAAATCCACGTTGCTTTTTTTCTCCTACCTTCAAGTGTATTCCAACTTTTGTCAGAAGCGGTGCTGAATGTACGTATCTGATTTACTACCGGGTATATATACCAAGCAAAGTAAATAACGGCATATGTATAAACACTTGGATATGCTAAGCACACACGCACCTAATACAAGGCTCGGCGTTTCATAGATCTTAAGATCAGACAAACAAGTTAAGCTGGGGTTATAGATACTTAACGTAGCATGGAACAAGTTGAGAAACGGGCCGCTTTATGCGCGCTCCGTAAAAATCTAAATGAATCAGACTTCTATGTTACGCTCAGTATGCATAATCAAATGTACTCAAACCCCATTGAACAGAAATTTTGAGTGAGTTTGTTCATGCTACGTTAAGTACCTATAACTCCAGCTTTACGCTCTTCACACAGACAGGTTGCGCTCCTTGTTTAAAAAATGATTTAGTCGTCGCTGAACAAGTGGCCAAACAACATCGTGTGTGGCTATCGCATGTTTGCGCAGCGAATGTTAAAAATGTGCATGTACGTATGTAGATATATGCATGTATGTATGTTTGTTCGCCATACCCTGCAAAAAAATTTGCGATTAATCCCGAAAGAGATTTGTCCCGGATTCATCTCTTTCGGGAACAATCGGTCCACAATTAGTCCCCGATTGTTCCCGCACGGGTATAAATGTACTATACAAAAATATTCAATGTATGAATTAAAAAAAAAAATTATAATAATAGGTAAAACTGAACACCCTTTCTTTTAATAACAATGATGAATAATAATTTCAACAAAATGTTACCAAAAATTCCTATTGGAAAATCAATTACAATTATAAACTCAATATTGACTATGTAAAAAAAATTTTATTTATTGATTATTATTATTTTTTACAAACGTAAAACTTATTGTATAATCTTTACTTAAGTAGGCATGAACATTTATAAATTTTAAAGATTGTTATAAAAAATAGCCTTGGCTAATTTTGAAAGATTCCTCACATGTATTTTACACTCGCATAATGCATTCTCAAAAATTAAAATATTTTGAGGAGATATTTAATTTTTTTAAAAGATTTCTCTACAGCATGGCTCGGCAAATTTGTAAATGCAAGTGTATAAGTGAGAGCGCTTTGATCGCGCGAACCAATTGAATTGCGTGTCATTCACTTGTTAGACAGCAGCAAGTAAACAACATATTTGTGAATGCGCGCTATTTTTTTATGGAATAATTGAATTTCTGTTTACATTACTACCCCTCTAATTTTTACGACTCCCGCCAATTAACTTTTTTTTCTAAAAAATTCAATAATTTATATGTATAAATACTGCGCCCCTTATTTTTAATACCCTTGCCCCCCTAATTTACGTAAAATATATTCATTTTATAACACCAATTTGGTGAATGCGCTAATCGAATAAACTTTCTTCTAACATTTATAGCAATTAATAATTTTTACATTTTCATAAAAAATAGCCTTGGCTTACAACTTTGGATGAAAGCGATTAATCTACATTTGTACCTGTTTGGGTATACAAATTGAACAATTAGTCTCTTCACAGGATATTCTCGAAAAAAAAATGCAATCAATTCGCCCCATATAAAGGGATGTAAAATTGTACTAGTCGCACGCTCCCTTGCGATTGATCCCGGACACGTCCCGTATTAATCGAATTTTTTGCAGGGTAGCGATCAAAGCGCTCTCACTCATACACTTGCATTTACAAATTTGCCGAGCCTTGACCTAATACCATGTCTCCACATAACGTGTTTCGCTCTTTTTTTCTGCACTCGCTCTCTCAATCTTGTTTCGACTTCAAAACGAGTGCCGAATCTCGCCAATTTCCATACAAATTTCTGAGAGCGAGTGAAGATTGAAACACTTGTTTCGTTCTCAATCCTCTTGCCAAACGCGATGATATCGATGCCTGCTCTAATTTTGTATCGAAAATCTATCGAAATCTCAACAGACCAAAACAAAAACGCAAAAATAAGCAAACATACAAACATTTAAGAAGAACAAGAAAGAGAAATGACAAACTGAATCACGATTAGCCACGTGGAGACGAGTTATTTAGCGATATGTTTTCCTAGATGTTCCGCTGGCGAATCAAGTTATGTGGAGGCGGTCTTTATGTATTTCTGCTAACGCTTGTGTTAAGAAAAAAAAATTATATTGCATAATTTTAGGCGTAGCGCGCTTGTGCTTGTTTACGCAATGAATAAGTTGTGCAAATGAATACATCCAAACACAAATAAATAAAATGCAAATTTTGTTGTTGGCGCTACAAATTTCTGAATAATAAACAGTGATAATTTGAAAACAAAAGAACACAAAAAAGAAAGCAAAAAAGAAGGGAAAAAGAAAACAACAAAGAGAAACAAGAAAAAAGTGCTTAAAACAACAACAACAGCAGAATAATCTAAAAAACAGCAACAAAATGTAAGCAAGTAAATCATCATACATAACAACAACAGCAACAAGCTGGTTGGCGGTTGCTTAGCTTAATCAACGTCGTCGCTCGGCAGCCAAACCACAAACGCAAGAAAACTAATAAAGTTCTTACGTTGTTGTATGGATCATGGGTAAATATAAAAAGTTTCGATTAGCATAAATTATATATATATTTTTAATGAATAAATATGTATGTATGTATGTATGTGTAGATAGCATAAAGTAAGAAATTATACTTTTTAGTTAACAACTTTCTTTGTGTATCCACAGTTTATTAGTGAGCAGCTGAACTAGTAAACTAATTGTCATGTGCTGTTTGAGTGTGTCTATTATGTATATAATTTTTTGTTTGTTTATAACTTTTATCTACTACTAACTATAACTGTTTCTAACATATTTAAATCACATGGATTTCACATATTTTCCATACAAAGACAAACTACTTACATATTAAAAAAGAACTTTAAACCCTAAAAACAACACATGATATATGTACATAAAAACCCCAAAACACACACGTTGATTACAGGTAAAGTGTTTCTAACATGCATATATCTATGCTTTTAAAATCTTTTTTTATTGCTTATTAAATAACCCATACTTGCATACCAATATTATTAACATAACCAAATTAATGTTTCTCAAAGGCTTTTATCATAAATATATACATAAATAACTGCATTTAATTTTAATAAAATCATTTCATACACATAACTATGCTCATAAAAACTTAATTATTATCTTTTTTAAGATTTCCATTTCATTGTTTTTTTTTCTAACATCAAGCTTATGTATAATCTGTGAGCAAGCTGATTAGCTGGCCTGAAAGAGTGTGCCAGACCTCGAAATAGTTCACTCGATGGACGTTCCGATTCTACTCAGAGAAATTAACCATAGGTACTATACGATTATGATAGACTAGGCTGATAGGGCGCGAACACAGGAGGCGCGGAGCTATAGATTATAAAAAAAAGGTATATGTAAATCGAATCATCTAGCACCCCTAAAAAAGGGTTATTTTGACCCCTTTTTGTATAGTCAGGAAATAGTATTTTTAACAGGGACCGATTTTAATCGTTATTTTCATTTCTTCGGATGAAAAAATCATTGTGAAAACTTCGTTAACAATAAAATGCAAGTATGCCGATACAATGATTTTAGCACATTCTATCCAAATATGAGCTCATCTTTATTCTAAAGATTTTAATTTTCTAAATTTTTAAATAACCATTATTTACGATTTTTATTTTTTCGATCAAAAATAATTTTTATTATTGAATTTAAATTTTTCCGATGAAACTTGATCGATATTTTATGATTTTTATTTTTTCGATCAAAAATAATTGTTATAATTGGATTTAAATTTTTCCGATCAACTTTAATCAATATTTTTTTATTTTTTCTCCGGTCATAGTAAACTTTTTCAAACGTTAGTGAATCCTATATTTGATGGCTTGAAGTTGACGATTGTGCCAACATTGGCGCAGTTCTATTTGAGAACAAAATTTGCAAAAAAAAAACAAGTTTTTAGAGTTTATTATAATCGGAAAAATTTAAATTCAATAATAAAAATTATTTTTGATCGAAAAAATAAAAATCATAAAATATCGATCAAGTTTCATAGGAAAAATTTAAATCCAGTAATAACAATTATTTTTGATCGAAAAAATAAAAATCATAAGATATCGATCAAATTTCATCGAGAAAATAAAAATCAAATTATAACGATTAAAAATGATTTTTTTTTATAAAAATGATAATCGTTACGGTCCCTGATTTTTAAGATCGCTGGAGGGCATAAAATTTCAGTGGGAGCCTCTTCAGAGAAAATCTTTGTAAAATGAACCTAAAAGACAACAGGAAGCGTAATGTGGTAGGCAATGTTCGCCGCTGGGTATGCCACTCTTTCTCTCATTGCTATATTAACTTATGGAAGGTACACATTTTTTCTTACAAATCCATTTCGTATACTCTTCCCGGCAAACTATGCACTTTAGCGACCTACAGTTTAATATAATTAAGATCGATCCCACTTCGTTATTCACATATCCAAGGTCACAAATAATCCATTATATCACAAACCTTAGCTACTTGTGTAGTATTTTCAATGACCTTTTCAAGCCAACCGCAGTATCAGTGAGTTCTTCCAGTTTTTATAATTACTTTTTTTGTGTAATTTCTCTAACATTTTTAACCTTATTTCATTTTCACTATGCACATTACAATGTCACCCATCCATTCATACCACAATTTCTTTACAAAGAACCTAATTAACACACACTTTCTTTCTTTCGCCCTAAAGAGCTTTTAGTTTTATGTACCTTTTCTCCTATTCTAACTTACCTGTGTGTGTTGTTATATGTATTAACTATTTTATAATTAAATTAATTACTCTCTGTATATGTAGTATAAACATAGTTCACCTACAAATAATTGCACCTTTCCTACACTCTGCTGCACATAACCGCCTTTTATAAAGCAACACTACTAATTTATACCTGGTTATTACATGTTTGTAAACGTACCTACATGTATCACTATTTCACGTATGTACATACATACTATGTACGTGTACGAATTTTATATTATAGTACATGTTGAATTTCACGACCCCAAATACGCTATCCTTACACGCATTGACTGGCTGCTGTTGGTCCTTATCTGTTTGTTGTTTTTTTTGATGTGTAAACATCTTTGCTCTAGCTACGAGTGATTTCGAAAAACAGGTAAAGTTTACGCGTAAACGTAAATGACCTTTGTGTTAGTGCACTGCTGCGTCCGTGTGAATCGCTTGGCATTGTCAGTGAAGGTAGGTGGATAGACGTGTAATTACAAATGCTTGCATGCATAGCCGTGCAAATGCAAATATCAACAACAACAGCAACGAATCGAAGTGCAGTTGTTGTTGTTGTTGTTATTGTTGTTTTCTGCAACAATGCGACAAATAGGCAAAATAAAAAGGACCAACCTGTTTGAACATGTATGCAAATGTATGGATATGCATACCTACATCTACCTATCTAATTTTCTGTGCAATATTGGTATCAAATGAAAGGTTTTGAGCAGGACTTCGATATGAAGCTCTTTTCATTATGACCCCTAGGCCGGGTCTCCACATATGGGTCAAAAGGAGGACCCGGATGATCCTTGAATGTTTCTGAGCAATATTGGTATCAAATGAAAGGTTTTGAGCAGGGCTTTCACATAGAGCTCTATTCTTTATGATTCCTAGGCCGGGTCTCCAGATATGGGTCAAACGTGGACTCGGGTGATCTTGCATTTTTCTGAGCAATACAAAACAAAACAACATAAAAAATCAAAAGTCAAAAACCAAAAACCAAAGCAAACAAAAACAACAAAATAGTGGCAGTCACAATGACAACAAAAAATTACAAAAACGATAGTCGCCTTTTAATCCATAGAAAACAGGAAAAAAGGAATAAGGAAAAGGGAATAAATATCCGATTTCGAAACTGTTTACACATCAATGTTCATGAATACCCGTTATTCAAGCTTTAATTTTTTTTTTCTTTTTTTTCCACTTTTGTGTTTGGCATTCGATTTATTGCCCGTTAATTTTTATATCGTTCCGCTCATGACAGCATGAGGTGTACTCGCGTACTTTTTCCAGCAGCTTTTCTCTGTTTGCCTCTATCACTCTCTATCTCGCCAAATATCATTCTTCCTCTCACAAGAGAAAAATATCCAAAAAAGTAAAAAAATGCAAATGTATTCAAATCTTGCAGGAAAGATGAACAGCTGATCAAATTAAAATTATGGGAATTAACAAAATATATACAAATCCTATATTTACAAAAATTTATACGAAATTTGTATTACTTTAGCTTAGTTTCAGCTGTAGATTATGCCTGCATTGTATTTTACTAATAAAGAAACATGTATGTATGTATATAAATGCGGAGCTGCGGCTGCCTGCTGGCATTGCATATTGACATACATACATACATACATACATACCTATAAGTTAGCAGAGGGTAACCGGCGGACTTCCTACATTAAGCAACAAACATACAATGCTGCTGTTATCATTCGACATTTAGCTCAAGTACAGATGCAGACATAAGTTGTATTCGCTTACTTTTTCCAGCAGCTTTTCTCTGTCTGCCTCTATCACTCTCTATCTCGTCAAAAACGATTTTTCCTCCCACCAGAGATAATTATCCAAAAAAGTAAAAAAATGCAAATCTATTCAAATCTTGCAGCAAAGACGAACAGCTGATCAAATTAAAACTATAAGAATTAACAAAATATAAACAAATCCTATTTTTACAAAAATTTAGAGGAAATTTGTATTACTTTAGCTTAGTTTCAGCAGTAGATAATGCATGCATTATATTTTACTAATAAAGAAACATGTACATATACATATAACTATGGAGTTGCGACTGCCTGTTGGCATTGCATATTGACGTGCATACATACATGCATACATATAAGTTAGCAGAGGGTAACCGGCGGAACTCCTACATTAAGCAACAAACATACAATGCTGCTGTTATCATCCGAAATTTAGCTCAAGTACAGATGCAGACATAATCAAATGTTATTTATTTACATCTTTCATAATTAATTCGTCCATATTTAACTTTTTTTAATTTTGAATTTCAATTTTGCAATTTTCGCAAATTACAAACATATGTTTTTTCATCAGCTGTTTTGCTGCTGGACAAATGTGATGGAAAAAATTTGTCAAGTAGAATTTTGCAGCCTCTCACAAAAATAAACGTCACTTTGCTCTCTCATTTCCATCATTTCTGCAATTTTTTTGCGTAAAAAAATGGAAAAAGCGGATATTTGTTGCAAAATTGTAATAAATTGCAACAAATTGCTGTACGCGAGTACACCTATAATCAAATGTTATTTATTTACATCTTTCATAATTAATTCGTCCATATTTAACTTTTTTAATTTTGAATTTCAATTTTGCAATTTTCGCAAATTACAAACATATGTTTTTTCATCAGCTGTTTTGCTGCTGGACAAATGTGATGGAAAAAATTTGTCAAGCAGAATTTTGCAGCCTCTCACAAAAATAAACGTCACTTTGCTCTCTCATTTCCATCACTTCTGCAATTTTTTTGCGTAAAAAAATGGAAAAAGCGGATATTTGTTGCAAAATTGTAATAAATTGCAACAAATTGCTGTACGCGAATACACCTATGGTTGTCACATTATACTACCTACATGTCATGGCGTGTTTATGTGCAAATGCCGAGAATTAGCAAGCACCCACGTGTATCTATTTTTCCACATAGGTACATACATACCTACTCCCACACGCCATGAGCTGCATTGTGAATAAATTAATTAGATACTCGTAGATAAATATGTTGTAAATGTATACCGTCTTTATTTAGAACATTTACTCCTACAGATCATATTTAGCATGTACATATTGTATATACATATATACATATGTACATATATTCATATTTACATATGTATGTAAATCTGTATGTGCCTGTTATAGAACCCACATCTAATGGTTTTTATTAAGTGTTTCCATATGTGATTTCGTGGGTGGTATATTTTTCCTGGTACTACTTACATAAATATTAATTAATTTAAGGGTGCATGAATGTCCGTAGTAATTGTTGCATATTTGCTAATACATACAGTCTCCATAGATGGCAAAATAGAATAGGAATTTTTGTAGGGTAGCTTTGTGCAATGCATAATATCTTAAATTAAAATTTTGAAATATACAAATTTGTAGCAAAAGTCGAATGCTATAAAAATAAATGACTTGAGTATACGCAAGTTGAGCGCAAAAGCATTTGATATTCAAAATGCCACATGCCAAACCATGAAAGCGCCAACTCAATTGTAAAATTTTATGTACACCGACAGCGTAGCATTTCAAATCATCGCAATCTTCTTAAAAATTGTAACTTGACATCAATTGGTGTTAACGTTCGTGCGTGCTGCCATAGCAAAGGCTGTTGTCGTTATCAATTCTATATTATGTAACTTATTAAAGTAGTTATGAAAATAAAAATGACCAAAAACCAAAAGTAAAATTTAATTTTTGTTATAGAAATGCAAATTACGTATTTAGTTTTATCATCTTTTAAAGTAAAGTATTCAATATGTATATACTTGTAGAGGCGATACAAGGTGAAGTATATTTCAAGTCGCATAAGCTACTGATACACGGCATATAGTTAAACAAAAAAAATAAAAAGCTCGCTTTTATCATCTTGCAAAAAAACTTTCTTACGTTTCATTCGTCAATTCACAGAAACAATTTAACCGAATATTAAATATTTCTTTACACAAGTTTCAACTTAGCATTATGCACATGCCTTGAAGAGCATAGATACGTGGATATGAAGCATAAATATGCGCACTTGCTGTACACGTTGTTGTTCTACTATTTTTGGTAAAACTTTGCTCTTTTTTTATAACAGTTGCCAATAAAATTTCTATGCAGCAGGCAAAAGTTTTCATGGCCAAATGTGAAATTAAATGCCGCGCACAAGCCTTACCTACATTCATATTTTCTTGACTGTTTTTTTTTTGTTTGTTTTATTTCTTTTTATTTTGGCGACAAACGTATGCAGGTACAATCATTAAAAGAAAAGTTCAAGCTGTTTTCTATTATATCACAATAAAGTTCGAGGACATACATACATACATACATGTAAGAAGAAGAATATAGCAAAGTACAGTGTTGGGAAATACATACATGCATAAGTATGTACATACACAAGTATTGGCAACCTTTAATCGTTAGTTAATTCTGAACTTGCTGGGCTTTTTTTATTTAAATTTCACTAAGCATGCAATAAAAATGTTCTAGCAAATGAAAAACCAAGTAAAATATGCTTTAATAAAGTTGAAAGTGTATTAAATTTCTCTAAGATATTTGTTGAAATCAGGCGTGTTAAATTCTCATTAAAATTAGTGATGATTAATTTTTTTTTTTGAATTTTTGATTAATGAATATTTTAGTTCTCTACATTTTAAACTGGGAATCAATTAAATTAATAACACTGCTCTACAGCCAAAAAATACTCTAAACGCGACCACCCTACCTATATGTAAAATCGGTCGCTGATTCCGAAAATCGGGTTCATTTTTAATTCTATGGGAAGGTTTTTGAGATATCGGCAATTTACCGTTATTTGGCCGATGGCTCCACTTAATCCTGAATGTCTCTTTAACGTAGTGAGCTATCTTCCTTGAAGTAACACCATAGAATATACCCGTGCAGAGGCATTGCGCGACGTGCCTGTATCTACTTGATCGCCTATAACTTTTCCATTTTAGCATGGATTTTCTTCGTTGATAGCTTATCTTTTTCCCAACAGAATGGAGCTTCACATAAAGGAGTAAAACCGAAGGTGAAGACATTGGTTTTAAAGATATTGCCTGACAAAGTCAATTTTTTCTTCAAAAAATCGTAAAAAATCGAAAAAATTCAAATTTAATCGTCAATACTTCAGAAACTATAAGAGTTAAAGAAAAATGTTATAGGAGCCATGAAAACTAAATTTAATTTTCTTTCGTTTGGTGTTTGGTGTCACGAAAGATAGCTCACTCCGTTAAAGAGACAGTCAGGATTAAGTGGAGCCATTGGCCAAATAACGGTAAATTGCCGATATCTCAAAAACCTTCCCATAGAATTAAAAATGAACCCGATTTTCGGATTCAGCGACCGATTTTACATATATATAGGGTAGTCACGTCCAAAGTACAGACAACAAATTTCATTTTGTGATCCAGTGTAATCAATTGAATTAAAAGATTATATAATCATGATTAATAGCCAATAAAAAAATAATCAGAAATAATCATAAAATCAAAATTAATCAAATTTTTTTATTGTATGATCATCTTTATTTCTTTAATTATTTTTAATTACGCTATTAATTATTTTTATATAATTACTTGTAATTATTTTTGAAAATTTGGGGGTGTACCCGACACAATTCAAAAACTGAAATAAAACGTAAGTTAAAAAAATACGAAAAATGACTGATTAATTAATTAAAATTTAAATAATCATGTAACTAAACTTGTTTAAATTTATTTCTGTTTTGTTGTTTGCTTTTCCGACAGGGTAGGATTGCTTAAATTAATTAACTATTAATCTTTTAAATGGTATAATGTTTTAATTGGTAAAATTTGTCGTGCTTAAAAATTAGTGAGTTACAATAATTAAAAAAAGATGCTTTAAATTAAAATCATAAAAAATTTTAATCACTAAATAACAGGCCTGATTCATTTATTTACTCGATTTACCGCTTCGACTTAATGACCATTTTAATACGCCATTAATTCCATAACTGTGAAAGCATAATATTGTTTAATTCAAAGGGACATAATAAATAACTACTCTCTTTAGTTGAGTCAAAGTAAAATAGACTTAATTAATGGATAACAGTTATTTATGAATTTAATTAACCGCAATAAAAACAAAGTTGAGTGCAGCCGAGTGATAAAATAATGGACTGCAATAAACTAATTATTCATACACAAACTAAGTACTATATACGTACATATTTACATACATACATGCATACGTATATACAAGCCTACAATTACTAAAAGCCTTTTTGGTGAAATAAGTGTGTTTTGGGTCGAATAGTTCTGGGTACTCAAAAAGTGCTGATACATACATACCCTGTAGCAAATATATGCAGGAGGCAGACACGTAAGCGATAGTCCTGGACTAGAAAGAGTTCACAACTGGCTCAGCACTGTTTCTCAAGGGATAGATAGCGGGGCAGTTGAACAGCGTGCGGTTTGAGCTATATTTTTTTTTAACTTAGTATTATTTCGGCCGTACATGGTACCGTAGTTCTATTAGCAGCTCGTATCGTGTCCCTTTAATCATAAGTCTATATGGGACATTCCAGCCAAAAGAGGAAAACGACATAAAATTTAAAATGCTACTAATCGTTCCTATTTATTCAGTTACCTGTAACTAAATGTGTATATTTTCCTAATCTGGTAACAGAAATATAGAAAAATATGTAAAAACGCAAAATTTTTGTCCATAGAACTTTGACTTCACACCTAACTATTTTGCGGAAAAAGTCTGGCCATGTTTCCATTGCTATATTAGCTATATTTTCATTTGTAAAAAAAACTTGCAAGTCATTCAAGTAACGCGGAGAAAAATTTAAATAATTGCATAACAAAAAAATTAAAAAAAAGGTATGTGATTTTTGTGTATATCTTCATAAAATTGATTCATATGGGGTGTCCCAGGAGTCAGACGTAAAGGCATAAAAATTGGTCTGGTAACTTCAGGTATGACCCTACGAAACCAGATATTTATGGAAGTAAGGATTAAGAGGCTGTTCACCGTCTAAATACAGTTTTTAAGTTAATTGGGTCATATTGTGGTTTCTAGACTATTTTTAAATGTGTCCCAGGAGTAACACGAGTCTGAACTCTAATGTATTATTCAGATGAATGCCGCACAGAGGAAAAGGAAACAGCGAGTTTTAAATAATTGTTTCGAGAGATGTTGAATTAGACTTGTTTTAAATAAATATTTAATCAGAACTTTGAAGTAAATATAAATATTATTTTGCATTCACTTTATTTTTTTTTATTTAATTGGCTTGGTTTCAATTCTGCTGGGAGAAATTTATGAATAACTTAGTCAAAAAGGGCTAAAACAATAATAAAACTGATTTCAATAATCTAGTATATTACATATTTCGCACTTGTCCCAGGAGTCACAATTTTAAATATTGAAAATAGTTAATTGAATTTGAATACATAAAATATTTTTATAGAATATGGTACTATGCAGTATGTTTTTTCGACCATATACAAATTGTAGGTGAAAGTTGAATAGTTGAAATAAAATTCGTATTCGTGCTCATAAAGGTGCAACAAAGGGATTTTTTGATGTCCCAGGAGTCACACTCATTTATTGAGTAGTTACAAAGCTATTTGTTATTATTTAGCCAATCCTTTTAATGCATTTGTTGTATTGGATATTTATCGACGTCGATAAATATATTTCATAGCAATTTAAGTCCCGATTTCAGTTTTATAATTCAAAGTTTACTAAGCTCTGGAGTCAAATGTCCCAGGAGTCACGATGGAATGTCCCATATGGTAAATTTAATAAAATTTTATATATCTATTAAAACGGGAAACTTTTCTTTAATAAACTAAAGTTTTTTGTGTAAACGTCTAAACAAGCCATAGTGGCGAAATTGAAAAATATTACCAAAAATTAAAATTTCCCAGAAAGGAAATTTTTAAAATTAAACAAAATGGATTCTCTTAAACTTCACTAGGTCAAAATTTGTTTAATTTCACACACTTTTACTAGTTTTCAAAATTTCCCAAAAAAGGGAAATTTTTTAAAAACATCACAAAATGGTTTGTCTTAAACTTCAGTGGATCATTATGATTAATTTAATCCAATTTTACTAATTACCTAAATTTCCCATAGAGGGAAATTTGTTAAAAATATTATAAAAGTACCAAAAAAAAAGGTTTTAAAATATTAATCTTTGAACTATCACAGAACTCCCCTATATTCAGAACGGATTCTAGAGTTCTGCAGATTGGCGCAATTGCCACTTACTATGGCATCACCGGTTAAAAAATATAGTTGAAAGCATGAGCTTGTTCTGCGCTAGCTTTGAACTAGCACGATTTGCTGCAGGGTATGTATGCAAATACAGTCATATTTATTTATATGCAACAACCACTGCCGAAATACGAGCAGTTTAATTAACAGTTTTCGTATTTTGTGCGGAGCCAATAAAGTGTATGTATGTATGTTAGTGACGCACATAAGCTGTCGTTTAAAATTACGGTAGATTGATATTTTCTGCAAGCTCTTGCTTTTCTGATATTAAAGCTTTTGATACCGTCATTTTGTCAACAATGGCAAGAGAGAGATTTTTGGCATGCTCTTACTTTACATCAAGATAGCAAAGTGATCTGAATAAAAAAAAACATTGTTTGAAACTTTGAGTGCAGTGAGATAAGCTACATTGTAGTTCAGCGAATAGAAATCCAGCGGCTGCATTGGTCACGGTCGTGCCATGAGAATGAATGCTACGGCCAAGAAAGTATTGAAGAATGGTATGCTACCTTAGACAAATGGCTATATGTGCAACAGTGTATAGGTTAGTTTTATTAAAACTTACGGTTGTTTTAATAGGAATATATGCTTTTGTGTTTCATTTTTATTAAAATAAACTATATAAATACAAATTTTTTTAATAACCACATTTTAACTAGAAAAATTAAAAAAAAATATATTTCCTTCATAGAAAGTGGCTATATGTGCAAAATTTTCTTTACATCATTTTATATAAATTTATGTAAATTTAAGAAAAGTATGTATTAAATTAATATGAAATAGTGCTTCCCCTGTTGTGTTCTACCAGTCTTAGTCTCCGGTGTATTGAACTGGCCAAGTTTTTAAGGGCAGATAAGTAAATTTTTCCCATTTCGTGGCAATGGATGGTTTCAAGTCCATAAATGTGTTATATTGGTTTGTTAGAGCGAAAATTATGGCTGATATTATACCCCAAAGGTCCTCCATCAGGTTAAAGCCTGGTCTGAAGGCTGGCCATTGCATTAAAGGCATATTGTCCGATTCAAAAAAAGTTTCGTTGCCCGTGCGACATGAACGGGCACATTATCCTGCTCATAAATCCAACCATGACCATGGTAGACCTCGTCAAATGGAATCATTTCAGTATACAGTAACTCTATATATGATTATCTCCACATTCGGCTCGCTAAGAAGTATATGTGGGACTTGCCTGAAGCACTTAAGGCAGCCTATAACATAAGGGTGCCACCACCATGGATTCGTTCGAAGTAAGTCTATGGTGGATGTCGCGTATCCGTCCAATATGTGTGGTAAATGTCTGGACCATTAAGATTAAACTTCTTTTTGTCATTACAAATTACATTTTCAAATTCTATGTCCCAAAATTGGTATTTTTGTAAAAGGCGATTAGGACATTTTTGTGGTGCTTAGTTAGACGAGGTTTAGATAGCTTTGATTGATATTGAAGCTGCAAGTCGTGGGCCAGAATTTGTTGGAAACGCTACCTGGTAACATTAAGATTTAATTCGGTTTTAATTTTGATGCATGTCCTGTGTAACTAATGGCCGAATTCGGCGTTTAGTTCGCTCGACAATGATAGTTTTTGGATCGGTCCATCTGCAAATTGCATAGTCCAGGCAACTTTTCGAAAAATTTGAAATGGTGGTACGGTGTCGGTTTGTAGCATATGCTATATGACCGATTCTCATCCCGCCTTCATGCATTCCCCTGATCCTATCCTGCTCCTCAATAGAAATATCTGTTCCCCGCGCGATTATTAACTAATAAATAATAGTTTCAATTTAAAATGTGCAACGTATTGGGTTTTATGTCGACAAAACGCGTTATTTTTCAGTTACAGGCACTTGGATAGCTACGACTCCGTCGTCAAAGTCATTTCAGAGCAATAAAGCATTATGCACATATAGCTATTTTCTATTGAACTCTCGACACTTTCCAGTAAGCTAAGGATATTGTATAACAAATTTGGTGTAAAGTAGAACTAAATGGGTGGAACATATGCACAACACTTTGACGAACCAAATTGCATACTCAGAAGTGAGAAATGGTCATTCCAATCTAAAAGAAAAGAGATATATCTTTTGCACATATAGCCATTTGTCTAAGGTATTTGAAGATTTAAAATATATAAATTAATTTAGCTATAGATACGACACCGATTCCTTTACTTACAGGCATAACGTTTATTAGTTCTTAATTCATTATTTTCAAGCTTAACAAGTATTAAAACTTTAAAATTGTGCATCATTAGTTAAAGCATTTTAGTAAAGAAAGCTCAACAGAGAAGACCTTCTCATGTATGTACTCAATGTTGCTTGCCAAAAATGCCCGAAAGCAGAAAGTTGCAGCGCTTCCGCAATCAAAATGAGAAATTACATATTACACAATCAAAGCAAGTTCTGTGCAGGCACAACCAACAAACGACAATAACAACACCAATGTAAATGCAAAAGAAAACTATACAGTAATTTGAGAGTATGTTCGTAGGCTGATGCTTGCCATTAAAATGACATACGAGTACTTACTTATGTACATACATGCATGCGTTTATGGGCCTAAACTTTAGGCCCTAAAGCACAAAAAGCAGCATAAGTGCCGGCGCCAGCAGAGCAAAAATAACAACAACAAACATACATTTATTTATACGAAAAAATTATATGTATGTATGTAGATCTAACTGCCATGGCGTCATTAAAGGTGTCAAGGATATTCCAAATGCTTTTGACATGGCGCGCACACACACACACATACATACTGGGCACAGCGCATACAGCAATGACGATTGTGCTGCGCCAGCCGAAGCCACCAAGCGGCGGATAAGCGTTAACATTTGCTCGCCTGCGCTTTTGTTTTTGTATTTTTCGCTGCTATTTTTTTTTCTTTTTTTTAATTTTTTTCTTTTTTTTTTTAATTTTTGTTTAATTTGTTCTTTGCCACTGTCCCGATGTGTGTTGGTTGGTTGGTTGGTTGGCAAATGTTTACCATGTGCCATGGCCCTGTAAAAAAGTGTGCGACGAGTCTCTAAAAAGATTTGTCCGGGAGCGCTCTCTTTCGGGTACAATTAGTCTACAATTGTTCCCAATTGTACCCGAACGGGTACATATGTATACTAATTGTAGACGAATTGTACCCGAAAGGGTATCAAACGGGTACAATTAGTCGCACAAATGGATGTGTCGCATTTGCTACCTGTTCGGGTACAAAACGGGTACAATTGTGCGCTTTTGCTACCCGTTCGGGTACAAACTGGGTACAATTAGTCTCTTCATAGGACATGCTCAAACAAAAGAGAACACTTCAACCCATATAAAGAGATACAAATGGGTAGTAATCGCATGCTCCCTTGCGAGTTGTCCCGGATGTATCCCGGAGTGATCGCATTTTTTGCAGGGGGCCAACGAAATCCGCAACGCAGCGCATAAGCAAAGCACATATGCTTTTTATGTATTACATACTTACGTGTGTGTATGTACTAGACATATACGCCGACAGTGATTCCGGCGGCGGCGGCGCTATTCCAAAAACATTTCGGCAGCGGCGGCGACGCCGGCGTGCTTTTTCGCGCCGGCGCGCCTGCCCCAAATCTACAAATCACAATCCTTATTCAAATATTAATTTTATTTAGTTAGCTTAATAGCGCTTGCTGAATGGAATAAATAAACTAATTTCCACCTTAAATTGTTGAAACTTTTTTATTAACAGCAAAAAACAATTGTTACATAAACTAAAATATAAAATAAAGAAAATAAATATTAAAGAATATACACAAATCCATATGTAAGGGTAAATTTTCAATGTCTCTGGGGTTGTTTTTGTATAATAATTTAATTTTTATGAATAAAAATAATGAAATGTATAATTTAAGTTGGAAATAATAATAGGGACAAACTTTAAATTCGATTGTTTTTTCAAATAAACTACAATATTTCTGCTGCAGCTAGATTTAAACTAATGTTTAGTTGAAGCTCCTTTATTTTTTATAACTTCCTTACTTCTTCGTGGCATAGGGTTGACCAAATCAGCGCAATTTGCAACTGGTATTAAGTGCCAAGCTTCTTTAATTTTTTTCCATAACTCTTGCTTATTTTTCCATTTTTGATCCCCCATCGTCTTCTTTAATATTCCCTATAGGGCTGAGGTTCGACAACTGTGAGGGCTACTCAAAAACAGCAACTTTCTTACGTTCAAACTATGAGTTTTCGATTCTGGAGGCATGTTTGGGATCATTTTCGGCATCTAATGATATCAAGAAGGGTTGAAATGGTGCAGTTTTGAGTAGAACAATAAGCAACAGACCTCGAGAAGTAGGACTAAATGGAAGAGATCCCAGAAAAGTTCCGTATCTGAGAAAAAATTATGTAAGCCAACGAACTGAAATTTTCCAGTAGCTTAAATTCTTTAGGACTGAGGCTAGTAAAGTAGGGAACAGCCAAAGTTTTTGTTAATAACTTTTAACTGGCAAAAAACAAAACATTTCCGCATTCAGCTTCGTGTTCCTGAGGTAAAAACACGTCGATTGGTTCCTTTTTTTTTAATTAACACGCTTTTATTAGTTTCACCTGTATGTATGTATGTATGTATGTAACTTCATCCCATCCTAAAAGTTCCAACGTTTAACTCAATCATTATTTTTTTGAAACATTCACTTTACTTTTTTTTGAAGAACTTTAGCAGTTAGCAAAACTAGGAAAATATGTACACATCTCGCTCCATACGGGTAGAGCGCGCCAGCGCACGCCGCCGCGCCGATACGCCGATTTCACGGATTATGGCGGCGGCGGCCGATTATGAAGGTAATCGGCGCGGCGGCGGCGGCGTCAATCAGCGGCGTATATGTCTAGTATGTACTCGTATTTGTACATGAAATGAGTATTTGCGGTATAGTAACTTTAAGCAAAAAGTGAAGCATCAATGCCGAAAAAATTCAAGGAAAACCCAAAATTGTGCGGAAAAAGTCACGCTTCAACATGCATACACAAGCAGACAGGCATTGGTACATTTGTAATTTAAATGAACGATGAAACGAAGCTGAAAATTTTGTACATATGTTAAAATTTAAATGATCTGACCAAGTTGGAGACCGAGTTTTATTTATTTTACTGTGATTTTTAACACAAAATACACTGTGACACAAATTGAGAGTTGTTGTCCGGAGGCGGAAAAATGGCCACACAGTACAAAATTCCACTATCTATATATGTATCTACATATGTAGAAAACCCCCAAATCGCTTGGCTCCCCGAGCTCAATTTTTTTTTTATTGCCATTTTAAATTTGCGAAATTTTGTGTGATTTATAAATAAAGAAAAAAGGATTAAAATACAAACATATATATCGTATATGTATGTATATCGTACATATAGTAAAATTGTACAAGCTTAAATTTTGTAGAACACTTTAACCCGCTGACGCGTCATGACGCCTCCAAGAATAGGTCGTTTTCACCCCTCTTTTAGAGAGTCCGAAAAAGATATTATTTTCAGTCGATTAACACGGGTTAAAATGTTCTAGAATATTATTCGGCATAAGCAGTTGCCAAAATATGTAAGAAAATTAATTGATTGCAATTAATTGTTTGCAAAATTGGCACATAGCACATTATGTACACTAATTTATGCCGTGCGTTGTTAATTCTTTACTTATAAATATTTCTTCAGTTGGGGAAAACAAATGGAACGGGGCAGACAGCAATTACTAGTTGTTGGTAGGTAATAAATGATTCTTAAGAAACAATAAAAGTGAATACTCAGAGCAGAAAAACAGGAAAAAAAGGGAAAAAATAACAAAAGATTAACTCGAGCGCGCAGACAAAATGAAAAATTCACAGACGTTACATATATATATGTACGTGCATATGTATGTATGTACATATGGGCTAATCCTGGGTAACGCACGCGACATTCGTACGCATATAATCAATGATAAAGGAGGGAAACAACGAGAGGATTACATGTTTATTTTATCTAATGCAAAGCACTGCCAGAGTACTACATTCACGAGAAAATTTAAGCTGGAGTAACAGTTAAGTTCTGATATACACGCAAATATATAGTGGTAACGCACGCGACAAAAAATAGAAGTTATTTTTTAATGCGTCCGGAAGTATGCAAAATTTAGCGAATTTTGCACAATAACATATTTACTAAAAATGAGGAAATGAAGTTCGAAGAGTACCTTAGGTTCGTAGATTTACGAAATTTTAAAAATATTTCTCTAATTTTGTTTATGGACTATAATAGTAGTACTCACGCGACAGTAACGCACGCGACAAAATTTCCCAATGAAAAAATATAAAACAAAATTTTTTTTTAATTCTCATTTTTAACGAATTTTTAGCAAAGAATGAATAAAAAAGTACATTTAAAGTATTTTGATAGAATAAGTAAAAAATAACTTAAAACTAGGTACGTTGTATTTTAATTTTTTCTTCGGCGAATAAGCTGTTCGAGAAACCTCGCCATCGATGTAGGAAAACCAACGCAAACTTTTAATTCCGATAATGTTTGGAACACTTTTCCATAACTTAGAGGGATAAAGTTTGTATCGGAGATGCCACGCCCCCTGTTCCAATAGCTCCCATTTGACATTTTTTATGTCCCTACAAATTTCCAGGGTCCTACCATGAACACTTCCAGAGATATTGAGTATAAAAAATTTGGGATATATGGGAGGTCCCACGCCCCTTTTTGTAATAACGCTCATCTATATTTGTGAGCTTGGCATCACGTTAGTATATCATCCCAAGTTCTAAGCCTTAAAACGAATATTTTCAGAAATACGTACTATACAGTATGAAATTGTTTGTTTATATGGGAGGTGCCACGCCCTTTTAACTTTTTTGAAATTATTCTCCAATAGAACTTTCTCCAGACAATACTAAACTCAACAAAAAAAGAATTATCGAAGTCGTTCCATCCGTTCAGGCGTGATGCGATGACCAAGGAAATAGTGATTAATTTTTTTTATATATATAGATTGAAATTTTGCACTTACGGTAACGCACGCGACAAATTTAAAACACACATAAAGTGGTAACATTCAGCTTTCGGACAACACTGATTTTATTTTTGGAAAAAGGTACACATGCTTACTTTGTTACTGAAATTTTTTTTTATTTCAAGTGGTTTCCTAGGTTTAATAACTATTTATATAGTTTTTTGGTAACGCACGCGACAAAAGGATAAGCGAAATTTTAAAGTAAAAAAACTCCTTTATTCTTACTAGCTTCGCAAATGTGATAATCTTACATTAAATTACGTTCTAAGTAGAATGATTAGAGCATGTAACAATAATATAACTCTCTTTTCAATGAACTAAACCCGCGAAGAAAAAAATGATACTTTGCTAATAAAAAAGCCTTAGTGAAAATTATTTTTTTGGCGATTTTTCTCAGACTGAGTTTAAGAACGAATAGAAAATGCTTATGTTTTTCTAACATATACATGTATTATCTTTACTAACAAATACCAAAAAAAAAGTTCGGACCATTTTTAATTTCATGCTCTTGGTTGACTTTTTCAGGATTAGCCCATATGTATGTGTTAAGTCTGCCGCCCTTGGGGCTGAGCTAACGGTAAGAGGTGTTGTGACTTTAGTGCGTAGATATTACATGGCACGCACATTTTATGAGTTAGTTAGTTATGTTAAGTTCTTTATGAGGAGAGCTATGTGTTTTAGATGTGTATACATTTATATATTTACACTCAGGGGAAAAAAATTATAAAAACATATGAAAACGTGCTTAGAATGGGCAAAAACGTATTTAAAAGAGATGTAAATACCAACATTTTTATTTTAAAAATGTTCATTGTAAAATTTTTAAATCAAGGAAACACATTTTAAATTTAAAAATGTTTATTTTTATTTTAACCACTATGAGAAAAAAAGCTGCAGTGTTCTCTATATCATTTTCTCTTCCGGATTCGAAATTGTATCCAACGGCATTCTCTTCGTTTTCTCTCAAACCGAGTCCCAACTACAAAAATATAGCCTCCGCTTGTTGCTATCTTTATTTCTTATTCTGCTTATTCTCGTTTTTCTTCTTTATTTTATATTCTCCTCCGTATTCGAACCATGACATCAACCTGAATTTCAATCCAAAGCCATCACATGGTGGAACATTAAACATTATATTGAATTGTAGTAACCTGTTTATGCTTCCTTTTTCCTAAAAAAGAATCCAGGAATTATATGAATCATTGTAAAAACAAAATTAAAAAAAATCGATTCTCTTTATTGTTTTTGTTGGATTTCTAACAAAAAAATATATTCTCACAAAAAATTTTTGAACAATGAGCGAGTTTTTGAATCAACAATCATTTTCATTTTTAATTTAAGTATGTTTATTTTTAAATCGAAAATGCGTTTTTACTTCAAAAATTTCATTCTTAATTCAAAAATTTCATTTTTAATTTAAAAACTTTCATTGTTAAAATAAAAATGGTTTGATTTAAAACGTGCATTATGAAAACAAAAATTTTATTTTTGATTTTAAAATGCTGTTTTTCCCCTGAGTGTATATACATACATACATATATTTAAATATATACATATATATATATATACAAATTTATATATGTGCCTTTTGAATGACTTAGCGCCATTACGCCTGCGCAATATAAATTAATGGCAATATAAATATAAGCACTTAAACAAGATTACTTATAAATATATATGTATATTTATACATACTAGTATCGCCGGTGGTCGAAATTCGATCATGCAATTTATTTTTTCAACTTTGTATTGGTACAAAAATTATTCCTTTTCGCGGAGATAAGCAACACTTTCCAAATTCCAGTTGTACCGCAACACTGATTTGCCCTTTTGATCGCGGTCCGACGCGAAATCATGGTCAAAATCAAGGCAGATCTAGGAAGGTAGGCCCGGTGGTGAGCGCTTTTAAATTAAAGCGACTCTTCAACTGTGTTTACGATATTTGTAAACACGTTTACGATATCTATTTATCTTAACTAAAAATTTTATTTATTAATTATAAAGAAATTAAATAATTTATAGAAAAAATTATATGCCTATGCACTGCTCCTCACTCATACGAACACATCCATATCAATTTTATGTGGATATGAGTATGTTAACTGTGCTAAATAGCCTGGCAATTTTTTGTATGGGAAAAATGTTAGCCTATTAATATATAGATATACATAGACTGGTATGTGCGTTTTTGCGTAGCTTATTACATTAAGTTGTGATTTTTATTTTTAGCGCATTATGCAGTCCTTTCGTGTATCACAAAAATAATTAAATTTATTTGCGTTTCCTTTTGGCGAGGCTTGTGGCAGTGCACGCGTAGCTGACTACTTGAATTATATATCAAAAGACTTAAAGATTACATTGTAAAAGTGATGAATTCATAAAATGTTTTTAATATAGAGAAATAATATTTTTACTGAATAAATATTTGTATGCTGGGTCTAATGCAGACATGTCAAATACCATTAAAATTGGTAACTAATGATTGTATTTTTTTTATTTTATATTTTAATGATCATTTTAATTGTCTCTTTTGATTTTTTTTTTAATTTTAATGATTTTTTTAATTTTCTTAAATTTTTTTTTAATTTTTTGATTTCTTTTTAATTTTAATGATTATTTTAATTTTCTTAAATTAATCTGACAATTAATAAAGAATTAATTAAAAAAAATCACAAAATATTCATGATTATTAGCATTACAAAAATAATCAGAAGTAATCAGATAAACAAAATTAATCAAATAATTTTTTTAGTTGTAGGATTATTATTAATTGTTTGGATGTTTTCAATTGCTTGATTATTTTCAATAATGTGATTATTTCCTTTTACATATGAGATTATTTTTATTATTTTGACGAATATTGAAGATTTTCATGCAAAAATAAAATCAAAATTAAGAATATTCACTCGCTTAATTAGTTAATCATGCAATTCAAAAAATTTGAAATAACTGAAAATAATTAAGTAATCGTATTAATCACGTAACTGAAAGAAAATCGAAAAATAATTGAAAAAAAGTCTAAGTAATCATCAAAATAATCACGCCATCAAATTAATCACGCAATCAAAGTTAATTATTCGATAAATTTTTTAATTAAAATAACTGTTAATCACTAAAAATGTGAAAGCAATCTTATTTAATGATTAATATAATAATAATACAATTTAATGATAAAGAGAGAGATTAAAAACAAAACTAGTTTTAATTATTAATTATTAAAATTTTCAGTCATTAAATAAAAGTTCTGTTTCATTAAATTTTTTTGATCATTTAAGTCCAAACTTATTCTATAATAATTTAAGTATTAAGCAAAAAAAAACTGAAGCTTAAGACTGTTCGTGTTTATATAAAACTTTTTCATGCAGCCTGATTTCTATATTTATTTATTTTATTCGCCGTAAAGAAGATAAGAATTGAATTTAAATGCTTAACCGACGCCAATTTGCTTCTGCCATAAATAGCTAATTTCAAAGCGCCATCAAGTGATGGATAGTAACAGATATCTATAAATAACTAATATATATTTTTATACAAAACGATACATTAATGAATAAATAAGAAGAATTATATTTATGTACATAATAAATATTTATATAAACACAAGTAAATAAATCACAAAATCAGTGCAAACCAAATAAGCGTATGCAAGTATTTTATAAGTACGCATTAACAAACAGACTAAACGAAAAGCTAAAAGGAAAACCTCTAAAATATATATAGAACAGCAGCTATGAAAGTAATGAAAAAATGGCGAAATTCCATCTTACGCTGTTACATAAATAATTTTATACTACTGCCATTATCTACTATTATCTACCGCACTCTCATTCTGCGTTGTGTGTATATTAGGTTACTCATACGCTGTGTAGCACCAAACAACAACGAAAATGCGGTATTGCTTCACAAAGTGTACATATTTGCTTATACTTAGTACATAAATGTGCATATACCCAGCAGGGCTTTCTCTTACATGTAATGGGTAAAATCATCGAGAAATCTTGATTCATCGCTTACACTTTCGAATACGGATTGCATTACTTTAACATAGGCATGTCATTGGCGGTATTGCCTTACAATATTGTAGACAATAATGCATTATATAATCGCTACTAATATTGGAAAAAATAAGCTGTTACAAGTAATAAGTTCTTTCACTGGTAGTTATAAGTAATTGCATATATCACACAATCCAATATACTACTTAGTAATCTATAATTTATTATATTAAAAATTGGAAAAATAAACGAGAATGAGGATAAATTGCTTTACAAAATTGCTATTTACAAAAATTTAAATCAATATAGGCTTTGCAAAATATATCGGCAGTGTTCCAAATCTTTTCGCTTATTTTATGCAATACCGGTAAGCGAAAAAATAATTTTAAAACTATGAGTGAGCAATTTATGCCGAAAACAAATAGCATACGGAATGAATAAAGAATCAAAACATTCTTTGCAAAATATATTTAAAAAAAACACTATTTGAATAATAATTATTACACTATTTATTTGCACAGCTATTGGCTTATTTAACAAATTTTCAACGATCGAATAACGCGACTAACCACGACAGTTTTATAATAAAAACTGGAAAAATAAACGAGAATCAGGGTAATTTGCTTTACAAAACTGCTATTTAGAAAAATTAAAATCAAAGCAAATTGTTTGCAAAAAAATAACGGCAGTACCCCAAACCTTTTCGATTATTTTCTGCATTACCAGTAAGCGAAAAAACAATAATTTTAAAACTGTCGCATTACAAGTAATGAGCAAAGTAAGCGAAGGAGTGTTTCTTAGCTATTCGTAATGCGTTATTTCATTGAATACAAGTTCAAGCAATTACCAAAATATGGAAAAACCCTGCTGGGTATGTACGTATGTATATATGCATAGTGTGTGTGCGTAATTGCCCTGTAGGGAAAATCTCTAGTTCCGAACTAGGTCGCTTCTAGTGCATTTTTCGCCACTACTAGTGCGAGCTAAATCTCTTTTGCATGTTATCAACTGGCGAATTTAACACGGCGATGTCCTAGTCGGTGTCAATTGTCACTCTCTGCACTACATTTTCGATAGTTCCGAACTAGTACTAAATTCTACAGTTTCCACTTGTTCGTTTATTGGCACAATTTCGATAGTTCTGAACTAACTACAAGTACCTAAAAATTCTACAGTTTTACATCTGCTGTTTAAGTGCAGCATTTGACACACTTCATGCAAGTGGCGCGATGGCCGACTGGCTAACGCATGTGCCTTTCAATCTGAGGAGCGCGGGTTCGAATCCTGTCGGTGTCAAGGTGGATGATATTTTTTTTTTAATTTTTTTTTAAACTAATATTTTTTTGTTTATTTATTTAATAATGATTTACAATATTTAAAAAGTAATAAAATAAAAAAAAAAATCAAAACAAGCCTGAGGGATCGGAAAAGCTTAATTAGGGGAACATTTCATTTCATACAAGATGCAAATAGAAAACTTTATATAAAATGCCTTAATAAACATCTGAGAATTGCAGAAATAGACAAAACCGACGGCAATTGAACGAACGAAAAATTTTCATAGAATTTTTGTCACTTCGAAATTGCATACAAATCAAACTGTGTCTTAAAATAGTCACTCAATTCACTCCTTCTGAACTGGTGAGGGTCTACAATTGATCTAGTTCCCTTTTGACAACTTTTCGCTAGTTCGGAACTAGAAATTTTGCTCACTAGTTATTGAGTTTCCTGCAGGGTGAATACTTGTATTTATGTATGTGTGAATACACACTTACGTAAATTGGCTGCATTTCATTTCCCGTATTACAGAGATTTATGCATGTTCTTGAGTGGCTTTGGCAGGAAATGTTTGTTATTATTAAACAGTGTAACTGAAATTTTGTTGTCTTTTGCTTGCAACGGTATAGTGGGTTTGAAAATTGTTCTTAAATAATTTTCAAGTATTTTTTTTTAATTGTAAACGCATATTTGTAAATTTATTTGAAACTTTTAATCCGTTCCTTCCCACGAACCACTTTTGAGTAATTCTTTCAATGTGAAATTAACTTTGAAGGAGCAAAAGATCGCGATATTATGTTGATTTGCATATATGTATAGATAGCAGAAATTTTGAATTCCCGTTAAAATTAGTAATTATTATTTTTTTTTTTTTTTTGTAAATTTTAATGATTATTTGAATCGGCTTACACTAAACTGGCAATTATTAATGAGTTAAATAAAAAGAATTTTAAAACATATTTGTGATTAATAGTCGTTACAAAAATAATCAGAAACAATCATATAATCAAAATTAATGAAATAATTTTTTTTAACTGTATGATTATTTTTAATTGTATAGTTATTAAAAAAAATTTAATTGTTTAGTTATTTTAAATTGATAGCACAATAGATCTCATTGAGGTCGCGGTGCAGTATTGCCGTATAATAATAACTAGATCGCTGCCTACTGTCGAAATTCGACAGTTTTCTAGATGTTTTCTTATGACTAAGGTGCAACTATAGTTTTTGTATAATTGTTTGTTGTTATTGTCACTGTTACTATTTTATTATTGTTCCTGTTGATGCTGCTCCTTTTGTTGCTAATGTCACCGCTACTATTTTGTTGTTGTTGTTGTTGGTGTTGTTGTCGTTACTTGTCTTCACAATTCTCCTACATATGAACCTCTATCTATCTATTTCTGCTCTTTTCTTTCCTAAATTTCTTTCCTACTTATTCTTTCTTATCCTTCTTATTACTTGACTTTGTGTTGTGCTCAAAAGCATGCAACAACAACCACACGGCAATTTTCCAACGACGACTGTCTGATCTGATTTTGAAATTGTCCATGCTTCTGCGCCGTACATGAGGACTGGAACGATGAGCGTCCTGTAGAGTGTGATTTTTGTTCGTCGAGAGAGGACTTTACTTTTCAGTTGCCTACTTAGTCCGAAGTAGCATTTATTGGCAAGCGTGATTCTTCGTTGGATCTCCGTGCTGACATCATTCTTGGTGTTAATGCTGGTTCCCAGATAGACGAAGTCCTTAACAGTTTCGAATTTGTAGCTATCAACATTGACGTGGCTGCCAAGGCGTGCTGTTTCTTTGTGTGATGACAGGAGGTACTTCGTCTTGTCCTCGTTGACCGCCAAACCCATTTTCTTAGCCTCTTTATCCAGCTTGGAGAAGGCAGAACATACGGCGCGCGTGTTAGTGCCAATGATGTCGATGTCATCGGCGTACGCCAGCAGTTGCACACTCTTGTGATATAAGATGCTTCCTGTATGGTTAAGTTCTGCAGCTCGTATTATCTTTTCCAGTATCAAATTGAAGAAGTCGCACGAAAGAGAGTCACCTTGTCTGAAACCTCGTTTGGTCTCGAACGGCTCGGAGAGGTCCTTCCCAATTCTGACGGAGCTGGTGGTGTTAGTCAACGTCATTTGACATAGCCGTATAAGTTTAGCAGGGAAACCAAATTCAGACATTGCGGCATACAGGCAATTCCTATTCGTGCTATCAAAAGCGGCTTTAAAATCGACAAAGAGATGGTGTGTGTCGGATCCTTTTTCATGGGTTTTTTCCAGTATTTGTCGTATTGTGAAGATCTGGTCGATGGTAGATTTACCAGGTCTGAAGCCACACTGATAAGGTCCAATCAGATTGTTGACGATAGGCTTCAGTCTTTCGCACAATACACTTGCTAAGACCTTATATGCGATATTCAGGAGGCTTATCCCACGATAATTGGCGCGTACTGTGGAGTCTCCTTTTTTGTGGATTGGGCAGAGCACACTTAAGTTCCAATCGTCGGGCATGCGCTCGTCCGACCATATTCTGCATAGGAGTTGATGCATGCTCCTTATCAACTCTTCGCCACCATGTTTGAATAGCTCGGCTGGCAAGCCGTCAGCGCCCGGGGCCTTGTTATTCTTAAGCCTACATACTGCTATTCGCACTTCGTCATGATCAGGTGGTGGAACATGCCTACCATCATCTGCTATTGGGGATTCGGGTCGTACATCTTCTCCTTCCGCACTTTCACTGTTGCCATTATCTAGCAAGGAGGAGAAAAATCCAATTATTAGGTTTTTTAAGAGCAGCGGTCACCTCTCGGCAGTGGGCGGCATACCCTCCTAAAGTATTTCTGCCATGAAAAAGCTTCTCACAAAAAATGCATTCGCCGTTCGGAGCCGGCATAAAACTGTAGGTCCACCCAATTAGTAGGAAAAAACAAAAAGAAGCACACCTCGAACTGGGAGAGAAGCTCGGCCATAAAACTCGTCAGAGTTATAATAGCGCCATTGTATTATATATTATTATTATAATATTTTAAATTGCATGATTATTTTAATTGTATATTTGTGTCTAATCGCATGATTAATTAATTAATAATGTAATTTAAAAAAAATAGAAATAATTGTAAATAATCAAATAATTGTATTAATTATGCAATTAAAAAATCGAAAAATCATTGAAAAAATTAAAATTATAATGAAAATAAGCACGCCACTAAAATTAATTAAATAGATTATTTAATGAACTTTTTAATATGTATAGTTAACCATTAATCAGTAAGAAGGTAAAAGTAATCGTTTTTTAACCACTAAACTGTTACAAAAACGAAATATACTTTAATTATTAATTATTAATGCGATTAGGTATATAAGCATTAAATGGAGCAAAAGTAATAGAGATTGATAGAAATTTGTTCTTACTTCGAGATTGTGCCTAATTTCAAGTTGAAATCTTAGTAGACTATCTTTAAAATGTATTCTAAAGTTGATACATTCATACATATGTATGTATATAATACCAGCGTGCTTTCTATTTCGCCACCACTACCTTGGAGTATCCACCACCAGCAAATACATAAATGTACGCCGAACAGCGCCACTGTCCAACCACAACACAATTATAATGCATTTTTCACGTTCAAATCCATCCATTCATCCATCCATTGTTTGGCTTATTTAGCACACCATAAGCACACGCAATTATGGAAGATTAGATGCACCATTTCGTACGCGTGCCATGAAGTTGGAGGCGGAGACGGAAAAGTGTGGCAAGAAAACGTTGCAGCGTGTGCACTTTCGTTTTTATTAAAGACTGGTTATGTCAACGCATTTCTGTTAGCCCAGTTTAACCGCAATTTATTTTATTTTTCAAATTTTTATATTTAAACACAGCTCGTGTACAGATAATTCGCTCTACATACGGTAATGCTTATGCCAGTTTTGCTTTGATTTACTTTGCTTTGGTTGTGTGCTTCTACTTTCCGTTTTGCTCTTTCCTCAAATTATGTGTATTTCTTTCTAAATAGTAGATTGTTTTTTATTGCCAGTTGACCTCTTGTTGAGTCATCGTCGGTTATTTATTTATTCAATGCTTGTCCATATTTTATGTTGTTCGCCGCAGAAGCTTAGTTGATCATCATTTTTTATGTATGTATGTACATAAGCTTTTGAGCTGAACTCTTTAAGTTTAATGGTTGGGAAATGCGTTGAAGATGTTGAAAAGTAGCATAAGGCAATATTGATTAGATGGTAATCGGGTCATTTAAATGCTTATCGCATAGGAAGCTCAAAATATCCTTGGCATGACTTGGTTATGAATTATTAATTAATCATTTCCACCTGACACCTGGGAGCTCTTCAGTCGTGCAGTTTATAGTTTTATTTAGCAAAAATCTAAAAAAAACACACTCCATGGCAGTCACAAGATCTGTAAGCTATTGCACTAAACCAATTGAATCCCCTCATTGATTTTTTTTTTCTATTTTTTATTCATTGCATCTTCTGGAAAATGTGTTGTAGCCAAGAGCTTATGGATCTAATGAGATTAATTCAGTTAACAAAAATATGTATAGATTATAAGCAAGTTAAAGGAAGATATTCTCGCAGAGCGCAAGTCTCATTTTTTCCACTTACCGCACTAACAGCAAAATATATTTTTTATTTTATTTTCCTTTCTAAATAATGATAGTGTCATTCTCACCTTGAGCATCATTCTGTATCCGACAGCAGCATATCAGTTAAATATAAATATCTCTGTATGCATGTACATTAGGGTGGGGCGTTTTGTATGGAGGGAAATTAATCGATACCGCGCCATCGAAATTCGGATTCCTCTAATTTTTCTGAATAGAAAACTCCTCCACGACATTTGTCTAAAATTAAGTTTGATGTTCCGGTTTCTATGAACCAAGACGAATTTTTGAAAATAAAAATTGGACAAAAATCGACAAAAAAATAACCAGGCCAGTACTTATGCACATTGAATTCAAGCAGATTTTATACTGAATCCAGATATGAAATCAGAATGAAAATCGGATAATCGGTTTTCGAGATATAGCCTGATTTCCGGTTATGGAGGCTGAATGCCCAAAATCGCATACTTTCGCGATTATCTCTTGCTGTGTATAATATATCTTAAATTTTTTTGCGAATTCCTTAAAGATAAGTCAATGCAATATATGAACAGTTTTTAAAATATTAATTTATCTTCCGGTATAGAAAAACTAGAATGCACTATTTTTTCCATTTCTTGTTTTCAAAAATTCGTCTTGCTTCATAAAAACCAAATTCCGGAACATCAAACTTAATTTTGACAAATGTCGTGGAGGAGTTTTTTACTCAGAAATATTAGAGGAATCCGAATTTCGATGGCGCGATATAAGTTAGTAAATCGCCTCACCCTAATGTACATATGTATATACTAAAATCCAGTAATGGACATTGTCCTTGAAACAACTATCAAACGTCATTTGCCATTAAGCAGTATACATACATAATTGGCTTACGACGTTCACACAACCGACAAAAATATGTGCATATGTATATATGTAAATAAGCAAACACTTTGCTGTATAGGTGCATAAAACAGACGTACGTATGTATGTATAGTATATTTTCTATCAAATTGCATCCATATGACGTTATCACATAGGAATTCGATAACTATATGTATCCATGAACGTGCGCATACTTGTATAACTTTGCATAAAGCAGAAAATGGAATACATTTATTTGTCAAATTAAGTTTAAAATAAATGTCATGGTCAACTGCACGTCACCATATTTTATTTAGTGCATATATATAAATGTATGTGTATATGTATTTACGCATGCATATATGTATATATATACACCTTTTGCTTGAAAGTAGTTTCCCGTGTTAAAAGCGTAAACTTTTTTCAATGCTAAAGATAAGCATATCAACTAGCAGATAACTGTTTACACATGCCGTTTTATTGTAAAATAGTACAAACAAGTGAAGTTGGATTGAAATTTATGTGTGCTTCTATCAACATAACCTCAATACTTTATTGCATACATATTCTACTAACATGGATAAATTAAAGCACAAGCTTATGGTTTCTTAAGCTCAACAGCCGAATGGAATAAAGCCATAGATTTTACTAGACAAAAACGGCTAACCATATATGTATGTAAGAACTTCATTTACAACCGTGTAATATAAGCCTAGACTAGGGAATTGCCTTTTGTCTCTTATACAACAGATTATTGGACCTTTTAATAGCTAATATATTAATAGAAACGCATAGGAAATTATATGCGAACCTCATCATCTGAGCTAATTTTCGACATATTTTTAAGAATTTTCGAATTTTCAGCAAAATTTTTTAAGATTAATGCAATATAAACAAGTAGATGCCTGTTATCACAATTTTTGCTATATTTTCTATATCTGAGTATATATTTTCCATGCAAGCTGTATTATGCATGGAAATGTGTACATAGGTATTTATGTACTATATCCACATATTAAATGCAAATCTATTCACCTTACT
This sequence comes from Urophora cardui, assembly GCA_960531455.1. Classification (NCBI taxonomy): domain Eukaryota; kingdom Metazoa; phylum Arthropoda; class Insecta; order Diptera; family Tephritidae; genus Urophora; species Urophora cardui. Next base: position 12,465,481 of record OY482672.1, on the reverse strand, counting down.
CTAAATAATATTGACATACACAATTATCTGGGGTAATGTTCTTGGGTAAAAGTTTGATAATGAATTATTGTCACACCTGGTTGACCGTGTCATTTTGCCAGCCAGACACACACGCTATTCAGTAGGGGTTAAGGCAGCGAAGGTGTGTGTGAGTATAAGGTGAGAATATGAATGTATGTAGTGATTCGATGGCATGGTTGGGAGAAGAAAAGTGGGAAGGAAAGTTCATTCTCATTTCGCATGCATTTTTATTCGTTACACTTACACAGTTGCTCTGTTTACTGCTTAGTGTAACATTTCAGGTAATTTTCTGCATAAACTTTTGTGTTTATGTACTTATATAATACATATATACATATGTATGTAGGTACCTATGTGTACATGCAAATGCTTACAGGTAATATGTATTTGCATAAGGAAATGTTTTCATTTCGAACTTTGTTTTCACATACATATATATATATGTATGTATGTATGTCCCCTGCAAAAAAATTAATCCCGATAGAGATTTGTCGCGGATTGACCTCTTTCGAGAAGAATTGGTCCGCAATTACTCCACAATTGTTCCCATACGTCTTTAAATGAAGACAAATTGTAGACCAATTGTTCCCGAACGGATATAAATGTAAATTAATCGCTTTCATCACGAAAGGGTGCAAATCTAGAATGATTGAATGTAGAAATTTTACAAAAATATTCAATATATCGCACGTTTTATGCAATAGGGATTTAACTCGAAATTTTCGATTTCTGGGATTTTGCCATATCGTCCCCTCCATATAACAATAGCGTATGTGCTCATACGCCATTATTTTTTTATTGCATATTTAGAATCTCCATCATTGATTCTATGTCTGGTCAAAATTTCGTCAAATTCTACTTCCAAAAAGTGGGTCAAAATGTCATTGAAAAAAATTGTGTATAATTTCTTGTTCAAAAATTTAATAGATATCTGATTTGACAAAAACTTTAAACTCTATTTTCTCAAAACCCAAAAAAAATTATACGCTATTATTATATTGAGGGGACGATATATTTCAATAACTGGGTCATGCCTTTGAGTCTAGTCTTATAAAATGCCCAAAAATATAAAAATGGCGAAAAGAAAAGTGATTTTTTAGTTAGCCGTAGAAGGAAACTATTTGAAATTATAAAAGTTTTTTTGCGTTTTCCCAAAAAAAAATTTGTTTGAGTTAAATCCCTATTGAATAAAACGTGCGGTATGTAAAAAAAAATTATATATCAATAGGTAAAACTAATTGAATTAATAACAATTGTGAATAATTTTAACAAAATGTTACCAAAAATATCCATTGAAAAATTAATTACAATTCGGTATACACTCAAAACTGACAATTGATTTGAAAAAAATTTACTTTATTAAATAGATTTTTTTGCAAAAGTAAAACTTATTGTATAATATTTATTTAAATAGGCATGAACATTTATAATTTTTATAGATTGTTATAAAAAAAATAGCCTTGGCTAACAACTTTGAAAAATTGTATACATTGTATTAGTAATACGCTCCCTTGCGATTGATCCCGGACACGTTCTGGATTAATCGCATTTTTTGCAGGGTCCGTATAAATTTACGTCAGCTGTGTACACCTAAACATGCTCATACTTGCATACATAAATATCTGTGGTCACAAGCAATAACCGCTTAAGTCGACTTAGGAAGATTTCGAGTTATATATACCACGTTATTCTCCTTTTAAAACTCTATATTTCTGTAAAACTCCCATGCTTTTAATCAAATTTCTTCATGATATTTTGTTTTATTTACAAAATTTGATCGTAACATTGTGGGTGGCTCACTGATTTTGCGTCCATAGTTTTTAACCGACTTTTATGATTTGTTAAGAAACGCTTTCGAATATAAAAATCAATTTATCTCGAAATCATTTTTTAAGACTTAAGCGATTATTGCAAATTGCCACAGATATGTACATGCTCATACGGGCTGTTTATGTATTAAAGTGGCTATAAATTTCATTGTAATAGTTATCTACCTTTTGATGTTTTGCTAACAAAATTGAATTTGCGCCTTCAAGGCTTCTTTTTTAATAGAAAAGAAGGCGAAGAATTAAAGAAATAACAACTTTAAATTGTGTTGTAAATGTCATAGCTTACAATCTAATGTTGTTTACAGAGAAGAAGAGAAAACCGTGAAGGGAGTAAACTAAAATCAAATATAGCTGTGTTGTGCTCTTTAATATATTTTATTTTATTTTACACATTTACTCAATATTAAAAAAAAAGGGTTAAATTATGAAGACGATATTTTTGTTAGGTTTATTATTAGGATTATATCTCTTTCCTTTCTGTGTTTATAATATAGGCACAAAAATGTACATACATAGGTATGTATATATGTATGTATGTAAATATAATTTGATGTATAATTCTATGTGCATGTAGTGTTTTTTGGCATTTTACACTTAAAGCCCCAGACATTCACCATGACACGTCCCCCGAAGATTTCACTAATAAAAACATTCACTTTTTAAGCTTTCCTTATTTTAAGCTTTCCTTTTCGAGCTTTCACTTAAAAAACATTCACTTTTCTGAGCTTTCACTTTTTAAACTTACACAATTCGACCAAAAATTATTTTTACCTCTTTTTTTTTAATTTAAGCTCAAAGCTCATTCATTTACATATTTGCATAATTGAACCAATCAATCACTTTAAATAATTCGATATTCGATAATCGCTTTCACTGATTGTGCCATCGGTCATAAAACTTTTGTGACTGCATTTAAAATAAAATTCACGCTCTAAAATTAATTTCTTTTAAACAAAAAAAAAAAAAAAGTGTTATTTTTTCTGCTAATTACTATGTAAATAAGTATGTAAATAATATTTTCTCTAAATTAAGCTGAAATTGTGTGTAATTGTTGATTTGTGTGCTATAAAAAAATTGTTTGAAAACTTGGTTCTAAAAGTTACTTTTGTTTCATTTCTTCTAATTTTCCTTGAAAAAAAAAAAATAAAATAAAAAAACGAAAAAACAAAAAACAAAAAACAAACAAAAACGTGTCCTTTAACTGTAAAATGCTAAATGCCAAAAATTACTACCAAAAAACTACTACTGCCACTATTGCTACAACAACAAACAACAACTACTATCTACTACAAAAACAACAATTATTATCTACTGCCAAAACAACAACTACTATCTACTACAAAATCTCTCTTTACCAAAAAAAAAAAAAACAAATTTACTAAAAACAAGTTTGCATACTGCACGGATATTGTAAGTCAATATAAATAAATATTTTAATAATTACATATTTACATAAATGCATAAGTTATAATATTAACATTTATTTACATATGTACATAAAAACCAACATTTCTACTTTCTGTCTGGATATTTAAACATCTATCTCTCTATCTCTTTCTCTTTATATATGTACATACATATAATATCTCTAACTTTTATTCCTCAGCGCCTTTAAATATGCAACACTTTTTTGCCATTCTTATCTATCATTGTTCACTTTTAATTGCCAATTTCCGTTTTTCTTCATTCAATTCAATTGCAATTAAATTATTCCAGACAATGTTCATCCAAAAATGCGATTCAGTCTCTCACCACCTCCATCCAAATCCGCTGCTTCCGTCATCATAGCATCGCCGTCGCCCACAAATATGCAACAAACCACTTACGCACATAACAATAACAACAAAGATCCACGAGCTTCCGGCGCGCGTAGAGACAAAGTTGAAATTGCGCCAAACGCCAAAAGCATCACCGCCATCACCACTAGTAGTAGCAGCAACTACAAAAGCAGCATTGCGGCAGCTGGCGCACCAGTTCCAGCATCGGTGCCATCATTGACTAAAGAGGAAGCTGAGGAGGCCGCATCCGATTATAATCAATGGCTGCATGCAATGAAGTTGGTGGCGCGTTTGCCTGGCGGCATGCCACCGGAATTTAGACGCAAGGTAAGCTCGAAGAGAGAGAGAGAGGTAAGAGAGCTGCTCATGTGGCAGGTGAGCAGCTGAGCGAGTGAGCTTGGCCGGAAATCCTTTTAATTGCTTTTTAAATGATTGAAACATATGTATACATATGTATATATGTATGTATGTACTAATACCTTTTCTCGTGCTTTCCATAGTTGTGGCTTTCGCTGGCGGACAAGTATTTAAAATCGAAAAATGTGAACTGGACCAAAGAGGAGGAGAAGTGCTTTTGTGAGAAATGGCGCGAGGATGACGAAGAGTTGGGCATACAAATTGTAAAGGTGAGTATGTGTGTGTATCTACGAGGGCTGCTCGATATATTTTTAGCCTAATAATGAAAATGCGAATATTAATCATCAAAAATGGTTTTATTGTTTTTCAAAGTATTCTCCAGCATGACTTATATACTTTTGCATGCGCTCAATCCAATTGTCGAAGTACCTTTGCCACTCCGATTGAGACACCTCCAAAACATGGTTTTTGAACGCTGAACAGTATTTTCTGGCGACGAAAATCGTTGACCACGCATTTTTTTCTTGATGAGCGGGAATAATAAGAAGTCATTGGGTGCCAAGTCAGGGCTGTACGGCGGATGACCCATCAATTCGACGTTTTTGCCGCCCAAAAAGGCGTTGGTTCATGCCGATGTGTGAGAGCTCGCATTGTCATGGTGAACAATGATTCGTCTTCTCTTGTTCGTTTTTCGAATTTCTCCGAAGACTTCAGGCAAACAAATTGTGGTATACCAGTCAGAATTGACCGTCTTCCGTTGCTCAAGCGGAACAGAAGCCACATGACCAGTTTTGCCGAAGAAACAGGCGACCATTTGCTCCGAAGTGCATCTTCCACGAACAACTTTCGTTGGATTTGGCTCATCTTCAAAGATCCACACGGTCGATTGTTGTTGTGTTTCAGGTTCATACGCATAGAGCCATGATTCGTCACCTGTGACGATCTTATAAACGCCTCTTGAAGCACCGCGATCGTATTTTTGCACCATTTCTTTGCACCAATCGACACTTTTTTTGAGCGACAGTCAAATTGAGCGACAGTCAAATTGTGCGGGATCCAACGTGAACAAACCTTTTTTACGGCCAGATGTTTATGCTAGTGGGAGAAATGTCCAAGGACGTCTCTATCTCACGGTATGTCACATGACGATCTTGCATTATGAGTTCAAGCACGGCATTAATGTTTTCTGGCTCAACGGCTGGTTTTGGACGACCTTCACGGAATTGGCATTTGAGCATTTTTCACAGTGCTACAGAATGGTGCTTCATCGCCATACAAAGATTTAAATTCATCAATGCACTCTTGTCGTGATAATCCACGTCAAAATTGGTTAGAAATGATCGCACGAAAATGTTCACGAGTTAATTACATTTTTTTGCCAAATAAAATTTTTCACCGAAACAACACTGTAAACAATACAAATGATGGTCGTACGCCATAACGTTCTGACTACGATTATGCTAAAAAATGTCAGACTTTCCAATGGAAATGTCAGATTTCACCTGGCAACACTTTTTCATTGTTAGGCTAAAAATATATCGAGCAGCCCTTTTCTCTATGCATTTTTTTAAAATATTATTCACCCTAATCCATAGGATTTGCATCGCACCGGCTCCAACCTTTGCACTGGTCCGGCGGGTACAATCAATCAAGCCAAATTGAAACGTATACTTTTAGGCTATGCGCGCTACAATCCCGAAGTTGGTTACTGTCAGGTAATTGCATTATGTCGTAATTAACGTAAGAGCACATGCTCTCCCTCTCACTCACTTACTTTCTCACTCCCTCCGCTTTCTCTTAATTCTATAACAGGGTTTCAATATGCTTGGCGCGCTGATACTGCAAGTTATGGAGAAGGAAGAAGCCGAATCGATGAAAGTGATGATTTATTTGGTCGAAGGTGTGCTACCACCCGGCTACTTTCATGGCTCCATGGGCGGCCTGCAAGCCGACATGGCTGTGTTTCGTGAGCTCATGCAAACAAAGCTGCCACGTTTGGCCAAACATTTGCAAAAGCTGCAGGGACCCATTGAGAATGCCTACGAACCGCCGCTCACAAATGTTTTCACCATGCAATGGTTTCTCACCATGTTCTGCACTTGCCTGCCGATGACGTGTGTGCTGCGCGTATGGGATTTGGTGCTGATCGAGGGCAGTGATGTGCTTTTGCGTACGGCGCTGGTGTTGTGGAGTTTATTGGAAGAGTAAGTGGGATTAAGTATGAATGAGGTCATTAGTGTAAATATCATAACGCTATATTCTGTATATGTTCTCTCTCTCACACTCTCTCTCTCTCTCTCTGTCTCTCTCTCTATTTCTTTCACTCTCATTTTTTAGTCGCGTGCTTAGCATACGCACCGCTGATGACTTTTACGGCAAAATGGGCTCATTCTCCAGCGAGTTGCTCAATGGTCATCTAATCGATTCGAATGGTTTGATTGAGAAAGTGGTGCAACTTGGTCCGATACCGGATATACAGCGTTTACGCGACAAGCATCTCTACAATATTGCACCGTTGCGACACAAGCAAGGACTACAGTAAGTGATGCATGAACTCGAACTCAAACTATTTGATACACTGAGTGTCTCTTTATCTTTTTTGCTCTTCTCACCTTTTACAGATTTTACTACGATGACGAAGAGCCCGGCTCCGATGAGGATTCACGTCTTGCCGTCGCCACAGTCTGGGGTATACCTTGGGGTCGTCGCGGCTCGCAAGGTAATACGGCCACTGCCACCGCCAACGCCAGCAACACAAACAACAACAATGTTGCCACCGCCGCTTCCGCCAATAAACACGCAACCGAGAATAAGGAACGCCTCGCATTGGATATTTCACTGCTGAAGAAACAATACGATCGTTTGCGTGAACGTCAACGTCAAGCGCATATTATTCTCACCACCGCCTGCTCCACGGCGCGCCAGAGTACCGCCTCTGCCACAACCACGCAACCAGCCAATCCAGCACCACTGTCTGTTAATCAATTACTCTTGGGACGTCACGCAATTGTAACGAATAAGGGCAGACGCGTCGGTCCACCAGCGGGTGCCATACCGCCGGCACGTAAACCTTCGCTACCTTCAGTGTTGCATACGCCGCGTCTGCCGGCCGAACGCCAGTTGCGCCGTGGCGAAACCTTGAATTGGCGTGATGCCGATATAAGTAGTAAGCGACGTAGAGAGAGTCTCACATGGAAGGAAATTAAGGCGGATCGTGCATCGCTGCTGAGTGCGGATGGCGCAGATGCGGATGTGGCGCCAAAGTCACGAAAAATTCGTTTATCTCGCATCGGGCGCAGTGATTCATCATCGTACAGCGAAGAGAGCGAAGGTGGCGATCCAGATGGCGGTGGCTCAAGTACCGACACCAGTCTCTGCGATGAGGATGATGCCAACTCGGGCGCTGATCGCACCCACTCGTCTTCGATTGAGAATAGCCCAAAGCGCAAATCGAAATTGTTGCGCAAGAATAAAGAGCTCGCTTCAAAGCTGGCAGCCTTAAATGATCCAACACCACCCCGCAGTGGTGATGGCGATAGTGATAAGGAATGTGAACGTGAACGTCCCAAATCATGGGCGCCGTCTTCGCATGAAATACCCTTCATGCTTTTGGCAGCAACCGATTCGCCCACACAGAGTGGCGATGAACAAAAGTCAGCGCGCACGCAGACACGACGTTTCGTCGACTCGTCGACGTTGAAGGAGGAAGAGGATAGCTCAACGGAATGTGATCGTTTGGGTTATAAGGCCACGTCCGCGTTGGATTGGCCCGATACGACTTTTTCTGCCATCGCTGGCGACCTCGCGATCACTCAACACGTTCCACTTCATGTGGACGCGGATGATGTATTGGAGTTTCCTGTGATAACGAGCCCAAGTCAACTATCGCCTTTGCCTGATATAGCTGCCTATCTCAATGGTGACCCGCATGTAAATCCATTACCAATACCGAAATCGCTTTTCGTGGACTCAACCAATTCGCTGGGTAGTGGCGATGATGGAGAGGAAGGCAGAAAGTTTGCGGTCAGCGATGATGGTGTGACAAATCAATATTTCGAACGGGTCAATAGTGTAGAAAGGCCAACTAAGTTAGATCTCCTTTATTCACTGAATGACGACGAGAATGGCATTAGGAAGGAGCAAGAAAGGGGAAAAGTAAAAGAAGGAGCATTGGGTAATTTAATGACTGCCGAAGGTGCGCCAAAGCTCGCTAAACAACCCAGCAAAGACTCTGATTACCTCAGCGGAGGGCATGAAGTGAACGATATTAACAGCAAATTCGATCAAATAGATAAAATCTCCAGCTCCACTAGGCGTATGGAGTTACTAATTGACTACTCGGAAAAATCATCAGCGGCCTTCATCGCCGAAGCGACCACAGAACTTTCAACAAGCCTAAGACATGGTAAAACTATGAATTCAGTTAAAACTGAAGAACTCGCATATGCTGCGGTACGAACCAAATCGTACGAAGATGAAGAGCTGGAGAGCTCAATACCCACAATACCCAGGGATGACAATATTCCAGGAGAAGCATCAGAATTATTTGATGAAACTCTGCCGAAATTGGAACAACTGAAACTGAGTGAATCAGCGTTTGTTGTGAGAAAACCAACAGCGACTAGCAGCAGCGCCTGTCGAAAACGACGCGATCCCAGGCGAATGACACTCACACGCTCCACCACACTCGATATCGAAGAACGATATCAAGCGCTGGAACGACGAATGAACGAAGAGAAATTTATGGCTGATAAAGCAATGCTAAGGAGGGAGGATATCACAATCGGTGGTGAAGAAATTGAGGAAGCTAGAGTACCAACAACAAAGCAACTGGAGAAGAGATTAAGCGCAATCGAGCAGCAATACAGCGCCAAAGACGGTGATGACGAGGATAAAAAAAGGTTTGCTGAAAGTAGCCAACGTAGAGAATATTCGTTTGATGACACAAATACACAAAAACTAATCAACAGCTCATTTACAGAACAAGAAAACATTTTAAGCAAAAGCTACAATGAGAATTTTAAAAGAGAAGAGCCGTCATACTTGAGAGATGATCGTAATTTTAAGGATCCTGATTGCACAAAAGATGCTGAGAGAACTTATATAACTGATGTGGTGGTGTCCCCTGAAGCGACGAAACAGCAACTTCCTCATGCCGAACGAAACCCCAATCACATTCCTTCCACAACTGAGCTAGAGGAACGCTTCAATGCCTTAGAAAGGCAAATGAGTTCAAATGGCTTACCGAGTAAAAAATCAATAGATCTGCGAAGAGACGAAAGTACGAGTGGTGGAGGTAAAGATAACGAAACGCCACCAAACACACCTGCGGAAAATAACAGACAGGGCATAGAGAAAGGTGATAGTAAAAGTAGATTAAAAAGCGAAATTGAGCAGGACAAAAACTCAAAGAGGGAAGAAGGTGATGATGTAGAAAAGCCACGCTTGAGGAAAATACCATCCACTGCTGAGCTAGAAGATCGCTTCAACGCCCTCGAACGAAGATTAAGCGCACAAAAATCAAGCCCCGCTAAAACGAAGAAGGAACCACCTGACGAAGCAGAAAATAAAAATCCTGCGTGTCAAAAAGAGACGACAAATGAAGAGCAAGAGAGTACTGAGAAAAATGAGAGCAACGAGAAAAGCGAGTATAAAGAGAAGCAAGAGGAAAAGGCAAACGAAAAGCAAAAGAGAAAATCTACAGAGAGGGTTAAGTCGCCGGCAGAACAAAAAGTAGGAAAGCAGAAAGAAAAACTAGAAGATACAACTGAACAAGACGAGAAACCTAACAAAGAGATGAGAGATCTCGAACAAAATATAGAACAGATAAAGGCGGAAGAGGCAGATCGAAAGCTTAAAGAGCACGACAAAAAATCCAGTAAAGAGAAAGATAACAAAGTGGGTGAAATGGAAACGAAAACAAAACAAGAGGAATATAAAGAGAGAGAGAGTCAAAGTAAGAAAGTCGATGAGACTAAAAAAGCTGCCAAAAAATCTCCGCCAAGTACAGAGGAACTTGAAAAACGCTTCAAAGCATTGGAAAAGCAAATGAGTACATCAAGTGTAGAAAGCAGCAAAGAAAACAAAACAGGTGAGAAAACAGAAAAGGCAAAAGACAGAGACCAAGCTAAGAAGGAAGGCAAGGAAGCAGAAGAAAACGAAAGAGAGCAGCACGAAAAGCATGCGAAGAGACAAGAAACAGAAGAACAAACTAAGGAAACGCAAACGAAAACTGGCAAAAGGAGTCAGCAATCGCATGAAACTACAACAAATAGAAAATCTCTAACAAGCTTTGAGGAAAAATGCAAACAAGTCAACAAAGAACTAGCGAAGAAAGCGAAAGATGAGCCAGATGCGTCAACAAAAACAGAACCCAAGACAGCCGGCCAGATTTCAAACGATGAAGGTAAACAAGCAACGAATGAAGATGCAAAGCATGACAAAGTGGAGAAAATTGTTAAGCGAGACGAGACTCCAGATACCGCCAGTACTTCAAGCATGAACGCCGATCAAAGACGTGCTTCAGAACCACCAACAACTGAAGACTTGGAAAAACGTTATGAAACATTTAAACGGCGAATGAGCGCTAAAATCGCAGCTGAAAAGGCATTCGGATCAACAAGTAAATCCAATGCATTCGGCGCAGAAGAAACACACGAAAAGGCACACGAGAAAGAAAACAAAGAACAAACACACGAAGAACAAACACTCGGAAAACAAGCAGACGAAACAGTGGAAATTAGAAGGAAATCCTCAGAACCGCCAAGCACAGAGGACTTGGAAAGTCGTTTTGAAGCGCTACAACGACGCACCAGCGAACAAAAGGCATATGAAACGGTGGCGAAGAGACAAACGAACAAGAAGAAGCAATCGATGTACCAGGTGGTGGCAACAAAACAAAAGGATGGTGAAAGAAAAGAGGAAACAACTGAAAAGGAAAAAAGGAAAAGCGATGAAGAGAGAACCGCGACCAAAGACACATCTGTTCAAGCCCATCTCATCCCAGCAGCGCCACCCATGCCCATCGACAGAGGCGATGCAATCGAACAACCCATCCTCAATGACGAACAACATCGAGCGCTCATCGAAGAATTCCAACGAAAAATCAAAGTACAACCGGATGGTGAGAATCTCAAACCCAGCGATATAAATCCAAATCGCCGCATATTAAACGAACGCCAACGAATGCTACCATTCGATGGAACCTCGGAAGCACATGCAAACACCGCTTTCTTTAGATCGGAAAACTATGAACCCAACTGGTTTGGTCAACAACCACCACAAAAAATGGTTCGTCGTTTCTCCGATTTACCATCAAGAGCTGATCTTGAGAATCGTTTATATTACTTGGAAAAACAATTAATGATAAAACTCTACAAGCAGCGCAGTGCAAGTGATTCCGAAGTGGCATCGAGGCGACATTTTATGGATGCGAAAAGTCAATCCGCCGATTATGATATGACAACGCCTAGTACATCAATGCGTGCGCAACAACAACAGCAAAAACGGGCGGCAGATGATTTGGAAAAACGTGTTTTGGCGCTGGAGCAACAACTCATCGAAAATAGCCTAAAGTTGTTGGAGTCGGTGCATGCGAGAGAACAAGAAAAAGTGGCGCCGATAGAAACAGCAACAACAACACCACCACGTCGCCTAAGCACCGATACCATTGATGCAACAGGCCGAGAACTGGTGCGCTATATTGGCGAAGTCGAAGAGGCGACTGGGTCGGTTAAGCCAATCAACATCAGCATCAACATTAAAATGCTAATGAGACGAGAGGGCGACGAGCTTGAGGAGAGCAGATCTCAAGAGAAAATACCAACAGCGGCAGAGCTGGAGAAGCGGCTCGAAGTATTGGAGCAGCAACTGAAAGCATCACGTTCACGACGAGAGAGCAATGTGGACCACCATCGCAGTGCTGATGAAGAGCAAGAATTGAGGAAGAAGTCCATTGGAGCGGCAATTGAGCCAGTTATGATGGCTACGGGTAGCAAACATGAAAGAATTGCAAAGGAAGCATCGGAAATTGAGAAAGCCGTGGAAGAACTATTAAACGGGAAAAGCGCGATAACTGTCAAAAAAGACGGAGGAAAGAAAGGGGCGGAAGAAATGGAAGTTGAGAGCAAGAGTGAAGCTGCAATAACTGAGAAAAAAGATGAAAATCGGGGAAACCGAAGCTTAGATAATGATAAGTTCAAAAAGGGGGATGAGTCTAAGGCAAGAAAGGAAGGAATCGCAAGTTCAGATAATGAGAGGCCCGATAAGGGGGATGAGTCTAAGGTAAGAAAGGAAATAATCGCAAGCTCAGATAATCAGAGGCCCGAAAATGGTGATGAGTCTAAAGTAAGAAAGGAAATCTCTAGAAATGAAAATGGTTCTAAAGAGCTCGAAGAAATCAAAGTTGTGCCTAAGAAAATTTCCAATGGCGCCGCTAAGCAAACAGACAAGCAAGACAAGTCAGAAAAGGTGGATGAGAAAGATAATAAGAGCAAAGAAAAGAGATTAGAAGATGAAGTGTCAGTCAAACAAAAACGGTCACTTGAACAAAAAGAAATGGCAGAGCAAACTAAGAAACAAGAAGGTGATACAAAAACCAAACAAGACGAAGAAGAGGCGAAAAAGGATAAAATCGATCAAGAAAAACAGGACACTAGCGACAAGGTGTTGAACAACACTGAAGCTGAAAAAAGCGCCAACGGATTAGGCGAAACAGGCGCACCCACACAAACTGCGCTCGAAGTTGGTGGTGGTTCAGCCGATTCCAATAAGAAAACGCTCGTGCTGTTGCTTGACAACGAACCGAAGGCGGTGAAAGTGCGACGACTCACACGCGCCAACACCGAAGAGCTAGAAAATCTATTTCAAGCGCTCGAAAAACAATTAAGCGATCGTAATCTCATCCAATCGGATGACGGCAGGCTAAAACGAGCGGACGAAACCAAAACAGGCGAGACAACCGAAGCAACCGAAGAATCTAAAGCGTTATCGCAGCTTTCGAAAGAAATCGAAAATTTTGCCAAAGCAGAGCAGGCAGTGGAAGTTAAAGGAAATGAAGCAAAGAATAAAAAGGAAGGAAAAAGTGAAAAGGAAAGAAAATGTGAAATGGAACGAAAGGACGAGAAGGAGGAAAAGGCGCAGCAATCGAAGACACCACCACCACCGCCTGACGACGACGACAATTACGATTGGGGACTAAACCCCTATAAGCGACACTTAAAACGTAGAACTGCACATTTGCCATCAACAAAAGAATTGGAATCACGCTTCCGATCGCTCGAGCGTCAAATCAATTTGCTTGAAAATGTGGAAAAGATCGATGTGGAGCAGCGCTTGCATGAAATTGAGCGCAAGATCAAGTTACAATATTCACTCTCACACGAAAAGGATCTACACAAATTTCTAGAGCTGTGCGAAGGTAAGGGCTTGGATGAGCTACCCGAAGCAATAACAGCAGCGCGTGATAGGTACCAAACAGAGGATGCATCACGTACACCACCCAGAACCCCCACACTAAAACGCGGCAGATCACCATACACGTCGCCATCGCGCGCAAAAGAGAAGACACCTTACACATCACCGGCAAGAACGCCACCGGCAAGAACGCCACCGCCACAAACACCACCACGGACGCCGCCGTCAATGCATGACTCGCGCAGTCCCAAAAGATATGTGTCGCCGGGACGTGTACGTATACAGGAGGATGAGAGGGCAGCATCTAAAAGCCCCAAAAGGCATAGTACCTTACCGTGTCACCAATGTAGATATGAAGATCCAGATATACCCACAACCGAAGATCTCGAGTATCGCTTTCGCGCATTAGAGTTACCCAGATCCAAGTCGAAGGAATCGCTTAGAAGTAAAACCAAAAAGGCACAGACAGAAAAGTCACTCATACATCCAATAGAAATGCTGCTCGATCCGAGCTCGGATGAGGACGCCATACCGTTAACGGGCGAATTGGAGCATCGTATACGTATGTTGCAAGAGAAAACAAAGACGCCATCACCACCCAAACACTGTTCACGTTCACGCTCACGCTCGCCTACCATCGAAGAGCTGAAGAACAGAAAATTGGCTGAAAGTCAACAACAACCAAGAACGCCCGTACACAAGCTGGAAAAGTTAGTAGACTCACCAACCAACAAAAAGGAGTTGCCAACTGCGGAAGAGCTAGAGGCACGTGTAAAAAAACTGGAAAAGGAGCACATCTTCGATTATAAAACGCAAAAGTCATACCAAGAATTCAATCGCAAGTTGAAGAATGCCGTTTCGCCATCACTTTCCTTCGACGAGAGCAAGGCGGCGAAATCGTGTGAACAAAGTCCCAGACGTGGCGGCGGCGAGACAACGCGTGCCAGCACACCAAAATCAGCGCTACGCGACTCAGCGGCCAGTAGCGGCGGCTATGATGAACATTATCATCATCATCGTTCGATTAGTCCAAAGGCTATACGTTTTCGTGATGAGCAGGAGGAGGAGGCGGAAGCAGAAGAAGCAGCAATAGCAACAGAAGTTGTTGAGATGGAAGAAGAAGAGGACGATGGAGATTTTTATGCCGGCGCAACGTACATGCCGCAACAGCGAACCAGATCGCGCATTGACACATCCGCAGACAATCTCAGACGAACGGTGAGCATGCAACGGAAATTATGATGATAGCAGAAAATATGCTCAATAAATCTTAAATGTATTCTCAAGCAGGCACTTGCAGATTCCTGCACCAGTTTGAGTAGCGCAAGTGCAGCTGCGCATGTGGCGGAAGGGGTCGACGAATTGGGCAGTCGTCTGATGAGAGTGAGTACTGAGCGCTGAATTTTCATAACCGTGTTAACTATTTTTGCATTTCCTCCTTTTCCTTTTCACACAGGAAACTTCACCGCTCACACGCACCGGCAGTCACACCGGCACTCCCTTACGCACCCAAGACAATATCAACGATCGTTTGGATTCCATTAAAAATTCCATAAAATCCATTGATTCATTGTGTGAGGAGAAACCCTATCGTAAGGAGCGTTGCCAACGTTACATCGACTCCTTATGCTCCGATTCGCTACATTTTGCCAGCAAGAAATCATCACTCGAGAATCTTTCGCGTTCCGATAGTCGCATTCTGCAGCGTGATTATACGCCAGCCATACGCATCTCGTCGGATGGCTATGGTCAGCGACAAGCGGATTATTTGTATGGCAGCGGCGGCCGTACGATGGGCTCCGCCGAATCAATACGTTCGACAAGCCCTTCGCTGCGTGGTGGTGCTGTCAGCCCACCGCAATATCATCGCTCGAATCGTGATATACGGCGAGAAATCTCACCGCGGCGCCGACGCGAAGAGGAACGCGAAGAATATGAGAGTAGGGTAAGACGTGCACATATGATGCTAAATGATTTATTTTATGATGATAATAATAAAGCACCTAGTGATAAAGTAGTAAGTAGTGATAGTTTAATTAAGTTTCATAAAGTAGATAGACAACTAGACAATGATGAAAGAGACAGATTAAGTTCACGATCGGCCTCCAGATCACCATTAATATCACCCTATGGATCGAGGGAGACGATGATGACAACAGCAGCAGCAGCGAAGGAGCGCACGAAGACGATAAGCAATAAAACGGAACACGAACGCGAACAAGAACGAAACAAAAAAATCAATAGCTACGACGACCTAAACGCCAAATACGCCGACGACGATTACCTTGAACTCAAATACCGTTACAAGCAGAAAACGCGCCAACGCCAACAAACAACAAAAAACTATGATTTGGATTTATTAGACGCAGACACCAATGACACAAATGCGCGCAGCTTTGATGCTCTCAAACGCTCGCCCACACAATCTTACACGCCTGGCCGTCTCGATACACGTCACACCACAGTCACAGCAACATTCTACGATCGTAAGCTGGCCGAAAAGGAAATTGAACGAAAATTTTCATCACGACCACCACCAACAACATTTTGCCGCTCACCAACACTCATTTCGCCTTCAACAACTTCCAGAAGTTATGTGGATTTGGTGGGCGCAAGCGGCGCGCGCAGCAGCTATTACAGTGACAAATCGCCGACGGCAACAACAACTACAGCCAGCACAGCATCAAGGGCTTTCGCCGCAACGGGTAGAGATTTGGCTGATGAAGGCATGATGAGTAGCAGTTATCCGGGCAGAACGCATCATTTGCATTCACAGCAGCAGCGCGCCCAGCTGGCCTACAATGAGCTGAATTTTCGTACGAAAACAACATTCACAGACACCTACACAACAACTGCCACCCTGATCTCGGCGACAACGCCATCCACGCCCAATGCAGGTATGCTGTCATCATCAGCAAGCACATACACCACCACCACCACCCCATTTGTCACGCGGCGGCGTTTGCCACGTGTGACCGCACCGTCCCCATCTCATAGTAGCATGTTGGATTTACGTATACGTAATAGTAGTAATTGTGATAATTTACTTACGGTTATGCAATATAATTCTTTAGCGCCAGCCGATTTGGGTTATGTTAGCAGCACTACAATTACATCATCAACAGCCAGCACAACAACACCAACACAAAAGAGAACTGGAAGAGCGTTGCCAGCGTTACCCACACCAACATCAACAACAACGGTGACAACTACATTACCTACAACAGTTATGACTGCGACGCTGATACCGACATCGACGTCGACGTTACACGCGGCTACGGCTGCGCTGCTACCGAACGGACAACACGACATACCTGACGACGATGACGAGGACAATCCTTTCAATTTATTTGCGAACTATCGCATTGCCTTGTGTGCGAATGAAGCACTGCGTTATGCCAATATAGAGCCAACAATAGTAACAACAGTTAGTTCCTTTTCAACGACTAGCATTACGAAAACAACAACATCATCATATCAAAATATCATGTCAACGGGGTTGGAGCAATTGTTGAAAGTGAAGCCGACAGCAACAACAACAGCTGCTACTAATACAACTGCGCCGTCGACTGCAGCGGCGTTGAACGCAGCGCCGCCAAATGCAGCGGCATTAAACGCAGCGCCGCCAAATGCAGCGCCGTCGAATGCAGCGCCGCCAAATGCAACGGCGTCAATCGCAGCACCGTTAAGCGCAACGGCATCAATTACAACTACTACAGCGACCGCCACAGCAACGACGACAACAACTACAATAACAACAGCGACAGCCATAACAGCAAATGCAACAATGACTTACAATTTTAATAATTTGACAACACCTATGAATGCTACAACAACAACAACAACAACAATGTCTAACAGTTATAATTTTAACAATTGGACAGCACTTACAACAACACCAGCTGCTACAGATACAACAACAATGACAAACAACTATAACTTCAATCAATTGCCAACACTTTCTACAACGCCTGCCGCCATTACTACAGTACCTGCAACTACAGCAACAACAACAATGATGATGAACGGTTACAATAACATGAACAATTGGACAACACCTGCAACTACAACAACAACAGTGCCAACAGTGCCAACAGCAACAACAACAACAATGCCAACAGCGACAGCGACCACAACAGCAACAAACAGCTACAATTTTAGTAATTTCTTATCACTAACAAAACCAACAGCCCCAACTACAACAACACAAGCAACAGCAACTGCTACGGCAACTACAACAACGGCTAGCAGTGAAAATATTCTTAATTTTAATATTTCCTCATTCCTCGGCGGCTCAGATAAAGCGCCAACGGCGAGCGCTGCGCCAGCTCAAGCAGCTGCAGCAACAACAAGCGCCGCTACTAACGAAAATATGCTTAGTTTTAATATTTCATCGTTTCTTGGTTCAGACAAAGCGGCTGTTGCTACAACAACAACTACAACAACCACAACTGCGGCCAATAGCGAAAATATTCTGAACTTTAAAATGCCATCATTCCTTGGCTCAGATAAAAGCGCAACAGCGGCTAATAATGCTGCTGCACCAGCAACTACAACAACAACTGGCGTTAACGCTGAAAATATTCTGAATTTTAAAATGCCATCATTTCTGGGTTCAGACAAAAGCGCAACAGCGGCAAATGCTGCGCCAGCTGCGGCCAATCAATCAGAATCAAAAATAAAAATTCCTTCGCTCGGCCTTTTTGGCAAAAAGTTCATATAAATGCATACATACAATAAAAAACAACAAGAACAACACTTACACTTAGTTGCAATATTAATTATGTAGTTAAAACAAAAAACTAGCACAACAACAAATACAACATTAATGTATGCATCTACAATATACAACATATACAACAAGTGTGATAGCAGAAAAGAATTTGAGAGAAAAATAAAGAATTCTATAACCGCGCTGCCTGAAGAATACAGAAACATAAGCGTATGAAAGATAATAGCGAAAAAGTAGTCGGAATTAAAAAAAAAAATGTTTAGAAGTTTTTAGCAAAAGTGCGAGTTATAAATTTTATAAAAAATTTAGTGCGATAAAATGTAGTGCAAAGCGTAAATCGAATTCGTTTTGAAATTATACAAATTTTCAACAATAGTTTAATATTAGCATAAATAACAAATGATGCGAAATGTTTAGATATATAACAAAAAAATATTGTAATTCAAGCATTCGCTTACGTTAAACAAATTTTCCTTATCACTTCCTATAACAGAATGATTTATGCTCTTTCGAATTCAAATAGATATGTACATATGTATGTATATAACTAAGTATGTACATATTTACATACATCTATTCCTATTATGAATACCAAAGTTGCAGTAAAAAAAGATTACAAATACATTGAAAATTCTTACCTAATTTAAAAAAAGTTGAAAAAATAATCCGTTTAGTAACCAAAAATTTAGATTTATGCATGTGCATGTATCAACATGAATCTATTCAAAATTAGCAGAAGGTTCGATGACCAATATCAATCCTATAAAATATATTTAAATGTAATCCTACTTGTATCCAACTTTAATTGATTAAAATTATATTTAAAAAGAAGTATAAAGCAATAATACATAACTTTAACTGTTACACAAGTAAAGAAATAAGTAACAAGAAAAATATAAATACATATGTATGTATATTTAGTTTATAAACGCAGCACCTTTCCATCGCTCACCTTAACACACATCTTTGGCACTTGTAACTATAATTAATTTACTTTATACATATGTATGTTTTTTTTTTGTTTTGGAAAAAAATGCACCTGAAAACTTTGAAGCAGCCGCACCAAATTTAACATACCTCATATATAAGCATAGTCTATGGGCTAACAAGTAAAAAAATATACATATATGTACCTATTACATTCATACATATACATACATACATGCATATTTACATACTTTCATATAGCATATTACTTGCCAGCATATTTACATATTTAACAAACGGCAAAGTAAAATAAATTCTACTTTAATTATACATACTAATACATACATACATAACCATAGCTAATGAAACTTTAATAT
The DNA here is from genome assembly GCA_960531455.1 of Urophora cardui. Lineage (NCBI taxonomy): Eukaryota > Metazoa > Arthropoda > Insecta > Diptera > Tephritidae > Urophora > Urophora cardui. The sequence continues at coordinate 12,446,046 of OY482672.1, read as the reverse complement.
GATTGAGCTACAGATGGCGCTGGTAAGCAAGCAATTCAGTTAGAAACAAGAAAGCAAGCAAATATAGAGGTGGAAGCTAATAAAAAGCATGTTAAAAATAATTATAAATAAAAGAATAAAAAATGCAATAATTCAAACAATTTTTCAAAATCTTTATCTTACATAAATATACAAATACGTATGTACACAAACACTAATAACTAGGTATAGCAAACATTTTCAAATTTTCGCGCTTGTTATTACTCAACTATATCAATCATAGCTAAAAAATTATTATTAAATAAATAATTATTATTAGTAATTATCTTATTAATTAAAATTTAGCTTTGTTTAATTCGATATTGTTTATTTTTAAGCATTAAAGTATGTATGTGTAAGAAAATGGCAACAAATGGCAAATACATAATCTGAAAGAATAAATGTACATATTTTAAAAATTAAAGCGAGATATCCTGAAAATCTTGGCAAAACCTAAAGACGCTTTCAAAAAAATGCTCTTTCTCTCTCTAACTTCCAAATTATGCTAAACCATAATAATAAGTGAATATTTTAAAAATATAAATACACGCGCGCCATCTTTTGGAACATAGCGGTGGTTATAACCTAAGCAAGAAGTTACATACATACATACATACATACCCAATAAACACAACGGATTCGCCTCGAATTCGAGACGAATTCGCTTCTCTGATTATATTATCGCGGCGATAGTTCGCGACGATAGATCGGCGAATCCGAATTCCCAGGCGAGTCATCCCTCATTAGCGATTCGCGCATTTTTATATTCTCGGATCGTTGGCGATTCGAGATTTATACCCATTGGTGAATACATTCTAGAAAATCTTCTTCTGCGAATCCACCTCGAATTCGCCACGATATCATCTGAGATTTTCAATCTCTTGAGTAGAGTTTTAAATGGTAAATTAAAGCCCAATAGGGAATTTCTTCGTGTAAAGCAAGATTTAATAAAATTAATAAATGCTATTGCGATAATTGATTTTTCTCGAGTCCATCTCGAACTGGATACGAGTCCGAAAAATTACATTCACCTCCGCGAATTCTTCTCGAAATCGCCACGATATCATCCTCGCTTTTGTGTTTATTGGGTACATACATACTTACATACATACATACATACAGGTGAAACTAATAAAAGCGTGTTAAAAATGGGTTTTCTAGCTAAGAATTGGTTTATACTTTTAAAAGTTATTTCAGGAAGATTTGATGTCTTTGATGTGAGAAAAATATATGTACATATATGAGAAAAATATATCGCCCGTTTTATGCAATAGGTATTTAATTTGAAATTTTTGATTTCTGGGATTTTGCCATATATTTCAATAACTGGTTAGTGCTTTTGAGTCTAGTCTTATAAAATACTCAAAAAGATAAAAATGGCGGAAATAGAAGTGATTTTGTAGTCAGCCGTAGAAGGAAACTATTTGAAATTATAAAACTTTATTTGCGTTTTCCCAAAAAAAAATTTTTTTGAGTTAAATCCCTATTGCATAAAACGTGCGATATGTATATAAGAAATTTATAATTATTAAAAAAATTTAATTACAGTTGTTATGAAAATATGTTTAAAGAAATGTTCAAACTGGCAACGCAATGCTTCGTGAAACGCATAGAACGAAAAATGAAAGAAAAGTGCAAAGCAAACCAAAGCGAAAACAAAATAAAACAAGAAAATGAAACGTTGAGCGTTTATTAAAAAGAATGAAAAATAAGTTTTTCGCAATTTTAATATATAAAGTTATTTAATGCGATAATACAAACATATACACGCACTAATAGCGTTGTCGAGAAAAAATAAAAGCAGCTGGCGATTTATGTACATTTATAAAAGAAAAAAGGATTATACATGCATAATTACATGTGCATATGTATGTAACGTATGCATGTAAAAAATATATTTTATTATTTATTTATTTAACGATCACAGGCCCAGGTTTTTATTTTTCTTTTTATTTTTTTTTTAAACTAGGAAAAAACATTTAAATAACTTATTGAAGCTGTAGCTACATCCACCGCATGAATAAGTTGTTTAGAATTTTTTTTAGTTCCAAAAACAAACAAAAAATAATAATATTTTATCACGTTTTCTTTTCTGAAAATAATGTTGCCCTGTTTAATTTTTTCGAGAAAAGAAAATTCCATTAGTTTCGAATTTGTTTAGAAATGGCAGGATCCACCAAAACTAATTAATTGGATCATGAGAAATGGCAAAGAAAACAAAAGAAAGTGGTATTTAAACTGTTCAACTGGTGTCAAACTGTTTAAAATATTTAACTAGCTTTCGTTTATTTTTATAATTTCATTGAATATACAATGTGTGTACCTAAATCAATTAATATTTTATTTACAAACAAACAACTTAATATGATTAACTATTAGTGTAACTGAATTGTTAAAATAATTATGTAAAGTAAAATATGTGCAATTCTTCTAATATATGTAACTAATTCATTAATTAATTAATAACTGTAATGTGTATGTATTGTATATATGTATAACTATGTTAAACAAACAACTATATATACATACATATATTTACGATTAATTAATTTATCAATATTGTTTATTTGTTCACTTAATACAAAAAAACACAAAACTAAAATTAAATTAATTAATAACAATAAACAAAGCAAATCAGTGCGTATTGAAAGGAAATTATTATGGAAGTAAAAAAAATGTGTTTTTCTTTTTCAAATTCTACTTCTTCCTAGGAAATATAAGGGAAAATGCTGTTTTGCCTTTCTGTAGTGTAGAAGTGCACTTCCCTACTTACATATGTACATACATACGTACCTTAGGCTAAACGCGCAAACTTTTGAAGCAGTAAATTGACGCTCAAGGCGCTCAAGCTGAGCTAGTGATTAATTTTTGAAATAACATGAATGTAGACAATCTCTTTTCAATTCAGAACACTGACCCACTGTTAGGGATGGCAAAAAAAATTTAATAATCGATTAACCGTTTTTTAGGTTAATCGAAAGGGTTCGATTATTAATCGCGAATAATCGTAGGCAACTAACCGATTATAACCGTTTTTCGATTACAATTATTGATAAATTAATACGTAGTACCCCAAGAGGACAAACAAGCTAATTTTTTATACATACTATGTATGTGTGTTCGTTTTTATTATAATAATAAAAAATCGTCATTTCAGCGAAAAATCGTCAATATTTTGTTGCTATCTCATCTTTACAAAAAACACGTTATAAACAAAAAAAGTGTCGGCTTTCCACTGAGAAAGCGCACCACGAAAAAAATTACTTTTTCAGGGGCTCTCAGATAGCTCAAAACTTGCAGGAAGTTTACAGTTTACGAGATAATTGTCGTTAAGGTTGGATGGGTCCATAGATATTACCCCAGAAAGAGAATTATGTCGGCTGAGGATTATTTTTTTAAAGCGCGGCTGAAGGCCGCCAACGCAAAATGTTGTTCTACACACATACATATATGCATTTGCTCGTTTTAATACGTGCTTTTATCTCGGCAATAGATCGCAGTTTTCGTGTTTTGTTTGGTAAATTTCAAAATTTTAACAACAAATATCTTGTAAACAACAAGCCTCCGGAAATTTTTGATTTCAGTTCCAAGTCCTGTGAGAGCTCCTCTACCCCCCGGAAATAGTAATTTATTTCGGGGCGTTGTTCCTTAATGGGAAATTTTCCCAAAAACAATTTTAAAGAGGTACGAATTCATACAAATTCGTATATAAATGAAATCATATTTAACAAGTAAGGAAGCCTAAGTTCGAGTGGAATCGAACATTACTCAGCTGTATGCTTTCATTGTTTGTTTGCGTTTGATGGAAACACGGTCTAGGTACTTTTTATATAAAGCAAGTGCTGCATAAAGTGGGCGTAGCCGCGCCCATTTTCAAAATTTTTATCAGTCATCCAACTAAGCATATGAATATTATTCTTTGTGCAAAATTTCATTCCTTTATCACATCTAGTTACAAAGATGTCACGTTACAAATTACCAAAGGGCGTTCCAGAAATATCTTTGTTAAAAAGTAGGCGTGGTCATAAACCGATTTCAATAAATTTTTGCGCGTCTATTAACACAAGTCATAAAAGTGTATAAACCAAGTTTCGTCATAATATCACAATTATTTGTCGAGTTATGGGCTCAGAAATCTCGTATATTCCAGCTTCTAAAAAGAGGCGGTGCCACGCCAATTTTCCAAAATTTTTGTGTTTTTGGTTGTATGTCCGCAGGTGGACTCCTGGCATAAAATTTCAATGATATATCTTTATATTTGACAGAGATATCACTTAAATGTTTTTATTATGTCACTTTATAATACCCATATATAAAAGTGGGCGTGGCCGTCAACCGATTTTGATAATTTTTCGTCCAAACATTTGCCTAAGTAAGTATATCACGCGGACCAAATTTCATCGACATATCTTCAACAGTTTCTGAGTTATGACTCATAACGCTTTCAATGTTTGCTCCTCAATAAGTGGGCGTGGCACCGCCCATTTTCCAAAATTCCATCAAATTTCTTCTTAGGGGCCTAAGCTCAACACGTGGGTAAAATTTCATAACTCTAGCTATATTAGTGGCTGAGATACCAAATTTCCGATTTTTTCTATATAGGAAAAGTGGGCGTGGTCATGGTCCGATTTCGCCCATTTTCAATACCAACCGTCCCAGTCTCGATACCAACTTGCATTTCAAATTTCATCAAAATATCTCAATTTTTGCGCGAGTTAGAGTGTTTACAGACGGACGGACAGACGGACGGACGGACGGACAGACAGACAGACGGACAGACGGACGGACATGGCTCAATCGATTTCTCTTTTCATCCTGATCATTTTGATATATATAAGTCTATATCTATCTCGATTATTTCATTCTGTTACAATCCACCGTTATGTGATTAAAACTATAATACTCTGTGTACTAGTACAGCTGAGTATAAAAAATCTGTGCACATTTATCTACACACTGCGCTTACTTATATGATAAAATAAATAAATAACATCATCAATCATTCATTAATACTAATTTATAACATTTTGCCTTGAAAAATAATTTACAAACTCACTCGAATGAAAAGGCGGTAATTCTCAACTTCGATTATTTCCTTTCGATTATTTTCGACTTGAGAGGAAAAAGGTTAATCGAAAAAATAATCAAAAGAAAAAAAACCGATACATTTTAACCGTTAACCGAAAGAAAATAACCAAAGAGCATATATCTATAAGAGGCTGCAGTTTGGAAGTAGCGAAATTTGCCAACGGGCCTGAAAAAATGACGATTGCGCGAGTTCAGGCCCAATGAAAATTCGAACATGCCAAATGCGAAAATGTGAGTGACTTTGGAGTGACAATCTAGTTGGTTTGAGTGAAAAAACAAATTGCAAACTCAAAACAAATATTATGATGAGTAATTTGTAACATGTGCGCTTTCAGCTGTACATGCTTGTCTGCTGATACCTACATACATATGTATGTATATGTATGCAAATACAAAGGATTTTCATAATTTCAATAATCTTCATAATACAAACAAAATTCTTAAGTTTATCATAAAAAAAATTAAAAAGCCGAAAATGTAAATTTCTGAAATAGATACCTACTAGAGATGAGAGAAACTGCGATTTTTCGATATCTGTGATTTCGGTGATTGCTATTTTTAAATCACTGCGATTTTAAACTGCTATTGCGATTGCATGGACTGCTATAAAATCATCAGTTACCGGTAGAGATTAATTTTGCGTTTTCTGAGCGATATCACCTGTCTTCATTTTATGTTCACAAAATGATAGCAATAACAACGTATTCCGCAGTAATTTCGCTGTTTGTAAACATTTTCAAAGATAAATTGTAAATTCAATAATTTTTTTTTTCTTATATTTCTATATACGTATGTGGTCTGCTCAAAAGTATAAACAAAAAGAAATTTATAATGCTTTTGCGATTGCGATTCACATAGGTGAACTGCTTACTTGGTACATCGATAGCAGTTCCCAATAAATAGTGAACTGCTATTTTGAAAAATTGATCGCAATTGCGATTTGCGATTTTTTATTCACAGTGAAAAAATCACCGTTTGCGATATATCGCTCATCACTAATACCTACCTATGACCATGTCACAATAGGGTTCGATCCCCGGACTCTTGGGCATGTATGTACATACATACATACCTATGTACATTTATTTGCGAAAAATTGTTGGTAGGTATGTATTTTTATATATGTACACACATATTGATACATGCATATATGGATGTATTTTTGTCAACTGATATGCATACAAAAATACATACATACATACATACATATATTGCACGTGCATTCCATATGTACGTACTAGACATATACGCCGCCGATTGACGCCGCCGCCGCCGCGCCGATTACCTTCATAATCGGCCGCCGCCGCCATAATCCGTGAAATCGGCGTATCGGCGCGGCGGCGTGCGCTGGCGCGCCATACCCGTATGGAGCGAGATGTGCACATATTTTCCTAGTTTTGCTAACTGCTAAAGTTCTTCAAAATTAAAAAAAAAGGAACCAATCGACGTGTTTGGACCTCCGGAACATAATTTGTTCCCAGATACGGAACTTTTCTGGGATGTCTTCCATTTAGTCCTACTTCTCGAGATCTGTTGCTAATAGTTCTACTCAAAATTGAATAATCTAGACCCTCCTTGATATCATTAGATGGCGATTTATGCATTAAAATTATCCCAAACATGCCTCCAGAATCGAAAACTCATGGTTTGAACGTAAGAAAGTTGCTGTTTTGAGTAGCGCTCACAGTCGTCGAACCTCAGTCCTATAGGGAATATTAAAGAAGACGATGGGGGATCAAAAATGGAAAAATAAGCAAGAGTTATGGAGAAAAAAAATTAAAGAAGCTTTGTACTTAATACCAGTTGCAAATTGCGCTGATTTGGTCAACCTTATGCCACGAAGAAGTAAGGAAGTTATAAAAAATAAAGGAGCTTCAACTAAACATTAGTTTAAATCTAGCTGCAGCATTAATATTGTAGTATATTTGAAAAAACAATCGAATTTAAAGTTTGTCCCTATTATTATTTCCAACTTAGCTTATACATTTCATTATTTTTATTCATAAAATTTAAATTATTATACAAAACCCACCCCAGAGTCATTGAAGCATGTCCTCTCCGTGTAAGCATCAATATATGGTAATTATTATTTGGTCTTAAAATGAAATAAATGGAGAATTGCAAAATTTTGTCCCTATTATTTTTTCCAACACTGTATATATGTACATATATTTATTTTAAAGTGCCTTATATACATATATATAAATATGTATGTAAATATATGGATGCCTGTTTATTATCATACGAAATAAGCAAATGAATTTAAATTTACCCTTATATATGGATTTGTGTATACTCTTTAATATTTATTTTCTTTATTTTATATTTTAGTTTATGTAACAATTGTTTTTTGCTGTTAATAAAAAAGTTTCAACAATTTAAGGTGGAAATTAGTTTATTTATTCCATTCAGCCAGCGCTATTAAGGTAACTAAATAAAATTAAGATTTGAATAAGGATTGTGATTTGTAGATTTGGGGAAGGCGCGCCGGCGCGAAAAAGCACGCCGGCGTCGCCGCCGCCGCCGAAATTTTTTTGGAATGGCGCCGCCGCCGCCGGAATCACTGTCGGCGTATATGTCTAGTACGTACCCCTTTGCATCCCTATACAAACTTCTTAAACCGTGCGTAAAAACATATGTATGTATCTATGTATGTGATATCCAACAACAACCATGACTGTCCTCCAAACCTATAGAAATAGAACAAGCAAAATTTTTCATTCATAAATTCAAAGCCAAATGAAATGTGGCAACGTAGCCGTCGTGCAAAACGACATGGATTTCAATAATTTTCTGTCCAGCTCGACTTCAAATAATTAATGGGTAACTGTGTAACCTAATAAAAACGCAAGTCGTAAATTAACGCATGCTCGCAAATTTTTCATATGCGTTGAACCGAAATTGACTTGCGGGCGCATACAGATAAAGAAATAGAAAAGTATAGAAAATCAGAGAAAATCTTGTTATTTTGTGGAATATGTATATGTATACCTAACACACACGATATCAAACGCAACTGTCAATTTTTTTGCAAACAATCAGCCACAATGCTTAAAGGTACGTTCGCGACGGCAATCAGAACCGCAGTGTTGTAAGTATCACGTTCTTCGCGTGTTTGTGGCAACACCTGCAAAAGTCAAACGTTCGTTTGACACATCAACCGTGCAGTTTGCTTGAATAATCGGCAACAGAAAATTTGTGTCTGCAATTTTTGCTTTTAAAAAATGGAAAGAGAAGGGTAAGCATGATTGCTATATATTTAATGGAATATGCAATAATGTAATTTTAATAACACAAATTAATTGCAAATACTTTTAATAATGCTGTTATAGCAATATATCAGCTGAGTATCAGCAGGCAAGTGCAAAATAAGCAACGGGGTTGTTGTACTGCTGCAATTATAAATTTTCATGAACGTACCCTAATTTCAACTGTCACGCAAAACAAAAATTGGGCGTCGAGTTTGCCTTTTACGCACGCTGTTCAATTTCGGTTACTCCCATACAAGTTGTATGGGCATGAGAAATTTTTGACAGTAAATTGACGGCGTGCGTTTGTATTAGGTTACACAGTAAGGTGTCAAGTGCCAAGGGACAAGCGGCATTCTATTTTATGTTTTTGTACAGCTCAACAAAAGACAATTACACGCAATGTCACATTCGACGGTCGCACAATTTGCAGAAATTCATAACCGTGCCTACATACATACATATGTACATATGTATGTATGCCCTTACATACCGACAAGTCATACTCTGCTCGCACAAAATTTGGCAAAACAGGTTCTTTTCATAAATCACAGAAATTTCAAGTTGAGCTCGCTTTCAAGTCAGGACAGGGAAAGGCACTCAGCCATTGTCATCGCTCTTTGCATCAAGTTCGATTGCTAGAGCATCATATGTAAATTAATATCAATAAGCAAGGGCGCACGCGTAAATTGCGGCCTGTTTATTTTCAACAGTAATTTCGTAGCGGTGGTGTTCTATCGTCTTACTTCGCTGAAAAAACAAACAGCCGACAACCCTTCGTTTGATCGCTGCGAAGAAGTAAAGTTTTGTGCAAAAACAAAAAACATCAGACATCAATGCAGGCCGATTCAAGGCAGATCTAAGAAGGTAGGCGCACCTGCGAATTTAGAAACTACTTTTTTATTAACAAAGGTAGAGTGTAATAACAAAATCAAAGCGGATTCACATCATGGCCAATAGGAATGGGCCAGTCCCAATCGAATTTAGATTTTAACCAAGGCTAAATATCATTTTGACATTACACTGTATCAATTACAGTAACAAAATACATGGGAAATTTCTGAATTCGCCACCGGGCCTACCTTTGTAAATCTGCCTTGAGTTGGACTAGAAAAATTAATGAAATTGTCGTCGATTTTCGCAGACGTTGTTGCCACTTTTCACTAGATTTTTTGTGATTAGTTATGAATGAAATTGTTATTGTTGTAGGTTTGGTGGACAGTATTATGTATGTATTTGTTTTTGGATGGCACGCACCTTTGTATATACATATGTATGTATGTATGTACATGGGGATGTAGACATGTTTTGAGAAGTCTGGCAATGGAAAATGTATGCACATGTGTAGATAGTATATTTTTGCATCTATACATACATACATATGTATGTACATATGGATGATTGACGCATACATATACGCGAAAAAAGAGAACTATAAAATGCCGACGGCAATTTGAATTAGGTAATTAATTAAGAAAGCTTGTTTTTATTTACATACATAGGTAGGTACCTACATATGTACATATGTACATACATCCATACAGGTTTTGCATATTTTTTGAACTTTATACATAATATCGAGCCCTATTGTGGCATGGTGATATGTATTTCTGAAATTTTTATTTTCAGTTTTTATGTATGTACCTACCTACCTACTTTGAAACTTTTTGAAAACAGCGAAAATTATGGAAATTTTGAAAATACATAAGTAATGAAAATCGCTTTATTTATATCAGCAGATGTGGACAAATTTACTAACATTCGTTTGTACAGATCGGCGGTCACCTATGTTAATACTCTGTTACTCAAATAAGCAACTTTTATAATCAACTCACTCACATTCCATTAACTCAACATTTTTTACTCAACATTTCTACTCACCCACTCAAGTTGTTCGAATTTTCGAAAGGTCTGAAAATCAGCGAGTAAATTGACAAAATTTGACAATGGCAAACTGTGTAACCTAAATCAAACGCACGCCGTCAATTTACTGTCAAAAATTTCTCATGCCCATACAACTTGTATGGGAGTAACCGAAATTGAACGGCGTGCGTAAAAAGCAAATTCGACGCCCAATTTTTGTTTTGCGTGACAGTTGAAATTAAGCATTGTGGGTGATTGTTTGCAAAAAAATTGACACTTGCTTTTGATATCGTGTCTGTTAGGTACATATTCCACAAAATAACAAGATTTTCTCTGATTTTCTGTATTTTTCTATTTCTTTATCTGAACACGCACGCAAGTCAATTTCGGTTCAACGCATATGAAAAATTTGCGTGCGTGCGTTAAATTGACGACTTGCGTTTGATTTAGGTTACACAGAAAGAGCATATATCTATAACTGTGTAACCTAAATCAAACGCACGCCGTCAATTTACTGTCAAAAATTTCTCATGCCCATACAACTTGTATGGGAGTAACCGAAATTGAACGGCGTGCGTAAAAAGCAAATTCGACGCCCAATTTTTGTTTTGCGTGACAGTTGAAATTAAGCATTGTGGGTGATTGTTTGCAAAAAAAATTGACACTTGCTTTTGATATCGTGTCTGTTAGGTACATATTCCACAAAATAACAAGATTTTCTCTGATTTTCTGTATTTTTCTATTTCTTTATCTGAACACGCACGCAAGTCAATTTCGGTTCAACGCATATGAAAAATTTGCGTGCGTGCGTTAAATTGACGACTTGCGTTTGATTTAGGTTACACAGTAAGAGGCTGCAGTTTGGAAGTAGCGAAATTTGCCAACGGGCCTGAAAAAATGACGATTGCGCGAGTTCAGGCCCAATGAAAATTCGAACATGCCAAATGCGAAAATGTGAGTGACTTTGGAGTGACAATCTAGTTGGTTTGAGTGAAAAAACAAATTGCAAACTCAAAACAAATATTATGATGAGTAATTTGTAACATGTGCGCTTTCAGCTGTACATGCTTATCTGCTGATACCTACATACATATGTATGTATGTATATGTATGCAAATACAAAGGATTTTCATAATTTCAATAATCTTCATAATATAAAACAAAATTCTTAAGTTTATCATAAAAAAAATTAAAAAGCCGAAAATGTAAATTTCTGAAATAGATACCTACCTATGACCATGTCACAATAGGGTTCGATCCCCGGACTCTTGGGCATGTATGTACATACATACATACCTATGTACATTTATTTGCGAAAAATTGTTGGTAGGTATGTATTTTTATATATGTACACACATATTGATACATGCATATATGGATGTATTTTTGTCAACTGATACCCTGCAAAAAATGCGATCACTCCGGGATACATCCGGGACAACTCGCAAGGGAGCATGCGATTACTACCCATTTGTATCTCTTTATATGGGTTGAAGTGTTCTCTTTTGTTTGAGCATGTCCTATGAAGAGACTAATTGTACCCAGTTTGTACCCGAACGGGTAGCAAAAGCGCACAATTGTACCCGTTTTGTACCCGAACAGGTAGCAAATGCGACACATCCATTTGAGCGACTAATCGTACCCGTTTGATATCCTTTCGGGTACAATTCGTCTACAATTAGTGTACATATGTACCCGTTCGGGTACAATTGGGAACAATTGTAGACTAATTGTACCCGAAAGAGAGCGCTCCCGGACAAATCTTTTTAGAGACTCGTCGCACACTTTTTTACAGGGTATGCATACAAAAATACATACATACATACATACATATATTGCACGTGCATTCCATATGTACGTACCCCTTTGCATCCCTATACAAACTTCTTAAACCGTGCGTAAAAACATATGTATGTATCTATGTATGTGATATCCAACAACAACCATGACTGTCCTCCAAACCTATAGAAATAGAACAAGCAAAATTTTTCATTCATAAATTCAAAGCCAAATGAAATGTGGCAACGTAGCCGTCGTGCAAAACGACATCGATTTCAATAATTTTCTGTCCAGCTCGACTTCAAATAATTAATGGGTAACTGTGTAACCTAATAAAAACGCAAGTCGTAAATTAACGCATGCTCGCAAATTTTTCATATGCGTTGAACCGAAATTGACTTGCGGGCGCATACAGATAAAGAAATAGAAAAGTATAGAAAATCAGAGAAAATCTTGTTATTTTGTGGAATATGTATATGTATACCTAACACACACGATATCAAACGCAACTGTCAATTTTTTTGCAAACAATCAGCCACAATGCTTAAAGGTACGTTCGCGACGGCAATCAGAACCGCAGTGTTGTAAGTATCACGTTCTTCGCGTGTTTGTGGCAACACCTGCAAAAGTCAAACGTTCGTTCGACACATCAACCGTGCAGTTTGCTTGAATAATCGGCAACAGAAAATTTGTGTCTGCAATTTTTGCTTTTAAAAAATGGAAAGAGAAGGGTAAGCATGATTGCTATATATTTAATGGAATATGCAATAATGTAATGTAATATAAAGCAAGTGCTCCATAAAGTGGGCGTAGCCGCGCCCATTTTCAAAATTTTTATCAGTCATCCAACTAAGCATATGAATATTATTCTTTGTGCAAAATTTCATTCCTTTATCACATCTAGTTACAAAGATGTCACGTTACAAATTACCAAAGGGCGTTCCAGAAATATCTTTGTTAAAAAGTAGGCGTGGTCATAAACCGATTTCAATAAATTTTTGCGCGTCTATTAACACAAGTCATAAAAGTGTATAAACCAAGTTTCGTCATAATATCTCAATTATTTGTCGAGTTATAGGCTAAGAGGCCCTTTGTGTAAAAAGAGGCGGTGCCACGCCCATTTTCCAAAATTTTTGTGTTTTTGGTTGTATGTCCGCAGGTGGACTCCTGGCATAAAATTTCAATGATATATCTTTATATTTGACAGAGATATCACTTAAATGTTTTTATTAGGTCACTTTATAATACCCATATATAAAAGTGGGCGTGGCCGTCAACCGATTTTGATAATTTTTCGTCCAAACATTTGCCTAAGTAAGTATATCACGCGGACCAAATTTCATCGACATATCTTCAACAGTTTCTGAGTTATGACTCATAAAGCTTTCAATGTTTGCTCCTCAATAAGTGGGCGTGGCACCGCCCATTTTCCAAAATTCCATCAAATTTCTTCTTAGGGGCCTGAGCTCAACACGTGGGTAAAATTTCATAACTCTAGCTATATTAGTGGCTGAGATACCAAATTTCCAATTTTTTCTATATAGGAAAAGTGGGCGTGGTCATGGTCCGATTTCGCCCATTTTCAATACCAACCGTCCCAGTCTCGATACCAACTTGCATTTCAAATTTCATCAAAATATCTCAATTTTTGCGCGAGTTAGAGTGTTTACAGACGGACGGACAGACGGACGGACGGACGGACAGACAGACAGACGGACAGACGGACGGACATGGCTCAATCGATTTCTCTTTTCATCCTGATCATTTTGATATATATAAGTCTATATCTATCTCGATTATTTCATTCTGTTACAATCCACCGTTATGTGATTAAAACTATAATACTCTGTGTACTAGTACAGCTGAGTATAAAAAATCTGTGCACATTTATCTACACACTGCGCTTACTTATATGATAAAATAAATAAATAACATCATCAATCATTCATTAATACTAATTTATAACATTTTGCCTTGAAAAATAATTTACAAACTCACTCGAATGAAAAGGCGGTAATTCTCAACTTCGATTATTTCCTTTCGATTATTTTCGACTTGAGAGGAAAAAGGTTAATCGAAAAAATAATCAAAAGAAAAAAACCGATACATTTTAACCGTTAACCGAAAGAAAATAACCGATTATAATCGTTTTTCCGGTTATAGTTGCCATCCCTACCCACTGTCAGACATGCCGTGCAAGCTACAGTGAGTGTAGGTGTACATAATTGATAAGGCCAGAAAGAATATTAGCCGTATTCGATTGGGCAAGAGTTAGAGACTTGCGAAAAAAACAACCACTGGTATAAAAACAAGTGAAAATTAAATGACCGTTCGTTAAAGTAAGAGCCTATACACACTTGTGACTCAATCGATTTGGTCGAATTGGACTGTTGTATTCACACTACTCCAACTATTTAGTCGAATCGGTGGCAGCTATTCACACTTGAGACTAAATAGTCGTGCGATTGACAATGACATAGTGTTGCCAATGTTCACATTTTACTCAGCAAATTTTACATTAGTGGTCTTCATATAAAGTGATGAAGTATTAAATTGTTAAAGTTTATCTGCATTCTTACATGAAAGCACCTTCTTGTCAGCTGTCAACTTGATTAATAAATAAAAAACAATAAAATAAACAAAAAGTGCATACATTGTTTGGCTTTGTTTCTTATTAAACTAGCAACTAGCTGTCAAGTAAATGAAAAGAGAAAAACGGAAGGAATTACGCTCATAAAGGCGAAACGAACAGAAGTACAAGAAACGGAAAAATAGTAAAAATCAGCCATTAATAATTTTCATGAAATTTCATTTTCATTATTTCTATTTTAAAATGCGATTAATGACATTTGAAGAGAACAACAATATCAAGAAACATATGAAAACGGAAGTAAATATCCTTAGTTAGATAATTCTTGTCTATAACTACACCATTTCCAGATGGATTTTAGAAAGCGTCAACTGGATTTTAGAAAGGGGAAATTGGATTTTAGAAATGTCGATTTGATTTTAGAAAAGGGAAATTGGTCTTTAGAAACTGTAAATTGGATTTTCGAAAATTTATATAATTATTAATTTATACTTTCATACGCAATAAAGAATTTCTATTCGAAAAATTCTGTGTAAAATTTATTATAAACGCACATTCTGAAATCCAATTCACGCTTTCAAAAATCCAATTTTGTTTTCTAAGATCCTTTTAACGCTTTCTAAAATCCAATTTACATTTCTAAAATCCAATTTCCCCTTTCTAAAATCCAATTGACATTTCTAAAATCCAATTTCCCCTTTCTAAAATCCAGTTAACGCTTTCTAAAATCCATCTGGAAATGGTGTAGTTAATAAGAAACGAACCTTTTGTTTTTAAACATTTTGAAAATATTAATTGAAATATTCAATCTCTACAATTTACCAAAAGTGAAATAAAAGTAGTTCTGTCAGCATGGCAACTCTTTCCACTACGAATATCACTGTTGTTGTTGTAGTCGTTCGACTAAATTGTCTCAAGTGTGAATACGTAGAAGGGCGCCTTGCTGATCAAGCAGTTGTACAACTGTTTCAGTTGGAATGAAATTGGGCTGCAAATCCAACTGTTTCAGTTGTACAACTAATTGAATGTAGTGTGAATGCTTCCATACATTCCCATGCAAATCAACATTCGACTCAATCGATTTGGTCGAATTGGACTGTTGTATTCACACTACTCCAACTATTTAGTCGAATCGGTGGCAGCTATTCACACTTGAGACTAAATAGTCGTGCGATTGACAATGACATAGTGTTGCCAATGTTCACATTTTACTCAGCAAATTTTACATTAGTGGTCTTCATATAAAGTGATGAAGTATTAAATTGTTAAAGTTTATCTGCATTCTTACATGAAAGCACCTTCTTGTCAGCTGTCAACTTGATTAATAAATAAAAAACAATAAAATAAACAAAAAGTGCATACATTGTTTGGCTTTGTTTCTTATTAAACTAGCAACTAGCTGTCAAGTAAATGAAAAGAGAAAAACGGAAGGAATTACGCTCATAAAGGCGAAACGAACAGAAGTACAAGAAACGGAAAAATAGTAAAAATCAGCCATTAATAATTTTCATGAAATTTCATTTTCATTATTTCTATTTTAAAATGCGATTAATGACATTTGAAGAGAACAACAATATCAAGAAACATATGAAAACGGAAGTAAATATCCTTAGTTAGATAATTCTTGTCTATAACTACACCATTTCCAGATGGATTTTAGAAAGCGTCAACTGGATTTTAGAAAGGGGAAATTGGATCTTAGAAATGTCAATTGGATTTTAGAAAGGGGAAATTGGATTTTAGAAATGTCAATTGGATTTTAGAAAGGGGAAATTAGATTTTAGAAATGTCAATTGGATTTTAGAAAGGGGAAATTAGATTTTAGAATAGCCAAATGGATTTTAGAAAGGGAAAATTGGATTTTAGAAATGTCGATTTGATTTTAGAAAAGGGAAATTGGACTTTAGAAACTGTAAATTGGATTTTCGAAAATTTATATAATTATTAATTTATACTTTCATACGCAATAAAGAATTTCTATTCGAAAAATTCTGTGTAAAATTTATTTTAAACGCACATTCTGAAATCCAATTCACGCTTTCAAAAATCCAATTTTGTTTTCTAAAATCCTTTTAACGCTTTCTAAAATCCAATTGACATTTCTAAAATCCAATTTCCCCTTTCTAAAATCCAATTGACATTTCTAAAATCCAATTTCCCCTTTCTAAAATCCAGTTAACGCTTTCTAAAATCCATCTGGAAATGGTGTAGTTAATAAGAAACGAACCTTTTGTTTTTAAACATTTTGAAAATATTAATTGAAATATTCAATCTCTACAATTTACCAAAAGTGAAATAAAAGTAGTGCTGTCAGCATGGCAACTCTTTCAACTACGAATATCACTGTTGTTGTTGTAGTCGTTCGACTAAATTGTCTCAAGTGTGAATACGTAGAAGGGCGCCTTGCCAAAGACTTTGCTTATACACAATAGAAAAAATTGGCATAATCAGTAAAGAATCTTTACTAAAGATCAGTTTAATGAGTAGCTGGCATACTCTCTAAAGGTCTCTTAAAGTCTCTAACATTTTGTATGGAAACTGTCAGCCAAGAGAGCAGAATCGAGTATAAGCGAGCAGAGAAGTGCCCAATAAAACACTCCTATTGTTAATTTTTGATAAGAATTTGACGAGTCTCAAAGCGCGACTCAAAGCCTATTTGATTTCGTTAGTCGTTTGGATTCCTTGCAAGTAGACGCGTCGCGTCGTTGGTCA
This sequence comes from Urophora cardui, assembly GCA_960531455.1. Taxonomy (NCBI): domain Eukaryota; kingdom Metazoa; phylum Arthropoda; class Insecta; order Diptera; family Tephritidae; genus Urophora; species Urophora cardui. Next base: position 12,428,748 of record OY482672.1, on the reverse strand, counting down.
ATCGTAACAATTGTCTCTCGAACATTCGCTTAGCAATTTATGAATTTAGTGAAAAGTATATAGTATTTATAATTTAAAATAAACATCTTCTTCTTAAAAACATACTTTTTTACACTGTTTTTTAAATTAAAATCAACAAAAACACAGAACAACAATAACAGAAATGCAACATTTAAATCGCGTTTCATCACGTCAATTCATTACTTTAAAAAATGTTAAAAATATTAATTCATGTTGGCACATGCTACCACGTGCTTTTCTACATACACGTCGCTTAGCTACACTGCCAGTCGGTGAGGTGCTATTTCCTAGAAAATCCGACTTTCCCAGTCGTCATATAGGACCGCGTAAAACGGATGTGGTGGCCATGTTGGATACATTGGGTTTTAAGGTAATAGCTACATAATGCGGGAGAGATGTGGAGAAGTTGAGAAAAGAAAACGTTTTAAATATTCTAAATTTTTATACAAATGTTTAGTCCTTGGAGGAATTAACGAAAAAGGCTGTACCAGAGCGCATACAATTGCAGCGCGATTTGAATTTGGAAAAACCTTTGAGTAAGTACATAAGCAAAACCATATGATGTAAAATTATATGTACATTTATGTATGTAGGTAGGTATTTTCTTTTTTTTATTCTTTCCTGCTGATAATGATTAATCTCACAAGAGATAATAGTAAGCTGTAGTCTTGTAATTTTAATTTAATATTTTGTTTTGCACTCAATTCTATTGATTCAACAAACTCACGCAGGGGGTCCAATGCGATTAAATGTTTTGTTTATGTACATACATACCTATATAGTAAATATTATTTACTGATAACAAGGACTATGTTGAATATACATACATACATACATATATATATTTGTGTTGTATATTTTTACACGAAGATCATTAGTTCAATATGCATGATCTTTTATCGCGTTGCCGATTATTGTTTGGATGGTAGCTTTTGTTTGTAAATCGGACATGGGCTAAATTAGTTTTAGTTTTTTCTGCAGACGCAGTCTTTATTTATTAAAAGCATTCAAATAATTGTCTACGCGAATATATTTATGTATGCAAACTCATTATTCGTAAAAAGTATATTCTACAAACTGGGGGATCAATGAAACCAAAGGTAAGGAAGGTGATTTTTGTATTTAAAGTTTAAACAAAACCGTAGAGAGAAGACACGATGTTTCTATAAGCGGCCTCTGAAAAGCTTAACCCTTTGTTTTCAATTTCTTTACCCGTGGAGGAAAAAAATCGATTGGCACATATTTCATTCATTTAGTCCTAAATAAGCATAATTTGTAAGAAAATTAAAAAAAAATTAATTAGTTTAGGTTTTACAGCCCTTTGAAATTTGTACGATATATCGTACAAAGTTCGTGAAATGAGCCAAAATCTTGCAAATTTTGCTTTTATTATTTGTTTAGACTTTTTTAAACAAACATTTTTTAAAGCAACGAAATAAAGATATTTTTAATATTAAGCTTAAAAATTGTGACTTCTATCCAGATTTAATAAAATTCATACTTAAATACATAATTATTATATATAAAAAATACATATATACATTAAAAAAAATTTAGTAAAGACAAAATAAAAAAATATAATTTTAAACTTAAAAGCTGTAACCTCAATACAAAATTCATTGCGACACATATTTTTAAATTGTAATTTAAGTTAAGGATATAAAAATATGTATGCACTGAGAGAAAAAACGTTATATTTAGCGTTCAAAGGAATTACTTCCCTGTATTGAACACTTTCTTTGTTTTGAGCAAATTTTCCTTAAAACATGTTAAAAGGATTATGAAATAAAGTTACTTACATGGTTTCATATACTTTTTTTTAAAGAAATTCATACATCAAAATAAGGAAATCTTAATAATAATATAATATTAATATAAAATCTTATAATAATCTTAAGCGTCATTCCATTCCCAACTTGTCCTTGTTTTGAATATTTGATTTTCTTAATTTGATAAGTTGAATTTTCAAACAAATCACCATTGCAACGAATATGTTTGAATATTTTTAAGATAATTTACTGAAAACAAAGAAAAATAATGTATTGGAACGCGTGTTCAAAATAATAAAAAAAAATATATCTTAGATCGCGAGAAGTTTTGTTAGTGTATGCATATGCATGTATTTATTCGATAGGAAAGAAAAAAGATTTTATTTCTAGTGTTTTTTTTTAATACATAAGTGAATATTGAACGGTTTTGTACTGATTCGACTAACGGACGAACTTTATAGAATTTGTCAATAAAATGTACACTGAAAAAAAAATTACTCAGATTGTGGAAAAGTGGGAATGATTCGGCGCTAAAGAAAATTTTCATTGTTTTGATGTACAATTTTCTTTAAAACGATGGTTTTATTCCTTGATTTGAAGAAAATTGTACATCAAAACAATGAAAATTCCCACTTTTCCACAATCTGAGTAATTTTTTTTTTTTGAGTGTAGATTCTGTCGTAACAGTATGAAGCTTTTTAGTGACATCGTATCCTTAAAAATCTGTATTGAAATCGTAGGATACCAAAATGTTGTCATTCTACCACGTCGCATGCAACCTATCGCTATTTGTAATTCAATTAACATTTTAGTTTAAAAATTTTGAGTTTGTTCAAATTCCTAAACTTCATTTTGCGCTGTGTATAACTATCTAAAGCAGCTACGTGCCACGCAACGTCGAAAAATTTGCGTTTGAATTTAACGTAACAAGCAGCACAGAGCAGCAACTTTCGCGGATTTTGTACGATATATCGACCAAATTAATTATGTACGATATATCGTACATTTGAGTTACCTAATTTTGTACGATAAATCGTACACTTTTTTTGCGCAGGTCTCAAATTAATTTTTACGTATATTTATTTTATTTAATATTTTTATTATATTCGGTAGGGCATTGTATACACAAAACTTCATAAATTTTGGGCACCTTTGCTTTTATTAAATTTATAAAAATCGATTTTTATGGTGACTCCTAGAACAATTGCATTCCTGAGAGGGAGCATGTGAAGAATATGTTTTTTTCTGAGAAACTTTTTACAAAAATTATATAATTTCTGGCTGTATTAGATAGGGAAGAGTTCAAATTAATATAATATTGCTTTCTTTGGCAAAAAATAGTGCTTAGTTTTAACAAAAAAATCACGTAAAGGGACATGAAAAATTTGGTCGATATATCGTACAAAATTAAGCAAAGGGTTAAGGTGAAAGTCTTTCGGTAAATTACAAGCTATAAAATACCAACCCAATTAGTGATTATCTCCACAGTCTAAGGCGGAAGCGCACTTTGGCTGTTTTGGCTCATTACGATACTACAGAAGATCCTAATTTTCCCATAAACACCGATAACATTAAAACAGCGCAGTATACTGTATCTTTGCGAATTCTAGCTCGACCAGACACTTGTAGAAATGCCTGTGTTGCGGACACACAACAAAGGCTGAAGCCAGAAAACCTCTTACTTATTTTTAACTATACCACCGACTGAGCCCCCATGAACAACTGAATTGCTCGCCTTCGTCCAGAGACGGTTTGACACATGATCCTACTATAGAACGTCATCGCATGTAAAAAATGTCAAAATCAGAAAAAACGACAGCGAAAACATAAGCTATTTCCACTAACAACACATCTTCTCTTCTTGATTGGCGCTTAACCGTCTAGACGATTCTGGCCGTGTCCAACAGAGCGCGCCAATTGCTTCTGTTTCGTGCAGCATGGCGCCACTTGGGAACACCTAGGGCGGCAGCATCGCTGTACACCTGATTTTCCCAACGAAGTGGAGGTCTCCCTTTTCTTTTGCGTTCAGCGGGTTTCGGTAGAAATACTTTCTTGGCCCCAGCGTCTTCATCCAATCTCACGACATGACCTACCCAAAGCAGCCGCTGGATCTTTATTCGCTGAACAATGTCGATGTCTGTGTAAAGCTCGTACAGCTCATCGTTAAATCTCCGTCGATACTCGCCCACGCCAACGCTCAAAGGTCCATAAATCTTCCGAAGAACTTTTCTCTCGAATACTCCAAGTGCCATCTCATCTGGTTTTGAAATTGTCCATGCTTCTGCGCCGTACATGAGGACTGGAACGACGAGCGTCCTGTAGAGTGTGATTTTTGTTTGTCGAGAGAGGACTTTACTTTTCAGTTGCCTACTTAGTCCGAAGTAGCATTTATTGGCAAGCGTGATTCTTCGTTGGATCTCCGTGCTGACATCATTCTTGGTGTTAATGCTGCTTCCCAAATAGACGAAGTCCTTAACAGGTGCGAATTTGTAGCTATCAACATTGACGTGGCTGCCAAGGCGTGCTGTTTCTTTGTGTGATGACAGGAGGTACTTCGTCTTGTCCTCGTTAACCGCCATGCAAGAGTGTAAAATCAAAACGAAAGAGGATAGTTTGACATAACCTGAAAACGACCTTCTATAGTTAGGCTATGAATTCACCTGTGCGAAAGACCTCGACCTGCCAGTGTTGCCGTCTCTGTACGAAACAGCCTGAGAAGCCACTGAATCCTGGTTATCGACGTGGCGGTAGAGACTTATAACAGTACAGGTGTTCAGGTTTTCATATTCTAATTTTTTTGTCATATGTGTGCCATGAATGCAAATAAGATAGTGGCCTCCATTAGAAGGCAGATTATCAGGATAATGAAATTACACTTCAGCATTAGCTTTCTTTGAGAATGGGGTGTATTTGAATTTCATTACGGAGGAAAAATACTTCGGCCAACGATGTTATGTCTTGGCCATTATCCAGTTCTGGAAGCGAATAGTAAACTTTTCGATATTCATTATAACGAAGGTGAGACTAGAAAGAGAGCCTAATGTTCTTGCGAAGTTTCTAAGAAAAGTTAGAGTATAGTAAAGTGACGTTATCTTGACTTGTATGATCTCAATAGGAAATTCCCCACCCCCTTTTTTAACGCTTAAAATTCACATAAACACATTTCTATCTCACCTAATACCTTTTCTACTCTCCAGACGAGCACGAACTGATACGCCATATACGCAACATAGCCAAACGCAATGAAATCTGGCGTTCCTACATAGGCATGGGCTATCACAATTGTCATGTGCCACATACAATTGTACGCAATGTCTTTGAGAATCCCGGTTGGTTCACACAATACACACCCTATCAGCCGGAAATCTCGCAAGGCCGACTGGAATCATTATTGAATTATCAAACTTTAGTTACGGAAATGACTGGTTTGGATGTGGCGAATGCATCACTTCTGGATGAGGGCACCGCTGCCGCAGAGGCTATGAGCTTGTGCACGAGGTAGGATCTTGGATGCCTCAAAATATTAGAAACACATTTCTATATACGTACATAATGGCGTATGTGGCTTATTTTAGGCACAACAAACGCAAGAAAATTTATCTCTCCAATAAATTACATCCGCAAACTTTGTCTGTGGTGCAGACACGCGCTGAAGCTTTGGAGTTTGCCATCGAAATTGGACCCATAGAGCAGGCCAATTTGGAGGGTCGTGAAATATCTGGCATTCTACTGCAATACCCTGACACCTTAGGTGATGTGCGAGACTTTGAGGATATTGCAGAGAAAGCGCGCAAAAATGGCGTAAGTTTTTTGATCTCATATTGATGGACCAACCTGGACCTTAGTACTTTTCTTTAGTGGATACATGCACCAAAGTAATCTTATTTCTTTGCAGACACTCGTCGTAGTCGCTACAGATCTGCTCGCGCTCACGCTGCTTCGTCCACCCGCCGAATTCGGTGCCGATATCGCTATAGGCACCTCGCAACGTCTGGGCGTACCGCTCGGCTATGGTGGCCCACATGCTGGCTTTTTTGCTTGCAAACAGAATTTGGTGCGCCTCATGCCGGGCCGGATGATCGGCGTTACTCGCGATATGGACGGTAATGATGCATATCGCTTGGCGTTGCAGACGCGCGAACAACACATTCGACGCGATAAGGCCACTAGTAATATTTGTACCGCGCAAGCGTTGCTCGCTAACATGTCCGCCATGTATGCGGTGTATCATGGACCCGATGGTTTGAAAGAGATCGCCAATCGTATACATCATTTTACACTGGCACTGCAAACGGGATTAAGTGAGGCAGGACATCGCGTAAATAACAAATACTTCTTTGACACTTTGCATGTCACCCCAGCGGATGATTTGCCAATTGAGGAGTTGAAGACGCGCGCGAATGAGAAGCGTATTAATTTCCGTTACCTGCCCGATGGTAGTGTGGGCATAGCGCTGGATGAAACTGTGGGCGCACAGGATGTGAATGACGTGTTGTGGGTATTCAAATGCAAAACGCTTGAAGAAACATTGGCCGAACAAAATATACTAAGGCGTTCCATTGAAAGTTCGAAATTCCATCGCACCTCAGCCTTTCTTAAACACACCATTTTCAGCTCACATCACAGCGAGTCTCGCATGGTGCGTTACATGAAACGTTTGGAGAATAAAGACATCTCACTGGTGCACTCCATGATACCGCTCGGTTCATGCACCATGAAACTTAATTCCACCACTGAAATGATTCCATGCTCATTCCGTCACTTCACCGATATGCATCCATTTGCGCCTATCGAACAGGCGCAGGGCTATCATCAAATGTTCGATGAGCTAGAGCGGGATCTTTGCGAAATAACCGGCTACGATAAGATCTCTTTCCAGCCAAACTCGGGAGCGCAAGGCGAATATGCAGGTTTGCGTGCAATACGTCGTTATCACGAGCACCGCAACGAGGGTCATCGCAACGTTTGCTTAATTCCAATCTCGGCGCATGGCACCAATCCCGCATCGGCACAAATGGCCGGCATGAAGGTCGAGCCGATACGTATACTCTCCGATGGCAGCATTGACATGGCCCATTTGCGTGTCAAGACAGCGGAACATGATCGAGATTTGTCATGTTTGATGATCACCTATCCATCCACGATGGGTGTGTTTGAAGAGACTGTAGCCGATATATGCGATCTCATACACAAACATGGCGGACAAGTGTATTTGGATGGCGCGAACATGAATGCTCAAGTCGGCCTTTGTCGTCCGGGTGATTATGGCAGCGATGTGTCACACTTGAATCTGCACAAAACTTTTTGCATACCACATGGTGGCGGTGGTCCTGGCATGGGACCAATTGGCGTTAAAGCTCACTTGGCGCCCTACCTACCCGGTCACCCCGTGATCAGTCCTGTGGAGTGTGAGCAGCAGAGTTTTGGTGTTGTATCAGCTGCACCTTTTGGTTCTTCTGCCATCTTGCCGATTTCTTGGTCATACATAAAATTGATGGGAAGTCGTGGTTTGAAGCGTGCCACACAAGTCGCCATACTCAATGCCAATTACATGTCCAAACGTTTGGAAAATCACTACAAGACCCTATACAGATCTGCGAAGAGTGGTTTGGTAGCGCACGAATTTATTTTGGATTTGCGTGATTTGAAGAAGACAGCCAACATTGAAGCGGTAGATATTGCTAAGCGCTTGATGGACTATGGCTTCCATGCGCCCACAATGTCTTGGCCTGTCGCGGGCACCTTGATGATTGAACCAACCGAGTCGGAGGACAAGGAAGAGTTGGATCGTTTTTGCGATGCAATGATTTCGATACGTGAAGAGATCGTGGAGATTGAAGAGGGTCGTATGGACAAAGTGGTAAATCCGTTGAAAATGGCGCCGCATACACAAGCGCAAGTCATCTCAGATAAATGGAACAGACCGTACACACGTGAAATGGCTGCTTTCCCCGCGGTAAGTGGTGGACATAAACATTTTGGTACAGTATTTTTTGTCTAAAATGTACCTACTTTTACAGTTGTTCGTGAAACCCGATTCGAAGATTTGGCCAACAGTGGGAAGGATCGATGATGCGTATGGCGACAAACATTTGGTGTGCACTTGTCCGCCCATCCTTCCCGATCTATAGAATATAATTGTTTTATATAAGTTTAATTGTATACAAAATTTTGTAAAAGCGTGTGTAAATAAAGGCTTATACAAGTATGAAAGGGTTAATAAATTGTGCTGCAATGCCCCGGATGGAAATTGTTTACATTCTACATTAGAGCAGTTTCTTCTTCTACATATATAGCAAGCAATGCAAATTACTAATTTCCAGTTTAAAGAATACACCCTAATATACATAAATAAAATTTAAAACTGAACCGATAATTGTGTAAAAAGAAAAAATAGTTTCCATTATAACCCGATTACAGGGTTAAAACCCCCATTTCACTGCCAGTGTACTTCAAACTGTTAAACATATGGGCTTCACACCAAGCTGTCTGCTATGAAACACAATTGTTGTTGACAACCGTCTGGCAATTGACAACCGGCGGCACATAGAAAAAAAAAAAAACAATTCCACTAGCAACAAAACAAGCGTGCTTTGAGCAAATTGCCATAGAATTTTGTATGAAACATTTAACAAAATAAAAAGTTTAATCAATAAAATAAGCAAAAGCAAACGAAAACAGCAAATCAACACCATTCCAACGCAATGAAAATCGAAGAAGTAAAAAGCACCGTGCGCACGCAACGTATCGCAGCGCACAGCCACGTGAAGGGATTGGGATTGGACGAAAGTGGTGCACCATTGCCCATAGCCGCTGGACTTGTGGGTCAGAAGGGAGCACGCGAGGCAGCCGGTATCGCTGTTGATCTAATTAAATCTAAGAAGATGGCTGGACGCGCACTGCTACTAGCCGGCCCACCTGGCACTGGCAAAACGGCAATCGCACTAGCCATAGCACAGGAGCTGGGCAACAAGGTGCCATTCTGTCCGATGGTCGGTTCGGAGGTGTTCAGCAGTGAAATTAAAAAGACCGAAGTTTTAATGGAGAATTTTCGCCGTTCAATCGGTTTGCGTATACGCGAAACGAAGGAAGTGTATGAGGGAGAGGTAATTGAATTGACGCCAGTGGAAACCGAAAATCCCATGGGTGGTTATGGCAAGACAATTAGCAATGTGGTAATTGGTTTGAAAACAGCAAAAGGCACGAAGCAATTGAAATTGGATCCAAGTATCTTTGAATCGTTGCAAAAGGAAAAGGTTGAGGTGGGCGATGTTATTTATATTGAAGCGAACAGTGGCGCAGTGAAACGGCAGGGACGTAGCGATACCTTTGCTACAGAATTCGATTTGGAAACTGAGGAATATGTACCGTTGCCGAAAGGGGATGTGCACAAGAAAAAGGAAGTTATACAAGATGTTACGTTGCATGATCTGGATGTGGCCAATGCACGCCCGCAGGGTGGACAAGATGTGCTCTCGATGATGGGTCAGCTGATGAAGCCGAAGAAGACCGAGATAACAGGTATTGCATTTCTTTTTTTGTTATTCATGTATTTGTTGTAATTGAGTTATAAATTTGATTCAATGCAATTGAATCTTGCAGACAAATTGCGCATGGAGATCAATAAGGTGGTCAATAAATATATCGATCAAGGTATAGCTGAGCTGGTGCCGGGTGTGCTATTCATCGACGAGATACATATGCTTGATTTGGAAACATTTACCTATTTACATAAATCGCTTGAATCGCCAATAGCGCCCATAGTAATTTTTGCAACAAATCGTGGCCGCTGCGTTATACGGTAAGTTGATGCAATTCCTTAGCTGTTTTTTTTTTTTTAATAAACTTAAATTTCATCTTTTTTTACATACATGCATAGTGGCACAACGGATATTATATCACCACACGGCATACCCTTAGATTTGCTCGATCGTTTACTTATCATACGCACTCTGCCCTATTCTACGTCCGAAATGGAGCAAATCATTAAATTGCGTGCACAAACCGAAGGTCTACAATTGGAGGAAACGGCATTTAGTCGTTTGAGCGAAATTGGTTCGTCGTCTACGCTGCGTTATGCCGTACAGCTGCTAACGCCAGCACATCAAATGACCAAAGTGAATGGACGTACACAGATCACCAAGGATGACATCGATGATGTGCATTCGCTATTTCTGGATGCGAAACGTTCTACCAAACATTTATCCGAGAAGAATAACAAATATATGTTGTAATGAAATACGCTTATCTTTAGTTTTATGATAACTTCTTTTTTTTTTAATAATTTTCTGCATTACTGTACAAGAATACAAGCTTATGTTTTAACTTAAAAACTATGTATGTAAACGGTGTCTTAAATTTGTTAAATGTACAAAAACTTGAATAGAGCGTTGCAAAAACTTCACGTCATTGGACTCAGTAAAACGTCCCACATAGCATTTTATGAATTTTTTGATCGTATTCCAGTCTTTTTCGATCCCTATGCACCTTTAAAATAATGGAAAATGCGCTCATTTTCTGATCATAAAAGAGCCTCTCGTCTGTAGAAAATGATACACTACGTCCAACTCTTCTTTGGGAGTTGTTTTCGAGTCTTATTTTAATCGTATTTTAATCATTTTCGAGTCCCTTTCGATTTTATTTTTTCGATTTTGAATCTTATTTTGGCCATTTTTGAATCATTTTCTGATCGTTTTTGAATCTTTTTATGGTCATTTTTCTTCGTTTTTCTGATCATTTCCGATTGGCTTTCCAATCTTTTTTTTGTCATTTTTCAATAGTTTTTCCTGTCATTTTTGAATCTTTTTTGGGTCGGTTTTCAGTAACTTTCTGATCAATTTCTAATCATTTTCTAATACTTTTCTTCTCTTTTTCCTATCATTTTTGGGTCATTTCTTTCCCATCTTCTATACTTTTACATATTCTACACTTAGCCTTACCTTTACCAATATCGCAAAAAGAACTTCCACAGTGAATCGCAGTCCACATTTTGGTTGGAACTTTTGAAACAGATTTTTAACCTACAATAATATACAGCAAATAAGGAGTTTAAGATCTAAAAATTTCAATCCATAAATGAATTCCAATGAAAATGCATATTTGCATTTTGGCACTCTCATATACGGCAACACGGAAGACATGTATCCATATGTTACTGCTCTACCACATTCGGAACCATCAATACCGAAATCTAATATAAAATTCTCTGAATTTTTTTTTGAAATATGATAGCTTTATGTACTAGGCTTGCTAAGGAATATTTCTTTTTTTCTAAAAAAAGCAAAGTAATCGATCACATTGCGATCTTTAGCATGATCAATTTGAGATAAATTATTTTTTTAATCAGCAAAGGGAATCGATCGGCCGCTGTGGTGCAGTGGGTAGAGTGCTCGCCTGCTATGCCAGAGGTCTCGGGTTCAAACCACGGTCCGAGCCAAACAAATTTTTCTAATTAGTAAAAATCCAATTATTGGGTTTTTTAAGAGCAGCGGTCACCTCTCGGCAGTGGGCGGCATACCCTCCGAGAGTATTTCTGCCATGAAAAAGCTTCTCACAAAAAATGCATTCGCCGTTCGGAGCCGGCATAAAACTGTAGGTCCACCCAATTAGTAGGAAAAACAAAAAGGAGCACACCTCGAATTGGGAGAGAAGCTCGGCCATAAAACTCGTCAGAGTTATAATAGCGCCATTGTATTATTATATTATAAAGGGAATCGAAAAAGACTCAGCTAGGTGATTTTTATATGATAAAAAATAAAATCACTTTTCAATCGCTGGAGTGACTCATTTTCGAGTCTTATTCTAATCGCAGAGGTGATTAATCAGTTTTTGATCATCAAAGGGGATCGAAAAAGACTCGGCGTAGTCAGTTTTCATAAAACAATCTTCCAAATGCTATGTGGGGTTGTAGCTAGAGTTTTATAAAGTTTTTTGTTTATTAAAAACCGAAAATAATTTTCACTTCATTAACGCAAAACGGAATTCAATTTTAAAGACAACGACATACATACATATTTCTATGTATTGCAGTACGATTTGCCGCCAAAGCTTGTAAACTAGCTACAATCTCTTCAAATTCTTTTCTCAACAAATTTAGCGCTTTTTACGCCTATTACAATTAACTTTAACTTAACTAGGCACTTTGCCTATTCAAACGCGCTACAAAACTTGGCACACACGCCTTACGATGTCTAATGAATTTCGATAAAGTTATACAAAATTTCAAACAAATATTACAGCGATGCATTGAATTAAATTTCGTATTCAATGGTCTTATCAACACCAAAGTGCGATCACTGGCAAACGTAACACAAGCGCGCCTACGTTGTTGTACTTGCGAATAATGGCGGCGCAAATGCTTTTCCAGTTCAGTTTTCGAATTTGTCACAGTGCCACACCAGAAAATCGGACATTGTTCACAGGATTTGCGTTTCCCTTTTCTCTTGTTTTTCAATTTCTCTTTTTTGTGCGCCAACGCGTCGCAACGGTGTGTAGAGAACAGCAACTTATGCTCAAATTTTATGCCGCATAAATCGCAAAGCGCCGGCGGACCCCAATGCATTGCCAAGTGGTTGAGCATGCGATCCATACTGCTCTCAATTTCACCACATAACAAACATTCACGCTGACCATTTAAATAAAAAATTGAATTCTCTCGTGAAAATATTAAAAATGCTTGCTCTTCGCTTAATTTGTTACTCGGCTCTGGTGTGGAGGTATCATTTGTATTAATGTTTGGGCGATTTTCTCCAAAAGCAAGTTCATCTTCTAAATTACATTGAATGCCAATCGCTTTTGCTAGCTTAACAGGCGGCTCTATTTGTATGGCTCGATCGCGCGAGGGATTTGGCGAATCAGCATCTATCACAGCATCAATCATTTCTACTTTAGCCAAGCAGCCGTTGTCTGCCTTTAACGGTGGCGGTGTGGTTTGTGTGGATGTTTGAGTAACCGATTTGCCTGACATAACAACATTTGCATTCTCCGCAATCGGTAGCAATGCTTGTGCTGAATAAATTTTACTTTGTTGGGCTTCTTGTTGGGTGATGAAACGCGTTTCAACCACAATCATGTGTGGCAACTCTACCCAGAAGTTCTGAAAGTATAACGGAGTGCAGAATAATAAAATAGTTGTTACCCAAATCAGAAAGGTAATACATACCTTTGAGTTAGCCAAGGACTTGTTGACGTCGGTCAATGGGCCACCATTGCATATAAAGCTTCTAGTTACTGGATTCAGATTGATCAAGGAATTTTGCGCATTTCCTAAAGAACAAGAAGCAAATATGTAATACTAGTCGACGATTTTGTACATTTCATTATAAAACATCCTAAAAAAAAAAACAATTTATAGAAGTTAACTTCTTGCATTAAAAATAATTATAACGAAATATCAAGTACATAGGTATATCCAACTTGGATAATCCAAGTAATAAAGATAGTGCCAGCTAATTATTATTACAACTTCTTATAGGTCATATATCTATATATGTATGTACATTCTTCTGTTCATTAAAATTACTGTACTCTATACGCATATTACCAATTGATGGCGCTCCCAAATGTACTGGAAAATTTGCTTGATGCACGTCAGCTGGCGCAGTAAACTGCTGCTGGTCTTCTGTTGTTGTAGTAGCCACCAAGACACTTCCGGAAGATCTTGAGGAGTGTACGGAAGGCTCTTGTCCCACTTTTTGGCTCGAGCCGGACGCAGTACACCCATCAGGCTGCTTGGGTCTTACAGTTTGAGATGTTGTTAGGCTTGCACATACATTTGCTATGGCTTTCTTTAACGCCTTTTTACGTTCTCTATGTACACGGGAGCGATCAGTTGATGTTTTTGCTAATTTTTCACCTAGTTCAACATTGTTTTCCATTTTGGCATGACAAAATATGCAATAGTAATTTTACGCTGAAAAGATAGTTTTAAATATATGTAGGTATGTACATACATATATATATATCTATATATATACCCAGCAGTATTTGAGGTAAGGAGGTGCATATTCAATAGAATATTCATTATGAAAAATAGCCTGAAAGTAAGTTCAAAATTCATTGCTGAAAAAATAACTGAACACGCAGTGAAGATCAGGTGTACTGAAATACATGCTATGGAAGTTCTCCCTGCGTATTCAGGCCTTTTTTCGTACAGAAACTCTCACTTCTCGTTCGGCAGTTTTTAGGTAGTTGATTTTCGACGCCACCTCTATATAAAAACGAAAGGGAAAGTTCAGATATTAGAACTACATCTCTACTGAATATTCAGTAGGAAATGTGCTGTTTTCCAGCTGAAAAATACTGCTGGGTATATATATGTATATAACACCTACAGTTAATAAAAATCAAAAGTGGCTCATGTATATCCAACTTTTATGAGAGCAGCCAAAACTATATTCCGTGCTTTAAAAGCTACTACATATGTACAAAATCCGGAAGTTGTTTTGCGTGAACAAATAACTAAACAAACTTTGCATTGCGACCTAAGAAGTTAACTTCAAAAATGGTTTCATACATAAATTACCAACGCTTGCGCTCTACATGCATATAACTTACCAGTGTTTTCCAACGTGACTGTGATGGCCGAATCTCCCGATCTGTGTTTGGTCAATTTTGCAAGCATTTTCTATTCTTACTTTGGCTTATATTTAATTATGATAAAGTGAATATGAATTAGCATTTCACACTTTTTAATCTTGAAAGAAGTTGCACTATGTGTTTATCGCGAAAAAGCTATTTATCTGTTGATCTTTTAGCTGCCGGCGCGAATGTTTAAAAACAATTTGAGAAAATAAACAAATTGCATTATCCATTCGCTAGGGTGCGCAGAGTTGCATGATAATGGATACTTTTCTCTACCTTAATGGCAAATATGTTATCTTTGGCAAAAAATAACTAACAAATCTTACTGGGCCCTTGCAACAAGGTTTGTGAGAGTGAGTAAAATTGGTTCTCACACCGCTACCTAATATCAAAGCACGGCAGAAATCAATCAAATTTTTAATATGTGGGGTAAACCGAAATTTACTTGGGAAAATTTTCCAACAGTCTACCACGCGTTGAAAAAAAGGAGTTATTGGGGGTTGTAGAGGAAGTCCTCCTGACTCTAAATCCAGAAGTCCCGTCGACCGGAGATGTTTGTAAGTTGTAAAATTTACCAAAGAAAACCCTAAAACTGGGCCATATTACCGAGGAAGCACACCCATATGTATGTATATATGTGTGTAGAACACCTTTTTCCGTTGGCGACCTTCGGCCGCGCTTTAAAAAAATGACCCTCAGCCGGCAGAATTATATTTCTGGGGTAATATCTATATATCCATTCAACTACCAACAAATTACCTACTAAAATCTCGTGAGTTCTGTCTGAGGCCCCCTGAAAAAGTAATTTTTCTCGGACCGTAGTTCCTTAATGTAAAGTCGGCCCTTTTGGTAGACAGATGGAAATCTGAGGCATTTACTTGCGTGCGTATACAGACAAATGTAATAAGGGCCTTTTCACATTACTCGGTACGACATCGGATCGACATTTTTTGCTCGGTATTTTCAGCTTACCGAAACGATTCCGCGTTGCTGTGTTTTTCACACTTGTGGGAATACTTTTGGTGCGTAATTGGCAGAAAATAGGAAAACAAACATCGAAATTTGCAAAACAAAATTTTTAACTTCAACAAATCACTCAAAAATAACAATAATGTCTTCTAGCGAAGACGAAGACATTATAACTTGCTACATTTATAGCCGAAACGAGTTTTTTCTGACTTTGTTCTTCTTCTTTTATTACTCCGCAAAAATGCCTGCAGTAATTCCTCAAATTTTACTGACCGGTCTTACCGCGTTGCGGTATACCGAAATTAATCCGCTCCGATTTCATGTATGCAACACTAAAGGCTGGTATCGACCTCTCAAGAAACAGCTCAAGAAATTTTTAGCTTTATTTCTTGAGTGAAAAATAGTAGTAGGCAAGACATTTTGACGTATATTATTCCACCGTGAATACCAAGTGAAACGAAGAAGATCATCAAAAACGTAAACAAAATAAACCATTTTGTAAACATGAGAAATTGATAAGTTCTTAAAAAACATTAAATAAAAGCTTTAAATATTTGTTTTCAATAGTTTTATTTTGTCGGTATTTTAGGAAATCATCGAAAGCGACGAGGATGACCTTATATTACTGCTAAACTGTGGTATATTGATGGCCGGAATGGAATAAAATATGAGAAATCGATGCCAACTATGCCCTTGCATCATTAGAAAAATTGTGCATTCTATTTTTCGTTTCTTTTTTGCAATTTTCACTAACGATTTTCACGATTTTTTTTCAACACGCAACAAACGTCAAAATTTCTTTAAGAAATAAATGCTCGATGATATATTTCTTGGCAAAACCTGTGTTGCTGTGGTCGCATAACGTTGAAAAATAGTACTAAAAAAGTGTACTAAATTTCTTGAGAGGTCGATACTCGCTCAAGAAAGTTTCACAAGAAAAATTTCTTGAGCATTCCTTGTACGTCAATTTATATGAAACTTTTGCGTTTCTTGAGAGGTCGATACTAAGCTTAATGTGAAAGTGCCAATTGAAATACATGTGGTCGGTAAGGTTTCGGCATACTTTCGGTAAAAAGCAAAAATGTCGATCCGATACCGCACCGAGTAATGTGAAAGCGCTCTAAAAATATATAGACCGCAATGCAGGCATTAAAATTGAGATCTAGTATACGTTATATTTTGTTACCAAGCCTGTACACGCCGGGTAAATGAATTTGAAAGATCGTTACCAACGGAAATGCTAGTGTGCGTGTGTGTGTGGCATATGTTAAAAAAACAAAATGGTAGTGTTCGTGCGTTTTTGAAGAAGGGGAAGAAGTCAGCTGAACATATAAGATAACCTTTATTATTGAATCAGGGCAAAAGCGAAAAATTTGTAGCTGCCTTTACTTGAACGCACCCGTAGAGTTGCACACAATAGTGCAAAATAATTTAAATATTTTTAGTTTGCCAAACGGTTTGTGTTTGAAAAATTGAATTTTTTTTAAACTTGAATCGAGCAAATGTAATACTTGCTTATTTTTTTTGCATATTATTCTTCTATTCTAACTTGTATACGGAATTTTTTTAAATAAAATTTATAAAACTCAATTTTGTATTAGCAACACTGGTCGCCATGTGCTATTGTGAATGACAACGCTTTGTCACAGGCGCAGCGCAGCGTCTACGCTTCAGTCGGCTTCATTCATCTTTTCGATGTGGTTTGTTTCTGTCGTCTAATTGGAATTTTCAATTGCACTGTGGTACCAAAAGTAATACATAGATATATATAAATAAAATGTACAAACAAAAGTCAATTAGAATTTTACCAAAAACCCATCACCGCATGGCAATTTGCATAAGAGATTAATAAAATTTTTGTGGAAATGGAAGTGAAATGAAAGAGAATCATAATAAAAGGCTTGAGCAGAAAGTGAATTGTGTAATTTTAGAAACGTCTGGCGCATAGTTCCTTTCTGCGTACATATCTACATATATTTCTATGTATGTATGTACATATGGAGATAAGTATACAGTGGCGGACAAAAGTCTACATACACCCCCTATATTTGCTATATCACGGAACCAACATCATTAAAAGAAAAAGTAAAAATGCAGTTTTATTTCAAACCTTTTCTTAATTACAATAAACAAAATTAAACTCTTTTTTTAATAAGAAATTAAAAAAATATTGGCGAATTTCACAAAATCAATGCTGACAAAGGGCCTTTTCACATTACTCGGTACGACATCGGATCGACATTTTTTGCTCGGTATTTTCAGATTACCGAAACGATTCCGCGTTGCTGTGTTTTTCACACTTGTGGGAATACTTTCGGTGCGTAATCGGCAGAAAATAGGAAAACAAATATCGAAATTTGCAAAACAAAATTTTTAACTTCAACAAATCACTCAATAATAACAATAATGTCTTCTAGCGAAGACGAAGACATTATAACTTGCTACATTTATAACCGAAACGAGTTTTTTACTGACTTTGTTCTTCTTATTTTATTACGCCGCAAAAATGTATGCAGTAATTCCTCATATTTTACTGACCGGTCTTACCGCGTTGCGGTATACCGAAATTAATCCGCTCCGATTTTATGTATGCAACACTAATGTGAAAGTGCCAATTGAAATACATGTGGTCACTAAGGTTTCGGTATACCCTCGGTAAAAACCAAAAATGTCGATCCGATACCGCACCGAGTAATGTGAAAGCGCTCAAAAGTGTACATACAGCATTAGGTTACTGTCGTGCACACTTCTACGCTGCGTTGTGATAACGGTAAAATACCGTTATTTGTTTCTTCGCTCGATTTTTTTATTTTTGCAACTATTCACTTAAGTATATCAATCAGTTTTGGTTTGCACGTTACACTATTAACAATGGCTCCGCGAAAAGAAATTTCAGTTGATGTCAGAAATTTAGTTATAAAGCACAAATCGGAAAACAAATCATATGGTGAAATAGCAAAACTATTAAAGTTGAGCCGCGTAACAGTACAAACCATAGTTAGAAACCACAAAAGTAATGGTTGTACCGAAAATAAACCGCGTTCTGGCCGACCGAAGAAACTATCCCGCAGAGATGTAAGCGTTATACTCAAAGAAGTGAACATAAATCCAAAAGTCACTGCTCCGAAATTGGTCGAACACTTACAAAACATGACACAAAAGTGTGTACATGCACGCACAATAGGAAGATATCTGAACTATAACGGTTTTCGTAGTAGAACACCACGCAAAAAACCTCTTATTAGTGAAAAAAAATAGAAAACTTCGCTTAGAATTCGCTAATAAACATAAGGAAAAGGGAATGGACTTTTGGCAAAAGGTTTTGTACACAGATGAGTCGAAGTTCAATATATTTGGAAGTGATGGGAGGACAAAAGTTTGGAGGAAAGCAAATACTGAAATGAATCAGAAAAATTTTGTATCAACCGTCAAACATGGTGGCGGCAGCGTAATGGTTTGGGGAGCAGTTGCGGCATCTGGAGTTGGAAAATTAGCATTTATCGAAGGTATTATGGATCGTTTTAAATATAAATCATTGTTGGAAGAAAATTTGAAGCCATCGGTGGATGATTTGGAACTTGGTGCTGGTTGGATCTTCCAACAAGATAACGATCCAAAGCACACGGCCCAAGTTGTCAAGGACTGGTTACTATATTATGCGCCAAGGCAATTACACACACCACCACAAAGTCCAGATTTAAATGTAATAGAGCACGTGTGGGAGATTTTAGACCGAAAAATTAGAAAACACCAGATTTCTAGCGCATCAGTACTCAAAGATCGAATAACAGAGGCTTGGAACAGTATAACCTCTTCGGAGTTGACAAATTTAGTAGCCTCAATGCCACGACGACTTCAAGCAGTTATTAATGCAAATTGAGGACCTACTAAATACTAAATAATAATAAAATAGAGAATTAAGACAAGTTTTCTGTCTGAGAAAAGCTTTGTTTTGTACTGTACGTACACATTTGTCAGCACTGATTTTGTGAATTTCGCCAGTATTTTTTTAATTTCTTATTAAAATAGAGTTTTCTTTTATTTATTGTAGTCAAGAAAAGGTTTGAAATAAAACTGCATTTTTACTTTTTCTTTTAATGCTGTTGGTTCCGTGATATAGTAGAAATAGGAGTGTATGTAGACTTTTGTCCGCCACTGTACATATATGTATGTATCTTCATTGAAGGTAAATGACAAACAGACGATTTTGTGGAGCAGAAAGTGGCAACTATATGAATTGGAAAAGGTGAAAATTTAAAATAAAATAGTTTTAAATGAACTTTATTAGAGAACTAAATCAGAATTATAAATACATATGTATATGCTTTTATATATGTATATACATACGTACAAAAATACATAGTAAATGTATGTATGTATGTGCTTGCACATCTACATATGTATGTGCGTTCGTATATACATATATATTTGGCACTTTGGTCAACCCATTGCACGTAATTGTTGCTTTTTTAAATGATTTTCACGCTACGACACCTCCGTGGATATCTACATACATATGTACATAGCTGCAAAGCTACCAATGGTACCAAAAACAAGAAAAACACTAATCACTGTCACAAAAAAAAATTCGTCCCACACGAACTTTCAAAATCATTTGTCCGATGTTTGCTGGGTTTAGTTTTTGTAAATTTTTATTGTTACTATTTTCTGCTTCTGCCTTTGTCTTTGTTGTTATTGCTGTGGCTTTGATATCGAATTGCTAGCCATTTCCTATTTGTAATTCTTGGTATTTTGGTAATTGTCACTCTGCTACGTTTCGCAGCTGTTGTCGCTGTCGCTGTTTGTGGTTCAGCCGCTGTCGACGTAGCTAACGTCGACAGTGACAGCAGAATTCACCTCAGGGATGCCACTTTTGGGCTTTTCCTACCAAAACTGGTAGGTTTTATTCCTTTTGGTAGGTTGGTAGGACGATTTGAATTTTGGTAGGTTTTTGCCTTCGTTCAACTAACATCACTGATTTGGTACTGAAATTGTATATCACGTGGTATTTAACGCACGGAAAATATAATGACTATCAAATTAAACGCTGCCGATTACTTCGAGGGTACAATATCGAATGAATCTTCTCGCTCTTATATTTTCTTTCTCAAGTAAAGTATTTACAACGAGTTGCTATCTCGGTTCTTATTGGCTAATTTACTTACAATGAGTATTAAGGAACTATTCACAATAATCATTACATGGTATAACACTTATAGCAAATCCTATTTAATATTACATCGCGTTCACACTTATATACATTACAACCAAACTACTTAACTTAGGCACGTATGCCTACAGTACATTTGGTCACTTTTCCACAACACTGTTTAGAAAACGTGTCTTTTCAGTAGAGTTTTGTCACAAAACTCTGCTAAATAGAAACATTTTCTTTGAGCTTCAAGTATACACTTGCCCCCAGAGACACAACTGGAGGAGCAAGGCAAATTCATCATATGGTAATGGTAAGTGAACAGCTGACTTCTTCTTCTTCTCATTTTTAACTCGCCGAGTACAGAAGAATGTCATACAAAGAAATATTTGACTTTGGGTTTGACATTCTGATGGACATAAACTTAAAGCGAATCGAGGCGAATATTGCCGAATTCGCCCTGCCATTACCATATAATGAATTTGCTTTGTGGAGGAGATTGAAAACAGAAAGGCATCTGACATTTTACGCTATATGAAGCAAACAAGGTGGTTCGTCTACATGGTGTGTAATAAAGAGCTTCATGTGGTATCACAACAGGCCATCAGGTCTACCTAGGTAGTAAATGTGTTTGCTGTACCAAGTGAAAATAATGTCCGCTATTTACCTCGATAAATCTTCTTACGTTTGTTTCAAGGTCAGTTGCTTGCCCTCATTATTCCTCAAATTTTATTCCACAAAATTGAAATCCCGATTTCCTCCGCACTGGACAAGCGGTAGCAGCCACACTCAAAAAATTATTCAGATTATGGAAAAGTGGCAATGATTCGGCGCTAAAGACAATTTTCATTGTTTTGATGTACAATTTTCTTCATATCAAGGAATAAAAACCACGTATTAAAGAAAATTATACAGCAAAACAATGAAAATTGTCATTAACGCCGAATCATTCCCACTTTTCCATAATCTGAGTATTTTTTTTTTTTTTTTTGAGT
Source organism: Urophora cardui (assembly GCA_960531455.1). NCBI lineage: Eukaryota > Metazoa > Arthropoda > Insecta > Diptera > Tephritidae > Urophora > Urophora cardui. Next base: position 12,407,260 of record OY482672.1, on the reverse strand, counting down.
GCACTAATACCTAATCTAGCCTTGTCCGAATATCATTTAACGCCAAATCAAGTTTTTGTTTATCTGGAAACTGCTGCTTCCTCCTCTTTTCCTTCACATTTTTATCACTCATTCTAAAATTGTTTGAAATTTGTACATATAATAAAGTTTTCTGAAGCCCATATGACACTACATTTTTTTTCTGGTATTCTACCAGGTTTTTTGTGTGAATGAGATGGTCAAATACAGTTTTGCGTTGGTGCGAGCGAGCAAGCTATATTGAAAAAAACCAAACAAAATACCATCTAGGCGGTTAAAAACCAACGAGCCAGCTTGTATTTCGGTAGGTTTTTTGGCATTCGGTCATTTTTTCTGACAATTGTTTCAATTTGACAACTAGAACATAAATTATATTTAAAATAAAAAATATATGGAAATACAAATTTTAAATTTGCCTCTTGTAAGCTTCTGCAATGGCTGTAAGTGTAAAGAAGAAGTCCGGAAGAAAAATTATATTGCGTACTGGCTTCCCTTTATAACATGGAATACACCTGCCCTTTGAGTTTCATAACTAATTTTAATTTTGAAATAAATATTATTTTCATTTAGTTTGAAATTTAATGTCAATCACATTGTTTTTGAGGGAGTATTTGTCTCTTTTCAACCTACAGAAGAATTGTTTTTGTATTCAAACCAAAAAAACCAAGAAAAAAATGTAGTGTCATATATGCGTAAATAAAAAAATAAAAACACTTAAACAGTTTTTTTTTTATTTTAAGCGGTAAAAAACAAAAGTGTCCGGTTACTGCAGGGTGGTCGGTTACTGTCACAGTTACCCTAAATGAATTTTTTGAATATGGTTAAATCTCACATTAAAAAAAAATTGGTAGTCTCGAAGCCATTTTGGTAGGTTTTTGGTAGGAAAAAAATTTTCTTAGTGGCATCCCTGATTCACCTAGGAAGATTGTTTTATGAAAATGATCAAAACTGATTAATCACTTTTGCGATTAGAAGCAGACTCGAAAATGAGTAACACCAGGGATTGAAAATGATTTTATTTTTTATCATAGACATAAAAATATAAATAAGAAAAGGTTAAAAAAAACAAAGGATATATCGCACGTTTTATGCAATAGGGATTTAACTCAAAAAAATTTTTTTTTGGGAAAACGCAAATAAACTTTTATAATTTCAAATAGTTTCCTTCTACGGCTAACTACAAAATCACTTTTATTTCCGCCATTTTTATCCTTTTGAGGATTTTATAAGGCTAGACTCAAAGGCACGACCCAGTTATTGAACAATATGGCAAAATCCCAGAAATCGAAAATTTCGAGTTAAATCCCTATTGCATAAAACGGGCGATATTGTAAACAAATAAAGTTAGAAATAATTACTGCATCCCATCATCACCTCGTATCGCATATCTAACTGTATGCTTGACGCGGTCTCTGAGATTAGAGTCTTGGTGTGTATTTTGATTTCAAGTTTAGCTTTGCATTGCATATTAATCATACAATGTCAAACTCGCTCGCTATGCTTGCCTTTGTTAGGAGAAACTCTTCAAACTTTGGGGACCCATACACTCGTAAATTGCTATTTTCGGCCTTTGTGCGGCCTAAACTTGAGTATGCTGCCTTCATTTGGCGCCCCTACCACGCGATTCATATAAATAGATTGGAACGGGTACAGAAAATTTTTCTCCGATTTGCTTTATATAATTTAAATTTTTCGCATCCGATTCCGTCCTATGAATCGCGTTGCCGATTGATTGGTCTTCCGTCCTTATGCAATAGACGAACTCTCTTAGCCATTTCTTTCATTTCAGATGTAGCAACGGGTAGGATTGACTGCCCTTCTCTGCTTGAGAGGTTGCCATTCAATATTCCTAATAGAAACCTTCGCCGGTTTGATGTATTTCGTATTAGCTTGTGCAAAACAATATACACCGCTAATGCTCCTGTCAATAGAGCACTTTCAGAGTATACTTAACTTCTTCGCAATTTCTTTAGACTTGGATTTATGTGAATCAAAATTTGTTCTAAAAACTAAATTGAAACACTATTTTCTTTGTAGTCATCTTCCATAGTTGATCTCAATTTTATTTGTTATAAGTATCTTACTAGTTATATATGTATAATAATTTTCATTCTACTTTTTACTCTTTGTCAACTAGTCTGTAAGACAATTTTGTTAAAGACTTGAAATAAATAAATAAATAAATAAATAAAAATATGTATTGTAAAAAATCTCACAAAAACCACTTGTAAACAAAACAATGAGAGATTGCAAGCAAATAAGGTTAGAAATAAAAGTATTGTAAAAAATCACGCAAAAACAAAACAAGCTCGACTCTATGATTAACGCAGAAAAAAAACACTAAAACAAATAGCACGGCTTTGATTTAAGTCAAATAGAAGGCGCATTTCTCGGAATGATATTACTAACGCCAAATATATTTTTTATTCTCACTAAATAAATAATATATATGCTTGTGAATATCTTAACACCTACAGCATGAATTGCTAATGCAAAATTGCACAAAAAAAAAAAAAACAAAAAAAAAACAAAAAACAGTTTAATATTAATAAATAAATTGAAAACAGTCAAATTGTGTGTGATTATTATAAAAAAAAATTAAAAACTGCTTGCAAGAAGATACATACATATGTATGTATATATGTAACTTAACCAGCGTACAACGATCCAAGGTGAATAGCTAAAAAAAACATAATAATAATTCATGCTGCATTTTGAACGGGTATGTACCTTTATATTTAAATACATTATTCAACCATTTTCTATTTAAATACATCAAATGTAATTTTCGTCCCGATTGGAGACGACTAAGTGAGTACTTAAATACTGGTACTGGTACTGCTACCTCAATATCTGTAAGCCCATATTTCACAGCTTTACACTTTCCCATATAAAGACTGCGTTTGAAAAAATTGTCACACTTCCAAATTAAGTACTCCTTGTATTTGAATTTTTGTTTTTTTTTTTGTAGTAAGCTTTCCAAACATCTACAAGTAAGTATTTTCATTAAGCTCTTCTATTCAATTGAAAATGTTAGGCGAATGGATAGTACGTAAAGCTATTGTAAAGCTATTGTAAACTTGTCCAAAACCACACGCAGTGAATATTAAAAAAAAATCTCGGGCGCTAAAAGGACATGACAATGGGACTTAAAGGACCTTAAAAAGCCAAGTTGTCACTCGAGCAAAATAAAAATAAAATTGGTCGCCATTTTGCAGAGGAACCCGAACATTTCGGGCAGAAATTTAGCTAAATAGGTGGAATTTTCTTTTTTTTGACCGCAAAGAAAAATGAGAGGATGTCTTAAGCGGGGATTGCACATAATCGTTATTTTTTAAATTTTAACTAAAAAATCATACTGAAGGAGAAATGCTAAACGCAAAAGAAGTACACAGATGTAATCACCGTAACGCAGACTACCTCTAGGTGCATTAACTTTTATTTTTTCGATTTTTATAAAAAAATTGAATTTAATCATTATTTTCTGAGTTTTAATTTTCGCTCAGCAAATAAAAGTTTTTTTCTGAGTTTTATTTTTCGATCAGAAAATAAAAGTTATTTTTTGAGTTTTATTTTTCCCTCAGAAAGTAAAAGTTATTATTTGAGTTTTATTTATCGATCAGAAAATAAAAGCTATTTTCTGAGTTTTATCTTTTTGCTCAGAGAATAAAAGTTTCTTCAGTCAAATTTTAGCTGCAGCTGTCGATTTTGCTACATTAATACGTAAGTAAAGTTTATAAATAAAAAAAATTAAACATTTAAGTATTTGTATACTTTACCTATTTATATGGCGAAATCTACAATTTCAGCCAAAATTAAACTGTAAAACTTTTATTCCCTGAGTAGAAAAATAATACTCAGAAAATAACTTTTATTTTCTGAGGGAAAAATAAAGCTCAAAAAATAACTTTTATTTTCTGATCGAAAAATAAAACTCAAAAAGCAACTTTTATTTTCTGATCAAAAAATAATACTCAAGAAAAAACTTTTATTTTCTGAGTAAAAAATAAAACTCAGAAAATACTTAATCGTTAAAAATCAACTTTTTGGATATCACTCATAACCTTTACGGTCCCTGGTCTAAACACATTTTAACTCTATAAAGTACCAGATCGGAATGCAGCGAAGAACAAACTGGCGAAACCGCGTGGAAAAAATTCTGGTGATGAGTGGCGTTTAGCATTTCGAAAAGTAGCGGAAATTGCCATAAAATCTTTAATGGGAGGGGTACCAATTTTTTAAATAAATAAGTACTATGCATAAATCTTTAAATTAAACTACTTAAGCAAACATTTTAATTAAATAAGAATATAAACCTGATTTTTATTTTTAAAATCAAACTTCTATACCTTTTTCAGTTTAAATTCAGAACGTTCCATTTGATATTTAGAAAATTACATTTGAAATTCAGAAAATTCCATTTGAAATTCAGAAAACTTCTTGAGTACTGTGAGGGAGGTTTCTGAATTTCAAATGTAATTTTCTGAATTTCAAATGGAATTTTCTGAATTTCAAATGTAATTTTCTGAATTTCAATTGGAAATTCTGAACATCAATTGGAACTTTCTGAATTTAAACTAAAACAGGTGTAGTTGAGAAGATATTTCATATTGTGTGATGGACAGCTTTTTCAAACGCAGTCCTTAGGTAGTATACATGTGTACATACATACATACATATTTTCACAATTTTTAACAAATTCTGCCACAATTGCCTTTTTCCAACATGTCCGGCAGCTGTTTTGACCGTTCTCGTTTGTTCTCTTTTGTTTTTTTTTTTTAATTTTTATTTGCATATTTTCTTTTCTATTATTTATTAAAGTAGTTTCATTTTCTTCCACTTTCGTTCATCTTTCGCAGAAATTTGCTGTGATAAATTTCCGCTTTTTGTTCTTCCTCTGTTTTCAGTTTATCTGCATACTCTTACATAGTATATACGTATGTATGTTCTTCGTTGCTTTTCAAAAGTATCATAACACAAAAAAATGTTTTTTTTTCCGGGCAGTTTACCACCGCGGGCGAATCTAAGTACCGGAACGACCAAGACTTGCCATTATGCGGCCTTTAAACGGATCGATTTCCTAGTCGATCTTTGTCGACTTGTGTGTAAATACATAGCTCAGTCGACAAAAATCGACTAGCTCAAAGTAGACTTGCGTTCAACTTTTGCCTAGTCGATTTCTCAGTAGATTTCCCAGTCGACAAAAATCGACCCGTGTAAAGGCCGCATTACAAAAACAACATTATAGGCAGGGCCGCCGAGAGAAAATCTTGGCCCGGGGTCAAAAAAACTACGGGCCCTCATACTAAATGAACAAATTCTCAAAATCAAAATTCAATGAATATATAGTTACGAACTTTAATTTATCTATACATTAATACAGATCAAGTAAATATGTTTACATAGAAATACCTATACATATCAGGGTGGGTCAAATGTATTGTTCAAAAGGCATATCCAGTTTCTGAATCCATGGGTCATACTGAGTAATATTGTCCATGGGACCATAGGTCTGAATGAACTTTGTTTAAATACATATTGCTTTATTTGTATGAAATAAATTTCTTTAAATTGGAATACAAATATTTCTTGGTAGTAATTTGGTATATAAAAAGACTTTAATTAACACAAGTGAGCCTTTTTGGCCTTAGCAGCTGCAAAATTATCTATTATAGTGTCAAAATCCAACGCAAATTTTAGCTGCGCAAGCTTCGTGTGTTTTCGGCGTATCGCATATATACACGTACATATATCGCTGGATAAGAATTTGTATCATACCGAATTTTTCTTTTGCAACAGAAAATGAATTCAAATTTAAGCGCAGACACGTTAATAGGCCCGTCACATAGCATACGTCAATCCGTCTACGTCGACGTATGTGACTGACAGCTCACGTACTTGACGGAGAGGTTGCCACATAGGAAACGTTGGCGGATATACACAAATCAGCTGTTTGATTAACCTTTAACTACAGAGGTGGTGGCAAAAACTTAACTCTTTAGAATATTTTGTAATTTCTCTTTTAAGTTGCCCTATTGAAATTCAGTTTTCAGTAACTTCATATCTCCTGATAATTCTTAACAATTTTGTTTTATGGAGGAATGTTATACAAATGAGTAAAAACTCGAAAAGCAAATTGCAAAAAAGTGAAATTCAAGAGTAGCTAAAGGTTAACAATCAAAAGCAATCAGCTGACATAGCGACGGATTGACGTATACCAAAAGTTGACTTTTGGGCAACTTCGGTACGTTGCGGCGACGGATCCGTCGTACGTGTGACGACGTACGTTTAAATGCTGACATTTTACTGAGCTGTCAGTCACATACGTCGACGTAGACGGATTGACGTATGCTATGTGTCGGGGCTATAAGAGATTTATAAAATTTGTTGAAATTTAAAATGATTGCTATCTACGAAAGGTGATTAAAGGTGTTGTTTGTTTAGTTTTTGTAAGCAAAAAGCTTGGATATCATTTTGAGATTCCCGGGCCCTCTAAAGTCCGGGCCCGGGGCAATTGACCCCCTTAGCCCCCCCTCTCGTCGGGCCTGATTATAGGTATCTAGTAATATTTTATTTGGAGTCCTCCTAAAAATTAAGGGTTTCCGGTGATTCGGAAGATTTGTTACTTTACTTTAAGTAGAACAATTGAAGACTTTAAGCAGCTACATAAGTATCGACGATTCCATAAATGATCGCCCTATTTCAAAACTTGCTTTCAAAAACGTCCTATTCCCGAATTTGATTCAATAAGAAATTAAGTATTTTGTGGATATGCGAAAAAATCTGTTTTCGTTTGCTTAGTTGTGACACTTTTCAAATATTTAAATGTGGTTCATATATTGTAAAAAGTTTAAACATATGTATGTAGTAGTAGTAAGTATGTTAATGCTTAACGCCCACTGCCGAATCCGCAATCTGCTTTGCGAAATAAGTGGACGCTCGCTCTTTTGCTCTTTATTCTCTATTTCTCAAATTCTTGATTTTCATTTTACTCTTTGACCATTTTGAAATTGATTTTATTTGCATATGTTAAAATTTTATATACTTAAGTATGTACATACATATGTAAGTATATATCGACGGCTGAGAATAAGATCGCCCTATTTCAGAATTTGTTTCAATAACGTCCTATTTCAGACAATTGTTCAAAAACGCCCTATTTCAGAGAAATATATATGGAACTTTCTCTGAAATAGGGCGTTTTTCAAGCAAAATCTGAAATAGGACGTTATTCAAACAATTTTTGAAATAGGGCGTTTTTGAAACAATTTTTGAAATAGGGCGATCTTATTCTCAGCCGTCGATATGTAAGTAAGTACCCAAAAGACCAGAATCTAATGCCTCAGACACACATGTGGTATGAATATTATAATATCAATACTATGATTTGGCTTTACTATGAAAATTTTCAATTAAACTAGAATATGAGAGTGACACATACTTATGTGGTATAGATCGCAATATTTCTACTAAGTATACTACGATGTGTGTCTCTAGCATAAGCGAAACGTAGTAGGACTTAAGAACAAGCTTATAACAATTGTCCATCCATTGTAAGCTAATTGCAATAACATTATTAAAATTATTCATTAATTGTAAGCTGTTATAAATAATATTCTTTCAGGTATGCTTAAAATAAGCTTACGCTTCACAAACTGTTTTCAATAATGATTGAGATACACTTACTTTATATAAGCCTTTCTCATTACTCTATATATTAAGAAGCTTGAAATATTGCAATAAGTTTAATTTAAACTTGAATGAAAGCTTGAAAAACTTAACTATTAATAATAACATCTTTTTAGCTTGCTTTAAAATTTTTTTTAATTCTGGTTTTACAATGATTCATATAGGTAATTCATAGATTCATTTTTCGGAGAAGGGAAGTATAAAATAATCACTTAAATTCAATGTAATGTCGAATATTCCACTATATGATGCCGTTTGATTGAATTTAAGGTTGATTTCATGGTTCGAAGCAGGAGGATAATATAAAATAAAGAACACTGCAGTAAAGGTGAAGAAGGAAAGAAGATTAAAAGAAAAATGCAAATAAAAATTTATTTCTACTATTTATTAGGGCTTACGATTCGATCTCGAGCAGTGGCGAGAAATTCGAGGATCGAGAAAACCGAGACTCGGGTTCTCGATTAAATCTCGTTTCTCTGCGATGTAGTTGAATGTCGAGAAGCTCGCGAGCCTTTCGAGATTTTCGAGATTCGAGAATCTCGCGAGACGTCGGGTCTCGCGAGAAATCTCGTCTCGCTCGAACTCAAGAAATCGTAGGCTCTACTATTTATACATACATACAAGCTTATAACAAGCTTTCACAAGCAATATTTTTCTACAATTACATTTGTAAGCTTATAAAAAGGGTGCCGTTTTGATTTTTCGACAATTGTTCGGATAGTCTCTTTTAATAGTTTACAAAAGTATTTATCAAGCTTAAAGCTTATGTTTGTAAGCTTGTTACATAATATTATTATCAAGCCTTTTGTTCTGTTGGGCAACTGGCATTTAGAAACATTCTGCTAAAATCAAACGAGTCTACTTTTCGAAACTTTAATTTAAATATTTTCATGTTAACTTAAAATGACTACGCGCTACGAATCGAACGAACTCTTTTGCTTTATTCTTCCTTAAAAGATCCCAAGGTTTATTGAACTGAAAATTGTGTTAAAAATATATTTATGTACATATGTATGTATGTATGTCCAATATGTACCCAGCAAACAATTTCATATGAAAATAAGCCTTTTGTAAGCGTTCAGATGTAAGTAAAACACTTGCATTGACATTTACAAAACATCGCAAAGTAAGCCTTTTGCAATCGAAACGCGTCGCTCGTTCTAAGCTTGAAATTAGGATTGCAAAAAATGTTTTTTAGGACATATAATAACGCGTTTTGCAAATGCGTTCAGTAAACGCATTATAAGTAATTTTTTTATGCTTTTCATAAGCTTTGTAAACACGGTTACTAAACACGTATCTTTAATGAAATAACAAACAAACTGTCTTGTTCAGGAGGTGAAAAACTTCGTTGCTGTCGCGCACAGTACTTCTCGATTTTCTTGTTGCTGACATTATATAAAAAAATATATATATAAAAAACGCACTTACCTGACTCTACTTTACTTTTATCACTTTATTTATTTCACTAAAACTTCACTATTTTCACTTGTTTACTGTTCAGAAATCAAAACTAAAATCTGTTCTACCTACAAATAACTGTAAATTTAGTCGGTCACCGTCAACATTTATAAAACGCTAGCATTTCCTTGCGAAATATAAAGACATATGCAAAACGCTTACTATACCAAATATTATGCAAATGTCGCTTGCAAAATCCTTATTCATGCTAGCTTATTCTAAGCTTGGTTTACAACGCTTACATTAGTTCAATTATGCAAGCTTATTTTAAGTTTGATTTGCAAAACGCTTACCAGATTGTTTGCTGGGTATGTACATACATATGTACATGTGGATACTTCTGTTTGTGTGTATTTTAAATATGTATATACATATTTAATCCCTGCAAAAAAATGTGCGATTAATACCGAAAGATATTTGTCCCGGATTGATCTCTTTCGAGAACAATTGGTCCACAATTAGTCCCCGATTGTTCCCGTACGGGTATAAATGTAGACTAATTGTAGACCAATTGTTCCCGAACGGGAACTTTCATTCTGAACGGGTACAAATCTAGATTCCTTAAATGTAGAAATTTTACAAAAATATGCAATGTATTTAAAAAATTGTAGAATAACCGGTAAAACGAACTGAACACCCTTTCTTTTAATTACAATGATTAATAATAACTTTAACAAAATGTTGCCTAAAATATCCTATGAAAAAATCCTTTACATTACGCTCATATGTATAATGCATACTCAAAACTTAAAATTTTTTTTTTAATTTATTTATTTATTTTATTTATTTATTTATTATTTATTTATTATTTATTTAAATATGTATGAACATTTCCAATTTTTTAAAGATTGTTATTAAAAATTGCCTTGGCTAACAACTTGGAAATATCTACATTTGTACCCGTGCGGAATGTAAGCAATTGATCTACATTTGTACCCGTTAGGGATGAAAGCGATTGATCTACATTTGTACCCGTTCGGGATGAAAGCGATTAATCTACATTGGTACCCGTTCGGGTATACAAGTTGAACAATTAGTCTCTTCATAGGACATGCTCGAACAAATGCGATCAATTCACTCCATATAAAGGGATGTAAAATTGTATTAGTCGCATGCTCCCTTGCGATTGATCCCGGACACGTCCCGGATTAATCGCATTTTTTGCAGGGATCCCAGACAACGTAGATACTACTAGATACTACACATTTTTAATCCGCTACAATCGCAATCTATATTTATTTTCGCTGCAACCAAAAACCGAACTGCTGTGCCCGGTCCAGGAAAAATGTTTCTTTTTTGGTGTTTTTCGCACAAACGAAAACACAATCGCACAGCATTTAATTCCCTGGCAGCCAATGAATTTGCATGACGTACTTGTACATAGATACATATGTCCCCACTACGCCCATTTCTGAGGTGATGCAATTTTTGTTGCATGCCAGCATACTTGCTTTTGTTAGATATACCGCGGATACTCCTAATGTACTAAGTAAGTATGTTGAACGGAACGTGCAAATTGAGCACAGCTCATTTCTGCACTGACTAAATTAGCGTAAGCCAAAGAAGAGTAAGCCGAAACAGAAAAATGTATACGAATGAAGTACATAACAAAGTTAGGTGGTAGGCAGCTGCATATTCAGCACTACAATACTGCTAAAATTCATGCTGAATACCTAACAAGAGTATAGTAACGACCATATGAAAAAAGCATGCGGTTTCGAAACTTTCACTTCATTGCTTTTTTACTATACAAAGTCATTCATGCGAAGGTGGCCATCGCCGTGCGATAGTCATGGCCCATGACTCATGGGGCATAATGATGGAAGTTGTTATCTTCCCTAAAGGAAATGTAATGAGAAAAGTATTGATGATTTGTAGATCTTTGGGCCTACTGGGCCCACCAAACATTTTTTGTTGCCGGCAATAAAAAAGCGAGTCGTTTTGAAAATAAATATATTGCAAGCAATATCGAAATCTTACCGATTTCTTATTACTAGTCGGACTAAAACGTCCGCCGAAGGCAACTCGCACAGTCGACTCGCTTTCTGATTACCTCAATGATTCGTTTTCTTATTACCTGAACAATTCGTTTCAAGGCTTTCTGATATTTTCATTTCTCATCGCTAAGTAAAAACAAATAATTATTTCCAATTTATTATAAAGGCAACAAATTGGCAAGAAGAGAAGGGGAAATAAATGTTTCTGATTTCTTGTAATAAGAAATCGATACGTTGCTGCAATAAATTAGAAATTTTGCCGATTTCTCACAAAGGCAATAAATCGGCGAGTCGCCAATTTGTTGTCATAGACGATTATTGCCTATTTCTCGAGCTTTGCTTGGTGGGGGTATTTGTGTACATATGTACATACATATGGATGTGTGTGTGTTTAATGGGTATACGATTTTATGCCCAAGGCGTTGCCGCTATTTATCTTGTTAAGTAAGTTTTTATATGCCCTTCTGCTTCTCATGACGTTTTTTTGGTGTTATTGCCATTGGATTTGGCTGATACAATTGTAGATAAGCACTACTTACGTGCGATACAATTTTCAAAGTACATACATATGTGTGTAGGTAAATATGTATGTACATGTCTATGCCGACATGACTGTCAAAATCTATAGCCAAAAAGTCGAACGTCAAGCATTTATTGTTTTTTGGCCCAAATAAACAAACAGCGCACGCATGTGTTTGAAAAAATATAAATATATACAAACATGTTAAGCCGCGATATGTACAAGTAAAACTTTGATATATGTACATATGTAATTCTGTTCAAAAAAAGAAAAACAAAAAAAACAAGTAAGGAAGCCTAAGTTCGAGTGGAATCGAACATTAGATACTCAGCTGTATGCTTTCATTGTTTGTTTGCGTCTGATAGAATCACGGTGTATTTTATATAAAGCGAGTGCTGCATAAAGTGGGCGTAGCCACGCCCATTTTCAACATTTGGTGGTCATAAACCGATTTGAATAAATATTTGCATGTCTATTAACACAAGTTATAAAAGTGTATAAACCAAGCTTCGTTATAATATCTCAATTATTTGCCGAGTTATAGGCTAAGAAATCTCGTATATTCCTTTATCTAAAAAGAGGCGGTGCCACGCCCATTTTCCAAAATTTTTATACTTTTTGTTTCCGGTCTATTGTGGAACTCATGCCACAAAATTTCAATGAATTACCTTTATATTTGACAAAGATATCGCTTAAAATGTTTTAATTAGGCCACTTTATAATACCCATATATAAAAGTGGGCGTGGTCGTCAACCGATTTCGCTAAAATTTTGAACATGTATTACCAAAAGTAATAAAAGTGTACGCGCCAAATTTAGTCATTATATATCAATTGTTTGTCGAGCTATGGGCTCAGAAATCTAGTATATTCCTGCTTCTAAAAAGAGGCGGTGCCACGCCCATTTTCCAAAATTTTTGTGTTTTTCGTTTTATGTCCATAGTTTGACTCCTGCCATAACATTTCAATGATATATCTTTATATTTGACAGAGATATAGCTTAAAATTTTTTTATTGGGCCACTTTATAATACCCATATATAAAAGTGGGCGTGGTCGTCGACCGATTTTGGCAATTTTTAGCCCAAACATTTGCCTAAGTAAGTATATTACGCACACCAAATTTCATCGATATATCTTCAACGGTTTCTGAGTTATGACTCATAAAACTTTCAATGTTTGCCTCTTAATAAGTGGGCGTGGCACCGCCCATTTTTCAAAGTTTTTCTGTTTTCTGTTTTATGTCCATAGTTGGACTCATGCGACAAAATTTCAGTGATATATCTTTATATTTGACAGAGATATCGCTTAAAATGTTTTTATTAGGTCACTTTATAATATACATATATAAAAGTGGGCGTGGCCGTCAACCGATTTTAACTATTTTCCGTCCAAATGTTTGGCTGAGTAAGTAAATCACGCATAGCAAATTTCATCGATATATCTTCAATGGTTTCTGAGTTATGACATATAAAACTTTCCATGTTTGACCCTTAATAAGTGGGCGTGGCACCGCCCATTTTCCAAAATTTCATCAAATTTCTTCATAGGGGCCTGAGCTCAATACGTGGGTAAAATTTCATCGCTCCAGCTATATTAGTGACTGAGATACCAAATTTCCGATTTTTTCTATATAGGAAAAGTGGGCGTGGTCATGGTCCGATTTCGCCTATTTTCAATACCAACCGTCCCAGTCTCGATACCAACTTGCATTTCAAATTTCATCAAAATATCTCAATTTTTGCGCGAGTTAGAGAGTTTACAGACGGACGGACGGACAGACGGACGGACGGACGGACGGACGGACGGACGGACGGACATGGCTCAATCGATTTCTCTTTTCACCCTGATCATTTTGATATATATAAGTCTATATCTATCTCGATTATTTCATTCTGTTACAATCCACCGTTATGTGATTAAAACTATAATACTCTGTGTACTAGTACAGCTGAGTATAAAAATGAGCGAAGAAATTTAAATTAAGCCAAAATATGCGCTGGCACACAGATATTGTATTGGTTTTATGTACATATGCATGTATGGATGAACATTTGCTCTTCTATAAGTCTACGCGAGTCCCAAAAATATATGCATATAAGTATGTACATACATTAGAGTGAGTTTAAAATTCAAATTAATGATATTTTACTGTATCGCCCCCTAAATCTGTAGTAACATGGCCAAAGATATGACACATAAATTTTGGTCCCGATTGGGGGCGGTTAAGGCCTGGCGCATTGAGGTCAAAGTTCAGAAAACTCTATGAAGGGTGAAAAAATCAAAATATTTTTTTAATTATATTATGTATACCCAAAATTAATACTTCTATACCCAAGGATAACAAATATAAATCTTGGTTCCGATTGATGACGGTTTAGTGGTGTTTTAAAGGGGTCAATGTTCAGATTGCCATAGAAGACTTACATTTTTAGTGTCGCATATGTAAGTATGTATAATCAGATTTATCTACGCCTGTCTGCTCTATGCCTTAACTTCCGTTTTGCATGCTTTGCATGTTTTCTGTTACGAAATCAAGCGTTATTCCCTCTTCGCTTTAACAGCTGCCGATTTTTCAAAGGCACTTTCTCGTTTGACGGTTGGTTGACGTTTGACATTACGGTCGCTGAGTGACGTTAGTAAGCATAAACATTTTACTAGTTTTTTTGCTTTATATACATTCATACATGTGTATATGTATATACAATGACGGCAAGTGCCAAAAAAGAAAAAATAATGGTCGACATTTGCGCATTCAAAATACTTAAGTAAGTGCTTAATATCTATTTAATAAATAAAAATAGGTAAAAAAACTTTTTAAGTTAAACGGTTTTATGTTATACATACATTGCAATGTTTAAGATAAATGTACTAAAAACCAAAAAATAATAAAATAGATACAGTCGTGGGAATTATAAACATTTGCATAGACTAGACTAAAATAAAACCGTGGGGCACGTCAATTGTCTACAATCGTTGATTAAAATGTTTGTTTTGTAATGTTACACTATAATTAGGCAGTTGTTCAACCGACAACGATGGACGTGTGATAAGTAGGGCTAGAATGTGGAAAAAAGCTAGCAAGCTCGATTATAAGCGAGTTTTAGGGTTTCATAGTGGTGAGCGAGTAGTACTTTTATCATATGTTTTGTCGATTAAAGACAAACTACGAGCAGTGAAACGATTCCTCGTGTGAATGTCCAACGATAAACTAGTTGAAACATCTCTTTTATTAACATGGAGTGTATAACTATTGGAATTTCCATGAGCAAGAAAATAGTAAGTATTTTCCTCACCGTCTGCGGGCCAACTGCCTAACGACGAATTAAACGATTCTTCTATCGCACATTAAGTCGATAATTTGTAGACAATTGACGTGCCCCCCGGTTTTATTTTAGTCTAGTCTATGCAAATGTTTATAATTCCCACGACTGTATCTATTTTATTATTTTTTGGTTTTTAGTACATTTATCTTAAACATTGCAATGTATGTATAACATAAAACCGTTTAACTTAAAAAGTTTTTTTACCTATTTTTATTTTCTAGTTTTTAGTTTTTATTTCGCATTCTGTTTAATTCATTTAGTGCTCATTATTGCAAGATTTCTTGCCCGTTAGTTTATTGCAGTCCAACGCCTCTATAGCGACCCACGCGCCACCTATCGGAAGTTTTTTTTAGGAAAATATTTCCTTTCAAGGTAGTAATACATGTTCCGAATTTCAGCCAAATCGGACCATAAATGCGATTTTTGTAAATATAGCGACCCACGCGCCACCTAGCGGAATTTTTTTTTTAAGAAAATATTTCTTTTCAAGATAGTAATACATGTTCCGAATTTCAGCCAAATCGGACCATAAATGCGATTTTTGTAAATATAGCGACCCACGCGCCACCTAGCGGAATTTTTTTTAAAGAAAATATTTCTTTTCACGGTAGTAATACATGTTCCGAATTTCAGCCAAATCGGACCATAAATGCGATTTTTGTAAATATAGCGACCCACGCGCCACCTAGCGGAATTTTTTTTTTAAGAAAATATTTCTTTTCAAGGTAGTAATACATGTTCCGAATTTCAGCCAAATCGGACCATAAATGCGATTTTTGTAAATATAGCGACCCACGCGCCACCTAGCGGAATTTTTTTTTTAAGAAAATATTTCTTTTCAAGGTAGTAATACATGTTCCGAATTTCAGCCAAATAGGACCATAAATGCGATTTTTGTAAATATAGCGACCCACGCGCCACCTATCGGAATTTTTTTTTCATAATATTGCATTGTCATCGGGGTTATACATGCGTGCAAAATTTCAGATTAATCGGTTGACAGGAAGAGGGTGAAATTTGAATTACTAAATTTGACCCAAGAATAAAGAATAAATAATAAATAAAACAAACGGGGTGAGCTAAATAAAACCGTTTAATATACTGCCACGTATTTTAGCGATTTATTATTTTCTTTAATATTTTTACTAAGCTTGTTATGACAGTTGTATTTTTCTTAACGACTTACTGTATATAGGTACATACAGGGCCGTGCGCACGGGGGGGGGGGGGGTTTTGGGGGTTAAAACCCCCCCATGACCAAATCTAAGTTGCAATGATTTTGCAAAAATTTTCAAAATACAGTTTATAAATTTTGCATTGAATCTTGACTCATAATTTTTGACAAAATTAGTTACAATAATTTTACGGAAGAAGAAATTGGTGAAAGTTGCAAAAAATAAGGTTGGCCAATACATAAGTTCGGCACTTTGAATTGCACTTGGAGCTTTCCGAAATTACAAAGTTGTGTAGCATATGTTCGTTTGGCATTTTTAAAAAAATTTTACTGATAACAAAAAATGTTCATTTTGTGAAAACAGTGAGCAGTTTCAATTAACAAGTACAGTGCACTCGCGAAAATTCGAACTAATGAAAACTAACCCTGTCCTAGTTATCGAAATGTTCGAGTTTTCGAACGTTATGTATTTTTAATATATTTGTATGTATGTATGTATTCGTTTTAACAGTTTTCATACCCTGTCCATTTTTATGGCATAGTTAATCAAAGATATTCTCTGGTTTCATGTTTTGTAGTTCATTGCCAGTTTATTTAATAAAAAATGTTATCAAATATGAATGTTGCTTACAAATTATTAGAAAAACAAGTAAGGAAGCCTAAGTTCGAGTGGAATCGAACATTAGATACTCAGCTGTATGCTTTCATTGTTTGTTTGCGTTTGATGGAAACACGGTGTAGGTACTTTATATAAAGCAAATGCTGCATAAAGTGGGCGTAGCCGCGCCCATTTTCAAAATTTTTATCAGTCATCCAACTAAGCATATGAATATTATTCTTTGTGCAAAATTTCATTCCTTTATGACTGCTAGTTACAAAGATGTCACGTTACAAATTCCCAAAGGGTGTTCTAGAAATATCTTTGTTAAAAAGTAGGCGTGGTCATAAACCGATTTCAATAAATTTTTGCGTGTCTATTAACACAAGTTATAAGAGTGTATAAACCAAGTTTCGTTATAATATCTCAATTATTTGTCGAGTTATGGGCTCAGAAATCTCGTATATTCCTGCTTCTTAAAAGAGGCGGTGCCACGCCCATTTTCCAAAATTTTTATGCTTTTCGTTTTATGTCCGCAGTTGGACTCCTGCCATAAAATTTCAATGATATATCTTTATATTTGACAAAGATATCGCTTAAAATGTTTTTATTAGGTCACTTTATAATACCCATATATAAAAGTGGGCGTGGCCGTCAACCGATTTCGCTAAAATTTTCAACATGTATTACCGCAAGTAATAAAAGTGTACACAGCAAGTTTCGTCATTATATATCAATTATTTGTCGAGTTATGGGCTCAGAAATCTCGTATATTCCAGCTTCTAAAAAGAGGCGGTGCCACGCCCATTTTCCAAAATTTTTGTGTTTTTCGTTGTATGTCCGCAGGTGGACTCCTGATATAAAATTTCAATGATATATCTTTATATTTGACAGAGATATCGCTTAAAATGTTTTTATTAGGTCACTTTATAATACCCATATATAAAAGTGGGCGTGGCCGTCAACCGATTTTGACAATTTTTCGTCCAAATATTTGCCTAAGTAAGTATATCACGCGTACCAAATTTCATCGATATATCTTATACAGTTTCTGAGTTATGGCTCATAAAGCTTTCAATGTTTGCTCCTTAATAAGTGGGCGTGGCACCGCCCATTTTCCAAAATTCTATCAAATTTCTTCTTAGGGGCCTGAGCTTAACATGTGGGTAAAATTTCATCACTCTAGCTATATTAGTGGTTGAGATACCAAATTTCCGATTTTTTCTATATGGGAAAAGTGGGCGTGGTCATGGTCCGATTTCGCCCATTTTCAATACCAACCGTCCCAGTGTCGATACCAACTTGCATTTCAAATTTCATCAAAATATCTCAATTTTTGCGCGAGTTAGAGTGTTTACAGACGGACGGACGGACAGACGGACAGACGGACAGACGGACGGACGGACGGACATGGCTCAATCGATTTCTCTTTTCACCCTGATCATTTTGATATATATAAGTCTATATCTATCTCGATTATTTCATTCTGTTACAATCCACCGTTATGTGATTAAAACTATAATACTCTGTGTACTAGTACAGCTGAGTATAAAAAGCAGTGATCTTGGTTTGATGTTTCTTATTTTCTAGCGCATTCAATACAGCCTTTTCGCGCAGTGATTGTAGCACTTAACTTTTCTCGGGCTAATTTTTTCAGCAGTTGCCCATGCTATAGCTTTGTTGAAAATTGTTACGGCTTCGGATGAACTTATGCGTTCTTGTTCATTTCCACCTGAGATTGAAATCAATCCTATGCCATGCCGTTTTTTTTAATTTTGTAGCGATCCATCGCTATATTTGGCATGTAACTCCTTAGCTTTCTCTTTCAAAATTAATCGATTTACAGGATAATTCTTGCTGCGTTGTAATAAAAACCACTTGTAAAGCTTTTTTTTTTTTCATTTTTGGCAATTCTGAAGCGCGAAGCGTTTTACGTTTCCAGGGCCCGATAGCGTTTTATTAACGCATTCCAAAATTTTGTTTTCATTTTTCACAATTCCACAAATTGAGGACTTGCAGTGTTATATTTTTTGGATAGAGCTGTGATACTAACGCCATTATTGGCCTCGTTAATTATTTCAGCCTTTTTTGCTAAACTCAAAACATTTAGTTTTCGTCCTATTATAAAACGCAAATAAATTTGATCTTTACCGCGCAAAATCCCGTGTATCACTGACAAATATCAATCAATTTAAAAGAAAAGTTCCGTAATTAGCAAGAAACCTAGCCAGTGCGGCGCCTTAGAATGAAACAAAATACGCACGTAATGACAAAAATTTGAATATCGGCCGTTACAGCACATGCAAAACGACAGTTTCTTACATGTTTTTCCATGGAAAAAAGAAAATAGTTTTTCGAGTTTTAAAGTAGTCAATGGAGAAAAAAAAGTTCAAGTTTCCGAATGTTCGAGTTATCGTGTGTTCGAGTTTTCGCGAGTGCACTGTACTGTAAACAGTACTATTCAGGACCTGGTTAACTAGGTTTTGATGAATAATAATAATATGTTTCAGAATCATAATGAGTTTCAGAAAAGTTAGAGAACATTTAAATTTATGGTGTATGGGTCTGGATATCTGTTTCAGCAAATATGTTTATCTTAGCGAAAAATGTATGCGAATGCAAACCAAAATTAATAACCCCCCCCCAAGGCTAATTCCTGCGCACGGCCCTGGGTACATAGATAAATACTTAAATACATATTTTCAAAATTTGGTTGTTCTTTGAAAAATTACGATTGCAGAAACTTCCATTCGCCCATTTAAAATGGGCAAAATTATCGCAAAAAATTTAAGTTCAAAAACATGATTTGAAATGCATTAACTTGCATTCACAGTAAATAACGTGTTGCGTCAAGCTTTTATTTGTTACTAGCAAATACCCGTCCCGCTTCGCAGCGACGAAAAATGTTTTTATGTTATAATGAGGGTTTCCATCTACATTTCCCTTTCTCTTTCTCTTTCTTTTTCCTTTACCTTTACCTTTACCTTTACCTTTACCTTTACCTTTACCTTTACCTTTACCTTTACCTTTACCTTTACCTTTACCTTTACCTTTACCTTTACCTTTACCTTTACCTTTACCTTTACCTTTACCTTTACCTTTACCTTTACCTTTACCTTTACCTTTACCTTTACCTTTACCTTTACCTTTACCTTTACCTTTACCTTTACCTTTACCTTTACCTTTACCTTTACCTTTACCTTTACCTTTACCTTTACCTTTACCTTTACCTTTACCTTTACCTTTACCTTTACCTTTACCTTTACCTTTACCTTTACCTTTACCTTTACCTTTACCTTTACCTTTACCTTTACCTTTACCTTTACCTTTACCTTTACCTTTACCTTTACCTTTACCTTTACCTTTACCTTTACCTTTACCTTTACCTTTACCTTTACCTTTACCTTTACCTTTACCTTTACCTTTACCTTTACCTTTACCTTTACCTTTACCTTTACCTTCACCTTTACCTTTACCTTTACCTTTACCTTTACCTTTACCTTTACCTTTACCTTTACCTTTACCTTTACCTTTACCTTTACCTTTACCTTTACCTTTACCTTTACCTTTACCTTTACCTTCACCTTCACCTTCACCTTCACCTTTACCTTTACCTTTACCTTTACCTTTACCTTTACCTTTACCTTTACCTTTACCTTTACCTTTACCTTTACCTTTACCTTTACCTTTACCTTTACCTTTACCTTTACCTTTACCTTTACCTTTACCTTTACCTTTACCTTTACCTTTACCTTTACCTTTACTTTTACCTTTACCTTTACCTTTACCTTTACCTTTACTTTACCTTTACCTTTACCTTTACTTTACCTTTACCTTTACCTTTACCTTTACCTTTACCTTTACCTTTACCTTTACCTTTACCTTTACCTTTACCTTTACCTTTACCTTTACCTTTACCTTTACCTTTACCTTTACCTTTACCTTTACCTTTACCTTTACCTTTACCTTTACCTTTACCTTTACCTTTACCTTTACCTTTACCTTTACCTTTACCTTTACCTTTACCTTTACCTTTACCTTTACCTTTACCTTTACCTTTACCTTTACCTTTACCTTTACCTTTACCTTTACCTTTACCTTTACCTTTACCTTTACCTTTACCTTTACCTTTACCTTTACCTTTACCTTTACCTTTACCTTTACCTTTACCTTTACCTTTACCTTTACCTTTACCTTTACCTTTACCTTTACCTTTACCTTTACCTTTACCTTTACCTTTACCTTTACCTTTACCTTTACCTTTACCTTTACCTTTACCTTTACCTTTACCTTTACCTTTACCTTTACCTTTACCTTTACCTTTACCTTTACCTTTACCTTTACCTTTACCTTTACCTTTACCTTTACCTTTACCTTTACCTTTACCTTTACCTTTACCTTTACCTTTACCTTTACCTTTACCTTTACCTTTACCTTTACCTTTACCTTTACCTTTACCTTTACCTTTACCTTTACCTTTACCTTTACCTTTACCTTTACCTTTACCTTTACCTTTACCTTTACCTTTACCTTTACCTTTACCTTTACCTTTACCTTTACCTTTACCTTTACCTTTACCTTTACCTTTACCTTTACCTTTACCGGGACCATCCATCACCTTCCGGGCCCACTACTTGAACCACCTCTGAGAAACCGACTTAAAAAATAACAATGAAAATATCTGTATGTTGAAGCCCTGCTCGACACCTTTCATTTGCTAAAAAATTTCGCTCGGAAATATTCAGGGGTCATCCGGGTCCACGTTTTGACCCATAACTCGGGACCCGGCCTCGGCATCACAATGACAATAACTCTATGTTGGAGGCCTGCTCAGCACCTTTCATTTGATACCAATATTGCTCGGAAATATTCAGGGGTCATCCGGGTCCACGTTTTGACCCATATCTCGGGACCCGGCCTAGGCATCGCAATGAAAATAACTCTATGTTGAAGGCCTGCTCAGCACCTTTCATTTGATACCAATATTGCTCAAGGACTTGCTGGGTCACTCTGGGTCCACATTTGGGCCTATATTCCGGGAAGTTCCCACTTTTCGGAAAGTCTGTATACCCTATCACCAGCGCATATACCATATGAATCTACTGTGAAAATTTCATAAAGATCGGTTGATTACTTTGGGAGTCCATAAATAACACACACACACACACACACACATTCATTTTTATATAATAGACTAGCAGATACCCGTCCCGCTTCGCAGCGACGAAAAAATTTGTATGTTATAATGAGGGTTTCCCTCTACATTTCCCTTTCTCTTTCTTTTTCATTTAGTTTTACCTTTACCTTTACCTTTACCTTTACCTTTACCTTTACCTTTACCTTTACCTTTACCTTTACCTTTACCTTTACCTTTACCTTTACCTTTACCTTTACCTTTACCTTTACCTTTACCTTTACCTTTACCTTTACCTTTACCTTTACCTTTACCTTTACCTTTACCTTTACCTTTACCTTTACCTTTACCTTTACCTTTACCTTTACCTTTACCTTTACCTTTACCCTTACCTTTACCTTTACCTTTACCTTTACCTTTACCTTTACCTTTACCTTTACCTTTACCTTTACCTTTACCTTTACCTTTACCTTTACCTTTACCTTTACCTTTACCTTTACCTTTACCTTTACCTTTACCTTTACCTTTACCTTTACCTTTACCTTTACCTTTACCTTTACCTTTACCTTTACCTTTACCTTTACCTTTACCTTTACCATTACCTTTACCTTTACCTTTACCTTTACCTTTACCTTTACCTTTACCTTTACCTTTACCTTTACCTTTACCTTTACCTTTACCTTTACCTTTACCTTTACCTTTACCTTTACCTTTACCTTTACCTTTACCTTTACCTTTACCTTTACCTTTACCTTTACCTTTACCTTTACCTTTACCTTTACCTTTACTTTTACCTTTACCTTTACCTTTACCTTTACCTTTAACTTTACCTTTACCTTTAACTTTACCTTTACATTTACCTTTACCTTTACCTTTACCTTTACCTTTACCTTTACCTTTACCATTACCTTTACCTTTACCTTTAACTTTACCTTTACCTTTACCTTTACCTTTACCTTTACCTTTACCTTTACCTTTACCTTTACCTTTACCTTTACCTTTACCTTTACCTTTACCTTTACCTTTACCTTTACCTTTACCTTTACCTTTACCTTTACCTTTACCTTTACCTTTACCTTTACCTTTACCTTTACCTTTACCTTTACCTTTACCTTTACCTTTACCTTTACCTTTACCTTTACCTTTACCTTTACCTTTACCTTTACCTTTACCTTTACCTTTACCTTTACCTTTACTTTTACCTTTACCTTTACCTTTACCTTTACTTTTATCGGGACCATTCATCACCATCCGGGCCCACTACTTGAACCATCTCTGAGAAACCGACTTAAAAAATAACAATGAAAATATCTGTATGTTGAAGCCCTGCTCGACACATTTCATTTGAAAAAAAATATAGCTCGGAAATATTCAGGGGTCAACCGGGTCCACGTATTGACCCATATCTCGGGACCCGGCCTAGGCATCGCAATGACAATAACTCTATGTTGAAGGCCTGCTCAGCACCTTTCATTTGATACCAATATTGCTCGGAAATATTCAGGGGTCATCCGGGTCCACGTTTTGACCCATATCTCGGGGCCCGGCCTAGGCATCGCAATGAAAATAACTCTATGTTGAAGGCCTGCTCAGCACCTTTCATTTGATACCAATATTGCTCAAAGACTTGCTGGGTCACTCTGGGTCCACATTTGGGCCTATATTCCGGGAAGTTCCCACTTTTCGGAAAGTCTGTATACCCTATCACCAGCCCATATACCATATGAATCTACTGTGAAAATTTCATAAAGATCGGTTGATTACTTTGGGAGTCTATAAATAACACACACACACACACACACACACACACACACACACACACACACACACACACACACACACACACATTCATTTTTATATAATAGATATAAAGGTTGCTCATACGCCCAGTGGCACACAACAAAACTGCCGCTACGTTATCACTTACATACATACATGCAGATATACATACATAGATATGTACATGTGTACCCACCAAAAAATCTGAGCCTTAAGTATTTAAAAATTAGAACAGCAGATTTAAAGGCTTAAGAAATAAGGCCTGAAAATTATAAGGTTATCAAATTTGTATGGCGTAAGGCTTAAAATAAGGCTGATTTTCCTGTGTTGATGTCATCAGGCCATAAGGAGTACTCTCTCTCTCTCTCTCTGATAGCACACCTTATTCCAAAGGCTTATCTGCCATGCGAAATAAGGCCTAGATAAGTAGGTATTAGAGAGTTAGGAGCAGACAGAGTGAGTGCATAACAGTAGCAGAGCTGCCAGCGTAAGTACTCCATTTTTAGACCTGATTTGTCAACAATAAGCAAAACTTTTTTGCCGGGTACGTGTGTACATACACACAGAGAAAAACTATTGTACAATCAACTCAGAATCGCATCGTATAATTTACTTACTAAGTTTTTTCGTCATCTTAACGAAAATAATTTTGTAAAAAATTCAGCAAAGTAATTTAGAAAAAAATTAAAGTAAAAAAGGTTAACTTAGCCAAAACAACTCCTTTCTTGGTAGCCAAAGTGCTTGGGTAATAAATCACCTAAGCTTTGTTTTCCATGGTCGGGTACAAATTGTGTAAGTACTTTGGCGAGTTATACAAGTTTCTTGTGCCCCATACCCCTTTTTTTTTACTAAGTCAACTTTGTTAGATTTACTATAAGGTAAATGTCCATAATTCCGTGATACTAAGGACTTTTCTGAAATCAAGGATTTTTTGAGCTTAAACTATAGACCGCAAACGGAAAAATAAAAATGTTACAAATAAATTGATGAATTGAGATTCATTCTGAATTATTGAAAAATTAAAATAACTAGAATTACTATTTATTTTAATTAAAATTTGATGTATATGCAGATGTCCCTAATTCCGTGACAAAAATTTTCTCATGTCCCTAACTCCGTGAATAAGTGTCCCTAATTCCGGCCTTGTAACCAAATACACACAGGTAACTGGTAAAATGAATATATTTCATATTATATATGATATTTACATAAAATTCAGGTACAAAATTAAAATAATAATTAACATTTCAATAAAAATTCATTAAAAATTAAAATTAAATTAAATTATTGGAGTATTAAATTCACAGTTTTATAAATAAAAGGCATACCATTTATACTTAAGATTAAATTTCATTTTCTTTTTTGGTGACTTATAAAGTCAAATAAACTACATACTTAAAGACATAAAACATGAACATACATACATATGTATGTAAGTAGAATTTAAAAAGCTGCAAAGGAATATACCCCTCGGCTGTTTAGCAAAACGGGCGGATCTAATTTTTTTAAAACATCAGCGGAGTCATATACAAGTTTATCGACTTTTTCGGGCCAACGCCAATTGGATCCACTCATTTGCATAGTTTTAACCTCATACTTCTTGCCTGATTCGTCATCGATTACCTCCATCACAATTCCTGGGAATTTCTCCATTTCGTATATGATTAGAACGTAATCGCCAACTGCGATGGCCGGTGATGACTTTCTTTTCGTGTCCTGACTTGCTTTTATTTTCGTGTTTTTTGTCTGCTTCTTTTCTCTCTTTCCTCTGTACCGACTTTTCTAATTTTCTTCTCTTTTCTTCCTCAATACATCGCTGGTGCTCCATAAAATCAGATGCTATCGCAACTGTGGGTGTTACCCTTTTTCGGTGCTTCCTGTTCTTTGTTGTCGATAGCACAGTTTTGACCATTTGGAGTTGAGTTCACTAATGTACCATCAGGTTGCACCGTAAATAAGGAAAAGGAGCCATCTTCAGTACCTAATAAATCCCCTATTTGTAACTCCAGAGAAGCATCGAGGGCATTATTAGCTATGAGTGTATTTACACTGAAGTTTAATGCAGTTTGACCATTTATTCCCGAACTGGACTGTCTCCAAAAGTGGAAAAGATTCTCATCCCTTACGTCTCCTACCCAAATTCCATCAACGCATTTTCGAAACTCATTAATTTTTTCGTTACCTAGGCGCTCCTCAAGTTGCCGTAGGAACTCTTCGTCTTTTTTTACAGAAGCGCGGGCCTCACATTCTTTGTCATTGGCGTTCTTGGTCTCAATTACTGAATTTCCTCCGACAAGCCGAGAATAATCTGGAGCGTTGGCATCAAAAGGGTATAGTCCACATGCTTTGAATCCTTGGGTTATAGTTTCTAGCTTTACTGTATAAAGACATTGCTCTAGAAGGGGTGCGAAATCATCTCGCCTTAACCGAATACCACTGTTATTTATTCTCCAATCGTGAATTTTTTGCTTCCAGGTTGCTTTCAGTGGATGAAAAACGGCTACGTCCATTGGCTGCATTATGTGCGTTGAATTGGGTGGCAACGCAATTAAAATAATACCTTTTTCTTTGCAAAATGTGGTCAATGGCAGTGATAAATGTGAAGAGTGTCCATCTATGAAGAGTATCACAGGAAGTTGTATACCCTCTTTACCCAGGAATTTATAAAATACATTTGTTATATACTCATAAAAGCGTTCGCAAGTCATCCATCCACTGTCTGACTTACCGATGGCCCAATCTTTCGGAAAGCGTTCCAAAATTGTTTGGGGCATCCGTTTGTATGGAAATAATGCAAAAACTGGCATTAGTTTTCCGCTCGCTGATGCTCCTAGGAACAAAGTCAAATTTTCTTTTTCGTCGTTACCTGATTTAATGTAGACAGTTTTTGCACCCTTACGAGTCAAAACTCGTTGATCCTTTGGACACAAAAAAAACGCAGACTCATCACCGTTGAAAATCCTGGACGGATCTTTCAAAATGTCTAACCCATTATTTTCTCGTAAATATTCAATAACTCGATCAAACCAGGCTTTAATTTTTTCTTCCGTTGCACCTATGCGAGCTGCTGTAAGTGGCTGAGCTACTCGATGAGATATTGAAGGATTTCGTGCCATGAATCCTTCATACCAATGTCTTCCAGGTATGCCATTGATGAAACTATTTTTACGATTTAGTTCTTTTACCAAATTCGAAACAGAAAATAACAGCTGGTGTTTGCTGACAGCAAATCCACTTTCAGCAACAGTCAGTACCCATTTTACCAGGAGCTCTTCTTCTGCAGCAGTCAAAATCGTTGGTTTTCCTGGTCTATTTTGTGCATGTTTTTTTTTATTTTATCACTTAAGGTCTGGTGAGGTATTTTGTATAGTTTTCCAGCTTTATATATACTCATTTTTTTATTCTCGATATCATTTAAAGCTGCGCTTAAATCTGCTTTCGTATAACGACTTTTCGGCATTTCGCTGTAAAATTAAATTATTTTTGTTTGATGTAATATTTTTTAAATAAATATATAAATTTTAAATAACTTACCTGATTGATTTATTTTTAATTAAAATTTAATCTCCGTATGCTGCAATTACGTGCTTACCATTTGATGGCTTCAACTTAAATGTGTGATGTCACGGAATAAGGAACATGCTACATTTCGAAGGCCATAATTCCGTGATACCAAATTAAGCGTTAATTTCAAATAAATCGAATTGTTTTTTTTTTAATTGTCAAATATAACTCAAAATAATTGTGATGTATAAAAAGATTAATCAACTTTGAGCTTTTTAATCAAAATTATGAATAAAACAAAATATTCGAAAAAGGAAAATTTTATTTAAAACTTAGCTGGCAACAGCCATTTGTAAATTGAATATTAGCGACTAGGTTCAAAAATCTATATCACGAAATTAGCTCAAGAACATCTCTAGGGTTTTATTTAATGGAAAACAGTTTTATTATCATTTGTTCTTTTTTAAAAAAGCTATTTAAAAGAAGAAAAAATAAATACTAAAAAAACCTAATTCCGTGATAGTCACGGAATTACGTACATGGGGAAATGAAAGATGTCCCTAATTCCGTGATAAAGAAAATTTACTTTTAAAAAAGAACTAACTGTTGAAATAAAGTTGAAAGCTAAAAAAACAAATGCCAGATCCCATTAAACACTGAAAAATAAATTATCAAACGTTTGAGAAAATGTTGTTTCTAAAGTTGAGAATCAGCATAGATATCATTTGAAAATAAACATATTTTCAAGTGTACATCAAACATTGTTTATCAATTTTAGATTAACTTACAACACATTTGAAAAAAAACTTGTTTCGGATTTTGTACTATTTCACGAATTTCAACATGTCAAGGCTTGAAGGAACGAAGAAATTTTGTGTGTTTGCTAATTTCAGTCGGCGTTCGTTGTTCTACTCGAGCAGTCTTTTAACGGTTGAAATGATGATGGTTGAAAATGACTGTGTGTAATAATGATTCTGTATATCTTACTCTTATTTTATTTGTTTGTGGCTTTTTGTGAAGTTGCACAAAATTTAATAAAAACAGTTTGTTTCTCACATGTGTGTATGCATATTAAAAAAGATATTAACATACTCATGTAACTGTACAAAAGTTACCGGCAAAATTCACCCGCACGGGTAAATGAAAAACATCACATCAGAGTACAAATATGTACGAGTAATATATATGTACATACATTTGTTTATTCCATTCCACTTCTGCGCTCAAAACACAAACTCTCCCACTATCCCTCAATTTTTCTGTACTCTAGAGTACAAATATGTAATACATACATACATCTATTGATTGCATTCCATTTCGTACCACCTTTGAAATAGGTTTGAGAAAATGAAATGAATCAAATTGAGAATCAGCCCAAAATCCCATACTAAAAATGAGCCGTTTTCTTTGAGAACGCTATCAAGGGAAATTTGAGGTGCATTTGATAACAAACGTTTGATATTTGACAATAGGGTTACTTCTCAAATGAACCTCAAATTGAAAATGAAGAAAAATGTTTATTGGGATGCCTATTGAATGTTTAAATATAACAATATTGGTAAAAATCTGATCCAATAAATTTGTACAGCCTTAAGAAAATACTCGAGGCTCCTTAGCCATTTGCTTAAGCAATTTCCCGTATTATGTTAATTTTCTGACCTGTTACTTTTAAGCTGTTTTTATTAAATCAGTAAGCTCTAAAATTACAACAAAATTATAAATTAATATTCTTTGAAGTTGAAATAATATAATATAACATTTTATTTGATTACATATTGTACCAATTCCTTATTTTAACGAATATAAACGA
This sequence comes from Urophora cardui, assembly GCA_960531455.1. Lineage (NCBI taxonomy): Eukaryota > Metazoa > Arthropoda > Insecta > Diptera > Tephritidae > Urophora > Urophora cardui. Next base: position 12,378,252 of record OY482672.1, on the reverse strand, counting down.
CTATCACGGAATAATGTACTATCACGGAATTATGTACACTTACCTTAGTTTTTTCTCTGTGTGTACATACGTACATACATACATACTTACAATTCGCGTATAAAATATTAAGTTGTTTACATCATGCCCGAACGTTTTTATGAGCATTTTTTGAAAACAATTTACGATATTACTGCAGGAAATTTTTTGTTTTACGCTGTCTCGGCTTCTTCCACAACGCAATCGCTGTCGCTTATGTTTTTGGTATACATATATGGTTTAATGGCAAAATACATTAAGTCTGATTTCCCTGACACTCAAAATAAAATGCGAAAAATTAATGCAAGGAAGTAAGTATTCAATAAAATTTTAGCTTAAGAACATTTATGTATTTATGTACATATGTACATACAAATATACTTGGTACGTATTGGTGTAATATGTATGTAAATTACTTCAAAAGCGAAAATTTTGCATTATAATAAAAATAAAAATAGAAAATACGATGTAAGGCAGAAAAATAAAATACATAATTCCATTTAAATCTCTTTGTTGTATTAACTTTTTGCATTTAGTTAAAGCATTTTCTTATTTACTTTTTACTGGCGCGTGCTTTACTGTGTAAATGCTTTTTTGTGCATAAATTGTTATGCACATAAAATACATATATACGTAAATTAATGTTTTTTTTTTGTATCAGAGAACGTATAAATATTCACTTGCCTGCGCGGCATATGCTTTTATAATATTTTCCTTTATATGCACTTTTGCATCACTGAGAATTCTCCGCAAAATGAAAGCCTAAATGGAGTAAAGGAAGTATATACATACATAAATACATATATACATGGATACAAATCTATTTCATTTGTTATTTTCTACCTTTTGCAAATTTGTACAAAAACGTCGGTGTTCCTTTGTGCAACTATGGGAGAAGCAATAAGTACATATTATCTACTTATACATACATTCATATGTATGTCCATTTGTAGTTAAATACAAAGGTTATCTAAGGCTGTAGGAGTTACAAAGAAATTAATGTAAATAAACTATACATACAAATGTATGTCTTATTGTTAGAAGTAGCAGTAAATTCGCTGAGATCAAAGAGTAAAATAATATTACATACAAAAATTTATGTTTGTTTGTATGAATTGTATGAAACATTCTAAACCGATTAAGTGCTTTAATTTACTTAGTTTTTGAAACTCAAATGGGGGATTTTTTTAAATTAAATTCTTTTCTAATGCACAATCACATTTAATATAAACACATTTAATATAAATGTATTTCCTTTCATATTTCAAGACAAATATGTAATCCAACATTACTTAAATCGCGTTCCATCATTTTGTGACTCTCTTTTTTCATTTAAATGTAGAGCGGCGCGCTAGTCAGTAGTTCTTAGCTGTTATTGTTATTGTCATTATGCAAAGACCACCACACATTATAGTAGTTGGTGTTGTCGGCTTGCTACTGTGCGGCATTGTTTTTTTGTTGTCGTTTTTGTTTTTGTGCTTGCTGGTTTTCTGTGTGCAACCGCAACTTTGCTTTCTTCCGCAAAATGTTGAGCTTCGCTTTGTCTGCACATTCATCCGGGTCTTTAACTGCATTCAACTACTTAGCTTTGTCTTTGTAAGAGTGCATGTACAGTGGCGGACAAAAGTCTACATACACCCCCTATTTTTGCTATATCACGGAACCAACAGCAATAAAAGAAAAAGTAAAAATTCAGTTTTATTTCAAACCTTTTCTTAACTACAATCAATAAAAGAAAACTCTATTTTAATAAGAAATTAACAAAATACTGGCGAAATTCGCAAAATCAGTGCTGACAAAAGTGTACATACAGTACAAAACAAAGCTTTTCTCAGAGAGAAAACTTATCTTAATTCCCTATTTTATTATTATTTAGTATTTAGTAGGTCCTCCCTTTGCATTAATAACTGTTTGAAGTCATCGTGGCATTGAGGCTACTAAATTTGTCAACTCCAAAGAGGTTATACTGTTCCAAGCCTCTGTTATTCGATCTTTGAGTACTGCTGCGCTAGAAATCTGGTGTTTTCTAATTTTTCGGTCTAAAATCTCCCACACATGCTCTATTACATTTAAATCTGGACTTTGTGGTGGTGTGTGTAATTGCCTTGGCGCATAATATAGTAACCAGGCCTTGACAACTTGGGCCGTGTGCTTTGGATCGTTATCTTGTTGGAAGATCCAACCAGCACCAAGTTCCAAATCATCCACCGAAGGCTTCAAATTTTCTTCCAACAATGATTTATATTTATAACGATCCATAATACCTTCGATAAATGCTAATTTTCCAACTCCAGATGCCGCAACTGCTCCCCAAACCATTACGCTGCCGCCACCATGTTTGACGGTTGATACAAAATGTTTATACTCAGCTGTACTAGTACACAGAGTATTATAGTTTTAATCACATAACGGTGGATTGTAACAGAATGAAATAATCGAGATAGATATAGACTTATATATATCAAAATGATCAGGGTGAAAAGAGAAATCGATTGAGCCATGTCCGTCCGTCCGTCCGTCTGTCCGTCCGTCCGTCCGTCCGTCTGTCCGTCTGTAAACACTCTAACTCGTGCAAAAATTGAGATATTTCGATGAAATTTGAAATGCAAGTTGCTATCGAGACTGGGACGGTTGGTATTGAAAATGGGCGAAATCGGACCATGACCACGCCCACTTTTCCTATATAGAAAAAATTGGAAATTTGGTATCTCAGTCACTAATATAGCTAGAGCGATGAAATTTTACCCACGTGTTGAGCTCAGGCCCCTAGGAAGAAATTTTATGAAATTTTGGAAAATGGGCGGTGCCACGCCCACTTATTAAGGGTCAAACCTTGAAAGTTTTATATGTCATAACTCAGAAACCATTGAAGATATATCGATCAAATTTGGTACGCGTGATATACTTACTTAGGCAAACGTTCGTACGGAAAATAGTTAAAATCGGTTGACGGCCACGCCCACTTTTATATATGTATATTATAAAGTGACCTAATAAAAACATTTTAGGCAATATCTCTGTCAAATATAAAGATATATCATTGAAATTTTGTCGCATGGGTACAACTATGGACATAAAACAAAAAACACAAAAATTTTGGAAAATGGGCGGTGCCACGCCCACTTATTAAGGGGCAAACATTGCAAGTTTTATGAGTTATAACTCAGAAACCGTTAAAGATATATCGATGAAATTCGGTACGCGTGATATACTTACTTAGGCAAATGTTTCGACAAAAAATTTCCTAAATCGGTTGACGACCACGCCCACTTTTATATATGTATATTATAAAGTGGCCTAATAAAAACATTTTAAGCGATATCTCTGTCAAATATAAAGATATATCATTGAAATTTTATGGAAGGTGTCCAACAAAACATATACAAAAAATATAAAAATTTTGGAAAATGGGCGTGGCACCGCCTCCTTTTAGAAGCAGGAATATACGAGATTTCGGAGCCCATAACTCGACAAATAATCGATATATTAGACGAAACTTGGTGTATACACTTTTATTACTTCTGGTAATACATGTTGAAAATTTTAGCGAAATCGGTTGACGACCACGCCCACTTTTATATATGGGTATCATAAAGTGGCCTAATAAAAACATTTTAAGCGATATCTTTGTCAAATGTAAAGATAATTTATTGAAATTTTGTGTATGATTTCTACAATAGACCGGAAACAAAAAATAGAAAAATTTTGGAAAATGGGCGTGGCACCGCCTCCTTTTGGACAAAGGGATATACGAGATTTCTTAGCCTTTAACTCGACAAATAATTGAGATATTATGACGAAACTTGGTTTATACACTTTTATAACTTGTGTTAATAGACACGCAAAAATTTATTGAAATCGGTTTATGACCACGCCTACTTTTTAACAAAGATATTTCTGGAACACGCTTTGGAAATTTGTAACGTGACATCTTTGTAACTGGAAGTCATAAAGGAATGAAATTTTGCATAAAGAATAATATTCATATGCTTAGTTGGATGACTGATAAAAATTTTGAAAATGGGCGTGGCTACGCCCACTTTATGCAGCACCCGCTTTATATAAAATCCATCAAACGCAAACAAACAATGAAAACATACAGCTGAGTATCTAATGTTCGATTCCACTCGAACTTAGGCTTCCTTACTTGTTCTGATTCATTTCAGTATTTGGTTTCCTCCAAACTTTTGTCCTCCCATCACTTCCAAATATATTGAACTTCGACTCATCTGTGTACAAAACCTTTTGCCAAAAGTCCATTCCCTTTTCCTTATGTTTATTAGCAAATTCTAAGCGCAGTTTTCGATTTTTTTCACTAATAAGAGGTTTTTTGCGTGGTGTTCTACTACGAAAACCGTTATAGTTCAGATATATTCCTATTGTGCGTGCATGTACACACTTTTGTGTCATGTTTTCTAAGTATTCGACCAATTTCGGAGCAGTGACTTTTGGATTTATGTTCACTTCTTTGAGTATAACGCTTACATCTTTGCGGGATAGTTTCTTCGGTCGGCCAGAACGCGGTTTATTTTCGGTACAACCATTACTTTTGTGGTTTCTAACTATGGTTTGCACTGTTGCGCGGCTCAACTTTAATAGTTTTGCTATTTCACCATATGATTTGTTTTCCGATTTGTGTTTTATAACTAAATTTCTGACATCAACTGAAATTTCTTTTCGCGGAGCCATTGTTAATAGTATTACGTGCAAACAAAAACTGATTGATATAACTGAATAGTTGCAAAAATAACAAAATCGATCGAAGAAACAAATAACGGTATTTTACCGTTATCACAACGCAGCGTAGAAGTGTGCACGACAGTAACTTCATGCTGTATGTACACTTTTGTCAGCATTGATTTTGTGAAATTCGCCAATATTTTTTTAATTTCTTATTAAAAAAGAGTTTCATTTTGTTTATTGTAGTTGAGAAAAGGTGTGAAATAAAACTGCATTTTTACTTTTTCTTTTATTGCTGTTGGTTCCGTGGTATAGCAAAAATAGGGGGTGTATGTAGACTTTTGTCCGCCACTGTACGTATAGAGATGTTAACGCATAGTTCTTTTAGTGGCACAACAACAAAAGAAGAAAAAAAAAGTAGAAAGCACGGCCAGACAGTGAAATATTCTAATAACTGTATAAGCACGCGATTGCATGTGAATTTATAAGCCTTGCTTGTACACCCTGTCAGAAAATTTACTGAGTTAATTCATAAATGGACTTTTAAGTACATATGTATATACCCTGCAGGGAACTCAATAACTAGTGAGCAAAATTTCTAGTTCCGAACTAGCGAAAAGGTGTCAAAAGGGAACTAGATTAATTGTAGTTAGACCCTCACCAGTTCAGAAGGAGTGAATTGAGTGACCATTATAAGACACACTTTGATTTATGTGCAATTTCGAAGTGACGAAAATTCTATGAAAATTTTTCATTCGTTCAATTGCCGTCGCCTTTGTACATTTCTGCAATTCTCAGATGTTTAGTGAAGCATTTTATATAAAGAGTTTTCTATTTGCATCTTGTATGAAATGAAATGTTCCCCTAATTATGGTTTTCCGATCCCTCAGGCTTATTTTTAATTTTTTTGTTTTATTACTTTTTAAATATTATTGTAAATTTTTATTAAATAAATAAACAAAAAAAAAATGTTTATTAAAAAAAAATAAAAAAAATTATCATCCACCTTGACACCGACAGGATTCGAACCCGCGCCCCTCAGATTGAAAGGCACATGCGTTAGCCAGTCGGCTATCGCGCTACTTGCACGAAGTGTGTCAAAGGCTGCACTTAAGCGGCAGATGTAAAACTGTAGAATTTGTAGGTACTTGTAGCTAGTTCAGAACTAGCGAAATTGTGCCAATAAACGAACAGTGTAAACTGTAGACTTTAGTACTAGTTCGGAACTATCGAAAATGTAGTGCAGAGAGTGACAATTGACACCGCCTGGGACATCGCCGTGTTAAATTAGCCAGTTGATAACATGCAAAAGAGATTTAGCTCGCACTAGTAGTGTCGAAACATGCACTAGAGGCGACCTAGTTCCGAACTAGAGATTTTCCCTGCAGGGTAGTTACTTACGTACACATGTAGGTATTTACTTGTTTATGTGCATCCATGCATGATGGCTTTATTTATGATTTAGAATTTTTACGATTTACGACTTACAATTTATGATTTACGTTGTACGTTTTATGATTTATGATTTACAATTTATGATTTATGATTTATGATTTATGATTTATGATTTATGATTTATGATTTATGATTTATGATTTATGATTTATGATTTATGATTTATGATTTATGATTTATGATTTATGATTTATGATTTATGATTTATGATTTATGATCTATGATTTATGATTTATGATTTATGATTTATGATTTATGATTTATGATTTATGATTTATGATTTATGATTTATGATTTATGATTTATGATTTATGATTTATGATTTATGATTTATGATTTATGATTTATGATTTATGATTTATGATTTATGATTTATGATTTATGATTTATGATTTATGATTTATGGTTTATGATTTATGATTTTTGATTTTTGATTTTTGCTTTATGATTTATAATTTATAAGTCTATGCAAATCATTAAACTGAGACAATCATGCGAAAATCACTTAATTTTCTGTTAACCTCGCAACCGTGATTTGTACTGTTTATACTATTCTTAAAGAAGCACATGCTAAAAAACTGAAACCGGAAAGTCCGCTACTCCGTTTAACATATTTACATACATTCCGTCAGCATATTTGCATAGCACCGGCATTTATAAGCCCTCGCGAAAGGCGGATGAGTATATACATACGTACATACCTAAAATGTATATACATATGTTGAGACGTGCGTGTGCAGTTGTGTGCACAAACAAGTTTTCAATGGGATTATAAGCCGCAGTCAAAAGCTGCAACAAAAACAATAGAAGCCAAACAACAATCACTTCATATTCTCCCAACCACCCACGCGAAATTCAGTAACTGAGAACAAGATAACAAACAACAACAAACAAAAAAACAACTAGCAAATAACAAGCAACACACCAATAGTCAATAGTGTCATAATAATAACAACAACAAGACTTATGCCACACAGTGAGTGAGTCAGTCAGGCAGTTACTCTGTCAATCAGTCAATCGGTTAGTCAGTTAAGTTCAGTCGTCACTCGGATGTGACTATTTTGCAGCCAAAGCGAATGAACGAATGAAAGGGTATTTACTTACGTTCTTACCTACGCCTGACTGGCAGTAGTACCATTGACTGACTAACTGATTGACTGAGTGCACTGAATGCAAGTTGAGCGTTGACGTCTCGCATATAAATACTTATATGTATATACAAATGTACTTCACTCAGCCGCCTGCCTATCATGTTTCCAACTCTTCGCACTTTGTCGCTTTCGGGCCGTATGTCGCTTTATATGTGTTTATAGCTGGATTATAATGAAAATCTGTGCGTGTACATTGTACACTATACAAGGTGATGCAAAATTTAAGATATCTATGATTGTCACATGATTCTTCATTGAGCTTCTTATCATTTAGTTATGGTAGAGATTTTGCTTGTAAATTGAAATTGAAAATCGCCAAACGTCCTTTAATCTCAATATACTGTGATGCAGCGTCCTGTTTTCTCCACGTCTTCACATATGTAGTAGTTTACAAAATTTAAAATTATGTATGTATGTATAGAACAGCCTTCAACGCGGCTCTTGGGGGCTTGTGTTGCATGCAATTCAATGGCATCCAATTCCCAATTGCTTCTAAACAAAATGCATGTGCACTACAAACATATTCGTGTTCATTTGCATTTTCCAACTAATACTTATACATATGTACGTGCATTTATCGCGTCTGTAACAAGCAACGCTGAAACACACAATTTTATTGGCGACCAGTGTTTTGGTTGTTATTGTTGTGGTGGATTTAATATTGTTGAGTCGAGTTGAATTATCAAATTCCCTGTATGACAATAACTCAATTTATGCAGCTGAGCGTATTTCTTAGTTGCTTTGGTTTTTTTTTTTTTTTTTTTTTTGTTATGTTTTTTTTTTTGTAGAGATACACTCAAAAAAAAAATTGAAAAATCCCTCCGGAAAAGTCCGAAAATTGGTAAAATCCTTGTGCATGTGTGTCCTTTACAGACTTCCAATAATCAAGCACAGACTCGCACGCACACACGCATGCACGTCGCCCGAACGCACGAATGCACGAACACATCACACGAACACGAAGTACGTGACCAAACGATAGAAGTTAATTACTATAAGTACTATCGAACTTACACAAAATAACTCAGAACGAAAAAAGACACTGAAGATGGCGCATATTAGCCGAAACCGGTTTGTCTCCAAACCAAACTTGACAAGGGATGACGGAGGATCGTTCCACAATACATCATAATCAATCGATCTTTATGAAATTTTCACAGCAGATTCATAAAATCTCAAAAAGTGGGAGCTTCCCGCAATACAAGTCTAAATGTGGACCCAGATCGACTCAGCAAGTCTTCGAGCAATATTCGTATCAAATGAAAGGTGTTGAACTGGCCTTCAACATAAAGTTATTTTCATTGCGATGCCTAGGCCGGGTCCCCAGATATGGGTCAAAACTTGGGACCGAGTGACCCTGGAAAGTTTCTGAGCGATATAGGTATCAAATGAAAGCTGTTGAGGAGGACTTCAACAAAGACCTTTAGATAGTGATGCCTAGGCCGGGTTCCAAGATTTGGGTCAAAGCATGGACCCGGATAACCCCTGAATGTTTTCGAGCGATATTGGTAGCGGCGTTGGAAAGGAAAGGCGTTGAACAGGGCTTCCACATACTTACAGATATTTTCAATGTGATTTCTAAGGCTGTTTCCCAGAGATGCCTAAATTAGAGGGCCCGGATGGTCATGGACGGTCCCGGTAAGGTAAAGGTAGACAGGTATAGGGATAGGGATAGGGATAGGAATAGGGATAGGGATAGGGATAGGGATAGGGATAGAGATTGAGATTGAGATTGAGATTGAGATTGAGATTGAGATTGAGATTGAGATTGAGATTGAGATTGAGATTGAGATTGTGATTGTAATTGAGATTAAGATTAAGATTAAGATTAAGATTAAGATTAAGATTAAGATTAAGATTAAGATTAAGATTAAGATTAAGATTAAGATTAAGATTAAGATTAAGATTAAGATTAAGATTAAGATTAAGATTAAGATTAAGATTAAGATTAAGATTAAGATTAAGATTAAGATTAAGATTAAGATTAAGATTAAGATTAAGATTAAGATTAAGATTAAGATTAAGATTAAGATTAAGATTAAGATTAAGATTAAGATTAAGATTAAGATTAAGATTAAGATTAAGATTAAGATTAAGATTAAGATTAAGATTAAGATTAAGATTAAGATTAAGATTAAGATTAAGATTAAGATTAAGATTAAGATTAAGATTAAGATTAAGATTAAGATTAAGATTAAGATTAAGATTAAGATTAAGATTAAGATTAAGATTAAGATTAAGATTAAGATTAAAATCGATATTGAGACTGAAATAGAGATAGGGATTGAGATAGAGATACGGATCGGGGGAAGTAGGTTTGTCGCGGCGAATATAACTATAACTTTTATTCAGAGAATAGACACTTTTTTCTTATTCGCAGTCATTAAGATGGACTCTAAGATAACGGTTAGCAATAAGGTAATCAAAGACTTTTCTTTAGATGTATTGTGGAACGATCTTCCGTCATCCCTTGTCAATTTTTCTTTAGGCTTCATAGGAATAAATTTTAGCAGAACAACGTCTGCCAGGTCAGCTAGTTTATAGTAAAACTTCAGCTCTGCGATCATCCCAATCAAACTGTAGGTATATTCTCATACATACGTATAGGTACTACACACATAATTCAACCACTTTGCACTCAAGACCTTCGCATGAATAATCACATCAATGATCAAGTATTTGCCATTGCACTTTTTTTCATTTAATTTACCGTAACGAAACCCCATAAATACTTAAATTGAATTTCGACGAAATCGAATAAACATTTATTCTAAAAAGGTTTCACGAAAAAGGCGCAGCGAAGCAGAACTGCGCTTTTTCACAATTTTCTTCAGAATTGCGAAGAGTGACACTAAAAAAACACACAAGCGCACATACATACATACATACATACATACACATTTATTACGAACAACAAATGAACCAACAAGCAACAAAAAGTGTGTTATGTGTGGGTGGTCTGTCGTCGTCACACTCGCCCACCGACGACCGACACTCACACACGCCACCACCGCGATCACGAAACGTTTTTGGGGAGGCGGGGGTTTGCAATTTTCAAATTGGCGCAAGGTTAAAAATCTGCAAGCGAGCGAGTGAACATGGAGCACAACTACAAAGTAAAGCGAGCGAGCAACAAGAAAAAGAAGTAACAAAAGTAAAAAAGGCAAAAACAAATACAAAATTAAATAAAAGCGAGAAAATTGCAAACTATTGTCAGCAGCATTACCTTGTTGCATGTGGCCATCATGTTGCATGTTGCACATTTTTGCAAAGTTGTCGATTTGCGAGTTTCGTACGGTTATTGCACTAAAAAAAAACACCAAGGCTAAGTGCATAGCGAGGGAGTATTGCACTAAGTAAAGTGAGTTTTTTTTTCTTTACAAAATTTAGCGCAATTTTTTGTGTCATTTTGTTTTTATTTTTATTGTTGATGTCGATTTTTTTTTTTCTAATTTTTCATTGCGAGCATTTGGCATTTTACAGTTGGCAAGCGATTTGCAAGTGTTACTAATTGAACAATTGTGCTAAAATATGTAATTTGGTAGTGAAAAAGTTTTCATTAGTAGTTGTTAGTTAGTAGTTGGTTATTTAGTAAGCAAGTTTTTTTGATTGTAACTTGCACGGAACATGTTGGTGCATGCATTTGCTTGCTTTGTTCGTAGAGGTTTCTCATTAATGGTAGTTAGGGCCTTTTCACATTACTCGGTACGACATCGGATCGACATTTTTTGCTCGGTATTTTCAGCTTACCGAAACGATTCCGCGTTGCTGTGTTTTTCACACTTGTGGGAGTACTTTTGGTGCGTAATCGGCAGAAAATAGGAAAACAAACATCGAAATTTGCAAAACAAAATTTTTAACTTCAACAAATCACTCAAAAATAACAATAATGTCTTCTAGCGAAGACGAAGACATTATAACTTGCTACATTTATAGCCGAAACGAGTTTTTTACTGACTTTGTTCTTCTTCTTTTATTACGCCGCAAAAATGTCTGCAGTAATTCCTCAAATTTTACTGACCGGTCTTACCGCGTTGCGGTATACCGAAATTATTCCGCTCCGATTTCATGTATGCAACACTAATGTGAAAGTGCCAATTGAAATACATGTGGTCGGTAAGGTTTCGGTATACTTTCGGTAAAAAGCAAAAATGTCGATCCGATACCGCACCGAGTAATGTGAAAGCGCTCTAAGTCAGCTGTTTGTTGGGCGGGTGTTTGTGAGGTGGTTAGGCTGTGTGGGTGTGTGGGTGTGTGGGAGCGTGTGCGAGGTGTGTGTGTTGTGGACGGTTTATGGCCTCAGCGGTGTAATATATGAGCAATTTCTGTGCTACTCCTATTTTTTTGTTTTTATTTTTTTTTTAGTAGTTTTGCTCTTTTTTCTTTTTATTTGGCTTTCGCTTAGTTGGTTGCTATGCAATTAATAAAATTTGTTGGGCGGTTACTAATGAGGCTCTCATTACAATTGTTATGTGTGTATGTATGTATGTAAGTAAGTAAGGCACGTAAGGCAAAACGTTTTGCTAATATCGAATTCACATAACTGTAAATTTCTCATTACAATTGTGCATGAAAGAAGCAGCACTAAAATGGCAATAGCAAGCCATGCAGCAAATTTTTGGCAATTAATTCGTGGTAAGAAATATTTGTGTGATTTTTATGAAATGCTCTGCATTCCATTGCTATACTCACGACCCAATCTTTCGCTGGTAGTAGTGCGGTTAGTGGAGAACGCGTAGACCGCCCGCTTATGGAACCGTTGCGTTAAAAATCAAATTGATTTCTGCGATACGGGCATCATCGTCATCCGTTGTTGAGTACTTGATCAACCTATAGAATAGATCGCATCCGCGACTTTAAACACACTATTTTTCTTGATGTCTAAAAGGGGTCAAAATAACCCTTTCGTGGGGGTGATAGAAGGTTAAAATGTTCTGGAAAATTATTCGCCATAAACTTTCAGTAAGGATCTCCTCAGAAAAAGTCTTGGTAAAATTAACCTAAAAGACCACAGTAACCGAAATACGTATGTTCCTCGAAATGTTGAATGTGAGAGGGGGGGGGGGGGTGTAGGTCTGACTTTTTTTAGTTCATATAAGGCGAAACGACCTAATGTACATTAGGCCGTGTCGATTTATGTGGAGGGAAATTCATCGATATCGTGCTACCGAAATTGGGATTCCCCCATTTTTCTGAGTGAAAAACTCTTCCACGACACGTTTGTCTAAAATTAATTCAGGGCCGGTTTCACCATCTCCGCTTAATTTGATCGCTGGTTAGTTTGACGTTAATTGTATGGCGAGCTGTCAAATAAATTGCTTAACCGGGCAAAAATCTCTGGTTAAGTGCTTAACCGGAGATGGTTAAAACGGTCCTTAATGTTCCGGAATTTGGTTTCTCTCTCTCTCTCTCTGTTGTGTTATAATCATGATTTTCGATGACAGTGTTTCTTGTACAACAAATACAATTACAAATTTTCAGAATTTTAGCTGCAAAAATTAAAGAGTTATACCCCAAAACGTAGACTTCTGTTTGAATTTTATTTTTGCTTCCAGTCGTACCCCATGGCGTATGAGTAACCTTGAATCTTCTTAGAGCTGCAAATTGCTAAAGGTTGCTCGCACAATAAATTTTAACAACTTTTGCAACTAAAATTTCTTAGCTTTCAGGCGAAATTCACCAACGTTCTTTTGTTGTTCACTTAGTTGGCATATAACTTTTCAAAGTATTTTGCATTGTTGCTTGATTTCAATATCTTTGCATGTTCGTCACATACATTAGTTAAGTTTGATGATAAGGTTTGTTTATTTTTTAATTAAGTTCGTAAGTTTTTGTTGTTTTGGTTTGTGTTCACTACTTATTGAATTTCAAGTTAAGTAGTTGTATCTACTCTTGTATGTAAATGCATGTAACAAACTTAATTAATTACGATGCATATGTAACAGGTGTGTGTGTGTGTATGTGTGCATTTTAAAACTTACTTCTCAGTTTTTCATGTTTTATTTTTTTTTTGCAGTGTTCTGTTTTCTTTTTTTATTTTGTATGAAAACTTTCGCACAATATACATACATATCGCACCCTAAATCATAAAGTGGCACAACTCAAAATTCAAAAATTTTCAGGAGAGCCAAAAAACTTTTTTTTCATTACAAGCAATTGTATGGCAAAGGGCCAGGTATAATGTTTATTTTTCGGTTGAAAGCGACAGTTATTCCAAAAGTTTTTTTTGGCAATCGCTAGAGATATGTTCCGTACATCCGTTTATGAAAAAAACTCGATTTCGAAAAATTTTGAGTTGTGCCACTTTTTGATTTAGGGTGCGATATGTATAAGGAACAATGTTGTGCACACCTGTTTTATGTTACAGATGAAAATGTGAAAAAGAATAAAATAAATGAAGTGAAATGTGCATTGCGAAGTGTGGGAGAGGCTGGAAAATGGGAGTGGTTGGCGAAATTGGACGAATTAAGAAACTCTTTCTTTCTTTTAGAACAGTATGTACATATATAAGTAAACAGCTGCAGATTATATTGCACACCCTAACATTTACCAACAATTTGCAGTTACTTACATATATGCATACCATATTTGCTTTTATTTAATAAGTGTAGCGACTCGCGTTTTAAAGCTTTGTGGTTTAGCACGAAAATGTGTCGCCAACATTTCCAACACCCGCAAGTCTCCTTAAACAATTACGTTTAATTTCGCTAACTAAGAAAGATGTGTGTTTGTGTGCACAAAAGACAAAATAAAACAAAAAACGCCCACACACGGCGAGCAGCGAGAAACCGCGAATCGCTTTCACTGCCGCCCTGCCATCGCACATTCACATTTCACCTCTTGGAACAAAGCAACTCACACGAATTACCTGGTACCTACCTACCTGTGCTCGCAGAAGAGCCATGCATGCATGCGAGAGCTTTGTGGTGAACTTAGTGACTTGACGTGCACAAACATGAACAAAGTATGTAAGCAAGTACCTATGTATGCATGTTTGTAGGTACATATCATATATTTATTTATTTTAACTTTGCGAATGACTTGGCTTGGCATCGTCAGTTTTATTTACACATTTACTCACTTTCCGCATTCCATATTTGTTTTAAGTATTTTTGTGTTTTTATGTGCTTAAATTTTTTTCACACATTCACCTTTATGGCTGTAGAACATCTTCTATTTAAGGGTGAAATTGCTGCAGAAAATAATTTTTTACTAATAGTTAAACATTAAATTCTATTTGAAGAATAGAATGAAACAATTTACGATTAATGCAATAAAATCAAATCAGAACACGAGAAAAGCTTAGCAAAGAAAGCAATTAAGGTGGCAGCAGAGGCGGTCGCTTCATACAAGCCGAGAAGCCCGGCTTGCGTACACATTTTCGTTCATTTCATACGAAATTCTTTAAAATCTGGTTATTTTACGTTTTAAATGTGTTTACTATTTAAGTTCTCAATAATATAGCCCCCACTGTAACATGCTCCTAAAAGCCTGCTAAGAAAATAGCGCAAATACACCTCCACCTCACAATGCGTATTTTGTTTTTACAGCCAATCACAGCACAGTGAGCATGCTGCATGCTTCAACGTTTCCACACATTAGCTTTTACGTGGCTTTCAAAACAGAATAACATAGCTTGTTTTCTCGCTTTCGCTAAGGTGAAACCAATTGATGTATTATGGAACGATTTTCCGTCATCCCTTGTCAAGTTTGGTTTGGAGACAAACCGGTTTCGGCTAATATGCGCCATCTTCAGTGTCTTCGAACGGAACCAAACTTGACAAGGGATGACGGAAAATCGTTCCACAATACATCATATTCCTACCCTGTCGGAAAAACAAGCAACCAAAAAGTTATGAAACCAATTGCTTATTTTCAGACTTAAATTGAAAAAAAAAACTAGCAAAGCACTTTTTTTATTTTTCACATCAAATTTGTATGCGAATATGAAGCTGGCTTCGGCATTCAAAAGTTCAGTATTCACAGCCATATGCATATTTGATTTGATTTTCGTTTGCATGTAGGCACATACTTATGCACATAATTTCTTACATCTGCATGTGCATGCAAACATAAATATCAAATACCAGATTATAAAAGGGTTGATTGTGATTTTTGGCGACTATTGGCACAATATCAAGATAATTTTAAAAAGCGGTGTAAATCAAATTGGAATTTCCGTCGGTATAAGGAAACTAAAAATACCTCTGCGCATTCGTGTAAGATTTCCCTAGCGCACGTTTTTATATTTAAGAATTATGTAAATACGAAATTTTTTATTTTAAAGATGTTCAGAGTAAAATTGTAAAATCAAGAATAAACTATTTTAATTTAAAAATGTTTATTTTTATTTTAAGCACTATGAGATTTTGAAGGAAAAACTTTCGTTTTTATTCCTTTAATTTTTAATTTAAACATGTTTATTTTTAAATCCTAAATACATTTTAATTAAAAAAATTTAATTTTTAATTTAAAAATTTTCATTTATAAAATAAAAATGACTTGGTTTAAAACGTGCATTATAAAAATAAAAATTTTATTTTTGATTCCTTTTCTCTGAGTATACAAACAAAAAAATGTGTATCAGGAAAACAAAAATAAAAAATACATATGAAAAAAAAAACAAAAAAAAAAAATTAAACGAGAAAAAACGATCTTCAAATACCCGAATTGTTCAAATGCCACATACGCGTAATAAACAAACAAACGAGCGTTCGAGCATTGAAAAGCATTTATTCGGGCCACTCGAAAATGTTAAAAAGAAATCGAGAACTCTAAATCAAAGTCAATGACGGAACGCAATCAGACTTTTAAATAATACAGCAAAGGAAATTACATAAATGGCTAATGGTTATGCTTCACACATAGGCTTGCCCAAGCAATTTATGCTAGGTCCGCCACTGCGTGGCAGCCGGAATAAGAAATAAGGAATGCTTAACTGATAAAAACCAACGCTAAAATGACACAAAGAAAACGACAAGTTAAGCTCAGACAGTTATTAATGTCAACAAAGGAGCAAGAATGCTTAGAGCGAGAGGGTGATTGGTGAATTGTCGTGCAAAATTGTCTTGGAAAATGTGTCAAATAAAGAAAAAAAAAAAAAAACAGTCGGTATCCAACAGCCATCAGCTGACAGCACTTATGTATACATGTGTGTATGTATGTGAAGCGTGAATGTAGGTCAAACCAAAAATATATATGTAAATATATAAATAAATAAATAAACATATGTATAAGTAAAACTAAAAAATATTCTAAGAAAAAGCAGCCCAGCAAACATTCTGGGAGCGCTCATAAATATATATGAAATATGAGCCTCTGACTTTTGGAGTCCGATATGACTCTGAAATATGAGCCTCATACTTTTGGAGTCCGATATGAATCCGAAATATGTTTGAAATATGATTCTCAGAAATGTGATCAAATATGAGCAATATATGACTCCTATATGATGAAAATATGAGTCCAATAAGAGTCATATATGACTCACATTCATTTGTGACTCATAAATGAGCTCATTATGAGCGCTCATGCTCTGATTTAGGACTCATTTCTGACTATTTTAAGAGTCCGAATGTTTGCTGGGAGGAGCGAAAAAATAGTTGACTACAAAGCAAAAATCAACGCAGCGTTAAAGTTAAAGCACAAATGCATAAAAATTCTAAAAGAAAATCTAAAGAAAGCCTTTAAGAAGATTCAGTACTTTGCAGAAAACCAAAGCGACTTTGATTTTGAAAGCACACAAAAACATACAACAAGCAGAGCGTATGAAAAGGACCATGAAAGCTGCACATTATACCATGTCTCCACATAACGTGTTTCGCTCTTTTTTTCTGCATTTTCTCTCTCAATCTTGTTTCGACACGGAAACCAGTGCCGAAACTCGCAAATTTTCATACAAATTTCTGAGAGCGAGTGAAGATTGAAACACTGTTTCGTTCTGAATCATCATGCCAACCTCGATGATATCGATGTCTTCTCTAATTTTGTATCGAAAATCTATCGAAATCTCACACAGACCAAAACAAAGACGTAAAAATAAGCAAACATACAAACATTTAAGAAGAACAAGAAAGAGATGTCAAACTGAATCACGATTAGCCACGTGGAGACGGGTTATTGAGCGAGATGTTTTGCTACATGTTTCTCTGGTGAATCAAGTTATGTGGAGACGGGCTTTTAGAGGAAGACATGCATGCTTACACACATACAAATGGATTTATTGGAAGCAAGCGCAAGAACTTGTAATCACATATATATATTTACTATATAGAAGTAAGAAAATAAGTATGATATTTATGCCTACCTGTGTAAAACAGGTTTAGATTGCGGGCACCGCTTTTATTGAAAAAGTGTAAACGAGTCCGTACCGACTACCGAAGTTCAGCAAGTTTTGATGAGCATTTATTAAATTTTGGAAACTGCAACGTAGAAGAGCTCTAGAAACGGTAGGCAACAATTTGCGCGATCTCACTTCATAAAACATACAAGAAATGCCAGTTGAGCTGGGGAGTCAACTACTGAGATTGCGAGGCAAATCTGGCCTAAACTGAATTAAGAGAGATCGAAAACTAAAATATATCTACACCGCTGCTTTATTAGCCCGCTGGTGGACTTTAGAATGGAGCGCCTACTGTCTCGGGTGCCTTCACAAGAACGACGATTTTTGTTGACGTTGCAGGAATAGGCCTTACTTCGAGTATCTGGCGTTGATAGTTAGATACCGCAAAGATATAGGAGATTTCGCGCTACTTTAAGGGTACGCGTTGTTTTAGCTGTATGGGTTTCGAAACTAGCAACGAATGTAGGGCTCTTTATTGCAAAGGCGATAATTACTTACTGTAGGAAATGATATATACATATGAGCCTTATTCTTGACTTTCTGTAGAACCAACCTAATACTTACATCCATGCATGATTATGCTTCAAGCCTCACAAATAAAAGCAAATTGGATTTAAATATGATTTTTGATTGCAGAACACACTCACAAATACTTATATATGTATGTATGTATGTATGTATATCTAACTCTCTATAAATTTATGCCAACAAACAGATGATATACGAAAAATGGATTAAGATACAGTGAGATACTGAGATACTTACAAAATAAATTTGAAGATGCTGTCGACAACGACGACATGAATAACCAACGTCGGATGTATGTATGTACGATGAACGAGGAAAAAACAGCAGAGAGAAGAAAGCGTGCAACAAGAAGCAACAACATCTCGAAGATGTGCTGTGTAACTTGAACGATATGCGCCATTGTGATGTGATATGACAAGCCTGCCTGTCGAGTCAGTCAGGCAGCTCAAGGCAACACAAGGATACAATGAATGCAATACATAGATAAATAGTTATGTAGAATGAAAAATTCAAATACATACAAAAAAATGCAAATATATTTTCGTTTTGACGCAGCAAAGATGAGTTGTGATAAAAAAAATATACACAATTTTACGCTTACCAACTTCTATGTTGAAGCCATTCCCTTTTTCGAGTTGATAACAATATCGCTAAAAAACATCCGGGTCCGCATTTTGACCCATATCTGGGGACCCGGCCTAGGAATCACAATTAAAAGAGTTTTGTGTTAAAGTCCTGATCAAGGCCTTTCATTCGATACCAATATTGTTCAAAAACATTCCGGGTCCTCGTTTTGACCCATATCTGGAGACCCGGCCTAGGAATCATTATGAATAGAACTCCATGTAAAAGCCTTGTTCGAAACCTTCATTTCATACCAATATTTCTCCGAAACATTCCGGGTTAATCCGGGGTCACATTTTGACCCATATTTGGGGACCCGGCCCAGGCATCACAAATAACATAACTCTACGTCGCAGTCCTCATCAATACCTTTTATTTGGTAGCAATATTGCTCAGAAATATTCGAAGGTCATGCGGTCCACCTGTTGACCCTTATCTGGAGACCCGGCCTAGGCATCACTATTAAAATAGCTCTATATTGAAGTCCAGATCAAGACCTTTCATTCGATACCAATATCGCTCAGACACATTCCGACGTCATTCAGATCCATCCTTTGACTTATATAAGGAGACCCGGCATGGAAATCACAATGAAAATAGGTCTGTGTTAAAGCCCTGCTCAATACATTTAATTTCATATCAATATCGTTCAAAAACATTCCGGAGTCACCTGGGTTCACATTCTTACCCAGACTGGGTAGACATCCTCTCACAATGAAAAGAACTCTATGTTGAAGTCCTGTCCAACAACTTTCATTTGATGCCAATATCGCACGTGTAGGTGCAGGCGTTCTTGAATTATAGCATAGTATGCATGCATAAACAGGTTTTTGATTGCCACCGAGACAAACAACAAACCGTGCAAAAACAAACATATGAGTCGCCTACGCTGCGCTGCCTGGCACGACTGCGACGCCTCCACTAAACACGGCAAATGACCAAACGAATTTGTCTATGCTTGCGCTTTTTTGAGTTTTTCGAAATTTAAAACCGGGAAAAAGGTAATAAAGTCTCAGAAATGCGCAAAAAAAAGTACATGCTTGTCGAGAATTTACCATTTGTGACATTTTAAAAAAAGAATTATTAAAATCGGTCCAGTACTTTTTGAGTTATCGCGTTACATACATTTTCCATACAATCAATTTTATATATTACATGATCGTAGTAATAATACACAATTAAAATTATTTTCAGGAGCTTTTATTGAATAATAATATATAAATATTGCTAAAAAGGATAATAAATTTTATTATTAAATAAAAGTTCAATACGTTGAAACTCCTTGTACTTATTTCCCTCTATTCAGTCTATTGTACTAAAGCAGATTCCTTTTGTTCACTTATTTTGCAAAGAAAAGGCCAGTAGCATAGCTAAACCAAGCCCGTTTTGTATAATAATGTTGCATAAATTTAAAAATCATAGTTTAATTACATTAAATTGGTAATATTTCCAAAAATTATCAAATTTCTATTGCCTCCGACACACAAAAGCTGACGGAAAGAATCGCTCCGATAAACTGTCAAAAATCCGATCCATCGTGAACCAGAATGCCGATTTCCGAACTTCGAAAAAATCTGACGTTCATCGGACGTCAATCGAATTGCAGAATGCCATTTGATCCGATTCACCTCCGATGAAAGTGGATCGTAAACCGGAATAGATGTGATAATTAGTATAGATATGTACATATCGCTAGCTTAGAGTTGAAATTGTGTAAGTAATTTTCTCAAACTTTGTAGGAGAAACAAAAAACAAAAAAATAAAAATATTTCGAAATGAAAAAAAAAAATTCTGTTCATGTAAATATTTTGGAAGCACACAATTTTCTTAGCTTTTTGGACTTACACTATTTGCGTATCACTGAATAACAACGAGTAAAAATATGACAAGTATTACGGACTTGTTTAGCGCGCTGCTTACTTGATTTTTCTAGCGTTCTACATAAAAATACACTTTTTCATTAAAGTTGACTTACACGGTTTGCACCCTAAGCTAGCGATATTTATGTCTATTATTCCGAAAAAAATCATATTACGTATTATCCCGAAAAGGAAATTATTTTATATTACTCCCAATGAAATTTTTTTTATATTTATTATTTATTTATTTTTCCAAAAAAAAAAAAAAATTTTATATTGCGAAAAAAAATTTATTTTATATTCTTCGGAAAAAAATTTTGATCACATATTTTTCCGAAGCCGAAAAAAATTTTTTCACAGATTTTCCAAAAAAAAAAAAATAAATATTTTATATTCAAAAAAAGAAAACAATTATATTGCTTCTTTTCCCTAAAGGGATGTACTTCATATTATTCCGAAAAAAAATTTATTTTATATTCTTGGGAAATTTTTTTTTTTATCATATTCTCCCGAAGCGGGGAAAAATTTTTTTCACAGATTTCCCAAAACAAAAAAAAAAATTTTATATTCCAAAAAAAAATATATATTGCTTCTTTTCCCTAAAAGGATGTACATCATATTATTCCGCAAAAAATAATTATATACATACATACATACCGAAAAACAATGCATTTTAATCCGAATAAAATTTTTTACATATTTTCCTGAAAAAAAAAACAATAATAATTTTATATTACCTATTCAGAAAAAAAAAATTATTATCCCTAAAAAGAAATGTATATTATTCCCAAAAAATTTTTAGGACCACCTGAAAAATTACGTTTTTCTTCAAACATATCTTCGGCATTTTAGTTGCATCTTAAAATTTGATACATCAAAATTTTTTTTTTTCTCAAAAATCGAATTTTTCTTACGTAAGCTCATTAACCCTAAGTGCAACATTGGGGTACTTGCCACCCAAGTCTCAGCTAATACCGCCCTAATGTGCTTTGTTAATGCCAGCATATTAAAAGCCGTCAAAAATCATTAATCTTTCGCGATATCAGTTTGTATTTGGATTAATTCTACTGAATAAATCTAAGTAAGTACGGTAAACTTTCTTTTCGATACGGTCTAATGTGTGTAGGTACATAAATGCATAGATACATATATGTAAATATTTTGTCTTTGCATGCGACTGAGTTAGAAGATTTGCCAACCAACTCTTTCGTTTTTTTTTCTTGCGTTCTAGAAACATGTTTTACTCTTATTCTATAGTATACTACATACCAGGGTTGGGCACAGTGCATTCAATTTTGATTGCATTCAGCCTTGCATTCTCCATTCACTGATGAGTGGCAGTGAAAATTTGATTTGCATTACCATTCACTATTGAATGGTAATGCAAATGTGGTTTGCACTACCATTCAGTAGTGAATGGTAATGCAAATGTGGCTTGCACTACCATTCAGTAGTGAATGCGAATGCAAATGTGGCTTGCACTACCATTCATTGCATTCCCACTACAAGTATGATTTGTGAAAACCTATGATCGTAGTTTAGGCATGAAGTAGCCAATCTATTTAATAACGGGAAGGAAGTTTGTGAGATATTCTACACATGGAATTAGCTTAGAAAATTGATAATTTTATATTAAAGATGAAATGTGTTTATTTTTTTTAATTAATGTTTTTGTGTACTTGTAGTATGAAGCTTCAGCTATCAGATCATGTAAAAAATTTTCAAATGAATTCAAAAAATAGGCGAATTTCCAATATTTTCTCAACAAATGCCATATGCAAAATACCTCTGTGAGCCACTGTATAAGTATAAGTATTTTTTTACCTACGTGTTTAAAAGAAATTTATTAACAACCTTAAAACCTATTGATATACACAGGACATATTGCAATGCCGCGTTGGTTTCCAATCAGTTTTATAAGCCTTATTCTATGTGTAGAATATCCCATAAACTTCCTTCTCGTTATTAAATAGATTTGCCACTTAATACCTAAACTACGATCATAGGTTTTCACAAATCATACTTGTAGTGGGAAGGCAATGAATGGTAGTGCAAGCCACATTTGCATTACCATTCACTACTGAATGGTAGTGCAAACCACATTTGCATTACCATTCACTACTGAATGGTAGTGCAAGCCACAATTGCATTACCATTCACTATTGAATGGTAATGCACTTTGAATGGTAATGCAAAAATGCCCATCCTTGCTACATACTTATCTACTTAATAGGAATGGCGTGAAAGAATTTACTTATGCATGTCTTTTGCTTGTTTCCTCCTTTTTTTGGTGGGTTGACGAAGTGTAATGCAACAGTGGAGTCGACCCAAATATATTTGTAGAAGTTAGAGTAAGGCTGTTGACAAAGCATACACACATAAGACAAAAGGAACAACAACAAAAACAACAAAAAAAAAAACAGGTGTTGTATTTCATTTTAATGAAAGTACACTAAGTAATGGTAATTAACTGAGGGGATTAAACAAATGGCACAACAAGCAAGCAAGGAAGGAAATTTGAAATTTTGTTTTTCACATTAACCCATTTTCGGCCTCTGGTCGATTTTTCGACCACCAAGTTTAGACTTCAATATCTCTGTAACTAAGAGTTACTTTATTGATCTGCGTACAGCACTAGTAAATTTGGAATTTAGTTAGTGTGTAGAGCATGTGTTTTCTAGAAAAAGTAGTTAAATGCAGGTTTTCGTAAAATAATGAAATCATGACTATTTTTAGGTGTTTATTGTGTATATTAAAAAATAAGGAAAAACAAAAAATCTAAAAGTTGTTACTATTTTATTGTAAAGAAAAAAGACGAAATTAAAAGAATCAAAAAGTCTCATGTCAATATTGCAATAATTTTAACTTCTTCGTGGAAGTAAAATCTAGTGGTCGAAAAATCGACCGCTGGCCAGAAATCGTCAAGTAGGATAAAACAAAATAAAGCAATTTTTTCTTATTATTAACAGAAATGCAAGTGAGTGCCTTTACGATAATGAAAAGTAGTTAGTTGAACTTTCGTACTTTGTAATTTACTACTTTTTTTATTGGAATTTTGTACCTCTCGGGGTACCATACTTTACCACATATTGACCACTATTGGTCTGTCCGACCAGACATGGGCATTCCAATTGTGAAACAAGCGATGAGTCGTAATCGGTTTAAAAAAATTAAACAGTTCTTTCATCTCGCTGATAACAACAATTTAAATACAGCAGATCGCTTTGCCAAGGTTCGCCCTGTTACTAACGCTCTCAAGAAAAGGTTTGTGTTTGAGTCTTTAGTCATATTCTCTCCATAGACGAACAGATGATTCGATACTATGGCCGCCACTCTTTGCGGATTTGGATTTAAGTCATGATGCTTATGCTCTGAAAGTGGATACTTATTTCCTAGTTAATTGTACGGTGGTTTAGCAACGCCTCACAATCAGAATATCGGCCTAGGCGCACAAACTGTTCTAGACTTGCTTTCGAGCGTCTCTGACCCTGAGTGCCATATTATTTTTATACTCAGCTGTACTAGTACACAGAGTATTATAATTTTGATTTCATAACGGTGGATTGTAACATAATGAAATAATCGAGATAGATATGGACTTATGTATATCAAAATGATCAGGGTGAAAAGAGAAATCGATTGAGCCATGTCCGTCCGTCCGTCCGTCCGTCCGTCCGTCCGTCCGTCCGTCCGTCCGTCCGTCCGTCCGTCCGTACGCACGATAACTCGCGTAAAAATTGAGATATTTTGATGAAATTTGAAATGCAAGTTGGTATCGAGACTGGGACGGTTGGTATTGAAAATGGGCGAAATCGGACCATGACCACGCCCACTTCCCCTATATAGTAAAAATCGGAAATTTTGTATCTCAGCCACTAATATAGCTAGAGTGCTAAAATTTTACCCACGTATTGAGCTCAGGCCCTTATGAAGAAATTTGATGAAGTTTTGGAAAATGGGCGGTGCCACGCCCACTTATTAAGGGTCAAACATTGAAAGTTTTATATGTCATAACTCAGAAACCGTTGAAGATATATCGATGAAATTTGGTACGCGTAATTTGCTTACTTAGACAAATGTTTTGGCGAAAAATTATAAAAATCGGTTGACGGCCACGCCCACTTTTATATATGGGAACTATAAAGGGGCCTAATAAAAACATTTTAAGCGATATCTCTGTCAAATATAAAGATCTATCACTGAAATTTTGTGGCACGAGTCCACCTACGGACGTAAAACAAAACATATAAAAATTTTGGAAAATGGGCGGTGCCACGCCCACTTATTAAGGGGCAAATATTGAAAGTTTTATAAGCCATAACTCAGAAACCGTTAAAGATATGTCGATGAAATTTGGTACGCGTGATATATTTACTTAGCCAAATGTGTGGACGAAAAATTACCAAAATCGGTATACGACCACGCCCACTTTTATATATGGGTATTATAAAGTGACCTAATAAAATCATTTTTAGCGATATCTCTGTGAAATATAAAGATAATTCATTGAAATTTTGTGACATGAGTTCTACAATAGACTGGAAACACAAAAAAAAAAAATTTTATAAAATGGGCGTGGCACCGCCTCTTTTTATACAAAGAAATCTATGAGCCTATTACTCGACAAATAACTGAGATATTATGACGAAACTTAGTTTATACACTTTTATAACTTGTGTTAATAGACACGCAAAAATTTATTGAAATCGGTTTATGACCACGCCTACTTTTTAACAAAGATATTTCTGGAACACCCTTTTGGAATTTGTAACGTGAAGTCTTTGTAACTAAAAGTCATAGAGGGATGCAATTTTGCACTAACAATAATATTTATATGCTTATTTGGATGATTGATACAAATTTTGAAAATGGGCGTGGCTGCACCCTGTTTATGCAGCACTCGTTTCATATAAAATACACCCTATATCGAACAAACGCAAACAAACAATGAAAGCATACAGCTGAGTATCTAATGTTCGATTCCACTCGAACTTAGGCTTCCTTACTTGTTTTCGATAACTTTTTCTCCTCGTACCACCTTATGTGCCTTTTGAATGAGTGTAGATTTTTGCAGCTGGTACCATTCGCGAAAATAGAATGGGCAAATCTCCGTTGAACAATTTAAAAAAAGAAAAGCGCGGAACATTTGACCAGCAACTTGATCGTATGCAAGAAATATTGACTGTTCGGTGGAAGGATAATGCCATAGTCAATGTTATAACTAATAACTCCACAGTAGAACCAATTATTTTCGCTAAAAGATATTGTCGTAAGCAAAAAAATGATCACTATCCCACAGCCTAAAGTGATCCAAGAGTATAATCACGGCATGGGTGGTGTGGATCTTCATGATAACGCGGTGGCAAATTATAGAATATGTATACGAGGAAACAAGTGGTGGTGGCCGATATGGACAAACGCTCTCTGTAAAGCAATGGTTAATGCATGGAAGTTCCACTGTATGATAGCAAAAATCGAAAAGACCACTTTCCCAAATTGATTTTCGTCTCAAAGTCACAACCGAATTATTGACTTACGAGAATGACGACCGTCCGAGTACGAGGGTGAATCTGGGGATGAAGATAACCCTCATTCGTCGAACCTTCCTCGGAGCAACGAAAAAGTACACGCCGTCATGAGAAGCTTGGAAAACAAATATCGGCGGTGTAAATTATGCAAGAAACATACTATTTTTACCTACAATAAATGTAGTATTTATTTACATACTAATAGGTGATTCACAAAGTGTCATAAAGTCATATGTCATATTAAAATATTGTACGGAAATAGTTATAAAAGACTTTTCCGAAGCCCTGTGAAGAAGTAAACAAAAACAGATGATCAAATAGACGACCCAAAAACATATCGTGCAGAGTTGTATTTATTTAGTACACATATAGCATAGAATGCAACCACAGAATATTATGACTTATGACGATATGACGCAATATGACAGGTTGTGAATCCCCTATAAGTGTTTTGGTGACTACCATAAAAATTTGTAAACTCTCGTACCTATCAATAACTTATAAAAAAATAATTAACTTTGAAATAACATGAAATGACTTGAATTTAAGTGGCACATTTTTTTTTTTTTTTAAAAAAACGGGTATATTTTTTTTTGCATACTTGACGGTTTTTGGCCAGTGGTCGATTTTTCGACCAGTCCGTATTAAAAAAACGGTTGGTCAGAATTTTTTTTTTTTAAATTATCGTCCTATAAACACTGCCTTAAAAGGAAAAATTATGCCGATTTCTTGTAGCGGCCGAAGATGGGTTAAGCAGAAATTTTTGCTAGGAAATCGTAAGCTGAAAGCAGCCAAGTTTGATTGCGTAAGAATTGAAAGACAGTTTGTAAGAAAGAGTAACAAAGCGAGGGTGTTCATTAGTTACTAAAATTGCTGTAGAGAAAGAGCTGTAAATACAATGTAAGTACTTTCGTTTTGTTCTTCCATATAAGAAGCTTAAATTTATTGCCATTAAATGCTATAAAAGATGAAATATGTATAAACTAATTTTTGGAACTTTGGAACTTGGCAAGTATTTTATTTCATATGTTGTTTTATGTATTACTTCTCAATCTCCTACTTTTCCTTCACGTTTGGTGGCACTGTTAACCCCAACCATCTAGGACGGGGAACAGATAAAGTAGGTGAGGACCACTCCTCCATTTTGACCCTGCTTTGTCTACGGACTTTCTCTGACTTCTCTAATCGGATTAGTTTGCTTCGGGCTGGCGGGCGTGACAATCTGACACCTGAGTATGTGGGGGTGACACCCCACAAAAATGGCTGTCAGGCTAATGTCGCAACCGTCTTCCGCCCCGTTAAAACTTGGCAAGTCTCGGAGTACGTTCCCAGCCGTCGCCGTTAAGTTGGCGGTGCAGGTGCAGTTGAGATTACTCCTGTCTTTGCATGGATGGCTCTGGGCCCCCCCACATGACGGCGGGGGTTCCAACCTCCCCAGGCTGTCCCTGATTTCACACATAACCTGGGATCCTTAGTGACTGCACGAAACGGGGAAGGATAGCGGCTTCGAGTTGGGGCCCTTTTCGCATGGACAAAAATTTAACAACAAAAACAAAACAAAACAAAAAACCTTCGTCCTCTTCCACTCGGAGGGGGACTGCGTCGGCGCAAGCGCCAATGACGCTTTCGCGCCTACATGGCGTCCACGTGGGTGGGAGGCTTGCCTCTCACCAAACAACAACAACAACAACTTTGACTGGCAGCTTGGGGGGCCCCAGCACCAGTAGGACCGCCGGAATGGTAGCGCTGGAAACGGCGAACCACCCTGCTCCTGCTGATGCTGAACACCTCCCAGGTGCTGGAACGGCGTAATTCTCGCCGAGGCGGTGGCAATGGTCTCACGACCTGGCCACACCGAGCCAAAGGAGAAGGTAGCCGAAAGTAGGGACGATCGACGCCCGATGGATCCCAACTCCAGTGGGAACGCTGGAACGGCAGCGCTGGAAACGGCGAGCCGCCCAGCCCTCACTGTTGCGGGTGGTCCATCGAGTGTTGGTACGGCGACCTTTCTCACAGAGGCGGTGGCAGTGGTTTCGCGACCTGGCCATAGTACGCCAAAGGAGAAGGTAGCCTTCTTCAATACATTGAAGGGTGATACGATGGAGCCCAGCACCAGCAGGGCTGCTGTCACGGCAACGCTGGAAACGGCGAGCCGTCCAGCTCCTGCTGAGGCCAGGGGTCCATCAAGCGCCTTAAAGGCAACTTTTCCCCCGACGTCAGCGGCAGTGGTTTCACGACCTGGCCATGCTGATCCGAAGGGGAAGGTAGCCGAAGCTAATACATCTACCGGGGGAGCGGCAGCGAGGGAACTACGAGCCGCCTCCCCCTGGACAATAAACCCCAATATGGGGATAAACGGAGGGCCGCAAAGGTCCTCAAACGTTACGGGGGGGTGGCACTCGACACGCTGCCCCAGGACGTGAGGGAGGCGGTAGTTAGGGCGAAAGCTCTGCTGCCATCGTTCCAAAACGTGTTGGGGAAAAATGTGGAAAGTGTCACTCCCTTTAAGCGCCAGAGATCGGATGAGGAGTTAAAGCCCCATCCGAAGCGGCTACAGCAGCACGCCGGTGTGCCCAAGCCAACCTTCGCCGAGGTTGCCAGGGACAGGATCCTCGTTGGGGTCCTGGACCGCGGAAATGACCGTGGGGCCATCCCGAAGGACAAGTGGTTGTGGGTCCTGGCCGCCATCACCGACGCCATCCTTGACGTCGTGCTGGAGTCTCCAGGACCACCCCCACGTGGTAGAGACGCGGGATGGTACCAGGGCCAGATTAAGGTGCTCGCTTGCGATGACGCAAGGACCGTCAGCCTGTATAAGGCTGCGGTCGCGAGGGTCCGCGAGGTATACCCCGGTGCGCGACTAGAGGTCGTCGACTGGAAGGACGTTCCGATTCGGCCTAGGGCCAGGGTATGGGTTCCTGTAACCCCAGCAGCTCCTGAGCGGATACTCACGATGCTGCAGGTTATGAACCCATCCCTCCCTACGAAGAATTGGAGCGTCATTCGAGTCGAAGACGCAGTGGGCCCGAGAAGGGAGGTGGTCCTGGCGCTAAATAAGGAGGCTCTCGAGCCACTTAAACAGTGCCAGGGTAGGGTGAATTATGGCGTCGGGGATGTCATAATTCACGTGTACCGTGGCGACGCTCAGCGCGCCGCCGCTCCGGAAACCTCGGTGGACTCGGACATCGAGGCGCCCGAAGCGGAGGCGGATCTCTCCGACGTGGACAGCATGAAGTCCGCCACGTCAAACTGTGCAGATGCTCTGCATGATTTGACAATGGAGGATTTCGTGCTGGACAGCGACGAAGAGGCTGCCGACGTCACGGTGGTTGAGGGGGTGGGGGCTGTAGATACTCATGAGAGTGCTACAGATAAACCTCCACCGATCTAAAGCGGCTTCAGCCGCTCTCATCAGTCGCCTTTCTCAAGGCGACGTTGATGTGGTCCTCATCCAAGAACCTTGGGTGAATAACTTGAGGATTTGCGGACTGGGGGCCACTGGTTACAGGCTCATCCGAGCTTGTGTTGAAGGTAATATAAGAACCTGTATATTGGTTAAGTACGAGCTAACAATGTTTCTCTTGCCTAAATTCAGCGACGGCGACATTACTGCGGCCAGCACAACGATCAAGGGCACACCGGTAACTCTGGCATTGGTGTATATGCCCTATGATTCACACACACCTCCACCACAAGGCTTGATGATGGACCTGGTGGCCAAATATTGCCCCGGCCATCTACTCATCGGAGCGGACTCAAATTCGCATCATGTACAATGGGGCAGCTCTGACACAAATGAAAGGGGTGAGTCACTTTTTGATTACCTTTTGACAACTAACATGGTAGTGTGTAACATAGGTAATGAACCAACATTTATTACAAAAAATCGAAGAGAGGTACTAGACCTCACTTTATGTAGTGAAAAAACTCATGAGGGTGTCAAAGGCTGGCGCGTTCTTGATGAACAATCTTTCTCTGACCACCGATATATTGAAATAATCTTAGATTTCTCCATTCAACAATCCGTTTTAAAAAGGAACCCACGTAACACGAACTGGGATCTTCACAATGAACTATTTGTTAAGGGGCTACCGGATCTTCCACCCTGTAATCCCTCATCGACAGGGGAGTTGGAGGATCTGGTCGGTACCTTCACTAATGCACTTTCAAACGCTTTTAACTTAGCTTGTCCGGAACCAAGACCGCGTGGCAAGCGGAAACCTCATTGGTGGTCCTGCGATCTGGACTCACTTCGAAAATCTTGCAGGAAGCAATTCAATAGAGCCAAACGACTCGACAATGAGCCCGAGTGGCTGCAATATAAAGAAAATCTAAGGGCTTATAAAAAAGCCCTGAGACAATCGAAGAGAACCTCTTGGAGGAACTTCTGTACCAGAGTCGAAAGCGTCGATGAGACGGCAAGACTTAGATGCGTGCTCTCAAGGACACAAACGTCATTGGGCTACCTTCGGAAGCCTGATGGATCCTGGACCAATTCGGAAAAGGAAACTCTAGAGCTGCTGCTGGACACACACTTTCCTGGTAGCTCGCGAAACGGACTGGCGATATCATCAACGGGTATCGCTGTTAATATACCTGTGAATGAGGAACGGGTTAGGTGGGCAATCAAAAGCTTCAAACCCTACAAAGCTGCGGGACCAGACGGGATCATTCCTGCACAACTCCTATATACCCTGGAGACATCAGCAAGCTGGCTTCAACGCATCTTCGTTGCTTGTCTTGCTTTCAATCATATCCCGAATGCGTGGAGACGCGTCTCGGTTATATTCATTCCTAAGGCTGGGAAAGCCTCGCACTATGAGCCGAAGGATTTTAGGCCAATAAGCCTTTCCTCCTTCTTGCTCAAGACGCTGGAGAGGATAATAAGTAATTTCCTCTCTATTACAATTGATAGTAAACTTCTCTCTGGATATCAACATGCATATCTTAAAGGGAAATCAACCGAAACGGCATTACATAGTCTGGTTTCTACCATTGAATCATCCTTGACCGATAAGGAGTTCTACCTTGTGGCCTTTCTAGATATCGAAGGCGCTTTTAACAATGTCACCCCAGAGGCGATAAGCAACGCTTTAAGTCACTTAGGCGTTGACGTATCTCTGATTGGGTTGATTGATCAACTTTTGAGGGAAGGATTGTACTCTCATCAATGGGCGAGGTCAAATCTACACGCTACGTCTTCAGAGGCACACCCCAGGGTGGTGTCCTCTCCCCGCTGCTATGGAACCTCACTGTCAACTCACTTCTAAAAAGAGACGCAGTTTGGGGCGGCGGGAGAGTCGTGGCATATGCGGACGACCTTGCTTTAGCATACAGAGGGAAGTTCCCACAGACCTTATGTGATCTGATGCAGGTAGCACTGCGAGAGATCTCAGCGTGGTCCTCTCGTTGTGGGCTCAGTGTCAATTCAAATAAGGTGGAACTTGTCCTCTATACTAGGCGGTATAAAATACCACCGTTAAATCTACCAGAACTAAATGGCGTTCGCCTGACCCTGGCCGACAAGGCTAAGTTCCTAGGGGTACTTCTGGACAAAAAGCTGAACTGGAAGGATAACATCATTCAGCGCCAAAACAAAGCATATATTGCTTTATACACATGCAAAAGAGCCATAGGCAAAAAGTGGGGACTTAGTCCCAGCATTTGCAGGTGGATTTACACTGCGATCATTCGACCAATCCTGCTATATGGGGTCGTAGTATGGTGGCCTGCTTTGAGCAAGGCGTCAAACCTTAATGTTCTGAGCAGAGTCCACAGATCTAGCATGATCAGCATAAGTGGCGCACTCAGGACGACGCCTAGTGAAGCTCTGCAGGCCATCATAGATATCTTGCCATTAGATTTAGCAGGTTTTCAAGTAGCGGCTACGTCAGCTCTACGTTTAAGAGAGTCATCCGGATGGCATACAAAAGCCACAGGACACTCTAGCATTCTAAGCAAATTAGGTTTTCTACCCGGTAGTACGGACCGCTGTATTACTACAATAGTTGCAGACAGCAACTACGAAACAAGGATTCCAGAAAGGGACGAGTGGGAAGAGCCAAATCGGTGCTACCCAACCCCAGGTAGCGTTTCCATCTATACCGATGGCTCGAAACTAGACAACAAAGTTGGAGGTGGAGTCTTTTCACAGGACTTGAATCTACAGCTAGCTTTTAGGTTACCCGACCACTGCAGCGTTTACCAGGCTGAAGTGTCAGCCATAATGGAGGCTGTCAACCGTATAGGACATGAACCTATCCACAGGGATCTATTCATCTTCAGCGACAGCCAAGCAGCAATTAAGTCTCTCGGCTCCAACTCGTTCAATTCTGAACTAACACTGGACTGTCGCCGATCTCTGCAGGAGATGGCCAAACAGACCCGTCTGCACCTCGTGTGGGTCCCGGGACATAGGGATATCGAGGGAAATTGTAGGGCAGATGAGCTTGCAAGGCAAGGCACTACCGAGCAGGTTCTTCCTGACAAAGAACGCATAGGTATGCCGTTTGCCACATGCAAGCTAATGCTTAAACAGCATATCTATAAACTAGCAAGCGATAGATGGCAACAGAACCCAGTATGTCGAACATCAAGACAAACCTGGCCGAATTGGGACCACAAGCGATCTCGTCAAATATGTACTCTAAGGAGAGAGGAAATCTCGAACCTTGTGGGGGTGCTCACAGGACACTGCCTTATCGGGAAACACGCAGAGAGACTGGGTGCACCCTACCGTAGATGCTGCAGAAGCTGCAAAGATGATGAGGAAGAGGAGACAATCGAACACCTCATTTGCCATTGCCCGGCTCTTAACAGCGCCAGACGACGCTTTCTTGGGACACCTTTCCTGGATGGCCTATCTAAGGTCGCGGTTGTCGACATAAAGGACCTGGTGAATTTCATTAGGGTATCAAACTGGTTTAAAAAGGAGGAGTAATCTGTTTTCTTCTTGTGGTATCACAATGGGCCTCTGCACTGGCCTAAGTGTGCCCCCATGGCAGCCACTCTAACCTAACCTTTATGTATTACTTTCTGCAAATGTTACTTATACGCCCCGTGGCACTAGGAAGCAAAATTTAAGTACATAATTATATGTATTTCAAGGAATTTTCCTATACATTTAGTGTAATTTTACGATTTCGAATTTAATAAAATTTAATGTCCTTTGGCGCATACTTAAATAAAGCGAATATGCGCAGACATATAATAATCCATAAATGAGATATCAGACCAAGTTTTTATGTGATTTCATAAAATATATAATTTAATGACTTTTCATTCAGCAAACAAAAAGCCATTTTCGGCCATTCAAATTCCACAAGGTAGACAGAGAAGCACATAGGCAGACAGGCAGGCAGGCACGGCAGTCAGGCAAACCGTTCACAGATCTTTTATGCTGATGGAATACGAAAAAGTTTTGCCGACAAAAATTAACAAAAAAAAAACACGTTTAATGTGCTGCTGAACAACAACAACAATAGCAACAACAACAAAATAGCAATAACAACAACAATAACAACATAAATACAAACTGATGTGCTCTATGAATAAAGTTATGATGGAAATGCATTCGAGTTGAAGTGGGTGAACTTGCATGCAAAGCGCGTTGATTGTGGGCGCTAACAGCGTTTCGTTAAATGAAAGGTTTGATAAAACAAAAAGGAGAGGAAGAAAGGAAGAGTACAGTACAACACTTAAGCTGGAGATTTTTCTGTATAATAGTACGTACTTTATAGCTCTGAAGAATGAAGAAAAGAAGGAAATTGACAAAGAGCGAGATAGAAAGCCATGACCCTAGAGCAGTGATCTCGACATTATCACATTTATTACGTAAGTCTGAATTTTTGGACAGGTGGCAACCCTTTTTGGAAAAATTTAAATAAATTACTCATTTTCAGCTCAAGCCCTTTCATATGGTACCTGAAATTTAAAAATCAAACAAACTATATCGTAAAAATCAAATTTTGAACAGGTGGCAACCCTTTTTTGTAAAAATATTATCATTTACTTATTTCACTTTTACTTATTTTCACGCAAATCCCTTTCATATGACACCTCAAATTTAAAAATCAAACAAACTTAGCGTATCACTGAATTTTAGAACAGGTGGCAACCCTTTTTAGAAATATTAAACCTTCCTGCACGCCTACAGGTCAAGCCCTTTCATGTGACACCCCATTTTCGAAAATCGGTATAAAAGTTATGGTGCGTTAAAAAATCGCTTAGCGTAATATATATAAAGATATCCGCGCTAGGCATACTCATAATCAAAAAGTGCTCGCGAGCTATTACATGTCGATGACTGTCCTAAAGCATTTTTTTATAATTACGCACGCAGACACTTCAGAAGTGGTGCTAAATGCTTGTGAGGACATTTATGCGTTAAGAGCGCTCGCGAGCTATTGCATGCCGATATAATATATAATAATAATACAATGGCGCTATTGTAACTCTGACGAGTTTTATGGCCGAGCTTCTCTCCCAATTCGAGGTGTGCTCCTTTTTGTTTTTCCTACTAATTGGGTGGACCTACAGTTTTATGCCGGCTGCGAACGGCGAATGCATTTTTTTTTTTTGTGAGAACCTTTTTCATGACAGAAATACTCTCGGAGGGTATGCCGCCCACTGCCGAGAGGTGACCGCTGCTCTTAAAAAACCCAATAACCCAATTGCATGCCGATGAATGCCCTAAAGCACAGAAGTTGTGCTAAATACGAGTGGGAACACACATAATGAAAGACCGCTCACGAGCTGTTGCACACCGATGACTGTGTTATTGAATTTGTTCTAATTACGCTCTCGCGTAGTTCAGAAGAGGTGCTAAATACGGGTGAGGGCGTAGTACTCAACGAGCGCTCGCGAGCCAATGTCTGCCCTTGAGCATTTTAGGTTATAGAGCAGACATAGGCAGGGCATATCACTTTTGTGCGCGGTCGATTCACACATATGTACATGCGAACCAATGTAGCGGAAATCACTCTGCGCTCTCCGACAAATCTCTTTCAAAACTTTGCCGTTTGAATTAAAATAAAGACCATGGTATTTGTCAATACATTACGCGAATTTTTGTGCAACCCCAACGAAAAAGAGTTCGCCACTCGAAATGCGGAAGACGAAGTAGTAAGTAAGTAAGTAAGTAAATCTTTATATACATAAGTACAAACATTGAATGAGTGGTAAAACTTAAATGATAAGAGCATTGAGATGAGCGTGAAATTTCAATGCAAGCGCAGTAAGAGAGATACAAGAAATGCTCAAGAAAAGGAAGCAGAGCAAGGAAGTTAAGCTCAAGAAGGCAACTTGAAAGAAATTTAATCAGTGACAATATGCCAAATTAAAAACGGAAATAGTGGGTGGCAGGCAAAGGGAAAAAGCAAAATAAGTGAGCGCGAGTTCAGTAAAATAGAAAGATAGTTGGCACTTCAATTAAAAGTGCCAATTAAAATAAAACTAAACGAAAATGTAGGAAGTGAAATAAGGGCTGCAAAACACCACACAAATACAAACAAAGAGGCAACAGAAAACAGACAAGCGCGAACGCGATTTAAAGTTAACTTGGCAAGCTGTGAATTGCAGTAATTAATCTCGCATGATTTCAATAGAGCTGAGCAGTCCGCGCTAGCAAGATTCCCATTTTGGCAGTTGGGAGGAGTTCGTTTTGTGTGAACTTTTTGGCGCTTTCCTTTTCATTCACATTTTTGCTGCCTTTTACCACTTGGCGCTCTACCTTCGCGAGTTTGCACCTTTTAGCAGTGATTGCTTTTATACGTAAATGTGTGTATGTACTCGTAAGTACAAATATCTCGGTACGCTGAGCCCTTTTGCTGTTGGTTGCTGCTTTTGCTCGCTTCCTTTGCGCCGCAGTTACTACATACATGAGTTCCTTGTGACTGTTGTTTATTCGTTGGCTGTCCCCTGCAAAAAAATGTGCGATCAATCCCGAAAGAGACTTGTCCTCGATTGATCTCTTTCGAGAACAATCGGTCCACAATTAGTCCCCAATTGTTCCCGTACGGGTATAAATGTAGACTAATTGTAGGCCAATTGTTCCCGTACGGGTATAAATGTAGACTAATTGTAGACCAATTGTTCCCTAAAGGGTATAAATGTAGATTAATCGCTTTCATTCCGAACGGGTACAAATCTAGATTCCTTAAATGTAGACATTTTACAAAAATATGCAATATATTTAAAAAATTGTAGAACAACCGGTAAAACGAATTAACACCCTTTTTTAATAACAATTTTAACAAAATGTTGCATAAAATATCCTATGAAAAAAACCTTTACATTACGCTCATATACATAATGCATACTCAAAACTTACAATTTTTTAAATTTATTTATTGAGATTTTTTTACAAAAGTAAAACATTATATAATCTTTATTTAAATATGCATGAACATTTACAATTTTTTAAGGAAAAATCTACATTTGTACCCGTTCGTGCTGAAAGCGATTGATCTACATTCGTACCCGTTCGGGATGAAAGCGATTGGTCTACATTCGTACCCGTTCAGGATGAAAGCGATTGCTCTACATTTGTACCCGTTCGGTATGTTAGTGATTAATCTACATTGGTACCCGTTCGGGTATACAAGTTGAACAATTAGTCTCTTCATAGGACATGCTCGAACAAATGCGATCAATTCACTCCATATAAAAGGATGTAAAATTGTATTAGTCGCATGCTCCCTTGCGATTGATCCCGGACACGTCCCGGATTAATCGCATTTTTTGCAGGGTCATTTCCGTGCCACATTTTGTGTCTGAGTGTGTGTGCGTGCAATTCGTTATTAAGCTTCATTTTCTGCATGTTGCGCGCTAACATCAACAACAATGGCCAATGAAGGCGTTGAATAAATGTTTAAAGAAAAACTCTTCATGGCGAATTTTTGCTTTTGTTGGTTTTGCTTGTTTTTTTTTTTATTTTCCTTTGATGTTGTCCTTCTGGCATACATATATGCATATGTTTGCTTTAGCGCCGTTTATTTATCACCTCGCATATTTCATAAGCAAGCTTTGAAAAAATATGGAGCACACA
Organism: Urophora cardui; assembly: GCA_960531455.1. Classification (NCBI taxonomy): domain Eukaryota; kingdom Metazoa; phylum Arthropoda; class Insecta; order Diptera; family Tephritidae; genus Urophora; species Urophora cardui. The sequence goes on along the minus strand of OY482672.1, from coordinate 12,341,020 downwards.
CAGATACAGGACGTTTTTCATAACGGCAATCCATAGCATACGACAGGGAAAAAGAGTTGGCAAAATTGTTAGTAAAGGCATCAAACATCAGCCTTCTGCAGCAACAGCAACAACAATAACAGCAACCGCAACTGCTGTTTAATATAAAATTTTAGTAGCACTTTTAACGAATACCACACACACACACGTACATGAAAAGCCTTGACCGATATTTTTTGCCGGTACCTCGCAGTTAACAGCAGCAGCAACAGCAACGGAAGCAGAGAGAGTTACGATGCATGCGTTGGTGCCCTGCAGGAATGTCAATGTTTGATTTGAATCACACCCGTTATTTAATGATGAATTTAGCTAATTAAATTAAAAAGTACATTAATTAATCGATTAATTAATTTTAATTGCATGATTGCATTGATGTTTTCAATTTCCAAATTTTTCGATTGTTTTAATAACATGATCAGCACATATTTGATTACTTCCTATTATTTTTTGATTTTTTCAATTGCATGATTATTTTCACCAACTTTTTGATTTTTAGAATTAAATGATTAATACAATTATTTTTGATTTTTTTAATATCATGATTAATACAGTTAATTCATTGATTTCAATTAATTGTGATTTTCTTTTAATTGTATGCTTATTTTGAGTTATATAAGATTTTGTATTTACACGATTAAGTAATTACATGACTAATACAATTTATTCATTATTTTCAATTATTTTTGATTTTTTTAATAGTATGATTAATACAATTATTTCATTATTTTCAATTAATTTAAATTTTTTTAATTGCTTGATTATTTTCAATCATATATGTTTTTTATTTATGTACATCATTAACTAATTGCAATATTAATATAATTATTTTATTATTTTTAATTAATTTTGATTTTATTCCATTGCATGATTATTTTGATTTTTTTCCTTTACATGATTAATTAATTAATAACTAGTGCAATTAATTGATAATTTTATATTATTATAGCCACAAATAAATAATGAATGAGGTTACTCCAAGGTTCGATTAGCAATTGAATTTCTTTATTGAATTTGCTTTCTTTTATACTAAATTCTTACACTAATACTTACAAATTATTTACAGACTAAAATGTATATCTACGTAAATACATACAAACAATAATGTGTAATTCTAAAATATATGCTGAGTCAACATATGGTTGCAATAAATATAAAATATGTTAGTCGCATTGACAAACTGACGTTGTGGATCAGTTGGGCATTGCGACTGTCTTTGGCGGTGTCTTTGACCGTCCGCATAAGTGTAACAAGATCCTCACTATGTGCGGCGTGTGCAGTCTTTGTATAAACTCCCGCTGAGTTCAATGTAACTAATTTGGGTAGAATGTTGTTTGTGTACATTCATGTTTGTTTATACATTATTTGTGTGCACATGACAATTAAAGTAAAAGGGCGATGTGTTTATGTCAGAGCTGGGCGCTAAGGATTACAATTACATTTTGATTACGATTACTGTAATCGTAATCCTAGAAATTTAAAGAATACGATTACTGTAATCGTAATTGAAATTTTTATGATTACGATTAGTGTAATCGTAATCCTAAAAAATTTAACGATTACGATTACAGTAATTGTAATCGTACGTTCTATGATTACGATTACTGTAATCGTAATCCTAAAAATTTAACGATTACGATTACAGTAATTGTAATCGAACGTTCTATGATTACGATTACTGTAATCGTAATCCTAAAAATTTAAAGATTACAATTACAGTAATCGTATTCGCGAAAATTTCAATTACGATTACAGTAATCGTAATCTTAAAAATTTAACGATTACGATTACAGTAATTGTAATCGTACGTTTTATGATTACGATTACAGTAATTGTAATCTTTAAATTTTTAGGATTACGATTGCAGTAATTGTAATTGTAAAAATTTCGATTACGATTTAATTATATTTTGTACAGTAAAACCTCTTATACATTACCAGAACATCCCCTTAACTTCTTATACATATGTACATATATCCATATATATGTAGTTACATAGACAGTTTGTATACACGTATGTACGAAAAATAGCACATTTGATTTTCGCTGACGAAAGGTAGCAAACATGTATGTATATATTGTTTTTACATTGTTGTTTTTTAAACGAAATTTCTACTTTTCGTCAGCCAAAAATATAATGTGCTGTTATTCGTCAGCCAGAAAAAAATTGTGAGCTAGTTTTCGTATGGTACGACGATATGTATGTATGTATTTAGATATATATGACAAAGATTTATGATAAAAATTAAATTAGTAGTACGATATACATAGTTAAATAACGTTTACATATCGTCGTTTAAATTGCAATACCTCGTATCAACAAACCGCAGGAATGTGTTTTTGTTACAGTAGGAGTTAAGAAGAGTAAACCGAAACAGAAAAATGTATACGAATGAAGTACATAACAAAGTTAGATGGTAGGCAGCTGTATATTCATCACCACAATAATGCTACCATTCATGGTGAAAACCTAACAAGATTATAATAACGACCATATGAAAGAAGCATGCGGCTAAGAATGAAAACCTGACGCTTTCGCTTCATTGCTTTTTTTACTATACAAAGTCATTCATGCAAAGGCGGTCATAGTCATTAAAGTTGTTATCTTCCCTAACGGAAATGTAAGGAGAAAAGTATTGATGATTGTAGTACCGTTGGACCAAATGGGTAAATTTATGTACATATATGTATGTATACTAAGTAGGGTGGTCCCCAAATGTATGGAAACAAATTGCGTATCATATTTCGTGAACCTGACCACCAAGGTCGATGCTAATATACACTGAAAAAACAACTTACTCAGATTATGGAAAAGTGGGAATGATTAGGCGCTAAAGACATATTTCCATATTTTGATGTACGATTTTCTTCAAATCAAGGAATAAAAACCACGTTTTAAAGAAAATTGTACATCAAAATATGGAAATATGTCTTTAGCGCCGAATCATTCCCATTTTTCCATAATCTGAGTAATTTTTTTTTTGAGTGTAGTCGAAGATATCATGTATAAATTTTTGTACCGATCGGAGACGACTAAGTTGTGTCGCCCAGCGGTCAAATTTCAGAAAACTCTATGGAGACTGAAAAAATTAAATTTAATTTCTTGTACATCTAATGCCCAAAATCGATAATCCTGCACTAAGGGATACCAAATATATATTTTGGTCCCGATCGGAGATGATTAAGGGGTGTCGCACAGCGGTCTACTATATCACCTATCTTCCTTTTAGGCGCTTACTAGTTTGGTCCGAAAATTTATATTTTTCAAAATTCCTTTTCAAAAGTATTTAATTTTCTGCTTATGAGGCGAAAAGATTCGATGTACAGTTCAAGAGAATCTCTATTTTATTTTTATGTATTATTAATTTTAGTTAGTTGCTTAATACCTGAATGTGATTTTGGTAAAGATCGTTGCTTTCTTTGAGAATTTTGAGGTAGTCCGTGTTAGCCAGCAAATTCAGAGTGTGACTTGCACAGCGTTGATGCTTGGGCAAAAATTGCAATATTTCTTTGAAATAGGGCATTTGTTCCTCAATTTCTAAATCTTCATATATGTATGTATGTAGACGGCTCCTTTATGGGGAAAGTATGTGTATTCATAAACTGAATGAGAGTTTTTCAGTGTGAAATGTTTTTATCAACAGTACCTACTGTAACCGTAATCATTGAATATACCATTACGATTACAGTAATCGTAATCCTAAAAATTTTACGATTACGATTACTGTAATTGTAATCGTACGTTTTATGATTACGATTACAGTAATCGTAATCCTAAAAATTTAACGATTACGATTACAGTAATTGTAATCGTACGTTTTATGATTACGAATACAGTAATCGTAATCCTAAAAATATAACGATTACGATTACAGTAATTGTAATCGTACGTTCCATGATTACGATTACAGTAATCGTAATCCCAAAAAATTAACGATTACGATTACAGTAACTGTAATCGTACGTTCTATGATTACGATTACAGTAATTGTAATCCTAAAAATTTAAGGATTACAATTACAATAATCGTAATCGTAAAAATTTCAATTACGATTACAGTAGTCGTAATCCTAAAAATTTAAGGATTACAATTACAGTAATTGTAATCGTAAGTAATCAAAATGTAATCGTAATCCTTAGCGCCCAGCTCTGGTTTATGTAATGCTACACCTTCCCTCTTAAAAAAAATAGATATATATATTTGTAGTCAACTATATATATCTATTTGACTGATTTGATGAACCGCTTGATATTTGTTTGGGTTGACAAAATTTTAATTGTTTTAGGATCTTGTTACCATTATTTTGTTACATGTTTTTCTTTTGTTTTTTTTTTTCTTTTCATATTTCTTTTGTTTATTTGTATATTTGTCTGACATTTGATTTTGTTTTCTTTTGGCTGGTGCCGTATATAAGATTGAGTAAATTGGAGTGCTTATTTTTTTTTGTATTAATAAATTATAATGGATAAAGTGCTATGCTTATTTTTAAAGGGTTTAAATTGGTTTAAGCCTATTTTTATGAATTACGATTTCCTTTTTGTTTTTATTGCTATCTCCTATGCTATGTGGAATTAAAGTATAGTTGTTGTTCTTATCAATAGTTTTAACTTTATAGTGTCCTGTATATCTATTCTCTAACTTATGGGAGGCCTCTTCTCTAACTAAAACTAAATCTCCTATTTTAATTTCCTTACTGTAGCTATTTCTATCATAATTTGTTTTTTGTTTTTCTTTAGCCTCTTGGACTAATTTTCTAGCTCTTTGCTGTGCTATTTGAAGTCTATATTTTACTTCTTTGTCATAAGCTTCGTGATTGTATAATGGGCTAATTTTGTTATCTTTCAAAAATTCGTAATTTGGTGGATTTTTCCCAAATATAAGTTCAAAAGGGCAATATTTATGTGTCGTTGATGGGGTTGTATTGTAACAATACGCGAAATATTTGAGATATTCGTCCCAATCGTCTTTGTCGCTGGATATGTATGAACGTATGTATTCATTGAATGTCCGGTGACTGCGTTCCACAGTACCCAAAGTTTGATGATGATAAGGTGTTGAAGTTTTATGTTCAATTTTTAATAGTTTACACAGTTCTTGGAATAGGTTATTTTTGTATTCTGTGCCCATGTCTGTTAAAATTGTTTTCATTTGACCATAAATCAAGATGAAATGCTCGAATATGGCTTTAGCGACAGTTGTTGCATGTTTGCTTTGAACTGGAATCGCTACTAAATATTTGGTTAGGTCACATATAATGGTAACTGCATATTCGTTTCCATTTATGGATTTAGGTAATGGGCCGATTGTATCGATTTGTACAATATCGAATGCTTTCGGGGGTGTCTCCGTTATCGTCATTGGTTCTTTGATGTGTTTACCAATTTTATTTTTCTTGCAGTGGATGCAGTTCTTTATATATTTTCGTATGTCATTTTTCATATTCAGCCAGCTAAATTTCTGCTTGATTTTATCTGTCATGCGATTTATTCCTGGGTGGCCACCACTAATAGGATCGTCATGATATTTGTGCAGAATTTCTTTAATTTTCCCGGGATTTGTCACATGTATAACCTCTGGGGTTAGAGCAATTGTTAACTTTTTGAGAACTTTATTTCCCATTTCCATAAATTTGCCTACTGCAGTATAATTCTTTTTAAACAACTTGTCCCCTAAGGACAACTGTACTTGTACAAGTCCTAAATTGCCGGCTTCTCTTTCGAGCCTGGTAAAGAATTGTCCTAAGTCAATCTTATCCTCAACAATTAGGTTGCTTGTATCAAAATTGCTACAAATTTTCTTTCCTTTTTTGAAATATAATTTCGGAGGATTGAAAACGAGCTCGACATGTCTTTTTACTTCAAATTTATTTAGCGCTTCGTAAATTTTGGGGTTCTCTTTGTGACTTTCTTTAATTTCAGTTTTATTACTGCTGGTATGTTTCGCTGCTGATCTTGTTGTTATTTTTAATATTTTGTTTGCTTCCACTGACATATCTTTTAAATTTGTTATAGTTATGCGGGATAATGCATCCGCGATATGATTTTCTTTACCAGCTATATACTCCACTTCAAAATCGTACTCCTCTAAATCTAATCTTACTCGTGTTAGCTTAGATGAAGGACTTTTCATTGAAAATAGGTATGTTAATGGGCGATGGTCGGTTTTTACTAAGAATTTTCTACCATATACGTATGGTCTGAAGAAGGTTATGGCCCAATGGATTGCGGCCAATTCTTTTTCTATTGTTGCTTTATTTGCTTCACCTTTTGTGAATGACCTGGACGCGTAGGCAATTGGTAACTGTTTGCCATCATGTTCTTGGCTAAGGACTGCTCCGCAAGCATACCCACTAGCATCTGTCGTTATGCAAAATTCTTTACTGAAGTCTGGGTATTGCAAAAGTGTTGGGCTAATTAATGCTTCTTTTAAATAGACAAAGGCTTTTTGACATTCGTCTGTCCATTCAAACGTAACATTCTTTCTGCAAAGCCTAGTTAACTTTCTTGAATGTTCTGCAAAATTCGGTACAAATCTTCTGTAATAATTACAGAATGCTACGAATCTCTTAACTTCATCAGCTGTTTTTGGTGTTGGGTAATTTTGAACTGTTTCGAATTTGCTTGGGTCAGGTAGTATTCCCTTATTTGTACATTTATGTCCTAAATAAGTTACTTCTTGGCTGAAAAATAAGCATTTATCTGGATGTAATTTTAAGTTGTATTTTCTGCAAGTAGAGAACACGTCTCTTAAATTTTTTAGCATATGGTTTTCTGAACAACCTAATACAACTAAATCGTCCATGTAGAGAAATGCTTGAGATGGTTTAAGGCCAGCGAACGCTAATGTCATCATTCGTTGGAATGAATTTGGGGCTATTTTTAATCCATATGGTAATCTTTTGAATCTATATGTGCCATTTTCGGCAGTAAATGAAGTAATGTCCCTAGAGTCTGGGTGTAATTCTATTTGATGAAAACCTGACATAAGGTCTAGGCACGAAAAATATTTTGCTCTTCCAAGTTGATCTAAAGTATCGTCAATTCTTGGAAGTGGGAATTTGTCTGCTGCCAATTTTTTATTTACTTGCCTGTAGTCTATTACTAATCTCCATCTTTTTTCTGTATTTCCTGGGAGTGATTTTTTAGGAACTAATAAAATTGGGCTATTATATTCTGAAATTGAAGGTTCTATTATATCATCTTTGATTAGTTTATTTACCTGATTTGTAATTTCTCCTTTTTGTGTTTGAGGTAATCTATAATTTTTAATGTAAACGGGGTTGTCATCCTTCAAATATAATTTTTGTTTATAGAAATTGTTGGAAGTAATTGGTTCTGTTTCCAGTGCAAATATATCTATGAATTCTGTGCAAATTGATGTTAATTGATCTTTAACAAAATTTGGAAAATTTTTGGTTAATCTTTTTAATTTTTCTGTATCTGTGCAACTTTTACTGTGTGTGGTTGCTTTAATTAGTGTATAGTCGTCTAAATTTTTAGTATTAATTTTATAATTTTGAATAGTTGTGTTGTTATGTGTAGTGTTAATAATTCTAACGAAAGTTTGCTCGTTATTTGTAATGGTATTTGCAATATAAATCCCTTCAGATAGCTGTTGATGTGGTATGAAAATGTTTTTATAATTTGTATTTATTTTAATTTGTCTAATAACTTCTGATCTAGCTGGAATTGTAATTGTGTTGACAGATAGATAGTTTGTTAGATTCATTGTTATTGTTTGAGGGAAATCATATGGTCTTAGAATTAGTTTATCTTCTGTTTTTCCATAATCTAGAATGCAATTGTATTTCTTTATGAAATCTAGGCCTATTATTCCATCACATGGAATTGGGAAGTTGTCGTCTACGACGTGAAATTTATGGTAAATTAGAAGATCATCGCCTTTTAGATCTGCTTTGATTGTGCCCAATGTGCTAGTTATTCCCTGACCAATGCCTTTCAAATCTGTGATTTGCTCAGTATTAATTTTTTCTTTATTATTTATTTGTTGTTTTTTAATTATGGAGATATCGGCTCCAGTATCGATTAAAAAATTTGAGTATGAATTGTTTAATGATGTCCTTGTAGATATATAGCTGTTTAAGTTTAGATTAAGTACGCATATTTTTCTATTTACTGATCTTGAAGTGGAGTTTCCTGGTTTTCCGTCTGGGTGCAGCTGCGCACATTACGGGTTTGATTATATGGTCTGTTTGTATTTCGGGATTGTGATCCTCGTTGATTGCTATTATTGTTATTATTATTGGGTCTCGAGTTATTGTTGTATCTTGGTTGCGGTCTAAATCTCCTACTTTGGTAATTCCCATAGTTGTTGCTTCGGTAGCCTCCACGGAAATTACTCCGGTACTGACTCTGTTGTCGTACATTTAGGATTGTATTTGAACTGCCCGTTATTTCGGTGCAACTGTTAGTGAATTTCGAGATTGCATCGTTCATGGTTGTGAACGTTCCGGCCTGCATTATCATTTTGACCTTGTCATTAGAGCAGTTTTTACACATGGCCTTAACTGCTGCCTGTGTTGAATATCTCGTGGCTAAGTCTGGATTTAATCCATCAGAGATATATGCTCCTTCTAATGACCTTGTGATTTTTTCTATTTCTGCGGTGTATTGATTGGCAGTTTTGCTACGTTGTTGGATGTTCAGGAGTTTTGCGGTTAAAACTTCTACTGATTCACCCTTTATTGCAATTTTTAATTTGTTTTTAATTTGTTCGATTGTGGTCTCATTACTAATGAAATTCCTTGCTGTACCTTTCAGCTTTGTTTTTATCATGGTAATGGCCAATGCCTCGTGTGTATCCTTGATTTGCTCAAGTATATCGAGTGCATCTAGGAAACTGTGTAGATTTTCTGGTTTACCATCAAAATCTGGTAGTACTGACGAAGCAGTTTTGATAAATTCTACTACGGTCTGTGGCATTGTGACGTTTATTTCTCGGATGTCTATTTTAGTTTCTTCCACCGATGTGGCTTGACTTAATGAAGGTGAGGGGGTTCGGCTAGGAACACGATCAGATAGAAGTGATGAAAAATCTATTTGAATTTCCTCCTCTATGGTGGTTGGTATTGTTATTTCTATATTATATTTAGCTAAAGAAGCTACTAATTTATCTCGTACGGTAGCGAAAATTAAATAAGCTTCTTTTTGATGTTCTATGGTAAGTTTTACTGATTTAATTACTTGTATTATGTTATTTAGGGCTTCCAAAATGGTATTTAAGTGTTTTAATATTGTTTCAGTTGTAATAGGGATATTTTTATTTATGCATTTATACGATTTGCTAGCTTTTAATTTCTCTTCATTTAATGTGTCGTAGATATCCTTCCATTGACTCATGTCTTGCTATCTCAAATTGTTGCTTAAACACGTTGTTGTGCATTATTAAATTGTCTCAGTTTGTTCTTTATATAATTTTTTATTAAAATTGTAATCGCAACAATTAAAAATGTACTTACGCATATAAAAATTACTAACCATTTATCAGAGATTTCTGATTTATCCTCTAGAATTGGATGGGGTTCGAATTTGGCTATTTTGTTCTCATTAATTTTATCTTCAGAGGTTTCTTTTCCTACCTCATATCCTGCTATAGCTACTAAAATACCGTTCAATGCGGTTTTCCACCATGCCATTTTAAAACAATTTTTTCTTTTAGTTTATGTATTTTTGCATTTATTTATAAAAAAAAATTGTATTTCGATTTTACATTATTTGTTTAATGCCTATTTGGGGATACAAAATTAAGCATTTTTATTATTTCTTCCTCTATCGTGGTAGGGTATAGCGCGTCTCTCATGGTGGGTTCTCTACCCATTCCTATAATCTGCCAAAGCTGTCTTAACCAATTTAAATATCTCCTATCGCTGCCATTTTCACGAGACCTTGACCTACGTATTTCAAATGCGTTTTCACGCTCTAAATTGTCAATGGTATAATTTATTTTTTCGTAATCAAGGTCATCGGGTAATGCATTATCCATGACAAAAAAAATTATTTAAAGTAATATTTACGCAAGTCGAATTTACTCAATCATTATTTTTATTTTTGACGTCTTAATATTTCAATTTTTTCCTGTATTTTTAACCTTTTCTCCGAGTTATTAGCAAAGTTAAGTTGTTGGTGTAACTTTGCTAATTCTACTCGTCTTTTTACTTTTCTTCCTGCTCTTTTTCTTTTATTTACAATTTGTGTGACAGGAATTTGTGGAATTTCTTCCGTTTTATTTACCCTATTTACTCTGTTCCTTTTCCGATACTCTTCGATGGTAATCGGTCTAGGTCCAACTTTTTCGGATTCACGACTCTCGAGGATCTGATTTGTAGCTTTAAGAAATGTGTCTATGCACTTTTGAAAAAGTTTGTCAACTTCTTCTTTGAATTTTTTATCAGATTCCTCTTGAGTCGGAATCTTACTCATTATATAAAAATTCGCTTGTTATTTAAATTTTACCCCTAAGCAAATTACTGCTATTTGGATGGCGACCATAAGGTGTGCCAAAGTTTTCTAAATAAGAAAAAGAATTGTTTTTTTTTTTTTCGATTACTTAAATCTACCTTACGCTGCCTCTTTTTTTTTTGTTTTTGCTGCCAGTCCTTTCGCTTCCTTTGTGTTCTATCTTATGCTTACGCTGCCATTCCAATATGCTAGTATGCCGCTGCGCCGTCGTTGTCTGATAGTATTCCACTTCTTTTGCGCGCTTATTTACTCTTTCGCTGCCATTCCAATATGCTAGTATTCCACTGCGCCGTCGTTGTCTGATAGTATTCCACTTCTTTTGCGCGCTTATTTACTCTTTTGCTGCCATTCCAATATGCTAGTATTCCACTGCGCCGTCGTTGTCTGATAGTATATGGTGCCGGGTACGCTTCACAATACGGTTCAACGCCAAATGCATCTGGGCAAGGATAATGTGGCACGGAAACCTTTATAAATCTATTTGACGCGTTTTCGCCAACTGGTCTCTTTGGAAGGATACGATGAAATACCGATTCTATACCTGATTGTCATTTGCGGGATCCTCTAGCGGTGTCGGTATTTCTATGAGCCATATAAGTTATTTAACTATGGCTGGCGATACTGCTTAGTACAATCGAGTTAAGTACTATTTTATTTATTTAAAAGCCTGGCGGGATCGCCATATAGCCACAAATAAATAATGAATGAGGTTACTCCAAGGTTCGATTAGCAATTGAATTTCTTTATTGAATTTGCTTTCTTTTATACTAAATTCTTACACTAATACTTACAAATTATTTACAGACTAAAATGTATATCTACGTAAATACATACAAACAATAATGTGTAATTCTAAAATATATGCTGAGTCAACATATGGTTGCAATAAATATAAAATATGTTAGTCGCATTGACAAACTGACGTTGTGGATCAGTTGGGCATTGCGACTGTCTTTGGCGGTGTCTTTGACCGTCCGCATAAGTGTAACAAGATCCTCACTATGTGCGGCGTGTGCAGTCTTTGTATAAACTCCCGCTGAGTTCAATGTAACTAATTTGGGTAGAATGTTGTTTGTGTACATTCATGTTTGTTTATACATTATTTGTGTGCACATGACAATTAAAGTAAAAGGGCGATGTGTTTATGTAATGCTACATTATTTTTAATATTCTAATTGCATGATTTTTTTGAATTTTTCATTATTTTCAATTATTTATGATTTTGTATTTACGTGATTAATTAATTAATGATTAATACAATTATTTTATTATTTAAAATTTTTTAATTGCGTGATTTTTTTAATGATTAATTAATGAATGACTATTGCAATTAATTGATTATTTTATAACATTTTTAAAATTCTAATTGCGTGATTTTTTTGATTATTTTCAATTATTTGTGATTTTGTATTTACGTGATTAATTAATTAATGATTAACACAATTATTTTATTATTTCAAATTTTTAAAAATTGTTTAATTGCGTGATTTTTTTTTATATTATTTTCAATTATTTCTGATTTTTTTAATTGCACGATTAATTCATTAATTGAATAATTATTTTTATTTTTATACTCAGCTGTACTAGTACACAGAGTATTATAGTTTTAATCACATAACGGTGGATTGTAACAGAATGAAATAATCGAGATAGATATAGACTTATATATATCAAAATGATCAGGGTGAAAAGAGAAATCGATTGAGCCATGTCCGTCCGTCTGTCCGTCTGTAAACACTCTAACTCGCGCAAAAATTGAGATATTTTGATGAAATTTGGAATGCAAGTTGGTATCGAGACTGGGACGGTTGGTATTGAAAATGGGCGAAATCGGACCATGACCACGCCCACTTTTCCTATATAGAAAAATCGGAAATTTGGTATCTCAGCCACTATTAAAGCTAGAGCGATGAAATTTTGCCCACGTGTTGAGCTCAGGCCCCTATGAAGAAATTTGATGCCACGCCCACTTATTAAGGGTCAAATATTGAAAGTTTTATATGTCATAACTCAGAAACCGTTGAGGATATATCAATGAAATACGCGTGATTTACATACTTACGCAAACGTTTGGACGGAAAATTCTTAAAATCGGTTGACGGCCACGCCCACTTTTATATATGTGTATTATAAAGGGACCTAATAAAAACATTTTAAGCGATATCTCTGTCAAATATAAAGATCTATCACTGGAATTTCGTGGCATGAGTCCAACTACGGACATAAAACAAAAAACACAAAAATTTTGGAAAATGGGCGGTGCCACGCCCATATATTAAGGGGCAAACATTGAAAGTTTTATGAGTCATAACTCAGAGACCATTGAAGATATATCAATGAAATTTGGTACGCGTGATATACGTACTTAGGCAAATGTTTCGACGAAAAATTTCCAAAATCGGTTGACGACCACGCCCACTTTTATATATGGGTCTTATAAAGTGACCTAATAAAAACATTTTAAGCGATATCTCTGTCAAATATAAAGATATATCATTAAAATTTTATGGCAGGAGTCTAACTACGAACATAAGACAAAAACCGTAAAAATTTTGGAAAATGGCTATTCCGAGCGTTACCGAAAAATTACTTTACTGGTAATTTATGTTGCTGAAAATTGTTACCGTCTTTTCATTTGGTATTCTGGCACAAATGGTAACGCTGTCAAAGCATTTCCATACGAACGGAATGGAATCGGGCTGAAAATGGTAACAAAATGTTACCACGTATTGAGGTGGTAACTTAATTTTCTGCTGCCAGAATACGAAAAGGGTGTTTAAAGTACCAGATTCTTCATTTCACCAGTAAATATAAAGATGTCAAATATAAAGATATATCATTAAAATTTTATGGCAGGAGTCCAACTGCGGATATAAAACGAAAAGCATTAAAATTTTGGAAAATGGGCGTGGCACCGCCTCTTTTTAGAAGCAGGAATATACGAGATTCCTTAACCTATAACTCGACAAATAATTGATATATAATGAATAAACTTGGTGTGTACACTTTTATTACTTGTGGTAATACATGTTCAAAATTTTAGAAAAATCGGTTAGACGGCCACGCCCACTTTTATATATGGGTATTATAAAGTGGCCTAATAAAAACATTTTAAGCGATATCTTTGTCAAATGTAAAGATAATTCATTGACATTTTGTTGCATGATTTCTACAATAGACCGGAAACAAAAAATGGAAACATTTTGGAAAATGGGCGTGGCACCGCCTCCTTTTAGACAAAGGTATCTACGAGATTTCGGAGCCCATAACTCGACAAATAATTGAGATATTATGATGAAACTTGGTTTATACACTTTTATAACTTTTATTAATAGACACGCAAAAATTTATTGAAATCGGTTTATGACCACGCCTACTTTTTAGCAAAGATATTTCTGGAACACGCTTTGGAAATTTGTAACGTGACATCTTTGTAACTGGAAGTCATAAAGGAATGAAATTTTGCACAAAGAATAATATTCATATGCTTAGTTGGATTACTGATAAAAATTTTGAAAATGCACTTTATGCAGCACTAACTTTATATAAAATCCATCAAACGCAAACAACAATGAAAGCATACAGCTGAGTATCTAATGTTCGATTCCACTCGAACTTAGGCTTCCTTACTTGTTTATTTTATTTTCTTTCTGAAAAATGTTACTCATACGCCATGGCGCAGAAAGAAAAAATAATCAAATTAAAAATGACTAAGCCATTGCAAATAATCATACAATTAAAAAAATTATTTAAGTAATTAATTTTGATTAAAATTAAATTAAAAAAAAAATAATTAAAAAATTAATAAATTTTAATGCGAATTTAACGCGTTTGGTGGCTAAGATCAACTTTTTCGAGCCCTTTGAGCCCAAATAAAATATATTTAACGAAAGTAACAATTTTTGTTTCTTATTGCTTTCATAACCACCATTTTCCTGCTAGGATTAAACTTATAGAAATATGCCACGACTAAATACATATGTATATGTTATACAAAAAATAAGGTCTCACATGCTTAAGTGAATTTATACACACACACATACATATCGATGCTTCCAAACAAAACTGTACTAAGTCTGAAAACTGTGTTTTGCAGGAGAAGCTCTCAAAGTTTAAACTCGATATGAAACTGCAGTTGTATGCTAAGTACATTTTCGCTTGTAACTTCTGTTTGTATTGAACACCAAAACTCGACAGTATCAAAGTTAGGGTACGCTTTATATAAAACCGTAAGAAAAAATAAAAACTTGCTACGTTGTTTTTCGTGGCAAGCTCTCAAAGTTTTTATTCTGAAAAAATCACGAGTTGTATTATATGTACCCTTTTGCTTATAACTTTTGATTGAATTGTCCGATTGATACCAACAGCATCTAAATTAAGACGTAATACTTGAAAACGCCAAAAACGGGGAAATGTACTAAGTCGACTTGGTACAGTATTGTTTGGAAGCGTCGATATGTATGTATGTATATGTGTTTTTATATCTAAGTAGTCTAAGTGCATGAAGCTAACTAATATAAAATATATCACAAGTAGCACGAAGATGGATAAATGGTTAGATGGATAGATGGTTGGTTGACTACATAGCTAGCTAGATGGATGGATGGACGGATGGCTGAGTGGCTAAGTAGAGTGGCTGCTTGAGTGGCAGTTGAATAGACGCGGGGATGCAGTAGTCAAATTTTTTTTGTTTGATGTTAGTGGGTGCAAAACATGTCCCTGTAAAAATCATTGAATTATATGATCTATTTTGTGGTAGGTTGGAGTACTTTCAAATTGATCATAAACATAGACCCAAGTGAGCGACTCTGCATCTGCTCGTAGTTAGCCAAACATTGCTACGAAAACCGAATGTATATCGCGATAACGACGAAGCAAGAGCATACATATGCATGCTCGTTTGAACGTGCACGATTTAGTAATAAAGAGACATTGAAACGCAATACAACATGTTGGTGAATGCGCTAGAAAAATGTTATTATTTTTTTTTTTTAAAGAAAAGCATATATAATGCTAATAATCAAGCTGAATTGGCAGTCGTTCAAATCTGTTATTAAATTTCATTAATTTTATTACCTACTCCATGAATTAATCCCATGTAGGTACTCCTTGGATTACTCGGGTGTCATGCGGAAATCGGAGTATGTGATCCTTGCCTAGGACATCGCCATGTTAAATGGACCATATTTTTTATATGAAATGTGGCAGGTTGAGGAGTACTCGGTTGGTCCATAGCGAGTACTCTATACACGCGTGCATGGTGTACTCGGCTTTTTTGCAGGGACGCCCTCGCCCTTATACACATACATATATGGGTCATTATTTTACAAATCGTACGGATTTGTTGAAAAAAAAAAATTTCACATTTTTAAAAGACACCAAATTTATTTCTTGGAATCTTTTCGCAATTTAAGTAAACACCTATGTCAGGATTTTGGCAAATTTTTTTTCTTTTCAGAGATCTGCATGTGTAAAAATTCGATAGTTAAGCAAACATGCCCACATTCAAAATTCCATATCTTTGGTTCGGCTCGTCGTATCTTGTTCATTTTTATTTTTTTTATTTTGAAGGTAATAATATTTACTTTATAATATTTAATTTTACAAAATCAAAATAGTGAATTCAAACTAAATTTTTTAAAGCATTAGTACATACTGATCGGGTCAACGAATATTTTCGAAAAAATATACAGAATATGCGCTGAACTTTCATCTAAAAAACGCATTTTATTTCAAGTTGGAGACTTTTATGGTTCAAAAGATATTAACTCATTTCTGACATGACCTCGAGCAACTTGCCTACGTTCCACTAAGGGTGTACCGCCAACGTGTGCCTGTGCGCATGCATGGTGATGTTAACCACCGCATACATACCTATGTATATATGTGCATGTAATTCAACCTGCTTACCACTTAATAGGTAGCTAGTAGTTATATTTTACTAAATCATTATTGTAGCACAATAGACGGTCTAGTAAAATTTTCACTTAAATATTTTCGTGAAACTGGCTCTAAATTTTTAGTAATATTAGATATACTTATTTTATTACGACGGTTTTGAAGTGTACATCCCTATTACATTTGTCAATGAAAGTAAATTTTATAAAAGCATTAAAGTAATAGAAAACATTTATTTACTTATTTGTATCCATATATATATATCAGGGTTGGGCAAGCTGCATTCAATTTTGATTGCATTCAGCCTTGCAGCCCCCAATCAATTCAATAGTGAATGCGAATGCAAAGGTGAATGCATTCCCATTCATTGCATTCCCACTGCAAATGTGATTTGGACTACCAATTAAAAATGAGTGCGAGGGATTAGGACAACCATTCATCATTTAATAGCAGTTAAAACCTGTGACCATAGTTAAGGTATTAAGTGGCTAATCTATTTACTAACGGAAAGGAAGTTTATGGGATATTATAAATATGGAATTAGGCTTAGCAAAGTAAAGGGAAACCAACACGGCATAGTAATATGTACATATGTTCTATGTTATACCTGTATGTAAAAGTATTTCTTTCAACTTCTAAAGTTATAATTACACAGTTCAACAAATTTGCAAAAATTTTACTCAACACGAACAAACGCTAGTTATTATGAAAGAGGATGCCTCTCAGACCAACTTTTCCGAATAGAGTACTAGTCCAGTGCAAATCACATTTGCAGTGGGAATGTAATGAATGGGAATGCATTCACCTTTGCATTCGCATTCACTATTGAATGGTAGTGCGAACCACATTTGCATTCCCATTCACTACTGAATGGTAATGCAAACCAATTTTGCACTACCATTCACTATTGAATGGTAATGCACTTTGAATGGTAATGCAAAAATGCCCATCCTTGATATATATATATATATATATATATCCATATACTAGCATCTTTGATCACACTACAGCCTCACGAAATGTACAAGAACGTCGCGCACACCCCTGCACATATTGCTTGCTGCAGGTATACATATGTATGTATGTACATAAATAGTTGCATTATCTATTTTACTAGACCGTCTATTGTGCTACAATAATGATTTGGTAAAATATAACTACTAGCTACCTATTAAGTGATAAGCAGGTTGAATTACATGCACATACATACATAGGTATGTATGCGGTGGTTAACATCACCATGCATGCGCACAGGCACACGTTGGCGGTACACCCTTAGTGGAACGTAGGCAAGTTGCTCGAGGTCATGTCAGAAATGAGTTAATATCTTTTGAACCATAAAAGTCTCCACCTTGAAATAAAATGCGTTTTTTAGATGAAAGTTCAGCGCATATTCTGTATATTTTTTCGAAAATATTCGTTGACCCGATCAGTATGTAATAATGCTTTAAAAAATTTAGTTTGAATTCATTATTTTGATTTTGTAAAATTAAATATTTCTTTAAGCAGTTATAAAGTAAATATTATTACCTTCAAAATAAAAAAAAAATGAACAAGATACGACGAGCCGAACCAAAGATATGGTATTTTGAATGTGGGCATGCTTGCTTAACCATCGAATTTTTACACATGCAGATCTCTGAAAAAAAAAAAAATTTGCCAAAATCCTGATATAGGTGTTTGCTAATTTCGTGCAAGTAACTTAAAAAAAAGTTTGAGCCGAATCAGAAATATGAAATCCCAAAAGGTGTACGATTTGTAAAATAATGACCCATATACGAGTATGTTCGTATGATATGCTTTAGAAATGACGCAAACAACGCAAGGGCGCTTGCATTCGCAAATCTACATATTTTTTTTTTGGCTATTTGCAAATTTGCATATGCTGGCACACACACACGCGCGCGGAATGCTGCACAAATAAGCATTTTATATATTAGTTTTTTCCACTATTTTTTCACACACACACAAGCAAATAAAATTTGTAATAAAATTAAACCAAAAAATCTACTTTGTGAAATTGATTTCAACTCGGATAATATTAATCCGCTTTTAGGTTTTGAAGGCAGTTTCCATTACTTCTTTACTCGTTGCAATCATACCCTAACACATGCAGCCAACACATTTACTTACCTACTTAATCTATACAGCCAAGCCTAAAACCATCTAGCTAACCTCCTGCTGCTGCTGAGGCGCCTTTGTGGGTTTGCTGCGTGTTATGCATAGAGTCCAAGGTAGGTCGCTCGCACGCTCGCTCGCATTCTCAAATTGCATTAAGTTAATCCATTTTCGAGTTACTCACAAAGTCACCACTCACTTGCAGCAAAGCCAGTGTAGGCAAGTAGTTTCACATTGCTGCCGGCTAATACTCATTTCAACTAACTTCCTGTTCAAAACCACCTGCTTCTTTTCGCCATTGTCAGTGGCACTTGTGCGCCATATTACCTTTCCTCCGCTTACACTCTACTCCTCCCCTCATATCCTAGTTTCATTTTCCTTCATTGCTGATTTGAAGTCTCATTTTCCCTTTGCTTTTTAACGTTATTACATAATGGAATTTTAACTGACACCGAAAGTGATTCGCAAATGAGTTAGCTGCTCTTCTCAATCGTTTTGCTGCATCTGACAACCATTCAAATTCACTTAGAGTTCGATCGCTGGCATGATATGATGAGCCTTGACTGGCTGCTTGTGGCATTTTCACTTTCCACATTTATGCGCACTTGGTATGCAAATTTAAATTTGATGATTTAGGTAGTACATTCTATGTCTTTTGCGGATTTTTATATTTGGATTTTTTTTTTGATATTGCTGATCTTATCCAATTGAAGTGTTATTCCTTGAATTAAGTAGAAAATTGGAAAGATGCTACGTTTTTGCATCACTGAAAATGCATGAATGGCCGTGGTTTTCAAGCCCACAAGGGACTAAGGCTATTTGAGCAGAACGAGAACTTTGCAACTGTATATGACGCTTGAATCCTTCTAGCAGGAGAAATAATCTCTGTGGACATTCGATAGAACAACCTAAGTCGACCTAAGCGCATTTTCAGCTTTTTTTTTTTTATCATAAAGATACATTTTAAAATACGCTTCTTTCTGTCTAGTCGGTATTATGATATCATTTCGGGTTCAGGAGATATGTATGATGAATCGAAAATCATCTTAAGTCCATATTTTTCACATATGCATTTGCAAAAGCCACTTAACGTAAGATAAGATAGAAGTGATAAGAAAAATTGCAAGAATTCCTCTTGAAAAAAGAACCTAATTTAATTTAGGTGGCATATTTTTTTTCAATATGCTTTTGAAAAACCAACCTAATTACCAACATAAGTCGATTTTCTATCATATTTCAGTTTTCCAAATGAACTGAATTCCAATTAGGAGGCTAAAATCCTATCAAATTTTGATGAAAATCAATTTGGAAAAAGAACCTAAATTGAGATAAGTTGCTGGTTTCTTCAAAAAAAAATTAGGAAAAAGCACTTATTTTATTTGAAATTCATTTAAATAAAAATCGTTACGTCAAGAAATAAAAATTCAATTTAAAATGAACAACAGATGATTGTTTTATCATGCCACGCCCTTACTTCTATGAAAATAATATTTATATGAGTGAACTGTCGAAAGAATTTTAATGGCAAAAATTTTTGTTGTGCAAAGTTTGGTAAAGATCTTTTAACTATGAAAAACTGAACAGTGACCGAATCGCAGATGTCACAAGCAAGCGATTAAGCGCAACGAGCTTTCGTAGCGAGTAGAGTAATAGTAAAACGAGTAGCGAGTGAGTACCGTTGTCTGGCAATAGCCAAATTCACTCGCATAAATGCATATAAGAACCTACATTAGACCGTAACGCAAAAAAATAGTTCGCCATATGCCTCCCGCTCCCATAACATTTGGGAGCAAATTTTCCGGAGAAAATTTTATTTTTTATGGACGCCGCTAGATGTCGTTAAAATGCATTTTTTTATATTCTCGGTATTTATAGTTCGATAACTAAGTTTACTACACCAATGTCTTTGGCCTGAGAGGAAGGTTGCGACTATATACTCGTATTAACCTTATTTACGCTATTGGGGTCACTGCCACCCAGTATTTATCTCATACCACCTTAATGTACCTTTTTTGCTTGCATGTTAAACGGTTGTAAAAAATCAGTAATCTTTAGCAAAATATGTAAGTATTTCGATCGCTTCAGTAGAAAGCCCGAAATGAAGCATTCAGCATTCCGATGAATAGGTATAGTTTTAAACTTACTCTGTTGTTTTAGGCTAATTTTACAAAAATATTTTGTAGGGAGACCCTTAACCCTAATCACCGAATTTTGAAAAGTTACGTAAAACCGAAAGTGAGACTCTGAGGCTCACCTATGGGGAAATTTTGAAACACATTATTTTGGTATTTGTTTTTTACTTTTATTTATGCAGTAATAAATACAGAAGCATTTTTATACATTCTTATAACGGTTTATGTCAATTTTTTAAGTATATAAAGATAAAAAAGTAATTTTATAAAATAGGATATATCAATGAACTGCAATTTTCACACATTTTTTTAGTTGTTGAATGTTCATTACAAACGGTTTTATTACATCTGTTGTAATTTTTTTTTTGTGCACACAATGAGAAAAACTACGAATCAAATAAATATGAATAAATTTTTCATATGATCGCCCCTCATATATATTTTCCGCGATCAAATTTAAAAGTTTTAAAATGCGACGTTCGTGGTGAAATTACTGACGCATATAAGCAGACGATCGTTCGTTTCTCTATCTGAACGCATCTTTTCCGTAATTTAGAATCTCATTAAACAGAAAATGATAAGATTTTAATGGTTTTGAAATTGCTGACTTTACCGTTCTCCATAATTTTATGACATCATGATCTAAAGATCTATGGTGAAATACGACGAATTCACCAAAATCAGGGGGAAGTGTGGTGAGTTGACAATGTAAAAACCTCACTGGATAAAGTCTGCAAACAACGGATTCAAAATTTAGTTTAGAATTTTAGGTAAGAAACTTTTTTGGTTTAGGAATAATTCGCTTTTAAACTTTAAAGTGAGACTGAGAGGCTCACTTTAGAGGATTAGGGTTAATGAAATTTTATGGCGAATAATTTCCTAGAACATTTTAAGTCTGTATCACCACCACGAAACGGTTATTTTGATCCCTTTTTAGAAAGCCAGAAAAAAATAGTATTTTTGAGGTCCTGAAATGAGGAGGGAGGCGTACGGTGGACTTTTTGGTTCCCCTCATGAATTCCGAAGACAAAAATTCCGAAACTCTATTTTTCCGAAAAATTATTTCCGAAATCCAAAATTCAGAGTCCAAAATTCAGCATCAAAAATTCAGAATCAAAAATTCAGAAATCCAAAAGTCAGAATCCGAAATTCCGAAACAAAAATTCCGAAGCCAAAATTCAGAAAAAAAAATCAGACGGCAATGAAACTATTTAATTTTTCATTCTGAAAATTTATTTCTGAAAAGAAGTTTCGGAAATAATTTTTCGGAAAAATAGAGTTTCGCAATTTTTGTATTCGGAATTCCTAGGCAGCACCGGACTTTTTTGCTCCATATAAGGCGATACGGCCTAATGCACATGTGCATCTGGGTATTTATTCATATTTTTCTCACTCTTACACATACCCATAACTCCAATATACACAAAAACAAACAAAAAGTGCAAGTTTATTTAAACTTTATCAATTAAGTTGGCATTATAAAACAATATTTGCAATAAATGCCACTTGAATCCATTGCGAGAGTTTAAAGTTTTCATGAACTTTTTCAAGGTTTTTTTATTGACTTTTTTACATAATGCATAGTTAGTTACGTACATATATGTGTATGTATGTACTTGCTCTGCTAGATAACGTTATTGCGGAAAAACGTATTACTTAACCAATAAATTTAATTATGTGTGTGGCAGCAATAAAGAAGAAAAATCTCGTATATTTTTTTCGCCAAATGCAACCACGTACCAACATGCACATATAAATGTACTTCTGCAGCCATAAAAAGTTAAAAGCATCATACTGTCAATAAAAAAATAAAAAAATTTGAAAACTTATTTATTGATGCAAAAACACAAAAGCTTACGTATCGTCGCACCATACGAAAACTAGCATTTCTTAAATTTCCTTCATAGAATTCCTTTCAAAAAAATTTTGAAAGTGCTAGTCTTCGTATGGTACGGCGATATAATAACAGAGATAAAAGAAAAAAAAAAAACAAAAACAAAAACAAAAAACCAAATGCAATTTCAATTTCCTCTCTGTTTTTTTTTTTTGTTTTTGCTCAAATGCATTTGTGTGCATTCTTTTGGCTGTTGGCTATTGCACCTGCTGGCTGTGCGGTTGGCCGTGCAGCAATTTACGAGTGAAAAAAAGATTTGAACAAGCAACAACAACTGACAGACGAAAGTTTTTTATTTGTGTGCTTTTTTCTTCTTCTTTCACTTCTATTTCAGTGAAAACTGTGACGATATGAGCAAAAAAAAAAAGCACACACAACCCACACGCATGACATTCCTCAATTTTTTGTGATTTCTGTGCATTCGCTTGAGTGGAAATGCGTTTGAATTCCATTTAATTGACTCATTCACGTGAATATACATACGAGTTTGATATTTTACACGACGATTGCGATTAGATAATACGCGCATAAACATGAGTATGCATGATGTACACATGCAACTACATATGTTATAGCATTGACAGACGGCAGCGATAATCCGGAATATCTAGCTAATTCGGACTTAACTTGAGAATTAATTGGAGGTAATCCGGAATATCCCTTGAGTTAGTCCTCAAAATTTTAGCGGATTAAAGCATTTTGTAATGACATCCCTGGTGAAAAATGTCTATTGTGAATGAAAGGGAAGAAAAAGAAGAATCCAGGGCAGATCTAGGAAGGTAGGCGCATAAGTGAATTCAGAAATTTCGAATGTAATTTGTTACTGTAATTGGTAGTGTAATGTCAAAATGATAATTCGCCTTGGTTGAAATCCGAATCCGTTTGGGACTCGCCCATTCCTATTGACCATGATGTGACTTCGTTTTGATTTTGATATTACCCTACCTTTGGAAATAAAACAAGAAGTTTTGGAATTCGCCGCTGCGCCTACCTTCCTTCAGCTGTTTTGTTAATCCGCAATACTTGCCGTCTGTCAGGGTAAAACTTTAATCGAGTTAAGTGTTGCGGTAATCGGGATTATCGCTGCCGTCTGTCAATGCTATTATGGAAGCACGTATTGAACTTAAATTAACACTTCTTCTTCTTCTTGCTGACAGAACAAAATACTACACTCCTTTGAGCTGTGGCACGACGATTAAAACTCGGGCCACGGGGAGTTGTTTAGCAGGCTGTCATAGCAATACCGTTTGTTTCTGGCCCCAAATGACAAGCTGGTACCACGAGTAGGCATACTCTGCAGTACGATACACTGTCGATTTCTCACAAGAGATTAACGGAGAGATCCGGAAAATCTACTAGGAAGACCGAAGAAAATCATCTACACAAACGGATCAAAAACAGAATATTGTACGGGATCCGGCTGACACCTGGAGGCCGACTTCAGGTGGCATTATACTTTAGGTACAATGTCGACGGGTTTTCCATCGGAGATTTATGCCATACTAAAATCGGGTCTATGAAATAACTCCCACGAAATAAGTCCCACTTTTAAAAACGAAATAAGTCCCACCAAAAATTGCTATTTTGAAAGTGGGAGTTATTTCGTTTTTAAAAGTAGGACTTATTTCCTCAATTGGTGGGACTTATTTCGTTACGCTTTTTTATTTTAAGTGGGACTTATTTCGTTTTGAGTGGGAATAAATTCGTTTTGCAAAGTGGGAGTTATTTCATACCCCTTCAAATATTTATCTGATAAATAAATGATTTTTTTATGGAGGGGAGCGATAGAGCCATGAAATATAAGGCTATTATGGCTTTATTTCTCATTTTTTTCTTATGGAAAAAGTTATATATTGGACATATCGTAAAAGGGACAACCATAATTTTTTGTCCTTATCTCTTTGTTATTCCTCTGCTTTGATTATTCATATTATTCGACGAGTGTTTTTTTTCGAAGAGCCAAATACTTCTTATTTGAAATCGCATTAAACAGTGAAAAAGTGGGACTTATTTCGTTTATGAAAGTGGGACTTATTTCGTTTAAGAAATATATTATTCAAGGGGGAGTTATTTCATTTTGAGTGGGAGTTATTTCATTTCAAGTAAATTTTTAAATTTCATTTTGGTGGGACATATTTCGTTTTCAAAAGTGGGACTTATTTCGTGGGAGTTATTTCATAGACCCACTAAAATTAACAGAATGTATAATTGGTGAAAGGTGGCGTAGACAACAAATTTTTATCTGCAGTGACGGCCAGGCTGCACTGAAGGCATTGGAAATTGCGCGAAGCCTCTTTAAAAATTGTTCACGAATGCAAGTTGAAGTTTGGTTCCGTAGCAAAGTGGAATAAACTTCAACTTATGTGGGTACCCGTACACTGCGGTGTTCAAGGAAACGAACTGGCCGATGAATTGGCAAATTGCGGATCGGCGGTACACCCAACTGTACCGCAGCCAATTATAAGGCGCTATGTAGTACCTACCTCAGAGACTCCATGAGGGAAACTCACGGTAAATGCTGGGAACTCTACAGATTGCTGTAAAATACAGTGCTTTCTGAAAAACCCTAGCAGGGAGGTAGCAATTATAGGACACCAGCCATGGGGAAAGCAAATTGCCACCATAGGCATCGTCGATAGCTTATTATGGCTATCCTGTCTGGAGGAGGACAACGATGGTACAGAGCGCTTTCACTGCACCTGTCCGACTTTCGCTAGACTGAGATTGCGCATTCTCGGGTCAGGGATATACTTGGAATGGCGGATGCACATTCTCTACCATTCAAAAAACTTCTCAGTTGTTAAAAAGAATCTGGCAAGTTTGCATAGGAATTCTGATTCCGCTAACTCACATTTTCTCCTAGATCCGGTTCACTTCTAAAGGCCTTAAGTACAATGGGAAAATATGCCTGAGTACTTGGAAAAAAATCAACAAAAATAAGAAATAAGCAAAGAAAATTCGTTGCGTATTTCACACCAATCGCAACTCGTTCGTGGAACACTCCGCTACAAGCATTCATTATCATGGAATTTATAATTTCATTGCTTGACAGCTGCACAAAAAAAAGAAGAAGAAGCATTGAAAAATTCTCAACAGGCGCATTCAAATACGCATCAAACAACATTTTCGCATGGACACAGCAAGTTTTATGCAAAAATCGAGCAAACAACAAACAAGCACGAAACTTGTCTGATTTTGTTGAAAATCAGTCACCAACCGCTGCTGTTAATGGTCAATTCCACTTAAAACGGCCCTATCCAGCAAAATTAGAAATCACTTATTTTTAATTAAATTTAATTTGTTAATATGCACAAGAGGATGCTTTTTATGGGTGAATAAAAAAAAAATGGATTCACGTAAATTTTTATAAGTTTGGCAACACTTTGAACTTTGTCTATACTGAATATTCAGTTCACATTCTCTGCAAGGTGTCTCTTTATTTAACATTTTTATACTCTTCCATTCTCAATATTAATAAAAACCGTTACCTCTGAAGAGACTAGGTCATTGTTTTACATTTCTGTGAAGTTTCGATATTATACGTTTTATAGTAACAATTTTATGGCGTGTTTAATATACTAAAATTTTCGGTCACACCCGTCACAGAAAAAATTGAAAAAGTTTAATTATATTGGTACTTTACATTTTAACCACCTGACACTCTCCAATAATAACAAAGTAGTCGCGATAAATACTTAGTGACATTTTCTTAAAATTTATCGCAGTAATTTAGTATTCAGTTCTAAAAAATATTTGGTCACACCCGTCACACCAACACGAAGTATACATATATTTTTTAATAGATTCGAAAAACAGAAAGCGCGAACAGAGGAAGAAGCTTAAAGAAAACAAAGAAAAATATGAATTGCATCTAGCTAAAGAGAAAGTAGTAGATAAAAGAAGGAGGGATGCTAAAAAAATGATAACAGATAAAACTGCGCATCTCAGTTTAAAAATCGATACAATATTTTTAACATTTGCCATGCTCCTGAGGATTTTGGATTAGAAATGACTTGGAATTTTTTCGCTACAGGCCATGGTAAAGGCGCTGTAGATGGAATAGCTGCAGCTGTAAAAAGAACCTTAAGTACGGGCATTAAGGCTAGAGAATATTTTATGAAAACACCCGTTGACTGTTTCCAATATCTAGTTGAAACAAAGAAACTTAATAAGATCGACGTTTTTTACGCATCAAAAGACGATGTTGTGCGCGAGAGTAATTTCTTGAACGCAAGGTGGGAAAACGTAAAATTAATAAAGAATATTCAAAAAATGCACAACTTTAAAAGAGCAGATGCGGCCTCTGTGTATGCTTGCGATTCATATTTATCTGAATTTAAACAAATTTTCCTAAAACATACACCTTTGGAATAATGTGAGTTTTATGATAGCGAGAAAACAATGTTATGTTACTTTTTTCATATTACGAGTTATAAATGAAGTCAATAAAAACTTTTAGTTCATCAAAAATTTTGAATTTTGGTACTGGGTCACACCCGTCACATAGAGAGGTCACACCCGTCCAATTTTTTAAACATGGTTTTCGCAAGAAAAACGTGAATTTCAAAATAGTAAGTATGCTATACAATCAAAAAGACTTTGAACAACGTGCTGGACTAAATTTTTTATATGCGTTCTGTGAAAAGTTTTACAAAATTTATATGCAAAGTGGGATTTTTTGAAAGCTCAAATATATAAGGTCACACCCGTCCCAGCTTTCTAATGGCCACTCTGGTCGGAAATGGTGTCCTTCAAGTATATACCTGCTATCCACCGTTTTTAACTTTCCCATTGCTGGGAATAACGGCCTTTTTTTGAAATGCAAGCTTTCCATTTCAAAATTATAGCGAAAATTATGAGTATCATGGTCACACCCGTCACAATGGAATTGACCTAATGTGTCAGGCAACCAACCAATGAAAATCATCAACGTCATGATAAGCGAGGTTAAAGTACAGTCAAAAGCATACTTAAATTAATGATTTATTTATGTAAATGTGTTAAAGAAGCTAAAAAGCCATTAAAAGTCTCGTCGCATAAAGAAATTAAGGACGTAATGTAAGAGAGAATATTAAACAGAAAACTAACGCAAAAAGAAAATTTACTTGCATTAAAATTCAAATGAAATTGCATAACATAAGGAAAAGCAAAAGAAGAAGCACTAAAACACAACGCCATTAAAGTTTAGTTTTCCTCGCGAATTTTCGCATTTTTGCATTCGCTGCTGTTTTCGCTTAAAAAAAAATTGTGCTTAATTACTTCATTTCATTTTGTTTGTTTGCGCTGCTCCCGCAAATGAAAATATGCGCTGCTTACTAGAGCTGCAAAACTATCGATGGCACTATCGATAGTATCGATAGTTTTTTTTTCGTGTCACTATCGATAGCTTTTTTCCACTATCGATGGTTATCCCTATTCATTCTTCTAGTTTTGTCCCAAGAGAAGAATACTGAATGTTAGGGAGGAGTTGGATTTCGATATCAAATTGGTAAAATTAATACCCCAGCGGGTTAAGGGGCTTAGAATATACGCGTGGTAAGGAATGTCTGTCGTAAGAGGCGACTAAAATCCACGCTCCTAACGATATACAATTTGTAGTAATTGAACCACACCTCGCTAAATGACATCTGGTCAATGTGAACATTTTTAATTTTTTCCGATTTTTGAGAGTTTTGATTTTCAAATTAAGTTTTTTTATAAAAACTTGTAAAAATCAGAAAAAACATATTTTTTAAAAATTAGCCCGTTTAATTGTTAACGTAATATCAAAGATATCTGATAAAAACATTATTTTTAGCGATTTCTTTCATGTGAAACAAAAAGGATATTTTATGGACTAAAAACTCGGTTATATGACTCATCCGTGTATAGGGCGTCGTTTTACAACTTTTTTTTTGCAAAACACTATAGACTTCTTGCGCGGCCTTAAACTTCTCATGTTCAATAGTACTGCCTTTAAAATAAGAAACAATTTGCTCGCACAGCTAAATGCAAAACACGGTAACTCGCATGGAACATGGTACAAGGTTTCCAATATATTAGCTGCGGAATGATTTGTATCTGACAGCAGCTTTTGTGTCTACAGTACAGCTACTCGGAATTTGAAATCTTCTGATATAAAATGACAATCAATAGTGTAGTAATTTTCATTATTCCTTTTTTTTGCTTGGTTTTCCGACGGGGTAGGAATATGATGTATTGTGGAACGATTTCACAAGGGATGACGAAAGATCGTTCCACAATACATAAGTATCTATATCTTTAGCTTAAGGGCCGTTTACTCAACCTCTGATTAACGCTAACCCTATGAGAGGGTGAAGTCACAAACAAATTTTATCTTTTGTCTATACACGGATGAGTCATATGACCGAGTTTTTCGTCCATAAAAAATATTAAACAAAATTCACATTGATTCCATTTCAAGTCTGAAATTAGTACTATTAACCAACTTTTGGTTGATTTTTCTCTCAGTGTAAGTGAAGTATCTAATTCTTATTTCGCACGTTTTATGCAATAGGGATTTAACTCAAAAAAAATTTTTTTTGGGAAAACGCAAATAAAGTTTTATAATTTCAAATAGTTTCCTTCTACGGCTAACTACAAAATCACTTTTATTTCCGCTATTTTTACCTTTTTGAGTATTTTATAAGACTAGACTCAAAGGAACTACCCAGGGCCGTGCGCAGGAATTAGCCTTGGGGGGGTTTCTAATTTTGGTTTTCATTCGCATACATTTTTCGCTAAGATAAACATATTTGCTGAAACAGATATCCAGACCCATACACCATAAATTTAAATCTTCTCTAACTTTTCTGAAACTCATTATGATTCATCAAAACCTAGTTAACCAGGTCCTGAATAGTACACGGAAAGAATTTTTTACTAGAATCAATGCCGAGACAAGAAAAATTAGACTTGATTTTGAACTTAGAAAATAATTTCTTAATATCAAGAAAATCCAAGAAAATTGGATTTTAAATAAATAAGTAAAAATTTTCTTGCTTCAAGTGAAATTGGATTTTAAATAAATAAGAAATAATTTACTTGGGGTAAGTGTTTTTCTTGTTTTTTGAAATAAATTAAGAAATTATTTTTTTGTTGCAAGTAAAACTTTTCTTATACGAGCTTAGGGAAGTAATGCGAGAGACACACATCGTAGTATAGTAATAATATTTCGATCTATACCACATATGTGTCACCCTCATATTGTAGTTTAATTGAAAATTTTCATAGCATAGCCAAATCATAATATTGATATTCTAATATTCATACCACATGTGTGTCTGAGGCATAAGAAAATATTAAATATTAAATTAAGCAAATATTTTCTAAAAATATTAAAAACGTAAAAAATGAGGAAAATGAAAACTAATCATGAGGGATTAGAAAATCATAATTAGTCAACTAGTATTTTCCTAGGACTTGTTTATTGAAATGACAACATTTTCTTTAATATAAATGAAGATGCAAATAGTGAACTCCTTATACCAAATGCTTCACTAACAATCTGAGAATTGCAAAAATATTCAGAAATATGCAAAGCGGATGGCAAATGAAAAAAAATACATGTAACTTTGGAAATGCAAATTCAGCAAGAAAAATTTTACTTCGCTCAAGAAAACGTTTTCTTATTCATTTTACATTTTTTTTTGCTGTATTTTGTTGTTCCATTTCGTCGAAACACAATTTTCTTAAATTCTTCTTGATATTAGCAAAAAGATTTTCTTCATTTAAGTAAATTTAAGAAAAGATGTTCTTATTTATTTAAACATTTTTTTTTTCAACATTTTTTTTTATAGATTTTGTTAGTGTTCTTGAATAAGAAAATAATTGTCTCATTTTTGGAAAACTCAATTTCTTATTTCCAGTAATAATTAAGTAAATTTTTCTTATTTCCCTAAAAATTTTCTAAATTGAGTTCAAGAAAGCAATTTTCTTGATTCAAGTATACAAATTTCTTTCCGTGTACTGTTTACAGTACTTGTTAATTGAAACTGCTCACTGTTTTCACAAAATGAACATTTTTTGTTATCAGTACAATTTTTTTTAAAAATGCCAAACGAACATATGCTACACAACTTTGTAATTTCGGAAAGCTCCAAGTGCAATTCAAAGTGCCGAACTTATGTATTGGCCAACCTTATTTTTTGCAACTTTTACCAATTCTTCTTCCGTAAAATTATTGTAACTAATATTGTCAAAAATTATGAGTCAAAATTCAATAAAAAATTTATAAACTGTATTTTGAAAATTTTTGCAAATTCATTGCAACTTAGATTTGATCATGGGGGGGAGGGGTTTTAACCCCCAAAACCCCCCCGTGCGCACGGCCCTGGAACTACCCAGTTATTGAAATATATGGCAAAATCCCAGAAATCGAAAATTTCGAGTTAAATCCCTATTGCATAAAACGGGCGATTTGATCTTTTATTTAATTATTGTTTTGCGTAAAAAATTAAAGACTTTTTGGAAAGAAAACTGTAAACAAAACCATCCCTCTTTTTATTTTACTGAAATATTCATAAAAACGATCGATAGTATCGATAGTTTTTTTTTCGACTATCGAAACTATCGAGTGGTCCGACTATCGATGGTTTTGCAGCTCTACTGCTTACTGTCAGCCAGTCCGACAGCCAGCCAGCCAAGGCATAGCTGTTGTTCTTGTGGGTAATCTTAACAAGCCATACGAGAGCGAAACGCGCGAAAATGTTTATTAATGCCTTAATGACGTCGTTTTAGTGTGTCCCAAATGCAAGAGAAGAAAAATAAAAAAAAAAAAATAAGAAAAAGTGGCATTGTAAAGTGTGTTGTGTATTGTGTGGGTGTTGTATCGCATACACACATTTTTATGTTTTGTATTGTGTATTCATCGCGGCATAATTTTTGTTGTAATTGGCACGTCCACACTGTGGCTAAGTAATAAATAAATGGTCATATGTACATACCCTGCAGGGAACTAGTGAGCAAAATTTCTAGTTCCGAACTAACGAAAAGGTGTCAAAAGGGAACTAGATCAATTGTAATTAGACCCTCACCAGTTCAGGAGGAGTGAATTGAGTGACCATTATAAGACACACTTTGATTTGTATGCAATTTCGAAGTGACAAAAATTCTATGAAAATTTTTCGTTCGTTCAATTGCCGTCGGCTTTGTATATTTTTGCAATTCTCAGATGTTTAGTGAAGCATTTTATATAAAGAGTTTTCTATTTGCATCTTGTATGAAATGAAATGTTCTCCTAATTATGCTTTTCCGATCCCTCAGGCTTATTTTTAATTTTTTTTTATTTTATTACTTTTTAAATATTATTGTAAATTTTTATTAAATAAACATATAAATATTAGTTAAAAAAAAAAATTAAAAAAAAAATTATGATCCACCTTGACACCGACAGGATTCGAATCCGCGCCCCTCAGATTGGAAGGCACATGCATTAGCCCGTCGGCCATCGCGCCACTTGCATGAAGTGTGTCAAAGGCTGCACTTAAGCGGCAGATGTAAAACCGTAGAATTTGTAGGTAAGTACTTGTAGTTAGTTCAGAACTATCGAAATTGTGCCAATAAACGAACTAGTGAAAATTGTAGAATTTAGTACTAGTTCGGAACTATCGAAAATGTAGTGCAGAGGGCGACAATTGACACCGCCTAGGACATCGCCGTGTTAAATTCGCCAGTTGATGACATGCAAAAGAGATTTAGCTCGCACTAGTAGTGGCGAAAAATGAACTAGAGGCGACCTAGTTCGGAACTAGAGATTTTCCCTACAGGGTAAATATGCGTATGTTTGTATGTGTGGCTGCAGTGGGTCGCAAAGTAATTAATATATTTGCAACTTGACTTGTCTGACCAGTTTTCGTGTTAATTACACTGTTCGTAATAAAAATGTTACCACACCCTGCAGCAAAAATATAGGAGACATTCGCGAAAGCGTTAATCTCACACTAGTGTTTATAACTGACTAAGAACTGATTCTAAAGGGATATAGAGTGGCAGAGTTGTTAAAAATATGTTAAACCTAACACAATTATAGCAACTTACAAAATTTACCACTAGGGAAATTTTTCTAAAAATTTGCTTGTTTTAACGTCTAAACGAGCAATGGTGGCGAAAATGATAAAGAAATTACCTCAAAT